>OX463241.1:38487349-39687349 GCA_949820135.1 Sylvilagus floridanus | reverse complement strand
AAAAACTGCTGTAAAACAAGGTTGAAATGCTAATCCAATTCTACACAACAAATCTCTTTCATCAACAATTTATTAAGGTAGTGAGTTCTTATACTTTATAGGGTTAAGAACCTTTGAGGGGTGGGCATTGTGTTCCAGCCGATTAAGCCTGCCACGTGGAAGTCCCTAGGGTTTGAGACCTGGTTCTGCTTCCCATCCAGATCTCTGCTAACATCCCTGGCTCTTGTAGGAATTTTGGGGAGTAAACCAACACATAGAACTTCTCTGTGGCCCTACCTTTCAAATAAAAATGAATAAACATTAAAAAAAGAAGAAGCCCTCTGAGAATCTAGTACACTACAAACCCCATCCCATACAATTGCACACATAGCTCATGCTGCCTGCTGATTGCAAAGCTGATCGGCCCCAAGTGAAGAATGCCTGCCTCAGGAAGAGAGCAGCAGAGGGCTCCCTCCGAGCTCAGGTTACCATGGAAAGATGATTACCACACAAATCCCTGTGCCAAACAGCTCTGGATTACACCTCTCTAGCAGAACGCTGGCACCCAGAAAGCACTCAAGAATGCCTGCCGAGCACAGGCAGTCTTTTTTATGAAGAAAAATACTGTGTACCTTAAGGTTTTTGCAACTCTTCATAAGGTATTTCACATCATAAATGGATGGGAAGAAAAGGTTCAGAATATGAAAGAATTCATGCTCTTCTTCTGGTAAACGGGAATCTGTGAGCAACTTCACCATGTAGCCAAAGTCATAGCCACTACAAGCAGAGAAGGAAGCAGAGGTCAAAACACAGCACTCACCGGCCCCAGCACTAAACCACTTTACTTCTCAAAACTCACACTGGTCCTTTATGTCAGGGCCTTTCAGTCTGTCGAGGAGTTTATGTGCTGTGATATGAGTGTTCTATTAAATAACAACGTAAAAGGCTTACACTGAGCTACAGAAAAGACCCCAAGGACTCAGAAATGCAGAACTGATTCATCAAGTATCCAAAAATAACTCCAAGGGTAAAATAACATCTCTTAAGGACAATCTGTCTTTTGACTAACTGGGAAACTCCAGGACAACCATTTAAAAGATAAGTGCAGCAACCCTCTCCACCCTCTATGTTTCCACAGGGAACGAGACCCACTGACAGCCACATGACAGAGGCCAATACGGTGCCACAAACCACTGTGATTACCAAAGCGCTTTTTGAAAACCTGAAATATAACCCAAAAGGTACCACTTCAATTTCTAATCAGGACTGCTGACCAGAATGGAACTAAACTAAGAATTCAATTCCCTTCTCCATCTGTATAGCCAAAAACAACAGAGATAGACACATGCTCTGGGACTGACCTGTGAAATGACAGCCATTTGACATTGTCACACAGAACCACTCCTGAGGTCATAAGCAGCTCTGCGAAGTGCAGTGTGTCGATCCCTTCCTCTTCATGCTTCTGAAACTGCAGTCCTGAGTTAGCAAGGAGGTCTATGGAGTCCTGGGAGTACATGTCCTCTCTAAAAAACAAGAAGTGCTGGATGAGTAATCAAACAGAAGGAGCACGCAACACTGTGACCCTCACCTTCGAATTACACTTCAAGTATGCTTGAAGTGCTTTTTTCACGATTTAAGAATAGACCAATTCATTCCTTCCAGAATTCTAGCAAGCATGGATAATCTTGTTTACATAACATATTGAAAAAATGGGATTTTTCCCCAGACTAAATCTACTCATTTTAAAAGATCTACATTTGGGAGGATGGCCCAAGTGCTTGGGTGCCTGCACCGGCATGGGAGACCAGGAGGAAGCACCTGGCTCCTGGCTTCGGATTGGCGTAGCGCCGACCGTAGCGGCCATTTGGGGGTGAACCAACGGAAGGAAGACCTTTCTCTCTGTCTCTCTCTCACTGTCTATAACTGCACCTGTCAAAAAAGCAAAAACATTATCTTAAAAAAAATTATCTTAAAAAAAATCAACATAAACATATTAAAAACAGAAGAAAATGAAAAACATAATACTACCCCAAAGAAATAACAACTCAGTTTATCTATCTTTCCAGTTTTTCTCTATCAACCCATATATACCCATACTCCTACATCTATATATCAAAGATCACCTATCCAGATTAATATTCATAGATATAACACATCCTTGGTAACTCTCACATTATATTCCATTAAACACAGAAATGTTTATAACACAACAGTACTAAAATAATAATTCCTTTCCTACTAGATTTCATTGTTTTCATATAAAGTTGAGTTACACAATCAGAAACAAAACTGTCATAATCTTAACGCTGGAAGTAGAAAACATTTTAAACTCATACATACTAAACCCCCTCAGTAAATAACCCTTATTTTTCCCTTGTTTGTATTATCAGCATGGTACAAAACTATAGCCTCTGGCAGTAGACTAAAAAAATTAGCTAAACATAAACATCATCTCCCAAAATTATTTGCACCTCAAAGAGATTTCCAAAATGTATCAACAGTAATCAAAAGATTATTCCTCAGCTATTAAATACTCAACGCTCAGTGAACCAAAACAATGTACACAACCAGAACTACACTAGCACTACCTCATGCACACAGCAAAGTAAGAGCCTTCTCCGTTTTTTTGTCTTGTTTTTCTTTTTCCTTAAGAAAGATTTACTTATTTGAAAGGCAAAGTTAGAAAGAGAGGTAAAGCCAGAGAGAGAGAGAGAGAGATCATCCATCCACTGGTTCACTCCTTTTTATATATATATATATATATTTTTTTTTTTTTGACAGGCAGAGTGGACAGTGAGAGAGAGAGACAGAGAGAAAGGTCTTCCTTTTGCCATTGGTTCACTCTCCAATGGCCGCCGTGCTGCAGCCGGCGCACTGCACTGATCCGAAGCCAGGAACCAGGTGCTTCTCCTGGTCTCCCATGGGGTGCAGGGCCCAAGCACTTGGGCCATCCTCCACTGCACTCCCTGGCCACAGCAGAGAGCTGGCCTGGAAGAGGGGCAACCGGGACAGAATCCAGTGCCCCAACCGGGACTAGAACCTGGTGTGCGGGCACCGCAAGGTGGAGAATTAGCCTGTAGAGCCGCAGCGCCAGCCCACTGGTTCACTCCTAAAATGGCTCCAATGGCCAGGGCTGGGCCAAACTGAAGCCAGGACACCAGAGCTGCAAATGGGTCTCCCACAGGAGTGGCGGGGGCTTGAGCCATCTTCTGCTGCTTTCCCAGGAGCATTAGCAGGGAGCTGGATGAAAAGTTAAGCAGCTGGGACTTGAATAGGTGCTTATATGGGATGCCAGCACTGCAAGCAGCAACTTAATCTGGTGCACACAATGCTAGCCTCCAAATTTTTTTCTTAAAGTATTACATGATCTTCCAAAGACTAAAAATAAAACCATCATATAATCCTTCAATCCCCCTTCGAGGTATACATCCAAAAGAACTGAAGCCAAGGTATCAGGAATGTATTTGTCTGGCAATGAGGTGCAGTGGGTTAAGTCAATGCCTGAGATGGCAGCATCCCACACAGGCACCAGGTTCAAGTCCCAACTTGAACTTGCTCCACTTTTTTATTCTTTTTTAAGATTTTTTTTATTTGAAAGGCAGAGTTACACAGAGCCACGTTGTGGCTAGGGCTGGTCAGATTGAATGCACCTGGGAAAACAATGGAAGGTAGCCAAAGCGTTGAACGGACCCCTGCCACCCACGTGGCAGATCCAGATGCATTCCAGGCTCCTGGTTTCATTCTGACCTAGCCCTGACTGTTGCAGCCATTTGGGGAGTGAAGCAGAAAATGAAAAGATCTCAAAGTCTGACCTTCAAATAAATAAATAAATAAAAACAATTTTTTAAAAAGATATTCTTAAAAAAAGATACCCATGTTCCTGGCAATACTATTCACAATAGCCAAGAAGTACAAACAACACAAATGTCAGTCAACAAATGAATAAATATATGGTGTACACATATAGTGGAATATTCACCCTTCAAAAAGAAGGAAATCCTAGCACACACATACAGATGAATCCTAAGGAAATAAACCAATCAAAAGGTTCCAAGAGACCTACAGTAGTCAAAATCAAAGAGAGAGTAGACTGGCAGTGACCAAAAGCTGGGAGAATAGGAGAAAAAAAGAATTGTTTAATGGGTACAGAGTTTCAGTTCCACAAGATAAAAATCCCTAGAAATCTGGTTTTTTAACAATGTGAATGCACTTAATACTACTTAAGCACATACACTGAAAGTTAACATGGTAAATTTTTACATCACTTACCAAAAAGTTTTTAATCACATCAAAGTTTGGCCACTACCAGACTTCAGATTCAACTAACCTTGGTCAGCACCCACTCTCTACCTTATTTTTGTTATGACAGGTGCTAAACATCTTGTATTACAGATTATGAAACTTAGTTACAGAATGTGAGAAGACTGACCCAAAAATCACGCAACTAATTCTGAGAACTTAACTTCTTTGTACCTTAAACAGCTTTATTAAAATATAATTTACTCTTCACTCTCCCGGTCTTGGCTGGGATCAGCTTTAAACCACGTCCAAACAGTCCTCAGAAAGGTCCCCATTTTGGCCAGCGCCATGGCTCAACAGACTAATCCTCCGCCTGCGGCGCCAGCACACCAGGTTCTAGTCCCGGTTGGGGCGCCGGATTCTGTCCCGGTTGCCCCTCTTCCAGGCCAGCCCTCTGCTGTGGCCCGGGAGTGCAGTGGAGGATGGCCCAAGTGCTTGGGCCCTGCACCCCATGGGAGACCAGGAAAAGCACCTGGCTCCTGCCATCGGATGAGCGCGGTGCGCCGGCCGCAGCGGCCATTGGAGGGTGAACCAACAGCAAAGGAAGACCTTTCTCTCTCTTTCACTGTCCACTCTGCCTGTCAAAAAAAAAAAAAAAAAGAAAGGTCCCCATTTCCTCTCCTCTATGAAATCCTCTCCTTACTCGGTTAATGCCACTCTTAGGATCATTGGTTTCTATTTTCCCCTGTCTTTTATACTACTGTGTCTGCTTAAGTGTTTATAGGAGTTGATAATGGCATGAACTAAGGCCTTCAGCAACCAAGCGATCAACCAAACGCTGCTAGAGGGATATACTCAGATCCCTACCCAGGAGACAGTGGCTTGAGACATCGCCCCATGCCTATGAAGAGTACCTCATCGCCCCATGTCAGCAGAAAGTAGCTCTAAAGACAGATCATTGTTCCTCTACCCTTCCTGGGCTTTTGGGACTAATGTAATCCCATACAACTTCTGCTTTTAAAAAAAAAGGGGGGGGGGGGAATTGTCAGTAAAATGGAGCGGTCTTAGGTCTTATCTATGGCGAGATCCACACCCCTCTACCACAAGGCCTAACCAGGTCAGCTCCACCCCCATCCTAATTGGATTCGCTGCTCCTACTTCCTGCCCAGGCCCGGTAAAGTTTTAAAAGGACCTGCTCCTAAACTCGTGTCTCTCTCTCTCTCTCTCTCTCCCCCAAATGAAAGACCCAGATGTCGTTCCTGGCTGTTGGCCTCGGCCTGGTCCAGCCCTTGCTGTTGTGGTCATCTGGATAGTGAACCAGTGGATATAAAAACTGTCTTTCCCTCTCTCTCTTTCGATCTGCTTTTCAAATAAACAAAGTAACAAATCAAAAAAAAAAAAGAAAAAGAAAAAAAAAATCACAGTTAACACAAATGCAGCAGATCTAGAAAAAATGTGAGAAGTTACTCAGAACTTACGTAAGGTTGAATTTGAAGTTAAACTGCCAAGTGTTGATTCCAGAAGGATATTCTCCCTTCTCATTTGTGAACGTAAGGCCCAGCTGGATGATTTTTAAAAGGTCAACATTGCACCGCAGAAGCTGATACTGGTAATCTATGGAACTACGAAATTCACCAATTGGACGCACAACAACACCTGGAAATTCTGTGTCCTAGAAAAAAAATAAGTCTCTCACCACAAGATTTCACAGAACAACAGATGCTAACTTTGTAATTCATAAATAAAATGACTCAATTTATAAAAGTTAAATAACAACCCCAAGCTTGGGTATAAAAATATATGTTAAAATATTAATCTTGGGGTCAGCACTGTGGTGTGGTAGGTTAATCCTTTGCCCATGACACCAGCATCCCATATGGGTGGTTCAAGTCCCTGCTTTTGGCCAGGGAAAGCAGTGGAAGATGGCCCAAGTACTTGGGACCCTGTACCAGCATGGAAGACCCAGAAGAAGTTCCTGGCTCCAGGTTTCAAATTGGCCCAGCACTGGCTATTGCAAAAATTTGGGGAGTGAAGCAGCAGATGGAAGACCTCTCTCTTTCTCTCTCTCCTATCTGTAACTCTGCCTCTCAAAAAAAAAAAAAATCAATAAACCTTAAAAACAAAATACTAACATGGTAGATTCTACTGAAGAAAACACTAGAAGAATCACAAAGTTTACACAACAATTTACAGTTCCTAAGCAAGATGTGAACAGAAATAGCTGAATAACTGTACATAGATATACAGCCAACTAAGAACATTCTAGGAGGACCAGCACTGTGGCATAGTAGGCTAAGCCTTGGCCTACAGCGCCAGCATCCCATGAGGGTGCCGGTACATGCCCTGGCTGCTCCTCTTCTAATCCAGCTCTTTGCCTTCGGCCTGGTAAAGGAGTGGAAGATGGTCCAAGTGCCTGGGCCCCTGCATCCACGTGGGAGACCCTGAGGAAGCTCCTGGCTCCTGGCTTCAGATGGGCCCTGCTCATTGTGGTCATTTAGGGAGTGAACCAGCGGATGAAAGACCTTTATCTCTATCTCTTCCTATCTGTGTGTAACTCTGCCTAGAAAATAAATGTTTTAAAAAAAGAACATTCTAGATTGAGAACAATATAGGAATAAAAACACAAATATGGTGAAGTGAAAATAACTATATGATCAGCCATGATTAGGCTGAGTGAAAAAGAACAGAATCTGATCATACAGTTCTGAACACCAGGGTAAAGACTTAATTCCATAATCTCGAAAGCAACTGGTGTACAGGAGATTAAGTGAAGAAGGTATGAAAGTGGCAACAAGCAATGGGAACTAGGGTAACACAGGGTGCACATGCCTCTTTATAGGAGGCCTTTAATCTCACCACAATACTCACTGCTCTCTTCAGCCACTTAATGTCAGGCAAAAAAGTACAGCATAAATGTCCAGATCTGCCTGTTTTCCAGAAATGCCACAAATTTTCAAATATCTCTTGATTTTTAAATGGTGGCAAATTTTTTTTTTAATTTTCAAAAACACTCAATTCAAATCTATTATTTTTCAAACATAGTACCCTATGGGCTGATCTACCTTGCTTCAAGCCTTTAAGCAACATAACACAAAGCCTAAGATATACCAGAGGTTATACCCCTCTCAGAGCCACTGGCTACCTTATTTTATAATATCAACATGATCTTCCCTCAAGTTAAATTTACCACAGCTTTAGTGAAACATCATAATTCCTCCTTTTCAAAATCAAACAGTAGATACTCCATAAGCCCAGACAAAAAGGCGAGTGAGGTACAGCAGCACCCTTACCATGGCAATATAACTGTAACTGAGCACAATTTCTCGGATCTTCCGCATCTCTTCCTCCAGATTGCTGGCCCAGACTTCACAGATAACCTGGCTGTTCTCCACAAGTGCTGCCGGCATCCTGAAGAAACCTGAGAAGTCACTTTCAGCTAACTTCGTCAGAAGGCAAGCCAGACAAGGTTTGAGCTGACCTGGATTCAAAAACATTGGGAAATCATCTAAGTTTACAATCTGGTATAAGGTGACAACACATGAAAACAACACTTGGCCGGTGCTGCAGCTCAACTGGCTAATCCTCCGCCTGCGGCGCCAGCACACCAGGTTCTAGTCCCGGTCGGGGCTCCGGATTCTGTCCCAGTTGCCCCTCTTCCAGGCCAGCTCTCTGCTGTGGCCCAGGAGTGCAGTGGAGGATGGCCCAAGTGCTTGGGCCCTGCACCCCATGGGAGACCAGGAGAAGCACCTGGCTCCTGGCTTCGGATCAGCATGGTGCGCCAGCCGCAGCAACCATTGGAGGGTGAACCAACGGCAAAAAGAAGACCTTTCTCTCTGTCTCTCTCTCTCACTGTCCACTCTGCCTGTCCAAAAAAAAAAAAAAAAAAAGAAGAAGAAGAAGAAAAAAGAAAACAATACTTGAACATCACTTCATAAGTTTACACTAAAACACTAGGAGTATTATGTTTATCATGAGAAAATCTGCCTTTTTAAAGAAATACATATGTACACATGGACACATGCATGCAAGCATACACACACACTGAATTCTTTAACCTGAAAGAAATGAAATTTGCCAAGGAAATATCTGCCCAAGCTGTCCTTCAGCAAAGAAGTGAAACCATTACCCTAAAGGACCCCTCAGCCCACTGCAGACTCCCTAAAACACATCTGACCACAAATGTGCCCTTATCCTCGACTTTCACATCACTCTGGCAAGAGACCACATCATGGAAACATCTCTAAAGGACTCACGTTAGCCATGTTAAATCCACCTGGGATCTCTGAAAGCCTGAAGCCATGTGGACCTAAACACTCACACTCCAGTCTCACCTGAGTAATGCATGCACAAGGGCATAGGTCTCCTTCCTCCACTCCCCAAAAAAGGAAAATTGTTTTTCCCTACAATCCACAAGCCTAACAGAAATGGAAGCAATTAACTACTTAGTATAGTGCCTCTTTGGATTTGTGCAAGTAGATTATGAAGTAAAGGGTTTACATCATAGAAACTACTTGCTAATTTGAAAATAACCTTAACAACCACAATAAAAATCAAAATTTGATGACTAATGTCTACATTTAAACATATAATATTGTAAGAAACTAAGCAGCAATTCAACAATGAGAGAAAACATGACAGGTATAACTCCTTCAACCAGAAGCAGAATGATTTAGTGTATTTTTTGGGAGGAAATTGGGGAGGGGAAAGTATTTTGCAAAATAAAATGCACATCTTTTAGTCTCAAAATAATGCTATTATTATAATCAGGTCAACAAGAGAAGAGAGTTATAAAAAGGCCAAAAAAAGAAACTTATTATAAGGCCAAGTTACAAGGCAACTCCACTGTATGGATTTTCAATACACTGTAACAGAGGAGGGATGTGATGTGTGTGTGTGTGTGTGTGTGTGTGTGTGTATACACTGGGAAAATTGAGTGGTTTCCAAAGGATAATGCATGGAAAATCTCTGCTTCCTATTTTTTAAGACTGGCAGATGCAATAATAAGAATCTAGAAGAGGGGCCACTCTGGCATAGCAGAAAAAGCCACTGCCTGCAGTACCGGCATCCCATAGGGCCAGTTCAAGTCCTGGCTGCTCCACTTCTGATCCAGCTGCTATGGCCTGGGAAAGCAGTACAAGATGGCCCGGTTAGCGCCGTGGCTCACTTGGCTAATCCTCCACCTGCGGCACCAGCACTTCGGATTCTAGTCCCAGTTGGGGGCGCGGGGTTCTGTCCCGGTTGCTCCTCTTCCAGTCCAGCTCTCTGCTGTGGCCCAGGAAGGCAGTGGAGGATGGCCCAAGTGCTTGGGCCCTGCACCCCATGGGAGACCAGGAGGAAGCACCTGGTTCCTGGCTTCAGATCGGCGCAGCATGCCGGCCGTAGCAGCCATTTCAGGGGTGAACCAACGGAAAAAGGAAGACCTTTCTCTTTGTCTCTGTCTAACTCTGCCTGTGAAAGACAGAAAGAAAGAAAGACAGAAAGACAGACAGAAAGAAAGAAAAAATTAAAAAAAAAAAAAAAAGAAGATGGCCAAAGTCCTTTGGGCATCTGCACCCATGTGGGAGAAGACCCGGAAGAAGCTCCTGGCTCCTGGCTTCGGATCGGCCCAGCTCCAGCTGTGGAGGCCATTTGGGCAGTGAACCAGCAAAAAGAAGACTTTCTCTCTGTGTGACTCTGCCTCTCTGTAACTCTGCCTTTCAAATAAATAAAATAAATCTTAAAAAAAAACAAAAAATCTAGAAGAAAGCAAAAGTGACATTTTCAGGTGTCACATTTCTGAAAACCTTCTGAGAAACGAACCTGATACTGTGTTGGCAACCCTTGAGGATTCATTTATTCAAAGTATCCAATGTTTCCAGACATTTCCCTGAAATTAGTTATTCAACCTACGTAGACCAGGTAATAAGTATGGGTGGAAACTGCTTTAAGACAGAATCCTTTCCATTTCTAGTCATCGTTCTATTACGAGCTTTTTCACATGAACAAATCAAGAGCAGGAAAACTAAAGTTCAAACTTTTTTTTTTTTTTTTTTTTTTTTTGGGACAGGCAGAGTGGACAGTGAGAGAGAGAGACAGAGAGAAAGGTCTTCCTTTGCCGTTGGTTCACCCTCCAATGGCTGCCATGGTCGGCGCGCTGCGGCCGGCGCACCACGCTCATCCAATGGCAGGAGCCAGGTGCTAGGTGCTTTTTCCTGGTCTCTCATGGGGTGCAGGGCCCAAGCACTTGGGCCATCCTCCACTGCACTCCTGGGCGACAGCAGAGAGCTGGCCTGGAAGAGGGGCAACCGGGACAGAATCCGGCGCCCCAACCGGGACTAGAACCCGGTGTGCTGGCGCCGCAAGGCGGAGGATTAGCCTGTTGAGCCACGGCGCCGGCTTGTAAAGTTCAAACTTCGCGTGGAGTAAAATCCACTTTCTGTCCATAATCAAGAGAATGCCAGGCTAGTAAATATGTCAGTCCAGCAGTTAAGACGCCTCTGTCTCACATCAGAGTGCCCTGGGTTTAATTCCCCACTGCGGCTCCTAACCCCAGCTTCCTGCCAGTGCAGACCCTGGGAGGCAGCGTTGATGACTCGAGTAAGTGGGTTCCTGCCATGCACGTGGGAGAGGTGAATTGAGTTCCTCACTCCCTCGAGGCTTCAGCTCTGGCCCTGGCCCCAGTCACAACCCCAACCCAGCCTCAGCTGTTGTGGGCACTGGGGGAGTGAATGGGCAGACAGGAAGTGGAAGCCTGCTTTTTCTCCCTCTCCCCTAAATAAGTAAAATGGATAAACATAACATTTAAAGAAAAAGACAACACAATGTTGAGTCTAGATTCCTAATCAAACTTAAAACATTCCCCTACAAATGGGACTACAACCATTTTCTAAGCCTATTTAATGTTAAAGTGGTGTCACTTCCTTATTTCCCTAGCCAAAACAACACACTTGCTTTTCCATGTCATTTCAAACACTACCACAACCAGTTTAGGGGAAGTGGCTATCACTCCTGAAAGATGTTTCCGCAAAAACAAAAGCAACCAAAGGGACAGGAGCAAAAAAAAATGCCACTGGCCACCATTTATTTTTAAAAAGCTAACCACTGCTAAAAACCTAATCACTGTCATACATTAACTGACAAATGGTGACCACAGTAACCAGACCACTGGCAAAAATACGTAGAACAGTCTTCTACCAAATTCTCAGCTAGGAAATGTGTGGAGAAATAAACAGTAACTTGCAAGACCCTCAATGCAGTGCCAGTCCAAACCTGAAGAGGAATCACACTGTGCACATTGAATTCAGCAGCTCGAATCGAATGGATGTAATGGACAAAAGAAGAGGAACAAAACAGCATCTTAGCAGCGGCAATTCCTCCTGCGACTTTCCATCCTGCCAGTACACCCTCCAGAAAGCCCAAAGCAGGAACCAAAGAGGACCCAAAGAGGACCGTGCCTCTGCTTTCCCTTCCTCCTTTAAAGCCTCTCCAGGTTTTTGGTCCATGATGACTCCAAGTTCTTAAAAACTATTTGAGCCACACAGCTCTTTACTTCGTTTCAACTAAAGACACAGTAGCAAGTTTCAAGGCTTGCTACAAAACAGTGGTGGATTTACTCAAAAACAGACATCAATCTCAAATTTTGCCTCTTCCTAAGGAGTCTTTAAGGATACTTTTGATTGCATACAACGTCTGCCTCAGAGGTTGACTTTAAAAGTTGACTTCCACTGCAAGGACACACCCCCTTCGAATTACGAAGGTCCTGCAGCCTATTCAGGTCCGTCCTGACCACCTTCAGAACGATCTTCCCCACAACGGAGTTCCTGATTTCCCCAGGAAAGTTCTAAAGAGCCACTGAGGAGACCACCGAAAGCCTTCTATGCAAGCCATCAAGAGTACCGGCCCGGCCAGCAAAAAGATCATTTCCTTGAATGTTTGGTTTTTCTGGCCTAGGAAACAATAAACATCGCGGGCCTGTTTGAGAAGACCGAATAAAGGCTCTGCCCTGCACCAGTAAGATCGAAAAGGAAGCAGCAGCGCGTTAGCAGAAGTGGCAGCAGCATCACCAAGGAGGGGCGATCTTGCTCCACAGGGTCGCCGCCGCCACCCCCGGCCCTTCCCCCACCTAAACAGAGTCGGAGACGCTGGGCCCTGGACCCAAGTGCAGTCCAACCAGTCCTTAAAACCCCAGAGTGTCCCAGGTCTGGGGTGAGCTCCTCCAGGGCAATGGCTCTGCCTCCTAAAGACACACAGCAGCAAGGAAAAGTTGCAGAACTCAGGAGGAGGAGGTGAGTGAGGTCGGAACTCGGGTCCTCTCCCCTACTCAGTCTCCAGCCTCATCTTCCTCTTCCGTTCGGGATCCCCCTCCCACTTGAAACCACACTCAGCCCTCCCCATTCCTCCCCCCGCCCCGGGTAAAACGAACATATTAACACTACAGGCTCTAGAGCCAGACAGGCCAGGCCGCGAACCAGCCGTACGCACTTGCATAAATTAACCTCTCTGGTGCCTCACTTCTCCTATCTGTAGAATGGGTTTGAGACTAGTATGCACCTCGGAGAACTGCAGCAGCGGTTACCCAGAATGAAGCATAAAAGGTGCTTTGCAAACTCCTGGCATATGTCGCCGGAATATTATCAGAATGATAATCCTGATTATTACTACTATTCAGTGGGCTTCCTCCCCGCCTCACTGCTTGCCGCTCGCACACTGCCCTTCCTCCTACAAGCCCCCAAGGATCTCCCACTCTTCCAGCTCACGCTCCTCTTTCCGGTAAGCGAGAGCCCGCTTACCCTGACCAGCAAGGCCCGCGAAGCGCGGGTTGGCGGGCTGGCAGCCGGACTCCCCAGCGGCGGCGGCGGCGGCGGCGGCGGCGGCCCCTGACCCGAAGCTCTCCTCCGTCTGCCCCGGATCTGCTCCTAGAACCGAGTGGGCCAGTGAGATGGGAACCCCCGTGCCCAGAGCGGCCTTACGCACCGCCTACCAAACAACACAGCTGCGCCACTCTACCCGTAAGATCCTCCCGACTCGCCTGCTCTTTTGCGTCATTCCAGAGGCGCGCGCGCGCCTGCTCATGGCCGCGCCTCCCTCTGGCGCGCCCCGGCAACTCGGTGCGTGCTCTCTGGGCCCTGGAGCTCGCGGGAAGCAGCGCGCAGGCGCAGAACCAAGAGGGCGCCGCGAAAATGGTGGGGCGGGGCGGCCTTGGAAGACGCATGCGGAAGACAGTCCGCTCTCGGCCTTCGCGCGATTGGTTTCGCTGGTTCAGTTCTAGCACGATCTCCATTTCGGTTTCCCTTCCGCGCGCCCAGGGAAGGGGCGTGGTCTATAACTCGCCCCTCCTGGTGGGCGTGGCCTGTGGGACCCAAAGGCCGAGGCGAGGGCGTGTCGCGTCTGCCCCAATCCCCCAAACTACGGCGCCCCCTCCTCCCGTCTTTGGGGGACCGTTAAAATCGTCGGCAGTGCAGGATGGGAGTGTACTGGGGAACGATCCTGAGCCGGCCTTCTGTATTAACGTGGGCCCTTGGATCCCTCACTTGGGACTAACATCTGCCTCATGGGTTCCTTGCTGGCAAATTAGTCGGGGATGCGGCGGCGCCCCCAAACCGAAGCTTCGGTGCTGTCCGCCAGTGCTCGCCTCCCTCCGCGCATCTCGGAGCCGGGCCGGCGCGTTTCCACAGCAACCGGCTCCTCGCGGCCCGCTCGGGCCGGGTACGAAGGGGACACCGCCTTCCATGAGGCGGGCGAGCGCAGGCGCGCGGCCTTCTCAGAGACGCCAGCGCGGGGCAGTCTCCCCGCTTTTTAGTTTGAACAGTCGGGGGTGCCAGGCCCAGCCCACGCGGCCTCGAGGGCCGTTCTTCCAACCCTTGGATTCCTTTTTAATCCTGTTTTGGAGAGAGAGGGCTTTTCGCCAACGCCTGTCCTTGGCAGCGTTTGGCCAGGCTGGGCTGCGCCACGGCCACTCGCGTGCTCTAGCGGCGGCTGCCGGGAAGACGAAGCGCCGAGCCCTGCGCTCGGCTCCTGGCCCGGGGCCATCCCCGCCCTTGTCCCTGGGGATGAAGCCGAGGGCCGTTGTTCTAGCACAGTGCAGACGCAGCCCCAGTAACCTACGCGCGGCCTTCCGGCTGTTCGCCTTTAAAGATTTCCCCGTAAGCGGGTTCTCCAAACCCTTTGCCTTGCCGAGGCTGGATGCCGAGCTGGCCATTTCAGAGGGGTTTCCAAAACCTGGTCCCCGGGGTGACAGCATCAAGTGCGCTTTCTCCCCCTCCAAATGAGCGTCTGTCCCCTTAGCTTCAGCATAGGAATGGAATGACCCTCACAGTATATTGGAGATTAAATAATTAATAAATGCGGGGGAAAAAAGAATCCCGCACGGAGGAAGCCAGAAAAGCCTTCAGGAAATCCCTGTTCCTGGCACGTCTCTGTTCTGCCTGAAACTGTCAGTGTTTATTAGCTGTTCCGAAAGAGCAACAGACTGTCGGCGGAGGAACACAAGACCCTGCCTTTCCCCAGCCAGTTCTGGTTTTGTAACTTAGGTTGGGACTGGGGAGAAGGCAGCCCTGTCAGGCAGGCGATAGTCCCGTGAAGAGGCGTCCACAATCCTTCCTTGGAATTTTGTTTTTTCCTGGCAGCTCAGGGCCTGGTGTGCACTCAAACAATCAAACAGGAAACACACCCGCTCCATCCCCTGCAGCACTGCTCACCCAGAACTGGGTGTTCCTCTCTTAGATTACTGAAGATAAATGTAAAGCAAACACAGATGGGTTGCATCTCAGGGGGCACTGGAGTGTTTGTTTAAAAAAATTGATTTTATGCTACACTCGTGCTACTGCAAAATTAAGACAGTTGCAGAAATGGCTGACTCTCAGTGGGAGAGGATACCAACTGCATGGCAGGGATGCTGAAAAAATAGGTTCAATAATAGAATTTCATATTTGATAAGAATTCTGAACTTCAAATCATAAGGTTTGGGCAAATCTCAGTTGGGAGAGTATAGACTTTTTTTTTAGTAGAAAAGCATATTATAAAAATAGGTAAGAAGCAGACAATTGTATCTTTGACCAGACAAGCCTTCCTATTATTCTCAATTCTAAATAAATATAACAGCCTGCATTTCTTTGTTAAAAAAATTATTTTTTTAAAGATTTATTTATTTGAAAGTCAGAGTTAGACAGAGAAGGAGAGGCAGAAAGAGAGAGGTCTTCTAACTGCTGGTTCACTCCTCAATTGGCCACAAGGGCTGAAGCTGAGCAGATCCGAAGCCAGGAGCTAGGATCTTCTTCTAGGTCTCCCACGTGGGTGCAGGGGCCCAAGGACTTAGGCCATCTTCTACAGCTTTCCCAGGCCATAGCAGAGAGCTGGATCAGAAGTGACACCAACAGGCGCCCATATGGGATGCCGCACTGCAGGCCACGGCCCCACCCGCTACACCACAGCGATAGCCCTCCCATTAAAAAATTATTTTAACTGACACCTGTAAAAATGTACATATTTATGGGGTGGGATGTATTTCTTGAGAGTATAATATGAGCAGAAAAGTGAGACCTAAAATATATATTTGAGTATGAAATATTTTCACAATGGAGAAGTTAAATGCTTCCAGGTTAGGACCACAGTAACTCACGCTGTAACTCAAAACCTGACACATCCAGATGCCTATAGACTGATTCATTACATTCTTCAAGTTTTTGCCCCTAAGGCACACCCAAGGTCTATCACTTTATATAAGGTTCTTTTTATCAGATGATGTGCTTGTAACTATATTTTATTTGTTTATTTACTAGTTGGATTTACCTCCCTGCTTTTGTTTTTTAAGATTTACTTACTAGGGGCCAGCACGGTGGCGTAGTGGGTAAAGCTGCAATGCCAGCATCCCATATGGGCGCTGGTTCAGATCCTGGCTGCTCCACATTCAATCCAGCTCTCTGCCCTGGACTGGGAAAGCAGTAGAAGATGGCCCAGGGCCATGGCTCCCTGCACCTGTGTGGGAGACTCAGAAGAAGCTCCTGCCTCCTAGCTTCTGCCTCCTGGCTTCAGATCGGCCCAGCTCCAGCCATAGCAGCCACTGGAGCCATTGGGGAGCGAACCAGCAGATGGAAGACCTCTCTCTCTCTCTCTCTCTCTCTCTCTGCCTCGACCTCTCTGTAATTCTTTCAAATAAATAAATAAATCTTTATTTTAAAAAAAGTACTTATTTATTTGAAAACCAGAGTTACAGAGAGAATGGGAGAGGCAGAGAGAGTGAGATCTTCCATTTGCTGGTTTGCTCCCCAGTGGCTGCAACAGCCAGGCTGAAGCCAGAAACTAGGAGCTTCATCCCGATCTTCCAGCGGGGTTGCAAGGGCCCAAGTACTTATGCCATCCTCTGCTGTTTTTTCTAAGCCATTTCTGGATCAGAAATGAAGTGGAGGGACTGGCGCTGTGGCGCAGCAGATTAAAGCCCTGCCCTGAAGCGCTGGCATCCCATATGGACACCGGTTCTAGTCCCTGCTGCTCCTCTTCCAATGCAGCTCTCTGCTATGGCTTGGGATAGCAGTAGAGGATGGCCTGGATCCTTGGGCCCCTGCACCCACATGGGAGACCCGGAGGAGGCCCCTGGCTCCTGGCTTCAGATCGGCGCACCTCCAGCCGTTGCGGCCATCTGGGGAGTAAACCAGCAGATGGAGGACTTCTCTCTCTCTTCTTCTCCTTCTCTTTCTGTTTAACTCTGACTTTCAAATAAATAAATCAATCTGTTTTAAAAAAATCCAATTAAAAGAAAAAAAAATGGAGTGGCCGGCACTGTGGCGTAGTAGGTAAAGCCGACGCCTGCAATGCTGGCATCCCATGTGGGCGCCGGGGTTCAAGACTTGACTGCTCCACTTCCAATCCAGCTCTCTGTTATGGCCTGGGAAAGCAGTACAGGATGGTCCAAGTGCTTGGGCCCCTGCACCCACGTGGGAGACTCAGAAGAAGCTCCTGGCTTCGAATGGGCCCAGCTCCAACCGTTGTGGCCATTTGAGGACTGAACTAGCGAGGGAAGATTCTCTGCCTCTGCCTCTCTCTATGCTGCCTTTTAAATAAATAATCTTAAAAGAAAGAAGGGAAGGGAAGAGGAGGGGAGAAGAGGGGAGGGGAGGGAAAGGAACGGAAGGGAAGGGGAGGAGGAAGAAAAACAGGACAGAAGGAAGAAATGAGGGAGGGAGGGAGGAAGAAGGAAAAAAGAGAAAGAAAGAAAAAGAAAGGAAGAAAGGGAGAAAGAGAGAAAAGAAAAGAAAGAAATAGAGGAGCCAGGCCAGGACTAGAACCGGTGCCCACAGTGGATGCCAGCACTGCAGGCAGCAGCTTTACCTGCTGCACCACAGCCCCACCCCAGCTTCCTGCTTTTGAGGGTATGTTGTCCCTGCTTTTCCTACCTAAGAGAAAAAAAATCTCCTTCCTCTTGGTAATTATCAACAGATCGTAAAAATTCCCCCTAAATATACAGCTAGGGTCATGTTTGATGACTATGCATTTGAGTATCATTTTGATTACAACCAAAATGCACTTGATCTTAGCCAAAATGCTGAGAAGTGATACAACCAAAATAACTTCATCTCTAATGATCTCAGGTTGTAGATATCCCATCTATTTTTTTTAATGTTTCATTTATTTATTCTTTTTTTTCCTCAGAAATATTTTATTTTAGGAATACAAACTTCATACTTTTCATAAATAAAACTTAAGGAATAGAGTGATTCTGCCCATCGCACTCACCCTCCCACCCCTCTTCCTCCTCCCTCTCCTATTCTCATTCCTTTTTTTATTAAGATCTATTTTCAATTAACTTTGTACACATACAATTTACTCTATGCTAAATAAAGAGTTCAACAAATTGTATTAAAAATAAAAAAGTTGTTGCTCAAGAGTCACAACAACAGCTGTTCAAAGTCATTACATCTCGAAACATTAATTTCACTTCTATAGATTACCTTTCAGGTGTTCCTTTAGTTATTACAGATCAGGGAGAACATATGGTGTTTATCCTTTTGGGATTGGTTTATTTCACTAAGTATGATGTTTCCCAGTTTCATCCATTTTGTTGAAAACAACAGGATTTCTTTTTTACCACTGTGTAGTATTTCATGGCATATATATATATATATATATATAATCCCATCATTTATCCAGTCTTCAGTTGACAGGCATTTGGGTTGATTCCATTTCTTAGCTACTGTGAACTGAGCTGTATCCCATCTATTGTATTCATCTCATTTGATTTTCCTTTGCCCTTGTACTCTACTAAAGTAATGACATTTCAAAATCTACTGATGCGGCCAGCACTGTGGTGTAGTGGGTGAAGCCACCAACTGCAGTGCTGGCATCCCATATGGGCACTGGTTCAAGACCCAGCTGCTCCACTTCCCAACCAGCTGTCTGCCAGACCTGACAAAGCAGCAGAAGATGGCCCAAGTCCTTGGGTTCCTGCACTCACATGGGAGACCTGGAAGAAACTCCCGACTCCTGGTTTCAGATCAGCACAGCTCTGGCCATTGCAGCAAATTGGGGAGTGAACCAGCGGATGGAAGACAAAGAGACTGCTCTCTTTGTCTGTTTCTGTCTCCGTCTCTGCCTCTCCTCTCTCAGTCTAACTCTGACTTTCAAATAAATAAGTACATCTTTTTTAAAAATCTACTGATAATAATAAAAGACCTCTAAATTTCCAAAGCCAACAGATTCCACAAACATGTTCTAACCAATGCATCCCCTGATGTCACAGAAAAGAAGTAAATAACTTGTCACAGGAAGGTCGCCCAGTTCTCAGAGAAAGATGGGGATCTGAGGCTTCTAGTTCCCAGTCCAGTGCCAGGAATCCGGAGTTCAGCAGTAAGTTTTGTTTGGGGTCTGTTTGCTACCACTGCTTTCCCAGGCCCATCAGCAGAAAGCTCAATCAGAAGTGGAACAGCTGGGACTCAAATCAGCACCCAAATGGGAAGCCACAGCACCGGCCCAGGCAAAGACATCTTAATTTTTTAATTTGAATTTCACTAAATTTGGCAACAAAAGACAACTGAAGTTCTCTGCTTGGATAAAGATATCATCTATGTGTACAGGCTTTTGGGTCAGTGGTTAAGCCTCTACTTGGGACACCTGCATCCCATCAGATGCTTGGGTTTGAGTCCCTGCTGGGCTTCAGCTTCCAATGCAGCTTCCTGCTAATGCATACTCTTGGGAGGCAGTGTAACCATATTGAATACATCTTCCTTTTCCTTTTGACATTCTGATGAACAAAAGCGAATGGCTGAGATTGTAACTAATTACAGAGCCTATATGATTCGACAGATAAATGCTGCTGCTTGAGAAACTGGCTTTAGAAAGGTGACTGCAGGGGCCCACGCTGCGGCATAGCAAGTGAAGCAGCTGCTCCACGTCCAATCTAGCTCCCTGCTAACAGGCCTGAGAAAGCAGCAGAAGATGGCCCCAAGTGCTTGGGCTTCTGCCTGACTTGGGAGACCCAGAAGCAGCTCCTGGCTTCAGACTTCAGGCCCAGCTCCAGTCACTGTGGCCATCTGAGATCTGGGGAGTGAACCAATTAATGGAAGATCTCTCTCTCTCTCTCTCTCTCTAACTCTTCCTTTCAACTAATTAAGTATTTAAAACAGATATACGTTTTATTATATATTTACACATAATATATAAAAGATGCATATATTTATGTATTATATAATATTTACATATTCTTATGTACTTATTTAATTGAAAGGCAGTTACTTTTATATACGATATATATATATATATACATATATATAGAGAGAGAGAGAGAGAACACATAGAAAAACGTTTTAAAGAAAGATCTATGATATTTTTTTCCATGACCAGCATTGAAATCTTCTTTTGAAAGTCCAGAACATTCTATAATGTCCCAGAGCCTTCAGAATTTCTCCAACGTTTTCAAACAGATTTGCTTGTCTGGAGCAGTGCATAGGGGGTGTATTCCAGAGAACTGAGAAACATGATTCCAAATCTCAATTCAGATCATTAGACCAGCCAGCCAGAGGTCACCTGGATGATAGGTAGCAGCACTGTTTACCTACCCTCTCCCTGGCTCTCAGGGTCCCTCCTCAGTTGTGTTTCCTCAGGAAAGAGCAGCCAGGAGAGAGTGTCTTCTACAACCAAAGACAAGAAAGCTGAGCAACTCCACAGAGGCAAGACGGCGAGAAAGCCAGGAGCCCTGTGTGTCACACAGGAGCAGTGTGTCTCTGTAGAGACAGGCTCTTCTCCAAAAGGCCTTGCATATTAGGTAGCCAGGTGTGATCTGTGCACAAGATTCACTTTGACTGCCAAGGGAATATATACAGGATATAAATAGCTGGAATACTGTTTTGTTTTTAATTTATTTGACAGGTAGAGTTATAGACAGTGAGAGAGACAGACATAGAGAAAGATCTTCCTTCCGTTAGTTCACCCCTCAAATGGCCACCACGGCCGGCGCTGCCCGATCTAAACCAGGAGCCAGGTGTACCCTCTGGTCTCCCACGCAGGTGCCGGGGCCCAAGCACTTGGGCCATCCTCCACTGCCCTCCTGGGCCACAGAAGAGAGCTGGAGCAGAAGAGGGGCAACCGGGAATAGAACCAGCACCCATATGAGATGCCGGCGCCACAGGCGGAGGATTTACTAAGTGAGCTACAGCGCCGGCCCCCTGGAATACTTTTTTAAATGTCCTGTTACCTGAGAAAGGAGAGGTGAGGAAAAACAGGAACAAAGTTGTACAAAATGTCATTTGTGAGCAAGCATTGCTATGAGACCCTGATTTGTGTGAGGAATTAGCAGAAAAAAAAAGAGATATGGTCCTCTACTGGCCAAAGAAAATCTGGTCAGAGGGTTGGTGCTGTGGGAGAGCCACCGCCTGCAGTGCCGGCATCCCATATGGGCGCTGGTTCGAGTCCTGGCTGCTCCGATTCCAATCTAGCTCTCTGTTGCTGCCTGGGAAAGCAATGGGAGAGGCCCAAGTGCTTGGGCCCCTGCACCCATGTGGGAGACCTGGAAGAAGCTCCTGGCTCCTGGCTTCGAACTGGCCCACCTCCAGCCATTGTGGTCATTTGGGGAGTGAACGAGCAATGGAAGATCTCAGTCTCTCTTTGCCTCTACCTCTGCCTCTCTGTAACTCTGTATTTCAAATAAATAATTAAACCTTAAAAAAGAAAGGCAGAAAGCAAGCCTGGTCTGTCTATCCAAGCGACACCACGCAGCTTTACAAAGAACACAGCAGCACTTAAAGTTAGAATGAGTGATCATCTCTAGGTTTTGAGTGTTAAGTGGAGAGCAAAGTGCAGGACAGACATGGCACCCTTGTGAAATGAGCAGACAGCGTCACAGAGTGCCTTTCTCTCATGTAGACAAGCTTCGAGCTCTGGAAGGGCAGACAAAAACCTGATCATGGGTTTGCCTCTTCGAGGGAAAAGAAGAGAACTGATGAAGAGTTAAACGAAAACTCATTTTTCCCTATGCAATGCTTTTGTATTTCATATCATAGGCATGCACTGTACTGCTTATTTAAAAAAAAAAACTTTTAGAAATTAAAAAACAATTCAGTTCTTTTTCAAAAATGTTCCCATTTCACGTTATGATCCTGTGTCCTAACTGCCCCTATTCCAACCCAAGTGTACACTTACTTTCTCTGTGTGTACTTTTCCTACCTCTAGACTCACTGGTCGCTGCTAATGCATCTCTCCTGTCCTAGCCTGTCCTCCGCAGAAGGCATGCAATGAGGGAGACAGGTCCTCTGGTCTCTAATCTTCCTATTACCTTGAACTGCCTGCCATTATCGCACACCCACATCTTTTATTGTGCCTGCCTCCTAGAGGACAGTGACATTCTGTTTAGCTGCAGAAGATCAAAGAGCCTCTTAACAAAAGTGAAAGGGGAAAAGCCCAGACTCTGGTCACATGCACCATTTTCAAGCTCCTGCATGAACTACGCAGGACACAGACTTCAGAAAGAAGGGGGTTCTGTCTCCAGCCTACGCAGAACCAAACTTTTTCTCTCGTCACGTGCCTGTCCCAAGCCAGTCCCAGGCGGCAGCTCTGTAATGTGATCGCTCTGGCTGGCCTCCTGATCCAACCGGGTGACAACAGTGGTTAGCCTGGCAGACAGAGTGCAGCAGCCACCCAGCAGGGACCCAGCGGCAACAGAAGGCAGCGTCACCTGTGGCCAAGATCCTAGAGGAGCCTGTCAAGCAGCCCACTGCAGAGGTGAGGGGGCCAGTGCTGGGCACGGGGGACCTCAGTGAAGTTCCAGGCATATCCAAGTTCACTCGACGAAGGACAAAACACACTCTTCTCACCGAGCTGTCTCCCTGTCCTCCCTACTGACAGCTCAGGCGAGATTTGCTCCCAACATCTTCTGCCTATGTTTGCAGTGTCTGCTTCCTCTGTAGTCTTGTTTTTAGCAAGAGACAGGAATTCTACCAGGCTGGATTTTGCTTCAAAGCCATACGAAGGAGCAAAACCCCCAAGTCAGAACTCACAAGAGGCAAATCCAACAGGGAGAGACTGTGGGGAAGCAAGTGCTGCTCTGTTGGTCCTTTCACCTGGTGGATGAGATGGGCCCAGGACAAGGGGCTCTGGATAGGCGTGTGGGCTAGAAGCTGGACAAGCAGGCCAGGCTGTTTTGCTACAGCATGCTGAGATTCATCAAATAAACAAACAGTGGCTCCAGTTTGAGAATTGCTATTGGCTTGATGATCTTTCTAAAAGGGTTCCCACAAAGTGCACCGGGTGAGGGGAATGCAGTCGGGGTGTGTGTCCTTGAAGCTGAGCAGCAGCCAGGGTTTTTCAGGGACCCCTACAGGTCTTTTGGTGCTGAAGGCTAGCAAGACTCGGCGGGTTGCTTGTTTCATGTGCACTGTGGCGAGGACACAGAGGTTTAATTTCACTTGCTACAACAGAAATAAACAGCATCAGCTTCCCACTTCAGGCAGGAAACGAAGCAAAGGCACAGAAATGTTCAGGAGTGAAGGTTGTCAGTGTCTAAGGCCAAAAAGCAATGATTTTTCTTCTTTTATCCCTTCTTTTATTTATTCTTCCCGAGTAACTACTTGCCAGGCTTATGCTTAGCCCTATGGATCTCACAGTTAACAAGACAGGCAAGCTCGCAGCCTCACAGGCAGGCAGTCAAGTGGCGCAGGGTAAACACTTAAAGGGTGCAATACCATGCTACCAAACAGTGAAAGGAGTGTTATTAAAACAGTCCAAAGGGAGCCTTTTTTTTTTTGACAGGCAGAGTGGATAGTGAGAGACAGAGACAGAGAGAAAGGTCTTCCTTTACCATTGGTTCACCCCACAATGGCAGCTGCGGCCGGCGCTGTGCTGATCTGAAGCCAGGAGCCAGGTGCTTCTCTTGGTCTCCCATGCAGGTGCAGAGCCCAAGCACTTGGGCCATCCTTCACTGCACTCCTGGGCCACAGCAGAGAGCTGGCCTGGAAGAGGGGCAACCAGGACAGAATCCGGCACCCCGACCGGGACTAGAACCCAGGGTGCCGGCGCCACAGGCGGAGAATCAGCCCACTGAGCCGCGGCACCAGCCTAAAGGGAGCCATTTTTGTCCCAGGGTTTAACCTTTTCCATCATCCATTTCATCTTCCTGAGTGTCAGCCCCTCTTCTCCTCTCTACCAGCCCTTTCCTGGGTCACAGCAGCTCCTCAGCCCCCTCTCCACCAGAGGCTGCAAGCCCAGTGATTGCATCCCAAGGGGGTCTCCCCAGCCCTGGGGCCAGACCGCTCAGCTTTTTCCTAGAGTACAAATAGCCTGAACAGAGGCCACAGTCAAGGGAATTCTAATCTTCGCATCAGTTGTTGTCCTCTTCCATCATTTCCCCACTTATGAAAGAGAATCTACGCTGCTGCTAAAATACATACAGCACTAGGCAGAGTGTTAAGAAGCCTGGATTTTGCCAGAAACTATGTGGAATCTGGAGTAAGTCACTTCTTTCTTTTTAAAGATTTATTTTATTTATTTAAAAGGCAGAGTTACGGGGGCGTGGGAGAGGAGAGTGGAAATAATAGAGAGAGGTCTTCCGGCCTCCTGTCCACTCCCCAAATGGCTGCACTGGCTGGGGCAAGGCCAGATCGAAACCAGGAGCCAGAACTTTATCCAGCTCTCCAACGTGGGTGCAGGGGCCCAAGCGTTTGGGCCATCCTCCATCGCTTTCCCAGGCACATCAGCAGGGAATGGGATCAGAAGTAGGGCAGCCTGGACTTGAACCAGGCAGCAGCTAAACCCACTACGACACAGTGCCAGCCCCAGACCAAGTCACTTCTGCTATCTAGGCCTAGAGGCTAGATGACAATTCATGTTCTCATTCTCTCTACTCTCTCTCTCTGTCTCTCTTTTCTCCTCTAAGAGTAAATTTTTTGTTTTTGTTTTTGTTTTTGTTTTTTTTTTTGACAGGCAGAGTTAGACAGTGAGAGAGAGACACAGAGAGAAAGGTCTTCCTTCCGTTGGTTCACCCCCAAATGGCCACTACAGCTGGCACACTGCACTGATCCGAACCCAGGAGCCAGGTGTTTCTTCTTGGTCTCCCACGTGGGTGCAGGGCCCAAGCACTTGGGCCATCCTCCACTGCCTTCCTGGGCCACAGCAGAGATGGCCTGGAAGAGGAGCAACCGGGACAGAATCCAGTACCCCGGGGACTAGAACCTGGGGTGCCAGTGCCGCAGGTGGAGGATTAGCCTAGTGAGCCACGGCGCCGGCCACTAAGAGTAAATTATTTTAATAATTCACAAAATATTTGCAAAGAAACAGTGCACATTCTCATAAAGATGATGTATTTTCTATTTATAAAATAAGACCACTCCTCAACCATGCAAACTATCCAGGAACCAAAAACCTAAAAAATCTCAAAGAATTGGGTTGTAGACAAATAATCTTCAAAATTAACCTGTCTTTACTCCTCCCACCCACTTTATTCCTTGGGCCTGTATTCAGTCTTGAGGTCATGAACATGTAGCCTCACTGTGTCATCTATCAAGCCTGGAGAGTCTTCAACATGAAGCTTGCATAGTAAGAATCATCTGCCAGCAATAGCAACATATGACAACTTATCTAGTTTGAGTCATTCACAATCTATCACCAAATTCCCCTTAATGGAGAATTAATTCATCATTATAAAATATTAGAACCTTTACTTTCAATGTGTTTCATTTCTTTCTCTTCCTTGCATGCACTCTCTTCTGAAATACTTCAAAATCTCCTCCTAAGTTCTTTTTCACTTGGAAAATCAAAGTTCCATAATATTATTCCATAAAATACGGCAAGAAGCATGTCTTATACATCTTAACATCCCCTGTGTCTCGCATTCTGTCTGGCACACAATGTTTCTTGAAAGAATGATTAATATTTAAGAGAAAGCAAGTTTTTGGTATTAAAGCACACACCCCCACACACAAACAGTAGTCCATTATTCTAGGCTAATACAGGCTAATCTCATTTCTTTGTGTTCCTTCTGATTCCTCACACCATTCTAGTATTCATCAACATCAAGGAATTCGAAACTCTGTACAGCTTCAACTGGTAGAATGAGCATTGAATTCAAACTCTCTCTCTGCCTCTGCCTCTCTGTAACTCTCTGCCTGTCAAATAAATCTTTAAAAAAAAATGGCATTGAAATGTTTATTTAAAAAAAAAGTTCATCTTTTCCAATGACTCCTGTAGAAATATTCAGAATTTGCCTTCAAATTTTGTAGCTGTTTAGTGGCAGACAGACGTGTTCCATCCACTGGTTCACTCCCTAAACTGCTGCAATGACTGAAGCTAGGCTGGCCCAAAGCCAGGAGCCTGGAGATTTTTCTGGGTCTCCCACTTAGGTACAGGGGCCCAAGTACTTGGACCATCTTCTATTGCTTTCCCACACTAAAGCAGAGAGCTGGATTGGAAGTAGAGCAGCCAGGACTCAAACCAGCACCTGTATGGGATGCCAACACTGCAGGCAGTGGCTTCACACACTATGCCACAGTGCCAGCCCCCTAGATGAACTCTTAAGATAATGTCCAGTTTTTAGACAGAAGACTTCAAAATGTAGTGAAAAAGAAATTAACAGTCAAAAAAAAAAAAAAAAAGGAAGCCCAATAAACATCTAATGATTCTAATATTTTATCACATTAAATGCTGATAAATGTTGTTAACTTGGCAACATGTTAAGGGATTTCTCTGGGTGAAGATCCATCTGTACACCCATGTTTGAGGTCTTCTCTAGAAAATGTCTGACTACATTCATGTAAAACTGAAAGCGCATGGGCTGGTGGGTAGAGAGGCACAGAAAGCAGGCTGCCTTTGCATAAAATATTCAGCAGGGTGATATGGTTGTGTGGCTTTGAGAACTCAGCCACCTAGATAAGCATCATATTGGCACAGCTAAAGAATAAATGGCATGTTAGGAAATGCACCGTTGGTTCTAATAAAACCAGATGTTAACAGATAAATGCTGCTCCTCCTACAGCCTAAGGGCCTTCCCATCACTAGAAGATTAGCAGTCAGTTTTCCTTTGGCCAGAAGGTGTACATGAGCAAAGAAGTCTAAGGTCAAACTTTACATATGAGCCCCTGATCACTTGGTCTCAGCAATACCTAGTGTCCGTAAGGTGCACTGGGCATCAGTGCGCTGCCTGGTGGAACAAACCAGAGCAGCCTCCTTCCAAGGGCAAGGTCCTACTGTACTCACAGTCACCCTGGTTTCTCCTGGGTTTTGTTTTTAATTTTAGTACTTGGTTCTATTTATCTATACTTCATGTGAAGCCTACGTCCCAAAAGAGTCTCAAGTAGCTTCCATAGGAAAGATTTACCACAGAACAGCTGCAAACAAACAAAAACTGATTAAAACTCCTTAGTCACTAAATCGCTTCTATACACGACTTTGATCGGGAGGGTGTGATCTGCAGAGAAAACAATCCTGGCTGTTGCAGCCATTTGGTGGGACAAATCAACAGATGGAAGATCTCTCTGACCCTTCCTCTCTGTGTAACTCTCAAATAAATAAGTAAATTTAAAAAAAAAAAAAAATGTTGGTCAAAGTGGAGCCATGTTTTCTGAGCTCTGGTAATAAAATCAAGTACAGCCATATGGGAAATAACAATCTCCATAGAAGCAGAAATAAATGGCACAGGGGCACAAACTCCAGATTGGAAGCTGGGAACAGATCCTAGCTCTGCCACTTACAGAATAATGCGCTCTGGGAGGTCACCTGACCTTTTCGTTTGTCTAGGTTCCATCATTTTTGTCCCACGCTAGGACCAGGAAATCTGCCAAGCTCCTCTTGAGTCACACTGTGACACTATCATTGGAGACTGCCAGGGGATTAATGTGTGCCAGTCCCTCTGTGCTGGTGTGGCTGCCTTCTATGCTGTGCTTAGGACTCTGAGCTCAGTCCAGACTCGGGTGAAAGACGCTGGAAACAGCAGGTGGTGTCCACCAGGTATGAAAGAATGGTGGAAGAGAATTTGCTATTTGATTTTTAGTTACTATTTCTGAATTAAAATGAACAAATTTTGAATAGCTACTATTTTCCTACGGGCCAATATTTCAACCATATAAAAAGAGAAAACAGTTGATGCCAACTGATCTTTGACAGAGCCGCCAAGGCAATTCAATGGGAAAAGTAGTTTTCAAAAACAGTGCAGGAACAATTCAATATTCACATGCAAAAGAATAAAACTGGACCAGTCCCTCATACCATACACAAAAATTAACCCCAAATACACTGCAGACCTAAATAACAGCTAAAATTATCTTTAAGACTCTATGAAGAAAACAGAGTTAAATCTTTGTAACTTTGGTTAGGCAATGGTTTCTCATACATGCTACCAAAAACACAAGTGGAAAAAGGAAAACAGAGAAATAAAATTACCTGAAATAAAATTTTAGAACCTTGCTCTGCAAGTGAAAAGGCAACCCAGACAATCAAAAGAAATACTAGCAAATCATATATCAGATAAGGATAAGGACTGGCATCTAGAGTATACGAAGAACACAACTCAAAACAAAACAAACAAATCAAATGTTAAAATGGGCCAATGATTTGAATAGATATTGCTCTAAAGAAGATATGATGACTGCCAGTAAACACAGGGAAATAAGGGCTCAACATCCTTAGTCATTAGGGAAATGCAAAACCACAATGAAAAACCGTTTCATACCTAGTGGGAGGACTATAATACAAAAGACAGGCAATCACAAATGTTAGTGAGATGTGGAAAAACTGGAACTCTCACACTGGCAAGGAGGAATACAAAATAATACAGCCACTGTGGAAAATTGTCTGGCAGTTTCTCCAAAGGTTCAATAGATCCACCATATGACTCAGCAATTCTACTCCCTGGTATATATCCAGGAGAAACAAAAACATACGGCCACATACAATCTTGTACACCAATGTTCACAGCAGCATTATTTGTATTGATCAAAAGTATAAATAATCTAAACCTTTATTCATCATTTGGTGAACAGCTAAATAAAATATGATATACACATCCAACAGAATATTACTGGGCAGTAAAAGGGAATGAAGTACAGGAGCTGGCACTGTGACACAGTGGGTTAAGTCACAGCTTTGTGACACCAGCACATCAAGTTGGAGTGTTGGTTTGAATCCCAGCTGCTCTGCTTCCGGTCTGGCTTGCTGCTAACCTGGTTGGGAAGGCAGTGGATTGATAGCCCAAGTGCTTGAGCCCCAGCGACCTATACAGGAGTCCAGAACAGAGTCCGTGGCTTCTGGTGCTTTGGCTTGGCCCAGGGCTGTGGAGGATCTATCTCTCTTTGTCCCTCTGCCTTTCAAATATATATTTAAAAAGGGAGGAAATGAATTGCAGCTATGTGCTACACCATGGATAAACCTTGAAAACATGCCAAGGGAAGGAAACCAATTACAAAAAGCTGTATATTGTATATATATTGTATAAATTAAGTCTTTATATTAAATTTCCAAAATGGGAAAATCTATAGAAATAAAAAGTAGTTTAATGGTTTCCCAGGGCTGGAACAGGGAGCAAAAGAGGGAAACTGAAGGTGACATTGAGGTTTGATGGGAAAGGGTACAGCGATATTCTAACAGTAACTGTGATTATAGAGGTGACCTATGAAAATACTAGAAGTCATTGAAATGTACACTTTACATGGGTAAATTGTATGGCATGTGAATTACATCTCAGTAAAGAGATCTTTATAAAGAGAAAACAAATACAATTTTAAATTCCCCTGTGCCTCATTTAGCAGGGCATGTGATCAAATTTTTGGATTTTTATCATTTTTACCATTCTGATAGAGGACAAAGAGCATCTTGTCAAAAGCTTAATTCACATTTCTCTTATTGTAATGGAGGCTTAGCATCTGTTCAGTTTCAAGGCTACTTGTATTGATCCTTTCTTAACGTATTCTAAATTCATATATATATTTTAATATATTCATATGTATTTAGGTCTATTTCTGGACTATCTATTAAATAACATCTACCTCTCAAGTGCTAGTACCACAAATTTTAATTATTGAAGTTGTCTTTTTTTTTCAAATTGTGGCAAAAATGATTTGACATAAAATCCACTGTTTCATCCATTTCTAAGTGTTTGTCTCAGTAGTATGTTCATATCTGTTGACTGCCATAATTTTTTCATGTTGCAAAACTAAAGCTCTAGATCCATTTAACAACTCTCCACTTGCTTCTCCTTCCAAGCCCTGGAAACCATTATACTATTTTCTATTTCCATGAATTTGACTGTGTCTTCGATATCTCAGATAAGTGGTATAATACATTACTTGTCTTTTTGTGACTGATTTATTATTCACCTGTGTTGTAGCATGTGGCAAGCTTTCTTTCTTTTTTTTTTTTTTTTACAGGCAGAGTTAGACAGTGAAAAAGAGAGAGAGAGAGACAGACAGACAGACAGAAAGGTCTTCCTTTTTCCATTGGTTCACCCCCCAAATGGCCATGGCTGGTGCGCTGCGCCTATCCCAAGCCAGGAGTCCAGTGCTTCCTCCTGGTCTCCCATGTGGGTGCAGGGCCATCCTCCACTGCCTTCCCGGGCCATAGCAGAGAGCTGGACTGGAAGAGGAGCAACCGGGACAGAATCCAGCGCCTCAACCAGTACTGGAACCTGGAGTGCCAGTGCCTCAGGTGGGATTAGCCTAGTGAGCCACAGCACCGGCCATTGTTCCTTTTTCAAGATAAATAATAGTCAATTGTGTAACTATATACCATATCTTGTTGATCCACTAACCAGTTTATGGACAGACACTTGGGTTGTATCTACCTCTTGGCTGTCATGAATACTGCAACTATGAATAAGGTTACACAAATAGTTATTCAAGATGTTGCTTTTGGGGCTGGCATTATAGCTTAGCAAGTTTAGCTGCCTCCTACAATGCCAGCATCCTATATAGGCACAGTTCAAAATCCAGATGCTCCACTTCCGTTCAAGCTCCCTGCTAACGCGCCTGGGAAAGCAGCAAAGACAACCCAAGTCCTTGTGCCCCTACACCCATGTGGGAGACCCAGAAGTTCCTGGCTCCTGGCTTTGGCCTGGCCCAGTCCTGGTCATTGCAGCCATCTGGGGAGTGAACCAGTGGATAGAAAAGAACTCTCTGTGTATAATTCTACCTTTCAAATCAATCAATCAATCTTTAAAAAAAAAAAAAAAAACTCTTGCTGTCAATTATTTTGGATATACACGTAGACATAGGATTGCTGGATCATATGGTGGTTCTTTTTTTCTTTCTTTTTTTTTTTTTTTTTTTTTTTTTTGGGACAGGCAGAGTTAGACAGTGAGAGAGAGAGAGAGAGAGAGAGAGAGAGACAGGTCTTCCTTTTCTGTTGGTTCACCCCCAAATGGCTACTGTTGCCGGCGCGCTATGCCAATCCAAAGCCAGGAGCCAAGTGCTTCCTCCTGGTCTCCCCATGGGGTGCAGGGCCCAAGCACCTGGGCCATCCTCCACTGCACTCCTGGGCCACAGCAGAGAGCTGGACTGGAAGAGGAGCAACCAGGACAGAATCTGGTACCCTGACTAGGACCAGAACCTGGGGTGCCAGCGCCAAGTCAGCAGCAACGCCGACCCATATGGTGGTTCTATTTTTAAGTTTTTGAGGAATCTCCATACTGTTTTCTGCAGTGAACATATCATATTACATTACCACCAACAGCGCACATGGCTCTAATTTCTCCACATCCTCACTAACATTTGCTGTTTTCTGGATTTTTTTTTTTTAAGACTTATTTATTTGAAAGTCAGAGTTACAGAGAGAGAGAGAGGGGTCTTGCATCCAATGGTTCACTCCCCAATTGGCTGCAATGGCTGGAGCTGCGCCGATCCGAAGCCAGGGGGCAGGTGCTTCTTCCAGGTCTCCCACGCGAGTATAGAGGCCCAAGGAGTTGGGCCATCCTCCACTGCTTTCCCAGGCCATTAGCAGAAAGCTGGATCAGAAGTGCAGCAGCTGGGACTCAAACCGGTGCCAATATGGGATTCTGGCACCACAGACGGCAGTTTTACACACTATGCCACAGCACTGGCTCCCCTTACCAGCTTTCACAGCTCCGTATAGTATGTGTGAAGGAATGGGGGACCATGTATATATTTGCCATGTATTTTGACAAACTACTATGTGCATGTTGTAAATGAAATCATCTTCCTCTACTCAAGTTAGATCAAACCTTTAGTATTGACCAGCGCCATGGCTCAACTGGCTAATCCTGCGGCGCCGGCACCTCGGGTTCTAGTCCCATTTGCCCCTTTTCCAGGCCAGCTCTCTGCTGTGGCCCGGGAGGGCAGTGGAGGATGGCCCAAGTGCTTGGGCCCTGCACCCACATGAGAGACCAGGAGAAGCACCTGGCTCCTGCCTTCGGATCAGCACGGTGCGCCATCCGCAATGTGCCAGCCATGGTGGCCATTGGAGGGTGAACCAATGGCAAAGGAAGAGTTTTCTCTCTGTCTCTCTCTCACTGTCCACTCTGCCTATCAAAAAAAAAAAAAAAAAAAAAAAAACTCACAACCTTTAGTATTAAAAGTACCATGTAATCTACTTAGAAGACAAGTTTTTTTTATCTACCTCATTCAAGATATACACTGGACAATGCCACGTTGTTTTGCCTTTGGTTTTGTTTGTTTTTTGCTATCTCAGTAGACATGACATAGGTTTGGCTTTTTCATTTGAAAGGCTGAGGGACAGATTGACAAAGAGACACACAGAGAGATCTCCCATATGCTGCTTCACTTCTCAAATGCTCAGCTGTGCTGGGCCAAAGCTGGGAGCTGGGAATGCAATTCAGGACCCCTACAAGGGAGGCAGGAACAAAGTTCCTCGAGCCATGGCTACTGCTTCTCAGAGTCTGCATTAGCAGGAAATGGTAGTCAGAAGCCAGAGCCAGGTACTGAACCCAAACATCTTGATGTGGAATACAGGTATCTTAACCAGTAGACTAAACACCCATCCACCTCGTTTTTTTTATGTGTCCATCAGATTTTAACATTGGATTTTTAAGAAGTATTTATTTATTTACCTGAAAGGTAGAGTAGTGCAGAGAGGGAGGGAGAAACAGAGAAAGAAAGGTTCACTCCCTAATTTCCCACAACAGCTGGGACTGGACCAGGCTGAAGCAACGAGCCCAGAACTCCATCCAGATATCCCACGTGGGTGGCAGAGACCCAAGTACTCAGACCATCACTGCTGCCCTCCCAGGCACACCAGCAGGAATCCTGGACAGGAAGCACAGTAGCTGGGACACGAACCAGCACTCGCATATCAGATGCAGGCAACCCCATTGCACCACGATACCCTTCCCTCACGAACAGTGACTCTGCTTCTAACCAACTCTTAATTAGGCAGGTTTTTAAAAGGCTAATGCAAGGAATCGGTGTTCATTTATTTCACCGAACTCTTGGAAGTCTCAGAGAAACCTTGGTCCTTGTTTTTAAACCAACAAATAATATCAAAGCAAACAAAACTGAACCAACTTGAGTTAAAACTACTCTTTAAATCCTGGATAAATAAGCCCATGGTTTCCTCTGACAACAGCTATTTCATAACTGGAAGAAATGAAGAGAAAATAAAGACATCTTTTAAAAATTTTTTTGTGTATTTACAGTTGGGAGACCTACTATTACTCGTCCTGTCACCTCTACCACTTCTTTTCTGACTATTTTCTTAGCTATTTACTTGGCTAGTTATTGATCCATATAGATTTTAATTTTTTTTTTTAAGATTTATTTATTTGAAAGTCAGAGTTAAACAGAGAGAGAGAGGCAGACAGAGAAAGAGAGAGGTCTTCTATCCGGTGCTTTACTTAGATGGAAACAAGACCAGCAGCTGTTAGTTCTGAAAAAAAATAATTGCCAACCATTCACCAAATCACACCCACATTCACCTGTTCTTTCTCTTTCCAGATGAAGGGAGAGGCTGGAAGCATGCTACACGATGAGAAGTCAAAGCAGGTAAATGCCAGCACCGCACCCACCACTGGGTGAGACCACTGCCTGGGCCCGGCCCCTTCCATATCTGCACTTGAAGTCCCCTCCCAGGTGAAGGAGTGACCAACACATGTGATGTCCTCCTTTCAGTGGCTGTGCAAGGAGCACATGACACCAACTGCCACGTAGCTGCAGCCCTGTGGCCTGCAGGAGGGAATGTGTATGCACGAAGCGGAGGGAAAGCCCCATCACCATCCTACCATTGTCTCTTGGGCCCTGTGCCTGAAACCTTTGGCAGGCCCCAAGCCTAGGGACTGGCAACCTTCCCTTTCTCTAAACTGCTCTTGGGACAACAGATGCCCCTGAAGGTTAGAGAGAGGGGATGGGCCCAAGCTCCTCACCACAGCTAAGTTCCTGCATGTCCTAGGGGAAGTGGGTCCTTCTCATCCTATTCTATTCATCAGAGCTGCTGTAGAGACTGGAAAACCCTAAGTCCCTGAAAAAAAAATCCAACCCTGTTTGTAGAAACGAGTTTTTAATTTGACTTGATTTAGCTTGATTACATTGAGCAGATGAAAAATTCCTAGTAAGTCTAGAAACATTCCTGAATAGAGTCAGAATCCTGAAAAAGGGAAAAAAAAAAAAACTAAGCAGAAAAGCACAACGTAGCCTGTGTAGCAAAGTCAGGGTGATCTTGAATGGCCTCTATAAAAGGCCAAGTGTCAAGTTCCTCTGATCGGGCTAGCCGAGACAGAGACAGAGACACAGAGAGACAGAGAGAAAGGAACACAAACACAATGTGTGCCCATTTCCAGACCTCAGGCCCTTCTGAACACTAGCCCTTCACCAACTTCACTGACCTCCTAGTCTTTTGGTCCAAAGCGGGACAGGGTGGGTAATGCTGAGCAGTGATTCAGTGTGGATTCACATTGCTGAAAATGGGTGAACTCCAAAGTCTGTCTCAGACCTCAGATGACAATGGAGCATCCGATGAGAGGAGCTCCCTGCCCAGTGCCTCTCCTGACCCAGTACACACTGCACACACCCCGGAGGAGTGCTGCCTTCCAGCTCTCTGCCATGGAGGACCAGGAGCTAGGAAACAAGGCATCTGAGCCTGGCACTGGTGGATGCTGGTGACCCAGCTGGCAGCTGGTGCTTCCCTTGCAGAATGTGGGCCCTCAGGTTTGCAGTGAGCTCCAGTTTAGAAGAGACCTTTCTGGAGGAGAACACAACAGAACCTCCCAGTGACTGCCAGCGGACTCTTCCTTATCCAGAATGCTTAATCATCCTGTCCAGCTGGCAGCGCGGGGTAATCTGGCTGAAGGCACAGGGATTATGAAAAGTCAGAACATAATGTTCAATTCATTCTTTTCCTCAAGGGCAAGAGGGCAGGGGGAATGTGAAAATGCTGCTTCATAAACACAGGGGCGTCCCTGTGACTGGGAGGTTTCCACATCAGAGTGTCTGCAGGTTCTTCTGGGGTGACCGTCTCGACCCCACGGTTGCCCACTAAAATTACCCGAGGGGCTGTAAAAACTCTCATGTCTCAACTCCAGAGACTCATGCAATTGGTTTGAGAGGATTATGGGCATCAGGAGTTTGCTACAGCTCCCGGGTGATCCCAATGTGCAGGTCTGTGTCACCATGCATTTACGAAGAGGACCGAGGACAAATCCCACAGCTGCCTGAAGGCTTGCCTAACCTTGTGGGGCAGCAGGTTGATTCCCTGAGACCTAATTTGCATGAACACACCCATGTGCAGCCCAGGGGTCTTGATAAGAAAGAGCCTCCCAAGGGCAGGGGACAGGTCAGCAGATTTGCCCCTCCAGCTGCTTGGTACCTTGACCGTCAGCCTTGGCAGGCAAGTGCGCATGAAGCTGACACAGGGTTTGCCACTCTCTTGTCCTCCAGGAGGGACACATCTGGGGCTCCATGAAGAGGACGGCTTTCATCCTGGGATCTGGCCTACTCTTGTTTGTAGCCCTCTGGAACTCACTGACATGGTAAGTCTTGCTTGGCCCAGTTTGCTCCCAAGATCTGGGGCAGTGTGGTGGTGGCGTGTGGGCAGAGCATGGTGCAAAGTGCTATCTGCCCACCAGTCTTCACCCAGAAACCTAAATGGCTGTTTTCTTCCCAGGCATCTTCAGAGATTTTGGGGTGCTTCTGGCTACTTTTGGCAAACCCAGTGGGAGAGGCTACTGTCCGAGTTTGAAGGGAAGGAGTGGCTCCTTTTCACCCTAGGTGAGGCTTACCACCCAGGGCGTGTGGGGCTTGGGGAGCTGACTACCCTGGAATCCTTATTCTAATGTTTTGTTCCCTGATTTGGGATTTCTCAAGTTCATGATCGCAAGGGATGAGGACTGAAGTTTAATAAGGTGGCAACCCTAAAGAGTGTTCAACTTCAGGCAGTCTGGAAACAAAATGTCTGAAAAGCTGAGATAATAAGGGCTCCCGTCCCCAAATACAGAACAAGAAGAAAGGTTCTGCAAGAAAAACAGGTGCATGTTGAGATCAGTAATCCTGCTTCTACACAAAACTCCCCACGCACAGAGCACTGCTCTAGCTCATCTTCTACTGTGTCCCCACAGTCTGCCTCTCTGGGCTTCACCGCAAGGGGGCTACTCGATATTAATATTTAACAATAGTAGGAATGGCTCTAAATAAGCCTAAGAGAGTGAAACAGAAGGAAAAAGCTTTTTACACCTAGATATTTGTAACAACTTTATCTATAATGTGAATGTCCTCGATCATGCATTCGCCCACTCATAATATTTACTAATCCACTGTATGCTGAACCAGTATGGAGGACACAGGACTACTTGCAATGAAGTGTTTGCTTGGCCCATGAAAAAAATAGATTAGTAGGGCAGATAAGAAGTGTCAGTTGTCATAAACAAAAATACAAATAAAATACTCCCAAGCACTGTTTTCAGCTAAAACCAGAACCCTGAAGATGAGTTGAACACTAACTACTACAGGTGCAATGCAACCTTAAGCAGCACAGAAAAAACAATGCAGGCCACAGAAGTGAGTGTGAAAAGTAGCTGGGACACATTTCACATATCTCATGATAATGATGTGAAAACTACCTACTATCTTGGAGATAAGCAAGAGAGATAAAATATTTGCAATGTTAAATTGTTACAGCTGGAAGAAAGTTCAAGATCATCTTAAATCGGGATTTTCAATCTGGATTCCTAGTAAACAGATACCTTGTGTGTAACCACCCACCCTACATTTTCTTTCCAAAATAAAAATAGCTTATTATTTCTGAGTATAAAAGTAAATACGTACTGTTGTTAAAAAATTAAAATGAGAACATTTAAATAGGTATGCAGTGAAAAGCAGTTTCCCTGCTCCAAGAAATAACTACTGTTAATATATTAGTGTGCATCTCTTTATTGGACATACTACTGTACTTGTAGGACACCAGCTTTTTAACCCTTTGTTTTCATCGACTAGGTTGCAGATGTCTTTCCTTGTCAATAATATAGACTTAACAGTTTAAGCTGCATGATCTATTCTATTGTATGAAAATAATCTGGTTTACCAGATTATAAATAATCTATTTACTCCATTCTTTACTTATGAACATTTAGGCTGATCTAAATGTTTGACCGTGATTTTTTTTTAACACTGCGATGTACACAATATACTCATGTCTGTCCTTCCTTACTTCCGTCCATCTCTCTCTTGTTTTCCTCTGCACTTCAGCTACTGCCACAGTGCCCTCCTGAACATTTGCACCAATCGTAATTCCCCACAGTGCTGGCCAAGCCTACTGCAAGTCCCATCCAGCGCAAAACAGCGGTTGATGCAGCAGGAGGGGTGCAGAGACACACGGAATTGAATAAAACACTGTCCTTCCCCTCCAGAATTCTGACGCTGGGGGTGGCAGTACAACATGCAAAAATGAAGTTAATTAGTAGGAGAGTTAGGTAACATCAGTATGTTACTTGAATAACCGCCAACAGGAGGGGACAAAGTGTAGCTTGTTCCTGCTGGGAGATCACACGCTTGACAGAAATGGGCGATGCGGAGCACAAAGCCCAGTCTACACTCTCAGTCTTAATCAGTGTTTTCCAAAATACTCTGCAGTTATCGTCCACACAGGCCCTCCAGGATGAGGGAGGGCAGGTAATAATCATGCCAGGAAGGACACACAGACAAAGAAGCTGCCCTGGGCACGCTCAGATGCAGGACCATCCTGCTCTTCAGTGTTCTGAGTCAACGGTGGTGTAGGTCAGGCAAGCATGGCGAAGACCGGGCTTAGCAAAGCCGGAAGGTCTCCCTGTGCAGGAATGCTCCGAGCTGTGGACACAGCAAGTGAGGGCCACGCCTCTTCGCAAGAGCTGGATATGAAGACTACAGAAAGGAGCCCAGTGCCAGCGGGTATGAAGACTACTGAAAAAGGATCCCAGTGCCACTTCGGGCAATGCTGACTGGGTGACACCTGGGGTTCCAGTGCTCAGTCAGTAAAGGAATGGGGATAAGATTCCCCCCAACCCCGACTCCTAGCACAGTGCTCCTTGTCAACTGTACCCCACCGAGCACTTTCTTGGCTTCTTCCTGAGCGATTCAGAAACAGTTCAATGGCCACAGACTCCTCGCATGTCAGTCTAAATTCATTTCTAGTTTACAGCAGATTACATATCTTCACACGTGTTTACATACCTGCAGACATACACCGCCATGCACTGCTTAGCAGGATGGGGGGGATGATTTGTGGGACAGGTTCAAGTTCGTCACCACGGAGTGTGTTGTTGACCAAGACGCTGCTATTCGGCACATGACCGTATACATGTTTGTCTCTAACCACATGAAACTTGTCCCCATTTTACAGCTAAGGAAATCAAGACACTCCTTAGGTGAGCTATTCAAGTTGCCACAGCCAAGACTAAAGGGAGACCCTGGGTTCTGAGCATGAGGGCCTGTCTGGCGAGTCTGCGCAGCTGGGAAACCGGTATTGGGTTGAAATGTGTGCTGCGGGAACCTAAAACTGCTCTGACCGCACCTTTCTGCTTCCCAAATTCAGGTGCCACCGGAGTGCCTGCTCTGGTCTTCTGGGTCCTCAGCGGGTTCCTCCTGGTGGTCGACACCACAGGCAAACCCTGCTTCATCTCCCGCTACCGCATCCAGGTTGGCAAGAATGAGCCTGTAAGTGTGGCTGCCGCCCCCCACCCCCTGCCCCAAACCATAGCGCCGAAAGCAAGAAGGAAAAGCCACTCTGCTGGCGCAGGGCAGCCCTCACCCGTGTGAGCCAGCCTAGCCAGGGCGAAGCTTCCCCTCTTTAGAAGATCAGAGAGAGGGAAGAATTTCTCCCGAATCTCAGAGCCCCTTGGTTGGTGGCCAGTCGGGACTAAGGTTCCAGGTCCCTGAGTCCCAGCCCAGGCTCTGTCGCTGCCTGTGCGGCCCCACACCGCCAACCTCAGCCCTTTGCCAACAGAAGTGATCATCTCGGGAGGTCAGGCCTCCCTTTATCCTCAGAGGCAAAGGCTGGACACTGAAGCCACAGGTGTCAGCTGTCGCGGCGAGGGAGGGAGAGAGCTGCCCAAACAATGCACTAGCCCGCTGTAACAGACCGAGAGTGTGGATTCTGGTGCAAGGGGTGATGGGAGCTTTTTTATGCAGCTCCTCCCTCCTCTTTATTCAATTCAACACATAGTGCAAGGTACCACGACAAATCCATGACAGACCAGGTACAGACTTTGCTTCCCCGGAACTCCGGGGTACACAGCCCTGCGGAGTGAGGCTTGCAGCTCCCTTGGGCTGGCTCGCCAGCTTGGTGCTCTAACCCCCTGCACAAGCCTTGCCTTACACAACAGTAAGAGGGTGATTCTGAACCCCACATTCTTTCCTTGGGCCCCACCCAATGTCCTGGCTTCCTCCGCGGATGAGACAATCAGCTTGCAATCATCCTCTCTGGTTCCTGGGTGAATCACCTCAGCTCCCAGGGCGCCCGCCCCAGCCCCGCACTCCCAAAAGGCAGCCTGGGATGCAGCTGGCAGAAGCTGCAGCTCATCCAGGAGGAGGGACTACCTCCAGGGCAGACTGTTAGGAAAGAGCAAGGGCTGGTCCCACCTGACTGCGAGGCCTGTGCTCCTGCCCCTGACATGCAGGCCAGCATGCGAGCAGGAAGGAACCTCCCCAGGCCATTCAGGCTTTGGCGGTCTCCAGGAAGGACTCACCTCTGACCCTAGACGTCAGAGCCAGGGCGCCAGGAGGGAGCTGACATCTTCACAGCGCTCATGTGACGCACGGCTGGTCTGGTTCTTCTCCCGCTGTCCTGCAGGCTAGGTCACACCGTCTGCTCTCTCCTCCAATCCTCGGGACCCTGTCCCCAGCCTCTCTCGCAGAGGCTGGTCTTGCTTCCTACTCCACTGAGAACAGTAAAGGCAGCAGCAGAAAGCTCCGCAGGCTTGTAGCACAGCAGCCCAGCCACGGCACCCGCACCCTCACGCTGTGCCCGCCCTCCTGACAGCACAGGTGACCCCTCCTTGCTTCAGTCCGCAGGTGATTCCTCCACTCTCTCTCTACGACACCCATCACCCCCCCCCCCCACTGCTTCAGCAATTTTCTCTTTTCTTTTCTTCATCTTTCCCTCTCCTGGATTGTTACTCTCCGGATTATCATAAATATGCTGCACTTTCTCTCATTTTCACAACAAGAAAATCCGTTACTCCAGTTCCCACTCCCACATCCACGCATACGTTTGCTTCCCTTTGCATTGAAGCTCCTTAGAAGAATTGCTCCACAGTTTCCTGACCCTCTGGCCACTCTCTTTTCCCAACATTTTATAATTAGGATTGAAAAAAATAGTGCGATAATCACTTGTTTGCATATCACGTAGCTTCACCATTTTTTTTTTTTTTTGACAGGCAGAGTGGACAGTGAGAGAGAGAGAAACAGAGAGAAAGGTCTTCCTTTTCCATTGGTTCACCCCACAATGGCCGCTGCGGCCAGCGCACCGTGCTGATCCAAAGCCAGGAGCCAAGTGTTTCTCCTGGTCTCCCATGCGGGTGCAGGGCCCAAGCACTTGGGCCATCCTCCACTGCCTTCCTGGACCACAGCAGAGAGCTGGACTGGAAGAGGGGCAACCGGGACAGAATCCGGCTCCCTGACCGGGACTAGAACCTGGGATGTCAGCGCCGCAGGCGGAGGATTAGTTTAGTGAGCCATGGCGCTGGCCAGCTTCCCCAATTTTAAGCATGTGGCAATTTTTGCTTTAGATAAAAACAGAAATATACACGTGTCTATAATTTTTTACTTAGCCATCTCAAAGTAAGTTTGAGACATCAACGACTTCACCCCTAGGTTCTTCGGCCTGCACCTCCTAAAATCATCACAGCAGCAACTTCTCCCTAACCCTCCTCCCACTCTACTGCCACCCCCTACAGAAGCCCCGCCACAGCAGCTTTCGGCCAACTCATCAGCAAGCCAGCCTCAGCTGGTCTCGGTAGACCGCCGGGCGCCTTCTCCCAGGTGCTCAGCACCTGCTCCTTGCATGCAGGTTCACCAGGCTCCGGGACCGACACCACGCCCTCACCCAGCTGGGTTCTCCCCCATCTTACAGGCTGCTCCTGCACAGGCTCCTTTCTGCTTCAGCCTGATCTCCCCAACCTCTCATCGTGGGATGCCCTGGGGCTCTGTTCTATCTGCATTCTCTCCGGTTTCTCTTCAGTTCCATGGCTTTATTATTTTCTAAAAATATTTGATTTTGATTTTTTAAAAAAGATTTATTTATTTATTTGAGAGGCAGAGTTAGAGAGAGAGGGAGAGACAGAGAGAGAGGTCACTCCCCAAATGGCCAAAACAGCCAGAGCTGGGCCAGACAGAAGCCAGGAGCTTCTTCTAGCTCTCTCACGTAGGCAAGCACTTGGGCCATATTCCACTGCTTTCCCAGGTCATAAGCAGAGAGTTGGATCAGAAGTGGGGCAGCCAAGATACAAACCAGTGCTCATATGGGATGCCAGCACCGCAGGCGGAGGCTTAGCCTACTGCACCACAGCACCGGCCCCCAAAATAACTATTTTGGGAGACAGAGAGATCTTCCATCCACAGGTTCACTCCCCAAAGCACCATAATGGCCAGACTGAAGCCAGGAGCCGGGAACTCCATCCAGGTCTCTGACGTGGGTGGCAGGGATACGTGCATTTGGGCTGTTTTCCGCTGCTCTCTCAGGTCACTAGCAGGGAGCTGAATTGGAAGTGGAGCAACTGAGACTCCAACTGGTGCTCACATGGGACATCAGCATCACAGGCCGCCGCTTAACCTGTCGCTCCACAACCCCAGCTCCAGTTCCATGACTTGAAATACCAGTTGAGAGTTGAGCGTTCACACATTTATATCTCTAGCCCAATACTCTTTCCTTAGTTTCAGGTTCAAATACCCAACTGTTTCCTTGACATCTGCACATGGCAGCTAACACATCTCTAATGCAACATGACCCAAAGAGAATTTCTGATCTCTCCCTAAAGCCTTTAGCACCCACAGCCTCCATGACCTAAGCTGATGGCAATTCTACCCTTCCAATTGCTCAGCCTAAAACCTTGGAGTCATTCTGGACTACTTGTTTTTCTCATACTCCACTTCCAATCTATCAGGAAACCCAACTGGTTCCATTTCCAAAACAGATCCGCAACTCATTCCCTCCTCACACCTCCCCTGCTACCACGCCGGGCTGAGTCACCGTCACTTCCTGTGTAACAGGACTGCAATTCCATCTGGTCTTCCTGTTTCTGCCATTGCTCTCCCCTCGTCCCAGCACAGCAGCCGGCATTGTCCTGAACGATCCTGTCACTCCTCCGCTCCCAGCCTTGCAGTGGCTACCCGTTCCCTTGAAGTAAAAGCTCCTGTCTTTACAAGGCGGGCAGTGCGCTCTGTGACCTGGCCCCTCCCAGCTCTTTGCTCTTCCCCTCTGCTTCTCCTCAGTCCCCCACTACCCTCCCACCCCCCAGGCCAGAGCTGCCCCCTTGCCGTGAAGGCTCCTGCCTCAGGTACGTTCTTCATCTCCTTACTGGATTTCATTATCCCAACAAGGCGTGCTCTGGCCATTCTATTTGAAATTAGAAATTTGAAATTGAAATGTGACCCCCGCCTCCTCGCTGGTACTCCCAAAGCCCCTTCCCTCCTTTTTCCTTTGACCAAAGCAAATGCCACTTTCTATTACGCTACATACATTTTTCTATTTCTTGTTTCCAGTCTGTGTTCTCCACTGGGATCTAAGTCGCGCAGGGACAGCAACCTGCTTCCTCTTTGCTTTACTTTCACCACCTGGACCCCTGAGCGCCACGCCGAGGGTGCTCGATAAATGAATGAGTGAAAACAGATGTGACACTCACCTCTCGGTCAGGGCTTCAGGGGGAGGTGAATGGCCTCATCTGACCAGGCTTACCGGACATAGTAGGTAGATGGAAAAAATGAAGGTGTGAGTTCTGAAGTCAGTCAAGGCTTGCAGGGCCTGGAAAGGTTGAAGGCAGAGGAAGAGGCCTCAAGTGTAGGGGCCATTCTGCACCTGGCCTCACCTTGGGGACAAACTTCTCCAGCGTGCAGAGGGAACTCAGGAAGAAATCCCTTCTAACCAATCCCAAATGAGTGCATCAGCTCCCCAGAAGTGACCTGTGCTCACAGAGCTGGGCCCTGGAACTCGTGTTCTGACCAAGGGAAGGGTCCAGGAGTCCCTGGTTCTTGAGGGCAGTATTGTATCATCTGCGGTGTTGAGGCCGAATGAGGTATGGGCACGTGGAGCCACAGCTCTCCAAGTGGACACTGGAGAAAATGCCTAGGCAGGCATCCTGCCAAGGGACATCCTCCCTATCCTGACAGCTCCACTGAGAAAACCAGGAAGGCGGTCTAGCGGCCAGCAAAGCAGCTGCCTGGCTCGCCTTCTGTGCTCTGGGCCTAGGCCAGTGTGGCTGGGCCAGTCGAGGAGGCAGGCGACAGGCCTCTTGTGGAGAACAAGCTTCCCCACGTGCCGAGGCATGAGATGGACGTCAGCCTGAGAGCCAACAGCCTTCTCCGAGCACCCCAAAGGCTCCCCAAGCTACCTGCCAGGAATTCATGGGGAGGACATGTAGAGCTAGGAAGGGGGAAGGCAAGCTCAGGCAGAGTCAAGGCTGCTGGGAGTGGCCAAGACCAACAGCACTCCTCCTGTGACAGCCAGAGCCTTCCTGCCCCGGCTGGGGGTGGGGACAAGTTGGGATCTGCTTTGCCGGGAGGTATACACTGCCTGGATCCAACCCTGAGCGCGCAACTCCCGGAAGCTTGGTTTCTGCAAGGACTGAGCTTACTTCTCACTCTCCGCCATCTCTTGCCTTCCTTCCTTTGGGCAGGTGGACCCCGTGAAACTACGCCGGGCTGTCTCCACGGTTCTTGTCAACCAGTTCGTGATCTCTTTCCCCATGGTGGTCTTCTTTTATCCCGTCCTCAAGTGGCGGGGGGACCCCTGCCGCCGAGAGCTGCCTACCTTCCACTGGGTTCTCCTGGAGCTGGCAGTCTTCACCCTGATGGAGGAAGTCTTGTTCTACTACTCACACCGGTGAGCAGGGCCCCTGCCTGGCCGGTGCTGCTTCCTCACCTGCCTGGGCTCACTTAGCAGTGAATAATGAGGCCTCCAAATTGTAGGTATGGGACCAGCAACCCTACAGACAACTATACGCCCCAGAACTGACAACCTGGGACAACCCGACCAACGTCCATAGAAGTCTCTCCATCTGTGTGGGAGATGGGGTGATTCCCCAGGCATTTCCTTATCAGACTCCCATTCAACAGCAGAAATCATGGGTAGAGAGGTCCAGAAACCCGACTGCACATTATGCAACCTAAGGGATGGCATCTGAGCTCCAAGGCAGGTGTGAGTGCCAGTGCTGTGACTTGCTGCACAGATGCAACCCCGCGCTCCTACTTTGGTCTCTCATGGTCTGGCAAGGGAGGGAAGAGGGAAAACGGGCAGACTACTGACTCTTAACCATTTTCCTAGGCTCTTTCACCACCCAGTACTCTATAGGAAAATCCACAAGAAACACCACGAGTGGACAGCCCCCATTGCTGTGATCTCCCTCTATTCCCACCCCGTAGAGCACGTGGTGAGTAGGGATCCAGTCCCCCCACGGGCAAAGGGCAGACTGCTCCAAACCTCTTTCCAGGTCTGCAGACCTGGATTAATTTTTTTGCAACACGGGGGGGGGGGGGGGGGGGCTTCCAACCATGGGTTCACTCCCCAAATGGCCACAACAGCCAGGGATGGGCCAGGAACTCCATCTGGGCCTCCCCCATGGGTGGCAGGGAACCAGGCACTTGGGCCATCTTTCACTGCCTTCCCAGGCGCATTAGCAGGGAGCTGGATTTAAAGTAGAGCAGCCAGGACTTGAACTGGCACTCTGCTATGTGATGCCGGCATTATCAGCAGTGGCTGAACCTGCTGTGCCGCAATGCTATCTCCCACCCCCTTCCTTTCTTCTTCTCAATAGACTGCTAGCCGTTACAGTCAACCTTCCATACATCAGGTTATACTCGGTACCCAGAGTAAACGGCCTTGTTTGATTCTCCCAACAACCCTTTTTTGATACTGCTTTTGCTGGTGAAGGGGTTGAGGCTCAGTCAATAAATTGTCCTAAGTGACAAAGGTGAATGTATTGCAACTTCTCCAGATCCAAGCCAAGGACGTCTTCCTCTGGCTCCATCCTGGGCCAAGGTGGACACTTGACTGGGTCACCTCCATCCCCTGGGTCCTGGCTTCAATCATCTCTGTCCTCGCAGGTCTCCAACATGCTGCCATTGATGGTGGGCCCCTTCGTGATGGGCTCCCACTTGTCCTCCATCACCGTGTGGTTTTCCTTGGCCCTCATCAATACCATCTTAACCCACTGTGGCTACCACCTCCCCTTCCTGCCTTCACCTGAATTCCATGATTACCACCATCTCAAGTAAGGCTCCACCCAGGGCGGCATTCCCGATGGCAGACACTGGCAGCACAGCTTAAATGTGGGCACTGGTTGGGGCAGAGTCTGGAGGTGGAGAAGTGATGACCACAGTAGGCCACTACCTAGCTCTCTTCCTTCAGACATGAGGTCTTCCTTAAAGCTGGAGGGTTTTGGCCTTTCTTTGGGTCCTGGCCCCTCTGAGTATGCAAGTTACGGACACCCTCCTTAGAAAAATGCATATGCGCGGTTCCCAGGAGCTGTGTCCTCTGTGACAGCTTCCAGGCCTATTCAAGTGTGGCCTTCAAACCTCCTAAACCTGAATCACCCGAGATGCTTGACATGCAGGCTCGTGGGTGCCATTCCAACAAAATCACCGAGTCCACCTATCTGGGAGAGCAGGACCTGCAGCCTGCATTTTATTCAGCATTCCAAAGGGTTCTGATGAACCAAATCTGAACAAGCCTGGCCCTGCCAGAGGTCTTCAAACCTGTGCACACCAGAATCGCACTGGGATCTTTTCAAAGACTCCCGATCTTGCAGGTCTGCAGGGGCCCCAGGAAGGTACATCAGAGTCGCCCCCAGGCTATTCTGCTACAGATGGGCAGGAGGACTGAGAAATGGGTGAGAGGCTGGCCTAGGGACCTCTAGCACCAGCCTTGCAGTGCCCTCCTCTCTCCTTCAGGTTCAATCAGTGCAGTGCCCTCCTCTCTCCTTCAGGTTCAATCAGTGCTACGGGGTGCTGGGAGTGCTGGACCACCTCCATGGAACGGACACTGTGTTCAAGCAGTCCAAGGCCTACGAGAGACATGTCCTCTTGCTGAGCCTCACTCCACTCACTGAGAGCATCCCCGACTCCCCAAAGATGCAATGAATGAGGGTCCTGACACTATCCTGGCTGACCCCTCAGCAGCGAGACACCAAGAATGCCCAAGGCCTCATGACTGCACCTGACATTTTGCCCCTTGTAGCCACTGTCTCCAATGATGGCACCACTAGGGCACCAGGTCAGCTTCCCAGAAAAGCAGGGCCAAGGATGGGGCCAGGGCTCCCCCTAACTTACTGCCCTTGACTTCTCTGACAGGATCTGGAGCTGGCTACCTCAACCAGTGCTACTGGCTGGAGGCTGTAAGGGGGACTTCCTTGAGGGCTGTCAGCAAGTCCTGGGGTCCCCTGTGGTGGGAGGGGCGAGGGGACCCACCCCAGATGATTTCATTATGGCAAAGGCTATATAGATGCAGAGAATGACAAAAGGGATACTGGGGGCCACCTGACTCCAGGAAGTGCTCCTTATGGTGCCAGGGAGCGGTGAAAGTAGGTGGCACTCTGCCTGTTCTGTCCCAGGAGGCTTTCTTTTCTCACATACTATTCAAGCCAAGTAGGGCCAGGACCCCTGGCATGGTTTACAGGTCTCAGTTCTTAACATGACAGACATCCAGCACCACCCCCACACACGAACTCCAGGCCAGTGACCAACACCATACTTCCACTGTGCCCACCACCACCAAGTCTTCCCTCTCACAAGGAAAGTACTGAGTTCCTCCCTGGATCTCAATGTGGAAATGGAAGAGGTGCCGACCAGACTCTTGACACCTTCTATCACGCGGGAACCAAAGAACAAACTGAAGAAAGTGCTACGCTGTGAGCTCTTTCTCCCAGAAAAGTTGTTGCTTTTGGGGACACTTGAGATCCTTACTTAGCCAGTGTCCACCAGGAAGGGGTTAGAATCCTCCTTCTCTCCCAGAAGAGCCCAGAAAACATGGCTGAGCAAAGGGCAAAATCTTTTCCTCCAAATAGTTAGCCAGTTTTATCAGCACCATTTATTCAGGATGGTTTTAGCAGCAATACCTTCTTTTTTCCTAAATAAACTTACCCTTTAATGCCATTTTGCCATTAACTATCTGAGTGTGTTTTGGAGAGGCAGCAAGTGAGCTCCCATCTGCTGGTTCGCTCCCCAAATGCTAGGAATGTAATCCAGGTCTCCCATGTGGGTGGCAGGAACCACACAGTTACTTCAGCCATCACTGCTGCTTCCCAGGGTCTGTCTCCATTAGCAGGAAACTGAAATCAGAAGCCAGAGCTGGGTGTTGAACCCTGCCATGGGACACAGACATCTTAAGTTCTAGGATAGACTCTTGCCCCATGATAGCTTTTCTGAATGAAATCTTAACCAAACACATACCAAACCACAGAGGAGCTTGCATTGAAGCAGTCCCCACCCTGGCCTCCTCCCAGGAGCCAGCAGCCAGGCCCTAGGACTCAAGGGCCAACCGAGCATGTAGGGACAGCATCCTCCCTTGGCCTTCCAAAGCCCTGCCTGCCCACCTTCACTTGATGGATAGCTTCTGGTGCATCAAAGCACTAAGTTCTCATGGCTGCAGGCCTGACCATCCATTACCCGTTCCTACAAATAAACATTTGGGAAAAGAGTCAATCTTGAGTATATGCATCAAAGACAGAGCATGACAGAGTAGCTAGAGGAAAGAGAGCAGTAGCACCCCACCCCACCCCCACCAAGGTCTTTTGCTTGTTGTCCAGTGGGACAAGACCATTCTCTTCCCCCTTTTTGCAGACAGGTTGGTGGTCTCTGACAGAGGGGTCCAGCCCTATCCTTTTCTCCATCAAACAGAATGGCCATTAAATTGGTAAATAAAGGCTTCCAAAAAGGACTTAAATTTCCAGCAGATACTCGTTTGTTTTGCTACAAAGACTTGTTCTAACACTCCTGACCACTCCATCTGGCATTGCCATCAGATACCAGTAGCCTTTTTATTAGCCATTTCTAACAGGAACAGGTAGAAGTGAGATTGAGCTAACTGGCATGTCTGTTCACAAGGTACCAATCAGTCCACTGATGCCCTGACCACTGCTTAACTCTCCTGTGGCCTACAGAGGCCACTGCTGACACTGAAGTACCTACTCATCAGGACAGTGAAAAAACTCTCCAAAAAGAACATTTCTAATAGGAAGTGCCAGGTATTGGCGATAACAGGTGTCCCACACATTGGGGGGAGGTGGCACTCTCCCAGGCTACAATGTTCACTGTTACACCTTCCTAACCCCGTGGGAGAGTCTGTGCAGATCCACCAAGCACAGCATCACACCACAGGCTGGGAAAACGGGAGCCATGAAGCAGGCTGAAATCCTCAAATTGCTGCACTGGTCTCTGCTTACTGGCACTGGCCATGGTCCCTGTGTCTCATTGAAGGCACAGGTGCACTTGAATTCAAGGCTGGTAGAAGCTCAAAAGACCAACGAGGAGGTCACCTGGATGCACTTGTCACCTTAAAAGCTCTGTAAGGAGCCCCTGCCTCGGGCAACTCCCTGTGAGCCCAATGGCAGAGATCCCCCGAGTGCTGGGCTCCATGTCACACACCCAACAGCGACGCCCTGATGGGAGACCAGCCAGTATTTTGCCTTTTCAAGTTTTTATTTTTATACATTTTTTTGTATTAAAAAGAAAAGCATAATTACCACAAATTACAAAGGACTAAAGCAGGACTAGAATAATGAATGAATCACTTCAGCCTGGAAAGCAGATACTCTCAATAATATTAATGTTATAATACAAGCTCATTCAAGTACTTTACATTTTTTTTTGTCCTTTTGAATGTGATATCCTAGCACATGGTAAAGAGAATGTTCTACGAGCATAAGGTGGAACCTTCTCTGCAAAGCCAGATGACAAGTTTTCCTCTCCAGTGAGAAATGGGCTGTAAGTTCTTATCTTCTCTGCCTCTGCCATCAACACGGCTGGAGGAGGAGCAGACCGGGCTGGGGAGAACACATGGACCCTTCCACACAGGAGACAGTTTAGGGTCCCATTCTTGAGGGTGCCCAATGAGCTGGATCTGCCTCATTCAGGCTTGGGGCACCCTACCCCGGCCCCGCCATCTTCTTACCCCTCCATCCCACTCTAGGGCCTTTTGAGCAGCTTACTTTCTTTTGGAACTCAATCATCAGGAAAGGGTTTAAAAAAAAAAAAAAAGCTACAATGGAACAAAACAAAAAACAAAACAAAAATGTTTGAACAACTTTGATGGGGGGCTCAGCACCTGTGAGCCCCAGGGGTCCAGGCTGGGGCAGGAGCCGGTGGCCATTCTCTGTCTCCCGGGTTCGCGGTGGGGCAAGGAGATCTGCCCCAACAGGGTGGAGGCACACAGACCTTCTAATATTTGGAGCCCAAAGGTCATGTAGGCATGGACCAGCCTTGAGGGTTGTGGGATGGACAGAGGGGTGAGCAGGCTGTCGTTCTGTGTCTCAGGTGCTGGGCCCCCACAGGGGAGGACGGTGGGTGTAAAGTGGCCAGGCCTGCCGGCCCCTGCCACTCCTGGCATGCTAGTCACAGATACATCGGTCCTAGATTCAAGTGTCTTCAGAAAGTGAAGATGTAAACTACTCTTTGCAACATTAACTCCTAACATGTTACAAAAAGAAAGAAAGAAAGAAAACAGCCCCTCCCCTCCCTCAGCCTATGTTGAGATGAAGTCCTCACCTCCCACTCCTAAGGGGCTTCCTCTTCCAGGGGTGTCTGTGGAGGACTGGGGAGAGGACGGCAGCCCCCTAGCCTGGGGGTCAGCTCTGCAGAACAGCCTTTCCACATCCCCAACACTTCCTTGTGCCCCCATGCCTGGCAGAGGCCAAACACTGAGGTTGCTGTGGTGCTGGATACAGTACAGGGCTGAGGGATTGGAAGGGGCCAAAAGCGGGGGTTCAAGGGGAGGGTCCAAGAGACCAGCGTCTGGTACCATGTCGGGGAGGCACCAGGCTGGGAGGGACAGGCCTCAGCTCCCACCACTGTAGCCAAGACCAGACACCCATCAGACGACTGGGTCCCTGTACTAACCACCCGGAGGGCAGAGGTGGGGGAGGGTGCAGGCTAAGGCAACACCGTGCCCTTCGAGACAGAGGGCAAGCCCTTGTCAGCCTGGGATACCGTCTCCTACTCCTGACCTTCAGGCCCGACAGAGAACCAGCTGAAAAGCAAGGCCAACAGTTTCAGCAGCTGAGCAGTGAGACCACACTCTTCTTCTCCTTGCCCAGTTCCCACTGGGGTGAACACAGTCACACCCATACCCAACACATGTGCCAGGCTGCGTGGATCAGTCCTTTATCACCCTCCCTAGTTTTTGACGACAGTAGACTCCAGCCTTTCCACTGTCATTCACGGCCCAGCCCCGGCAGTCAGTGGCTGGAGAAGAGAAGTCAGGTATACTCTATGTCCACATATACCTTCCTGCCACAGGGCTTCACCAATGGGCAGGGTTCCCCCCAGCCCCCAGCACCTCCTCATCCCTTGCTCCCGGGCCGGCTCACTCGGAGGGTGGGCAGAGATGGCTTGCAGAGGGGGAATGCGAGATGAGGAGACCCCCAGACCCCGGAGAACGGCATCTTTCTCTGGCTGCGATGAGACAAAGCCTCCAAAGCCTCCGTGAGGTCTCAGATCTTTCCGGCAACACGAGAAACATTTCTGAGCCTCGGTTGCCGGGGTTCGCCTATCCCCTGTGGGGCGGGTGAGACGAGTCCTTGCTGAGGACACACGTGCTCCGGAGCCAGGCCAACTCTTCTCCGACAGTTTGAAGCAAACTTGGCCTCAGGGTTCCAAGGGTAGGATGAAGGGTGTCACGGCAGGCCAGGGCCTGGCGTGAGGCAACAGCAAGCAGAGCAAGGACGACAGTGGCAGCAGTGTACAGACACAGGACGTCAGCTTCAAACGATGCAACAGCGGGGGTATTTGGGGCAGGACTCTGATGCGAGCCGCCGCCAACTCTCTTGCCTCCAGGCAGGAGGCACTGTACATGCAACTCAGTCCAGAGAAAGATTCTAGCCAGTCCAAGCCCAGGCACATCCAGAGAAGGTGGGAGCTCTTCCGGTGGACTCCACCAAGGAAAACAGGCATTTGGGTATTATTTCAGATTCCCGCTCCACAATAAGGCAACTTTTAAAAAAATATTATTTCCAAGAACAAAACAAACAAAAAAAAATTCCAAGGAGAGGGGAAAGACATCACTTTCTGTGGATTAGGTGGGGGTTTTCTGATCTTGTTTTTTTTTTTTTTTCTTTTTTTGGTCTTTTATGGTCGATTTTTGTCTTTTTTTTCTTTTTTTCCATTTTCCCAAGGATGGAAAGGTCAGAGAAAAATAAAATAAATCATCTTTCAATAGTCTTTTCTGGTATGAGCAGCGTCTCTCTGGGCTGGGGAGTAGGGGGCGTGTAGAGGAGGAATGGGGATGCTGAGAGCTTCCCCACTCCCACTTGTAGATCCTTTGGTTTCCTTCTCCCAGAAGATGGCAGAAGGGCATGGTAGGGAGAGAACATGGTGACGGTAAACCCCAGATGATCCAGGGGCTGGCGGCTCCAGGGGCCCAGCGGCACTGCCAGAGCCTTCTGTGGGACAGTGCCAGGCGACGGGGCCCACAGGGGCTTTCTTGTGGGCTGCATAGTTGGCTTGAGGGGGACAGCAGGAGCTGGGGGTGGGTAGGACCAGGGCTGCGGCCTACCAGCCGCGGGCAGGACTGCAAAGTGATTTTGGTAATCCAGACAAACTATCAATAATTTAAAACTTGATATATATATATATATAATATATATATAAAAAAAATCTCCCCCCTTTCCCTCCCCCCCTTAGAAGAAGCTAGGATGTGAAGAGTCATGGAGAGAGGAGGGAAGGGGGTTACGTGGAGGCTCCTGCCCAGGGGGACCTCAAATAGCCCAAATTGTGTTGCTACTCAGCATGAAGGCCGTCCTCACATCTCCAGGCCTGTCCCTTCTCTGTCCCCTCTCCTGGGACTGGGCACCCCCATGGACTCTTGCCCCACCCCACCCCTTCCCCCTCCCCCCAACCCCAGGACTAAAGGGCTGTTCACTTTCCCAAAGTTTGTGTATCCGAGTGCTGGCTTGTCCATTTGGCATCTTCCCGCGTAGGCTGGCCGGTGGGTGGAGTAAGGGGTTGGCTGATCATGGTGGAAGGCCTACTGGAAGACTGTGAAGGGCACCGCTTCCTGCCTTCTCCGCCACCACCTCCTGCTGTCACTGGGTGTCGCTTGTGGTTGCCCTCCTCACCCATGGGGGGCTGCAACAGAGGAGGGAGTCACAGGTGATTGGGGGCACAACCCCTAATTCAGTCCTTGCCATGGCTGTCAAGAGATCCACTCTCTACTTGCAAATACAGATAATAAGTGGTTTAAACTCAGAAAGGAATTACCAGCCAGTAAGCCTTTCTCCATACCCAGCAGGGTATGGAGGGTATGTTTTACGAATGTTCTCTCATGGGGTCCTCATCACCTTTTGACATATACATGATTGTCTAATTTTACACATAAGGAAAGCAAAACAGAAAAATAATTTGCCCAGGGTTCTGCAGCTGGTAGCTGGCAAAGACAAAATTTAGGTTTGGAGCCAGTGCTTTGGCATAGTGGGTAAAGCCGCCGCCTGTAGTGCCAGCATCCCATGTGGGCACCGGTTTGAGTCCCAGCTGCTCCACTTCCATTCCAGTTCTCTGCTATGGCCTGAGAAAGCAGAAGAAGGTGGCCCAAGTGCTTGGGCCCCTGCACCCATATGGAAGACCCAGAGGAAGCTCCTGGCTTCTGGCTTTGGACCGGCTCAGCTCCAGCCATTGTGGCCAACTGGGGAGTGAACCAGCGGACGGAAGACCTCTCTCTCTGCCTTTCCTCTCTCTGTGTAATTTTGACCGTCAAATAATTTTTTTTTTAAAAAAATCTGGGTTCACCTAGGACCAAAGGCCAGGTGTTGATCTATGCTAAGTCTCTGCTCCCATCCTGAGGGAGGGTCTTTGGCTCAGGAAATGATGTGTAGAATGAGGCCTGAGGATGCTGAGATGTCGCAGCTTCAAAGGCCCAGATGTTCCTAGGGACCACCTCACTCCTTCTTGGCGCCGAAAAGGACATTGAACCAAGCAGCACACCATGACCCAGTCCGACCCCGTGGCTGCCAATGGTTCTCTAACCTCAGGGACATTTCCTTTCCTCTGTAAGCACCAATGTTGGGTCCTTCTGTTTCACCCTAACAAGTCCACCTATCACCAGAGTTCTCTGTACTTGTAACCTGCCTGTTTCTGAAGAACAGGAGCACCTAAGGAGGGAAGAAAATCAGATTGTCTTTTTTCTTTCTTTCTAAGATTTATTTATTTGAAAGGCAGAGGGAGACAGAGATTTTTCCATCCATTGGTTCACTCCTTGAATGGCCACAATGCGTTGCGCTGGGCCAGGCAGAAGCCAGGAGCCCAGAATTCCACCTGGCTCTCTCCTGTGGATGGCACAGTCCTAAAGACTTGGGCCATCTTCTGCTGTTTTTCCAGGCACATTAGCAGGGAGATAGATTGGAAGTGGAGCAGCTGAGACTTGAACCAGTGTTCATATGGGATACTGGCACTGCAGATTTAACCGGTGCCAAAGCACCAGCCCCTAGGCTCATCTTTTTCTTTTTTAAATATTTATTGGTTCACTCCCCAGTTGGCTGTACCAGCTGGAACTGCGTCGATCCAAAGCCAGGAGCCTTTAATGGGTCTCCCATGTGGGTACAGGGACCCAAGGACTTGAGCCATTTTCTTCTGCTTTCCAAGGCCACCGAAGAAAGCCGGAATGGAAGTGAAGCAGCTGGGACTTGAACCAGTGGGCCCATATGAGATGTTGGCACTGAAAGCGGTGGCTTTAATGGCTACGCCACAGTGCTGCAGGCTCATCTTTACACTGTAGTTATAAGCAGCGGCCTCAGAAGTCCAGCACATGGTAAACACTCAAGAAATGCTAATTTTGAAATAATAAATGTGGAGCTGGCATTGTGGCACAGCAGGTTAAGCTACCACCTGCGATGCTGGTATTTCATGAGTCATGGTTCAAGTCTCAGCTGCTCTACTTCCAATCTAGCTCACTGGCTAGTGAATCTGGTAAAGCAACATGCCTGGTTTCACATCTGGATGGACCTCCTGGCTTTAGCTTGACCCAGACCCAGGAGATGAGGCCATTTGGGGAATAAACTAAGAAATGAAAGATCTCCCTCTCTCTGAGTCTGCCTTTCAAATAAAGAAAGAAAATTTAAAAACAAAACAAAACAAAACTACTCCTTAGGTCTCTGCTATTAAAAAAAAACAAAACAAACAAACAAACAAAAAACTCTCAAAAGGAGCCGGTGCTGTGGTGCAGTAGGTTAACACCCTGACCTGAAGCGCCAGCATCCCGTATAGGTGCTGGTTCAAGGCCTGGCTGCTCCTCTTCCAATCCAGCTCTCTGCTATGGCCTGGAAAGCAGTGGAAGATGGTCCAAGTCCTTGGGTCCCTGCAGCCATGTGGAAGACCCAGAAGAAGCTCCTGGTTCCTGGTCAGCGCAGCTCCGGCCAATGCGGCCAATTGGGGAGTGAATCAGCAGATGGAACACCTTTCTCTCTCTCTCTGCCTCTCCTCTAACTCTTTCAAATAAATAAATAAATCTTTTTAAAAAATTTAAAAAAGGAAAACAATAAATGGAATAGCAATGCCATTTAATTCTATTTTCCTTTTTGTTATAAAAGTTTTGAAAGGAGTAAGATGACTAAAGAGAGCTCTACCACATTAAAAACTCTTGGAAGAAAAAAAAAAACCTTTCCCTGTTCTCTGGAGTTCCTAGAGCACCTAGCACAGAGACATCTCATTAGTATCTGCTCAAATTACCCAACCAGCCTCCCTTGATACAACAGCTCAGACCCACCACTGGATGTCACTGTTGAGGCACTGCTGCAAGAAGATGGATGGAGACACGGATATCAATTTACAAACTTGTGGGACTGGCAGTGGCCTTTGCCAGAGAGAGCACATACATTACTCAGGTACGCATCTTGATCAACCAGTCCACAGCAAGGAGGGTGCTGGGATCGCAGGGGAAGGACAACGCCCCCCCACCCCCCAATACCACACCACCACACACACACAACAAACACAGAAAAAAACTGCAGCCCAAACTGGCGGGGGGCGGAGAGGTGGGAGGCAGGAAAAATGGTCCCAAGCTGGTGGCACAGCTGAGATCAGAACCCTAGTATACCAATTTCTGGTCCAACTTCTTTAAAGGAAAAGTAGGACTTCCAGAAAACAGATTTTTACTTACATCCACTCGGAAGTCTTCAAGACGTCGGAATTTGCCGAGGTATTCTTGCAGTTTGGGGTCTATGTCCAAATTTTTGGCTTTGGAATATTTCAAAAAGGCCCAGAATTTCTCCAGCCCATACAGTTGGCCTATAGGGAAAGAAGAGAAAAAGATAGGGAGAAGCAGGGTTGGTGAAGATGAGGCTAACAGGAGAGGGAGGTGTGGAACGACACACAGAAGACCCCCACTAAGATCCGGAGACAGGACAAAGGCTTGGGTGACCAGAATTCATGGAGATCCAGCTTTGCCCTCACCAGCTTCATAGTCCTTCACAGTTTCCTCCTGAAAATCCTTGAATATGTCCAGCCGAAACTTCTTTTCCAGGCCGTAACTGTAGTAGCGAAAAAGGCACTCCAAACCATATCTGGAGAACACAGAACATTCATCAGTGAAACCAAGGTGCAAGGTTTTCTCTGCAAAATGGATAACGTTCCTGGGTAAGAGGAACAATCAGTTTAAATAGTGCATTACTCTCATTCTGAGAAAACAGCAAACAAATAGGCTTAAAGATGGCCAACATCTGAAGCCAGTCTAAGAGTGTCTAGCATTAAATGTTTCTAGTCAGCAAACCCTCTCTGTCCCCAACCTACATCTGTTCATGTCTATTTGTTTACAGTGCCTCTGGTTGTTTTTTGCTATAGGATCAGAACTGAATAGTTATGACAGTAACCTTATGGCCAATCAAGCCAAACAGATTTATTGTCTATCCCTTTATAGAAAAAAATATTAATCTCCAGAATCAGTGCTCTGCATAGCCACTACATGCCAGTTAGCAGGTTTGTTTATTTATCTGACTTCAAGACACCTCATTCCTAGGAGCATATGCCAAGAAAAAAGGCCAAAATGCTTAATAAGATTTTACACACAGGGGTAGGTGTTCCGATTCAGCAGGTTAAACCACTGCCTGCAATGCTGGCACCCCACATGGGTACCAGTTCAGGTTCTAGCTGCTCCATTTCTGATCCAGCTCCCTCCTAATGTGCCTGGGAAAGCAGCAAAAGATGGCCCAAGTGGTTGGGCCACTGCCACCCACATGAGAAACCAGGATGAAGTTTCTGTCTTTGGCTTGGCCCAATCTTGGCCATTTGGTGAGTGAAACAATAGATGGAAGATATCTTTCTCTGACTCTCCTTCTGTCTAACTCTACCTTTCAAATAAATTAAATACTATTTCACACATAAACAAAAATGTTCATAGTAGTATTATTAAACAAAATATAAGTGTCTAACAACACTGAAGAAAAACCATGGGTGGGCACTGGGGCAGCGAGTTTCGAGGTAAGCTGCCATTAAGGACACCCGTATCCCCTATCAGAAAGTTACTTTCAGTACCAGCTGCTTCGCTTCCAATCCAGCTTCCTGCCAATGCACCTGGGAAGGAAGCAGACAGTAGAACAAATAGCTAAATCCTTGCAACTCCCGTGGGAGACCTGGATGGAATTCCTGGCGTTAGCTTGGCCCAGTCCAGGCTGTTGTGACCATTTGGGGAGTGAACCAGTAGAAAGATCTCAAGCTTTCTCTAACTCTGTCACTTTGCCTTTCAAATAAAAATAAATACATAAATATTAAAAATAAAGAAAAGAGGGCCCAGCGCTATGGTGTAGTAGGCTAACTCTCCGCCTTCAGCATCAGCATCCCCAGTGGGCACCAGTTATAGTCCCGGTGCTCTTCTTCCAATCCAGCTCTCTGCTATGGCAAGGAAAGCAGTGGAAGATGGTCCAAGTGCTTGGGCCCCTGCAACCACGTGGGAGACTTGCAACAAACTCCTGGCTTTGGATCAGCCTAGCTCTGGCCATTGCAGCCATTTGGGGAGTGAACCAGCAAATATAAGAATTTTCTGTCTCTCCCTCTCTCTCTCTCAAATAAATAATAAAAATCTTTAAAAAAAAAAAAAAAGAAATGCATGTGGGCATCCTTAGAAAAACAAAAAGAAAATTAAAAAAAAAAGGGGGGGGGGGACCAGTGTAACACAGCAGGTTAACACTTGCAATGCCAGCAGCCAGCATCCTGTTTAACAGTGCTGGTTTGAGTCCTGGTTGCTCCACTATTACCCATCTCCCTGCTAATGTACCTGGGAAAACAACGGAAGATGGCCCAAGTCCTTGGGGCCCTGTCACCCACATGGGAGACATAGATGGAATTTTAGGCTACTGGCTCTGATCTGGATCAGCACCAGCCATTGCGGTCATTTGGGGAACAGAACAGTCAACGAAGTTCTCTCTCTGTTGTCTCTCCCTCTGTTACTATCAAATCAATAAATCTCTTTACAAAAGAAAAATCATGGTAAATCTATACAATGGAATAATACAAATTACTAACAAGTATAGTGTAAATGTACATTTACGGATACTGAAAGATTCTTACAATTTACAAACAAGTAGAAAAGACATGTTTATAGTACATATAGAACAATATCATTTTTGTAAACCAATCTGTAAATTGTTCATCTGTTATTTTTCATTGAGGACTGGATTTCTCAAGCCGTATTATCTGTTTTTTTCTAAACTTTCTACAGAAGCCACATTACAACATCTGTACAAGGGAAAGTGCTCAAGCTTGTGAGTGAAGACGCTTAAGGGCATTCACAGGAGAAGCTAAATACGTTACTGACGCTAGATCAGCTCAAGCGAGGCGAGGCGAGGCTGGCCAGACTGATGTCACAGCGTGCACACCTGCTGCCTGCTTTCCCAGCTTCTGTAAACTGTGCTCTCCTTTTCAAACTTGTCATAAAGAGCCACATTTTTTTTGAAAATCTGGAAGGAGGCCTTATAAAGTTGCTTAGGAAAGTTTTATTTATTTGAGAGGTAAAAAGACAGGGTGAGCAAGAGAGTGCTCCCATCCACTGGTTCAGATGCCTCTACCAGTTGGACTAGGGCAGGGCCATGCTGGGGAGGAAGCTGGGAACCAGGAATTCAATGTCTCCCATGTGGGTAGGAGAGATCTAATCACTTGAGCTATCACCATTGCCTCCTAGGTTGTTCACTGGCAAGAAGCTGGGTCAGCAGCCAGAACCAGGGACTGAACCAAGGAACGTCAGTGTGGGACCTGGGCACAGGCTAAATGTCTGCCCCTAGGTCACCTTTGCATAAAAAAGGTGAGTACTGGTGATGAGACAACATGGTTCTATATTTGCTTACAGAGATAAAAAAAAAAAAAAAAACTGGGGGCCCACTATTTGAACTATAAACTTATGTATGAAATTTACAGTTACAGTCCAGAAAGCAGACTCTTCACTACTGCCTGCCCAGACTCCTCCCACCCACCAGAGTCCCCTACTCTAATCCTTCTCACCTGTAGCCTTCTTTGGCATCCTCCAGAGCCAGCTGCTTGAATTCCTCATACATTTTCTTGTTGAAGTGATCACGGAGGAAGAAGGACCAGAAACGGAAGAGAGTGTTCATCTCCTGAGACTGGCCAATGCCCAAGCGTTTCCGCTCTGATGGGGAAGGAAGGATGAAGAATATGTCTCAGGGTCAAACTGTCCTGGCTTCAAGGACAAAGGGTCTTGGGACAACAACACTTGGTTCTTTCTCTTGTACCTCCAAATTCCCTTGCCCATCAGCTGCCACTTTTATCAGTTAGCATGTACTTACTGGGCACTATTGGCTTTGTGTCTGTCCCTGAGCCTTGCTAGAAGCAGGTGGCACCAGTTTCTGAACCAGGCTGCCAGTCTAGCTGTTCAGCTCAACCGAGATCACTCTGAAGGCTGAGCACGAACAGAATGCAATCCCCAGTTAAAAAGGATCTGAATAGACATTTTTCTTTTTTTTGACAGGCAGAGTGGACAGTGAGAGAGAGAGACAGAGAGAAAGGTCTTCCTTTGCCGTAGGTTCACCCTCCAATGGCCGCCGCGCTCATCCGATGGCAGGAGCCAGGTGCCAGGTGCTTTTTCCTGGTCTCCCATGGGGTGCAGGGCCCAAGTACTTGGGCCATCCTCCACTGCACTCCCGGGCCACAGCAGAGAGCTGGCCTGGAAGAGGGGCAACCGGGACAGAATCCGGCGCCCTGACTGGGACTAGAACCTGGTGTGCCGGCGCCGCCAGGCGGAGGATTAGCCTGTTGAGCCACGGCGCAGGCCTGAATAGACATTTTTCCACAAAAGATAAATGAATGGCCCATAAGCACTCAAAAAATGCTCATCATCAGCTACCAAAGAAATTTGAACCAAAATCATTGCATACGCAATAGGATGGCATAGCTGCAAAACAACAGAAAGAAAGAAAGAAAGAAAGAAAGAAAGAAAGAAAGAAAGAAAGAAAGAAAGAAAGAAAGAAAGAAAGAAAGAAAGAAAGAAAGAAAGAAAGAGAGAGAGAGAGGGAGAGGGAGGGAGGGAGGGAGGGAGGGAGGGAGGGAAAGGAAAGGAAAGGAAAGGAAGGAAAGGAAGGAAAGGAAGGAAAGGAAGGAAAGGAAGGAAAGGAAGGAAAGGAAGGAAAGGAAAGGAAGGAAAGGAAGGAAAGGAAGGAAAGGAAGGAAGGAAGGAAGGAAGGAAGGAAGGAAGGAAGAAAGGAAGAAAGAAGCCAGACAATAGTAAGTGCTGGGAGTCTGTGGAGAAAGGAGATCCTTCACATGTTGCTATTAGGAACACAAAATGTCCTACCACTGTGGAAGAGTTCTGAAGTTCCTCAATAGGTTAAGTATCATTACCATACAATCACAATGCTACCCTCCCAGTCGATATAAATGAAAATTTCCTTATCAATGTGCATAGCATTATTCATCATAGAAACAGAAACAACTCAAACATCCACTGAGTCAGGAATATGTAAGCAAAATGTTATCTATCCACACAATGGAATATGATTTGGCAATAAAAGGGAATGGAAGTTATTGACAGTTTACAACATGGAAATACTCTGAAAACATGCTCAAAGAGAAGGAAAAACCATACAGAAGAAGAAGGATGGTGTGACTCCATTTGTGCCTTATGTCTTGAATAGGCAAAACCACACACACGAAGCAGATGAGCAGTTTCACAAGGGCTAGGAGGAGAATGTGTGTGTGTATAGCAACTGAGACGACGTTTCTTTTCAGGGTTAGGTAAATATTCTAAGACTGATTCTGGTGATGGACCCAACTGTGTGAATTCACTAAAAGCCAATGCATTCTACACTGCCAATGGGTGGATTGTTGAAAATACGAATCATCTCAATACAGTGACAGCTGTTATTACACACAGAGCAAGGAAGAGGGAAGTGAGGAAGATAAACTCAGAACTGACAAGCCATGTTTTGCTCAAAGGAAACAGGTGGGGTGGGTTAATAACCATGAGTGGTTTTTAGCATTGGTTTTGAGCATCTTCACAACCAGCCTATCAAAATAGCTACAGTTAGAAGACATCTTGTTTCATGATAAAAATGAACACATGACAGTATTAGGCTACTGTACCATCCTCTAGAGCAGAGGTCAGCTAACTTTTCTCTGAAAAGGGCCACAGAGTAAACTGTTTGGGCTTTTGCAGGCAACATACAGTCTGTCCCAAATTCTTTTTTTTCTATAAGCTATTAAAAGTTTAAAAAGTTTTCTCAGCTCCAGGACTGTACAAAACCAGAATGTTGTCTGGGTTTGGCCCACAACCCATAGTTCGGAAAACTCTTGTTCAAGACAGTACGAGGCCGGCGCCGTGGCTCAACAGGCTAATCCTCCGCCTTGCGGCGCCGGCACACCGGGTTCTAGTCCCGGTCGGGGCACCGGTTTCTGTCCCGGTTGCCCCTCTTCCAGGCCAGCCCTCTGCTGTGGCCCAGGAGTGCAGTGGAGGATGGCCCAGGTGCTTGGGCCCTGCACCCCATGGGGAGACCAGGAAAAGCACCTGGCTCCTGGCTCCTGCCATCGGAGGAGCGCGGTGCGCCGGCCGCAGCGCGCCGACCGCGGCGGCCATTGGAGGGTGAACCAACGGCAAAGGAAGACCTTTCTCTCTGTCTCTCTCTCTCACTGTCCACTCTGCCTGTAAAAAAAAAAAAAAAAAAAAAAAGACAGTACGAGCCACCTCCTGTATACCCTCTCTTCTGGTATGGACAGTGGGTCACTCTGGACAACATCGGAGTCAGCAAGCTTGCCAGAAATACAAACGCTTGACATTTTCCTATCAACAGAAGACAATCAAGGAAGCGGAGGAGTGCTCTGAGTGCCATGCCCTTAGTTTACTGCATTTCCAAGCAACTGGCCAGAATTTAACTTTAATCCTTTTTGCCACCCTGTCATGTCACTTCTCGTTCTAAGGTCTGAAAACAGTAACTCTATCCAGCACCCCGCTATCCCTTACACGTCTCATCAGCTCGGTTCTAATCCCCTGTACTTCTTACCGTTAAGGCAGCGCCTACGATACTTGTGGTAGACGTGTTGTGTGAAGCCATTTTCCTTGAGCAGCTCATGAGAAGGATGCTGGAACTTGGGCAGTGACTGAGGGGTACAGCCATAGCTGCCAACTGCAGGTGTCCCTTCTGAGGGGCTGGAGCTACAGAGGCCATAAGAGACAGTCACTGGTTACTGGGTTCCCACAGCAGTCGCACCCTAACACCACAGGTTCTCTAAATCAGGCTCTTGACAGGGTCCCCAGCAAGAAAGTTGAGGTACTACACCGGGCCCTTAACTTCTATCCGTGCATCAGCTTAACCGTGCAGCAGCCCTTAACGAGTGTTCCAGAGAGGTCACTGCAGCTTAACAGACTGTAAGACCTGCCCAGGGTTACAAAGCTATTTAAAGGCAGAGATCGACTGCCAAGACCTGGGCTTCTAACCACCAAGTTTACGTAACTTATATAACATTTAACTTTCCTTCATGAACCAGTATGGGTCAAATCTTTGATACTTTTCTCAAAACCATACCTATTTCCAGTCTGTGCCACCTCTGCAGAGACCAGTGTGTACATGGGCGACTCCCCAACCAAGGAATAAACATTGGGGCCACATCACTGAAAACCTTAAAGGATCTGGGCCCTACCCCTAGAAGCAGTCAGCAGACTTAGGCTGGGGCCAAAAAAGTTGTATTTTCATTCAACTCCCTGGCTAACCTCTTGCAGGGAGGCAGCAAATACCCATTTTAGAAACCAAGTCAGAGGTGACAGTCTCAACTGACTGCAATCCTGCCTCAGAAAGCAGCCTTCCCATTCCCAAACTGAGTACCACACTACTGAGCTTCAGGGTTCAGATAAGGCTTGCTTTACTTCTTCCCAGCAACTTCTCAGTCCAGATTTCACTCAGAACCCGCCATCCATCCCATAGAAATTCTGGGCTCCACTTCCCTCCTGCTCCACACCTGATGGAAGCAGTTCGAGGCCTGTGCTCACGGGAATCCATCACCCAACCCACGTGGCTCTCCAAAGGCGGGTTCGAGCTGTGTCTTGTCTTCCTTTTTCGAGGCATCTGCAAAGATCAGTCCAGGACTTATACTTTGTACCCATACCATTCCAAGAAGCATTAACCCCTGAAGGACTAACAAAGGTCCTTTCAAGCCACATCTATTCTCCCACGAAATGTACACAACTATAAGCTAGGAACAGCTATGCCTATTTCACAAGTGAAGAAATGGAGGCTGGGAGTGAAGTGATTTGCCGTAAAGCACACACTTGATCAGTCCTCCTTAGGCATCTCCATGGCTACAAGTCCCCACACCCTTTGAGTCTGTTTCCAAGATATGGTTATTCCATGCTAGGTGAGCCCTACAGCGTAAGGACACACAGTAGGTTTGGAGGCACTTACCTGGCTCAAACAAGCAAGGGGGGAAGGAGGCAGTGGGCATGAGACTCTGAGCCCAGTAAGAGTGCCTCACCTTGGCATCTAGCGTCCGCCCTTCTTTCACCACTGGGTAGAACCGTGAGGTCTGACTTGAGTCTTTGAGCTGTGGGGTGCGGGGCGTGCGCGGGGTCCTGGCATTGCGATAGTTTGGCGACTCTGGGACAGTGGTAGGTAGAGAGCGGGCGATGGTGGAGGGCTCAGGAGCACCAAACAACTTGTTGGCCAGGGCATCAGTGGGAACTGCAGAGACACCAAGATGGATCAGCAAGAGGGGAAGGGCCCTGGTTTGGGTACTACAGATGCTTTCACCCACACCAAAGTCTTAAATGTCTACTCCTCACCTTGCTGGAAGCGGGGTGGTCCAGGGGGGACTTCCTGGTTGGGATCCACAGGGGGCTCTGGGGTTAGTGTGTCAAACTGCTCCCGGCTGATCATGTTGACTTTCTTGAAGTTCTCAACCTCTTGCTGTAGAGCAGACAGATGGGTGGAGAGAGGTTAGTCAGCATGCTGCTCTAACCTGCTTAGGAATCAAGACTGGCAGGAAGGTGCAGAGGGCAACTCCTGTACCCACACAGGTGGAATTCTGGCCCCCCAGCTGCCACCATTCATCAGCTGCAGTTCCTTGGGTGCTTTGAATGCTACTCCCAAGGGATTAGCATCTGTCTTACCCTCCCTAGGATCAGGAGAGCAGCTCCCCAGGAACTCACTGCCTTCTCTGCCTCAGGCACTCCAAGTGCCTCCCACTCTTCTTAGCACTGTCTTGTCACTCAGTGGCTAGGCTCTGTCTCCGCACCTCCACCCAACACACTGTTGCTGCTCATTACACAGGCTCACCCAGCCCACCCACCACCAAGCATCTCATCAATTAAAAACCCACAACAAGGATGTCCTAATTACTTCCAGGCAGCAGCAATTTTGAAAATGTTTTATCTTTTCTCTACTTTCCATACTCCAAGAAAGCTCAAAAGCCTCATAAATTTCACATACACCTAAAAATACTAAAAACTAAAAAACCACCTAACCCTTATTCCAGTCCCTGGAAAATGTCCAGCCACATGCAGCAACAATGAATGTAGATGTTCAGGCAGGACAACAGGCAGTCCACAGACTGGCACCACTGACAGCGCTTACCCAGCTCTCGGCTCTCGCTGCTTTCTGACCCAGAAAGGGGCTCGTCACCACACTCTTCTTACACATGAGGGTGCAGGGGCTAGAATGGAGGGACCTGCCAAGCTAGGTAGCCTTCCTCTTCACACTACAGATGGGCAACAAGGGCTCCCACACTCAATGGAGGTCTGAACCTCACCTTAATCTGGGAGTACTCAGGCTCGAACTTCTCAGTCCACAGGTCCTGCTCATAATAGAAGAGCCCATCATTAATGACCTTGGCCAGCTCAGCGCTCATCTTGGCACGTGAGGTATGGTTGCCTGTGCGATCCCCTCCTGGGTGCCGGCGCATATAAGGTGGTGTCTGGGTAACAATGAGGATCTTGTTGACATCCCGGTCATCAATCTCATAGTCGGAATCCTCATCAGACCAGGCAGTGAAGGTGTTCTTCCGCCCATCCATTTGCTCCATCTCCTCATCAAACAGGAAGTCCAGTTCCTCCTGTTCATCCTGATCCTTGGATACCAGCTGCTGGGAGGGCAGCTGTTGAGGCAGAGAGGTCGGGTGGGTAAATCTGGGCTCTTCTGACTTCTGAAACAGAAACAGACCAGGGGAAGAGGTCATCACTTAAGAGGTGCTAGGATCAGGGACTCCTGCCCTTCAGCATGAGCCTGTGACAGCTAGGGCCCTGGGAACATCACCAGGTCACAAATATCAGCTTCATGGAGTCAGCTTCATGAAGGGAAGAAAGTTCTGTAGGACTCCAGGTTCCTCTGCTCAAGGGTGAACAATCCCACAGGTAAGACTGAGCTTTCATTTACCCTAATAACCTATATGGCTGCTAGCCTGGGAATGGGCACACAGCAAGTTCAGGCTGACCCACCCATCCATCTACCTACTCCCTATCTCCTACCTATCGTATCTCCCAGTAAGCTAGAAGCTCACTGTCTTGCAACCCATTAGACAGGTCCCTGCCACTCACATGTATAAAGGTACTCTGAAAAGCTGCAGGAAAGTGCTAAGTTTATTTTGGTGCAAAAATTTTTGAAATCCATTTATACAAGCAGTCTTCAAAGGTACATGGAATGACAGTATAAAACCATAATGCACTGGTGCCGTGGCTCAACAGGCTAATCCTCCGCCTTGCAGTGCCGGCACACAGGGTTCTAGTCCCGGTCGGGGCGCCGGATTCTGTCCTGGTTGCCCCTCTTCCAGGCCATCTCTCTGCTGTGGCCCGGGAAGGCAGTGGAGGATGGCCCAAGTGCTTGGGCCCTGCACCCCATGGGAGACCAGGAAAAGCACCTGGCACCTGGCTCCTGCCATCGGATGAGCGCGGTGCGCCGGCCGCAGCGGCCATTGGAGGGTGAACCTACGGCAAAGGAAGACCTTTCTCTCTGTCTCTCTCTCTCACTGTCCACTCTGCCTATCAAAAATAAAAAAAAAAAATTAAAAGAAAAAGAATTAAAAAAAAACCCATAATGCGTGGATTTCTACTTTTCTTGCACCAAAATAAACCCATCTTTTAAATTCATCTTCCCACAAATTTTCTCAAGTAGCTCATTCTCAGTACTGAGACCAGGACCTACCAACAACAAGTATTCAACTATTCAATGAATGTGCAAGAACCCACTAGTACCAGGCTCTGTATTAAGAACTCTGTAAGCAGAATAATGAGTAAGACAAGATAAACTTGCTTAGGGAGCTCACAACTGAGTGGGAGAAAATGTCAACCAGCAACCACCTGTAATATAACTTGGCAAAGGCTATAAATAAAATTGTGGGGAGCAAATGGGGAGCAGAGAAGACTTCCTGGAGAAAGTGAGTACTCAAGAACAACAACAACAAAGAAAAAACAGCATGTCTCAAAGGCAGCACAAAAGAGGGTGCTCTCAGGAAAACAGTGTTTCAGTGTTCATAACCCTTTCTCTCTCTCTCTCCTTCTGTCTACCTTTCAAGTAATTATATAAAAAACGTTTTTAAAAAAAGTCAAATCCAAGCCAGGTGGGAGTAAGGGTTCTACCAAACGAGGTAGAATGAGAGGCTATGTCTGCCTTCCACCTTTATTCATTTACTACTACAGGGATGAATTCTGTGTGTGAACAGGGATGAGAAAGGAGATGGGGGAGGTGGTCAAACAGATAATGTAGCACCAACTTTCACTGACCGAAGTCTAAGGTCATCTTCAGGATTTCCTCAGAGGCCCCAGCCCAGAGATGAAATGAAAGCAGATGGAGAAAAATGTATGCTTGCAATATAGACAGTAATTTCAGCCTGAGACCCAAACAATACTCTGACTGAATTCCATCTCCATCTGTATTACATAGACATTATGTTATTATTTCTAAAATAGCTTAAACAAACTCTCCTTTCCCTCATCTTATGATGAGATGGAAGCTTTGAGGTACTAAACAAGACTCTCATGGTCACAAACCATCAGTGCCTCAAGATCTACATTTCAATCTAGACTCGAACTCAACATCTGGGCCACAGGTCTGTGCCTTCTCTTTCTTCCTCTGAAGGCCCTAGGGCCTTACGAATGGGACAGAGAGAATGAAATCAAGGGAGATACTGAACACACAGCCCTGGAGAATTACAGGAGGCAGAAAGAACAACCAGGAATCAAGAAACCTGGGACATGGCTATCAGATGCTACATGATTTCTTCCTGTGAAAAATGCCACTCAGGGTGAGTTTGGCCTAGTGGTGAAGATGCCAGTTGGGACACCTACATCCCCTACTGAAGTGCCTGGGTTTGCGTCCTTGCTCTTCTTATTCCAGCATACTGTTAACGCAGACCATGGGAGGCAGTGGTGATGGCTGAGAAATGTCCCTGTTACCCGCATGTGAGATGAAGATTGGGTTTCTGGCTCTCAGCTTCAGCCTGGCTTATTCTGCCTGTCGCAGGTCTTTGAAGGAGTGAACAAGCACACGGGAGGTTGTTCTCTTCCACTCTCAAATAAGTAAATAAATGTGACTTCGGGGTAGACATTGTGGTGCAGCAGGCTAAAACACTACTTGAGATACTGGCATCCCATATTGGAGTACCAGTTCAGGTCCCAGTTGCTCCACTTCCAATCCAGCTCTGTGCTGATGTGTTGAGAATGATAGCTCAAGTACTTGGGTTCCTACCAAACATGTGGGAGGACTGAGACTGATGTCCCGGCTCCTGCCTTCAGCCTGGCCCAGCCCTGGCTGTTATGGCTTTTTAGGGAACAAACCAGCACTCTTTCAAAGAAATTAAAAAAAAAAAAAAAAAGTGATCTCACTTTTAAAATTAAAACATGTCACCAAGGAACTAATACAGTAGAATACAGCAGGATATTCTAAGGGTGGCCACCAAAGGAAAAAACAGGTGATACATACCTCATTGCAGCACTACTATGACCTCCAGCTTGCATCATAACCCTAAATCACCCAGCCTACTGGCTAGCCTTCCGGCTAGCTAGACACTGCTAGTGTCGTTGTGATGTCCTCTCCAACCACTCCAGTGCGGGGCCCTTGAACCCAAGGCAAAGGACATGGCTCACCCACCTTGGGCCGTGCTGGTGAGGGCCGAGGCCTCTTCTTCACTTCAATCCAGTTTTCGGAGTCCAGGTCAGGCAAACTGGCAGACAGGCCCTTGGGAAGTGTCTTTAGGTTGCTGACTTCCTCTGTTTTGGTTGGCACTGGGGTGACTGCACGAGGAGAGCCAGGCGCTGACTCTGAAGAGTGGAAAGGGGAAGTCTTGATCCTTCCATCCTTCTCCTGACGCCAGCACCGAGGACTACTGGTCAGTGGACAAGGATGACAAAGGACATCAACACACCACCAGGGTACCAACCTGTCTCCTTCTGGTAGTGCTGCCGGGGGACGAACTCGGGGCAGTTGAGAAGCTGGGAGAAATCAGTCTGTGAATAATCCACTATTGGGGGACCGGGAAGAGGCCACTTCTCAGGTTCTTCCCTCCTACGGACTTTTTCATCAACCATCTCCACGACCTTGCTGTCCTTTAGGGCCTGCACACAGAGAGGAGAGGATGAAGATGAATGATTAGGACAGAGATCTTGGAAGACAGCAGATAAATGGGCATTCACGAGCATCAATCTGAGTCCAGTGCTAGCAGCAGTTTTAAAAAACGGGCACAACTGGCCGGCACCGTGGCTCACTAGGCTAATCCTCCACCTGCGGCGCTGGCACACCGGGTTCTAGTCCCGGTTGCTCCTCCTCCAGTCCAGCTCTCTGCTGTGGCCCGGGAAGGCAGTGGAGAATGGCCCAAGTGCTTGGGCCCTGCACCTGTTTAGGAGACCAGGAGGTAGCACCTGGCTCCTGGTTTTGGATCGGCGCTGGCCATGACGGCCATTTGGGGGGTGAACCAACAGAAGGAAGACCTTTCTCTCTGTCTCTCTCTCTCACTGTCTAACTCTGCCTGTCAAAAACAACAACAACAAAAAACCACAAAAAACAAAAACCACAGGCACAATCTTCAACCACCAGGGGATATGTGAGATGTTCAAACTTGTAGGAGTGCACCAACATGAAAAACAATCCTGTCCTGTGGCCCTGCAATTCTCTTTCAGTAATCTGCCCAATAGAAGATTTGCACAATCAGGTGACAGCAGGCCCAAGACTTGGACAAAAGGCTTCTCACAAATCAGTTTATATACATAAAGGAGAAAATCAGGAAACATAACTTGCCATGTCACAACTTAAATGAATTATGGCTTATCAATCGACATTACATGCTCATTAGAACACAGTTTTATATGTGCTCCAGTGGAAAGATAAAAAACATATTAAGTAAAAAAAGCAGTTATAGGCCAGCATGCACAAGATCCCTGTAATGTTTAAATTTTTAAGTAAAAGCACAGAAACATACATATATCATTTTTCCTAGTGTCCATAGTAAACTTCTACGGGTACTTGGGAAAGAGGGTGAAGAGTAGAGAAGGGACACGGGTTTTTTATTTTTAAATTTTTAAGAAATCTTTGAAAGTAACAAAGGGAAAACTTTCCCCGTGTGACATGCTCTTCTTCATGATACTGGGCAAAGAAGCACTTTCATGAACTGCTGGTGACAGTGCAAAAGGCACCGTCTTTAGAAATGCAATGCAGCACTGCACTACCTAGCAGAATTATGTGTACAGTCACCCTTAACTCAGCAATGCTCCTTCCAGAAATCTATACCAAAGACTCACTGGCAAAAATAAGAAAAGATAAATACACACAGATGTTCACCACGGCACAGGAGCAGTATATGTATTATGTTGGAAATAGGCAAGCATTGTGGCACAGGGGGTAAAGCTGTCCACACAGGTATCCCATATAAGCTCTCATTCAAGTCCCAGCTACTCCACTTCGGATTCAGCTCCCTGCTAATGTGTGGTAAAGCAGATGAAGATGGCTCAAGTATCTGGACCCCTGTTACCCATGTGGGAGATGAGGATGCAGTTCCAGGCTCCTGGCTTTGCCCTGGCCAAGACCAGACATTGTAACCCATTTGCAGAGTGAAACAGCAGATGGAAGATCTTTCTGTCTCTCCCTCTCTAATTCTGCCTTTCAAATAAATGAATGAATCTAAAACAAACAAAAAACCAGAAACAAAGTGCCCATTCAGAAGTTAGCAGCTTTCCCACGGAGCATCCATAGCAGTGTACTACACAACTAGTTAGGACCAGCTCCCAGATAAATGAAGCAAAAACAAAAAACACAACTGAAAACACATGTTTTATAATGTCCATTTATTAAAGAAAGAGGAAGGATACGAATACACACAGGAATTTGTCTTTACTTTAAAATGAAAGAATTCATCATTGCTAATGGTGTGAAATACTCACTTAACTGTAGGAATTTAAAAAAATTGGTTTTCAGTGGTAGCAGAGATAATGACATCAGGGCACTGTTAGGCACAGCAGTTCCATCACTGCTGGAGACACCCATATCTCTTTAACAGTAAATCTGATTCAGACCCAGCTGCTACACTTCCAACACAGCTTACTGGTAATGTGTATCTTGGGAGGCAGGAGATGACAGCTCAAGTACTTGGGTCCCCTGCCACCCAGGTGGAAAGACTGGATTGAGTTCTAGGCCTATTGGCCCAGCCCTGGCTATTGCATAAATTTGGGGAGTGAACCAGTAGAAGTGTCTCTTCCAAATAAAATGAAAAGAAATAAATAAAAATTTTTAGAAAGAGTGAACAATGTGTATATACTGTGGAATGAAACAAGTAATTATGCTGATGTTACTAGGAATTAAGATTTTTGGCTGAGGGGGTGGGGGAAGGAATTAGATTCAAAGAAAGACCCAGTTTAAATAAAGATCTTATACTCCTGAACTTTATAATAATAATAATAATAATGCCACAATGCCAGCCCCAAAAACTACCTTCTAAAAACAATCAGCGAAGCAACAATGAGCAGCCCCTCTAACTGGGACTATGGTATTTAAATACCATTTTCTTTCAAAAAGCAATTAAAGTTCTTTTAAAAGGCGGCTAACTTCAAATCTGGGGCATAAAATGTACAAGATGAACTGGTCAAAAATCAGACAATTTGATCCAACATATTAACTGCAATGAACTGAGGTAAAAGTTTGAATCTATAATCTTAAAATATTCAATAATTCCAAACAGACAAGACAAAACAAAAACAAAAACAAAAAACCCGAGAAAGTAATTAGGGATCAACTCACCATTCCGTACACTGGCTAAGGAAAGGGAAAAGATCGAGCCATCTATCTGCCTTTCCTATACAAGCTATACCTCCCTAGTAACTGAGTAGTCAATGAGGCAACGGTTCCCCTCAAAGTGAGATTCCAACCCTGGAGACTGGCAGATTGAGTCCACCACGGCACCACCATTCCCAATGAAGTCATCGGAAATGATCACCAATATCAGCTTTGCTCACAAGAGAGAGAAGCAAAAGAAATGTTACGTGCCATGAAAGTGAAAACATCACTCTTGATCTGTTCTCTAGGCTACCAATTTACAGAAACTTTGGAGCATAGATGAACATGTGTCTTGAGGGATATTCTACAGGATACACACCCCAGCTTACTCTAACAGTAAACTGCAAGAAAAAATAAAGGGATGGAGGGAGGAGCTTAAAATGCATAGCCCTTACTGGAGTCCTGAGCTTCACAAACTATGATTAAGATTATTTTTGGACAACTTGGGTGAGTCTGAAACTGAGTGGGTATTTGGTGGTATTGATGAATTAATACTCATGTTTTTAGGAGTGATGACATTGTAGAGACATTTTTAGCAAGTCTTTTTCATAGAGATGTATACTGACACATTTGTGGATGAAATGCTCGTGAACTAACATGAGGGGGAAACAGATGCAAGTATGATGGACTAAGACTGGCCAAAGCTGGCACTTGTTAAAGCTGGTGTCGGGCTCCTTAGTGCTATTCTGTCTACTCCTGTAATGTCTGACATTTTCTGAGAGAGCAGGAAGGAAGAAGGCAGGAAAAGACGGTAGCTAAACCTTGGGACAACAATGCAAGTAATCAAATGAGGACCCACCCAGGGATTTTTGCCCTGTCCCGCAACTCCAACTCTGTTAAGTAAGAAACTTCTCTTCCCTGCACCCTTGTCCCAGTGAGGGAGACATACCGCAAAAATGAGTGAGATGTCAGTGGTGAGAGCCTGCACTCGGTGGAAGGAAGCAATAAGGGTGATAGGAAGGAAACCATCAGCATCCATTTTCCGTCGCAGGAAGAAGTCTCGCTCTAAATTGTCCACGCTGAAGTAGTATTCACTAAGTGGAGGGAAGAAGAGGTATCACCAAGGGATCACTGCGTCATTCACAAACACACATCCCCCACCCTGACACACCCTCCAGTGGCCTCATACAGCCTTCCCAGACCTATCCTGTTCACCTCCTACACCTACCTGCCCACCCATGCAGGGTGATAAGGGCTAAGAAGTTATGCTATCCCTTCACGGCCCCTACTTTGAATCTTTTACCACTCCTTCTGCCTTTTCAGTCCTTTGGCCCACATGACAAATTCCCCATCTTTCCTTAAAATCAGTTCAAATACTATGGACACTTCCTCTCTTGCTCTGAAAACACTGGTAACATTCTACCGCCACTCTTCATTTCCTTGTAAGGTTCCCTCACAGCACTGTGTGACAATATAGCAGGGTACTTAAGAATAAGCATTCTGTAAGCGGACAGAAATGGATTCAGATCTGTGTTTGTATATAAGTTAGGGATAAAAGATCCAGATCCTAGGAGCTTGCTAGATAAAAATTAGGATTAAAAAAGATAATGCCTATTAAGCACTTTAACACTGGGCCCGTTCAGTAGTGAAGACTTAGTAAATGTTTGCCAGCATTCTGTCCATGCTGTCACTACAAATGAAACTACTTGTTGGGCAGGTCATGTGTGTGTGTGACACCAGACATTTCCCTCCATTTCGATAAATGTTTTCACTTCTCTCCAGGAAGAAGGCTTCTGCACACTCACATCTGGCGCTTAATGTAGTCTTTGAGTAGCTCCTGGTCCACACTGTAAAGCTCAGTGCTGCTGACGTTGTCAAAGTAGTAGGTGATGTTGTTCATGTACTTGGGGGTGCGAGGCCCCTCGGCACCATCAAACTTTCGGTAGCCAAACTGGTAGTCAAAATGCGCTATGGGGGAAATGGATGTCATGAGGGTGAGGAGATTCCTGCCCATCACCCCACCACACTCCCTTGGATATCCCGGAGCCCAAAGGGGCCTCACGTACTTCGAGTGCCACCCCGGCCACGTCCCCGGCCGCGACCACGCCCCCGTCCACGGCCACGGAAGGAAGCCCGCGCCCCACCAGCCCCATCACTCTTCACACTCGATGTCTCATCCTGGTCGTGCCAGGCAGGCTCCGGTTTGGTCTCTGGTTGCCAGGCTGGGGTGGGGGGGGCCACGGGCACGGGCATGTAGGTGGCAGGTTCAGACCCTAAGGAGAGAGGGGGCATCAGGTCAGGCCTGTGAGTGTCCCCTATGTCCAGGCCCTCTCTAGTGGGCAATGCATACCTTTGATCTCCCCGCGGTTGGCAGGTGTGTGTCTTGGCTCCTGAGGACGAGTAGGGCGTGAGGCCAGCTTCTCTCTGGGCACTTCAGGCTTCATGTCTATTTGCAATGGAACCCACTTGTGTTTGTTCCCTGGGGACAGCATGGGCATGTGAGAAAGTACTTGGGGGAGAGCACCCCTGCCCTCCCCAAAACCACCCTTACTTCCACGCATTCTCCTCTGCCCTGGGTCCAAATCACAACTGGTAACCTTGGACAAATTCCTTCCCCTCTTTTTCCCTCTAAACTAACGAGGCTAGTGGCCCTCAGTGTGATGAGACTCCTGGTTAATTCCCAATATGGATTTCTCAATTATATGACAGCCTTCTTCTGGAGGTAGAGTCAAGGGTGCTCCCTTTAGACACATGCCAAAATGTGGCCTATAAGTTAAGTCCCTGCCTGCAGCTCTGGCATCCCACATGGGCACCAGTTGTGTCCAGGATGCTCCTCTTCCAATCCAGCTTCCTGTTAATGACCTGGGAAAATAGTAGATGATGGCCCAAGTGTTTGGTCCCCTGCACCCACGTGGGAGACCCAGATGAAGCTCCTGGACCCCGGCTTCAGATTGGACCAGCTCTGGCAGTTGCAGTCATTTGGGGAGTGAACCAGTAGGTGGAAGACCTCTCTGTCTCTTCCTCTTTTCTGTATGAAACTATATCTCACATAAATAAATAAAATCTTTTTTTGTTTTGTTTTGTTTTAAATGTGGCTTTTAACAGCTGAGTTAGGGGCAGAGGTAAGATCCCTGAGTTCCATATTGGAGTACTGGGTTTGATACCCAACTCCAGCTCCCAATTGTGGCTTCCAGTTTCCAGTTTCCTGCTGATACGGACCCCGGTAGGCAGCACTAATGGCTCAAGTAATTGAGTTCCTGATACCTACATGCGAGACCTAGATTGAGTTCCTGGCTTTCAGTTTTTGTCCAGCCCTGGCCATTGTGGGCATCTATGGACTGAACCAGGGGATGAGAACTTTCCCCCTACCCCCACCCTGTGTGTGTTCGTCTCTTTCTCAAATAAGTAAGTAAATGAAATTAAAAATGGGGAGTTAAAGTGGCCAGCTCTAAGTTAAGTACCTTAAAAGGACTAGCATGAATGAGCAGGAAACAGGGAGCCATCCAGGGTGAGAAAAGGAGTTAAGTGAGGTGCTGAACTAGGCCTGACCTACTTCACACAATGCTCTGAATGAACTAAAAGTTTATCTCGTTTAAACCATTGTTCCTTTGGCTCTGTAGTACAGCAGCTCAATGTGTACACTAATCATTTCAGCAGGTTTTTGGAAACTCTTAGAGCAATGGGAACTCTTGCCTTTAAAAAGAATTGATGGACCTGGAGACTGCTGTCCACTGAATGGTATATACCAATCAGCCTCCCACTGACCTGCAATTTCTCCAGCGGCCCCCAGAGTCCTCACCTTGCCCAGCTCAGCTGAGACACCTTCTAAAGTCCTGCTCCAAGTCACTTACCTTTCTTCTTCTGCCCGCTTCGCTGGCAGTCCTCATCCCCATTCTTCTCTTCCCCTGATTCATCGGATTTGGTTTTCGGGCTCTCCTTACTATCACTCCCCTCTCCTTTCTCCTGTTCCTTCATGTCTTTCTTGGGTGGCAGCTTACGGGTAGGCTGAGGCTTGTGCGACTGTGGCTGTAGCAAGAAGGAACAGGGAGGTGAAGTGAAGTCAGAGTTTCCTGTGCTAGGAGGGAAGGCACTCCCTGTCACTAGGGGACAGGCAGAAGGAGCTACTGTAAGCACTGGCAGGTGGAATGATATGTTGTCAGGCCCCATTTTCTCATCTGAATTGCTTTTATTAGAAAGCCAGATCTTGGTGACAAACCCCAGAACAGAGATGCTGGGACACACAGAGGCTGTTACTGTTACTCCACTGTTACTCCAAGAGTACTGCCAGTCTGCCTTGGTAGTCTGTGCAGTGGAAGGGATGATGGCCACTGGCCTGTCCACATCAACCTTGTGAACCAAAGGTGGTCACATTCAGTGAGCAGAGGGATCTAGGCCACTGACCAGAGCAAAAGCATTGGGAAGAACTACCTGATCAGGAATCCTCCCTGTACTTGGGCCCATGACAACTGCAGAAACCTCCCCAAGACACATGGCAGCATCATGTCCACTCTTTCACTCATAGAAAATCAAAGAGCAGTGACAGAGAACACAGCTTTTGAACCTACTTGACTTCCAATCTCCACTTGGTCATTGAGAGCTAGTAACCTCTCTGAGTTTCAGTGGTCTCATCTATAAGATGGGAATTATAAATGGATGTATCTCAAGAGTCACTGTGAGAGGTAGAGGAGATGATGGACAGACAGTGCTTGGCAGTCCCTGGCACAAAACAAAAGCTCAAATATTGGTAATGCTTAATTATCCAAAATCATCCATTAATCATCCTTTAAAAAAAAATGACCTAGGGAAGTCCTAAGGCTCTGGAAGCTTGAGAAGCCAAACATATGTAGACAGAACTTAAGCCTGTCCATTATTCACAGACTCACCTGTACACTCTTATGGGCTATCTCTCCAGGCGTGGGCCAGTTGATTGCATCTCCAAAGTCACCAACCTGCAAGGAACATTCTATGAGGCTCCCAGGGGTGACCCTGCCTCTGTTACTCAGACCCCCACTCAACATTCAGATCAGAGGCCAAATGGGTCCGCCGCTAGGACCACCTACACTAGCAGCCTACAAGGGCTCCCCTGCCATTCAGGCAGTCTAGAGGCACTTAACATAACAGCAAAGAGGCGACCACCTCAAGTAGGCCACTTTGGGCTGTCCACTTCTATTCTTTACCTTGCTGCCTTTGCGTTGTTTAGGAACTGCTGCCCTCACCACCTTGGCCGGAGCAGAATGTTCTGTGGGAACAAAAAGGGAGAGATGGTTATGTGGAGCCTGTGTGAGGTGTCCACTGACAGCTTCTCATGTTCTTCACTGGCCCCACCCCTCCAAACAACCTGCAAGCTCTCAAAGGAAGGCTACAGGTACCAATCCCTTCCTGAAGAAATCACAAACAGGGAAACCATGAAAAGAGCTAGAAGCCAAAACCAAAGCACTCATGCTCTGAGGTGGGAGGATAGCTGCCCAGAGTAGAGCTCTGTTCCCTCTTGAAAAATGGCAACTAAGGCCTGAGGAGTGAAGTCCACGTCAGTTTAATTCAGGACTCCTGGGACCAGCACTGCGGCACAGAGGGTCAAGTGGCCATCTGTGACACCAGCATCCCATATCGGTGATGGTTCATATCCTGGCTGCTCCACTTCCAATCCAGCTCCCTGCTAATGCTCCTGTGAAAGCCACAGATGGCCCAAATGTTCGGGCCCCTGCACCCACATGGGAGACAAGGAAGAAGCTATTGACACCTGGCTTTAGCCTGGCCCAGCACATTCAGTAAACCAGCATAGGGAAGATCACTCCTTGTCTTTCTCGCTCCCTCTCTCTGACTTTGAAAATAAATAAATCTTAAAAAAAAAAAAAAGACTCCTGGCCGGCGCCGTGGCTCAACAGGCTAATCCTCCGCCTTGCGGCGCCGGCACACCGGGTTCTAGTCCCGGTTGGGGCGCCGGATTCTGTCCCGGTTGCCCCTCTTCCAGGCCAGCCCTCTGCTGTGGCCCAGGAGTGCAGTGGAGGATGGCCCAAGTGCTTGGGCCCTGCACCCCATGGGAGACCAGGGAAAAGCACCTAGCACCTGGCTCCTGCCATTGGATGAGTGCGGTGCGCCGGCCGCAGCGCGCCATCTGCGCCAGCCATTGGAGGGTGAACCAACGGCAAAGGAAGACCTTTCTCTCTGTCTCTCTCTCTCACTGTCCACTCTGCCTGTCAAAAAAAAAAAAAAGACTCCTCAATCATGGCAGAGTCCATAAAGCAGACGGGGGGGAACTTCTAAAGGCCCACAGAATTATTTGCTCTGGCCCTGCCAAGGCAATCACAGGCAGAGCTTGCAAAATTTAATAACTATAATAGATTAATTTTTCTAAAAATAATTTTCTAAAAAATAATTAATTTACTTGTTTGAGAGGCAGAGATGCATAGAGAAGGAGAGGGAGAGAAAGAGAGAGAGAGAGAGAGCGCACGAGGGAGAGCTCTTCCACCCACTGGTTTACTCTCCAAACAGCAGCAACAGCTAGAGCTAGGTTGACATGAAGCCAGGAGCCAGGAGCTTCTGCCAGGTCTCCCAAAAGAGTGCAGGAGCCCAAGGACTTGGGCCATCTTCTACTGTTTTCTCAGGCCATCAGGGAGCTGGGAGCTGGATCAGAAGTAGAGCAGCCAGGACTCATATGGCACGCGGGTACCACAAGGTAGATGCTTAACCTATGACGTCACAGCGCTGGTCTCCAGGCTAATTTTTATGTTGAGAATATTGTATGGCCCTACAAATAATGTTATAAATATCCAAAGTACCCTGAGCAAAAAAATAAATAAAATTCCGCACTCTTGTAAGGGAAGGGTTTGGAAGACCATTTCTGGCCCTAACATTCCAGATGTCTGTGTGTGAGCAGACGTGGGCTAGATGACCGTTTGGTACAGTGATTAAGTTGCTGCCTGAGACACCCGCATCCCATATCAGGGTGCTTGCATTCAAGTCCTAGCAGCTCCACTTCAATGTCTGCTTCCTATAATGTGCAGCTGGAAGTCTGCAGATGATAGCCCAAGTGGTTAAGTCCCTGTTGCCCACATAGGAGACGAGGATGGAGTTCCAGGCTCCAGGTTTCAGGACAGGCTTAGAGTTAGCTGTTCCACTTTTAGAGAGTGAATCACAGGACAGAAGATTTTTCAATCTCTGTCTGCCTTTCCAAAAAAGATGTCCAGGGACCAATAAGATTCAGGAAGATTACGTTTGTCTTTCAGTTTCCAAAGAAAAAGTGGACTCCCAATTGACTTAACAGTATGCCTTCAGAAATTCACATTAAAGATACTAATTACACAATATGTACAAGGATATCCACTAAAGTGCCATCTCTAACTTTAAAAAAGTGAAAGCAACCCACAGGTCCAACAGTAGGAACTGGCTAAATAAATCTAAGTTCATCATTTCAGAAGTCATTAAAAAGATAATAATCTATTAGTATGAAAAGTTAGACAAAATAAAGTTACAGAAATCTCATTTTTGTAAAACTAATAAAAATATACACATGCACATATTCATAGTACAAACTCTAGGGCAGACTTGTGTTTTACCAGGGGTTAAGGAGTATATATACAATGATTTTCATTTTCTGACACAATCACAGACTTATAAAAAAAGACAAACAAATCCATAAATTTTTTTTAGAATGTCATTTCTTAAGGAAGTGGTCTTAATAGGCCCAGTCTCTTCTACACCCAACCTGTTTCCCCACATAGTTCTAAGACCACAGGTTTCTACTCCTGCCTCACCCACTTCTCTCCTGTCACTTTGCTTCCACCGTTGGCCAGCCATGCCCGAGCAAGAGTGGCCCCCAGTCCCTGGGCAGAGGAATTTGCCAAACTGTTTAGTCCTTGATCAGACTCATGTTCCTTTAATGAGCAGAGAGTGTCCTTGCCTGACTCCTAACTGAGGCCACTGCATTTCTGGTTTCCACCTGCTACCGGAGGAGCCACTGCCCCCTCAAAAGACACTCCACAAACCTTCTCAAAGATGGAGCTGTGGAACTCAGCCCACAGCACCCTTACTCCAGGGGCCTGGTAGTGGAGAACCAGAAAACCTCAATCTTAAGGGGATACTCTGGACTCATTTCTCTGCCACTCTCAGGTTGGCCCAGACAAGTCTAATACTACCCAGTTCTCCAAGCAGGCTAACAGCATCCCCTGTTTCGAACCATGTATACGTGAGCTATGGCTAGCAACCACTTCTGCTAACGCTCAGCAGCACTCTCGGCATGCTAGATGAGGAGAGCAGGTCAATAAGCCAGTGAATGCCATGTTCATTAACAGTATGTGAGAAAAGGCAATCAGGCTCAGAAAGCAAGATATTCCTGAGGACTTTTCTCAAATAAGTGAGCACAGTTCAAGGGGCAATTGTTGCTTCTTATTAAAACCCTGTCAAAACAGAGGATTAGAAGTGTACCATGGGGGCCAGGCGCTGTGGAGCAGTGGGTTAACCCCCTGACCTGAAGTGCTGGCATCCCATATGGGCACCAGTTGGAGTCCTGGCTGCTACACTTCCAATCTAGCTCTCTGCTGTGGCCTAGGAAAGCAGTACAAGATGACCCAAGTTCTTGGGCCCCTGCACCGCGTGGGAGACCCAGAAGAAGCTCCTGGCTCCTGACTCAGATCAGTGCAGCTCTGGCCATTGCGGCCAGATGGAGAGCGAACCAGCGGATGGAAGACCTCTCTTTTCTCTCTCTCTCTCTGCCTCTCCTCTCTCTGTATAACTCTGACTTTCACATAAATAAATAAATCTTAAAAAAAAAAAGTGTACCATGATCACTCTGATTTGTTTACCAAGATCAAAAAGCAATATGGCTAGGTAAAGACCCCAACAGCTCCCCACTGTTACCACCAATCTCGAGCTGCTGAGGAAGATGTGGTGACTATTGTGGACACACATAGGAATATTCATAAATTAGTCCTATGTGCAGTCTGCTGAGACCCAAAGTGTCCGGTTCATGCTCTGCTACCAGAGCCACAGGCTGCCCCCACAGAGGCAGAAGAATCCACTGGGGAGACCCAGCTTACTTTTTTATATAAAATTCACAGATCTGTTAAAACAATAAAGCCTTCAGGGAAACCCAGGAAGGCTCAGATGAGCTGTTACAGGGCCCTGCAGGAGCCTAGAAAGAAGACAAAGTTTTCTGACAATTCTAATTATATATTTGCTTTCTGGGTTCCCGCCCAGCCATTCATCCTTACCAGACAACTGTTCAAAGTGTGCACTCACACACCAAACGTCCCACCGGGCCTGGCATCTTAAATGGCTTCCAGGGAAAACCATTCCTTCTGTGTGGGCAGCAGTCCCCACCTCCAGCACCATCCCACTGAAACCACTGGACAAGTCCCCTCACTCCTAGCTCTGCATTCCCAAACCTGTGCCTGCTACCGATGACCCAAGCCCAGTTCAAGAACCATTACTGTTCATTTGCCCAAAAACACAGTTGTAGAATTTAAGAGCAGTAACAAGGCTCACAGTTCTAATCCCCTCTGCAAACTGAGGCTGGAACACAGGAACGAGCTTCGCCAGAACTGGCTGCAGTCAAGATGGGAGCTAGAAACCAAAACTCTCCTAACCAGCTCACCTGAAACTGCACAAGGTCACATGATTCCCTTGAGTCCTTCCTGGCATCATCTTAGGGCACTTCCCTGGTTTTTCCTAGTAAACACAGTTACTGAACAACAGGGAGAGGCTCTTGGAGAGGGAGGCAGAGTCCAGGCCCACATTAGGGCCTACCCTGTTTATCTGCCCACAGGCCTCCTAAGTCCAGGATTCCAAGTAGAGGAAGCAAATAGAGATCTCAGGATGCTGTTTCTCCCCAACTAAGGCAAATCTGGGGCTCAAGAGGATTTGGAAGAAGATGAAAACCACTTTCTGTCCCACAGGCAGCCAGGATTGCTTCTAGTTTCAGGAGAAACTAAACTAAAGCATTTGTGAAAAGTGAAGTGTACAAAACTGCTCTATACAAGAAGCAGTTGAATCCAGGGATGGCTGAGGCCCTACGGGACTATTCCTGAAGCTGTAACTGCATGGCAGACTCACTATCTTCACTTCTTTTATTTAGTATGATTTCTAGTGGCAGAGGTAAGCTGCCACTGCTAAGGATGAAAGAAAGCTAGGGACAGGAGGCAGAACAGTGATGAATGAAGAAAATGGGGGGTGGCAGGGGGAAGAACAGCAGCTCCCCTATAACCTTGACTGTGTAAGCCTAAGGCTCTGGCTCTCTCTTGAGCCTCAACTCTCAAGCATGTAACATCCTCCACTAGACATTCATCTAGGAAACATCATCCCCATTGTGAAGCACAGGGGACAGAGCTGGACTGGACTCTGCCCTCCTCTGCCCTTACAAAGTTCCTTTCAACTGAAACTTCCTCTGTGAAACTGGAATCCTTGTTGTCTCAGGACTGGAACAGTTCAACAGGAGAATATAGTTCACCATAAATGCTCAAGAAATGCTAAAGATTCTTTCAAATTTGCAAAGAAAGCTTCCTATTTCCAAACAATTCATATTCTCATGAGTGGAGGGGCAGGGACACATATACACCAAAAAACTCTCAATGTGAAAGAGGAGAACCAGAGCAAGGGGAAAAAAACTCAAACCAGATCACACAAGACACGGCTTACCGCCCGCCTGGCTCTTTTTCCATAAGATGGCCTATGGGAAGGAAAACCCTCCCCATGCCACCACCACCCTCCACCCTGCCACTGTACTCCAGACAAGGCTGCCAGGCTCCCAGGCAAGAGTGTCCAAGACAGAGCAAAGCAAAGAGTCAGAACCTTTACAGTTTCAATAAAGACGGCAGATTTTCCCCAGAGAGGTTAGCCATAACGTTCTGCTGGCTAAATGAGGAAGGAAGACACCACAATCCCTTTCAGTTGAAGAAATTTGGTCTTTATACTTTTTACTCAGCATGGAAGAAGAGAGCTCCAGTCTCAAGGAGTCTCTCCATACCTACCAAAGGGGCTAAATACCTGGAACAAAGCCAGATAAAAAGAGTTTAAGAGTATCTTCCATATTTTTTTGTTCTAGAAAGATCCCAAGTATGCTGACCTTTGGAAGCAAAAACCACCCAGAAGGGCCACGTGTAGCAGGTCTAAGGCACAGGACTTGGGTCCAACAGAGATACTAGTGAAGGGTTCTCCGGCCAGAAAGTGAGTGGGTGATTTGAATTCAGCAGGGCTTGGTAAAAAGAACAGGTAGAGAAGCTCAGATAGCAACTTTGACAAAACATGTGATGGGTCAGGGCTAGCTCAGAGAACCTGCAAGACTGCAAGTAGGTGGCCAGAAAGAATTAACAAAGCTCAGGCCTGAGTCCAGAACAGGGAGGGCCAGACGCTCTGGGGGCCCCACCTCCTAGAGATGGGCAGCTGGAAAAGCACTGCCATAGCTTGGACACAGGGGCTGGACTACACTCACACTCCCCCATCTACTGCCCTGTACCTGGCCATTCATTAGGCCTCCCGTCTTGGGGGAGATCTCCCAGTTCCCAACTGCACCAAGTGCCCTGCTGGGTGCTCTCGCTATACTGCATATATCAACTAGACTAGGGTCAGGTATAGAGGTCCAAAGAGCAAGAACTTGGTTTATTTTTTTTCAACTAATATTCCTTTTTTTTTTTTTTTAATTTGACAGGTAGAGTTACAAACATTGAGAGAGAGAGACAGAGAAAAAGGTCTCCCTTCTGTTGGTTCACTCCCCAAATGGCCACCACGGCTGGCACTGTGCCGATCTGAAGCCAGGAGCCAGGTGCTTCTCCTGGTCTCCCATGCAGGTACAGGGCCCAAGGACTTGGGCCAACCTCTGGTGCCCTCCCGGGCCACAGCAGAGAGCTGGACTGGAAGAGGAGCAACCAGAACTAGAACCCGGCACACACATGGGATGTCGGCGCCGCAGGCAGAGGATTAACCAAGTGAGCCACGAAGCCGGCCCCAAGAACTTGGTTTAAACAATGAGAAACTAGTAAATTTTTTCAGGAGAGAAGGTATATGAGTGAATCAAATTCACTGGGTCCTGGTAGAAAGAACTGATAAGAAGGGACAAAGTAGGACTGAAACACCGTTTGTGAGGTTATGTATGGCCTCAAACCTTGGCCTCCAGGAAACTAGTGTCCTAGAAAGGGCTGTCTCCCACAGTAATCCAGGCCTCAGCACAACCATGACTCAGGCAAGCAAGTGCTTGAAATCAGCGTTGAGCTCCAGTTCAAACCCCAACAACCGTCGGTTATATAATCATGGGGACATGCCTACCACCGTTCCTTCTCAACTGAACAAAAGGTACTATACGTAGCAGACAGAAGGCATGATCTCAACTACTGGGATTTCTAATCAAAGTGGGAGAGCTGAAGGCAGCAGAGTGACAAGCATAGACATTATGTAGTGAACACTTACTAGATGCCACACAGTTCTAAACTGCATGGATTCTCTTAACCCTTAAAATTAAAACAGCTCAATTCCTTAATTGCTCCCATTTTACAAATGAAGAAACCAACTCACAAGGTGGAAAGGCTATTTGCCATGATAACAGCCAGCAGGCAGAACAAGATTGGAAGCCAAATAGTCTGACCCTAAAGTCTATCCTCTTAACCCTAAAAGGAAGTGGAAGAAGAGTGAAAGGAAGCCAAGTCACCACCACACTGTTACACACAGGGCAGGATCTTCATGTCACAGCTACAGGGGAATCCTTCTAAATACCATAGAAAATCAAGTCTCACTGCATGGAAGTCAAGGGTCACAAAGCTGGGCAACTAACACTCCTAAGACTGGACCCTGGTGATCCAGGGTGACCCCTTCCAGAGCGAGATCCCTAGCTAACACCTGGCTGCCCTATGGGAAAAGTACTTCAAGGTCTACCTCCCATTTCCTCCACTGTAGACTCTGTCCACGGGAGGCTCATAAGCCACACCCTGGATCTAAGCACAGAGGACTGTGACACTACAGGGTACCACACAGCTCCAACGGACGGAGATTCTGCCTCACCCTCAGCCTTCTGGAAAACAGAAGGCTGCTACCATCTGAGCTGCAACCGAGGATCCTCACTAAGAAGGACAGGGAGGCCGATGCAGAGTAGGGTACAGCAAGCAGGGAGGGGGCCTGGGCTACACCATCCACCTGTGCCCGTCTCTCTCAGGCCAGCCTGGAGGCAAGCTCTGTGAAAAGCCTGGCTACCCTCATCTGTCAGCCAGCCTGGGAATAGGGTGGAGTCAGAGTGGAGAACCTCAAAGACCCACAGGCCTTTGGTCTACCCTCCACTGACCCGAGCACCCCCAAGCAGGAATACTCTTCTACAGAGTATAAAAACAACAACAACGTTGTTCTAACCCCCTCGTCTCGTCCTCTAGCTGCTGTGGCTGACACCTCTCAAGAGGCCTCTCTCCCTTGCAGATTTCCCCCAAACTTCAGATAAAACAGGTGGGGCTGAATGGCACTCTTGCGGGGAGGGGCTGGCAAAGAAGAAGGGAGGGATACCTTTGGAAGGTCAGACCATCTTGAGGCTTTGCAGAAAGAAGTAGCTGGCAGGCCAGCAGCCAACCCAGAAGTGCAGAGTCTATGTCCCTTCGGCCTAGGAGGAACAGAGGGAGGGCCAGGCTCCAGTCACATGACACCAGCCAGCCTGGCCCAGCCCAACCCAGACCCAGGTCAGCCCCAAACCCAGCTGACTATCTTTAGCCTCTGATGCCAACTGCCTGCCCAGACATGGACTCAGCCATCCTCACTGCTGGTACCAGTCTTGGAAGTCGTGTCCAAAAATTGATAAACAATCATGGCAGCTGAAAGTTATCAACAGCAAACGAAGCCTCTGACTGCATGCTGCCAGCTCCCTAACCCAGTTTTTTCTGAAGAGCACTTTCACTTCTAGTTAGGCCAGTAATAATAACCACCTTTTAATGTGTGCTGACTAGGCGACAAAAGCTGATCTAAACTGCTTTCTGTGATTCCACTTAATGGCCTTAGAGGGACACTATTATTCCAGTCATCCAGAAAATGAACCCAAGGAAAGAGACTTGCCCAAGGTCACAGGGTATGCTGAAACAAGATGGCCAGCTCCTCCTGAGTTATAGATCTCTCATGATTCTCTTCAGGAGGCCTTCCCCACTGCCCACAGAAAGTGCTGTCCACCAGCTACTCTGGACCAAATTCTACAGGAGTCTGCTATTCAGGGTGTGCAACACACAGACCCAGACTTGCCTGCCTTTGTGTAGATCTCAACCCCACGAGACTGGATTCAAATATCAAGCCATTACTATATCCTTACATGTTCCGAGAGTTCTTTACATGCAGCAGCTTGCTTATTTTTCATAATCAACCTAGAAGGTAATATGATAAGGACTGCCAGTTACCAGATGGGGGAACTGAGGCTCAGAGAAGCTAACGGGCTTGTTCAAGATCATCAAGTTAATAGGTCACAGACTGAATCTGCACAGCTGCCCCAACCCTGGGCCTAAGTTTGCAATTCACTCTAAAGACAACGACTAGGAGTATCAAGAGATAAGAATTATTGCTACCTCCTCATTGGTTCCTGCAGTCCAGGACTGCAGGCTGTAAATGGCAGGTCCACAGTAAATATGTACTAAATGAAGGAATTTACATACTTGTTGGTGCTTCTCAAAAAATGTCCAGAGCTTTCTCTTCCAGGGAGAGAGAGGGTTAATTACATACCACCTTTCTCACCAATGCCTGAGACGACCTAATATTCTGTTCTCTGCACACTTCAATCGAACACCAAGGGCCAAAGGTGGGACACACAGGATAGAGAGTGTCCAGCAGACAAAACAGAATAACTAACTCCCCAGAGGTCACAGACATAAGCCTCCAGGTCCCGGGCAGGACCACAAATCAGCATACCGGCTGGCAACCCAAGGCAACGCTAAGGGGGCAGCACCCACTTAAGAGTTGCTGGGGCTCCACAAACAACACACATGCTTGGTGCTGCCAGATCTTCTGAGTTTAAACAAAAAAAGGGGGTGGGTGCACTCAGAAAAATAAAGTAGATCTCAGAGAGAAATTACCTTTCTAAATACTGTAGCTCACATTTCTACACACACACTACAAATGCTACTTTCAGCCTAAGGTCTCCACAGACTCGTGTGGCCCTGGTTTTAGGAGCCCACTGTCTCAGGCAGGTCGCCAAGTACATCCTATGCTCTGCTGCATGCCTGACTCCATCCTGGCTCAGGAAGTGCTGATCTCAAGACAGGTTTCCCCCAGTGCCCGTGGTCAACAATCATCTCTCAGGTAATATGAATTCATTCTCTGGGAACAATCTTCACTTTGGACTATGCCCCTTACTGAAGGAGAGTTCTTTCACAGGTCAAGAAGTCACGCCGTTATCCCCTCAGGCCAAAAAGCTCTGGGCACAACTATGCCCACTCACAGGGTAAGCGCAAGGTCCCAAGGACCCAAAAGTTCACAAAAACTGTTCCCACAACCACTGATGCTGCTTTTAATATCCATCTGCTTTTAGGAAAAAACTTTTCACATGGAACTGGAATAAATGAATAAAAAGGAGGGGAGCTTTATTTTTTTTAAGAAGACATATTTACTTGAAAGGGAGAGCAGTGCCAGCACTGTGGCTCAACAGGTTAAGCTGCTGTCTGCCATGCTGGTAGCTGAGTGCTGGTTTGAGTCTCAACTGTCCCATTTCCAATCCAGCACCCTGCTAATGCACCTGAAAAAGCAGAGGAAGAGGACTCAAGTTCTTGGGCCTCTACTGCCCATGTGGGAGACCAGATGGAATTCCAGCTCCTGGCTTCAGCCTGACCCAGTCCCAGCCATTGCAACCATTTGAGCAGTTAACTGATAGTGGATGGAATCTCTGTGTGCGTGTCCCTACCTCTGCCTTTCAAATAAAATACATCTTGAAAATCAAAGGAAAAAGAGAAAAAAGGGAGAAGAGGCAGAGCAACAGGAGGGTGTGGGGGAGTGACCTTCCATTCACTGGTTCACTCCCCAGATGCCTGCCAATAGCCAGGGCTGGGCCAAGCTGAAGCCAGCAGCCAGGTACTACATTCTTGTCTCCTACTTGGGTGGCAGTGGCCCAAGCACTTGCTCCTCAGGAGCATTAGCAGGGAACAGATCAGAAATGGACTCATATAGGATGCGGCAGCTTCACCCAGTGTCCTGCAACACCAGCCCTGGAGGGGTACATTAGTTGAAGTAGCTCTGGGAGGAGCCCCATTCTTCCTCTTTTCACTATGCCAGGAAGACTGCCTTTCAAATAAAATAAATCTTGAAAATGAAAGGAAAAAGAGAAAAAATAGAGAAGGGAAGAAAAGAGGCAGAGCAACAGGAGGGTGTAGGGGAGTGATCTTCCAGTGATCTTCGGCTAGCTCAGAAGGCTCAAGGAGGCAAACTCAGGAGGCCTCTCAGAGAGCAGTTATCTACCAACTGAGGTAGATTGGGCACACTCACTAAACTTAATAGCAACAGCTCCCACCACAGTAACTTGAAAATGCCACAACAATGGGAGGAACCAGCCAGAGTCCCAAAAGCAGATCAGGAGTGGGAGTTTTTAGATAGAGATCAGTTCCCCTAACCCAGGTCAGCCACGGCAGCCAGTCCTGTTTCCCAAACGCCCTGATTCACCTCTTCCACTAAGTCAGTGCCAACCCACAGGCCTTTCCAGTACTACATCCTACATTCCAACTGTCAAAGAGTACAGCCCTGGGATGCTAACAATGTGGAGCGAGTCTGCAGGTGGGCTCCTAGATGCTCTCACACTCTTTCTGCAAATGTCAAGGGGGTCTGAGCCCTATCCCAAACCACCCATCAACAACTCATTAGACTGCTGGGTTACAAGATGGGGTAGAGCAGCAGTTAGCAACATGGATTCTGGAGGCCATCCTTGGATGTGCTAACCAAGAGTAACCAATGATTAAAACTCACAGGGCCGGGGATGTGGTATAGCGGGTAAAGCTGCTGCCTGCAGGGCCGGCATCCCATATGGGTGCTGGTTCAAGAGCCAACTGCTCAATTTCTGATCCAGCTCTCTGCTGTGGCCTGGGAAAGCAGCAGAAGATGGCCCACATCTTGGGCCCCTGCACCTGCGTGGGATTCCCAGAGGAAGCTCCTAGCTCCTGGCTTAGGATCAGCGCAGCTCTGGCAGTTGCAGCCAACTGGGGAATGAACCAGTGGATAGAAGATCTCTCTCTCTCTCTGCCTCTCTGTAACTCTGCCTTTCAGATAAATAAATAAATCTTTTGTTTTAAAGATTTTATTTATTTGAAAGGTAGAGTTACAGACAGAGTAAAAGACAGAGATAAAGGTCTTCCATCCACTGGTTCACTCCTCAAATGGCCACAAGCGGAACCGGGACAATCTGAGGCTAGGAGCCAGGAGCTTCTTACAGGTCTCCCACAAGGGTTCAGGGGCCCAAGCACTTGGCCCATCTTCTACTGCTTTCCCAGGCCACCAGCAGAGAGCTGGATCAGAAGAGGAGCTGCCAGGACTAGAATCAGTGCCCATATGGGATGCCAGCGGCGTAGGCGGAGGATTAACCTAATGCACCACAGCACCAGCCCCATAAATAAATCTTCAAAAAAAATTAGTTTAGACCATGGAAGTACTGTGAATGCACAGTAGTTATTTTTCCCCCCTTTGGGACAATTTTTCAATCTGTAATGTACAAAAAACGGGGAGGGGGGAACTATGGGTCCCAGACTTAACAAGCAGAAATTCAGAACAGCCAGTTAAATCTGAGTTTCAGATAGTTATTTTTTTTTTAATTCTACATATGTCCCACGCAATATCTGGGACACACTTATACCAAAAAAATTATCTGGCTTACTTGAAATCTATGGTTATCCTATATTTTTATTTGTTAAATCTGGCTACCATGTGAAAAAGCCAAACTGAAAATGGAGGAGTGACAGAACCCTGGATTATGATGCCAGCACTACACTCTCTGCTGTGGAAGCCCCACTCCCATGTCTTCAGTCTCCCTACTCAAAGGTCTGTGGTAGACAGGTATTGGTGGAATTTGGTCACCCCCATTTTAATTTAAATTAACAGTTGTGCCTGGGCCAGTCCAAAGCCAAGAACTCCATACTGCTCTCCCACATGGATGGCAGGGGCTCAAACACTTGAGCCATCTTCTACTACCTTCCCAGGCACATTAGCAGGAAGCTGGATCAGAAGTGGAGCAGCTCAGATGCAACTCGGTATTGTGGTATGTCACTTATGCGATATGCTGGTGTCACTTAATGGGCCACAATGCCGGCAGATTTTTGTCTTTATATCCACTGATCCTTTAAACGCAACCAGATACCCATGAAACCACTGTTCTGAAGGACTTCAGTACTAAGATTTTAGCATGCAGAATTAGCATCTAAGGAACTTATCCAAATGTAGATTCATAGGTCCTATTCTCAAGATTTTTTTTAAAAGGTCATTTCCGGTGTCATCTGTCTTCATACCTTTTTTTTTTTTTTTAAGATTTATTTTATTTGAAAAGCAGAGTTACAGAGAGGCAGAGGTAGAGAGACAGAGGTCTTCCATCTGCTGATTCACTTCCCCAAATAGCCACAATGGCTGAAGCTGAGCCGCTCTGAAGCCAGGAGCTTATTCGGAATCTCCCATGCGAGTGCAGAGGGCCATGGATTTGGACCATCCTCTGTTACTTTCCCAGGCACATTAGCAAGAAGCTGGATTGGAACTGGAGCAGCCCTGACTTGAATTGGTACCCATATGGGATGCTGGCACTGCAGGCAGTGGCTTTATCTACTATGCCACAGTGCCGGCCTCTCCACAGATTTTTTGCTCAGGGAATTCTAAAGTAGGTTTTCTGGGGATGTACCAGGAGTTATTTTTATTTAACCCATGAGTTTCATCAGTTGTCCAGAACCAGAATACCATTTACGCTATCTTAAAATCAGGGCTACACGTCTTAAAAGCCAGAAGCAGAAACTTGGGTTCATGTTTCGGTATGTTTATTTTTCCTTTGTATTTTTTCTATGGACTAAATATTTTAGGAGATTCCTGTCTCCCTCTGAACTCCAGAAGTGAATCTGGGGAGGTGAGCAGAGATTGGGCCCCTGTAGTTTTAACAGGTTTTCCTGTACAGTGACAACATCAAGTATGTTTGAGAACTGAGCTGCCAATGAAAAAAATGAGACTGCCAGGAAGGGGCTCTGGTCTCCAACAGACAGGGCTTAACTAGCTCAAAAGAAAAAGGTTAAACATAGTTTGAATCACATAAACAGTGGCCAGAAGGGAAGGTGGTGTGGCACAGTGGCCAAGACACTGCTTGGAATACCCACATCCCATACCAGAGGGCCTGGAGTCAAGCTCCCATTCAGCTTCTGAATCAGTTTCCTGCTAATACACACCCTGGCTCAAGTACTTGAGTTGCTACCACTCAGGCAGGAGAACTAGACTGGATAGAAGGTATTTCTTTTTTCTTAAGATTTATTTATTTGAAACACAAAAGGCTAGGAGCCAGGAACTTCTTTCAGGCCTCCCATATGGGTGCAGGCGCCCGAGTCAGATATGAAGTCAAGTAGCCAGGACTCAAACTAGCACCCATACAGGATGCAGGCATCACAAGTGGCGGTGTGACCTGCTATGCCACTACGCTGGCCCCTGGAAGATATTTCTCTCTTTCACTTAAAAATAAAACAGGGGCTTCTGGCTCCTGGCTCCATCCTGGCCCAGCCCCAGCCACTGCAGCCATTTGGGGAGTGAACTAGCGGATGGAAGATTTCTCTATCTCTCCCTGTCTCTAACTCTGCCTTTCAAATAAACAGATCTTGAAAAAACAAAACAAAACACTGCAGCCAGAAGAGGGGCACATGAGGAGCTCACCCCCTCCACCTGCCCACCAGCTGAATCCTCCAGCACAAGGAAGCAGAACGTTGAGTATTCTGACAGACATAAGGTCACAAGGGATTACTACTCTAGGAAGGGCTGGGCGTTTACTTTTTAAAAACTGCAACCTGTGACTGTGCTAGAAAAATGAAGGCTCTCAAGAAATGGTCCACTTCCTTCCTCCTTACTGCCAAACAGACTCCAACCTCTCATACCCTGCAACTTACAGTGTGCTCACCCAGTGGCCCAGGTCTGAGTCCATTAGAAACAACAACAAATGGCTGCCACTTATTAAGCATTAACCTCAAGAGGCCAGGTCTCCTGCTACAGACCTTTTGTGCATTAGGTTTTTTTTTTTCAATCTCCACAGTGGAGGAACTATTATAACAGTTTTAGAAGAGCCTTCTAAGAAGTCAAGCGGAGAGCCAAAGGTCACACAGTGAGGAGGTACCTGACCCTCCTGAAAGGCTCTGAAGCCCCAAGCCCCTCTCCGAACTACAAGAAACTGGGTTCTTCATGTCACCAAAGGGCTCCAATCTCGGGTCTGCCGACCATACCACAGACTGAGGCCACTAGCACAGAACCTCTGTCTGGGAACCCATTAGCTCATTTGCCAGATGGGGAAAACACCACTCAACACAGGGGAAGAAGAAATCAAAACACCACTTATTTTATAAAAGCAATGCTCCAGGAGCAACCTGCAATCCAAAATCTGAGCTGTGGTTAGCATCAAAGGCCCTAGAGAATTTTGCCTCCTCCAGACCAGAAAGGAGTGAATGGAGGAAATACACAAACCCCACAGGTCAAAGAACAGGTGGGACAGATGAACAGGAGGAGAAAAAACATGCGGTAGGGCCCAGGGGAGAGCAAAAGCCACCACCCAAGCAAGTCATCTTTCCTTACTCTAGGTGGCAGGGCTAAGCATCTCATAGAGTAGCTCCTCATTCACCATCACACCCATCTCACTGTAAGAGTTTCAAGAAGGATGAATGGATGTGGTTCTATCCGTTTTACAGAGACACAGTGAGCTTCCTGACTTGATGGAAGAATACCAAACTGCTTTAAGATATGCCAGCCCTCGTGTCCTGCCACTACACTAAGAAAGCATGACAAACTCGACCACCAGTAACTCGTTACAATCATGAATACTGTTCAATCATTGCTGGACTGAAATTATAAATTTTGATTTTGTAGCTGCCCTTCTCTTGCCTATAAGACATCTATCCCAGGCTTTTCCCGAGCCTAGATAAGGGCCAAAAATCCTCAGTCCAGGCAGTCAAGACCAGCCAATCATGCTTTTACAAAGCTGAGCCTCAGAGGATAGGGGCTGTGGGGCTACAGCTGCCACTGCCTGTAATGCAAACAGGCATGAGGTGCGGGTAGACAGGTACAGAAGGAGGCTACCTTCCCAGGACCTACCCAGCTTTTTACATCTAAGTCATTCCAAGGTCTGCAACGCATCCCAGCTTGCCTCTGAGAGGACAGGAGAGGCCAGCAAAACATCAGTGGTGCAGCCCAACTGTACAGGTTGAAAAACTGAGGCACACTTTTGAGTGTGGGCAGGAAAAAAAGGGAGGGAGAAGCAGGAGAGAGAAATAGAAAGTGAAAGGCAGGGGAGGAAAGGAGGCAAGGAAGAAGAGAGAAAGAGAAAAAGAAAAGAACAGAAGGCTCCTACAAATCTCAGACTTGCTAAAAAATGAGGTTCCTGCTACAAAGTGGCCTAGTGTGTGAAGTATACGTGTCCCTACACTAGGGGGACAGGGCCGTTTGATAACTAATCAATTTTTCAGGTTTGGCCTCACCCAGGCCAACTCACATCCCTCTCTAGACCTGTTCAGAGCCAGCTGGGCTTTTTCCCACTACCTGCATCAGTCCTCCCCAACAAGCACAGGAGAAATCCTGTGGGAAGCTGCTATCCACCCTTCCTCCACTGGGCAATGGCCTCCCACTGAGTACTGCATCCAGGACTTTCACTTCAGCTTAAAGATGGTACCCCAGTGGAGCAACCTCAGTAAGCAGCTGCCCCAGTCTGGGCCTGATTCTCTCAGCAAAGTGCACACAGAAGGTGGGGGCAGAGGCCGCCCCGGCAAGAGCGCCTCCGCTGCAGAGGCAGCTTTCTCTCCAAAACAAAGTGAAACCTGCTGTACCAAAGCTGTTTTGATGGATACAAAAAATTAAGTCTTGGAAAGCACACCTTTTTTTTTTTTTTTTTTTGGACAGGCAGAGTGGACAGTGAGAGAGAGAGAGAAAGGTCTTCCTTTGCCGTTGGTTCACCCTCCAATGGCCACCGCAGCAGGCGCACCGCTGATCCGATGGCAGGAGCCAGGTGCTTCTCCTGGTCTCCCATGCAGGTGCAGGCCCAAGCACTTGGGCCATCCTCCACTGCACTCCCGGGCCACACCAGAGAGCTGGCCTGGAAGAGGGGCAACCGGGATGGAATCCAGCTCCCCAACCCGGACCGCAAGGGGAGGATTAGCCTGTTGAGCCGCAGCACCAGCTGGAAAGCACACTTTTAATAATAAACATTTTTGGCAAACTTTCTGAAGATATCTCATGCGAACTTAGAATTTTTTGCACGAAAATAAAAATCCATTAAGTCTCTTTTCATATGTACTCAAAACATGCTGTACCATAAGAAAGCCAGGAGCCCTATGTGGATACTGAGCACTGAAAGGTGGGAAAGTGCTTCAAGTGCAACAGACACACCAGATTCAAAATCTTAGTGTGAGAATGTAAAATCCTCATTGGCAATGTTTGTATCTTGAAAAATGTTTAAACAGTTACTTTAAATACATGCATTGGGCTTATTAAAATTAATTTTACTTTTTAAACTTAAAACAATAGCTACCAGAAAAATGTCAAATTACTTAAGCAACTTGGATTATATTTCCAGAAAGCAGCACTGGTCTAGAAAGGTCTACAACCTATTGATGCATACTAATATCTATAATGGTTGGTGGGACAGATTACCAAAGGATTGTTTTTCTTTCTACTAAAATAGTATTTGGACATTTTCCCACAATGAATTAAAGATTTTCCCTTCACAGTAAATTTAAAAGCCTAGCATATAGTAACCTTAAGTATTTCCCATCTCCTTTGGTAATGTATGGCCAATGTGTTCCCCTACAGCTTGCACAGAGCTCCTCCTGCCCTGTGTCCACTCTGGCTTGGAAGCCATGCCTGAAAAAAATGTAAGGTCAGCACAGCTCTTTCCAGCAGACCTACACGTGGCCTGTCAGAGCAGAAGAGGGGATGGGAGATGGGAGGAAGAAGGGTCAGGGCTTCCCATCAGGATCACAAGTCCCAGGGCCGGATTCATACCTACTTGCTTATGGCCAGAGAACCCAATCGACCAAAAGGGTAGAGCTAGGGCCTCTAGGCTGGGCTGCATGGGCTCCTACCATCTGAAGATCTGTGTGGGTCCTCCATCCCCCCAGCTACAGTTTTCCTGGTGGGGTATATATGCTTCTGTGGTCTGGGAGAATGCAAAGACAGACAAGGCACACAGCATGACCTTTGGAATCATTCTGCCATGGACTCGGATACCAGCTACTCACTAACTACTGTACAGCCTTGAGCAAATCCTTCAACCTTTCTAAGCCTGTTTCTTATCTGTAAAATAAGGATCATAGCTATAGCCAGATTCTACAAGATGTTGTTAAGACAAATGGATAATGAATGGAATGTGTGTGGAGGTTCTGCGGGCACCTGTGATCTGGCCCCTGAGGCATCTGTCCTCACAAGGCAAGCAACTCAAGTAACAGACTCTAGGACAACAAGCTAGGCTCAGACTTGAAATGCTCATCAGCCAGATGGGCACTACCCTGGACAGCAAAATCCAGTCCCTCCATACAAATTATAGAAACAAAGCTCTCACCAAGAAAAACTAGAGAGCAAGGCTGAAATCAGAACTAAGATTGCCAGACTTTTAGCTCAGGCAATTTGCTCTGACACCACCCTGAAGATCTCACTTGACATCAAAAAACCCCTGCCATAACTGACTCAACAATTTCTGTTCCAGCAGGAAAAGAACAAAACTGACAGGGCCAGCGCTGTGGGGCAGTGGGTAAAGCCACCACCTGCAGTGCCAGCATCCCGTATTGGCGTCGGTTTGAGTTCCAGCTGCTCCCCTTCCAGTCCAGCTCTCTGCTATAGGCTGGGAAAATAATAGAAGATGGCTCAAGTCCTTGGGCCCCTACACCCATGTGAGAGACCCAGAAGAAGCTCCTGGTTCCAGGTTTCAGATCAGCCCATCTCTGGCTGTTGTGGACATTAGGGGAGTGAACCAGCAGATGGAAGACCTCTTTCTCTCTCTCTTATAAATAGATAAATCTTAAAACTGACATAAAAAGACACAAGGTCAAGACCATTCCCTCCCTTCAGGAAAGAAATCCCTGCCCCTGCTGGTGCTTCAGGGCTACTCATCACTTCACCCCCATTCAACCTTCACACAGGGGTATGGAGTCTGGGACAGGCCAGGGGGGGCAGGGCAAACAATGAAGCACTAGTACTCAGCCTGGATCTGGAGCCCAGAGATCCATAACCAAGGGAAAGAAAACCCCTACCTGCCTAAGGCCACTCTTCTGACCAATGGGCACAGCACAAATTCATTCAGTTTCTAAACAGTGTGAGAAGGAAGGTAACTCTCAGACAACTTCCTCTTTAAGTGGCCTAGTCTCAGAGGAAAACAATAATGTTATCGAAAACAAAAACAAAATAAAACAAAAAGCAGGCCCATGTCACCACGCTATCACCCATTCCTGGTCTACTCTTGCCTGGACTCCTAGGGATCTCCCTGTTCCAGCCACCACCACCCTCCATTCTCCACAGAAGTCAGATTGTGTCTCCTCTTCCATTGCTTTCCCAACAGAACCCAGAATCCCTGAGCTGGCTTCCAAAGGCCTCCTACTTCTGACTTTTTGAGCCCTTCTCCTCCCATTCACACAAATCTTCGGTCTGCTCCTTGGAGAAACCTAAACTCATCACCACCTAGTACTTGTAAGTGCTTCAGACAAGAATGCTCATCACCAGGCTACCAATCAATCCAGGCTTGCTCACTCTATATAGGCATTTCTTTTTTCTTTTTGCCAGGCAGAGTTAGACAGTGAGAGAGACAGAGACAGAGAGAGAGAGAGAGAGAGAGAGAGAGAGAGAGAGTTACAGACAATGAGATAAAGACAGAAAGGTCTTCCTTCCATTGGTTCACTCCCCAAATGGCCACTACGGCTGGCGTGCTGCACTGATCTGAAGCCAGGAGCCAGGTGCTTCCTCCTGTCTCCCACACGGGTGCAGGGCCCAAGCACTTGGGCCACCCTACACTGCACTCCCGGGCCACAGCAGAGAGCTGTACTGGAAAAGGAGCAACCAGGACAGAGCTGGCGCCCCGACCGGGACTAGAACCCTGCGTGCTGGCGCTGCATGCGCAAGATTAGCCAAGTGAGCCACAGCGCTGGCCTATGTAGGCATTTCTTAACACCTTGATTGGGACTTGAACCAGTGCTCACACTGGATGCTGGGCATCACGGGCGGCCTAACCCACTGTTCCACAACGGCCCTAAGTCAAATAGTTTTTTTAACACTATTAAGCTTCTGGGTGATTTGTAGGGTAGGTAACTGGAAATACCTTGTTGATTTACTCTTTTCCTACTGCAATGTAAACTACAAGGGCAGGCCCCTTCTGACTTGTTCGCAGCAGCAGTCAGTGGTTTAACAGTAGGTTGCTCAAATGAGCTGAGTGAACAATTTTCAATATGGTAACAGCTAAGTTAGTTCCTTTCACAGAGAGGTCTGGGTCAGGCCCTGGTGCTTCTCTGAACAAGCCTGAGCACCCTGATACTGAGACAATCTCTTGAGAAGGGTCTGCCTCCTTTCTAGTGAATTAGCTAACACTAAAATTCTAGCCTCACCCAGACCTAGGTTCTAAATCTTGGGGCTAGAGGGGGAGGCGAGTGTCTCAGCAACCACCAAATCTAACCAAGCAGATACCAAAATCTGAATGGCATTCCGGTCAGCAGATGGCCCACCACTGCTGGCATATTGCACAGATACTCACAACTTGCAGTTGTAAGTAATTTCTAGAAGCCTAAGGAAAAGAATCCCACACTCTTGGGCAAGCTTGTAGGGAAGAACTTAGAAGCCAGTCTACTTTGGTGGGCCAAAGAAACCTTCCTGGATGAAATCTCCTGACAGGCCGGCACCGTGGCTCAACAGGCTAATCCTCCGCCTTGCGGCGCCGGCACACCGGGTTCTAGTCCCGGTCGGGGCACCGGATTCTGTCCCGGTTGCCCCTCTTCCAGGCCAGCCCTCTGCTGTGGCCCGGGAGTGCAGTGGAGGATGGCCCAGGTGCTTGGGCCCTGCACCCCATGGGGAGACCAGGAAAAGCACCTGGCTCCTGGCTCCTGCCATCGGCCGAGCGCGGTGCGCCGGCCGCAGCGCGCCGACCGCGGCGGCCATTGGAGGGTGAACCAACGGCAAAAAAAAAAGGAAGACCTTTCTCTCTCTCTCTCTCACTGTCCACTCTGCCTGTAAAAAAAAAAAAAGAAATCTCCTGACAAACTGCAGTCTTCATATCCAGTGTGTCTTCTAGCTCAATCACCTTCTTTTACAACAGCAAAGGGAAACAGTCCAAAAATAGTCAGCAAGCTGCCTATGGTCTCTCTCAGCTAGTGAGCCAGACGGCTGGTCTCCAGACTCACTGTCTAGAGTTTTCTACTCTAACCCCACAGGGCTCAGATTGACAACTGTGTGAGCAGGGCTGCCTTGCAGAACTTCTTTTCCAGTGTCTGTCACCCCTAGAAAATTAATATGCTCCAATGGGGGCCGGCGCCGTGGCTCAATAGGCTAATCCTCCGCCTTGCGGCGCCAGCACACCGGGTTCTAGTCCCGGTCAGGGTGCCAGATTCTGTCCCGGTTGCCCTTCTTCCAGGCCAGCTCTTTGTTGTGGCCAGAGAGTGCAGTGGAGGATGGCCCAAGTGTTTGGGCCCTGCACCCTATGGGAGACCAGGAGAAGCACCTGGCTCCTGCCTTCCGATCAGCGTGGTACGCCGGCCACAGCGCGCCGGCCATTGGAGGGTGAACCTACGGCAAAGGAAGACCTTTCTCTCTGTCTCTCTCTCACTGTCCACTCTGCCTGTCAAAAAAAAAAAAAAAAAGATGCTCTGTTCCCCAAATATCAGGGTGGCAATGCACAAAGCTTCTTACCAGGCTCTTTCCCCCTTTCCACGGTGAGATTTAACATCTGCCTTAAGTTACTCTCACATCTATAGGGTACTGGAGCTGAAGGGACCATATACACAAAGGAGGAAGGGGACATAACCTAGTCTCCCTGGCAAGCCCATCCTTCAGCTTCTCTCAGAGAGCCTCCGCCTGCCGCTCCAGGGTCTCAGGCCACAATGCTTATGGTATTTCCCTATCACACCCACTCTCCCTAAAGAGGTGGGTTCCTGTCCTAGCTCTGAAAGTCTGCCCTACTTACTCTTCTTCCATAAGGGTGCTCCTTTGCCTGTAAACTACACAGGTCACTGTCCTTCCTCCTGTGTATTATGAAATATATTGAGTCCACAGGCCCCTTGCTGAATGGAAAACTACATCAGGGATGGCAAACTCAACAGCTCACAGGGACCAAAAGAGTAAGGACCAGTATTGTGGTATCGCAGGTTACCTACAGCTCCAGCATGACATTTGGGCACTGGTTCTAGTACCAGCTGCTCTGCTTCCAATCCAGCTTCCTGCTGATATGCTTGGAAAAGTGTGTGGGCCTCCGTGGGACACCCAGAAGCTCCTGGTTCCTGGCTCCCGATTGGCCCAGCTCTGGCCGTTGCAGCCATTTAGGGACGAACCAGTGAACGGAAGACTTCTCTCTGTCTCTCCCTCTCTCTCTCTGTAACTCTGCCTTTGAAATACATAAAACACATCTTAAAAAAAATCTAAAGAGAAGCTAGGTCCTGTCACTGGACAGTGATGAGAGGACCAGTATGACCAGGTTTTCTCATTTCCACTCCCCCACAACAGCTTAACTGATATAATTCACATAACATGCTACTCCTTCATTTAGAGACCCGAGGTTGCTAGATAATATTGACTACTAATAAATACAAATGATCACTTTAAAATGGCTTTTACATGCACATCAGTCAAAACATGTCAATAGGCTGGACTGAATCTGAGGTTGCTGGCTAGGGGGTGCCCACTCGTGACTTCTGCCTTTCAGAACAGGAGCCCCACCATGGAACTGACCTGTGTTGTTTACTCAATTTTTGGGTCACCTAACAAAGACTCAAAAATTTCTGAATGAAAAAGAAAAATTTTTCTCTGAATGAACAAATCTAGAACACTGTCAACTTTTAGCTGCAGACCCCTACAGCAAACTGCCATCCAAACTGTTCAGACACTACCACGTCAAAGAATTCAGTATCTTACTATGACAGGTGAACCCAGCTGAGGGCTCTGCTGAAAGTTACCGTTCAACCAGAACCAAAACACACTCACCTTTCACTTGCCATCTGCCAGTAGAGCTTTATTTGTCATTCTATATGGAGACTCAGATGCTGTAGTCTCAATGTGATCTGGCTCCGGAATTCAGGCAGGACTTTAAACCTCAATGCCATAATTTAATGGCACTACCCAGAGGGTGGGAACTTAATCCAGTTATGGTGTTCAGGAGGTGGGGACCTAGTGGGAAGTCCTTAGATAGATGGTAGGTGTGCCCTGAAAATGTGTTCTTGTGAGAGAGTTAGTTAAGAGACTAAGTCAGGCCCAGGCACTGACTCTGCTTCCTGGCTTGCCACATGAATACTCTCTGCAGGTGCTCTGCCACTGCCAGCCACCACTCTTACCAAATGCCAAGCCAACAGGACTACCCAATCTTGGGCTTGAATTTTCAAAACTGTGAGGTAAATATACTGTTTCTCTTGATAAAGTGAACTGCCTCAGATATTTCATTGTAGTTACAAAAAACTAATACACATAGCTCTATTTCAAGTCAACTAGCATTTCTCATCCACCCCAAGCTTTGAGTCTCCAGGCAAATAAATCCTAGTTCTTAAACCATTCCATCCTCACAGAAAGGTGCATGCATTCCAGTGAGCTACCTGTGTCCCTGACTTCCTGTCTAACTCACAATCTCAAGCAGTAGTATCCAAGCCTCTCACACCCAACCTTACAGTCACCAAGCCCAAATCCCACTCATACACTGGTCTCCGAAACCAGGTTATTCCATCCATTCACTGATTTCTCTTCCTATCTACAGAACAGGAAAATACACATACAGAACAAGAAGAGCATAGACCTCTACTCCCACAAACAAATCTGAAACACAAAAGACACCAACAATGGCACAGGACAGTTTTCGCATAAAAAACCTGAGCTCATCCATATCCCCTTCTGACACTCTACCAAGGCTTCTCACTACTCAGATTATGGACCCCAATGAGTCCTTAAATTCCCCTTCACAATTTGCAGGGATCAGCCTTGGGCAGGGGAGCAAAACTGGCTCGGCGACATGGCGACATGGCGTGGGCTGTCTTGCTGCTGATGCTCAGGACATGCAAGGATAGAGGGGCAGAGGATCCAGGACAACTGAGGAAAATTGGCTTTAGCATCTAACTTCTGTTAAGCACAGTGAAGACCTGGATCAAATCCAAAGCTTCAAAAGACAAACAACCAACACCCTGGCCTCTATCACTTCCTACCACATGCCTGAATCCAAACACTTAGGTATCTTCACCTAACTCGTCTTCAACAATAATTCTGTAGGTGGGTACTCTAGACACAGCCCCACTGACTTCAGTTACCAATCTTAGAGCACTCAGTTGGTAAGTGGCTGGGCTAACTCAAACTATGACTGACTCCAAAGTCCCCATACAACCTCCCCATTTTATTTTTTTCCTCCAGAGGTGGAGTGAAAACAACCTACAGTGGGACCATATCCAAGTCCCAGTAATTTTGATTTCAAACACTTCCTATTTCTTTTCTGGGCCCGAAGTACCCTAACCTATAAATGAGGGGTTTAGATTCAATAACCACTGGGGCCCCTTCTTGTTCCAGATACCCACACCTCATCTGAAATCAGAGAAAGGACAACCAAGCCCCTGAAGCAACACGAGAAGAGCTGACAAGTGAGCAGGTAAGCATAAGGTTGTAGAGCCCATCACTCTAGGGAACTCAGTTCAGCAGCCTATCTCTAGGCAAATGCAAACCCGTTGTTTTCAGCATGGATGTAAAAAGATGGCACTGATGAGAAGGAAACCTGTGTCCACGGCTCTCTGTAGAACAGCCCACAAAGTCATGCTGCAGAGTGGCTGGTGGGAGCAGCCTAACCCGTGGGGACCTTATCTAGAACCAGAGGGATCTGCAGTCTGGAAGCTGCCCAGTCACTCTTTCCAGGGCCTCCCCTTCTTCCCATATGCCCAGCAGCAGCAGGGACAAGCAGGTAGGCTGTGAGCTTATTATCTGATCAGTCCATCAGCAATTGTGCTTCTTCCAGCAACCAAGATGCATTCCAGATACTGTGGCCTTGAAGCGTCAGAAATATCCCCAACACCCTGGTCATTCTCTACCCCTGCCGGATGACAGCCAACAACTGCCCAGGATCTACATTTCAGGAATGACTTTGAAGTGTGCTCCTTTTTGTAATCTAGAGCTTTGCCCTATAAAATATCAAACCAGAAACCCCAAACCATCTATTCTTAACATGAGAGATTCTGCCACACGGCCAGAGTCATCTTTCAAAAGAGAACATGTGATCATACCACTCCCTCATTTAAAATCATTTTTGCTCTCCACTAACTTCTAGCTAAAACCGGATCTTAGCAGTGCTTATAAAGAAAGAGTGCTGGCATTTCCAGTCAGCTACACTATACAGACAAAGGGAACCGAATTACCTGAAGCCCAGGGTCTGTCTTCAATCAAAAATGAGCTCTCTGCAAGATTTTTCTCATTTAACTCCTACTCATCCTTCCCATTTCAGCTTAGCCACTGGATCCTCCAAAGACTTCTTTGGCTGACTGTAACAAGGGGCCCTATCACACTATCAAAAATCCCATACTTTCCTTTCCCTATACAACTTCTTCCATACTGAAATTTGAGGGCATGTGCTCCTTGCCAACAGAGTTTTATCATTCACTGAAGTATACTATAGGTCTGACACACGGCAATCAATGAAAATGTGCTGAATGCCACAACTTGGGATGCCTGCATCCCATAGAGTGTCAGTTAGAATTCCAGCTACTCTGATTCCAACCTAGCATCCTGCAAGGCAGCAGATGATGGCTCAAGTACTTGGGTTGCTGGCTTCAGCCTGGCCATTTGGGGAATAAACCAGTGAATGGAAGCTCCTCAACTCCATATCACTCTGCCTTTCAAGATGAAAGTAAACATTTTTTAAAAATATTATGAGGAAGGCCGGCGCCGCGGCTCACTAGGCTAATCCTCCGCCTTGCGGCGCTGGCACACCAGGTTCTAGTCCCGGTCGGGGCACCGGATTCTGTCCCGGCTGCCTCTCTTCCAGGCCAGCTCTCTGGTGTGGCCAGGGAGTGCAGTGGAGGATGGCCCAAGTGCTTGGGCCCTGCACCCCATGGGAGACCAGGAGAAGCACCTGGCTCCTGCCTTCGGATCAGCGCGGTGCGCCAGCCGCGGCGGCCATTGGAGGGTGAACCAACGGCAAAGGAAAACCTTTCTCTCTCTCTCTCACTGTCCACTCTGCCTGTCCTATATATATATATATATATATATATATATATATATATATATATATAATGAGGATTTAGGAGCTGGCACTGTGGTGTAGTAGGCCAGGCCTCCAGCTAAGATGCCAGCATCATATATGGGCACCCGTTCTAGTCCTGGCTGCTTCTCTTTCAAACCAGCTTTCAGCTATGGCATGGGAAAGCTGAAGATGGTCCAAAGTGCTTTGGGCCCCTGGACCCAAGTATGAGACCTAGAAGAAGCTCCTGGCTCCTGACTTCAGATCAGTTCAGCTGTAGCTATTAAGGCCATCTGGGAAGTGAACCAGCAGATGGAAGACCTTTCTCTGTCTCTCCCTCCCTTTGTCTCTAACTCTACCTCTCAGATAAATAAAAATCTTTTCAAAAATTTTTAAAAAGTTTGAGATTTATCCATTTGCTAATTAAATGTTCACTGAGCTGCCTACCACAGTGTGCCACATACCATGTACATGCTAGGAACACAGAAGTGGTCCAAAAACGAAACCCTTCGCACAGTGGTTCACACAGCGGTTATCAGAGCTAAGAAGAAAAATGAAGCAGGGTAACAGGAACAGTGATAGAGCACCCAGGCTTGGTTTGCTAGTTTTTAAAAGGTGGTCTAGAAAGGCTTCTTTACCAGTGATCAGGCAAGAGCATTCTAAAAAAAAAAAAAAAAAAAGTCCCGAGGCAAGAATGCACAACATGCTCCAGGAAAAGTGAGAACCAACACTGCTGGAAGGGAATGGGAGGAGGGACAATCAGTGAAGGACAGGGGTGAGGACCAAACCAAATAGTCTCCGACAACAGCATAAAGATCCTACATTTCACTCTGCTATGAGAAGCCACCAGAGGGTTATGGGCAGGAGAAACGGGAGACTGGTAGAGGTTGCTGCAACAATCTAGGTGAAATACTGTGACAAGAGGCTGCTGTTGTGGCACAGCGGGTAAAGCTGTCACCTGCAGCACCAGCATCCCATACGGGTGCCGGTTTGAGTCCTGCCTGCTCCACTTCCAATCTAGCCCTCTGCTAATGGCCTGGAAAAAGCAGCAGTGCTTGGGCCCCTGCCACCCACATAGGAGACCTGGATGAAGCTCCTGGTTCCTGGCTTCAGCCTGGCCCAGCAGACAGAAGATCTCTGTCTCTCCCTCTCTCTCTCTGTAACTCTGACTTAAAAAAAAAAAAAAAAAAAAAAGATTTTATTTGAGAGGTGGAGTTACAGAGAGAGGGAGAGACAGAGAAAAAGGTCTTCCATCCACTGGTTCACTACCCAAATGGCTGCAACAGCTGGAGCTGGACCAATCCAAAGCCAGGAGCCAGGAGCTTCTTCTGGGTCTCCCATGTGGATGAAGGGGCCCAAACACTTTGGGCATTCTTCTACTGCTTTTCCAGGCCATAAGCAGAGAGCTAGATCAGAAATGGAGCGGCTGGGACTCAAACTGGTGTCCACAGGATATGCCAGAACTACAGGTGGAGGCTTAGTCTACTAAACCACAGCGCCAGACCCAATAAATAAATCTTAGGAAAAAAAAAAGGTGAAACAGTGATGAGTGGTCTAGGCTGGTAACAAAGGAGGTAAGAAGCATTTAGATGGGGACACGATTTTTAAGAGCCAAAAGGATGTACTGGTAAATTAGATGTGAGATGACAAAGAGGTGGTAAGCACGATCTCAAGGTTTTCAGTCCAAGTAATTACAAGGACAGAGTTGCTTAACCACTCCTGAGTCTGACTTTCCTCACCTCTGAAGTGGGGATAAAAAGAGTACCTGCTGAGAGTACCTGGGCCAGGACAGGTGCAACACCTAGTAAATTGTGACTACTCTATCACTTTCTCAGGGTTACCAGGAGCCTGAATAAATTACTGTACAGCAAAAGCACAGCAAAAACCACACCAAGATCAGGCAGACATTCATCCAGAAGGCTCGTGGCTACTATAGAACTTAACCTTTCTCTGAGAAGCTTGCAAATTCATCCTAAGCAGAGAAATGGTACTCTGATTCGCTGGCAAGGGTGTCTCCAGGGTAAGGCGGTTACCACAGTAAGCCTGGCGAGATATTACAAGGCGCCTTGTAAACAGGCCTCAAAGGAAGGGCGGGTGGGGGTGGGTCATGGGGGTTTACAAGAAATACTCCAACTGAGGTGCCCAAGTCCCTGCCTCGTCAGATTTATCTGGCCAGCTTTACAAAACTCATCAAAGACTGCACTCCTCACCCTGTCCCCAGACCAAGGACTTTGCCAGTCCAAAGTCAGACCAAAGGAAGAAGGTGTCCTGCAGAGACTGTCCCCTGAATTCCAGGAAAACCCCTCAGGGAGACACCAGGCTACCTGCCATAGGAACTTGGCCAGCTGGCCCTGGGAACGATCACAAACAGCCCTTCCAGAAAATCCAGCTAACTCTTGATTACCCCTCAAAACGGATAATGGCCTCAAGTTTTTCATTTGGACTTTTTAATGTATCCTGCAGGATATAAACTAGGATACCCACACTATCAATTTGATCCCCCAAACCACCTCAGTACAAGGATTAGCCCCATTCTGGGAATAAGGACCAGAGGGAAGGCAATCTAAGGTGGCAAAGTGAAAGGTACACACTGCCCATGTTCACCTTCCCCCTTCACAAGGTTGTGCTAATTCCACAAAGTAAGGTCATCCCAGCCACTCCCTTAGATAACTCAGCACTGAGGCACCTGTGGAGCCTGGGAGCCCTAGCAGACCCTGCACTCTAATTATCCACCCCCCACCCCCAAACACACAAATAGCTTGTCTTGGATTTTGCAAACAGGAGCACTCCCACTTGCCAAGCTCTCCATTTTAAAGAGACTTTTGTGGTTTCCAGGCCTGCTCCTTCACCTCCTCTAACTGCCCAACTCCCAGAAGAGAATGGGAACTGAGTAGCAGCTATAAAATGCCTACTCCAGTCAAGGTCCCACTGCAGACAGGTGTCAGATCAGCAAAGAGAACCAGTCCTGGAGTCCTGGGTGGGGAGGCAAGGGCAGCAGCAGATAGGACTTTGGAGTTAAGATGGCTTGGGACTACCCCCCAGCCTCCAAAGGACCTGAAACCACTTCCTAAGTACCTCCTGCGCCCAGGCTGGCACTCACTCCCCTGTTAGTGAGAAACTCCAACTCTGAAGGAGAGACTAGGCTGGCTGAAGGCACCAGGTTAAGGCTGTCTCTCCCACTCCCCTTCAGAAGAGTCCCCATTATGTGCTTTCTTTAGAAAAGGAGAAAGTGATTTGAGCTATAGGCGAAAAGTGCCCTAAGTCGTATTTATTGAGGCTAAACTAGGAGTTCTGGGCTGGGGGTGCACAACACACTAGTTATAGAGTTAAAAGCAAACAAGCAGCCATAATGCCATCATTTCCTCTAACAAAATATGGTACCTTAATTACCTAAAATTTGCTCATCTGAAATGAGCCAATCTCTTCAACTGTACCAAAATGTCTTCTTATTGCCCAGTTTTTTCAAGTCAGGAAGATAAGATCCACAAGAATGCATCTGATGTAAGCTACAAATATTTTTCATCTATATAACAATTCCCCCTTTTAAAAAATGCCATTTAGGGGCAGATACTGTGGTGTAGAAATCCATCCAACATGGGTGCCCATTCAAATCCTTTCTGCTCCACTTCCCATTCAACTCCCTGCTAATACCCCTGGGAAAGCAGCTGAAGACGGCCCAAGTGCGCCAGCTCCTCCCTCTCACCCACATGGGAGACCTAGAAGTTCCTGGCTTTGGCCTGGCCTGGCTCAGCCCTGGAGGTTGCGGCCATTTTAGCCAGTAGATGGAAGACATTTCTCTCTCTCCCTGACTTTCCAATAGATAAATAAATCTTTAAAATGCAAATGCCATTTACTTACTGAAAAAAATAATGCATTATCTAGAACTTCTCATGTTTAGAAACTGGATTATTGCTAACCTCACAGCAAATTAATTTGCTCCTCTATACCCACTTGCTCTCCAAATGGGCAGTGAGGTCTATGGTGCTAGCAGATGTAGTGGCAAAGACTTTTCACAGGCAGCACTCTATGTTCCTATCATCACACGGTCAGGCACATAATGTGTACAATGCCACATGCACCCTCCAAGCCATCGACCTAGGTTCACAAGTCTCTCCAGCCCTCACAGAGTTTGCGTTCAAAGAAGGAGCTCCTAATCATAAGGGCAAATATACACACATATAAAGCTCTACTCCCGTTTCTTTCTTTTCTGAAAAGGTGGTTTACCGAAAAAGGAGAAGAAAAAAGTTTTAACACTAGAAGAAATTAGAAGATATTTAGACCTAATCCAATTCCCTTGTTTTACAGATAAAGAAGCAGAGGCAGAGAAACCTTAGGCATGCCGCTAGTGTCTACCTTGCCAGCCATGGGCACAATCAAAAGTGGAATAAACACCTCTAATCATGGTGATCATTTATTACAAAAACTTAAAAATAGCTACTATTAAATAAGCAGCACTTATTGGCACTTCCTCTGTGACTGGCACTAAGCAAAGGGCTTTACAAACATTATCTTCTTTAATTTGCACAATGCTCTCAAATAGCTATCATCATGATTCTTGCTTTGAAGGTGAGCTAACAGTGGTTCAGAGACAGTGAGTAATTCACTCAAGACTGCACAGCAAATTAGAAGCACAGCTACAATACAAAGCGTGGACTGTTACGTATCCAGGGAAGAGCTCTTACTGACATGCAGCCACCTTTCTGGAGTGTGGACTGTCTGAAGTAGCTCTAACACTAAGGTCACAGCCATGCCTTGGGACAGCCACAGGCAGCTTGGGAAGCATCCAAAGGCAGGAAAGAAAACAGCAAAGAGTAGAAGTTTATTTGTCCACCAACTCAGTGCAGCAGAGGATCTCCGGGGCACCACAAGGCAGCTCGATTGTAACTTTTTTATGTTGTGCCATCAGTTAATTGCATTTCAAAGGGACATACACACATACAAACACAGTACCTAAAACACAACACCTAAGTCGCAGACCTAGTTGGCTCTACTTTTCTCACTACACCAACCTACAGGTGTGTACACAGCAACCCCACTCCCTGATTATCCTGCTGGCTGGGTGGAGGGAGGCTCCTGGGGTGGTCTCATGTGTTCTGGCCACAACAAACTTAGTTCAGTGGCCATGGCCTTTCCCCACAGCTCTGAGGGCACCCAGGGCACTCTCCCCAAAGACAATCATTCATTACAAAAGGCAGAACAAAATATTAAAACCTATTTTTTAAAAAAATCATCATATACTTCCAAAGGAAAATAGCCAATTCTTTGGGTTACCAACCTGTAAGGCTATCCATAACATACCCTTCATGTAGCTGGATAAGCAAAGTCAATTTTAAAGGAGACAGATCTCGGGGGTGGCACTGTGGTGTAGCAGGTAAAGCTGCCACCTGCAGTGCCGGCATCCCATATGGGCGCTGGTGTGAGTCTCTGAGGCTGCCCCACTTCCGATCCAGCTCTCTGCTATGGCCTGGGAAAGCGGTGGAGGATGGCCCAAGTCCTTGGGCCCCTGCACCCCCGTGGGAGACCTGGAAGCAGCTCCTGGCTTGGCCGTTGCAGCCAACTGGAGAGTGAACTAACAGATGGAAGATGTTTCTCTCTGCCTCTCTTTCTCTCTCAGTGTAACTCTTTCAAATATATAAATAAATCTTTAAAAAAGGAGACAGATCCCACTTATTCACAAAGTACCACTAAAGCAACAACAAAAAAGAAAGGCATGCATTTCCCAATATCCTCATTCTACATGTGGGGAAAAATGGAGCCTCAGAAAAAGTCCCTGAAAGTCCCACAATCACCCAGATGTAAGAGCTACTACAGGCCCGGAGCTGGGCTCATATCTTCCATGTATTATCAAAGTGAATGTTCACACTAGCCCTATGAGACAGGTTAAGTAACAAATTAATCCCAGTATACAAATGGTGAAGGTGAGGCACAGATTATGGTTAAACAACTTGTCCAAGGGTTCATGGCTTACAAGTGGTAGAGTTAACATATGAATGCATGCAATTCGTCCCCGGAGCATTTGCTATATATCATCACCCTACATCTTACACTTAATGTCTGGAATAAGGAAAAAATTACAAGACATTTTGAAAATGCCCTAAGGGACAAGGGGATTTCAAAAAGCCAAAATGCAAATCCCAAGACTGAAGGTTACAAACCTAAAACTTGGAAGCTTAAACATGAGTAGAGAACCCTTCAAGAAAAGAGACGATATCGTAAAACATATTTTATTACTAGTTACTGCATGTGTCCCTTAAAGAACTAAAACACCAGCATCTGAGCCAAAAGGAGGGCTAAAAATAGGCATCTGCAGCAAGCTTTGGAAAGCTTTTAGCTTGCTTATGAGGCACTCATTTTTGTAGACTCCCAAAAACATATGCATCACAGAACACAAAAATTCCCAAGACCACACAGTCACTCCGCTGGTGTCACATTTAAATTTGCCCAGGCTGCAAACAAAAACCGGGCTGGAAATGGGCCTTAGAGGTCCATGCTGGCTCTAGGGAAAAGGTTACTACCTAACTCACAGAGCAGAGGATCCAACCACAGAATTCTCTCAAAAAGAAGCCCAGCCCTAACAGGCTTAAACAGACTTAACTACTGGATTAATTTGGCTAGACAAAAACTATTCCAAAGGTTCTAAACTAGCAAACAGATGCTCTCTTGTCCTAAGATTCCAGAAAGACAAGAATACAGCAAATCCACCAGACTTAGAATTTCACTTTGGGAGCTTCCAGCCATCACCTTACCCACTCGGAAGGAAAAGGCGAGATGCCAGCCAAGCTGTCTTCTTCCCACAATCAATAACCCCAGTGACGCAAGCTATCAAGGGCCCCTGGACTTACACAAAATGCCAGCTCAGGCACCCAACACCAGCTGATGTCATGGCTGATTTAAAACCCACAAGGCAGGTCCACCATTAGCTAAGCAGAAGCAGCAGCCAGGGTGAGCAGCCCCATTTAAACTTCTGAGGAGTGCTCTCTTAGGGATGATTATACCTCTGAGTTTAAAGAGGGGGAAGGACCAAAGAGTGTCTTAAAGTTGTTTTCCCTAGCACTGTGGGTGGATAGGAGGGATTTGAAAGAAAATGGGAGGTTTCAGCATTGTCCTTTGCATAAGAGGGTTCGGAAGGAAAAGGGGGAAGGGGAGGAGAAGTAGAAAGAACACTGTTGTAAACCCCAAATTCTCCCCTTCAACTGAAGCATCTTGTAAAAAAAAAAAGAAGAAGAAAACTGGCCACGTGCTGTTTTCAGGATGGGCGCTGGTGCTGCGCCGAGGACTAACAGTGCTTCCTCCCTCCGAATGTGAAGGCATTACGCTCCCGTTCCTCTCGCCTGTCCCCGTTTCGAAGGTTTGAACCAGTCAGCCTCAACCAGCTCACTGCAGGACGGGGAAGTTTTGAAAAAGCACTAGGGTTACGGACAGAGACCATCGTTTTAGAACTACCACTCAGTTCCAGCACCGGCCCACCTGAAAACCAAAGAATCGAGAGCCAACAAGAGAGAGGGCGCGCCCCCCACCTAAGCCAGCCAGGGGAGGCCCAGCGCGGACTCTTTATTCTTCAACGACTGTCTCCCCACACTGTCACCGCTCTGCTGGGATTTCCAACACCTTCACCTCCCCCCAGGCGCCGGGCCCAAAAACACCCCGAAGCGGAGGCGAGAGGGAGGCCCGGGGCGCTCCGGGCGGTGGTCACATGCACTAGCGCGCGGGGAGCACCACGTTGTCCCGGCTGCGGAGGAATGCCGGGAAGGGGGCGCGCACTTACACCCGCGCAGACGCACCCTTCGCGCCTCGGGCCCGCACCCGCCTCCCACCCCGGCCGCCGCGACCCGCACCGAACGCACAGGCCCCGCGGGCCGCCGGCGCAGCGCATGGCGCCCAACTGTCACCCGCCCGCCCGGCCACTCCCTCCCCGCCGCCACACGCCCCTCGAGTCGCCGCAAGCCCCTCACCCGCCTCGCGTTTTCCGCCGGCCCGAACTGGCTCTCCCTGCCGCACTCGCCGCGGGGCTCCAGCTCAAGGCGGAAGGTGCCCGGCATTGGAGGGAAACCACTGAATTCAATGACACGTTGGGTTTCCTCCTTCCCTCGTCCTCCCTGTAACTGACCTCAGTCTGTCTCCGAATGGCGATTCTCCGGCCCAACACCATCTCCTCGACAGCAAACTTGCTAACTTAAATCCCGAGTCCGTGCGGCCCGCCGGAGCTCGGCGCCGGGCTGCCCCTGACATATGCTCATTAAGCGTTTACAACGTGGGGACGCTCGCAACGCGGCCGAAACCCGGGCGCGGTGGGAGAGGGGGCCTCCCAGGAAGGTGCCCACCAAAGACCGTCTGGACCAACGCGCGGCCGGGGACAGAAGGCCCTTCCCCGGCACCAGCACCCACCCCCTCTCTACGGCGAGGTAGGCCCGAACCACGCCGCTGCCCACTAACCGCTGCGGCCCAGGAGGCCCGGCACTCCAGCGGGGCAGGTTCCCGAGCGTGCAACGGGAGGGGGGAGGGAATGCACGATGACCCTAATTAGCCAGGAGGTAATAAAAGAAAAAAAAAAAAAAAATCCCGAGTCACCACGACCAGGGGCCGACCCCCGGAGGCCGCTGGGGGAGGGGACGCCGGTATCCCCGGAAGAGGCCCCTTGGACCCTGGAGAGCAAGCACGGAGACCCACCTGGAGGGGACTGTCCGTTCACGGTGGCCAGGACCGGCGGGAGCGCGTTCTTAGTCCACGGGTTCACCTTGGGCGGGGGGGCTTCCACGAAGTCTCGGCGCCCGGCGCCCGCGGCTCCGGCCGCTCCTCCGCCAGCGCCCGGCTCGCCGCCGCCGCCCTCCTCCCCGTCGCTGACTGGGCCCTCGGCGCCGGGCGGCTGCGGCGGCCGTGGGCTCTCGCGCTCCTGCTGCCCAGTGCCCTCCTTGTGTGGCTTGGCGTAGGGCGGTCGGGGTCTCCGGGCGCCGCCGTCCGGCTCCCCGCCTCCGACGTCGTTCGCCCCGGGCTCGCCCTTGCCCTCGGACGCCAGGGGAGGCTTCTTCCTCACCAGCCCCCCGTGCTCTTCGGCCTGCAAGAGGGGGGCGCCCCCCGGCAGCAGCGGCTCCACCTGAGTGGCCATCTGCGCGCCCGCCCCCCCGGAGAAGCCGGGCGCGCCCGAGGCTGCCTCCCCCGCCTCGAACTTGGCTCGCAGGGCGCCCGCGACGCCTTCCTCCGGGGCGCTGGGCCCCAGTCCCTGCGGAGAAGAGTCGGGCTTCACGCTAGGCGCGGCCCCCCTCCCGGTCGGATGCAGCCGCCGTAGATCCGAGGCCCACTGGTGGGGCGGGGGGGGGGAGGAAGGCCCCCCAATCTGCGGTCCAGGCCTCCTCGGCGCGCGTCCCCCCCCGCCCGTTCCTCGCAAGACGCCCCCACCCCGAGCCTGGCAGGCTTCTCGTCCCGTCCCTCCCTCCCCCCCGCCCCCGGGGCGGCCCGGGCTTCCCGGCTCGGGGGCTGCAGCAATATGGACGGACGGGGGAGAGGCGCGGCGAGCCGAGCAGACCACGCGATCCGCGGCAGGCGGCGGGCGGGCGCGCGCCTCGCGACGCGGCTGGCGAGGGGAGGGGACGGCGCGGCGGGCGCGCGCCCGCTGGGCTGGCCCTGGGCGACGGGCAGGCTGGCGGAGGCGGCGGGAGCGCGCGCGCACGGCCGCGCGGGCCCGCCCCTCGCCCCTCCCCTCGCCTCCGATTCCTCCGTGCACCTCCCGAGCGGGGGGGAGGAGTGGTGGTGGCGGAGCTCAGACCGGACGGGGGCGAGCACGTGCCTGATGCAATTCTAGAGGTGGGGGGGTGCAGGCAATGGCGAAGCAGGAGAGGTGGGGGGGTGGAGAGGGGGGAGGTGCCTTAAAGGGCCAGCGCGTGAGAGCGCGCGCAGGTGGAGCACATGGGAACGGGCCATGCGGCCGATTCGGCCTGCTCGCACTCTTTAGATTTCGTGCCGGATTCGGGGACAAAGTCGTTAATGTCTCCCCCGACTGCCAAGTTGCTCAAGGGGCGATCTTCATCCGAGCCGAACACCTCCCCTTGCCCGGCTCCCGGGGGGCCTGACCCCTCCGGGCCCTGCCCGAGTGACCTTGGACGAGCGGCGCTCACCTCCGCGGGCTGTGCGCGGCTCCTCCCAGCTGGGCCCCGCCGGGACGCGGCTCGGAGATGGGTTAGACTCGGGTCTTGGAGGACAGGCCCTTGCCTCTCAGGGGCAGCGGGCGCATCGTGAGTGAGAACGGAATTACCCGTAGCCCCCACGCCCACGAGCCCCCCCCCCCCCCGAAAACGAGTATTTGTGAGAAGAAAACGCCTTTTCTTCGAGTGGATTTCGTTTTCCGCTTTGTGCGGAGCAGAGCCAGTGCTCGCTCGGGACTCAGACGGTGAAGTTTTTTACCCTGGCCCTTCCCCCTACCAACCCTGGGGCGGGCGCTTCCACCGCCGTGAGACTTAGTTTCCCCGTAGTAAACTGACGGAGCGGTGCGCGACAGCGGTTTCAAACTTCAGCTTATATTCAATTCGATAAATATGCACTGACCTCGTACCGTGAGGGCTGCAGGGTTCTAGGAAACCAGACTAGTCCCCGGGCTCATGGAATTCCCATTCTAAGGTAGTGAAAGAGACAGTAGTGATAAATGCTTCCTTGGTATCCACGACGACAATAATTACTGCGATAGTAAGAGTAAATCAACTACTTCAGTTTGTGTGATGAGGGAAGACTGACTGAAACGCGGATCCCGAAGTGTTAGGAATCAGACACGGTCAGGGATTGGACCCAGAAATCTGCATGTCTAAAGAGACCCTTTGGTGCCGACGCACACCAGGTGGTCCCACCCTTCCCTGGGCCAAGTCCCGGCCTCTGAATGGCTGTGCTCCCATCAGCTCCAGACGCAATAGCCCGGAATGTTAGCCAACTCCAAGACAGGGAGTAGGGCACACTACCTGCTGGATCGCGGAGAGGACTTAGTGAGGAAAAAAAAAAAACAAAAAACCTGAACCACCCCAGCCAGCAAGGCTGCGTTGTAGGATTGCTGTAACCAGGAGTACTGGCAAGTGTGGCTGGAGAAAGCCAGGCAATTTGAATGGTTGCTCCAACTCTCCTGTCACCGGGCCTGTAACCTTGGCCAGCTCTCCACACTTTCCCCAGGCCCCCTACCCATGTTAAAAATGGAGATAAATAATGCCTGATTTGTTCCCATTCTCGGGCTTCTATGAAGGGTCAGGTGAGAAAATGTTAGTCAAAGTGCTGTCTAAATTCCATATACTTCAAAAGAGTTATCAAGGAAGTTAACGATTACAGTGAGTGCAATGCATTTAAGCAAGACTACTTTTAAAGGCATTACGTTACACCCTTAGAAGGGAAGTTGTTGTGCATTGCTATTGAGATGTACTATTATTTTTTTTGCTTTATTTATTAATAAATATTTCCTGAAAGTACTATCCACGCTAAACCCTGGATTTTTTTTATTAATAGGGGACATAATTCTCATCGTGATCATTTTTCCCTTATATTTTTATAATTGAAATAAAGGAGACAGGTGCCCCCACACAAACTGTAGGGGTGGCTGGGCTCTGTTGTTCATGCCACCCAGCTGTCAGAGTCAGAGCCAGACAATCGCCAGGCCCCTCTGCGACTAAGCTGGACAGGCACTGGGATCCACACACCCTGGACCTGCCCTGAGGTAGAAAAGAGCACACTGGGGCCAGAGGAAGGAAATGACTACACTGTAGACGTAGGGGCTGTTAGAGCTGGAAGAAGGAAAAGTAATGACTCCTCAGTCTCCTTCTTTTGCATCTGAAGTTCACCAATGTGAAGTTACTTATCCAAGGACACATAGCCAATCCACGGCAAGGTCTCACACTTTAATCTCTTAACCCTAAATCCAGTACTCTTCCTATATTAAAATAATGGAATGGGGGTTGTGTGGGTGTTTGGGGCCTGCTTGTCCTCTTGGGAGACCCTGTCCCACATCAAAGTGCGTATTTGGAGTCCTCGCTTCCTGTTAGCACTGTGGAAGGCAGTAGATGATGGCTGAAATACTTGGGTCTCTGGCACCACTTGGGAGAGACCCAGATGGAGTTCCTGATCCCCAGCTTTGGACTAACCCAGCCCTAGCCAAAGGGGACTTTTGGAGAGTGAGCTAGTGGATGGAAGATCTCTCCGTCTCTCTATCTTTCTGCCTTTCAAATAAAAATGAAAGTAAATAAATAAATCTTAGTGAGGGAGTTGAGATTTGAATTACAGTTTTTTAAATTCTGGACCCACTGTGGCATTCCAAGTGTATGTATTGTTTCTAAATAGTAGTAATGGCCAAAGCATTAAAATTAGCCACTTTGATTGAGTAACTAGAAAAGTACTTCAAAAAGTTTGTGTAGGGGTCAGCGCCGTGGTGCAGCGGGTTAACACCCTGGCCTGAAGAGCCAGCATCCCATATGGGCACCTGTTCGAGTCTTGGCTGCTCTACTTCTGATCCAGCTCTCTGCTATGGCCTAGGAAAGCAGTACAAGATGGCCCAAGTCCTTGGGCCCCTGCACCTGTGTGGGAGACCCAGAAGAAGCTCCTGACTCCTGGCTTAGGATCGGCGCAGCTCCGGTCGTTGCGGCCATCTGGGGAGTGAATCAGCAGACGGAAGACCTCTCTCTCTCTGTGTGTCTCTACCTCTCTCTGTAACTCTGTCTTTCAAATAAATAAAATAAATCTTTAAAAAAGAAAGTATGTGTTGGGTCCAGCGCCGTGGCTTACTTGGCTAATCCTCCATCTGCGGCACCAGCATCCCATATGGGCACCGGGTACTAGTCCCAGTTGCTCCTCTTCCAGTCTAACTCTCTGCTGTGGTCCGGGAGGGCAGTGGAGGATGGCCCAAGTGCTTGGGTCCCTGCAACTGCATGGGAGACCAGGAGGAACCACCTGGCTCCAGGCTTCAGATCGGCTCAGCAGGCTGGCCCTGTTGGCCACTAAAGGAAGGAAGACCTTTCTCTCTCTCTCACTGTCTGTAACTCTACCTGTCAAGTAAAGAAAGGAAGAAAGAAAGAAAGCTTGTGTAAAATACAATTCAAATAAGTTTATTGTGGTGCAAAAATGTTTTGAAATCCATGCCTAGTTTTTGTTTTTTGTTTTTTGTTTTTTAATTTGGCAGGTAGAGTTACAGACAGTGAGATACAGAAACAGAAAGGTCTTCCTTCACTCCCCAAATGGCTGCTACGGCTGGCACTGCGTGGATCCGAAGCCAGGAGCCAGGTGCTTCTTCCTGGTCTCCCATGCGGGTGCAGGGGCTCAAGCACTTGGGCCATCCTCCACTGCCCTCCCGGGCCACAGCAGAGAGCTGGACTGAAAGAGGAACAACCGGGACTAGAACCTGGCACCCATATGGGATGCTGGCACCACAGGTGGAGGATTAACCAAGTGAGCCACGGCGCCGGCCCACACCTAGTTTTTGTTTTTGTTTTTTTACAATCTGCATTGTTCGTGAACTTTTTGAAGATTTCTTGTATGCATGGGTCCCAAAAGGTTTTACACTGGAGCCGTTGCTGTGGCATAGCAGGTAAAGCCACCAGCTGCAGTGCTGGCATCCCATATGGGCACCAATTCAAGTCCCGGCTGCTCCTGTTCTAGTTCTGGCTGTTCCACTTCTGATCCAGCTCTCTGCTATGGCCTGGGAAAGCAGTAGAAGATGGCCCAAGTGCTTGGGCCCCTGCACCCAGAGGAAGCCCCTGGCTACTGGCTTTGGATTGGTGCAGCTCCTGCTGTTGCAGCCATCTGGGGAGTGAACCAGCAGATGGAACACCTCTCTCACTCTCCCTCTCCTTCTCTCTGCCTCTTTGTGTAACTCAGACTTTCAAATAAATAAATAAATAAATCTTTTTAAAAAAAAATCTTTTGCACCAATATAAATCTTTTACCTCCATTTTCCAGAAACCATATTGTACTGCCTGCTTCTCTTCCCTTCACTGCCTTCTCAAGTATTTATGAAGAATTCATCAAATACATAGGCCTCAGAAAGATACTAAAAAAATTGAATCCTGTCCCTCCTAAAGATAAGCTTTATTTAGAAAGGACAAATAATTAAGCAATATGTAACCTCAGGCCCCAAAAAATGAGGTAAAATAAAATATGCTTTATACAGAAAATGACAAGGATCAGGTCATTTTGTGCCTAGGGCTTAAGTATACCATGTGTGTAAACACATAACAATGACAAAAATCAAACTTGAAAAATCATCAAGTGGGTCCAGATGCCTCTTCATATGTTCTTGTGGACAACTTCCTAGAGACAGAGAAGACTTGAATGAAAAACTAGAGCTCCGTGGGACTGATTTATCAGCTAGGTCTCCTTGCAGTGTGTGCTGTGTGACAGGCCAGCCTCCTGAGCCTTGCTGTGTGCCCACTCCCCCTCCACAGAAGGGGAAGCCTAGTATTTGTCCATCTGGCTTATGTGTATGATGGAAAATAGTCTCCATGAGACATTATTCTGTCCTTTTTATTTATTTATTTTTCATGGGAGGGATAAGTAAAAGAGGAGGAAATAATTCCTTGAATTAGCTGTGCTTATCAGGAAAGAATATGTAACTCATTTGGTTATGTAGTTTTTTTTTTCCCTCTTTGAGTTTGATTTTCCAAAGGACCTTGTGTTTCTGGAAGAACTGGAGAGCTGTTATCACTTCTGATTCAGGGGTTCTTGGGTCCCAGGCCTCTATACTGACATGGAGGAGTGGGTGGGGTTAGCAAAGGAAGGGGCCTAGGCCAAAACAAACAGTGCCAGCTGGGGAGTGTTGTTCCAGACCCTACAGACTCGTGGGCCTTCTGGCACATGCCATGAAATTATTTCAGTTCTTGAGAGCAGGTGCAGCCAAGACGTCCTCTTGTGAAGTAAAGAGCACAACTAACATGGAAGAAGGATACTGGTGTGCGGATGGGGAACCCCAAATACTGACGGTTCCCCTAATACCAGGCTACTTCAAAAAGTCTGTGGGAAGTGGAATGAAAAGATCAATTCATTTGGGTGCAAAAAAAAGATTGAAATCCATGCATATGAGGGGTCTTCATGAAGTTCATGTAAAGTGAGTACTATGAAAAAAAGATACGTGAATTTAAACATTCTTCTATATCAAAAAATGTATCTTCTAATTCCATTTTGCCATGAATTTTTTGAAACACCATCATACTTGAAACAACAGCCACAACAACCCTTTACCATTAAGTATGATTATCCCCATTTCACAGATGAGGAAGCAGGCTCAGAGGAAAGAGGTTAGTGAAGGAGGAGGATGGTTTGCCGCCAAGAAAGTGTGATAGAGAACGAACCTGTAACACACTCACTTCTGTAAATTGGAGACTGCTGCCAGCTATTCTCTTCTCATCAGTTCTAACCACGCAGACTCTTCACCCAACCCCATGTCCATTCTTGGACTTCCCAATGGGCTTTTCCACTAACTGAACTCCTTCCTGCCATCCAGCACGCTGTCCAGTCAGCTCTCTGATTCTGTGATGGACTTTGGTCAGCTCCACCTCTGCTTAAAATCTCCACTTTCACACACAGCCCAGAATCACCCTGACCTTCCTGTCCTACCTTCCAGCCACACATCTACACTCCAACAGCAGGGAAGCAGCATTCCTTTCAATTTGTCTTGTGACTAAAGATTTATCTACTATTGGTTGGGTACTGCCTCATGCCTAGTCATAGAGACAGATGAACAAGACACACGTGCCCCTGCCTTCAGAAAGCTCCTCATCTAATCCCCCGCGAGCCTGCGTTTTCCAACCTCAGTTCATATGACAGAGCTCCTAATAGTAGGTTCCTGGGTGTGAATCCCAGCTCAACCACCTTGTGACTTTGGGCAAATAGTTGACCTTCTAAGCCTTAGTTTCTCCATCTATAAGTTGGAGATAATACTACTTATCTCATTGAGCTTCCATGAACCTTATGTGAGATTAGGTGTGTTATTTTTTATTATGATTTATCTATTTATTAGCAAGACAGGCAGAGAGAGCTCTCATCAGCTGGTTCATTCCCCAGATGTCTGCAACAGCAAGGGCTGGACTAGGTTAAACCTAGGAGCCGGTAATTTAATCCAGGTATCCCACATGAGTGGCAGAGACCCAAGTTCTCAAGCCAATAGCGGTTGCCTCCCAGGTGTGCATTAGCAGGAAGGTGGAATTGGACACCAGAACCATGACTCAAACCCAGGTAGCCGGATATATGGGATAAGGGTCTCTTAACTGGCACCTTAACCTGTAGGCCAAACATCTACCCCAAGATGTGTAATTTGATAGCAGAATGCCAGGTACATGGTATGTGCTAAGTGAATATTAGGTATAATTATTTTTATTGTCACCAATAATGTCTTTGCATTTCCATTTGTCTACTCATTCTGCAACAGTCAGCATAAAATGCCAACTTCCTCACAAAAATCTAGATTTCTCCCCATTCTTTACTCCTAGTGGAAATTTCCCTAAAGCAACTTTTTCATTTATCCACTAAGTTATGGTTACTTATGAGTATGTCCTGTACTCCATGTAGAATATGACTTTTTTTTTTTTGACAGGCAGAGTTAGATAGTGAGAGAGAGAGAGAGACAGAGAGAAAGGTCTTCCTTCCGTTGGCTCACCCCCAAAATGGCAGATCTGAAGCCAGGAACCAGCGCTTCCTCCTGGTCTCCCAAGCGGGTGCAGGGACTCAAGCACTTGGGCCATCCTCCACTGCACTCCCAGGCCACAGCACAGAGCTGGACTGGAAGAGGAGCAACCGGGACAGAACCGGCACCCCAACCGGGACTAGAACTCCAAGTGCCGGTGCCGCAGGTGGAGGATTAGCCTAGTGAGCCATGGCACTGACCTAGATTATGACTTTTTTAAAAGATTTTATTTGTTCGTTTGTTGAATTTCAAAGGCTGAGTCTCCCCAAATAGCTGCCACATCCAGCGCTGGGCCAGGCCAAAGCAGGAGCCAAGAACTCCATTAGGGAGTTCCTGGTGGCAGAAACTCAAGTTCTTGGGCCATCATTTGCTGCTTCCCAGATGCATCAGCAGAGAGTTGGATCAGAAGCAGAAGAACCAGGACTAGAACCAGCACTACGATACAATGAAGGTGTCACAAGCAACTGTTTAACCTGCTACACCATAACTTCCTCCCCCTAGATTATTTTTCTTTTTTTATTTTTATTTATTTATTTATTTGACAGGTGGAGTTATAGTTGGTGAGAGAGAGAGAGAGAGACAGAGAAAAAGGTCTCCCTTCCTTTGGTTCACTCCCTAAATGGCAGCTATGGCCGGCACTGCGCCAATTCCCATGCTGGTGCAGGGCCCAAGCACTTAGGCCATCCTCTACTGCCTTCCTGGGCCACAGCAGAGAGCTGGACTGGAACTGGGACTAGAACCGGCGCCCACATGGGATGCCAGCACCGCAGGCAGAGGATTAACCAAGTGAGCCACGGTGCCGGCCCCTAGATTATATTTCTTGAAGACAGGAATCATACCTCATTCTTCTCAGTGTCATTTGTAGTACTCATCAAGAGTGACTTATGAGAGCAAACACTCTGAGCCTGTTTTCTGAACAAAGGAAAGAACGAATGTATCCAGGATCCCTCCTGATCACATTAGCTTTAGAAATAAGGGCAATACCATCAAAGGCCATGTGCTAAATTATAGATCTTTCAAATGGTAAAATGTAAAAATTAAATGTGCTAATTTTAACAGAACAGAGAAAACAATGTCTGAATCTAGCAAAGCAAAACTCATGAGGCCAATATTGTGATGCAGCAGGTAAGGCTTCCGCCTATGACACTGGCATCCTGTATGGGCTCTAGTTCGTATCCCAGCTACTCTTCCTTCCAATCCAGCTCCCTGATAATGTGCCTGGAAAAAGCAGCAGAAGATGGCCCAATAGTTTGGGCCCCTTCCACTCAAGAGGAGGCCTGGATGAGGCTCCTGGCTCCTGGTATTGGCCTGATCTAGCCTTGACTGTTGCGACCATTTGGGGAGTGACCCAGCAGATCAAAGATCTCTCTCTCTCTCTCTCTCTCTCTCTCACTCTCTCTCTCTCAAATAAACAAATAAGTGAATCTTAAAAAAAAAACACGCACACACAAAAAACAGCTACATATAAGTCTACAACCCAGAGGCAATCACTGGCAATAAAATGGTGTATTTTCCTCGTCTTTTTTTTACATGTATTTACATAATTGAAACTGCACTGAACATATGGAAATTTTACTTCTTGTTTTATTTTTTCCTTCCTTGACTTTGTATCACAAGTGCTATCCACACATTATTGTAAATTGTATCCCTGGAGTCCGTTATTGAGCACCTATGGTGTGCCTTATATTATAGTGAACAATCTTCTATTTATATCACACTGTGTATTTCCCAGAGAGTTTTGGTGGAGGCAGAACAGATGTGATAGCCCCCAGCTGGCAGCTGAGACCCAGAGAAGTGAAGTGACTTACTCTCTCACGTCAGGGCAGCAGAAGCAAGGTGAGAACCCAGACCTCACCCCTCCCATCCCAGAGCTCTAAGCACACCACAGGAGACAGGTAGCACACATGGAAAATGCAAAAATGTCCCAGTCTGACTAACTCACACAACCACGTTTAAACATTCTAGGGTTAGAAAACATCCCGAGGGCAGGCGTAGTGGTAAAGCAGGTTAAGCCACTGCTTGGGATGCCCACATCTCATATCCGAATGCCAGTTTGAGTCCCTGCTATTCTGCTTCCAATCTCTGCTACCCACATGGGAGGCCTGGATAGAGTTCCATCTAGGAACTCCAGCAATCGGTTTTGGCCTGGCACAGCCCTGACTGTTGCAAGCATTTGTGGAGTAAACCAGGTAAGTTTAGTGCAGGCGCTCTCTCTTTCTTACTCTGCCTTTCAAGCATCTGGAGTCAGGCTGCCATTTAGTTAAAGGAAACATCGACGTCCATGGAGACAAGGGGAAGTAAGTAGTCAGAAGGAAGGCAGGAGATGATTTCCCTGGCAACATGACCGTAACTGGTCACAGGGCAGGATTACTCAACAGAACTGTCACTTGGTCAGACATGAGCACCCATCTCCAGGACAGAAGGCCCTTTCCCCAGGGAATGGATTGGAAACAATAAAGGACAAGACATAGTCCCTGCCCCAGGGAACAAAACTCCCTACACCAGCACATTGTTCTCTTCATAGATCACTTGTCTGTCCGGTACATGTGACAAAGGAAAAAAAGGGCAAAGGATTTGGGTTTAGGCCCAGCTTTGTACACTTTCTAGCTGTGTGACCTCAGACAAGTCACTTTGCTTCTCTGAGCTTTGGCATCTCCATCTATAAAATGGTGAAAAGGGAAATATTTGCCTGCTAAATTCATCATGCCTAGGCGAAGATTAAGTGAACCAACTATTTGTGAAAGTGTTCCGCAGTCCCAGCTCTGCCACCCACCATCTCCGTAACCTTGGGCAACTTCCTTTGCCTCCATCTCCTCAGTATCCTCAAATGTAAAATGGGGTTTACAACAGCACCTCCCCCTGAAGATTGAATAAGGTACCCAAAGTGCTTAGTACAGTGTGTGCTACATGGTAAGTGCTGGATAAATGTTTGCTGTTTTCATCAAGGGGGTCATGGTCACTGGCATAGTCAAGGAAAGCATTCTTCAAATCCCACAAAAAAGGCAGAACAATTGTTACTCCATTTTGTAGATGAGAACACTGAGGCTCAGAAAGCCGAGGTGTTTCATCTGGAGTCAGGCTGCCATTTAGCAGGAGCTTTGGGACTTCTCAAAATTCCAAATCCAGGGCCCTTCCCCACCAGAGTATCCTAGCTATTGCAAGCTGTCAGTCCAATTTCAGTTCACAGGCATGTGATTTTTGGCCCACATGGTATTTCTTTTAATTGAACTTAAATGTGATTAGGTGAGCCCAGCACACATCAGGGAGCCTCATGTCCCTGCCCCTCCTCTCGTGGGACTTCCAGATAATACCCTCATTTAGATCCAGCACAGAAAGAAGGCAGGCCAGTCACCAAACACCTGCTGCAGACAAGTCCAAGAGACTAAAAACAGAGCAGAGAGGACCACAGGTGAGAAGGACAGGGAGGAGGTAGTCAAATAAGCCTTCTGGGAGGTGGCCGGAGCTGAGTTAGAACTTGAAACTGAGGAGGAGGTTTTGTTCATATTAAAAAGGAGGGCAGGCCAGCACCGCGGCTCACTAGGCTAATCCTCCGCCTGCTGCGCCAGCACCCTGGGTTCTAGTCCCAGCTGGGGCGCCGGATTCTGTCCCGGTTGCTCCTCTTCCAGTTCAGCTCTCTGCTGTGGCCCGGGAAGGCAGTGGAGGATGGCCCAAGTGCTTGGGCCCTGCACCCGCATGGGAGACCAGGAGAAGCATCTGGCTCCTGGCTTCAGATTGCGTGGTGTGCTGGCCGCAGCGCACTGGTCAGTAGTAGCAGCCATTGAGAGGTGAACCAATGGAAAAGGAAGGCCTTTCTCTGTGTCTCTATCTCTCTCACTGTCCACTTTGCCTGCCAAAAAAAAAAAAAAAAAAAAAAAAAAAGGAGGGCAGAGGATAGGGAGAACTGCTTTTGCATTTGGATACCTTCAAAGACATTTCTGAGCATCCTTACTAAGATTCCTCAGGCTGTTTCCTTGAAAGATGAAAGAAATTAGTTGTCCTTTACTTCACTGAGGATGTGTGACCCGGGGGGTCCAGAGTCAACACAAACTGCCAGGGTTTGTTGATTAACTGACACGTGTCACCTGTGAAGTCTGAGCACTATGCACGACACCTGGAGGGAGGTGCCATCACACAAGCCTGAGTATGAAGTGTGGCCCCAGCCCCCATCGTAATAATAGTCCTAAGAATAACAGCTAACATTTATGACACCATTACTCTGAGCCTATGGATAGAGGAATTTTTTTCTTCTTCTTCTTCTTTTTTTTTTTTGCTCCTCAAGGAAAATTCCATAGAATGTGAATAAATATACACCAAGATGCACTCCACCATTCAATCCCTTGGGGAACCATTTGGCAATGTTAAGGGCAGCTCTGCTGCAGGATGTTTCAAGGCCTTTAATATTCACGGTGAACCTTTAGAAAGGAAGTAGTGACTACAGCACCCCCAAACTTAGTGATGCAGATTAGATCCCCTGGGTCCAGTGTTCAGGAGAACCCCCTTTGAGAACCCTAGCTCAGGTTTGTGACACTGTCTCCCTTTCTGCAGGTGCAGTCCCAGGCAGTGTTACACAGGAAATGGTCTGCCTTCCAATACCAGCTCTGCTGCTACTTTCTATGGATCTTTTCCCCTTTTTGGACTTCAGTTTTCCCTTATCTAAAAAAAGTCTAAATGTTCCAGAGCAACAGAAAGAGAGGGCAAGACGGGGGTGGGGGGGTCTTTCATCCATCTACTGGTTCTCTTCACAAATGGCCGCAATAGCTAGTTGTGGACCAAGCCAAAACCAGGAAACAAGAACCCCATGCAGATGTTCCACATGGGTGGCAGGGACCCAAGTACTTGGGCCATCACCTGATGCTTTCCCAGCACTAGCAGGAAGCTGGATGGGAAGCAGAGCAGGCCAGACATACAAGCATTCTAACTAGTGTTCCAGTATGGGATTCCAGCTCGCAAATGGTGGCTTGACCTGCTGCACCATAATGCAGGCCCCATCTGAGCTATCTCAATAGCACTGTATGTTATGACCTGCCTGTACTGGCAGAAAGAATGCACACTGACCACAGGAGTGAGGCTGCAAGGTGATGGGGCCGCCCGGTTGCTGGTGCCCGGGACAGTCACTGGATTGGTGAGGTTTGCAACTTCCCACAGCATCTGGATCTCTGGGTCTGTTTGAAAGCAGTGGCAAGAACAAGGAACTACAAATGAATGTGAGTGATGTGGCAAAGTGCGTAGAGATCACTAGATTAAGATAAGGAAAATCCTGGGGCTGGCGCTGTGGCAAAGTGGGTTAATGCCCTGGCCTGAAGCGCTGGCATCCCGTATGGGCGCAGATTCTAGTCCTGACTGCTCCTCTTCCGATCCAGCTCTCTGCTGTGGCCCGGGATAGCAGTAGAAGATGGCCCAAGCCCTTGGGCCCCTGCACCTATATGGGAGAACCAGAAGAAGCTCCTGGCTCCTGGCTTCAGATTGGTGCAGCTCTGGCTGTTGTGGCCAACTGGGGAGTGAACCATCGGATCGAAGACCCTCTCTCTCTCTCTGCCTCTCCTCCCTCTGCATAACTCTGACTTGCAAATAAATCTTAAAAAATAAGATAAAGAAAATCCAACTCATTTTGCATGGGCAGGATTGCCTGATATGTTTTCTGAAAACTTCCAAGGTAATGGCTCCTGGGAGCCCTACACCTGAGAAGAGCAGGAAGTATTAGAGTATGTCTGCCACTCTCTGGCAAAAAAACAAAAAGAGCCCTCGCCCTCCAATAACTTCTTGAGCAACAAGTGTAAGCTCCAGTTCTCTCACCTTGGCCCAGGAGATCCATTCCACTTCCTGTCCCCCTCCCCCACCTGCCTCATACAGCTCTGGCCTTGTGCCAACTCCTTATCCCAGGACAGCATTCCTGCTGCGCTCCCACCTCTCCCAGTCTTCCCCAACACTGCCTGTTCCTCTTCTTCTTCTTCTTCTTTTTTTTTTTTTTTTTTTTAAGATTTATTTGTATGAAAGAGTTACCGAGGAGAGGCAGAGAGAGAGGTATCTTCCATCCACTGGTTCACTCCCCAAATGGCTCCAAATGGCTGCAATGGTCAGGACTAGGCAGGTCTGAAGCCAAGAGCCAGGAGTTTCTTCCGGGTCTCCCACGTAGATGCAGAGGCCCAAGGACTTGGACCATTTTCTACTACTTTCCCAGGTGCATTAGTAGGGAGCTGGATTGGAAATAGAGCAGCTGGGACTTGAACTGGTGCCCATATGGGATGCTGGCACTGTAGGTGGCGGCTTTACCCACTATGCTACAGTGCTGGCCCCAACTGTCAGGAGCCAGCCATTTGCAGGAGCGTGTAGGCCAGGAAGCATGAGGGGGTGGCCCAAAGGCCATACTCCCTTTAGGTGCAGGGGCAGCACAGGCCCACAATGGCAAAAGGCCAAAATGGAAAAGGGTGCTTGCTCCTTTTCTTTCAAGCCTCAGCTTAAGCAGCCCCTTCTCAGAGAAACCCCCTCGGATCAACTTATAGTACTTTGTGTTCCTCAGAGCACAGTTGGCAATCTCTGATTTTGTGTGTTTACCTGCTCCACTAATGGATGCGCTCTGTAAGAATGGAGCTCGTGACTGTTCTGCTCACCCTTAGTATCCCTGGGGCCAAGCACAGTGATATGTTGAATGAATGCTGTGTGACCTCTAACAAGTTGCTTCCCCCTCTCTGGGCCTCCACACCCCAGTGCATAGGATGAAGTGGTCAAGTGAGGTGCTGGTGAGAGCCCGTGGAGCTTTGGCTGCAGCTCTGTGACTAACCTCTGGGCCTGGAGCCCAGGAGTGAGCTTGGCATGTTGTATCTCTGCAGCACTGCACACAGTGCGCTGATCTAATCAGACAGCAGACACCCTGCAATTTAGTACGCCGCTGTCCCTCCTCCCCAGTCTCTGGGCTGAGGACCACGCTGTCAGATTTCCATGATGAGCCACGCATAGCACGGCCACCTGTTCTCAAGCTCATTGATCCCAGTGCCAATGAGTAGAGGAGGGTGGGCAGTTTGGGCAGGCTGCGAAAGCATGCTCAATCAGGAAACCCAAAGGCCAGGAACATTTGTCACCATCCTCATCTGAAAGGCTGGAATCTACAAGCGATTTCATCAAGTCCTGGGTTAGAAGGAATCTTCCAGCATGCTTGGCCTCACACTCTCTCTTAAGCCTAAGAGCCCTTTAAATATTCCTCCACTTTAATTCACTGGAAGTGCTTAGAATAGGGGCCTCACTGCCTATCGGGGCTGCTCATCTGTCAATAAACAGCTTTGTTTGGAAAGTTCTTTAATCAGCAGCATGGTGTAACTAGCAGAGGGGTGAAGGGCCTGGGCTTTTGGCCAGGCTGCTTGGGTAGAATCCCAGCTCTGCAGTCTTGCTGTGTGAGTAAGCCCTGAAACCTCTCTGTGCTTCTGCTTCCTCTTGCATAAAACAGGCACAGTCATCATGCTTTTGGGAGAATTCAAGTGTTAATCCATCCTGGGAGGATGATAAATAAACGTCTGTGACTGTGTAACTGCCATCTACCGAGTGTTGTTGTTTTTTGATCCTCTTGAACCCAGAAGGTTCCCTGGGTGGATGGGCAGGTTTGCAAGAGAGAGTGGGGCCCAAGTGGAAGAATACAGGGCTGGAACATCAGAAGGCTGGGCTCACCACTGGCTGGGAGAACACTCAGGGTATCTTTCCCAAGCCTCAGGATCCTCATCTGAAAAAAGAGTACAATACTCCGTGTCCTGTTTCTGTCACAGAACCTAGGTATAGCTCCAAAGGGAAATGGACTAGCAGGCTTTGAAAAGTGAAGAATATGACTTGAATGTGAGGGACTCATCTTGTTTTGTTGGAGAAGCCCTTACCTCTCTTAGCAAGACACATTAACTTCCAAACAGCAAAATAGCAAACCCCAACCTGTTTGGCAAATCAGGCGTTTTTGGTACTTGCTATGAATTTGAAACTAATCCCTTTAGAATCTTCTTTCATTTGTGTTCCAGAGCAAAAGAACTTTTGAGAAGGGCTTGACTACAACCATTTAGGTACATTTCTACAGGATGCAGGGCTTGGTTTGGCTGATTTCTTCCATCATTGTTAGGATGATTCTTTCTTCAGTTGCTCTTTGGAAATTCTGTTTTTGGAAGGCAGACAGAGAGAGAGAGAGAGCACGCACTTCCATCCCTGAGTACATTCCCCAAATGCTCACAACGGCCAGGTCTGGGCCAGGAGCCAAGAACTCTATCCTGGTCTCCCACACAGTGGCAGGGGTCCAAGCACTAGGGTCATCTACATCTACCTTCCCAGGCGCATTAGCAGGAAGCTGGATTGGAAACAAAGCAGCCAGGACTTGACCTGGCACCCTGCCAGCATCACAATTGTCTGCTTAACAACTGTGCCACACTGCCATCTCTTCCTGCACCACCCCATGCATTGTTGTAAATGGGGCAGTCGCTACAGAATGCAATGTGCACATTCCTCAAAAAGTGAAGAAGGGAATCCTCAGGGCAGGCAGGGGTATTGGTTAAGATGCCACTTAGGACACCTGCATTTGATTTTTGATTGCCTAGGATGGAGTCCCAGCCATGTTCCTGATTCCGGCTTCTTGCTAACCCACAGCTGGCTGATGACTGTAGGCAATCTGGACTGGGTCCTCTGTTCCCAGCCACAGCCTGGTACAACCTTAGCTGTTAGGGGTATTTGGAGAGTGTACCAGAAGATAAAAGAAGATCTCTGTTTCTGCCTCTCCCTCTGCCACTCAAATACATAAACATTTTTTTAAAAATACATAGGGAATGGTGCTTTGTCTCAGTGGGTTAAAGCCAAGCCCTGAAGCGCTGGTATCCCATATAGGCTCTGGTTTGAGTCCTGGCTGCAATACTTCCAATCCAGCCTTCTGCTAATGTGCCTGGAAAAGTTGCAGAAGATGGCCCAAGTGCTTGGACCCCTGCACCCACATGGGAGACGTGGAAGAAGCTCCTGACTCCTGGCTTTGGCCTGGCCCAGCCTGGGCATTACAGCCATTTGGGGAGTGAATCAGCAATGGAAGATCTCTCTCTCTCTATCTCTCTCTTTCTCTCTCTCATTCTCTGTAACTCTGCCTTTCAAATAAATAAATCTTAAAAAAAAAAAAAACATATAGAATTCCATATGATTCAGCAATGCCACTTACGGCTGTACATTCAAAAAAATTGAAAGGAGGGTCCTTAAAGAGATACTACAGCCAGCGCCACGGCTCAACAGGCTAATCCTCCGCCTTGTGGCACCGGCACACCGGGTTCTAGTCCCGGTCGGGGCGCTGGATTCTGTCCCGGTTGCTCCTCTTCCAGGCCAGCTCTCTGCTGTGGCCCGGGAGTGCAGAGGAGGATAGCTCAAGTGCTTGGGCCCTGCACCCCATGTGAGACCAGGAGAAGCACCTGGCTCCTGCCATCGGATCAGCGCGGTGTGCCGGCCACAGGGCGCTGGCTGCGGCGGCCATTGGAGGGTAACCAGCAGCAAAAAGGAAGACCTTTCTCTCTGTCTCTCTCTCTCTCACTGTCCACTCTGCCTGTCAAAAAAAAAAAAAAAAGAGATACTACATATCCCTGTTCACAGCAGCATTATGCACTATTGCAATGAGGTGGCAACAACTGAAAGTCCACTGATGGATAAATAGAAAAACAAAATATAGTGTATATACACAAGACAATGTTACTCAGCATTGAAAGGGAAGGAAAGATGTGAGAGTCTGGTGCAGCAGTTGGGATGCCTGCATTCCACACTAAAGTTATCGGTTTGAGTTGTGACTCCTCTGCTTCCAATCCAGCTTCCTGTTTTTTGTTTTGTTTTGTTTTGTTTTTTAAGATTTATTTATTTATTTGAAAGGCAGAGGCAGAGAGAGACAGAGAAAGATAAATCTTCCACCTACTGGTTCGCTCCCTGAATGGCCGCAACAGCTGAAGATGAGCTGATCCGAAGTGAGGAACCAGGGGCTTCTTCCAGGTCTCCCATGCCAGTGCAGGGGCCCAAGGACTTGGGCCATCTTCTTCCACTTTCCCAGGCCATAGCAGAAAACTAGATCAGAAGTGGAGCACCCGGGATTGAACTGGCGCCCATAAGGTATGCTGGCACTGCAGGTGGCGGTTCTACCTGCTACGCCACAGTGGCAGCCCCCCGCTTCCTGTTAATGTTCACCCTGGAAGGTAGCAGACGATGGCTCAAACAATAGGGTCCCTGTCACCCACAAGGGAGGTCTGGATTGAGTTCTAGGCTCCTGGTTTCAGCCTGGCCCAGCCCTAGCTGTTATGGGCATTTTGGGGAGTGAACCAACAAATAAAAGATCTCACTCTGTCTCTCCCTCTCTCTGACTTTGATAAAATACTAAATAATGTTTTTTTCAAAGAAGGGAATTCTGACACATGCTACAACACAGATAAACCTGAAGGACAATAGGCTAAATGAAATAAGCCAGTTGCAAAAAACCAAATACTTCATTCATATGCAGTATCTAAAGTAGTCAGATTTATAGAAACAGAAAGTAGAATGGTGGATACCAGAGTCTTGAGAGACAGGGGTTATGGGTGGGAGGATGGGGTTGTTTCTTAATGGGTATAGAGTTTCCATTTTGTCCACAAAATTTGTCCTGGAAATTTGTTTCACAGCACTGTGAATATACTGAACACTACTGAATATATGCTTAAAAATGCTTAAGATGGTACCTTTTATATTATGTTTTTTATCACGATAACAACAGCAAAAAAAGAAACAAACAAAAAATTTCCCGTAGACTTCACTGAAAAACAGCAAGTTATAAAACTGCCTGTTCAGTACAATCCTATTTTTGTCAAATGTCCTCTTCTATTCTAATACATATAAATTATATTCATTAGGACATACATCAAAAGTCTAACACTGGTTATTTCTGACTACTAATTTTGTTCTTTTTGCTAATCTGTATTCTTCAACTTCTTTTATGGGAATATTTTTGCCACTTAGTAAAACAACAAAACTTCACCCTATCCAAGCCTCTATCTAAATGTCCACAAAAAGGACAGTTGAATTCATATTTTTGAGGTTTAATTTTGCATATAATTAAAAATCATTGCTAATAGTTCATTTTAAGATAAAAATAGTCATTTTTCCTATGTAAGGCAAGATATTTATATTTTTCATTACATAATAACTCTTAGAGGTAAGTGCTATAATTAAACCCATTCTGCAGATGCGAAAACAGAGGCTAAGCAGCTTATGTAAATTCACGCATAAATGTTTGAGCTATGTTTAAACCCACAGCAATCTGACTCTGAAGCCTATGTATTGACAGCCTGCCTACCGTGCTTTACCAACACAAGGTAACTCACCTCCCACAGCCACAGACATGCAATTTAGGCACTACTTAAGCTGGTCAAACAATACCCCTCTACTCTTCTGGAGTGTATTTTTTTTTTTTATTTGACAGGCAGAGTTATAGACAGTGAGTGTGTGTGTGTGAGAGAGAGAGAGAGAGAGAGAGAGAGAGAGAGAGAGAAAGGTCTTCCTTCCGTTGGTTCACCCCCCAGATGGCTGCGCCGATCTGAAGCCAGGAGCCAGGTGCTTTTCCTGGTCTCCCGTGCAGGTGAAGGGCCCAAGTATTTGGGCTATCCTCCACTGCCCTCCCAGACCACAGCAGAGAGCTGGACTGGAAGAGGAACAACCGGGACTAGAAACTGGCACCCATATGGGATGCCAGGCGGAGGATTAACCAAGTGAGCCATGGCGCTGGCCCCTGGAGTGTATTTGTTTCAAAGGTAATACAAAGGTCAACCTTCTTTCAAAAGCCCCAAGCCAAATAATACTCTTAGGTGGATCCAGACAGACCAACAAATGAAATAATCCTGGGGACCCAGAATGGATTGGGACTGTGGGACAGTCTCTTCCTCATCTACATACTAACTGCACTACCCATACCAACCAACCAGGACACACGCCCACCTCCCAGGACCAGCATCACCTTGAGGGGAGGGCAATGAGCAAACAGGGAAAGCTGTAATAATGTAACATAGCTCCAAAGAATGATTATGACTATGTAATTAACACTTTGTATGCACGTATTTCCATCTCAGGAGCCCTGAGACTCTTACCCATTATTTAAATATATATCACATCCATTGCTGAAGACAAGGTCTTTGTTTTAGAAGATAATTAAAATTCCTTCCCCTTTGGAATTAAGAAGATTGCCTATGGGATGAATATCATGCCCACCAGCCACATGAACAGATCCAAACCTAAGAATTCCTGACGCAGACCTGCAAAAGGATCTTGAAAAGCAACTTGTCCAGGAAACACAAACATCTAACAGATACACCAATTTCAAATCCCTTGCTCACATCAGAAATTATTAATCAATCACACTCTTCTCCATGAATTTTAGACTTAGTCTTAGGGTTCTTCCTCAACATAGCCCTCTAGGTGACCACCACCCTCAGTCAGGAGTTGAATCTGAACTGCTATTGTAATTAGTCCACTCTCATCCTTCAATGGGACAGACACTGAAGTTTACAGAGGTAAATTATCCTGCTCAAAGTTAAAAGAACAAAATTTGCTTTTTCCTTAATCCCCACCCTTGCTTCTGTGCTCTGTTCAGACTGTACTTGGTAGGTTATACAGCTGGCCCCAAATTCCTCTTTTTCATTTATTTGAAAGGCAGAGAGGGTAAGATAGAGAAATATCCCATTTGCTGGTTCACTCCTTAAATCCGTACAAGATTGGGGCCGACACTGTAGTGTAGCAGGTAAAGCAGACACCTGCAGTGCTGGCATCCCATATGGACGCCGGTTCAAGTCTCAGCTGCTCCACTTCCGATCCAGCTCTCTGTTATGGCCTGGCAAAGCAGTAGAAGATGGCCCAAGTCCTTGGGCCCCTGCACCCACGTGGTTGACCCAGAAGAAGCTCCTGGCTTTTGGCTTCGGATTGGCGCAGCTCCAGCTGTTGCAGCTGACTGGGGAGTGATCCAGAGGGTGAAAGACCTTTCTCTGTGTGTGTGTGTGTGTGTGTAACTCTTTCAAATAAATAAATATTTAAAAATAAATAAATAAATGCCAGGCCAAATGAGGAGCCAGGAATTTAGTCTGGGTCTCCCACATGGGTAGCAGGGACTTGAGGACTTGAGCCACCACCTGCTTAATCCCAGGGCATAAATTAAATAGGAGACTAGACTCTGGAGTGGAGTCAAGACAGATCTAGGCACTCCAATGTGGGTTGTGGGAGTCCCAAGTGTCATTTCAACTGCTACAACAAACACATGCCCCAGATTCCTCTTTCTTGAGTGAGCTGTTTAGAATGCCTTTACCATGATTTGCTAACTGACAAAGAGCCCATTGCTTAACCTCTTTCGGCATTAGGTATTTTTCAAGTTGAAAATGTAGAGAGGGGCCGGCACTGTGGCACAGTAGCTTAATTCTCTGCTTGCGGTGCCAGCATCTCATATGGGCAGTGGTTCTAGTCGTGGCTACTCCTCTTCTGATCCAGCTTTCTGCTGTGGTCTGAGAAAGCAGTAGAAAATGGCCCAAGTCCTCGGGCCTCTGCACCCATGTGGGAGACCCGGAAGAAGCTCCTGGCTTCAGATCCACTCAGCTCTGGCTGTTATGGCCATTTGGGGAGTGAACCTCGCTCTGCCTCTCTCTAACTCCACCTTTCAAATAGGAAGGGGGGGAGAGAGGGAGGGAGGAAAAGACTCATGGCTGAAACACAGGTTAACTTTGCCTTATCCAAGAGAATATACAGAGACATCCAGGCTCAGATTCCTGCCTCTCTTAGCTGCAGGTTGGGGTGTTCTGAGAAATGTGAGCTGCTAGCGAGATGTCTGTGGCTGTAGTGGGTAAGGTACTGTGCTGCTGCTGCGTCTGTTTTCTCTAAGCTTGCTCTAAGGGGTGTACAAATGGAGTGAGATGTTGGCTGGCTGTGACAATTCCGTCATGCTAAGGCTATGTAGATGGAAGTGGCATTCGAGCTAGACTTTGGATATCAATAGGATTAAATGTTTCTTTTGATTATAAAAGTACTATATGGCCATTACGCAATTATTGGGAAAGAAAGAAGGTCCAGAGGAAAAAAGACTCTCCTATTTCCTTTACTCATCAACTATGTCAAAATTTTTTTATTTTTCTTTCACATTTTTTATTTTTAATTTATTTTTTGACAGGCAGAGTGGACAGTGAGAGAGAGAGACAGAGAGAAAGGTCTTCCTTTTTCCATTGGGTCACCCCCCAATGGCCACTGTGGCCAGTGCGCTGCGCTGATCCGAAGCCAGGAGCCAGGGGCTTCCCCTGGTCTCCCACGCAGGTGCAGGGCCCATAGATCTGGGCCATCCTCCACTGCCTTTCCGGGCCACAGCAGAGAGCTGGCCTGGAAGAGGAGCAACCGGGACAGAATCCGGTGCCCCGACCGGGACTAGAACCCGGGGCACCAGCGCCGCAGGCAGAGGATTAGCCTAGTGAACCTGTGGTTCCCCCATGCCCAGTTCCTGCAGCATGGCGGGGGGGCTGTCTCCAGCATCAGCCCCTTGAGGTACAAAGTGGCTGGCAGCACAATCAGCCAGAAGCCCCTCGAAGAATCCCTCTGAAGTGATTTTGCAGCAGTGTGGGACGTGTCTGGTGAGACATTTCCTTGTCAATGATTTTGCCTGGCTATTTTTACCCAAGAGGGTCCTTTCCACAGATTTCCAAAGAATGATTTCCACCAAGTTCCCCTGGCCTGACACAGTACCATAGCCACTTCTCTGCCACTTAATGGGCGAAAGCCATGTTCTCTCCAAAAGGATCTGTATCTCAGCTCTGGGAGGCTCTTCCTGGGATGTTCTATGTCAGCCATGGATAATGGCTGCTCCTTAAACCTGCTACTCCTGTATTATTTCCAGTTCCCTTGACTTCTTACTAGTTGATCTTTTTTGTTCCAGCCCTCCATTATAAATAATAATTCTTTGTGTTAAACTTTTCTGCTTAAAGAACTACATGATTTTTTTAAAGACTTATTTATTGGGGTGGTGCAGTGGATTGGGCTGCCACTTCTGGTATTGTTATCCCATATCAGAATGCCAATTATGGTCCTGGATGCTTGACTTCCCATCCAGCTTATACACCTGGGAAGGCAACAGAGGATAGCACTTGGCCCTGCCACCCATGTAGGAGACCCAGATGTAGTTCCTGCATCTGGAACAGCCTGGGCTGCTGCGGCCATTCTGGAGAGTGAATTAGTGGATGAAGACTCAATCTCTCTCTCTCTCTTTCTCTGTATCTCTACCTTTAGCTCTACTCCAGAACAGATGGGGTGGGATCTGGGAATCTAAAAAAAAAAATTTTAAAGAATTATTTTATTTATTTAAAAGACAGAGAGGTAGAGCCAAAGAAACTCGAGGTCTTCTATCTGCTGTTTCACTCCCCAGTTGACCACAATGGCCAGAGCTGAGCTGATCCAAAGCCAGCAGTCAGGAGCTTCTTTCAGGTCTCCCATGCCGGTGCACTTGGGCCATCTTCTGCTTTCCCAGGCCATAGCAGAGAGCTGGGACTCGAACCAGCGCCCATATGGGATGCTGGCACTGCAGGCCGGGGCTTTAACCCACTGCGCCACAGCGCCAGCCCCTGGGAATCTGAAATTTTAACACCCTTCCTCTTCCCTACCTGCTGGGATTCCTACTCATATTAAAATTTGAGAATCATTTGTCTAAGCTCACATAGCTTATATCTCCACTCATCACTTTGAAGACAACATTCCATTTCTTTTTGGGTTTCATTATTTCTGTTGAGAATCTATCCATTTTATTACCGCAATCTGTACAATTTTTTTCTTACCTCTGTTTTCTAGTAGTTACACCATAACGAGCCCTAGTTCAGTTTTGTGTTTATTTTGCTTGGGGATTAAAATGATTAATTACTGACCATCATCAAATATTCTTCTGGCTTCCCTTCATTTCTTTTTCTTTGTTCCTCTCCTTTCCTCCCCACCCCTAACCCCCAGAACAACTTCAATTATACGTATTCAGATATTTTTACCATGTCCCATGTGACTCTCCTGTGTTATATGTACCATAGTGTGGATATTTCCTACTAATCTGTTTTTCAGTTCTCTAATTTTCTCTTTAGCTGTGCTAATATACTGTTATAGCTATCAACTGCATCCTTAATTTCTATTACTATATTTCAGGCCTAGAATTCCCATTTCATTTTCCATAATAGATTCTAGATCTTTGATAAAATTCTTCATCTTGTACAATTTCTCAGTTTACAAGCATGGTTCCAAAATGTGCATTCTCTTTTAAATTACATTTTCCATGCACTTTTTGAAGTACATGGAAAAAATGTTATATTTGATGGCCAATATCTAGACTTCCTATGGGCCTATTGTCTATTTTACCTTTTGGTTTTCAGCCATTTGGTCTTATCTACTAAGATGTCAAATAAGTTTTGATTGCATGCCAGGTATTCTTTAAGAAGAAATTATGAGGGCTAGCACTGTGGTACAACAAGTTAAGCCAAAGTCTGCAGTACCAGCATCCCATATGGGTGTCAGTTCTGTCCTAGCTGTTCCATTTCCAACCTAGCTCACTCCTAACGTGTCTGGGAAAGCAGCTGAAGACAGCCCAAGTGCTTAGGCCCCTACATCCACGTGGGAGACCTGGATGAAGCTCCTGGCTTTACCTATTTAGAGAGTGAGCCAGCAGATGGAACATCTCTCCCTCTCTCCTCTCTGTAATTATGACTTTCTTTTTTCTTTCTTTTTTTTTTTTTTTTTTTTTTTTTTTTGACAGGCAGAGTGGACAGTGAGAGAGAGAGAGACAGAGAGAAAGGTCTTCCTTTTTCTGTTGGTTCACCCTCCAATGGCTGCCGCGGTCGGCGCGCTGCGGCCGGCACACCACGCTCATCCGATGGCAGGAACCAGGTGCTAGGTGCTTTTTCCTGGTCTCCCATGGGGTGCAGGGCCTAAGCACTTGGGCCATCCTCCTCTGCACTCCTGGGCCACAGCAGAGGGCTGGCCTGGAAGAGGGGCAACCGGGACACAATCCGGCGCCCCAACCGGGACTAGAACCCGGTGTGCTGGCGCCGCAAGGCGGAGGTGTAATTATGACTTTCTAATAAATAAATATTAAAAAAAAGGAAGATCAAATTATAGGAAATTTCACACCTTGGTATTATCTTCCTTTGGAGAGATTTTTTTCCTTTTATTTTTTTACAGGCATTTAAACTTAAGTCCTTATAAAGGAATGAAATGACTGGACGCTGGGCTTCACTCTGGCAGGGATGTTGTATTTCTAATTCAGTTCTCCTTGTAGCCTGGTGTACTTCAGGGTTTCCAAGTGAAAAATCAGTGGTGCTTATTGGAGATTCTCCCCCTTTATAGATTCTGAATTCCAGTCTTTATACCTGAGCCTCATAAAACTACCAGATGCTTTGTTCAACTTCTTAGCCTTTTCTTGAGTAACAGCACATGCTTCAAGAGGGAACAAACACAGTACTCGGCTCTCTGCATTTCCCTGTTCGCTGGAATCCTGGCCTCTTAGTATGGCAGTTCTCAAATGCTATCAATACACATACCCGTATGTATATGGACATATGTCAATTTATTCTGTTCAGCTCTTTTAATATCTCCTAATGTAGGGGAAGGGATGGTCTTCAATAAGCTAGCCAGTAATTACTAGAAATGGAAAACTCTCACTCACCTGGCTTTTATGTTGTATTTTTCAGTGGACAGAATCATGATTTATTTTTAGTAGTGTTAGGGGCTCCCTTGCTCTAAATTCTCAGTAGACGCCATGTGAATAAATAGTTAACAATTTGCAAATCACTTTCACTTTTGTAATCTGAAGCTGGAGGCAGTAAAGAATGACCTTTCTGTAGTCCTAGCTATTGGACACAGAGAGAACTTGTCCAAAGGTGCCCTGCTGTAGGCCCACTAAGAAATTAATGGTCTAGGCCAGCGCCGCGGCTAACTAAGCTAATCCTCTGCCTTGCGGCGCCGGCACACCGGGTTCTAGTCCCGGTCGGGGAGCCTGATTCTGTCCCGGTTGCCCCTCTTCCAGGCCAGCTCTCTGCTGTGGCCCGGGAGTGCAGTGGAGGATGGCCCAAGTGCTTGGGCCCTGCATCCCACGTGAGACCAGGAAAAGCACCTGGCTCCTGCCATCGGATCAGTGCGGTGCGCCAGCCGCAGCGGCCATTGAGGGTGAAACAATGGCAAAAGGAAGACCTTTCTCTCTGTCTTTCTCTCACTGTCCACTCTGCTTGTCCAAAAAAAAAAAAAGAAAGAAAGAAAGAAAAGAAAAGAAATTAATGGTCTAGCTAGGTCTTGAATTCAGAACCAGAGCAGTGCTTTCCCTGTGCTGCCAGATTACACTATAGCATGATGGTTAAGAGCATGAGCTTTGGCATCAAGCAGACCTGAGCTTAAATCTAAGCTCTGCCACTTACCAAATGTGTGGCCTTGGACAAGTTACTTGAACTCTGAGAGCTCCAGATTCCTCACCTGGTAAAGTGAAGATGATAATCCTAAGAGCTACTCAAGACAGGGCTGCTGTGAAGGCTCCACGAAGCAGCATGTACAGAGTGCTCGGCCCAGGGACTAGACCTGCAAACAAGAGTTACTACTTAAGGGAGGATTAGTATGGTGAACAAGGGGCCTTACTCTGCTTTCTTCCTAGGAGCTCCAGCAGCATCACAGCAAGGAGGGATAGCTCCCCACCTCTCCCTTCCTGAATGTGATCCTGAAGCTTCAGGTATGTGAAGCTTCAGGTATCCGCCCTCCACCCCCGGTCCTGCTGATAATCTGACACCAATGACAGCAGGCATCGGGGGTCACCCTCCCTGCTTAGGGGACTCCTGGGACCCACTGACTGCATGTTTTCTGCTGTAGGACACCCTAACAACCGCCAGTCCGGGGTGAAAGGAGAATCAGCAGCCCTGAGGCCAGGGTTACAGGCCTATGAGCTTCCAGATCTTCTCTCATGGCCACCCACAAGGAGTCCATACATCAGAGTAGTAATGAGAACAGAACCTTGGCCAACTCCCTTCCATTCCCTAACTCAGTTTCCTCCTCTGGACAATGGAGGTAATAATAGCATCTACTTACAGAACTGGTGCAAGGATTAACTGAGGCCCAATACACAGAACCTCCCATTTTTCCTCCTATTATCCCCCCACCAGATTATCTAAGACAGAAGTAAGTGGTATAGCCAGAACTAGAACCTGCATCTTCAGACGCTCCTTTTCCCTACCTTGCCTATATATCCCTAAAAGGAGCCTGCCCCATGCAGTGCTTCTCAACTTTTCCCAGCATGATACGTGACATGTAGATACCCAAAGGCCTAAATTTAGGAAGTTGTGTGAGGCCTGAAGGTGACTGCTCTGGCAGGGTGGGTGGCTCTGGCTGCCCCAGGCCACTTGTAGCCAAGGGCTTTATATCTGAGACACTTACAATCTGTCACTGTCCACCCAGGTGGAGACTGTGGGGTTAAGGTGCCGACAATCCCTGGCAAGAGCCAACACTTGCACTGCCCAGGAGTGACACATTAACTCATTGCTGGTCAATCCGTCCTGCACTAGTTATTCAGTCTCCTGCTGGGAGTCCAGAGGCCAGAACGCAGAACATAAAGATTGGAAAAAAGCAGATGTTGGCTCCAGTCCAGGCTCTACCTCAAACTCACTGTGTGACCCTAGGCAAGTCACTCCTCTGCTCTGAACTTTGCTGTCTGAAGCAGAAAGGAGTTAAACCCAAGGAAAGAGCCATGAGGTCCCTTCCAACCCTAACATTCTACGAATCAGGGATTCTATGAATTCCCCATTACTTGGCTGTATTCTGTTCCTGGTGACCTGGTTCCAAACAAGCATAACAAATGGCAGACTCCCGTTCCCCGTGCAGGTAACCCCAGCTCCCTCCAGGTGCTATAGGCTGGTCTTTGGAAAGAACCCATCTGGCCCAGCCAGAGGGCTCAGCCACACCTGCTCTCTGTCCCCACTGATTGCATTCCTCTGAGTCCTCAGTGCGTTCAGCGTCCCCCTGCCCACCATGCCAGCCTCTAAGCCAGCAAACCTTCCCTGTTTCCCATCTCCTCTTCACATAGCTCCCTGTGGTTGTGCTATTGTCTGCGGACTCTCGAAGCTTCCTGCAGGAGGAAGGAGCGATGCTGGGGAGGTGGAGGAGGCCACAGGCAGATCAAGAGGAGTCCCAGCTGCCTCATTCCGGAAGTGCTGGACTCTGCCATGTGGGCAGTGAGGAGACCCCAAGGGGCTGGCAGCAAGGTCAGAACTTGTGGTAAGAACATGTTTTGGCTCCATGGAAGGCAGACTAGAACACAGAGAGAGACTGCCTGTTCAAGAAATGCAGGCCAAAAATAATGAGCCCAGAGTCGGGACAGCAAAGAGGAGATAGCAGGAGGTAAAGTGACAGAATAGGAGATTGCAGGGTGAAGCCCAGATGCTCCTGCATCACCAGGCTGGGTGACAGGGATGACACTAACACAGGATAAAGAGACTGTCTGACTTGGGGGTATGGGGAAAAAGACAGAAAGCAATATGGAGAAAGGAGTGTCAGGCTGTAAAGACAAATGCATTACAGTCCCTTCAGCAGTGCTGTCTGCCTCTCAGGGCCTTCCTTCATTCAGTTGTCTCAACACTCATGTATCACTGTCCACTTTGAGGATGAGAAGCTTCAGATAGCAGCAGAACAGGATCCCTGAATTCAGGTTTCCTGACTCTTGGCCTAACATCTGGCCATAGCACCTGAACAGACTATCAGGAAGAGGCACAGTGAAGTTCTCCCTTCCCCGGCTGCTTCCCCCTTCTCCCTGGACTCTCTGCAGCCCTGACCCTGCAACTGTGTGGATGCCTCCCTTCACGCCTCTTGGCCTCAGCTTTGCTTTATGTCTTATTAAGGGGCGAGTGGGCCACATGAAGGTTTTCCACACTCCAACACAAACAGGTTACTCCTTATATATTTTTAAGCAATACCATCTTGGGTGAACCACTGAAAGGAACTGAGGTAGAAAAGACCTTTCTCAGGATGAAGCAGAGATAGTGCATTCGCAGGTGCTATGGCTTGCACAGGATTTGGCCCCCAAACTCAGAGATGATTAAACTCAAGGTTGTAAGTTAATGATACTTAGTGGGAACTGAATCCAGTGATGGTGTTCAGGAGCTGGACTTACTGTGAGGTCCTTAGATCACTGGAGGTCTGCTCTAGGAAAGCAGTACTCTGTGACCATTTATTTATTTGAGAGGTAGAAAGAAAGATAAAGTATATTCCTACTTGTTGGTCTATTCCCCAAATGCCCATAATGATTGGGGCTGGGCCAGACTAAAGCCAGGAGCTAGGAATTCAATCCAGATCTCCCACGAGGATGGTAGGAGCTCAACTACTTGAGCCATCACCCACCACCTCCCATGGTATGTATTAACAGGAAGCTGGAGTCAGGAACCAGAGGCAGGCCTTGAACCCTGGAACTCCAGTCTAGGGCATAGGAATCTTAACAGGCAGCTCAACAGGTAGGACAGATTCTAGCCACTCAGGGTCTCTTGAGTCCTCATGAGAGGATTATAAAAGCCTGAGCTGGGTCCACCCACTCTATCCCTATTTTCTGGCTCTCCATGTGACCATTCCTCTTCAAGTGCTCTGCCATTATCATCCACTGCCTTTACCAAACAGCCAGCCAGTGGGGCCAACAGCCCTTGGACTCGAACCTCCAAACCTCTGAACTACATAAGCCTCTTCTCCTTATAATTTCCTCAGGAATTTAACTGTAGTAATGCAAAGCTGACTAATTCAAGCAGCTATCTAGTTGGATGGTGGCCTGACTTGCTCCTCCCATCTCACCACCTGGTAGTGTCCATGACACTTGCAGAATCCCTGGGGTAACATAGCCCTCAGTTTGCAAAAAAAAGAGCTAGCTGACTTCTATTGGATGATCTTTATGCAGGGTTTCTCAGTTTGAGTCCACAAGTTGAATTTAGCGTGTCTCTGAACTTGGATGGAGAAAATTCCATCTTTATTTTCATCATCCTCTAACTCAAGTCAAACATTATGAATTTAGGCAATGACCTATAGTAGTATTGCCAGTTCTTGTGACTGTGTCACCAAGAGAAATCACAGGTATTTTCCTATAAAATTGCAGATCTTTCAAAGTATCATTTATGCTCAGCATTACTTTAAAATTACAATAGTCATATTTGCTATAAGGCCTCATTCTCAATGTAATAATCAAGAAGCTCATATTATTAAAACATAAACATGAAAAAAATCTAACTATATTTTGAAATGATTGGTTTCCTTTGTAGTCCTATGGATTTTATGTGCAAATATTTAACAACTTTCTGATAAGGGGTCCACAGGTTTCCCCAGATGACCACAGAAGTCCAAGGCATCAGTAAGGTTAGAACCCCTGCGATATGACTTCTGCAGAAGAGGGGGCTGGGCAGCTTGCTGAAGGCTGCCAAAAGAGGGTATGTAGGGCCTGCGATCCCCAGAGACCCCCTGCTCCAATGTGCACTCTCTAAGCCTGAGGAAAATGAGACAGGAAACTGGGGCAGGAGCAAAGGGACTCGGAGAAGTGGAGCAGAAGCCGACAGGCCAAGCTGGCAGGGCTGACTCTGATGGCACAGAACTGAATTCCTTCTCTGGCCAGGCTTCTCAGGACCTCTGAGTACCAGATCTTTTTTGGTCATTTCCCCTCCTAAACTGTTTTCTTCTCCACGTAAAGATAGTGGAAGCCATGGTGGCTTCAAGGTCAAGAGAGATCCTGCTTCTGGATCTGCCTTTGCCCTGCCTTACCGCATGACTCTGAGCAAGTCAATTCCCCTTCTCAGTTTCCACACCTGCGTAAGGAGGAGGTTGGCTGCTCAAGGATAGCAAACTGCTGTTAGCCCTCCCCATGCCCATGCTGGTAGACCTCACAGTCTGATGCTGCCATGCCCACATACAGCTTAAGAAGCCTTTTCAACATTCTATTAACAGACTGGAATGGGCAAATGAAATGAAGCCGACTTGCTTTTACAGTAGAGGTGATCTATTGCTAAGGTACCAACTCCTTTTCTATCTCTGATATACCATGGCTTTAAAGATGGCTCTCAGAACCTCAAGTAAGACACTAGATAGATGCGAAAACATGCAAAGGCTATTTATGACTCTTCTATGTGTGTGTGTAGCACAGGAGGACATTCTTGGCTAATCTACAAATTTCATTTAGGTGCCTTAGAGCTAAAATGAGGTCAGAAAAGGATACTCTGATGCTAGAAGCTCAGTAGTTCAATTAGGTCTCCTTGAACAGATGAAGAGAAGCCCATGGAAGTCAGACTCTTTGATCAGTGTTGGGAATTTGCATCCTACCAGGACTGATGTTACCAGACCCAACCTGTCCCTAAGGGTCTCCTGTCAAAAGAAACATCAGGCATGCAGTATAGTGATGGATCAGAGAAGACAAACGCTGGCCTGTCTTGGTATAATTTACATAGATTAAGATCACAACCAGCCACGCAGCCAAGAAGCGGATGTTTGGGAGATTTTCAGCTTCTCGCCGAGCAATATAGAAAGCTACTTAGGAAGTTATTTCAGAGTGTAGCTAGCCCAGGCTACAGCTGAAGCCTAGACAAGTCCATAACTTATCTAGTATTACAGCCAGTTCAAATCAGCACTATGCCCAGTGTCCAGGGATGTATGAGAAGAGTATAATGCAATGCAGAGGTTGAACAACTACAGGCTTGTGGGGCCATGCAGGTGTTAAATACCAGCAGACTGGGTAGAATAGCAGGGAGTCCTGGGGACTGTGGCAAACTAGGAGTCCCATTTCCTCCTTAAGGTAGCAATAATCAGTTCAAGTTAACAACTGGCATATGGAAGTGTGCACTGATAGTGTCAAATCTTCCTTCTGATTATTAGAGAAGTTAGATTTTTATTAAATAGCTCCATGTTAAATGCTGAAATTCTCACAATGGTAAAAAAAAAAAAAAAGTACCGCAAAAGCTAAACAAAATACATCTGAGGACTGCAGTATTTCACCTGATTTGTAACTTCCGATGGCACAGGTGGGAGCCCAGCCTCTGGATTTCGACATAGAAAGAGTCATAGTTCTACCACTGATTATTTTATTCATTTGGGAGGCAAAGACAGACAAATAAAGATAGACAGACAGACAGAACTCCCATGGTTCAATCCCCAAATGCCCACAAAAGCCAGGGTTCGGCCAGTTCAAAACCAGGAGCCTGGAACTCAATCCAGAACTCCTCTGTCGGTGTCAGGGACTCAAGTACTTGAGCTGTCACTTGCCGCCTCCCACAGTGTGCATTAGTAGGAAGCTGGAATTAGGAGCATAACCATGACTCGAACCCGGGCACTCCAATATGGGATGTGGGCTCTCAAGTGGCATCTTAACCATGGCACCAAACTCCTGACTCTGAGTAATCTCAATTGAAATGTGTAGCCTCTCTGAGCATCAATGCTCTAATCTGTAAAGTGGGAATAACAAAGTGGGCTACTGGGAGTATTGACTGAAGTAATGAGTTTAACACACCTAGCAGAATTGTTAACCCATAGTAAGGACTATCCTAAAGAGCACCCCCAACCTCCACTGCATCTCACTCTTACTTCCCCCCACAGTTTGGATGCTCAATGTCCCTGGGACTCTTAACTCATACACTGAGTGTCATCAAACAGCCACACACACCTTGCTTCCCCCTCGGGAGGTTTTCAGATGCCAAAGCTGGTTACCAAGGAAGGTGTTTAGGAGCCTTCCCTGGGGCTCAGCTGCGACTTTCCAGAGCTGGTTAGAAGGGAGGCTTGCCCTGGAGCTGGGGGCTAGCTAACAGAAGCCTGCATGAGCTATAGATTTTTCACTTCAATTTCATTAGCTGTTGTGTGCATTCCCCAAAGCAAACACAACACTCACATTGGTCATTTGCCCAGATACCTACCAAGGTTTCCTGCTCCTGGAAAGCGTTCTGGAGCTCAATCCCTACTCTCCACAGCCTCCTCTGGCAGGGCAGGGGCTGCCTCAGCCCTTGGAACCAGCATTCCCTGAGATCGATTTACTCAGAAGCTGCCGGAGGGCAAAGAACAGGGCAGCTGAAACTCAAGCACTGAACAGAAGTGGCTTTAAAAGGAAACGTGACTTACACAGACAAGCATTTGGCCTAGCTCTGAAGATGCCACTCAGGAAGCCCACACCTCATATATGAATCCCTGGGTTCGAGTCCCCTAATCCATTTCCAATTTCAGCTTCCTGCTAATGCACACTCTGGGGAGCAGTGGTGATGGCTCCAGCGCTCAGGTCCCTGGCACCTATATGCAAGACCTGGATTGAGTTTCAGGATCTTGGTTCTGGCCTGGACCAGCTCCAGCTCCTGTGGACATTTAGTAACTGACCCAGTACAGAGATCCGTCTCTGTCATTCTCTCCCTCTGAGTCTGCCTTTCAAATAAATCTTAATGTAAAATAAAATCAAATAAAACTTATGTGACTAGGCCGGTGCCGTGGCTCAATAGGCTAATCCTCTGCCTGGCGGCGCCATACTCTGAGTTCTAGTCCCAGTCGGGGCGCCGGATTCTGTCCCGGGAATGCAGTGGAGGATGGCCCAAGTGCTTGGGTCCTGCACCCACATGGCAGACCAGGAGAAGCACTTGGCTCCTGGCTTTGGATCAGTGCGGTGCGCCGGCCACAGCACGCCGGCCATAGCACGCCAGCCACAGTGGCCATTGGAGGGTGAACCAATGGTAAAAGAAGACCTTTCTCTATGTCTCTCTTTCACTGTCCACTCTGCCTGTCAAAAAAAAAAAAAAAACTTAAGTGACTTATATGTAAGGTCACTAGTGGATCTTCTAATGTGTATTTGAACCTGAGATCAAACAGTTGCAAAATGCCTGTTCTCAACACTGTCTCATATGCCTCCCGCATTACGGCCACATTCCAGAACTAGTTTTCTGTCCCAAGAGTACTTAGGAAACAACGTAACTCAGTGAGCTATTTCCCCCTTCTTTCTGCCCATATGATTTTACATTTCAAAAAATTCCAGGGGTTGCACATTGTGGCATAGCAAGTTAAGCCACTGCTTGGGATGCCCACATCCCCATACTGGAGGCTTGGTTTTAGTCCCAGCTACTCTACTTCCAACCCAGCTGCCTGCTAATGCAATTCTGGGACACAGCACGTGATGGCTGAAATGGCTGAATCTCTGCTACACTCACGGAAGACCCAGATGGAGTTCAGAGCTCCTAGATTTGGGTTAGCCCAACTTTTGATTTTGTGTGCATTGAATGAACCAGCACATCAAAGATTCCCCCCCCCCATTTGCTTTCTCTGCCTTTAAAATAAATAAAAGTAAATAAAATACATTTCTTAGAGGTGTCAATAAATGGTGTTTAATATAAAATGATTTTTTTAAAAGCAGTCACAATTCTATTAAAATAAGAATAATTTTTACCACATAATTATTAACAATCATCTTAGCTAATAATAATAATGATCACATAGGTCACACTTTACAAACCGTCCATTACTTTTTCTTGTTAATTCCCAAATTATGTATTTTATATGATGCTAAAATTAATTCTGTAGGCAAGCACTGCCAAGATTACAACCCCCTATTTGTGACTGGGAAAATTGAAGTTCAGAGAGGTGAGGCAACTTGCCTAAAGTCACAGAGCCAGCTGATGCCAAACCAAGACCACCAAACCTGTCTCCTGATTTTTAGCACAAGCTATGTCCACCACATCCAGCTAGCCTCCAGGTCCTGCACCTGTCACCTCTTCCCAGCACCCTCATGGCCACATCCTACCAGAAGGGCCTGAAGGAGACCCTGGCTCTCCCATCCAGGGTTCTCCGACATCGGCCAGAGGTTTGGTAAATCCAGCAGGGTGCAGCCTCACTTAGGAGGTTTTCAAGCTGGAGATCCCTCCCAGCTTCAAGAACAAGCCCTGTGTGTGAGGCGGGTTTCTGCTTGGTGCCCTCAAACTCCCAGTGCACAGAAGATCCAGGGGTTCCCTACCTGGGGTCTCCGCTCCCTGAAAATCACTAGCAGGCACCCTATCCCTCCTGTTTCCCAGGTCAAATGAAAATCAAATGTTGACTCTAGATAAGATTTCCCAGACAGATGAAAACATTCCATTTCTTTGCTTTTGGTTAAACTTGCATCAGTCCAGCGGATTGTGCCTGCTTACCAGAAAACTTCAATTGGCTCCTGGAGGTTCACAATCACCAAGGAAGGGGAAAATCAATTAAAGACTTGTTATGTAACAGGAATAGCTTTACAGAAGAAAATCTTTGAAAACCAAGGGTGTGAGGGGGCAGAGGATAAAGGCAAAAGCAGACCTGGGAATTTGAGCTCACTTTCCCAGATGGGGACTGTGAGGCCAGAGAGCTGGAGTGACTTGCTCAAGGTCACAGCGCGGGCTGGAACAGCACCTAGGCTTCCACCCCTTGGGAGAGGCGTCTTCCCACCACACCTGCTGCCCTGCAGTTTGAGAAGCCTAGAGCAGTGCCGGAACTCACCAGGGTTCTCCCTGTCACCTGTGGGCTCCTTTCCGGGGGGCAGCCGCTAATGCCACGCTGTCTTTCCTCCCTGGGAGTCTGCCAGGATGACCAGGCATGGGAGCCTCCTTGGAAAGCCGGCCTTGGGCAAGGTGAAAGAGGCCGCCCTAGAGAAAATGCCCTGCAGAACCAGGAGTGACCAGCACCAGGGGTCACGGTCTGGCCACGGAGGGCTTAGTTACACCCAGACCCACAGCTGCCTCCTGGCACCTGCCTGGGAGCTCTCTAGGTTGCTAGGCTGGTTTTCCTGCCAGCAGCTAGGTGCCTTTAAGAGAGCAGCTGCAGCTCATTGGCTGAGCAGCGCTCCCCGCCTCTTTACCTGAGCAGGTGAAAGCAGTCAGGCTGGGGGCAGACGGAGGACTCAGGTGAGTAAACAAACCTGTGGCAACCAGCTGACTCTGCCCTCCTGGGCAGCCCTGGCCTTGGGCTTCCTCCCTCACCCCTCTCCACCCCTCTCCACCAGGGTGAACAACCTGGGGAGAAAGGAAAGGCAAAGCACTCTGCATGTGCTTCAGGCTGCTCAGTTACATGACCTCGCAGTCATCCTAGGCCGGGGCCATTTCTACTCTTTCCTCTGGAGACAGTGAGTCCTTGGAAGGTAAAGGGAACTGTCCAGTCCGCACAGCTCTTGGAAGGAAGGTTGATGGGGTAGGATGGTGTGAGGATCCAACCCCATCCAGAGCTGCTGTCTGAGAGGTCTTAGACAGTAGAATGGTGCACTCACGCTCGTGGGTCTGCACTCCCTGTACTGAGTGTGTACCCTTGGACTTAAAGCTTAAAGGGGCTTTGGATGTTATCTAGCGCATCCATTCAGTTAGCCAGCCTTTATTCATTCCACAGGCATTGTTACTGAGCAATTATGTCAGCCCGTTTTAAACACTTTCTAGAGATACATCAAAGAACAAGAAAGGCAAGGACTCATGGAAATATAAACATGTAAACAGATTAGACAGGTAATAGTGCCATGAAGAAATGAAACAAAGCGACAAAGGATGGATATTTTCCAGTATATGATCAGGGAGGCCCTCTAAAGCTAGAACTTGAATGATGAGAAGGAACCAGACATTTGAAGAGCCAGAGCACGACTGTTCCAGGCACAGGGAACTGCAGGGGCAAAGGCCCAAAGGCAGGCGTATCTGGAGAACAGAAAGGATGCTACTATAGCCAGAATCCGGTCTAGTTCCTGCACTCTCTTTTATAGTGGGTAAGGAAAAGCTTCAGAGAGGTGACCTGACTTGTCCAATGTTCCCTCTTGCAAATTCCTCGTTCCTTTCTTCATTTGCATATGTTAGGGAGGAAACTGAAGCCTGGGGCTCAGTTACCAACTACACAGTCATTCCGCTGGCCCACCTGCTACCACCTCGTGCTTCCGCCACTCTAAAGGCGTGGGACTCCCCAGAGGGCAGAGACTACAAGGTTTGGTATTAAAGATCCCAGAAGTAAGGATGTGTGTTTGGCTTAACCATTAAGCTGCCACTTGGGATGCCATCACCAATATTAGAGTGCTGAGTTCAAGTCCTAGGCATATTCTCAATTCCAGCTGGAGGCAGTAGGTGATAGTTCAAGTAGTTGGGTCCTAGACACCCATGTTGGAGAACTGGATTAAGTTCCCGGTTCCTGGCTTGGGCTTGGTCCAGCCCCAGCTGTTGCAGGTATTTGGGGAGTAAATGAGCAGATGAGAGATCTCTATCTCTGTGTTTCTCTGCCTTTCAAATAACTAATAAAATAACTAACTGAATAATATAAAAATCCCAGGAGTAACGCAGACTGCTTCACTGACAGGTCTGGTAAAGTAAACTTTTCCTGATGAATCCCCTTCCACTTTCACTTTCCAAATATTTTGCTGTATTTCCCATCATCATGCTGTTAGTGGCAGCTTTAAAAAAAAAAAGATTTATGTAATTTATTTGAAAGGCAGAGTTACAGATAGAAGTAGAGATAAAGAGAGAGGTCTTCCACCCGCTGGTTCACTTCCCAGATGGCCACAAAGGCCAGAGTTGGGCCAGTCTGAAGCCAGGAGCCAGGAGCTTCTTCCAGGTTTCTCACATGGGTGCAGGGGCCCAAGCACTTGGGCCATCCTTACTGCTTTCCCAGGTGCATTAGCAGGGAGCTGGATCAGAAATGGTGCAGCTGGGACTTGAACTGGTGCTCTGGTGAAAATTTAACCTGCTGTGCCACAATACTGGCCCTTTGGTATGAATATCTGATGTAGCTGATCTGAAAACAAACAAGGTAACCCAGTTTTCCAGTTTTGCCCACTATTCTCAAGTCTAGAAACTATGGTCAGCCTTTTGTGCTCAGACTGTGGTCTTTTTTTTTTTTTTTTTTTTTTTAACAGGCAGAGTGGACAGTGAGAGAGAGAGACAGAGAGAAAGGTCTTCCTTTGCCGTTGGTTCACCCTCCAACGGCCGCCGCGGTCGCAGCGGCCGGCGCACCGCGCTCGTCCGATGGCAGGAGCCAGGAGCTAGGTGCTTTTCCTGGTCTCCCCATGGGGTGCAGGGCCCAAGCACCTGGGCCATCCTCCACTGCACTCCCGGGCCACAGCAGAGGGCTGGCCTGGAAGAGGGGCAACCGGGACAGAATCCGGTGCCCCGACCGGGACTAGAACCCGGTGTGCCGGCGCCGCAAGGCGGAGGATTAGCCTGTTGAGCCACGGCGCCGGCCCAGACTGTGGTCTTTAAATACTATTTTCCACTAAGAAGCCAGAGCTATGGCATAGCACGTAAATCTGCCACCTGCATTGCCAACATCCCATATAGCCACTGGTTCAAGTCTCAGCTGCTCCACTTCTGATCCAGCTCTCTGCTCTCTGGGAAAGCAGTAGAAGATGGCCCAAGTCCTTGAGCCTCTGCACCCAGAAGAAGCTCCTGGATCCTCACTTCAGATAGGATCAGTGCAGCTCCGGCGATTGCAGCCATCTAAGGAGTGAACCAGCGGATGGAAGACGTCTCTGTCGCTGTCTCTCTCTCTCTGCCTCTGTATAACTTTGCCTTTCAAATAAATAAAATAAATCTTTAAAAAAATACTATTTTCCACTAAAAGGAAAGAAGGTATCCGTGAAAAATTAAATAGCCAATTTAGACTGTCTTGTGGTACCAAAAGTCAAGGAAGCTAGAATCGCACTAAAGAGACACAGGAGACAGCCCAAAGAGATTCTCATCTGTAAAAGTCAGGATGAACTGAGCATCAGTAAAGAAAATAACTGGAGTGATTGGGAAACAACAAGTGTATTTAAATCCAGGAGATAATGATATTTTAAAAATAAACAAAACCTCAGAACCTTAGTGATCATCTTTGAAAGTTGTTAGGAAATCAACTCATGATGCTGAAAACCAGTAAATTAAATGGAAATAATTAAACATTTATTTTGTCTTTCCCGTAAGAACTGTGCCCCCAAGCAACCAAATGGTAGATGTGAGGAAGTGGTTCTTTCCATAAGCATACAGTGAGAGTGAATGAAGGACTGACTCAGAGTACCACCATTTTGCAACCCCTTATGAATTAATTAATCTAACTGATGATATTACAAAAAGGAAAACAACCAGATAGAATGGGCCTCCGGACGGAATTAAACAACTCCTATGACAAAACCATGCCCCAAACACCCAGCACACATCCAATCAAGGCTCCACAGCAGAGTTTGACTAGCTTCCTCTTTAAAGGGCCAGGTACTAAATAAATATTTTAGAAAGCAGAAGATGGCCCAAGTCCTTGGGCCCCTCCCTGCACCCATGCGGTAGACCTAGAAGAAGCTCCTGGCTCCTGGCTTGCAATTGGTGCAGCTCCGGCTGTTGCGGCCATCAGGGAGTGAACCAGCAGAAGGAAAACATCTCTCTCTGTCTCTACCTTTCTCTGTAACTCTCTTTCAAATAAATAAAATAAATCTTTAAAAATAAATAAATATTTTAACTGTGAGTTGCACAATTTCAGCTGCAATAATTCAACTCTGCAATAATTCAACTTAAAAAAAAGATTTTATTATTTATTTATTTGAAAGTCAGAGTTACAGAGAGAGAGAAGGAGAGGCAGAGAGAGAGGTCTTCCATCCGTTGGTTTACTCCCCAACTGGCTGCAACAGCAGGAGCTGTGGGGATCCAAAGCCAAGAGCCAGGAGCTTCTTCCAGGTCTCCTACACAGGTGTAGGGGCCAAGGTCTTGGGCCATCTTCTACTACTTTCCCAGGCCATAGCAGGGAGAGGGATTGGAAGTGTAGCAGCTGGGACTTTACCGGTGCCCATAAGGGATGCCGGCACTGCAGGCAGCAGCTTTACCCTTTATGCCACTGTGCTGGCCCCACAACTCTGCTATTTTAACACAAAAAGCAGCCCTAGACAACAGCTGAACAAATAGGCCTGACTGGGTCCCGATAAAATCCTATTTCCAAAAATAAGGTGAGGGCCAGGCCCTGTGGTGGACCTCACTACCCACTTACAGGAATACAGGGACTGGGGAACACATCGGAGGACACCACAGGGATGCCATAAACAAAATCCAAACAAAGCAACTCTAACAGGAAAACCAACCTGATTTCTTTGACAAGATAATAGGAGAGAGGGAGAGAGGGAGGGAGGGAGGGAGGGAGGGAAAGAGCTCGAGCTGGAGCGAGAGCGAGAGCGAGAGCGAGAGCGAGAGCGAGAGAGAGGGAGAGGATGCCTATGAATTAAGACACTTAAGAAGGGGGTGGGCAGTTGGTCTAGCAGTTAAGATACCTGCCTCCTACACTGGAGCGCCTCAGTTTGGCGATCACCTCTGGTTCCTGACTCCAGCATTCCTGCTAGTGTAGACCCTTTAGAGGCAATGGTGATGGCTCAAGTGGTTCAGTTCCTGGCATCCAGGTAGGAGACTGGATGGAGTTCCATGTGCGGAGAGAACTAGCAGATAGGATTTCTCTCTTTGTTAAATAAATATTTTAAAAATTAAAATAAAAACAAGAAACTTGGGGCCTGTGTTGTGGTGCAGCAGAATGCTAGCATCCCATATGGACGCTGTTTCATTTCCATTTCTGATCCAGCTCCCTGATAATGTGCAGCAGAGAATGGCCCTCATCAGTGGGAAACCCAGTGAAGATCCTGACTCCTGGTTTTGGGTGGCCCCCCGGCCATTGTGGCCATGTGGGGAATGAACTAGCGAATGGAAGATCTATGTCTCCTTCTCCCTCTCTAACTCTGCCTTTCAAATAAATGAAATAAATCTTTAAAAAAAAAAAAGAAAAGAAAAGAAAAGAAAAAGACTGGCCAGTGCTATGGCATAGTGGGTAAAGCTGCTGTCTGCAGTGCCGGAATCCCATATGGGCGCTGATTCAAGTCTCAGCTGCTGCACTTCCAATCTAGTTCCCTGATAATGGACTGGGAAAAGCCATGTAAGATGGCCCAAGTCCTTGGGTCGCTGCACTTACATGGGAGACCCAGAAGCAGCTCCTGGCTCCTGGCTTCAGATTGGCCCAACTCTGGCTGTTGTGGCCATTTGGGGAGTAAAACAGATGTCTCTGTGTGTGGGTATGTGTGTGTGTGTCTGTAACTCTGCCTTTCAAATGAATAAATAAATCTTGAAAGAAAGAAGGGCAGGAGGGAGGGGGAAGGGGAGGGAGGGAGGGAGGGAGGGAGGGAGGGAGGGAGGGAGGAAGGAAGGAAGGAAGGAAGGAAGTAAGGAAGGAAGGAAAAGAAACGTAAGGGGTAGGTGTGTGGTGTATCAGTTAAGTCACCACTAGGAACACAGACATCCCACACCAGAGTCTCTGGTTCAAGTTTTAGCTCCTGCCGTTCTGATCCAGCTTCCTGCTAATGTATACCCTGGGAGGCAGTAGAAGATGGGTCCTTGCCACCCACAAGGGAGACTCAGATGGAATTCCAGGCTCCTGGTTTCAGCCTGGCCCGGCACTAGCTGTTGTGGGCATTTGGAGAGTGAACTAGCTGATGGAAGATCTTTTTCCATTTGTTTCTCAGCCCTTTTGCCTTTAAAATAAAATGTAAATAAACAAATCTTTAAAAAGAAGTGTAAGAAATATTAACCAATCACAATTGTAATTCAGACAAGTATAATCTGTCAAAGGATAAAAGTACACAATTTAGTTCTTAATGCGCTTAATTTTGTGATTCTAGAAGTGGACACTTCATTACATGAAACAGAATAAGTATTCCAGTGGGTTGAGCACAAGAGTTTTGTTTTATAGAGTGGAAAAATGAAGAAACAACAAAAAAAAACAGGTTGGTTATCTCAAAACAGCATTCCTTTTTTTTTTTTTTTTTTTTGACAGGCAGAGTGGACAGTGAGAGAGAGACAGAGAGAAAGGTCTTCCTTTACCATTGATTTACCCTCCAATGGCTGCCGCGGCAGGCGCGCTGTGGCTGGTGCACCGCGCTGATCCGAAGCCAGGAGCCAGGTGCTTCTCCTGGTCTCCCATGGGGTGCAGGCCCCAAGAACTTGGGCCATCCTCCTCTGCACTCCCGGGCCACAGCAGAGGGCTGGCCTGGAAGAGGGGCAACCGGGACAGAATCCGGTGCCCCGACCAGGACTAGAACCTGGTGTGTCAGTGCCGGCCTAAAACAGCATTCCTTGTAAGGTGGGGACAAGGAGACAGAATAGGGAAATAACTGATTGGGTAGCAACAAGTTACTTTTTTACAAGGATTAAAGAAGAGGGAACTTAATTATCATGCTAATTAAAATTGGCCTGGTTGGGAAATTTGGCTGTTATTACTTTCCGGGTCTCCTGGAAGGTCAGATTAACTACTTAGTTTGGGTTTGGTAATGTAGCACTTTAACATGGGGGACTCTCATTTTGGAGCAGAACTGGAAGAAAGATTAGGCCCCCAGCCAGCTGTGATGGCTAGATATCACACCTGTGAAACATGAGGTCCAGAGATGCTAAACGAGTTGCCAAGGACACATAGCTCCCAGGAATTGAGTCAAGCCTTCCATGCACAACAGTATCAAGACACCTTGGGGGTCACATGTTTTTAAGTTGAATTCTGACTCATAACCCACTAGCAGTAACCTTGGCCAGGTTATTCAGTGCCTCTTTCCTTGAAAGGATACTGCCTATTCCATAGGACGATGTGAAGAGTAAATGAAAGGATATACATAAGGTCCTTTACCCAGTGACTTCAAAGGAATAAGATTTCAATGCATAGGGTATTTACTCTTATTTTGATATAAAGTAAGGCTTTAGCTGTATTGCTGTCAAATATTTAAATCTGGGGTGAGCATTCAGCCCACAGTTGAGAAACTGGTTAAGTTCCATATGGTTTTTAAAAAATATTTATTTATTTACTGGAAAGTCAGAGTTAGAGAGAGGAGAGGCAGAGGGAGAGAGAGAGGTCTTCCATCCACTGGCTCACTCCACTGGCTTCATCCACAATGGCTAGAGCTGTATCAGTCTGAAGCCAGGAGCCAGAAGCTTCCCCTGGGTATCCATCGCGGTGCAGGGGCCTAAGGACCTGGGCCATCTTCCACTGCTTTCTCAGGCCACAGCAGAGAGCTGGATCAGAAGTGGAGCATCCGGGACTCAAACTAGTGCCCATATGGGTTGCCAGCACTGCAGGCAGCGGCTTTACCTGCTATGCCACAGCACCGGCCCCTCCATATGTTCTATATCTGAGTTCAATACCTGCCCCTGGCTCCTCATTCCAGCATCTTGCTGATGTAGGCGTTGGGAGGCGTGGTCATGGCTCAAGTAATTGGGTTCCTGCCACCCATGTGGAAGGCCTGAATCGAGTTCCTGGCTCCTGGCTTCATCTTGCCTAGTTCTAACCATTATGGGCATCTGGGGAATAAACCAGTACATGGGGGGCTGGGTTTGTGATGTAGTGGGTAAAGCTACCACCTGTGCCCTGCTTGCTCCACTTCTGATGCTGTTCCCTACCAATAGCCTGGGAAAAGCAGCAGAAGATGGCCCAAGTGTTTGAGCCCCTGTCATCCACATGGGAGACCTCGATGAAGTTCCTGGCTCTGGCTTCAGCCTGGCCCAGTACTGGCCATTGTGCCCATCTAGGGAGTGAACCAGGAGATGGAAGATCTCTGTCTCTGTCTCCGTCTCTCCTTCTCTTTGAAAGTCTGACTTTCAAAATAAATAAATCTTAAAAATAAAAAAAAGAAAACTAGGAATGAATAAATATATGTTTAGGGGCTGGCATTGTGGCATAGCATGTTAAGCCTCCACCTTCCAGATGCATTCGATCTGGCCCAGACCTAGCCATTGAGGCCATTTGGGAAGTGAATCAGCAGATGGAAGATCTCTCTTTTCCTCTCTCTATAACTCTGCCTTTCATATAAATAAATCTTCTTTAAAAAAAGAATAAATATATATTTAAACTCACACCTGTTAGAGCCATGATGGCCAGGGCCATGTATCAAGTTCAAAGCTCATCCCAGGTAAGTTGGCTGTTTTGTATTCCAGGCGCTGATCCAGAGAACAGGTTTTCATGTAAGTGCAAATGCAAGGGACTCGCCACCTCCCCACTCTGCTATCTCTGCTCTCTGAGGTCGGTGAGTGACTTCAGAGGGTAGCACAGCTCTGTAACCAGTGTGGATCCTGCCCCACCACCCTGTGAGCCTCAGCTCCCTGTAAAATGAGGACAGTAGAACCTCGGTCATGGGGTTGCCGAAAGCAGTGAACGAATACCCAGTACACTGTAAGCCCTCAATACAATGGAGCTGTGATGCTGAGGATGGGAGGGGCCTGTCCCCAGGACTCAGGTGGGAGACACACAGTCTCCCATCCTCAAAGTGCTTCAGTCCCGGCCGGCGCCGTGGCTCAACAGGCTAATCCTCCGCCTTGCGGCGCCGGCACACCGGGTTCTAGTCCCGGTCGGGGCACCGGATTCTGTCCCGGTTGCCCCTCTTCCAGGCCAGCCCTCTGCTGTGGCCCAGGAGTGCAGTGGAGGATGGCCCAGGTGCTTGGGCCCTGCACCCCATGGGGAGACCAGGAAAAGCACCCGGCTCCTGGCTCCTGCCATCGGACGAGCGCGGTGCGCCGGCCGCAGCGCGCCAACCGCGGCGGCCATTGGAGGGTGAACCAACGGCAAAGGAAGACCTTTCTCTCTGTCTCTCTCTCTCTCACTGTCCACTCTGCCTGTAAAAAAAAAAAAAAAAAAAAGTGCTTCAGTCCCGTGGCCATGTAGTTCAGGGCCATTTCTTTCTTCCCACTTTTTCCCATGCTGTCACATTTCAGGCCTGGATCAGGGCTCAGAGAGCCAGGTGATTCTGCCTGCTGTATCCTACAAGAAGGCTGACTGGAAGGACAGACGACTTATGTCTGAAGTCATCCACATGCTCACCTCTGCTGTGAACCCTGTTACCAACTCTACAGAACTGGGCACTGTCTCCAACTGCTGGAGTCAAAGTTTCAGATGCTCTGAATAATAAAGCCATCCAGAGAGTTCTCTGTGGGGAGCTGGCCACCATGCTCTAGTCTGTACCCTTGGGGCCAAGCAGCCAGAAATATCACAAAAAGCCTAACCTCAAAGCTGAGCTCCTGTCTCCAGCACACCACACACGGAGTCATGGGACCCCGAGGGTTTCAATACCTAGTCCCTTCCCTTTCCTGATGCCTTCCTCTCCCAAGGAAATCGTCTATTTTTCACCCAATATCCTATTTTTACAGAGCCTAAGAGAGCTTTCTCAGCACTCCCAGTGACCATCTGGCCCAATTTTTCTGGTCCTAGAGAGCGAAAGCTGTTGAGGGTTAGGGGAAAACGTGCTCAGACCAACGTTAGGTGAATAGAACCTGTTAGATGTGTTTGTTTCTCCTGGGGAGGCAGGAGGTGGAGTTGTTCTTTCAAGCTGGTGGCAAAGCTGCGAACTTGCCTCTGCTCACAGTGGCAGACCAGGGAGATCCCTAGTGAGATGGTGTACTTGTACTCTGTGAGCGCCGTAAGGGCAAGGGCTGCGCCTTGTTCCCCACTCTTCGATCACTTAGCACCTAACTCAGTGCCCAGCACTGCTCAGTTAAAACAAGCAAGTCGCTTAGTTACACAGCTGACCAACAGGTTAGGATGCTCATATTGTACACTCCCATAAGAGCCTCAACTTTTCCCTCTCAGTGTTTATCATGCTTGTAACTGAATAATTGCACCTGCAATTATTTCCTTAATGTATGCCTCCCTGACTAGACTGTTGGCTCCCTGGGGGCAGGGACTGCCTTTAGTGTTGTTCACCACTGTACCCTGTATGCTCAGAATGGTACCTGGCCTCAGCCAGCATCATGAAGCATCTGTTGGGTGGGCATTGCGCCTAGCCATTAACTGCTACTTCTGATGATTGCATCCCACATTGCAGTGCTTGGATTCAAGTCCCAGCTTTGGCTCCTGATTCCAGCTTCCTGATAATGCAGACCCTGTGAAGTAGCAGGCTCATAGCTGGGTCCCTACCACCCATGTAGGAGACCTAATTTACTTCTTGGCTTCTGGCTTCATCTGGCCATTGTGGGAATTTAGGGAGTAAATCAGTCCACAGGAGCTCCCTCTATCTGCCCCAGTCTCTCTCAAAAAAATTTTTTTTTAATTTTATGTACTGATTCAACGAATACAGATGGCAAAGATGGTCAAAATCAGCAGGTTAGCACACCCATGTGGATGCAGGGGCCCAAGGACTTGGGACATCATACACTGCTTTCCCAGGCCAAAGCAGGGAGCTGGATCCAAAGTGGAGCAGCTGGGACTTGAACAGGCGCCAACATGGGATGCTGGCACTGCAGGCAGCGGCTTTACCCTCTATGCCACAGTGCTGGCCCCATGTTGCTGATGCTTTCAACGCTCTTCTGCTTTCTAAGGCTTCCCTCAGATGAAGAGCACTTTGGCTGCCACCATTTAGATGAAGATATTTAGGGCAAACTCTGGTGACAGGTGCTGGGCTTCACTGAAGCATCTCCTGGGGCCAACCTTGCCAGAATGCAGGCAAGAGAGGGTGCACCACCCATGTGACAGAGACACAACTCAGATTTGGGCAAGAGTTAGCCCAAACATCCCTTAAGTCCAGAGGGTAGAATTGGTTTGAGGGGTTCAAGCGGTATCATCAGGATGTCTGCACACACCTGCTGTCTTCTATGTGGGCTGCCAGCTGGGTTCAGCACCCAAGCCCAACCCCTACCTGCTTATCTGCTCATCTCTCAGCTACCCCAGACAAGAGACACTGACCCTTCCCCAAAGTTTAGACTAGAATACCAGAATCAAGTCTCACTGGCTGTAAACGAATCATGACTACTACTGAACCAATCACTATGACCACGGAATGCAAGGCACTGATTGGTGGAGCTGAGTCATAGGCCCACCTCCCTATGGGCTAGAGTCAACTAGACAGGGGGAGGGGAGGTTCCCCAAGTAAAGTACTGTAATTGCAGTTCTCAGCAAAACAAATAACCACTGCAGATTGCAATCCTCCCTGCACGTCAGATGACAAGGGCAATGTCACAATGAGACCCAGCAAATGTCAATTCTGACAGACAAATAAAATGATAGGATCTGGAGGGATTCCCAGAGGGCAATGGGGCATCCACTCAACTGTCTGCCAAAAGAACTATTTTATAGGGCCCCGATTAGGGTGACGTGAGTGACGCACTTGCCTTGGGCACTAAACTAAGGGAGGTACAAAAAGCCAGTAATCGAGATAAATAATAGTACTGTAATGCAATATTTCCAAAAGCAAAATTCACTCACTCTCACACACGCACACACCAATGAGCAAAAGATAAAGATTTTAAGTCAAGATAGAATGAAGAATATTACAAGACAAACCTATACCGGAGCTTGGGGCGAAAGGAAAAATCAGTCCTGCTTTTTATTTTAGGCTTTGGTGTTTTGTTCATTATGAATCTTTTGCACTTAGATTTTTTAATTTTTGCATTCAAATATTACTTGATTATTGAAGCTTTGGGAACCTCCCTACTTTGTGTCTGAGGTAAACTCACTCCCTTCACTTTAGCCCAAGTTTTGCTGGCTTGTGTGGGATGTGCTAAAGGTAAAAGGCAAAGTCACCCAGAAATGAATGGAGGTATCTCAAGCTGATGTTCCCTAACCCTGCTGGGGACAGGAGGGCTGGAGTCAGTCCCCAGCTGTCAATGTACTGTTGTTAGTCCAAGGCCCTCAGAAAATGGTTTCTTCTCTGAGCCTCCCTTTCTCCACCTGCATATAGGGGACAGAGTGCTATTAATGCTCTTTTAAAGTGACATAACTCAGTTATGAACAGATTAAAATGAAGCTATTGGAGGGGCATTTGCACCTCTGTTCCTCGACCAACTCCACGCCCTCTCCAAGGTTCCATGGAGCGAGCCCTCAGGAGTTCCAGGAGGCAAAGCATGATTCCATTAAGTGCAATGGTCTCTAAGATCCCTAAGCAAGCCCACTTTTCTACCTGAGATAATGTACATATTTCAGTTCCTCCTGTCCACAGCCTTCATTTAGGTGTTTCTCACGTGGATAATAGTCCCTACTATCAGGGACACCTCACATGCTTATTTAAAATGCAGATTCTGGGGCAGACATTTAGCATAGCAGTTAAGATACTGCTTAACAGGGCCAAATCCCACCAAAATACTTGAGTCCTTTATTAGTTCCATACCTGGGTTCGGCTCCTGACTCTGGCTTCCTGCTTATGTACATCCTGGGGAGCAAGAGATAATGATTCAACTAGTTGGTCCCCTGCCACCCACATCAGAGACTTGGATTGAGTTCTCAGCTTCTGGCTTCAGTTCCTAAGCTGGCCCATGGCTGTTGTGGGCATTCTCTGGGGGGCTTCTGTGGGCACTTGGGGAGTTAACCAGCAAATGGTCTCTCTCGATCTCTCCTCTGTCTCTTAAATAAACTGGAGCTAGAGCCCATGATCTTACCCTGGTCCTACAGAATCTAAATCTGCACATGGAGGGCCCAGAAACCAGCACTGTGAACAATACTCCTTCCCAGCCAGGTCACAGATGTCCACTGACAAGTTTGGATCCTCCCCAGTGAAGTTATTTCACAGAGACACAGGACATACTTGATTCTGGAGCTCTGACTCCAACAGTCCTTCTGAGTGTCCAGGACGAGGGGACAAGCCCAGTAAGAGTCAGATAAGCCCACAGAAGTGCATCGATGCTAGCTAAACTCCAAAAGACCACCCAGAGATGGTCTCTTCAGGGGCCTTTTCCAGACAGAACATCCTGGCAGTCCCTTACTTTGCAATCCCATAGTTTGTATCGGAAAAAAATGTCTGAGCATCTCTCTCTTCTTCCGGAGTGACTCGGTGACCTCAGGAATTATTTACTGAATTATCAGGTTTCTTATTAGTACTCTAATAGGTTCCTGGAAGCTACAAATGAGCAGGTTTGTGAAACAAGAGAAATCGTGTTAGACTTTGGGAAGATGGCAGATTTTTGTCAACTGGGAGGAAGATAGCCATCCATTGATTCAATTTATTCACTAAAGTAGCTTCACAGATTCACTAATTCCTCTGTTTCCCCCCCATACATACACTGTACAATTCATCTATTTGAAGTATAAATCCAATGGTTTTTCACATATTAACTGACCTGAAGGGCCAGCACTGTGGCATAAAAGGTTAAGCCTTTGTCTGCAGCGCTGGCATCCCACATGGGCATCAGTTCGAGTCCCAGCTGCTCCATTTCCATGCCAGCTCCCTGCTAATGTGCCTGAGAAAGCAGTGGAAGATGGCCCAAGACCTTAGGCCCTTGTACCCATATGGGAGATCTGGGAGAAGCTCCTGGCTCCTGGCTTCAGATCAGCCCAGCTCTGGCCGTTGTGGCCATTTGGGGAGTGAACCAGCGGATGGAAGATTGCTCTCTTCTCTCTCTATAACTCTGCCTTTCAAATTAATAAATAAATAGATCTTACCAAAAAAAAAAAAAAAAAACACAGCTGTGCAGACATAATCATGGTCAATTTGAGAATATTTTCATCACCTTTAAAGAATTAGTCCCCTTTAGCTGTTATGTGCCTACCACCTCAGTCCTTGTATCCTCCTAGCCCTAAATACCTACCAATCTACTCTCTGGTCTCTATGGATTCACCTTTTCTAGACTTTCACACAAATGGAATCCTACAATATGACACGCTTCTTTCATGTAGTATAATGTTTTAGATTCACCTACGTTACAGTACCTCATTCTTTTTTCTATTTTTAAAGGCAGAGTTACAGAGAGGCAGAGGCAGACAGAGAGGTCTTCCATCTGCTGGCTCAATGGCCTCAACAGCTAGAGCTGGGCCAATCTGAAGCCAGGAGCCAGGAGCTTCTTCTGGGTCTCACACAGGGGTACAGGGGTCCAGGAACTTGGGCCGTCTTGCACTGCTTTCCCAGGCCACAGCAAAAAGCTGGATTGGAATAGGAACAGCCGGGATTTGAACCAGTGCCCATATGGGATGCTGGCACTGCAGGCGGTGGCATTACTGGCCATGCCATAGTGCTGCCCCCACCTCATTCTTTTTTAGGGCTGAATAGTATTTCATTGGATGGATCTACCACATTTTGTTTTTTCATACATGAAGTTGATAGACATTTGGTTGTCAGGCTATTATCCAGTAATAGTGCTGTAAGCTTTGGTGCCCAGGTTTGTGTGTGGACGTGTTTTTTTTTCTCTCACAGATATAGGTGCTAAGGCAGGTGCCCCCAGTTACCCATGCCAGTAGGATGGAGAGAGACAACGATAATGGTCAGAACCATTCTGCCAGTGCTGACTGACTTCAGACAAGTTCCCTCAGCCTCTGTGCAGTTGGTTTTCTCATAAGTAAAATGAGATCACTATTTCATTACCTTTTGGACTGCTGTGAGGATACCAGGAGTCAGTATATTGTAGGGACTTGCCCCAGTAAGTGCTTTAAAAAAGTTGGCCACTATCAGTTTTCATGTGGAGATTCCTAAGAATAGGTTTACTTATTTATTTATTTATTTATTTTTTGACAGGCAGAGTGGACAGTGAGAGAGAGAGACGGAGAGGAAGGTCTTCCTTTACCGTTGATTCTCCCTCCAATGGCGGGCGCGCTGCAGCCAGCGCACCACGCTGATCCGAAGGCAGGAGCCAGGTGCTTCTTCTGGTCTCCCATGGGATGCAGGGCCCAAACACTTGGGCCATCCTCCACTGCACTCCCGGGCCACAGTAGAGAGCTGTCCTGGAAGAAGGGCAACCGGGACAGAATCCGGCGCCCCGACCAGGACTAGAACCCGGTGTGCCGGCACCACAAGGCAGAGGATTAGCCTACTGAGCCACGGTGCCGGCAGAATAGGTTTACTTATGAGTCATCTTCACTCATTCCCTAAGTGAATTCATTGAATTTTATGTACTCAGCACTGTGAGGGAAATACAGTTGCTCCGGGCCTGAATCCTACCCCCATGAGCTCACAATTCATGATGTGAAAGGCAAAATGGACTAGCATACATTATATATGGTGATATTATATCATGGCATTAATAAAGGTCCTCAAATTGTTCATATATTGTGATAGTAATGAAGCCCCCACACCCAAAACTGGTAGAAAGAGCCCTGGAAAAAAACATTTTAAATATAAAGTTTTTATTATAAAAATGTGGAAACAAAAAAGTAGATGTATGGTAAACTGACTACCTAGGCATCTATCACAGCTCCAAAACTGTCAACAGTTTACCCGATGTACTTTATCTGACTATATAGAAAATGCATGGCTGACCATCTTAAAGGCAATTACAGGTATTCTAACACTGACTGAACATTTCAGCATGCATTTCCGAAAATCAGGAGGTTCTCTTCCATAATTACAATTCATTTACCAAGTCCCACAAAATTAACAATGATTTCCTTCTATCATCTAATACAAAGTCTAATGGCTAAAAACATAGCCTTTATTTAAAAAAAAAAATCTTGATAAACCAAGACACAATCAAGAATCATATTTTACATTTGGTTGTTAAACACACTGGTCTCCTCACATCTAAAACTTCCTCCCCACTGTTTTTGTTTTAATGACACTGACTTTTAAGAGATCATGGCAGTTGTCTCATAAACTGTCCTGCATTCTGGATTTGTCTGATTGCTTCTCTGCAGTGCTTAACATGTTCCTCTATCCCTTACATTTCCTGTAAACTGAAGCTGGCTCTAAAGGCCTGATTAGATTCAGGCTCAAGGTCTTTGGCAAATGACAACACAGGTAGAGCTATATAGCCTAGGGCACCCTATCAGGAGACACTTACTGCTGGTGTCCCACCTTTGGTGCTGTTAAGTGTGATGCTTGGGTTAAAGTGGTGATGGGCAGACCAAGGAGGAAGGAACTGTTTACTCTGCTGGACGGAATTATGAAAGTCTTCATGGGCAATGCCTGGCATTTGAAAGGAGGCATGAAAGGGTTTATGGGAGTCTACTGGGTGGAGAAGGCAGGAAAAGGGCTCCACAGCTAAACATGGAGACATAGTTTATGGAAAGAGAATGACAGGTTTGAGGAAGTAGGCAGTGGTAACCAAATGTGGGCTGACAATTATCACAACAACAGGCACTTAGGGTGAGTTTATTATGTTCCAGGAACTATGCTAAGTGATTCATTTAATCCTGTGGAATGAATGAGAAGGGAGAGAGGAGCAGGAGCGCTGCATGGTGAACTATTAGGCTGGAGGATGAGCATTCAGGTGAGCGGGCCCCAGGGTACCGGAAGGGAGGAATTCAAGAACCCCTGGACCACGCCTACAGCTTCACTCCCTTTCATGGCAGGGGAGGGAGGGGTAGTGGGGCTTGTGTCACTCTTGACCCACCTGAGGCAGGGCGTGGCACTCAGGTCATGGGCACATCACCCAACAACTGGCATCCTGGCAGCCACATCAGAGGGGATGGTGAGCTACACAGGCTGGGTCAAGGGACCAGCTTCAACCTCCAAGGTTCCAAGAGGGCAATGCCTGGCTTAAAGTTACACAGCCGGACGGTGACAGATGCAGGACTAGAATTCAAGCTTATGTCTCTTCATTCCAAGTGTGTTATACTTTCTTCATGGTTTCCTTTAGAACCAAACAGGGATCAAGACACAGTTGCTGGGGTAGGTGTTGTGGCCCAGCCGGTTAGGCTGCAGAGTGCTGGTTCCAGCCCTGGCTACTCCACTTCAGATCTAGCTTTCTGCTAACATGCATTCAGGGAGGCAGCAGGTGATAAGCCAGGTACTTGAGCCATGTGGCCCATGTGGGAAACTTGGGTGGAGTTCCAGGTTTCTGGCTTTGACCTGGCCCAGTTGTGTCAGCATTTCAATGAACTAGCAGATGTAAAATAATGTTGTCACTTTGCCTTTCAAATAAATGTTAACTAAATAAACATTTAAAAAGACAACAGATGCTGAAGACTGGTTGTTTTGATGTCTATTATTTTTTTTTATTTCTGTTTTCCCACTTTGGGACTCCTGAGGATGAGGTGGGGATGGAAATGGGGGGGGGGGCTTCTGGAGTCCCCTCCTCCACACACACACACAAGCTGGAGTCACTATGGTCTCCAGGAGCTGCAACATAAAGCCCTGGTCCACTGCTCAGTGTCTGGAGGTAGTGGTGCCTCCACCCTGGGGCCTGGGTACCTGAACATACATCTCTGCCCTGGTACTAACCAGCTGAACAACCTGAGCTGGTCACTTACCTTCTCTGTGCTTCTGTCTAGTCATTTTATACACACACACACACACACACACACACACATAATTTGAAAGGCAGAGTGCCAGAGAGAGATGTGTGGGAGAAGAGGGGAAGGGAGAGATCTTTTATCTTGCTAGTTCATTCCTCAAATTCCTGCAACAGTTGGGGCTGGGCCAGGCTAAAGCCAGGAACCAGAAGCTCCATCAAGGTCTGGCATGTGGGTGGCAGGGGTCCAAGCAGTTAGGCCATCATCCACTGTCCTAGGAACATTAGTAGGAAGCTGGATCGGAAGTAGAGCAGCCAGGACTCAATTCCAGGCACCCTGAAAGCAGATGCCAGAATTGAAAGCAGCTTAACCTGCTGCACCACAAAGCCAGCCAGTGTCTTCTGCTGTAAATTGGTGTACTGTAACAATGCTGCATACAGCTGGGTATGGGAGGTTTAACTAACTCAAGGAGTAAGAGGTCACTAGGGGCCTGCCCCAAGATAAAGGCCAGTTATCTTCAATGTTTGGGAGTCGGGAGGCTTGCTTGCCTGTTCCAGGCTATGAGTTTGACAAAATGTCTAGACTGCACACAGCCTGCCTGTTCTATGAAGTCCACTCAGATGACCTGCGCTCAGACTAAAGCTGCTTTGCCCAGAATTTAAAGGATAGCTAGAATGATCTAAACTAGCTGTAATAGGAAGGGAAGCAGGCCTGGATGTCCCCTTCCCCAGACCAAGAACTCAGACTCAGAAGGCCTGGGGTTTAGAGCCCAGCCCTCTGTGAGCTGCCACCTGCTTGCTTTTGGGTAAATCCACTTCATCTTTGTGTCTCGCTCTCCTCCATGAAATGAGGGTAAAAATCCCAGTTTTTGACAAGACGAAACAAAGCAGATTTCTGATGATTCTTTGAGAATGGAAGAAAACAAGCAAGCAAAATGTTTCTCCAAAGCATATTTAATAACCTGGAAAACTGACGTCAATATGTTCATATTTTCTCTTTCTGAATTTAATTTTTGATGTAAAAATTTTACAAAAGGAATACATTAATACATTCTCATGGTAAAATATTCACAGTAAAATATTAAGTGAAAAGAGGCAACCACTGTATATGAATGCTGACTTCAACTTTGTTTAAAAAAATTGTAAGTACACTGAAAAAAAATAAACATAAATAAATCCACAAACTGATTAATAGTGTTACCTCTGGTGCTAGGATTATCAGAGATTATTATCTTCATCTTTATTTCTCTATACTGTCCACATGATTTCAAATGAGAATGTTTTATTTATTTATGCTTTGTTTATATGAAAGCAGAGTGACAGAGAGGGAGACACAGAGAGATCTTTCATCTGCTGATCACTCCCCAAATCACCACAGTAGCCAAAGCCAGGAATCAGAAACTCCATTCTGGTTTCCCACACGTGTGGCAGAGGCCTTCCTAGGTGCATAAGCTGGAAGATGGACAGGAAGCAGAGCAGCGGAGACTCATGAAATACCGACATGGGATGCTGTCCAACCTGCTGTGCACACAATACCAGCCCCAGGATGCATTACTTCTATAAACAGAAGAAAACTACAGCCTTTTCAAAACTTAAAAAAAAATCTTGGTCGGCGCAGCGGCTCACTTAGCCAATCCTCTGCCTGTGGTGCTGGCACTCCGGGTTCTAGTCCCGGTTGGGGCACCGGTTCTGTCCCGGTTGCTCCTCTTCCAGTCTAGCTCTCTGCTGTGGCCTAGGAAGGCAGTGGAGGATGGCCCAAGTGCTTTGGTCCCTGTACCCGCATGGAAGACCAGGAGGAAGCACCTGGCTCCTGGCTTCGGATCAGCGCGGCGCCCCAGCTGCAGCGAGCCGGCCGCAGCAGCCATTTGGGGGGGTGAACCAACAGATGAAAGACCTTTCTCTCTGTCTCTCTCTCTCTGTCTAACCCTGCCTGTCAAAATATATATATATATATATATATATATATATCTTATTAGAGGGGGCTGCTGTTGTGGTGCACTGGGTTAAACCAACACCTATGATACAGACATCCCATATCAGAGTGCTGGTTTGAATCCAGCCTAGTCTGTTTTAAATCTAGCTCCCTGTGAAAGCACCTGCAAGCGGCAGAAAATGGCACAGGTACTTGAGCTCCCACCACCAATTGTAGGAGATCAGGATGGAGTTTCTGATTCCTGGTTTCCATCTGGCCTAGCCCTGGCCACTGTGACCATCTGGGAAGTAAACCAGCAGATGGAAGATCCCTCTCTCTCTCTCTCTCTCTCTCTCTCTGTGTCTCTCTTGTACTCTCTGTCACTCTGCCTTTCAAATATATAAAACACATGTTTTAAAAAAAGAGACAGAGAAAAAGCTTCCACTCACTGGTTCACTCCCCAGATACCTGCAATTGAAGTAGGCAGGCATACAGGCTAAAAATGGTTAGGTTTCTGAGCTGAAAGACCACGCCTTCACCACGCCCCTGTGTGACCTCATCCCCCTACCTGGCCACACCTGGGTGCCCACCAGCCAATCAGGTTAGTTAACCACTCCTCTTTGGAAGTAGGTTAAAAGCCTGGGACACGGTGTGGTGCGGACCTGCTCTTCTTCCCAGGCCTCTTGCCAGGAGACTGGCTTGCTGTAGCCTTGTGCCTCCAGGGCGCATGGCCTTCGGGCAATGTGCTGTAGGCTTCCTGGCCCAGACACAGGCCTAGGTGCTCTTCCACGTGGCTGGTTTCTGGTGCTTGGTATGAACACCTATTCACCTTTTACTCTTAAATAAAGCTCTCACTCTCCTATGCATCTTTCTCACTAAATAAAAGCCTAAAATGTACCATGCTGCCTTGTTTATCTGTGCCAGCATTTAGAATTCTTCTCTAAATATTAGGCAAGAACCCTCTTGGGCTTATTAATATTGGGGGTTTAGTAATAATCCCGTGGTGAAATCATATGGCACCCCAAATTCCAGTAGCACATGTGGCACCCTGGATAGCATTTCCAGGGAACTTTAAGGGGCCACATTTTAGTGTAGATTTTAGGGGGTCATGTCCGATTTCACAATGCCTGAGGCTGAGCCAGGCCAAAAGGTCAGGAACTGGGAACTCAATCCCAGCCCCTCACTCGGGTGGTAGGAGCCCAACTACTTCAGCCATCACTGCTGCCTCCTGGGGTGCACATTAGCAGGAAGCTGGAATTGAGAGAGGAGTCAGGTTGAACCTAGGATACTGGGGCTTAACCACTGTGCCTAACAGAAAAATAAAACAAAGCATTTGAAACCATTCAAAGCTATCTAAAAGCAAGTTAGATATCTTCATGTCAGTAATCAGAAGTCTTTAAGATGAAAATTCTGCCTGTGCACCACCCATCGTCCCAGCCCCAAGGCTGTCTGGGACTAAGGTCACAGCCCTGGGTCAGTCCTCATTGCATTTCTTTGAAAGTCTGGTTCAGAGCTCTCTGCTCCCTTGGTTTCCAGTACTTCACAGCTTCTTTGGCATGATTTTTCCCCTTCTGAATTAAGGCCAGAGGAACCGTGGGCAATGCTCCACGGAGCTGGAGAAGGCACTGGACATCCCTGCAGAGGGACCAGGTTAAGAACTCAGCTGAGAAGGCCTGTTATTCATGGGTCTCAAAACCAAACTGTGACGTTCATGACCCCCCTCTTGGGTTATCTTCCCTCACAGCCATAATGAACCTAGAAGCTTAAAACCCTGCAGAAGCTCATTTCCGTCACGGTTGAGTATGCGCCAAGCTCCTCTGTACCAATCCAACGGTTTGCCTGCCAGCTCCAAACCAGATCAGGAAGGGACAAGAGACAGCTGGGTGTGAGGTAATGGGGAAAGGTGGGGACTGTGGCAAACTGGAGCAAGCCCAGAGTTTCTAAAGGGATAGCTACTTCTCTGTGCCAATCAACTGCTGCTCGGTGGGCTCTACAAAAATTTTCAAGACAATGGAGAAATCTGGATCTTTAGGTGAAATCTCCATTTTTAAAATATACACTGGGGGGGTGGGGGCGGTGACGGCACTATGGTAGAGCAGGTAAAGGCACCGCCTACAGTGCCAGCATCCCATCTGGGCACCGGTTTTAGTCCCAGCTGCTACACTTCTGATACAGCTCTCTGCTGTGGCCTGGGAAAGCAGTGGAAGATGGCCCAATTCCTTGGGCCCCTACAACCATGAGGGAGACCTGGAAGAAGTTCCTGGCTCCTGGCGTCGGATTGGCTCAGCTTCAGCTGGCCCTTGTGGCCATTTGGGGAGTGAACCAGTAGATGGAAGACTCTCTCTCTCTCTCTGCCTCTCTGTAACTCTTTCAAATAAATAAATCTTTCTTTTTTTATTTTTTGACAGGCAGAGTGGACGGTGAGAGAGAGAGACAGAGAGAAAGGCCTTCCTTTTTCTGTTGGTTCACCCCTCAATGGCCGCTGTGGCAGGCGCACCACGCTGATCCATAGCCAGGAGCCAGGTGCTTTCCTGGTCTCCCATGGGGTGCAGGGCCCAAGGACTTGGGCCATCCTCCACTGCACTCCCTGACCATAGCAGAGAGCTGGATAGGAAGAGAAGCAACTGGGAAAGAATCCGGTGCCCCGAGCGGGATTAGAACTTGGGGTGCCGGTGCTGCAGGCGGAGGATTAGCCTATTGAGCCGCAGCATCGGCCGCAAATAAATAAATCTTTTTTAAAAATAAAGTAATAAAGCATACACTGGGGCCAGTGTTGTGGCACAGCAGGTTAAGCCACTGCCTGGGATGCCAGCATCCCATATGAATACTGCTTCAAGTCCCTGCTGCTCTACTTCCTATCCAGTTCCCTGCTAATGCACCTGGGAAAGCAGCAGAAAATGGCCCAAGTCCTTGGGCCTCTGCCACCCACATGGGAGACCCAGATAGAGTTCCAGACTCCTGGCTTCAGTCTGGCTCAGCCCCAGCTATTGTGGCCATTTGAGGAGTGAACCAGCAGACCGAAGATTTTCAATTCTGCCTTTCAAATAAATAAAATAAATATTAAGAAAAGATTGGCAGCTAATTCACTAAACACATTTGTTCAGTCTGCTGATCACAATCTGTAACTTGTCTTCAGGACACACTGACCTTTTCTTCCTCTGCACCTCTGCTTTTGCTGCTCTCACTGCCAAGAACCCTTCCACCTGTTTGGGTCTAATGAGCTCCGTGTACTCTTGTCAGGCCCAGCCAAAACACACCCCCTTCTGCAAGCATTCCTGGATGACCTCAGCCAGAAGTGACATCCCCCTCCTGGAGCTGGTTCAGCTCATGCCAAAGCTGTTTCAGTAAGAGTCCCAACTCTCCTGGCAGACAATGAGCTCCTGAACTAGTCACCAAATCCTATGGAGCACCTGCTACACTGCAGGCACCAGGCTAGGCACTAGGGATAGGCACACAGCCTACAAGATAACAGTCTTTGCCCTGATGCAATATAGGGTCTAGTGCAGGGTACAGATTTAAAATAAATAATCCTCAAGGTATCTAGTTCCAATTGCGATGAGCTCTGTGGAGTTAAGGAAGTTTATAAAAGGGACTTAATCTAGGCAGGAGGATTAAGCAGGTCACGAGGTAGCTTGGGGAAGCATTAGCACTAGGACTGCCATGTAAGGCTGTGGAGTGTGTATGCTGCACAAAGGTAACCAGCTGAGAGGGCAGAAGAGAGCTGAAACCCTGCTCCTACTTGCTTGCCCAGTTGAGCCTTTTTCTAATTTTCCCAAAGGCATTGCATAGACTACCAGGGTTCCTACCACTCCTTCCCTCCCCCAAAAACTAAATAAACTCAGAATCTCAGTGAAGTAGTGACCTCCCTCTGTATACGCAGCCTAAAGAGATGTGCCCTGCTGCCCTCGAACATGCCCACTAAATCCTTCCTGTAGACTGCGGGGGTCCCTGAGTAGCAGCACAGGAGCTAAGACTGAAGAAGCTGCCAAGCAAGCTGGGGCAGGAGGAGCAGCATAGGAGAGGCCTCGTGGGGAGAAGTTTCAGGGCCAGTACAGCCTGAGTGTGGATGGAGGTGCACAGGAAGGAATCCGGCGCTGGGCTAGGCACTGATGCTTGGCCCAGAAGGCAGCCTAGGGCTTTAGTTCCCATCCTGAGACATCTACACACCCCTAATTCCCAAAAACCTCATGAGTGGGTTTCACTGCCCACAAACACTCCCACAGCTCCAGGAAGTAGCTCTCCAAAGCTCCCACTGTGAGCCACACATGCAGGGGCCACGAATGCATTCTTCCATCCCCACCAGCCTAAGGAAGTGTTACAATTCCCGTTGAACAGGGAAGAAAACAGGGAGGCAGAGATGAGAAGCAGTCTGCCTGACACCGGCCGGCTGTTAACATCGACTGGGACCCACACCCACGTCTGGGGATTTCAAACCTCTTCTCTTGACTGCCATTTAGCAATGGTTCTCAGTAATAAACAGGAGCCCAAGGAGGGCTGTGGCGCAGTGGGTTAAAGCCCCAGCCTGTAGTGCTGACATCCCATATGGGTGTCTGTTCAAGTCCTGGCTGCTCCACTTCCTATCCAGCTCTCTACTATGGCCTGGAAAAGCAGTGGAGGATGGCCCAAGTCCTTGGGCCCCTGCACCCGCATGGGAGACTCGGAAGAAACTCCTGGCTCCTGGTTTCAGACCAGCAGAGCTCCAGCCACTGCGGCCAACTGGGAATGAACCATCGGATGGAAGACCTCTCTCTGCCTCTCCTCTCTCTGTGTAACTCTTTCAAATAAATAAATCAATCTTAAAAAAAAAAAAAAAAAAAGTCCAAGGAGTCCAGAGCCCTGCTGCTCAAAGTGGGGCCTGGGGGGATGCAACACTGACACCAGTTGCAACTCTGTGTCAGAAATGCAGGCTCTTGGGGCCAGCAGGTTGAGCTGCCACCTGCAACATCAATATCCCAACATTCTGCAGCTTTTGTTCCAGCCCTGGCTGCTCAGCTTTCCATTCCGTTCCCTGCCTGTGTGGCCCAGGAAAGCAGTGGAAGATGGTCCAAATGCTTGAGCTCCAGCCACTCACCTGGGAGTCCCACTCAAAGTTCCAGGCTCCCGGCTTCAGCTGGACCCAGCCCCTACCATTGTGGCCACTTGGGAAGTGAACTAGTAGATGGAAGATCTCACTTTCTGTCACTCTTCCTTTCCAATAAATAAAAATAAGCCTTAAAGAAAAAGGCGCCGGCTTTGTGGTATAGTAGGATAAGCCTCTGCCTATGGCACTGGCATCCCATATGGACACTGGTTCATCCCAGCTGCTCCTTTTCCGATCCAGCTCTCTGCCTATGGCCTGGGAAAGCAGTGAAAGATGGGCCAAGTGCTTGGGCCCCTGCACCCACGTGAGAGACCTGGAAGAAGCTCCGGGCTCCTGGCTTCAGATCGGCCCAGCCCAGTTCTGGCCATTGCAGCTATTTGAGAAGTGAATCAGTGGATGGAAGACTTCTCTGTCACTCCCTCTCTCTGTAACTCTGCCCCCCAAATAAATACATAAATCTTTAAAAAACAAATAAATAAATCTAATACAAAAAAATGCAAGTTCTCGAGCTCCACCTCCATTTGACCGAACCCGAGTGCATACCCTGGACTCCTGGGCGCCATGACAAGCCGAGAACTAGACCAAAGACCCAGAGCAGAGCAGCGCGCTGCCTCTGCAGCCCTGCCACAACTTGAAGCCGCCAGCACCAACTGTCCTGCGGGCCCATCGGCCTCCGGCTTGCCTTGTACTTCCAGTCCAAGAGGCTGGGAGCCCCCACCGTCAACTCCAAAGAGGAACCGCTCCACGCTAAGCTTCTACTCACTTCCTCAGGAACCATCGGCCCTCATCCAGGACTCCATCTAAAGCTGTCTGGCCCTTCTACTCCTGCGGTACTGATCCAGATCCTTGCTGGCTTCCAGGGTGTAATGATGAGCACCCTGGACTCTGAATCCAGATCCTCTCCCACTCGGGGTCCACGAGGACCCCCCAGATCATTTTCTGGAACTCTCTTTGCACAAGATAATTCCCTATCAGCCTGCATGCGGACAGCAGAATGGCTCCTAGGAAAGTCAGCAGGTGAGGAAAAGCCCTGTTCCCCTTCAGCTCTGAGGCCACGTGCTGTGTGACTGCAGGCAAAGTCCCACCTCCACTGCCCCACCCCTTTCTGAAACATGGCTGGGTGGCCTGGCAGGTAACACGACGGAAGTTCATCGGCTTAGGTGGCACACCAGGGCGCAGTGGCGACTGTGGCGACCCCAAGGCGCCGCGCCCTGTCAGCAGCAGCTGCTGTAATCACGGGACACGTGTCCTGTCAGACTCTCATTGCCAAGCCTCGGGGGTCTGATGTCCCCCTCTGACGTGTGTGATGTTTAACGTGCAGCACCACTAGTGAAACTCCACAACACAACACCGTGTGGGGCCCGATACGGAGGAGGGGCAGGCCGGGTCTGCCCGCGGGCCGCCGGGCCGCCATGCCCGGCCTGGCTGAGGCCCACGCCTTCCGGGGCCCCGGCCCCCTCCCCAGGCCTCTCCAGGAGCGGGCCCTGCGCGGGGACTCAGCCCTGACGGGGCCGCCGGGTGGCTCGGCGTCGCTGGCTTCACACCCTCCCTACCTGCTCGGCCGCTCTCCGCGACGGCCCGCAGCGCCGCAGCCATGACTCAGCCTCCGCCGGCCGAGCCGCGCGCAGCGGGGCCGGGGCGGGGCCGGACGGGGCGGGGCGCCGGGGCGGGGCTGGAGGGGGAGGAGGGAAGCGAGAGAGGAAGGGAGAGGGGAGCGGGACGGGCGGAGAGGAAGAGGGGGATGCGGCCCGGGTGGGGGAGGGCACTGGGCGGGGACTTGCCAGCCCGAGTGGGCTCGCCCTTCCCCCACCCTGCGTGCACGTGGTTCGCAGCCGCACCCACGGGTGTGGGTGGGGCAGCGCTGGGGAAAGCCCCTTCCCGGCGTAGGGAGGCCTGGGGGCACCGGGCAGTTCGGGGGTGCGGGGTGGGGAACGCGGGGAGGGCTGAGGCCGGCTTCCTGAGGGTTCGCTGTAGGGGTAGGTCGCACGTGGAAAGGGCCAGGGCAAAAGGAGCTTCCTGGGCGCATTTTGGTGTCTGCGCAGGTGGAGCTGCTGCCACGCAAGGCTCTTTGGGGGGCGTCTCCACGGGTCCTCAGCAGTGTTGTGGACCATCAAGAGGAACGAACGAAATAGGCTGCGGGAACGTGACTGTGTACATAGGACGGGGCTTTTCACGAGTCTTTTTGTATTGGGGGGGTGCAGTAAGAGCCGTGTGTGTGTGTGTGTGTGTGTGTGTGTGTGTGTGTGTGTGTGTGAGAGAGAGAGAGAGAGAGAGAGATTGAATAGTGTGTGTACCCTTGTGCCTTGTGTAACCGCAGCAGCTAGGAGCCTGTGTGTGTATGGGTGTGTACCTGTATGTGCTTGAATGGCAAGTGTGGGTATATGGCACCTGTAGGCTGTCTGAGTCTGTGTTGAAATGTGTATGTACATGAAGTTGTGGGTGTCAGGCTGCAGATCCGTGGGTGTGTAGTTTTGGTGTGCTCTGTTGTGTGAATGTATGTGTTTCTCAGAGTCCTCATGGACATGCCTGTGGCTGTCTTGATGTGTTCTGTGGCTGCCCTCCTGACTCATCTGGGAGAAAGGCCAGGTGATTGTTAAGGGTTGGGCTGGTAGAGGCAGCCTCTTAGGAGGAGGAGGAGGAGGAGGAGGCCCTCCAAGTGGGGACCACAGGAAGTAGGAAAGAGCCCTGTGTGCTGTCCCACTGCACAGACCATTCAGAGCAGTGGATGGTGAGGAGGCCAGAGTTCGGCGCAGCAAGGCTGGGAAAACCTTGGGTGTCCAGATGGGTTGTCCATTATAGCCTGTTCACATGGTTGATCTGCAGCTCTCCTGTGTTCTGCAAAGTGTTGCCCTGGGTCTTTTTTTTTTTTTTTTAAAGATTTATTTATTTGAAAGAGTTACAAAGAGGGAGAGATAGAGATCTTCCATCTGCTGGTTCACTCCCCAGATGGCTGCAATAGCCAGGGCTCGGCCAGGCCAAAGCCAGGAGCTGGGAGTGTCATCTGGGGCTCCCAGGTGGGTGCAGGGGCCCAGTGACTTCAGCCATCTTCCGCTGCTTTTCCCAGGCACATCAGCAGGGAGCTGAGTTGGAAGTGGAGCAGCTGAGACATGAACTGGCACCCATATGGGATGCTGGCATCGTAGGTGGAGGCTTTACCTGCTCTGTCACAATGTTGGCCTGTGTCCTTGGGCCTTAACAGTAGCGACGCTAATGGAGCATTACTCTGCCTGCCCTGGAAAAGCACTTAATAGGCATTGGGTCAGCTCAGTGAGGCACAGACACAGTATCCCTACTTTTACTCTGGGGGGAAGAGGAAGTTAAGTGTCAGGGTGCCTCAGGTTCCAGAAGCTCCATGCTCTTTCAACCTCTACTGACTTATAGGCCACTTACTTCACTGTTGCGGGTGGCTGTCGTGTGCATTGGGTGACCAGCAGTCCCTGGTCTCTGTGCTAACGTAAGGCTTGCCAGCTGGGCTACCTTGCCAAGCTGTTCAACCTCTGTGCCTCAGCCACAGAAAGCCCCGGGCCCTGCTCCTTGGAGACACCGCTGTAACACGTGCTATTATTTAAATCGCAAGAGTTTCCTGGAGGGGGTGTCCCCAGAGCCAGCAGACCCTTTCGGAACTCTGGAAGCTGTTGGTTCTTCAGGTTTTCCAGGCTCAGTCAGAACACTGTGGTTCTGGGCCAAAAACCGGTTCCATTTTATGCTGTTAGGTGTTAAGGCTATTTCATCCTTGAAAATAAAACAGCCTGGCTCTCCCCGCTCCTGCAGAACCCAGTTATAATATGCATGTAGCATGCTACGTTGTAGCCAGAGCAGGTCCTCAGGAAAGGCAATTTGGAGCCACCAGTAGGGTGCTAACCTGGGCCCAGGCCCAAGCTGGGTGTCCATACTACACCATGGGAGCTGGCCACCCTGGCAAGGCAGGGCAGGACAGCACCAGAAATGCAGGAGGATGTAGCGCTCTGTCCTGTGCACAGAAGGCTTGGGATTCCCACGCCAGGCAAGACACAGACAACAGAGGACTTCCGTGCCATCTCTGCCCCTGCCACTTGGGAACCTCCCTTCTCTTGACTGTGGCACCATCTCTCCAAGGCTTAACGCTTGCAGTGTGCTGGTGTTTGCAGGGCCCTGTGCTCCTTTCCTCTTGGGGGAGTTCTGAGCCAGGTGATAAGGGTGAGGGTGCGCTGCCTGCTGACTTGTGTGCTTGGAAAGGCAATTCACCTGTCTGCCTCGGCTCCCTAGTTTCTACAGTGGGGATCCCGAGACCCTATCTCACAGGACTATATAAGATAGCACATACAGAGGAGGCTCATAGCCCTGTAGGACGCCCTTAATAAATAGCAGCCACCACTGTTGCTATTATTCTTAACAATAAAATACAAATGAGCGCTTCCTAATTGCCAAGCACCGTGCTAAGCTCTGAACAATTCTTTTCTTACCTGATGCCTTCAGCAGCTCTATGAGGAAGGTGCTATTATTAGCCCATAGCTGGGAGGAGGACGCTCAGGGACAATAGTGTGAAGTAACTTACCCAGGGTGACAGCTTCTGAGCAGCAGCTCTGAGTGGGGACCAGGTCTTACCCCTGCAGAGCCTGCCTCCCTACCCTGCTCTACTGAAGCTCACTGCAACATGGGGAGGAGGTCTCCCTCTAGGGCTGAGAGAAGCAGGCAGTGACCAATAGGAACCCCCTAGGCAGAAGCAAGGGTTTGGGCACAAGGGGAGTGAAGTCTACCCCTCCTCATTTATTTTAAAAAAATTTATTTTTATTTGAAAGGCAAAGTTACCGACAGGGAGAGAGAACTTCCATCTGCTGGTTCATCCCCCCCGGATAGCCGCAATAGCAGGATGGGACTGAACCAAAGCTAGGAGCTTCGTTTGGGTCTCCCACATGGGTGGCAGGGGCACAAGTACTTGGGTCATCTGCTGCTGCTTTCCCAGGCACATTAGCAGGAAGCTGGATCAGAAGACAAGCAGCAGTTAGTTGAAGTGGAGCCCAGACAGGATGCCGACATTGCAGGCGGCAGCTTAACCTACAGTGCCACAACACCGACCCTGAAATTTCCCTTTTTAGGAAGCAGTGGTAACACAGAGCCCTGTGGCTGTGGCCTTGTGGCCTTCTAAGGGTTATCGCTGAGTTTGAATGGGTGCATAGAGTTTATTTGTATTACAAGCCAGGACCTATACTGTCCCGGACTGTTTGAATTGGACTAAAGGGAAGGTAAAGAAAGGCATTTGCTTACTACAAGTCAGGGGAGCAGATGAGTGATTCCATTGTAGAGGCCGGAGAAACATGGTGCCGTTAACTGTAGCTGTGACAACAGCTGTAGCTAGGTCAGAGCCAGAGTGAGGTCTGTGCGAAGGGTCAGTTCCTCCCACACATTGCCAAAACAGACTAAGGGAGCCGTGTGATAACTAGTTTTGTTTAAAGACAGTCGAGGTTATTTTTCCTTGTACTGGGACAGTGAGGTTGTCTTAATTATCTGTTGCTGTGTAGCAAATTACCCCAAAGCTTAGTGGCTTAAAACAATGCACATTTATTCTCATGGTTTCTGGGGATCCGGATTTCAGGAGTGGTTTAGCTGCATGTCTCTGGCTCAGGTCACTTCGGAAGTTACAGTCAAGATGTCAGCTACATGGTGGGCGTTGTGGCACTCCAGGATAAGCCACTGCTGCTTGGGACACCTGCCTCCTTCACTTCCCATCCAGCTCCCTGCTAATGTGCCTGGGAAGCTGCCAATGACGGTTCAAGTACTTGAGTTCCTGTCACCTACATGGGAGACCTGGATGGCATTCCTGGCTCCTGGCTCCTGGCTTCCTGACTGTTGCAGGTGTTTGGGGCAGTGAGCCAGTGGATGAAAGATCTCTCTTTCTCTGTCACTCTACCTTTCAAGTTAATAAATAAATATTAAAAAAAAAAAAAAAAAAAACGATGTCAGCTAAGTCTGAAGTCATCTGAAGGCCTGATGAGCTGGAGAGCCCCTCCTGAGATGGCACCCTGGCCTGCGCATTGGTAGCAGGCCTCAGTTTGTCACCAAGTGGACCTCCCCAGAGGGCTCCTGGGACATCTGTATAAAGTGGGTGGGGCAGGGTTGGGGCAGGTTTCCTCCAAACCAAAGCAGACTAAGATAAAGGCCACAGTCTTCCATAGCCAGCTTCAGAAGTCCCCACTGTTGTTTTCCTGAATGCCCTGTGGGTTACCCTGATCAGCTCTGCTCAGGTTACCCAGATCAGCTTGTGGGAGGGGACCACACAAGAACGTGAACACTGAGGCCAGCGCCATGGCTCAATAGGCTAATCCTCCACAAGGCACCTCCACACCAGGTTCTAATCCTGGTCGGGGCGCCGGATTCTGTCCCGGTTGCCCCTCTTCCAGGCCAGCTCTCTGCTGTGGCCCACACCAGGTTCTAATCCTGGTCGGGGCGCCGGATTCTGTCCCGGTTGCCCCTCTTCCAGGCCAGCTCTCTGCTGTGGCCCGGGAGTGCAGTGGAGGATGGCCCAAGTGCTTGGGCCCTGCACCCCATGGGAGACCAGCAGGAAGCACCTGGCTCCTGCCTTCGGATCAGCGCAGTGTGCCAGCCGCAGCGCGCTGGCTGCGGCAGCCATTGGAGGGTGAACCAACGGCAAAAGGAAGACCTTTCTCTCTGTCTCTCTCTCTCTCTCTCACTGTCCACTCTGCCTGTCAAAAAAATAAAAACATAGGGCCGGCGCCGTGGCTCAACAGGCTAATCCTCCGCCTTGCGGCGCCGGCACACCGGGTTCTAGTCCCGGTCGGGGCGCCGGATTCTATCCCGGTTGCCCCTCTTCCAGGCCAGCCCTCTGCTGTGGCCCAGGAGTGCAGTGGAGGATGGCCCAAGTGCTTGGGCCCTGCACCCCATGGGAGACCAGGAAAAAGCACCTAGCACCTGGCTCCTGCCATCGGATGAGCGCGGTGCGCCGGCCGCAGCGTGCCGTCCGCGGCAGCCATTGGAGGGTGAACCAACGGCAAAGGAAGACCTTTCTCTCTGTCTCTCTCTCTCACTGTCCACTCTGCCTGTCAAAAAAAATAAAAAAAATAAAACAAAACATAAAAAAATAAAAAAAAAATAAAAAAAAGAACACTGGAGCCATCTTGGAGGCTGAAAAAATCACAGTGATCCTCACTGAAGGTTTGTTTGCTATGATATAGGAGGTTCTAGATTTCAAATATAATCCAGTATTCAAAAGGGTACTGCCAGCACCTAAAAGTTGAGAGCTGCTCATCAAATTGGCTTAATTTTAGCTAGGTCCAACTGTGATATTCTCTGGGAGGCAGGAGTCTTCTAGCATTAGGGGTAGTTCCATGTGAAATAAAGCTGTACAATCCAGACACAGTGAGTGTTCATTTCCTGTTCCAGGTGTCAACAGCACACTGTGCTGAAGAGCATGAATTTTGCAGCCAGACAGAACTGGATTACAAGCTGGATTTTCCTATTGAAGGAGATTTGGGGGATTCGTATAGCTTTTTGAGCCTCAGTGTCTCTCTGTGTAAAATGGGTTAAGATCAACTACGGGGTTGTGTCAGGTGGAACACAGGGTTTGGAACTGTGCTAATGGCGGTCAGGTGCTCAACCAACATTGCCTTGTGAACCTATTATTAATAATATCAACAATAAAGTAAAACACGTTTATTGAGCTCATATTATTTTTGGTCTCTAATGTTTAGAGTAGTTAAGAACCTTACCCAAGGGGCCAGTGCCATGGCGCAGTAGGTTAATCCTCCATCTGCTGCGCTGGCATCCCACATATGAGCAGCAGTGCCAGTTCTATTCCCAGTTGCTCCTCTTCCAATCCAGCTCTCTGCTATGGCCTGGGAAAGCAGTAGAAGATGGTCCAAGTCCTTGGGGCCCCTGCACCCGCACAGGAGACCAGGAAGAAGTGCCTGGCTCCTGGCTTCAGATCGGCACAGCTCTAGCCATTGTGGCCATTTGGGGAGTGAACCAATGAAAGGAAGATCTTTCTCTCTGTTTCTCTCTCTCTCTCTCACTGTCTGTAACTCTACCTCTCAAATAAATAAGTAAAAAATCTTAAAAAAAAAAAAAAAAAAAGAACCGTACCCAAGACACACAGGTATGAGCTGGCATTGCGGTGCAGTGGGTTAAGCCACTATCTGCCACACTAGAATCCCCTATTGCAGCACAAGTTGGAGTCCTGGCTATTCTGCTTTTTTTAAAAGATTTGTTTATTTATTTGAAAGGCAGAGTTACAGAGAGGCAGAGAGAGTGAGCGAGAGCACTAGCTTCCATCTTGTGGTTCACTTCCCAGATGGTCACAACAGCCAGAGCTGGGCCGATAGATACAAAGCTAGGAGCCAGGAGCTTCTTCCGGGTCTCCCGTGTGGGTTCAGGGGCACAAGGACTTGGACCATCTTCCTCTGACTTCCCAGGCACATTAGCAGGGAGCTGGATGGGAAGTGGAGCAGCCATAACTTGAACCAGTACCCATACATGAGATGCTGCCACTGCAGGCAGCAGCTTTACTTGCTGTGCCCTATTCTGTTTCTGATCCAGCTCCCTGATAATGCCTCTGGAAAGCAGCAGCAGATGACCAAAGTATCTGGGTCCTTGCTACCCATGTGGGAGATCCTGATGAAGTTCCTGGCTGTGGCTTCAGGCTTAAGCCTTCAGCCTGGCCCACACCTGGCAGTTATGGCCATTTGGGGAGTGAACCAGAAGAATGCAAGATTTCTCTCTCTCTCTCTTTCTCTAAATTTCAAATAAGTAAATAAAAAATTTTAAAAAAAGAAAAAAATACACAGGAAAGCTGGGACTCAGTTCCAGGCCTTATTCCAAGGCCATACTCTTGGCTAACTTGCTCTTTTTACTTAAGACTATTCTGCAATGATCTCAGCATTACGCCGCTCTGCATTCTTCCTCCCCCATTCCCCCTGCCTTTTGGATATACAGGAATGTAGCATACTTAGTTAATGGTTTCCCTGTTGTTGGAGTCCTAGTTTCCAGTTTTTTATTTGCTTGTTTGCTTTATTTTTTTTTTTTATTTATTTTTTTTTTTGTGACAGGCAGAGTGGACAGTGAGAGAGAGAGACAGAGAGAAAGGTCTTCCTTTGCCGTTGGTTCACCCTCCAATGGCTGCCGCGGACAGCGTGCTGCGGCCGGCGCACCGCCATCCGATGGCAGGAGCCAGGTGCTAGGTGCTTTTCCCTGGTCTCCCATGGGGTGCAGGGCCCAAGCACTTGGGCCATCCTCCACTGCACTCCCGGGCCACAGCAGAGGGCTGGCCTGGAAGAGGGGCAACCGGGACAGAATCCGGAGCCCCGACCGGGACTAGAACCCGGTGTGCCGGCGCCGCAAGGCGGAGGATTAGCCTATTGAGCCACGGCGCCGGCTGCTTTATTTTTTTAAAAAAAGATTTTTATTTATTTATTTGAGAGGTAGAGTTACAGACAGTGAGAGAGAGAGACAAAAAGGTCTTCCTTCCATCGGTTCACTTCCCAAATGGCCACAATGGCTGGAATTGTGCCGATCTGAAGCCAGGAGCTAGGCGCTTCTTCCTGGTCTCCTGTGCAGGTGCAGGGGCCTAAGAACTTGGGCCATCTTCTACTGCTTTGCCAGGCCACAGCAGCGAGCTGGACTGGAAGAGGAGCAACCAGGACTAGAACCAGCGCCCATATGGGATGCCAGTGCTGCAGGTGGAGGATTAACCTAGTGCGCCACGGTGCCAGCCCCTGATTGTTTTACTATTAACAGTGCCTGGGACTTTGCCCAGTGCTCCCAGTATGCTAGGGATGGTGCTAGGAGTTTGACCTATGTACTTCATTTCATCCTCCACCAGCCAAGGACACACAGCTTTGAACTTGGCTAACCTAGAATGCCTCTCAAGGACTGCAAATCCCCATCTTTCTCAATCCTTGAAGTTGTTCTCTCCAGCAGGGTCCCCAAAGAGGACCTTTAGTTCCTCTCTAGGCAGGTTTACCCGAGAGAATGGGGAAGTGAACTTGGAGTTTCCAAACCCTGGCTTAACAAAAGGACAGCCCTTGGTAGGCTCTCAGCAGCCTGGGCTCCCGGGATGTTGCCTGTAGCAGTCAGGGTAGGCTGGGTTATGCTGCACTAAGAACTCCGAGAGTGTGGCTTGAAGCACCTCTTGGGGGATCGTGGTGGACTGCTCAGGTCTCAGGTCCAGGTTGCCATTCCAGGAGACAGGAAAAACTGGACAAATTCCTCTTGGGATTGACACACCACTCACCTCCTTTCATTTTTGGACATAGCCACACTTGTCTCTAAAGTGGCAGGGAAGTACACCCTAGCATGTACCCAGAGTAAGCAGAGCTGGAATATTTGGTGACCATCACTAAGCACTACACAGGTCTTGCCTTTTGTGCCAGTGTGTTGACACAGCAGCTATAGCTGTGGAGGTGGATGCTGAGTAGATGACGGCATCTGCTCAGGACGCTGGCATCCTATGTAGGAGTGCTGCTTCAAGTGCCTGCTGCTCCAGTGTGGATCCAGCTCTCTACTAATGTGGCTGGGAGGGAACTGGATGATGGCCCAAGTATTTGAACCCCTGAAGCCCACATTGGAGACCCGGATGGAGTCCTGGGCTGGCCCAGCTCTGGTCGTTGCAGACATCTGGGGAGTGAACCAGAAGAAGGAAGGAAGATATCTCTCTGTGTTATTCTTTTTGAATAAATAAATATCATTTAAAAAGGAAAACAGTCTTGTCTTTCACTTATCTTTTAGAAAAAGAGACTGACAATCCTGTGTCTTGGAGCAAACACATCCAGGCCAGAAGAGGCTTAGCCGTATGTCCTGGAAGAAAGATCTTTGCGTTTAATATCTCTGTTGCTCATACTCTGAAACCTGGCTGGTGCTGAATCTCAAGGAACCCAAGAAGGTAAGGAGGACAGAGGGGATGGGTTGGGGATATGGGAGTAGGATCCCACCAACAGCCAAAAGGGACCACGGTTAGAGCACTGATTCCCCAAATGTATTATCCCAGAGTCACTGAGAACCTGTGCCCTTGGTTTGACTACTGTGTCTCCTGGACAAGTCATCTGGAAGCAGCATAATGAGAATGGATACAGCAGCCAGAATACTCAGCACCAAAGAAGAATGATCTAGCATTGACATTCCACATAGGCACCTCAGAAGCCATGCTGGGAGAAAAAAAGGCACTGGCAGAATGATATGTGCAGTTTGGTGCCACTGGTGTCATCTGGAAACATATGTTGAGCAATACTCCAACATCTCTCCATGCTGTGGAGAGGAGGGGCTGGGACAGAGAATAGGGAGAGAATGATGCTTTCACTCTATTTGTGATTTAAAAATAAAACCAATAGAGGGGCCGGCGCCATGGCTCACTTGGTTAATCTTCTGCCAGCGGTGCTGGTATCCCATATGGGTGCTGGGTTCTAGTCCCAGTTGCTCTTCTTCCAGTCCAGCTCTCTGCTGTGGCCCGGGAAGGCAGTGGAGGATGGCCCAAGTGCTTGGGCCCTGCACCCGCATGGGAGACCAGCAGGAAGCACCTGGCTCCTGACTTCGGATCAGCGCAGTGCACCGGCCGTAGTGGCGATTTTGGGGGTGAACCAACGGAAGGAAGACCTTTCTCTCTGTCTCTCTCTCTCTCACTAACTCTGCCTGTCTAATAAAAATAAATAAATAAAAATAAAAGCAATAGATTAAGCAAATATAATAAGCTTTGAACAGTTGTCTATTCTGAGTAGTAGGACTTAAATGTGATGTTATTCTTGGCCACTGCTAGGTTTTTATTTTTATTTATTTTACAAGCAGAAATAGAGAGAGAACAAAGACAGAGATCCTCCATCCACTGGTTCATTCTCCAAATGCCTGCACTAACCAGGACTGGGCCAGGATGAAGCCAGCAGCCTGGAACACCATCTGTGTCTCCCAGATGTTTGGCAGGGCTGCCTCCAGGGAGCACAGTTGCAGGGGGTAGAAGCAGAGCTGGGACTTGAACCCAGGCACTCGGATAAAGGATTCAGGTGTCCCCACTGCTGCACCTGATGCCTGCCCCTTCTGTGCTTTCAGAATGAAAAGGGAAAACTCGATTGGTCTCCCTAGGTCTCAGTTTCTTTATTTCTTTTGTTTTCCCAAAGAAACAAGTTAACTTTATTGATTTCCTAATTACCATGTGTGTTTTGTACTTTATTGATTTTTTTTCCAACAGTTTCCACTTTCCTTCACTTTAAAAAAATTTTTTTTTATTTAATTGATTTGAGAGGCAAAGTGACAAAGAGAGAGAGAGAGAGAGAACTTCCATCTGTTGGTTTATTCCGCAAATGCCTGTGATAACCCAGGCTGGGCCAGGCTGAAGCCAGAAGGCAGGAACTCTCTCATATGGCTGGCAGGGGCCCAAGCACTGGAGCCACCATCTGCTGCCTCCCAGGTGCATTAGTAGGAGGCTGAATCAGAAGCAGAGTAGCTGGGACTCCAACAGCACTCCAATATGGGATGCAGAGGTCCTGAGCTGTGGCTTAACTCACCACAGCACAATGCTTGCCCCTCAGCTTCCTCATCTCTAAAGTGATGGGCTGGACAAGAACCCTGCATGACTGTCACACAAGAGGACTTCACGGACTGATGAAATTTCTGGAAAGAAACAACTGGGATCTGTCATTTTAAATTTCCATCATCAGTCATCATCTACTCTGTGGCTCCATAACAGGGAGGAATTTTTTTTAAGATTTATTTATTTATTTGAAAGGCAGAGTTACAGAGAGGCAGAGGGAGAGGTCTTTCATCCATTGGTTGGCTCCCTAAATGGCTGCAATAGCTGGAGCTGGGCCAATCTGAAGCCAGGAGCCAGGAGCCTCTTCTGGGTCTCCCACTTGGGTGCAGGGGCCCAAGGACTTTGGCCATCTTCTACTGCTTTCCCAGGCCATAGCAGAGAGCTGGGTCGGAAGTGGAGCAGCCAGGACTCGAACTGGCACCCATATGGGATTCTGGCACTGTAGGTAGCGGCTTTACTGGCTATGCCACAGCACCAGCCAAGAAGGAATATTTTAACATAAAAATGCAGGCAATGACACAATCTCAGAATGGGATGTTGAATAAAATTTTATCCTTATTTTCAAAAAACTTACTTAGTAAAATAAACAAATGCTCATTGCAAAACATTTGGAAAATTCATAATGAACAGAAAAATGACCTGCCCTCCAGGTCAAAGCCAGGAGCTTGGAACTCCATCTGGGTCTCCTACAAGGGTGTCAGGGGCCTAAGTACTTGGGCCATCTTCTGCTTCTGTCTCAGGAGCATTAGCACGGAGCTGGAACAGAAACAGAACAGCTGGGACTCACACAGGATGCTGGTGTAGCAAGTGGTGATTTAACCCGCCACAACACAATGCCAGTCTCTGTAAATTATATTTACTTAAGCCTTACTACATGCCAGATGCTTCACAGGCCTCATTCCATGTAATTCTCACCACAAATCTAGGAGTGGATATTATTATTGCCCCATCTTACAGACGTGGAAGCTGGGGTGCACAAAGGTTAACCTGACACCCAGGGGGGTTAAATCCCCTAAATCTATTCCCACTTGACCTCCTGAATGATTTGCCCTCTGTCTGCTCTGCATCCTGAGAACCAGTGGGTGGTCTGCCCAGAACTGAGATTCAGTTCAAGGACAGGGAACAGTGGGGACTGTTGCTTAGGTCTCATGGGCATGAGGTCCTAAATGTGGTGGCCTTACTGGCCACCTTACTGGTGCTGTTGTGGTATGGTGATGGGGGTACAGCACACGCTCCCTCTCATCAGCCAAGGCCAAGTCTGTCACATTTTGTCCTCCCTTGGAGTCAGCTGTGGAGCACAGATGTAGGGTCAGCCCCACTCAGGAACCCCTGGTAAAGCTCAGGTCACCATGCCTTGGGGGCCCATCCCCAAACGCCCTCTCCTAGAAACCAGGGAGTGGGCCCTGTCATTCCTGCATCACAGGCTCCTTTGTTCACCACCTTTGGACAGAAGGCCTGCCTGTGCTGGGTGCTGTGACAGTGTCCAGTGAGGGACAAGAGAGGAGGTCCCTGTCCTCATGGAGCTCAGCCTGGGAAGAGAGTCTGCAGATAGAAAGAGAAAGGGTCCACGCCACAACACCAGCATCCTGTATCGGAGTAGTCGATTCCTGGCCGCTATGTTTCTGACGAAGCTCCCTGCTAATGCACCTAGGAAAGCAGCAGCAGAAGGCCCAAGTGTTTGAGCCCTTGCACCCACATGGGAGACCCAGATGGAGTTCCTGGATCCTGGCTTCAGCCTGGACCAGCCCTAGCCCTTGCAGCCATAATGGGGGTGAACCAGTGGATGGAAGATCAATCTCTCTCTCTCTGACTTCCAAATAAATAAATCTTACAAATAAAAAGAGAGAGGGTCCCTGATAGCCACTGACACTGCTGGTGGCCCTGATTCCACACTAGGGGAGGCCACCAGAAGCAGGCCCTTCTAGATTACCCAGGAATGCCACAGGTTTACTGAGGCCTGAAGCTTGCACGGTATTAGTAGCCTATAGAATATAACATGCAAAATTATGAATACAAAATCAGGGCAAACGTGAAAGTCTACCAAGCATGTAAAAAGAAAGCACAGCAGGGGCCAGCGCTGTGGTGCAGTGGGTAAAGCCACTGCCTGTGACACCAGCATCCCATATGGACACCAGTTCAAGTCCCACCTGCTTCACTTCCAATCCAGCTAATGTTAATGGCCTGAGAAAGCAGCAGAAGATGGCCCAAGGGCTTGGGCCCTCCACCCACAAGGAAGACCTGCATGAAGCTTCTGGCTTTGGCTTGGCTCAGTCCTGGTCATTGAGGCCATCTAGGGAGTGAGCCAGTGATGGAAGATTCTCTCTCTCTCTCTCTCCCCTCCTCTTTCTATAGCTCTTTTAAAAAATTTCATTTTTTCAAAAAAAAAAAAAAAAAGCCACAGACCTACCATATGACCCAGCCATCCCATGCCTGGAAATTTACCCAAGGGAAATGAAATCAGTAAACAAACGAGTTATCTGCACCTCCATGTTTATTGCAGCTCAATTCACAAAAGCTAAGACATGGAAGCAACCTAAATGACCAACAACCTGAGACTGGATAAAGAAATTGTGGGATGTGTACATTATGGAATACTACATGGCAATAATTAAGAATGAAATCTGGTCATTTGCAACACAATTGAGCAGGCTGGAAAACCTCATACTTAGTGAAATAACCCAGTCCCAAAGAGACAAATAGCATTTGTCCTTCCTGATTTGGGCGAATTAATAGTGCTCCTAAAATGAAAGTTATAGAAGCGAAATGACACTTTTAGAATCAGTAACTTGAATAGTCCTTGATCTGACTGTTGAGTAACATCATAGTTACTTTTTATTTTGTATATCCTTTTTGTTTTGTTTTGTTTTATTTTTTTCTCTGTTTTCTTTTCTCTTCTTCATTCTATATGCTGAACTCGTCACGTAACATAGAGTTAACTAGGGCCGGTGCTGTGGCGCAGTAGGTTAATCCTCTGTCTGCGGCACTGGCATCCCATATGGGTGCCAGATCTAGTCCTATTCTGATCTAGGTCTCTGCTATGGCCTGGGAAAACAGTGGAAGACGGCCCAAGGCCCGCACCCATGTGGGAGACCCAGAAGCAGCTCCTGGCTCCTGGCTTCGGTTCGGGACAGCTTCGGTCTTTGCAGTCATTTGGGGAGTGACCCATCGGATGGAAGACCCTTCTATCTATCTCTCCTTCTCACTGCCTGTAACTCTACCTCTTAAATAAATAAATCTTAAAAAAAAAAAAAAAACAGTTAACCATATGTATTTTTTTGTTTTGTTTTGTTTTGGACAGGCAGAGTTAGACAGTGAAAGAGAGAGAGAAACAGAGAGAAAGATCTTCCTTTTCCATTGGTTTACCCCCCAAAGGGCCTCTACAGCCAGCCAGCACACTGCACCGATCCAAAGCCTGGAGCCAGGTGCTTCCTCCTGGTCTCCCATACAGGTGCAGGGCCCAAGCACTTGGGCCATCCTCCACTGCCTTCCCGGGCCACAGCAGAGAGCTGGACTGGAAGAGGAGCAACCGGGACAGAACCGGCGCCCCAACTCGGACTAGAACCTGGAGTGCTAGTGCTGCAGGCAGAGGATTAGCCTAGTGAGCCGCAGCGCCAGCCAACTGGATGTATTTTAAGTCAACTGGAAAAAGATCCCAATTAAAATAAGAGGGGGAATAAGAGATGGAGGAGATAGTTTATAACTGTAAAGCAGTATAGTTCTGCACATAGTCCTACAGACTTACTTCTAAGGGTACAGCCTAAAAACTTGACATGGGACTCCAAACCCATAAAAATTGGTGGTATAAATGCCATCTTAACTGTTAAAATGATCATATTAAATGTCAAAGTCAACATATAGATAGGTTTAAGTGTAAAAGTGATCATATAAATAACATCAAGTACCTGTTAATAATAATAGTATTAAAAAGGAAGGAAAGTCCAACATGGGAAGCAGTCCACACAGCAGACTCCTACAATGACATTCGCTGTAAATAACAAACACTCTGACCTCAGAATCAACCCTTGAGGCTGAAAGGCTTGTGAGAGCATCTCAGGCATGGAAAGCCAAGACTCTGTGGCAAAAAATATCCTACACGGAGGATCTCTGTGAGATCTCAGAAGGAGATACCTCAGAAGGAGGTACTCTTCTCTGAAGGGAGGAGAGAACATCCACTTTGCTTATGGCCATGTCCAAATACCAATGGAGTCTATGGTCACAGAAGGCTTGTGACCTTGGCAGCCCATGGCAAGAGCCTCGGATGATTACTGATATCATAAATAAGAGTGTGAATTGCTAAAGGAACAACAGGAGTCACTGTGCACTTACTCCCCATGTAGGACCTCTGTCCCTAATGAGTTGTACTATGAGAATCGTCTGTAAATTTTATTCCCAGACTGCACTCTATATGTTGTGTGTGTGCGTGGGTGCAAAATGTTGAAGTCTATGCTTAGTGTATACTCTCTGTGTATAAAGTCATACTAAAAATGAACCATAATGAAGAAGGAGATGGAAGAGGGAGGTGGGATGGGAGTTGGCAGGGTGGGGGGAGGGTGGGTATGGGGGAAAGAACCACTGTATTCCTAAAGCTGTATATATGAAAAACGTATTCATTAAATAAAAACTTTTAAAAAAGCACAGTAGACAACTAATTTTGAAGACTTACCCATTCCATAAACCTCACAAAATACAGACAAATAAAAAAAATGCTGCGTGCTTTTACTGCCTGACACACCTCTATAACATTCTGTCCTGTGTCTGACGTGGGCTTGCCCCCTTTGATCCTCGTGTGAACACATCACGAGGGCCCCTCCCAGGGCCTACCCAGGAAGGGGCAGGGCAAGTTCGGGGCCTGAAAGTTCATGCTTCATTAGCTTCTCTGTAATGTCACCCTTAGATCTACCTCCTTTACCTGAGTCCTCTGAATGATCCTATCTCCTGGGCATCACTACTACCCCATTTCACAGATTAGGTAACCGAGGCTCCAAAAGGGAATGGGTTGTGTGAGCTGCTCTCCACAATGGCCTGGGTCCTTGGGTTTCTCAAATAGACTAAGACACAGCCCTGGCCCACAGTGCTCTCATGCTGGAAGGAAAAAGCAACACGTGAAATCTAGAAAGGCTTTAGAAAAGACCAACTATGATATATGCTCTTGCTTCCTTTTCTTTTATTGTATCCAGATCTTCATCAACTTGCACCTCTTCCAGGAAGCCTCTCTGGATTCTGTGCACCTGCTATGGTCTCTTCCTCTTTGCGTCACTGAATGAATATGTGTCCCATGTCTGCTCTCCTGTCACCAGGGAGGGTGGTGAGTCAAGGTCCCTCCCCAGGATGCTGTTTCCTGAACTGAGAAATCATCTCTAAGACCCCTTTCAACTATACAATTATAGCATTCTATTATTCTGCTTTTTGAAATTATTTTTTATTTATTTGAGAGACAGAGACAGCAAACTCTCATAGGCTGTTTCACTCTGTAAATGCCCGCAATGGCTGGGGGCCGGCCCAAAGCCAGAAGCTGGGAACCCAATCCAGATTTTCCAAGTGGGTGGCAGTGACTTAACTACTTGAAGCATCACCGGCTGCCTCCCAGGATCTGCCCCGACAGGAAGCTGCAGTAGGACCTGGAGCTGGGCATTGAACCCAGACTCTCAGATATGGAACACAGGCATCTTAACTACCAGCCCAAACACCTGCTCCTATGGCTCTGTTTTTCCTTTGTTTTTAAGATTTACTTTATTTATTTGAAAGGCAGAGTTACACACACATATACAGACACACAGATCTGCCATTCACTGGCTCACTGCAAATGGCTGCAATGGCCAGGCCAAAGCCAGGGACTTTTTTCCCCTCTCTCAGGTTGACTACTTGTTTCTGTCTTGACAGCAACTTCTCTTCCTGGAAGAAGCCTTCTTTAACCCCTTTGTGTTGTGGTTTTTCTTTCTTTTTTTTTTTCCCCAAAAATGTTTATTTTCATCTACCTGAAAGGTAGAGTGACAGAGAGAATAAGAGTGTGAGAGAGAGACAGAGATCACTCCCCAGATGCCAGCAACTGCCAGACCAAAACCAGAAGCCAGGAGTTTCTTCTGGGTCTCCCACATGGATGCAGAGGCTCAAGCACTTGGGCCATCTCCTGCTGCTTTCCCAGGTGTGTTCATAGGGAGCTGGATCGGGAAGCAGAGCAGCTGGGACTTGGAGTGATGCTCTGATATGGGATGTGGGTGTCCCAAGCAGCAGCTTAACCAGCTGCACCACAGCGAAAACCCCTGTTTTGCTTAGTCTTGACAATATACAGGTGAGAAAGCTGAGACTCAGAGAGATCAGATCATGGGCCTGGCTGTGCAGCTAAGGAGCCACAGACTGGGGCCTGTGACAGGCTCTGAGTCCCTTTACTGGGCTCTACTGTATGACTACAACACACTGCGGCACTGACTTCAGTGTGGAGAAGTTCTGCAGAGAGAATCGCACGCTGGGTGGGGGACTGTGTCTGCAGGGTGGATTTACAGGTGCTTTTACTTTCTGTCCCATCTCTCGGTGTTGTTTTGCAACATGCTGTAGCCGTCCTCAGAGACAGCACTACAGATGAAGACACAAGTACCCCCAAAAGTCGCTGCTGCTGTATCTCTTCTGCCCAGGACCTGGGCACCCTCCCCTCACTGCTCCCTCTCCCAGCTGGGGCTGCGTGCCTGCCTGGAGTCCCCAGGTTCACTGATAAAGACTCTGTGGCCAGACAAGCCCCATATCGGGCCTGAGCAGTGCCTGCAGCTCTGTCCATCTGGTGCCCCCAGGGAGGGTGGGACTCCAGGGCCCTGCGATAACAGGAGTTGCAGGGGTTGGGGGGAGGGAGGCAGTGAGGACCTGGGACTGGGGGCTTCAGCAGGGCCACAGCATGGTGAGCCAGGGCTGCTGGCAGGACATCCGAGGCTCTGAGGCCCAGAGAAGGTGTGACCCGTGCAGCCTGTGTTGTGGCCCTGGTTCTGTGTGCTGTGCAGCCCTGGGCATGTGTCAGCCCTTCTCTGATCCTCAGGTTCCCCCTGGCATTCCTTAGTTCCATTCTGACCCTCATTTGGGAAGGAAGGTGGGTGTGAAACCCCAGGGTGTGTGCAGGCAGCACTATGGATGCCCAAGATGTGCGCAGCCTCCAAGTGGAACCACCAGATACACAGAGATGCAAATGTGCCCCCCACCACTGTGAGCCTATACACAGGCCTGCCTGCAGAGCCCAGGACAAGGCCCTGCCAGGCCATGGCTTGTTTACTTGTCCAAAGGTCAGCCTCAGCTGCTGAGAGTCTGCAGCTGTGTCCTCAGGACGCAGATAACCCGTGTCCTGGGCAGGCAGCGGAGACCAGCGCTGGCCTCTCGGGGAGCGCCCCTGCCGGTACCACTGCTGCTGCAGGCCCTCCATGTCATGTGCCTAGGACTCCCTCCAGCCAAGCTGGCCTGGGCCCCACTCAGCTGCCACTTTCATGCCACTGGGTGCTGCCACCTCCCAAGTCTCAGTCTCCCCATTTGTGGAGTGGGGAACATCCCAGGTCTTACCCGCTAGGGTGCGGTGAGCAGTGAGTGAGCTAAGGTGAGGCGTGGCGTTGGGTGAGGGGCAGGGCCCACCCAGGGCTCGGAGTGTTATTCCTGATGGAAGGAGGCGGAGAGCTCGCCCGTCTCACATCTCACACTCCTCCACCGTCTTCCCTGCAGTGTTTCCCAGTGCTGGTCCCTCTTCCTGCTGCCCCATGATGACTGGCACACGCTTCTCACACCCGTGAAAGCTCCCAGGGAATCCACAGTCCAGCTGTGGTGTTAGGACTCGTCCATGAAACCTCCAAAAGCGGCATCTTCTCCCCAGGAATGGGGTACCCATGGCTGGGATCAACCCTCGCCAGGGGTCTAACATACTATCTCCACTCTCCCCCTAGGAGACAGAAAATGGCAGAGTGGGAACGTCGTCAGTGACCTCCCGGGAGCCGCAATCCCTGGGGAGGTGGGCTCCTCCCTGCTCTGCTCGTGACAATGACCATGGGCAGGGCCCACCTGTGGGTGACTTGCATCTTTATCTACACACATGGCTGGAGGCCCAGGGGCCACACTCTGGGGACTCTATGGACAGAAATGCTAGTGTAGGGCCACTTGTTCAAGCAAATTTCTGGGAGCATTTTTGCCTGTTTTCTGGTAAAAGCACAAACTTGGAAGTAATTCAAATGATTATTTGCAGACAGCATATGGTCCACCCCTCTTAGAGCACACTATGGATGCCCCAAATACGCACGGAATCCCTCAGAAATGCTCCCAAGATTCACTAGCAGCTTAAAGAAGCCCGTGGAGAAGAATTCTGAGGACACATAGACCCACATTTTTCCTCTGAACACCTGTGTATAGCAGCAACCCAGGTGTCCTGGCATAGCCAAGTTCTGGAAGGGTTTACAGCAAATGTTTGACATCATTCATGCCAAGTTCTAGTGTGGTGACTGACCTTGGGAAGTGACAAGGCTCACTGTTTCTTCCCTTGCAAGTCTGTAATAACAAATCTCATAAGGTTGAAATGAGACTATAACTAATCCTTGCACCTTATTTGCAACCCCAGATGCATTCCATAGGTTATCGCAAAAGTATCTCAGAACCAGTCTGCTAAAGGCTGACTCATCCATCTGTCTTTGCTGCCACCTACTGGCCCCAAGCGAGAAGGCATCTGCTGGAGGGCTTGTGCTCCATTTTCCCCTTTATGTCACTCACAATTTACTGAAGGCCCACAAACAACGCGTCAGACTGTGCCTTCTCACAAGAATGAGTGTAACAACCACCCTTACGCCCATGAATAGTGAGGATGAAGTGTAGTAATACGTGTAAAGCCTTTCACCCTGGCCCTGACACGGAGAACACTCTAGAAATGGTAATTACTGGTACGGATCCTTCCCAGCTTCCCATGGGGTCACGTCCCGATAAACCCATTGTAAGCTGACAATACTGTAAATGGGCAGTGCACGTAACCCACCCAACCTAAGGGGCGCCACATCTCAGCACCACGCTATGCTGTGCTGAGTGCAGGTTTACACAGCTACCCAGGAGCTGCCTCGTGTTGGGAGAGACGGTCAGAACAGGGCCTTGCTAGCTCAGGAACAGACCCAAATTCGAAATTCAAACGGTGGTTTCTACTGTGTATTGCTTTTGTACCATCATAAGGTCACAAGTCTTAGCCCGAGCCCTTGTAAGTCAGAAACCATCTGTATGCATTACACCCATTTCATGGATTCAGAACTTGAGGCTCAGAGAAGTCAAAGTAACTTGCCTGAGGCTACTCAGCTAATCAGAAGAGCTCAGATTAGAATCCTGGTCTGCCCTGTGGCTGCCTCACTGTGCTCCAGCCCTCTGGCCCTCCTCACCCCTCACTGTGGGTCAGAGGTAACGCTCAGTTCCTTGCCACACTGGCAGGGCTCCTCCTATGAGGCACTGTGCTTCTTCAAAGCTGCAAGCCAAGAAGCCAGTCAGCTGGCAAGATAGCCGGCACACTCACCGGGCCCAGCTCCGCCTCCAGGGGAGGGCCCTGTACAAGGGTTCCCAGGCCACAATGGGGCCCTGCCAAGCCTTCCTGCCACACTGGCATCGCCAACTTGTTTCCATCAAAGAACATTGAGAAAAATCAAGCCCCACCCTCGGGCACCATCATTTCATAAAAGAGAAGGGCATTTTAACAACTAGATATGTAGAGTTCAGAATCAAGACCAGGCCATGCTGGGCAGATACACAGAGCCCTGGAGCAGCTCCCAGGTTGCCTGGAGTTGTCTCTGCAGCATTTTGCTGCTTACACCAGCACTGGGAACCTCTTCCCCGCCTCCTCCACCGTCAGAGAGACTGCACCCCTGCCAGGGGAAGCAGAGAGGGGGGCCTGGGCATCCACACAGGTCCCACAGTGTCCAGCACATCACACCACCAGCTACATGAATGAATGAGTCAATAACTGAAGGAAAGCCCTCGGCTGGAAGCATCATGCTCATCCCCAACTTCAGATGAGGAAACCTGGTCCCATAAGGCTGGGTGACAGGTGCAAGGTTTCAGGGCTAGAAAGGAGATGCATCTGCAGGTGCCTCACATGCCAAAAATGCCTTCCCCGAGCCTGGATAACTGAAGCCACAGCCCTAAGCCACAGGAAGAAGGCTGGCGGTCCCCTACGCCAGAGAGGCTATTCAACCCGCCCAGAGGGACTTAGTGTGGCTGTGGGGGGTCAGCCCCATGGGGACAGTGCTGGAGGAGTGTTGGTCAATTCTCAGTGCACCCTGAGAACCTGGGTGCGGCTCACCAGTTCCCCTGGTTGGGATGAGGTCCATGTAGGCTCACTGAGGTCTACAGCCTGGCTCTTGCTCTCTCTCTTGCTGGACCTGCAGCCTGGGGTGCAACTGAAATGCAGGGTGGGCCTGAGGTCTTGTGGCCTATCTCTCCCAGCAGGTGCTCCTCAGTGGTCCTCATCCCTGCAAGAAGGGGCCCCAAGGTGACAGCGCAGTAGGTGGGCACCAGGGAAATCTGCAGCCAGACGGGCCCTATGCAAAGGCAGCCAGAGCCCCGGCAGGTGGCCAAGGCCATCTTCACCTGCAAGCTTCTCCCCTTTCTGTTTCCTGCAGCCCGAACCTGTCCGGTCTCTCAGGGCCTCCCCTGCTGGGCCTCCAGGACCACCACTTACTACGGGTTCCCTGTGACTTCCCTGCTTGAGGTGTGCACAGCCTGGAGGTGGGGGGACTTCTCTCTGCACCCCCAGACCCCATATGCCCAGAACAAGATGCAGACCTTTGTTTCCTATTTACTGGGTCTCAGGAGGAGCCAAACTTAACTCACACACAAAAATCCCCAGGGTGGAGCTACGGCCATCCCTGTGGACTGGAAAAAGGAGCCTGGTAGGGCACAGGTTGAACAATGGATTGAAATCAAACAGCCGGTTCCTGGTGTCAGTCCTGGAAGGTGAGACAGCCATGTGCGAGATCACAAGGTTTTCTCACCAATTCATTCTCTGGAACGCTCCGTCCAAGGGAGATATGAAGTGAGTCCCAAATCTAATTGTAAGTGTTCTAATAACCACATTAAAAGACGGAAAAGCAAACAGGTGAAGGTAATGCTAATATTTGATTTAAACTACCATATATAGAATATTACATTTTAACATGTGATCAACACAGAACTAATAACGAGATATTTTCCATTCTTGCATGGAACCATGAAATCTGGCTGGTAAAACCAAGGCATGACATAATAATAAACATATGGAAAAGATAAGGATGCCTCAGTCATTAGATCTTAGTGACTGCAGGAAGACAAGAAAGAGAAACAAGAAGTTTAATTACTAGAAAGCAAGAGTGAAAACGATTTATCAGTGATAGGATCAAGCATATAAAGGACTCAAGAGAATCAACTGCACTAACCTTTAAAACTCGTCTGAGATTTCAGCAGATGGTGAGACATGAAATCAACACAGGGAACTAAGCAGCCTTTTGAAATTCAACAATGATAATCGTTCATAAATTATAATAGAATAAAGCCCCTAGGTGTTCAAGCTCAAATCATAACAAAGAGCCACATCAAATTTTTGAAAGTAAGCGGCAGAATTTAGGAAAGACCATTAAGTGGGAGCTCAGGTGCTCTGTTCCGTGCACTGTGGGGGTGAGACACGCCTCCCTGGGCAGAAGCTTGTCCATATGGATCGAAAGTTAAAGAGCCATATTCTTTCTTTTGGAATATCTGTGTTGCAGAAGCTTTGTCTATTCCAAAGGCAGAGTGACAGACAGAAGGAGAGATGGAGAGGGATCTTCCATCTCTCCAAATGTCCTTAACAGCCAGGAGCCTGGGATTCAATCCAGGTGGCCCACATGGGTGGCAGGGACCCAAGCATTTGAGCTATCACCTGTTGCCTCCCAGAACGCTCAGGAGCAGGAAACTGGAATCCGAGCAAAGAAGCCAGGACTCCAGCTGGCACTGTGATATGGATGCTGGAGTCCCAAGTGGCAGCTTAATTTGCTGTGCCAAAACACCTGTCCCCTAAAGTACTTTTATGAATTTTTGATTTCACATGGTACTTCGTCACTTATCAATGGGAACATTACACTTCGAGGTAAAATGTTTGTGTGTGAAGGGGGCTAGCACTGTGGTGTAGTAGGTTAAGCCTCTGCTTATGGTGCCAGCATCCCATATGGCCACTGGTTTGAGTCCCACCTGCTCCACTTCTGATTCAGCTCCCTGCCAATGGCCTGGCAAAGTAGCAGAAGATAGCCCAAGGACTTGGGCCTTTGAACCCGTGTGAGAAACCTGGAAGAAGCTCCTGGCTCCTGGTTTTAGATCAGCCCAGCTCTGGTCATTGTGGCCATTTGGAGAGTAAACCAGCATATGGAAGATACTTTTCTCTGTCCCTCTCTTTGTAACCTGCCTCCCAAATAAATAATTTTTTTTAAAGGGAAAATCTTGGGGCATGTGCTTGGCCTAGTGGTTAAGACCCAAGCTGGGACACCCATATCGTATACTGGAGTACCTCAGTTCCAGTCCTGCTCTGCACTCTGTTCCAGCTTCCTGCTAATGCACACCCTGGGAGGCAGCAGGTGATGGTTCAAGTGTTGGAGACTCTGTCATCCACATGGGAGACTCGCATGGACTTCCCAATTCCTGGCTCCTCAGCCCAGTCCCGGCTGTTGTGGGCATTTGGGGAGTGAGCTGGCAGATGGAAGTTCTGTCTCACAAAGTAAACAAATCTTAATAAATACAAAAATCTCTTTGCCTTCCACGCCCCAGAATTCACAACACTGAGTATGTATACTTCCAGACCTTTCTATACATGCCCATGCACACACAGAAGTATGTGGATATATTATTCCATAACTAGGTGTGTTAACACTTTGACTTGGAACTCGTCCAGGAATCTGCTATGTTTTATTATTTTATTGTCACTTTATTCCCTTACTGATGGCTACCTAATAGTAAAAAAGGGAAAAGAGAGAAAGAAAAGAAAAAATAAATTAATAAAGCAACGGGAAGGAAGAGAGAGACAGAGGCAGGAAGAGACAAGGAAGATAAAGGAACCTGCCTTTGCTACAAAGGTTTGTAAGGCTCCCTTCACATACACTATGGGGAGACAAAGACACGGACACGAGGCGTCGCTGTGCGGGTTACCGGCTGGTGCGTGAAACAGCGCCCGCCTCTGCCCCACGCGCTGCCAGCCTTTCCACCGCGTCTCTGCCCCAGGATTCAGGATTAGGAGCCTTCTCGCGGCGTCCACCCAGTTAACCCCCACGCTCCCAGACAGACGCGCCTTCCAAGGTGAGCCGGGGTCGCGGGTCAGGTGCCTGTGTCTCCCAGCCCAGTGGCCAAGAGCCCGACCTTTCTCGCTTCCGCACCACCCGGCATCGCGGCTCGGTGTTGATCGCCCCCACGTGGCGGAATTTATTAGTGACCCCGGCTCACACCCGCCTGCGCTCCAAGCTGGTGCTGCAGGTGCAGCTCTTGCGAAAGTCACCAAGCCACTGTGATCACACTCCAAACACTCCGGCTCGAGAAGCCCCGCCCTTCCCCGCGCCCCCCAAAGTGGATTGTGGGGAATAGGGGAGATCCTAAACTCTGGCTGCTAACCTTGGCTGAGCATTCCACCAGTGAGATCAGGGCAAGCACTCCCCCTTGGAACAGGTTTATCAGGCAACAAACATTTAATTCTAACACTGCTCACACGTCTAGCTCTGTGTTAGGCTCTCTGTGTGTTTAGGGGATGGGGCCGAGTACAAAAGCAGATCAGGAGCAAGTATTGGGGTGTACATTTAAAGCTGCCAAGCGGGCATCCCTTTTGGGCACCGATTTGAGTCCTCGTAGCTCCAATTCCGATCCAGCTCTCTGCTAATGATATAGGAAAAAACAGAGGAAAACAGCCCAAGTGTTTGGGCTCCTGCCACCACGTGGGAGACCCTAAAGAAGCTCCTGGCTCCTGGTTTCGGCTTGACCCAGACCTGACCACTGCAAACATCTGGGGACTGAGCCAGCAGGTGAAGATCTGTCTCTGTCTCTCCCTCTCTCTCTGGGACTTTCGAATAAATAAATAAATAAATAAATAATCTTTTTTAAAAAGTCAGATCGGACTCCACCTTGCTCCTCTATGTTAGGATCCCGCGCCCCTCCATGCCTACTCCCACCCACACCTACCCACGCCAGATCATCTGGTTGTCTGAAAAGCAGAGCTGCTCTCAGTGGCCCTGGCTGCCCCTAACCCCTGCATCCCCCAGCATGTGGGCAGGGAATGGCAGCAGGCCAAAGACATGTCCATGGAGTTTCCTGGGAGTAGGGGAAGAGCCGCGGGCAGAGAGCTGTGGGGCTGAGCTGTGATGGAGGGCATGGTGGTTCTTTGCTGTGAGAATTCGCTTTGGTCCTGCCCTTTCTGTATCAGCCTCCTCTCCGTTTACAGTCACCCCAAGCTCTCCTACTCTCAAGTGACCTTTAGCCTTGCAGCTCTCACCTCACTCCCTGCTGCCTCCTGGCACTCAGCTTTCTTCCTTGTGACTGGGCTAAGTGGGCCGGGCATGGCTCCTTGTCCTTGTGGACTTCCGTCCAGGGATGGTGGTACCCAGGCTCACGGGTCAGGCCCTTCTCTAGGATGGGTAAACCGCCCTCCTCCATACCAGGGGCTGATAGGCATCTCCTCAGAGCCTGTGTAATTCTTATTTCTTTAGTTCTCAACTTAAGCTGAGATTTTTTTTTTTTTTGAGTTAAAAAGCCAGCATTTAACACTAAGGACGGTTATATACAAATTGCCTGCTTCTTTCCTAAAATGGAAGCTTGCACCTCTCTCCCACTCCCCGCTCCAGATTGCTCAGCATGGGGCACAGACCTCACCTGGCCCTGGACCCTCACCTGTGAGACCCCATGAGCTGGAAAGCAACCTTTTCTGGTGAGGGGTGGTATGTGCACCCCAGGACCCATCACTAAGCTTGGAACGTGGTAGGAACTCAGCAAACATTAGCTGAATAAACGAATGAATAAATGTGTGTGACACCACATCCAAATTTATGTCCTTCATCCTGGCATTCAATGCCCTCCTTCATTGTGCCCACAACTACCAACAACTGAAAGTAGCCAGGTCAGTGGTACACCACAGATGGCTTTACAGCTCCGCAGAAAATCCCAGTGATCCTGTCAACAGCCCTTGGGGAGATGAATTCTCTCTCCCTATTTGATGAACAGGGAACCCAAGGTTTAGAAAGGTGAAGCACTGGCCAGGGGTCAGGCAGCTTCTTTGGAGGGGCAGAGCTGGAGCCGAAACTCAGACCTGCATGACTACCGGCTCAGTCTTTTCCACTTTTCTCACCAGCTGTGGTCAGTCTAGGGACCCCAATTCAGTCCCAGTCCACTCCACAGGCCTCTGCCAGGCAGGACGCTATGGCAGAGATGGGACCACACAGAGAAGCCCTCTGGCCCTGCCCTCCCGATTCTCCTTTTGCCAGGCAATCTTGCAAGCCCCATCCCAGTCACTAGGAGCTCTGGCTGTGGAGCCAGCAGCCTGCATTTTCATGAGATTTTGATCCAACCAACGGGTCTGGGGCCTCTGGCTTGTAAGAAGGGCTGGTCTCAAGGGACCAAACAGGGAGCTCAGGAAATCCTCCACCCTACCAGCCATCTGGGAGCTTCAGGCAGAGGTGGGCATTGTCCACTTGTTTATTAACCAGGACCAGGCATGGGTGGGCATTCCACAGTGAGTAAACCAGACCCTGGCCCTGTCTTGGGCTTGCCGTCTCTGGAGAGACAAAGGAAGCAACATGCAACCGGAGATGTGCTGTTAAAGGCAAATATGGGGAGGAATGAGGGACTTCGGGGGGTCCATCAGAGGCAGGAGGAAGGAGGAATTGGGGAGATGCCCTCCACAAGCCAGGCTGTGTGGAAAGGGAGGAAAGGGAGGAAAGGGAGGAAAGGGAGGAAAGGGAGGAAGTAGAGCTACCTGCGGAAAAGTGACTTACTCTAAGGAATCTGCTCAAGTAATCATGGGGGCAGAGCAGTCCTGAGAGCTCAGGGTGCATGCAGTTCCGGTCCAGTCGGAAGGTGGGAGAAGGATCAGGCAGGAAGATGGCTGTGCACCGGTCCTCCGTGGCCTGCAGGAGGCCCACTGCGCAGGCAGGAGCGATCAGCTGGGCTTCGCTAATTCAAAAGTGAGTTTCCAGTTTGAATGGCCAGATGCAGCCTTCAAAGCAGACACACTCAGAAACAATGCTTGGCCAGACAGCTGGGCACCCAGTGAGCGAGTCCCGCTGACACTGTTGGGCAGTGGGAGGTGTGGGACCAGGCTCGCCCTGCTCTTACCCACATGGAAGGCCATCAAAGAGGGGAGGGGAGATCGTGGGCCTTGCCTCCTCCAGCAGTGGGGAGAGGCCCGACCCACACAGACCAGGCCGCAGTCGGCACTGGGCTCCTGTGCCAGAGACCCCACCTCTGATTAGGACTCCCACTTGGGTATTGTCTTTCTTTCTCTCAAAATTTATTTATTTATTTATTTGAATGTCAGAGTTACGCAGAGAGAGAAGGAGAGGCAGAGAAAGAGAAGTCTTCCATCCACAGGTTCACTCCCCAGTTGGCTGCAACTGCCAGAGCTGCGCTGAGGCCAGGAGCCAGGAATCAGGAGCTTCCTCCAGGTCTCAGGGGTCCAAGGACCTGAGCCGTCCTCTACTGCTTTCCCAGGCCATAGCAGAGAGCTAAATAGGAAGTGGAACAGCCGGGACTTGAACCAGGGCCCATATGGGATGCTGGCACTGCAGGCAGCGGCTTTACCCGCTATGCCACAAAGCCGCCCCGGGTATGCACTCTCACAGGGGCTGGAGGCTCTGTTCCTGGAGAAGCCACTGGGGCAGGCCCAGCTCGGGGTGCTGGCCTGTGCCAGGCCCTTGTGAAAGCCAGGTTGCACCTGAGCCACTGCTGACATTTATGAGGTGCCCAGGAAGGGCTGCCTCCAACATACAAGGAATGTTCATCAGGCCACGCTGGCGCTCGGCTCCCTTGTGGCCTGCCTTAGGGCCATTTTGTTTTACCTTGTTCCCCTCCAGGTTCCCCAGGCACTGCGGTGGGCACAGTGCACTGGAGCCAGACATGTCAAAAGAGGAAATCCAAATGGCCAACAGGCACATGAAAAAATGTTCAAGATCACTAGCAATCAAGGAAATGCAAATCAAAAGCACGGAAGGGCAGGGGCTGTGACAGGTGGAACATGCAGTCCCGTCCCCAGCTCCCACTCTCAGCTGCTGGCTCTTTCCAGGGTCTCCGCTCAGGGAGGGGGTGAGGAGAATCACCTGGAAAAGGAGCAGACTGCAGAGCCTAAAGGCACCGCTTTGGTGTCAGACCCAACAGGGCCCAAACTGGAGCCCAGAGGGTGAGGCTTGCTCCTGAGGTCCAGTTACTGTGTCTGCTGTGGGCCTCTCCCCCTTTTGGGGCTGTCACAGGAGAAAAAGGGAATGACAATCAATGGAGTAATCCTGTGCATTTTTGCCTGGAAAGGATTAGAAGATGACCCAAGTGCTTGGACCCCCGCACCCACGTGGGAGACCCTGAAGAAACTCCTGGCTGCTGGTTCCTGGCTTGGGATCAGCTCAGCTCCAGCCTTTGCAGCCATCTGGGGAGTGAAACAGTGGGTGGAGACATTCCTTTCTCTCTCTCTTCCTGGAACCTACCCCTCAAATAAATAAATTTTTTTTAAAGATTTATTTATTTATTTGAAAGTTACACAGAGGAGAGGCAGAGAGAAAGAGAGAGAGGTCTTCTGTCCACTGGTTCACTCCCCAATTGGCCACAATGGCCAGAGCTGAGTCAATCTGAAGCCAGGAGCCAGGAGCTTCTTCCGGGTCTCCCACATGGGTGCAGGGGCCCAAGCACTTGGGCTATCTTCTACTGCTTTCCCAGGCCATAGCAGAGAGCTGGTTTGGAAGACGAGCAGCCGGGACTAGAACTGGCGCCCATGTGGGATGCCAGCGCTTTAGGCCAGGGCATTAACCAGCTGTGCCACAGTGCCGGCCTCTAAATAAATAAATTTTAAAAACCTTAAAAACAAACAAACAATCAAAAAAAACCTTGTCTCTCTCTCTCTCACTGTCCACTCTGCCTGTCAAAAAAATAAATAAATAAATAAAATTAAAAAACCTGCCCCTTACCTCAGCCTCTGTGAATTTGTGTTTTGTACTTGTGTTTGGGCCGGCGCCCTGGCTCAATAGGCTAATCCTCTGGCTGTGGCACCAGCACACCGGATTCTAGTCCCAGTCGGGGGGGCCGGATTCTGTCCCAGTTGCTCTCTTCCTGTCCAGCTCTCTACTGTGGCCCGGGAAGGCAGTGGAGGATGGCCCAAGTCCTGGGCCCTGCACCCGCATGGGAGACCAGGAGGAAGCACCTGGCTCCTGGCTTCGGATCAGCGCGGTGTGCCAGCCGCAGCCCGCCGGCCGCAGTGGCCATTGTGGGGTGAACCAACAGAAAAGGAAGACCTTTCTTTCTCTCTCTCTCTCATTGTCCACTCTGCCTGTCAAAAAAAAAAAAAAAGAATTTGTCTTTGAATTTGTGGTTTGCTCGGTCACGTGTGTCCCACTGCAGTTCTCTGCTATTCAGATAAATATCACTGCTCCTCCAAAAACCTTACCCTGCTATTTTTCAGCTTGCTGCCACCACCTCACAACACTGTGTCCCCTGCTATCCCCAGGTTGTCTGTGATCCTGCATCCGTTCTAGCCTTGCACCCCTAGAGCTGGGCAGCCCACCAGCACTGGCATTGGTGTGGCCTTCGGGGAGCACAAGGTATGGCAGCCATCCTTTATACCCTTGGCAGATCAAAGTCATTCCTCAGAATATTTCGGAGAAGATACTGCAGCTCAGAAGTTGTAACAGCATTAATTAGCATATCAATAGCATGATTTTTTTTTTTTTTTTAGTTATTTATTTGACAGGTAGAGTTATAGACAGTGAGAGAGAGAGACAGAAAGGTCTTCCTTCCGTTGGTTCACCCCCCAAATGGCCGCCACGGCTGGCGCTGCCTGATCCGAAGCCAGGAGCCAGGTGTCCCCTCCTGGTCTCCCATGCGGGTACAGGGCCCAAGTACCTGGGCCATCCTCCACTGCCCTCCCAGGCCACAGCAGAGAGCTGGACTGGAAGAGGGGCAACCGGGACTAAAACCCGGCACCTATATGGGATGCCGGTGCCACAGGCGGAGGATTAACCAAGTGAGCCACAGCGCCGGCCCCAATGATTTATTAATTGTTAAAAATATTTATTTATTTATTTATTGGAAAGTCAGAGTTACAGATTGAGAGAGGGATAGACAGAGATCTTTCTTCTGCTCGTTCACTCCCCAGATGGCTGCAAAGGCCAGGACTGGGCCAGGCTGCAGTGACCCTAGGTGAACCTCTCTGACATCCACACTTCTGACGCGACCACAGCTCTAGATGTCACCCTGGCCATCTCGCAACAGGTCTGCAGCCTGAATGAATCCTAAGGAAGTTAAATTAGAACCGGGCCTTGTGTGAGCAGGAGTGTCACCTAAAGCAGCTCTAGTCCTGGGGCCGGTGGTGGGCATTCAGGTGGGCAGGGTGGGGGCCTGGGGGTTATCTGCCAGCCTGGTAAAAGCCCCTGCTCCTGGGAGGCCTTGTGGCTGCAAACCCCTTGTGCCCCGCACCCCTACCTGCTATCCTCCCGGTTGGCATCATTGCAGCATTACAGCACTTTCCTAACCCTTTCCCTAGAGCCCCCACGGAGGGAGGCCTGGATCCCTGCACCAGAAACCCATGTCCTCCTGGAAGGGAAGCTAAGTTAAGTTAAGCTAAGCTAAGTTAAATCAGCTTAACTCCCTGCTTTATTTTTTTTCTTTTTTTGACAGGCAGAGTGGACAGTGAGAGAGAGAGAGACAGAGAGAAAGGTCTTCCTTTTGCCGTTGGTTCACCCTCCAATAGCTGCTGCGGCTGGCGCGCTACGGCCAGCGCACCGCGCTCATCCGATGGCAGGAGCCAGGTGCTAGGTGCTTTTTCCTGGTCTCCCATGGGGTGCAGGGCCCAAGCACTTGGGCCATCCTCCACTGCATTCCCGGCCACAGCAGAGGGCTGGCCTGGAAGAGGGGCAACCGGGACAGAATCCGGCGCCCCGACCGGGACTAGAACCCGGTGTGCCAGTGCCGCAAGGCGGAGGATTAGCCTGTTGAGCCACGGCACCGGCCCTTGCTTCATTTTTAATTTGTGGAAATTTTCACACACACAAGAGTAAAGAGCTCAGCCTATGTCTGAGTTACTACCCAGCTTCAATGACCATCAGTGTATTGCCTCATTTAATTCCTCTATCCTTAGCCACTTTTTTTTTTTAACTTATGAAACAAAGCTCAGATATTTTGTTTGGCACCTCCAGATTCATCAATTTGCATCTCAAAAATCAGGAATAATTTCTTATATAATATAGTCATCAAGTGATTATTCCACTTAACCAATTTTCAGTTTTTTAATGCTATCTAATCCTTAAGTCAAATTAAAATGTTTTCAGTTGTCAAAATTCTTGCCCCAGGATGTTCCTGCTTGTAATTACATATTTATTTGATTTTTTTTTGACAGGCAGAGTGGACAGTGAGAAACAGAGACAGAGAGAAAGGTCTTCCTTTTTTTGTTGGTTCACCCTCCAATGGCCGCTGTGGCCGGCGCAATGTGCTGATACGAAGCCACAAGTCAGGTGCTTCTCCTGGTCTCCTATGCGGGTACAGGGCCCAAGGACTTGGGCCATCTTCCACTGCCCTCCAGGGCCACAGCAGAGCTGGACAGGAAGAGGAGCAACCGGGACAGAATCTGACACCCCGACCGGGACTAGAACCCGGGTGTTCCGGCACCACAGAAGGAGGATTAGCCTATTGAGCCGCAGCGCCAGCCTGTTTGATTGTTTGATTATTCCCTCCAGCCTACCCTCAGATTCAGGCTCTGGGCGGTTGGGCTCTATTTTTTTTAAATGTAATTGATTAATTAATTAAAGATTTTTATTTGAAAGGCAGAGAGAGAGAGAGAGAGAGAGAGAGAGAGAGAGAGAGAGAGAGAGAAACAGGCAGACAGTGGTCTTCCATTTTTGGCTCACTCCCCAAATGCCTGCAACAGCTAGGGCTGAGCCAGTCCAAAGCTAGGAGTCTGGAACTCAATGCAGATCTCTGAAATACAATGCAGGACCCAAATACTTGAACTATCACCTGTTGTCTCCCCGAGTGCACATTAGCAGGAAGCTGGAATGGGAAGCAGAGCTGGGACTTGAACTCAGATACTCTACAATGGAATGTGGGTGCCCCAAGTGGTATCTTCACAGCTGCACCAAATGCCTGAGTTGAGCTCTATTTGATTGACTTTTTTAAATTAAATATTTGAATCTATATATAGCAGCTTAGGCAAATGAAGGGCCAAACAAAGTCAACTTATTACTCTCTTTTTCAACTGTGTCTGCAAAGCAGTGAAATATCTCGAAGTGCTGGGGGTCCTGGCCCCCACAGGGAAGAGTGTGCCAGAGGATGTCACAGCACTGGGATAAAGAGAAGCCAGGTTCCCAGGTGTGGCAGGGTTGAGCCTCCAGATCCAGCTGTGCCTGAAGTGAAGTCTGCCTCAACTTCTCAATAAACAATTGCTGTGGAAGCCCATGAGAGCTGGGTTTATCTTCCTTACAACTCGAAGAATTCCGCTAATGCACAGTGTAAATCTTGTAGCCGGTCTCTACATTCCAACCCTCCATGCAACTGGTAGCTCTCACTCAGCCCCAAATACAGCCAGCGGACAAACAGAGGCAAACAAAATGAGCTCAGGGCTTCACATGTTCCCTCCTTTCCCTCCGTGTTTAGCCCCATTACACATGATCTGGAGGAGAAGATTTTTTTCCAGTTTATCACAATGCTGTCACATGTTTTACACAAATTTTTACCAACTAAGACACCTGGCCTGAAGGAGCCTTCTCATGAGTCTTTCTTCACAAAGCAACCCTTTGCAAATGCCTGCCGAGCAGGGATGCCCTCTCCTCCCGCTGCTAGGGCCATCGCCAGCAGCAGGGAAAGAGGGACCAGTGCTGCTGAAGCTAGCATCCCATATCAGAGTGCTGGTTCAAGTTCCAGCTGCTCCGCTTCTGAACTTTCAAATTAATACATAAGTACATATTTTATTTAAAAAAGACACCCTCATTTCATATCAGAGTACCTGGTTCAAGTCAGAGCTCTGGCTCCTGATTTGAGTTGCCTGCTAATGCACATTTTGGGAATTAGCAGATAACAGACAAGTAGTTGGGCCCCTGCACCCACATGGGAGACCTGGCTCCTGGCTTTGCCCTGGCCCATTCCCATCTGTTGATGCCATTTGGGGAGTGAATCAGTGGATTCACTCTCTCTCTAACTCTGCCTCTCAATAAAAGAAAAGCACAGTTTTTTCTCCACACCTCTATGAGAAGTGCTGAACTACGGCCCTGGGTCATGTGCCCGGCCTTGGGTTCCTACCCCAGCATGGACTGAGGTGGAATAGGGCTGGTTTCACAGGGAAATGAGGGTGCTGTTATGGGGGAGAGAGAAATGGGTGTGGGTCAGCCCAACTACGGATGTTTTCTACCATTTCAGGACCATGCTTGACTGTGTGCCAACAGAATCCCAAGAACAACATCCTTACAAAGACTTTCTGCTTGCTTTTGTTTTGCACAGATCAAAAAACTCTCAAGGTAAATAGTTATTGGCCGTGGATTAGCAGTTAAAGGAAGGCAAATCTAGGTCACTGTGACATTCTTAGTCTTTGCGTATGTTTTCAGGATGGCAGCTGCCTTGCAGCCATCACATCCTGATTCCAAGTAAGCGATTAAAAGGGGGAAGGAGAAAGAAAATAAATTGTCCATGAAATCCCCAGGATATTCTTATCCACGTCTCACTGGCCAGAGCTGTATCACGTAGGTAATTATATGCATGCAGTAAGGGAGAAGGGGAGGGTCATATGCTAGTCAGACATACTGCTGTCCCCATCAGAACTGGGGTTCTGATAGCAATGGAGAAAGAGTAGGCATTCGTCAGACAGCTACCAGTCTGTTATCCTGCTGTTAGCAAGCACAGTCCACCATCCACTGTTATCTTGGGGCAGATTCTTGGACTCATGGTGCTGGGTTCTGAGACAGAGCATCCTCAAAGTAAACATTTCAAGAGGTCTAGTGGCTTCTAATGATCTATCCTGGAGTTTCTGATTATCACTTTGCTACATTCTATTGATCAAATAAATCACTGAAGTCAGACTAGATCGCAGGGGAGGGAATTAGACACCTGCTCTAAGAATTTCAGTCACCTTTAATCTACTACACCTCCCACGGCCCCTCCTCCTTCATCGTTTCATCATCACCATCACCCCTCCAGATGGTATGAACTGGGCACCATCAATACACAAGGCACCAAGGCAAGCTCTGGACACAAGATCCTCAACACCATCCTCCAAATAAGCATTGTCTCTCCTTTCACCTTCCAGGTGAGGTGGCTGAAGCTCAGGGAGGTTAAGTGACTTCCCCAAGGTCAGTACAACTAACAAGTGGTGGAACTCAGTTCTGCCTGGAATTTGGGAATCCAAGGCTGAACCTTTTACCACTGTGTGAATCCAGGCTCTCTCACCTTAGTCCCTGTGACCACGCTACAAAAACCTAGGGCAAGGTCTGTCTTACACATTTCTGTGTTGACCATGTGGCACTTCCTCTGACCCGCTCCCAGTGCTTCCCAGCCTTTGAAGAGCTATATCCTAGTGTATCCTAATGCTAGCCCTTTCCTAACCTCCCCTAACCATGGTGCTTCTTATATTCCTTAGGGACATCCTATTCCAGAGGATGCAAGGGATCTGCAGTCATCCAACATTTATTGAGCACCTACTATGTCCCAAGCACCTGTGCTATGAGCTCCAATGTTGGAACTCAGAGCAACCTTGTGAAACCTCAGCTATCATTGTTGCATTTAACAGGTGCAAGTGGCTGGGGAAGGGAAGAGTTGCAATCTGAACCCAGGCAGTCTGACCCCAGAGCTTGCATACAGGGTTCAAAGTGCTGGGAAAGTACAGTCTAGGGAGACAGACAGAGACATGAAGCACACTGTGAGGAGAAGGAGCCATCCACAGAGGGGTGGGAATGGAGGGAGGGCCACACTCTGGTATGCTGAATGGGCGCACACATGTCTAGGCAAGGGCACCAAACACTGCAGCTGGTGGTTGAGGAGGCTCAGGGCTCAACTGCGATGTTTTGTTTTCATGAGCAAAATATGTTCATGAAAATTGTTCAGGACTATCGTGCCATGCTATCTATGCTGAGAGAAGGGGCAGCACACAGTGCTGCTGGTGCCAAAAAGATGGATGTGATCACCAGGGAAGGCGTCTGAAGGGGAGACTCTGAGTGGGGTTTTGAAGAATAAGTAGGTGTTAGGCAGATGGAAACATGGATGAGATGTGTTCCAAGCTGAGTGAGGGCATGGGATGGGCCAGGCCCTTAGGTGCTCTCCATGTGCTCCTGACTATCCTGTGAAGCAGGTGTCGCTGTTTCTTCCTTGGTCTCACAATCCCAGAAGTGGACCTTCAGAGCAGTGGCACTTCTCTGAGCTCACTCAATTGTCAGAGATGGAGCTGGGGTTTTTGCCGAGGCTTTCCTCCTGTGTGTGGGGATGTGGGGTGTGTGTGTAGGATACCCCATGAATATTGCCAGGATAGGGAGCATGATTATATCTCATCACATAAATTACCTCCTAAATGTAATGAATAAATCGAGAATGTGTCCAAGGAGCCATAAAACTAAAAGATGAAATGTGATGGCATGTGAACAGCTGGCAGTGTGGGTCACACACTGCAGAACCTGTCTCAGTTTTCACATTAACTGTCTGGGTGACCTTGAGTGAGTTACTCTTCCTCTCTGAATCTCAGCTTTCCTGGAAAGAATTTGCAAACATGCAAACATGGATAAGCTTAAGAATCACTGGCATGGGGCCAGCATTGCGGCACAGTGGGTTAGGCTGCTGTTTTCTGATGCCGACATCCCATATGAGTGCCGGTTAGAGTCCTGGCTGCTCTGCCTCTGATCCAGTTCCCTTCTGATGCACTTGGGAAAGCAGGAGAAGATGGCAAAAGTGCTTGGGGCCCTACCACCCATGAGGGAGACCCAGGTGGAGTTCTAGGCTCCTGGCTTCACCCTGGCTCAGCTACTTAGGGAGTGAACCAGTGGATGAACCACCTCTCTTCCTCTCCTTCCCTCTCACTTTCAAATAAAACAGATACATCTTTAAGAAAAAAAAGTAAAGAATAATTGGCAGAGTTGGTTAAAAAAAAAACTTCCAGGGTCAGCACTGTGGCTCAGCAGGTTAAGTTTCTGCCTGCAGTGCCAGCATCCCACATAGGCACCAGTTAGAGTCCAAGCTGCTCCCTTTCTGATCCACCTTCCTCATAATGCACCTGGGAAAGCAGTGGAAGACGGCCCAAGTCCTTGGTTCCCTGCACCAACGTTGGAGACCTGGATGAAGCTCCTTGTTTCATCTGCCCAGCCCATCCCGGGCCATTATGGCCATTTGGGGAGTTACCTAGCAGATGGAAGATCCCTCTTTCTCTGCTCCCAGGCATGCATCTTGCCTTGGGGAGGGGTGAGGCCAAGTTGGGAGCCTGTCTTGAAGCGCAGAGGGTGAATCCTAGGTCCAGGGGCCACTGGTCCTGCATCTTGAGACAGCTCATCCTGGGGCTGGGTGTGGCTGGCCTTCAGCAGCTCTCCAGCCTGCTGCCTGCACCCTGAGCACCTGCCAGGGGAGCTCAGGCTAAGTGCCTTCCAGAGCGCATTTGTTCCCCACCCTTTATAGTCTTTGAAAGCTCCTTCCCCATGCTGACCTGGGGACTGAGAGACACCACCGTGCCCATGCAGCTGATGAGGGAGGTGAGGCCACGGAGGGCAGGTGAGACTCACCCTAGGTATCTCGCAGGCGGCACCCTGGGATGGTGTCAGGTGCCGTCTTGCCACACGGCCAGTAGGTGGCGTGGAAAACCAGGGTAAACAGCCTGAGGGCTTGGAGCTTGGAGAAAGAGCAGGTTAAAAAAAAAAAAAAACACACAGCTATTGTGATTAATGCGTTCTTGCTGTTTGTCAGACCATGTGCTCCAGCCCTGCAAGATGAATCTGTTCAACACACTCTCATTATTATCCCATTTTACATGTGAGAAAACTGAGGCATTCAGAGATGGTTTCTTATGGTCACCCAGCTTCTCTGGCAGGCTCAGGCCAGGGCGATTGGCAAAGCAGTGCTTTCTCACCATGCCTCTCATTGCACAAGGAGGGAAGAAGGACTGAGAGCTACCCTGGGAGTGGGACAGAGGCAGGCCACGAGCTGGTCTCTGATGCTGGCTCCTTGAGCTGAGGGGCAGAACTGCACTGTCGGGGGATCCTGAGCAGAGAGAGGGAAGGTCTGGAAGCCAGACCAGGGCTCCTCTCTCCAGAGCCTCTCTCAGTCCTCACCATAGCCCATACTGGCGTCTTGGACTTGGGGGCAGGGTGCTCTGCTGCTCCCAGACTTTCCTGGCCAGGCCCAGTCTTCTTGGGAGCTGCTTGTTCCTCCCCCATGGACTGCCTGCTCACCAAGGTCCCCCCACAGCTCTTCTGTGAGGCCCTCCCTCCCACTGGAGAGGCAATCCAGGCAGCCACCTAGGCAAAAAGCCCCCAGAGTCTCTTTTTCTTCCTTTAATTTATTTGAAGGAGAGAGGGAGAGAGAGAGAGAGAGAGAGAGAGAGAGAGAACTTCCATTGGGTGGATCATTCCCTAAATGCCCATAACAGCTAGTGCTGGGCCAGGCCAAAGCCAGGAACCAGGAATTCAGTCTGGGTCTCCCAGAAATGGGTTGTGGGGACCCAGTTGCTTGAGCCATCATCTGCTGTCTCCCAGGTACACACTAACAGGAAGCTGGCTCAGAAGTGGAGCCAGGGTGGGTGTTGTAGTGCAGCAGGTTAAGCTGCCATCTGTGATGATGGCATCCCATGTGGGTGCTGGTTCATGTCCTGGCTGCTTCACTTCCATTCCAGCTCCCTTGCTAATGCTGCTGGGAAATCAGGGAGAGGAAGCCTAAGTTCTTGAGCCTCTGCAACCCACAAGGGAGACCCAGATGAAGTTCTGGGCTTTAGCCTGGCGCAGACTTAGCCATTATAGCCATTTGGGAAATGAACCAGCAGATGGAAGATCTCTTCCTCTCTTTCTCTCTGTCTTTCCCTCTTCCTCTGTATCTCTTTCAACTAAATAAATCGTAAAAAAACAACAAAAAAAAGTGGAGCCAGGACTCAAATTGAAGCACTTGAGCATGACATGTGGGCATCCCAAGCAGCTATGCCCCTGTCCTGAGCACTGAGAACCCAGTGCACTTCCCTGGGCCTAGGCAGATGCATTAGCAGAAACCATGGGCACGCATCTCAGTCTCTGAACAAGAAGCTGGGCGGGGGGAGGTGGCCAGGGAAGGCTTCTCAGGGGTTGTGAATTGGACAAGAACCCTTCTGAAGATCTGGCAAGGGTTTCCAGTTGTTGTGGGGGTGGGGTGGAGTGGGTGGGGGAGAGTCTGGAAGGGGAGGAAGGCAGGCCTGGCTGGAGCAGCCGGAGGTAAGGGCTGCAGAAGGGCAGGGCTTGGTGGGTGGGGCCAGGGTTTCTATTCTATTCTATCCTATACTTTTTTTTTTTTTAATTTTTATTTATTTGAAAGACAGAGTTATAGAGAAAGGTAGAGACACAGAGAGAAGTCTTCTATGCGCTGGTTCACTCCACCAGGTGGCTGTAAAGGCTGGAGCTAAGCCAATCTGAAGTCAGGACCCAGGAGCTTCTTCCAGGTCCCCCTCATGAGTGCAGGAGCCCAAGGACTTGGGCCATCTTCTACTGCTTTCCCAGGCTAGAGCAGAGAGCTGCATTGGAAGAGAAGCAGCCAGAACTAGAACAGGAGCGCTGGAGTCCTGCACCACAGTATTGGGGCATCTATGCATTCTATTCTATTCTGTTCTCTTCTATTCTACTCTATATGTAAGGAAGAGGGTTCTGAGCAGGAGAGAGAATTGGTCCCAGTTTAGCTTCATTTCTGGGGCTGTCAGTGGTTCCCTCCCCCCAGGCCATCCACTGTGTTGCTGAGAAGCCAGGGGCACAACTGGTAGCCAGGGCTGCTGACCCTGGCCCGGGGTCTGCAGGGTTAATCCCCTGGGCCTGGAGCCACCTCTGATTAGCCAGCACTGCCACTCCCTGCTGATAAACTCTGAGGCAGGAAGGGGCAGCTCAGAAGACTGGGGCAATCAAAGCAGGCAGGGGAGGGGCTCCAGCGCCCCCTGGGAGGGCTTATCGTCCCCTTTCTGTGGTGGTGAGTTTCCTGGGAGAGAGCCCTGGCTTTAGCCCTCACTTGGCACTTTCAGAGCCACTATTTTGGTCAGGGCCCCATGTGCATTTTATGGAGCCTATTTAAGGAAAACAAAATTAGGTGCGGGGCCGGGGAAGGGGCCCTGTGTAGGTGAGAGGGCTGAGGCCTAAGCTTCACTGGCTCTGGGGTACTATCTGCTTCTGCTGCTCCATCGGACCCTTAGATGAGAAGGCAGAGGCTCTGAGAGCTGGAAAGGACGCTCCTGTGGGTTTCCTGTCTCCCCACCCCCCTCAGACCTCCTTCTACCCCGGCCTCGGGTCACAGGGTGGGGCCCCTTTTAGGGACAGGTCCTGCATGGCCAGGACCCCTGTCTGCCTGTCAGATGCTCCAGGCTGGCCCAGATCTACAGAATCAAAGTCCCATAGTGGGGCCAGGAGCCAGTACACTGAATGCATTAGCCAGGTCTCTCAGCACAGCCAGCTGCCTCGGTCCTGGGGGTCTGCTCACCTGTGCCAGGGGGTGGGGAGGTTCCCCAGGCACTTTCCAGGACAAAAGGTCCCCTTTGTCTAGGGAGGAGGTGAGTCTCAGAGGGGCCTACTGCCTGTCCACACGGGTTGGGAGGGGTCTGAGCTCCAGACAGAGCTGCTCTGGGAAGAGGATGAGGCCTAGGGTTTGGGCACAGATGTGGTCAAGGTATATAAATTCTGCCTCTTGGCACCATCATTGTGGCATAGCAGGTAAAGCTGCCACCTGCAACACCAGCCTCCCATATGGGCACTGGTTCATGTCCCTACTAATGCGCCTGGGAGACCAGCGGAGGATGGCCCAAATCCTTGAGCTTCTGTACCCACGTGGGAGATCCAGAAGAAGTTCCGGGCTACTGGCTTTGGCCAGGCCCAGCACTGGCTGTTGGCCATCATTTGAAGAGTTAACCAGTAGATGGAAGATTTTTCTCTCCCTTCCCTCCCATCCCTCCCTCCCTCACTCACTCTTTCCCTCTCTCCCTCTCTCCCCCCCCTTCCTCCCTCCCTCTGTGTAACTCTTTCAAATAAACAAATCTAAAAAAAAAAAAAAAAAAAAAAAAAAAAAAAAACAAAACTACAGAACAAAACCCTGCCTTTGGTGCTTAGCACTGAGGCCTCTGCTGTGTCCTGCCCCTCACCTCTACAACAGAGCTGGAGCATCAGTTTTCCTCCAGATGCCCCTTAGAGAACCTGCCCTGGGTGCCAAGACAGCCCTGGAGTACACAGGCCCCTTCCCTGGGCACAGAGGAGGAGGCTGGCGTCCTGAGAGATGAGTGACCCGGCCAGTAACCGGCAGAACTAGAGTCTGGTCCCAGGACTGCCTTACTCCAGAGTGTGTGACTTCTAGGCCTTCCTCCACCTCCTTCTTGCTTCCTTCTCCTTGCCCACCTGTGCGCACTCAGTGATATTGACTGAGCAGCTCCTAGTGCCGGTGGACAGTCTGGTGCCTTCCTGGTGACAGATGAGCAAGGTCCAGTGGGGTAGCCCTCTGGAAACTCTGGCACACTCCTTGGCCACAGAGGCTTCTTACCCATGAGGTCCTTACTGGGCTCAGGGCACACAGAGATGCAGAGAGGGCCTCCAAGTTCATGGAGCACCAGGATTCCCTGAGACAATGCATTTTTGACAATGGCCCAGGCTGTGTGATGCAGGTGGTTTGAATGTATTACTTTAAGATACACCGTCATGGGCCGGCGCTGCAGCTCACTAGGCCGATCATCTGCCTGCGGCGCTGGTAGCCCGGGTTCTAGTCCCGGTTGGGGCGCCAGATTCTAGTCCCGGTTGCTCTTCTTCCAGTCCAGCTCGCTGCTGTGGCCTGGGAAGGCAGTGGAGGATGGCCCAAGTGCTTGGGCCCTGTACCCGCATGGGAGACCAGGAGGAGGCACCTGGCTCCTGGCTTCAGATGGGCGCAGCACTGGCCGTAGTGGCCGTTTGGGGGGTGAACCAGTGGAAGGAAGACCTTTCTCTCTCTCTCTCTCATTGTCTAATTCTGCCTGCCCGGGAAAAAAAAAAAAAAAAGTTACACTGTCATGGACTAATGTCCATAGGAAGACATACCTTCAGGTGGCCAAAGGCTCAGATGATGGAAGTTACGAACTCTCTGCTGTCTCACCTATAAATAAGACATATGTACACTTTTAGGGACTGCCTGGGCCCTCAAATGCCAGCCTACATCCCTGGGTCCTAAATTAAGAATTCCTGATCTAGAAGCTAGGCCTCAGCTCCCAGGTCATCTGTGTCATGGAGACCCTACGGAACTTCCGGAAAAGTCTCATCTCCTCTGTGTTCCCACAGCACTGAGAGGACGTAGTTCTTGCAGGGGAGTTGCACGTGATTTGGCCTCTTCGCCTGGACTGTGGGGCGTGTGGCAGGTATCATCCCCCTCCCTCCCGGCACATGGTATGATCGAGTTTTCCTGTCTTCTTGGAGCTTAAGACCAACTAACCATGTGAGTTACTCTTTTTTTTTTTTTTTCAATTTTTCTTTTGAAATTGAAACGCATTTCTGCATTTCTGACATACAGAAATAGACAGAGCTCTTCCATCTACTTGTTCACCTTTAAGAGTACCCACAATGGCTGGCCTGGCCCAAGCCAGAACCTGGAAATACATGCAGATCTCCCATATGAGAGGCAGGGCCCAGGTACTGAGCCATCACCACTGCTCCTAGGGTGTGCTAATATTAGCCAGAAACTGAACCTGGGAGCATAGCCAGGACTTGAACCAGGAACTCCGACATGAGATGCATATTCCCAAGTGGCACCTTGACCTCTCTACCAAACACCTGCCCCTACCATGGGATTTACTTTAACCAATGAAACTTTAGTGATAGACACTATGAGCCAGGTTTGCTTCACCTTGCTATGATGATCCTGGACATGTGTCAAGGTGCAGGGCGCCCTGGCCTCTGTCCCTGAGGGGGTGAAAAGAAACTTCAGTCAATGTCACTAGACACATAGCCCACATGGCAATGAGCTTGGGCTGTCCATCACGGCAGCACATCTTGCCTTGTCCTGTCTGATACAGACGCTTTGAGGGCAGAGCCCCCCACCCCCACCCCAGATTGTGCTTTGGGTCCCCAGCAAAGGCAGGCACAGAGTCAGCTCTCAGGAATCACACCAGCCACCACTTATTAAGACTCTGCTCAGTACCAGGCACCACTCCCTGCTATCTCAACTTACAAGTCAAGGGTCGCTGTTCCCGTGTTACAGAGGAGGAAGAACTTCTGGTTAGCAGTCGGCCTGGGAACCCAAATCTGCACCCAGATCCGAGAGACACACAGGCTTGGGGTCCTTCTCCCACTCACTGGGCAAGTCCCTTCTCTCTGAGCCTCAGTCTGCACAGTGATAATGGTTTAATAATAACGCTTGTTGGCTGGGACACACACAATGATCTGTACAGTGCCAGCTGTTTGTTCATTAGGATGCTACTCTGATGCTGATGAAAGTGGGTTGAACGAATGAACAACAGGGTAAAAGAGCGTGCAGGGAAGTGGAAGCTGGAATTAGGTGCCCTGGGACACACTGGGAGTCATGCAGCAGACTTGGCTCTTTCTCCCCATGGCCTCTGCCTGCGGAGACTGCTACGCACCAGGTTCTGTGCAGGTCACTGTGCAAGCATCTGTGTCTCTAATCTCCACTCTGTCGTGGACGGAGATGAGCAGAGACTCCAGGAGCTGGGGGTGTTTCTGTGTGATTCACTGCAAGAAGAGGCCGATCGGGGCTGGCTGGGGGGACCCGGCAGAGCCCCCATCCCAGAAAACGGACCCCTTCACAAAGAGCAGAAGGGGAGGCCAGATCTCGGCTCCCATCCGGTGTTTTCTCCTTTACAGCTTTTTCTCCGCTGGCTCTCGCAAGGTGTGAAAAGCACATGCACAGACACACAGCCCAGGCGGAGAAAGAAAGCGCAGGCAGGCGATGCTTCGGTGGCTGCAGGCGGCAGCTCGTGGCTGGTGTGGCGGCGCAGACTCCATGTCACCACGGTGATTGGTAGACTAAACAGCTGCAGCGGAGCCAGCGTCCTCTGCCTCTCGCCAGGGCGGCCGGCTGGGGCTTTCAAAGCCGGCCTCGCTGCTATCTCCGCCATCAGCCCCAGCAGCATTTAGCCACTTTCTTCAAACGCCCAGCCAGGGCATGATGGTTAACGTCAAATCTGGCAGCAAGTCATAACCTAGAGGGCTGGGACATTTATCACGGCAGGGGCCCCTGGGGACTTCAAAGGGGCCTGGGGGGTAGAGGTGGGGGGCTGGGGCTGGGGGTGGGGCTGGCCCTCTACTCAGAACCTCTGAGGGCTCATCAGGGCTGGGAGGACCAAAGGGCTACCAAATAACCACAATGCTAATAATAAGTAGGAGTCCATTGATAATAGCTGTGGTGACCTGAGAGATTACAACTTTATTGTTATTTTTATCTTCCTTCTAGATATCAAGAAATGAGAGCACAGAGAGGTTAAGCCACTAGCCTACCACCACACAGCTAACAGTAAAAATAGCATCCACAGCAACAGCTGTAGCATTTGTCATTCACAGAGCCATTGCTTTGGGCCAGGTCCTTTGTGTGTTACCTTACTTCTCCAGGTTCTCTAGGAGACAAGAATTCTCCATGAGACAAGCAGGAGGAAGTCACCTGAAGGACACTGGGCCGCTTCCTCAAGGTGCCGTGGTACAGCTGGCATCCTAAAGCAGATGCTCCAAACCCAGCTGCCATCCCCTCCAAGAAGTCCCTGGGGCCACGGTCCTGAGGACAGCCCAGTCCTCCTCATCCTTCCCGCGCCAGAGGACCCAGTCCTGGCCGGAAGCCTCAGCCTGTGTGGGGGTAGATGGCTTCTGACTGGGCGGCTCCAGGCTGCTGAATGGCAGGGAGGAGAAATGCGGGAGCCAGGCCCTTTGCCTCGACCCTGCTGCCTGACCAAGCCTGGGGCCCTCGGTGGAGAAGAGCACTGGTGTCCCAGGCACGGAGGTGAGGAAAGGGCCCCAGTCAGATTCAGGTGGGGGAAGAGATGTTCCTGGGACAAGGCTGCTTCTCTGCTAGGCTCCCTGGAGCTCTGCGACAAACTACCACACTTTCCACACACTGTTCACCCCCAACGTGGAGCCACCCCAGATCTACTGAGAGCCCAGAGCCAGATGAGGGTCCAAAGCAAGGAGCAAAAACATCCCTGCTCAAAAGATTCAACTCCCTCTGCCAAGCCCAATGTGGCAATCGTCCCAAGAGAGAGTGCTCCACAGGACTTCCTGGAGGAGGTGCTAACTAGGCTGCTGAAGATGGAAATAAAGCCTGTGTGAGGGAGCAGGGCATTGAAATGGGGTCTCTAGAGGAAGAGAAGCAGGGGCTGGCGCTGTGACATAGTGGATAAAGCCGTCCCTGTGGCACTGGCATCCCATATGGGTGCCAGTTCAAGTCCCAGCTGCTCTCTCTTTTTTTTTTTAAAGATTTATTTTATTTATTTGAAAGACAGAGTTACAGAGAGAGGTAGAGACAGAGAGAGAGGTCTTCCATCTGCTGGTTCACTCCCCTGATGGCTTCAATGGCTGGAGCTGAACTGATCCTAAGTCAGGAGACAGGAGTATCTTCCGGGTCTCCCACGTGGGTGCAGAGGCCCAAGCATTTGGGCCATCTCTTACTGCTTTCCCAGGCCATAGCAGAGAGCTGAATTAGAAGAGGAGCAGCCAGGACTAGAACTGGCGCCCATGTGGGATGCTGACGCTTCAGGCCAGGGCATTAACCTGTTGTGCCACAGTGCCAGCCCCATGCTGCTCCAGTTTCAATCCAGCTCCCTGCTAATGCATCTGGGAAGGCAGCAGAGGATGGCCCAAGTGCTTGGGCCTCTGCTCCCACGTAAGAGACCTGGAAGAAGCTCCTTGCTCTTGACTTTGGATTGGCCCAGTCCCAGCCCCAGCCTGGCCATTGCAGTCATTTGGGGAGTGAACTAGCGGATGGAAGATTTCTCTCTGTCTCTCCCTTTTCTCTCTGTCTCTGTAACTCTGACTCTCAAACAAATCTTTTTAATTATTTATTTTTTAATAAATCTTTTTTTTAAATAGAAGCAATGGAACACACACTAGTGTGTGTCATATGTATAAAATGCATGTGTTTGTGTGTCTGTCCATGCTCAGGTCATTTGTGGGTTCCACAGACTGGAAAGGACACATAGACCCCTCTTGTCTCCAGGAGTTCAGGGGGTGAGATAAAGAGGAAGTGGTAGCTTGAAGGGAGAATCTAGGGGGCTTGAGAATGTTTGTGGACTCTAGGGAAGCAAATGGCAGAGGGGGAGGGGGAGGGGGAGGAGTGGGGAGTGGGGGAGGAAGGCATCAGCCTGTGCGGACAGGTAGAGACATTGTGAGGAGGGGCAGGAGGCCTGGTGGCCCATCACGGTGCAGGCTTCTCCTTGCTTCAGGAAAAGACTTAGGCCCCAGCATAGAGCATTGCGGTAAGACAGGGCGGGGGAGGGGGTAGAGAGGCAGGGCGGGCAGAAAGCCCAGGGATGTTGTGCAGGGGGAGGCAGGGAAGAGTCCTGCTCCAGAGTCAGAGTGAAGTCCCAGCTGTCCCAGGTTAGCCATGTAGCCTTGGGCAAGCCTCTTTAGCTCTCCTGACCTTGACCTCTGTCAAGCTGACAATGCGGTTGTTGTGAGCACTGGGTCAGACAGCACAGGGAAGTGCTTGCACACAGTGGTTGGCTGGGTCACGAGGCAGACAGAGGGGTGTGGGCAGCTGCAAGAGCCCGACAAGCACTGAGGACAATTCCTGGTGGCCCAGGCTGGCTTCCTTCCCTGTTCCGTGCGCCCAGGGCTCACTGGGCTTAAACCAACACTGGGGACTGGCCAGGAAACTCTGCCGGTTGTGCTCAGAGCCAACCCAGTCCCCATAGACTAATTTCACAACTTCCCGCCTGGGGTAGACTTGGGGTAAGGGGAACTGGGGTTCCAAGAAAGAGCATCTCATACAGTTGGTGCTTAATAGATGCCTGAGGGCACTGGCAGGACAGTCTGGCTGTGCTGTTGAGTAGCTGTGTGATTCTGGGCAGGACTCTCAGCTTCTCTGAGCCTCAGCTTCCCAACCACCAAGGTGAGGCTCCTAACACAGCCTCAAATTCTCAAGAGTGATAATCTCCGGGAGGGAGGAAGGTGGGAAGCCCATGGGGTGAATTTCACTTTGTATTTTCTACCCTGCAGCAGAATGATGCTTTGTGATGATGCAGAACAATGAAGATGTTTCCATAGTTTAAAAAAAAATCACCATCTTTCCTGCTTACTTCAGATGTGTGCTAACAGGATAGGGGATGAGGAAGTCCTTATTACATGTGAAGTGAGGAAACATCAGCATTTCCATTCTAGAGCACTTTGCCAGTTTTTGCAAAGGGATTTCAGAGTTATAAGATCAGACCTCAACCCTGCTTTCTAGTTACCTGTTACACCCTTCACTCAGCAAATGTTTACTGCAAGCCTACTGTGTGCAAGACCTGTACTAGGTGCTGCCAGTACAGAAGTTGGCAAAACAGTGCAAGTGCCTGCCACCAGGAGCTTACATTTGATGGGAGAGAACAAACACACACTATTGAACATATGGGAGAGAGCAAAGTCAAAGGGGATAATCAAGGAAGGCTTTCCTGAGGAAGTGTCCTGTATCCGGGCCCTGAAAAGAAATCAGGGAGTTAAGCCAGTGAAAAATCTTGGAGAATAATCCAGAGAGGGCAAAGACCTTGACACAGGAACTCCCTAAGCAGCGACCATTCATGCACTTGACCTTCAGCCACACTCTGATCCACTGTTTATCCATCTGTCCAAAAACTATCCACCCATCCACCCCCTATTCATCTGCCTTTCACTCTATTTACCTGTCCATCTACCCACTCATTCATCCATTCACTCAGAAAACTGGTCCATCCATCCACCTAACATACTTCCCTCTTCTTCCACCTGTCCATCCATCCATCCATCCGACATACACTGGAGATCTGTTATCACGGGAGGGAAGTCATGAAGAATTAGACTGCAGCTCTACTAATATGGAGATCAAGTTCACGGGGAGAGCCAGGTGCAAACACTTAGTTTATGGAAAGGCAGTTGATGGTGCATACTCCATCACTCACTATGCATTTTTGCTAAGGAAGTTCTCAGTGTTTTCCCATTTTTCTGATTTTAGGAAATCTTGCTCAGGTTTCATAGCTCAGATTCCATCCACCTTCTCCACAACACTTTTCTGATCCTTTCTCTCGACTTGGGCCACCCTTCTGCACCACTGTACTCTGTCTTGTTTTGTATCATTGTGTGAATTTCACCACTGGCTCATGAGCTCTTTAAGATCAGGGTGAAAATAAATAATAATAGACCACCGCTTATTGAGTGCTTAACTGTATGCTTCTTATTGTGCTAAGCACATTTTTATCTTATTTATTTTCCAAAACGCACAGAAGGGGACCCACTATTATTTGGGGGAGTTCTATTATAATCCCCATTTTACAGATGAGGAAACTGATACACAGAGAGTTCAAATATTTTGTCTATGTCACAAGCTTGTCAGTGGCAGCGCTGGGACCTAATCCTGGTTTTCCAACAGCGAAGGAGTCTTAAAAGTTGGACTTACTGCCATAGGCTTCTCCTCCCCATATTACCAGGCAAGAACAGCAGGAGGACAGAGAAAGAATGCTGAATACCACAGAGGTTAAGTTCCTGACTCAGCGATGGGTGTGGGGAAGTGGGGTGCAAACATTTATGATGTCACCTTCACCACAAGGATCCAAGTTTTATGACCTTGGCCCTGATCAATTCAGTTAACCTCTTTGTTTTCAGTGGTCTCCTGTGTACAATGGGAGGAGCCACAGCACCTATCTCCTAGGCTTACTGTGAAGTTACACAAGGATCAATGTAAAAGGCACATGGGTTCCTGACGTGCAGTCAGCAACCCCTAAAACTGAGATGCTTGTTTTATTGAATAAAGATTGCAACCTCATTTCCTGCACAATTTATATCCTTTGTTCTTTAACTGTTTGCCTATAAGGCTTTATTATTCTTACTTTACACTATTATATAGTAACTGTTGCTAAAAGTGCCAGAACTTTTGCCTTGGGAATTTTAAAACATTTCTTTAAAAAAGGTATCTGTAGGGCCAGCGCCAAGGCTCAATAGGCTAATCCTCTGCCTTGCTGCGCTGGCACACCGGTCGGGGCACTGGATTCTGTCCCGGTTGCTCCTATTCCAGTACAGCTCTCTGCTGTGGCCTGGGAGTGCAGTGGAGGAAGGCCCAAGTGCTTGGGCCCTGCACCCCATGGGAGACCAGGAGAAGCACCTGGCTCCTGCCATTGGTTCAGCGCGGTGCGCCGGCCTCAGTGCGCTGGCTGCAGCGCACCAGCAGCAGTGGCCATTGGAGAGAGAACCAACGGCAAAAGGAAGACTTTTCTCTCTGTATCTCTCTCTCTCTCACTGTCCACTCTGTCAAAAAAAAAAAAAAAAAAAGTATCTGTAGGCCGGCGCCGTGGCTCAACAGGCTAATCCTCCGCCTTGCGGCGCCGGCACACCGGGTTCTAGTCCTGGTCAGGGCGCCAGATTCTGTTGCCCCTCTTCCTGTCCAGCTCTCTGTTATGGCTCGGGAGTGCAGTGAAGGATGGCCCAAGTCCTCGGACCCTGCACCCGCATGGGAGACCAGGAGAAGCACCTGGCTCCTGGCTAAGGATCAGCGCAATGTGCCGGCTGCCACGGCCATTGGAGGGTGAACCAACGGCAAAAGGAAGATCTTTCTCTTTCTCTCTCTCTCTCTCTCTCACACTGTCCCCTCTGCCTGTCAAATAAATAAATAAATAAATTTACAAAAAAGGTATCTGAGAGACAGAGAGCTATAGAGACAGAAAGATACCGTTCATCTGCTGGCTCACTCTCCAAATGGGGTGGCAGGGACCCAACTACTCCATCCATCACTGCTGCATTAGCAGGAAGCTGGACCCAGGAGCCCAGTAGGAACTCAAATGCAGGCAGCCCAAGCAGCTCCTTAACCACTGGAGCAACCTATAGCCCAGCCTTTGGATTGGGTTTAAGCAACTCACCCCAGTGGGTCCCCACTACCAGCCCCAGCTGGGACAGGCCACGCCTGTGCTGAATGGGCTTGGGCGACACTTATCTGCCCTTCCCCTGGCTGTCAGTCGGGCCTTCCCAGGCCTCCCTGTAAATCACCCTGGTGATTTATACGGAGACATCCAGTCCACTAATCCGGTAAACAGGATCAGCAGGGTCCAGCTGGATTTATGGGCTGTCAGAAGGGCCTTTCACCACAGGAGATGTGCATCGTGTGACCCTTCTCCTCCTCACCACCAGCCAGAGCACCCTAACGGGCAGAGGTCACATGGCCCACGTTCCAGGCCCCACTCTGCTTCTTCAGCTGCTATTGGTGGTGTCCATTTCCCTCTCTGGGCCCCTACCCACAGGGTCAAGTATTCACCAAGCAGCTGGCATGCGGTCGGCAAGTGGGGAAACCAAAGGGGTTGTAAGCTGAGCCCTGATACTCCATGGTGGGCACTGATGTGTGGCCTGGGTTCAAAATCTGGCTCAGGTATTCCTTACTGTGTGCTTTCTCTCTGAGCTTTACCTTCCCTGGGTGTAGCATGATACTGGTACATTGCCCACGTAGTTGCTATGAAGGCAATATGAAAGGATGTGTGTAAAGTGCTTACATAGTACCTGCCACTTACTAAGGGACCCGTCAAGTATTAGCTAATAACAAGTACTGTTGCATGAATAACTGGCCTGGGGAACTCACAAGATGGGCACACAGAGGAAGCCTGCCCTGGGACGTGCAACGCCGCTTTGTTTTGTGGCTTTGGGGAATTGAAAGGCATCTTAGAGTCCCTGGCAGGGACAGCATGGAGACCTCTACAGAAGTTCGACCTGAAGCAAGGCACCATGGATGGGTCTTATAGGCAGAGTGGGCAACAATGATGCAGAAATGATCCACGACCTGAAAATACCCCCCACCCACAGATCCAATGACAATTCCTATCAAAATCTTAGCATCATCTTTTGCAGAAATAGAAAAGCTAATTCCAAAATTCATATGGAATTTTAAAAGACCTCAAAATATCAAAAACAATCTAGAAAAAGAATAAAGCTGGGGATCTTACACAACTTGATTTTAAAACGTACTACAAAGCTATTAGAATCAAAACATAATGAACCATTGGAATAGAATCGAAGCCCAGAGACAGGTCTTGAAACATACATGGTGGATTGAGACAGATGCCAAGACCATGCAGCGAGAAAAGGACAGTCTTTTCAATAAATGGTATTGAGAAAAGTGGATATCCATACACAAAGGAATGAAGCTGGGACTCTATATCAAATGCAAAAATTATCTCAAAATGGACCAAAGACTGAAATTTAAGAGCTAAAGCCACAAAACTCTTAGAGGAAAATATGGGAAAAGTCTTCATGACCTTGGATTTGATGATTGTTTCTTTCTTTTTTTTTAATGATTTTTTTTTGACAGGCAGAGTGGACAGTGAGAGAGAGAGACAGAAAGAAAGGTCTTCCTTTTCCATTGGTTCACCCCCACAATGGTTGCTGTGGCCGGCGCACTGCACTGATCCAAAGCCAGGAGCCAGGTGCTTCTCCTGGTCTCCCATCCGGGTGCAGGGCCCAAGCACTTGGGCCATCCTCCACTGCACTCCCGGGGCCATAACAGAGAGCTGCACTGGAAGAGGGGCAACCGGAACAGAATCTGGCACCCCGACCGGGACTAGAACCCAGTGTGCCAGCGCCGCAGGCGGAGGATTAGCCTAGTGAGCCACAGTGCCGGCCAATAATTGTTTCTTAAATAGGACATCAAAAACTCAGACTATGGGGAAAACGGGTTTCATCAAAATTAAAAACTTTTTTGTACTAAAGGACACTATCAAGAGAGGGGAGGAGCAAATACCTGTACATCTCAGTAATTGATAAAGGATCAATATTCAGAAGATACAAAGAACTCCTACAACACGACAGTGAAAATGAACAAAATGAACGAGCCAATTAAAAATGGGCAGAGGACTGGAATAGACATTTCTCCAGAAACGATCTGCAAACATCCAGGAAGCACAAAAAAAGATGCTCAACATTGCTAGTTTCTAGAAAGATGCAAACCAAGAGCACAATAAGACACCACTTCATACTAACTAGGATGGCTATTATTTATTTCTGTTGTATTTTAAATTTGATTTATTTAAGAGAGAGTGCCCATCTGCTTGTTCACTCTGCCACACATCTGCAAAGGGTAGAGATGCCTCTGGGACTGAAGCTGGGAACTTGAAACTCAATCCAGGTCCCTTGCATGGGTGGCAGGAACCCAATTATTTCAGTCATTACTAGCTGCTTTCCAGGGTCTGCATTAACAGGAGCTGGGAACTGAGCCTTGGCACTCTGATGTGGGATGGGGGCATCTTACCTGGCCTCTCAGCTGCTAGTCTAAATGCCTGATGGATAGGAAAGTTACAAGGGTTGGCAATGATGTGGAGAAGCTAGAACCCTGTGGGTTGCTGGTGGGGATGCAGTCTTCAAGCAGTCAAAAACAGAGTTATATTACAACCCAGCATTTCTGCTCATAGGCATTTACCCCCAAATAACTGAAAATAGAGGCTTAAACAGACATATTACAGCAATGATCATAACAACATTATTCACAATGGACAAAGGAAGGAAACCACCCAAGTGTCCATCAAGAGGAAATGTATAAACAAAATGGGAAGATAAACACAACAAAATATTATTCAGCCCTAAGAAGGAGTGACATTCTGATATACGCTACAACACGGAGAACATTATGTTCAGTGAAACCAGTCAGATATAGAAGGATGAGACTTGAATGAGATGCTCTTTTTTTACTTTTATTTAATAAATATAAATTTCCAAGGTACAGTTTTTGGGTTACAGTGGCTCCCCCCCATAACTTCCCTCCCACCCACAACCCTCCCATCTCCCACTCCCTCTCCCATTCCATTCACATCAACTCATTTTCAATTATCTTTATATACAGAAGATCAATTCAGTATATATTAAGTAAATATTTCAACAGTTTGCACCCACACAGAAAAAAAAATGTAAAGTACTGTTTGAGTACTAGTTATAGCATTAATTCACATTGTACAACACATTAAGGACAGAGATCCTACATGAGGAGTAAGTGCACAGTGACTCCTGTTGTTGACTTAACAATTGACACTCTTGTTTATGGCGTCAGTAATCAACCTAGGCTCTTGTCATGAGTTGCCAAGGCTACGGAAGCCTTTTGAGTTCACCGACTCCTATCTTATTTAGACAAGGTCACAGTCAAAGTGGAAGTTCTCTCCTCCCTTCAGAGAAAGGTACTTCCTTCTTTGATGGCCTGTTCTTTCCACTGGGATCTCACTTGCAGAGATCTTTCATTTAGGTTTTTTTTGTTGTTGTTTTTTTCCAGAGTGTTTTGGCTTTCCATGCCTAAAATACTCTCATGGGCTCTTCAGCCAGATCCGAATGCCTTAAGTGCTGATTCTGAGGCCAGAGTGCTGTTCAGGACATCTGCCATTCTATGAGTCTGCTGTGTATCCAGCTTTGTATGTTGGATCATACTCTCCTTTTGAATTCTATCAGTTAGTATTAGCAGACACTAGTTTTGTTTATGTGATCCCTTTGGTTTTTTTTTTTTTTTTTTTTTGGACAGGCAGAGTGGACAGTGAGAGAGAGAGAGAGAAACAGAGAGAAAGATCTTCCTTTTGCCGTTGGTTCACCCCCAAAGTGGCTGCTACGGCCGGTGCATTGCGGCCAGCACCCTGAGCCGATCCGAAGCCAGGAGCCAGGTGCTTCCTCCTGGTCTCCCATGCAGGTGCAGGGCCCAGGACTTGGGCCATCCTCCACTGCCTTCCCAGGCCACAATAGAGAGCTGGACAGGAAGAGGGGCAACCAGGACAGAATCCGGTGCCCCAACTGGGACTAGAACCTGGGGTGCTGGCGTCACAGGCAGAGGATTAGCCTAGTGAGTCATGGCGCCGGCCCATTTGACTCTTAATCCTATCATTATGATCAATTGTGAACTGAAACTGATCGCTCTGACCAGTGACATGGCATTGGTACATGCCACCTTTATGGGATTGAATTGGAATCCCCTGGCACATTTCTAACTTGTGTGGGATACTCTAACAGGCAAATTCACGGAGACAGAAAGGAGAGTAGTGCTTCCCATGAGTGGGGAGTGGGTGAATAGGGAGCTATTACTTCATGGGTATAGAACTGCTATTTGGGGTGACAGAAAAGCTTCAGAGATGGGTAGTGGTGATGGTTACACAACATCATAAAAGCATGCAATGCCAGTGAACTAGCAATGGTTACACCTGGCAATGGTTAAAATGGTAAACCTCACATTATGTGTATTTTATCTCAATAAATGTACATACACACAATTATGACTGCATTTTTTCAAAAAGGACTTCAAGTCTAAAGAACAAGTGCGTGTGCGTGCGCGTGTACATGTGTGTGTGAGTTAGAGATGGGAGTGGAGAGTGAAGATAAAAGGGAAGAGAGAAAACGCCTGTGCATAATCAGGCAGCATGGACCAACAGTAGTGGTGACCCTGGATATAGGAGGGTGGTTAACCCAACCCTTCACCTTCGAGGTGCTGGAAGCAAACACACAAACTCGCCCTGGCAAGCAGAATAATAGCTATTAGTGAGGGGCTAAAACACTGGGCCTGAAAATGGCATCTAGATGCCCACTGTTCTATTCTCATTGGTTTGTGTTTGAAAAAGCATGTTTTATAACAGAAGTTAAAACAGTCAACAGCCAGGGTGCAGTTCATGCAATGCAGGGAAACCAGAGGGGCTGCAGTCAGGGGACAACGTGCACCTACTCGCTCAGTTGCTCTATGTATTGAAGACTTTGATCCTCAGTTACTGTTATCAGTAAAATAGGTCTAGGAGCACTGTATATCTGGCACAGCAAGTTGTGTGGATTTTTAAAAAAGATTATTTTTATTTATTTGAAAGACAATTACAGAGAGAGGCAGACACACACACACACACACACACACACACACACACACACAGAGAGAGAGAGAGAGAGAGAGAGAGAGAGAGAGAGAGAGAGAGAAAGTCTTTCATCCATTGGTTCACTTCCCAAATGGCTGCAATGGCCAGAGCTGAGCTGAGCCAAGTCGATCCAATCTGAAGCCAGTAGCCAGGAGCATCTTCCAGGTCTCCCATGTGGGTGCAGAGCCCTAAGCACTTGGGCCATCCTGCACTTCTTTCCCAGGAGCATTAGCAGGGAGATAGATCAAAAGTGGAGCAGCCAGGACTTGAACTGGTGCCCATATGGGATGCCAGCACTGCAGGCTGGGGCTTTAACCCACTGTGCCACAAAGCTGGTCCCGTGAGCTTTGTTTTTATGGTTGCCTGCCCTACCTTCTTCAGAGGTCATAGCCGGGAACTCATACATGAGTACACTTCAAGAATGGCAGTGTACTGGGCGGATAAGGAGTTAGATGTTTGAAGGGTCAGAGGGCCCCCTGCACTATCTGGGTGGGCTTCATGAGGCAGTGCTGGCAGGGCACATCTTGGTGCTGGCATGGGACAGGTAGAAAGGAGGAGAGGTGTGAGGAGGCACAAAACATCCAGCAGCTGGAATGCAGGTGACTGAGGTGACCAGAGGGGAGGAGAGAAGGGAGGCAGAGGGGCAGAGAAAGGCACAAGAGAAAGAAGTGGCTCACAGTAGGGACAGGGTCCATGGGGAACCGCCAACCAGTCTGCAGACTCCTTAATTTGTTCATTCACTTGTTCATTCAGCCTCTATTCACTCTCAACAGGCGCCAGATCCTGTGCTGGGGACCAGCGATGCAGCGGTAAACAAGACAGACTGAGCTGCTATCCTCAAGGGGCTGACACCTGCCAGTAGAAACAGACTCACAAAGAAATCAAATGGAATAAAAGAATCTCTTGGTGGCCACCAGCACTGGGCGGAGAGCGCCTGGGAGCGGGATGAGAGGAGTTGGCCCCAGGAAGAGCAGGGCAGGGCCAGCCCAGGCAGAAGGGCAATTTTGGAGATAGGGAAGGCAGTCGCCACGGAAACTCTGGGGTATCAGGCACCTCTGCCCAGAGACACCACATCCATTTTCTTTGCCTTCATCTTACTTTTGGAAAGGCCATCTGATGTCACTTGGTCCTTTGTACAAACAGGGAAACTGAGGCCTAGGGAGTCTAAGGTCATGATTGCCCATGGGGAGGGGGAGCCCTGTTCTATAACCCCACTTGGATTCTTTCCTGTTCCTTTGTTAGGAAGGGGCTTTTTCTCATGTTGAAAGAATTGGACAAGATGGCAATGGCACAAACATGCTGACTGGCTTTACACAGGCACTGGGGGATGTGACCCTGGAGCCTGAGGACCCGGGATTTGGGGACAAATGTGGGCCATCTTGCAGAGAAGAGAAGATATACATACTTCCTATGAGTTCGTTTAAATGATAATACAGGAAAGACTTTTCTTCCCTTTTCTAGGATTTTCTCTGTTGGGATGTGGGAGGTGAGGGCAGGAGTGCTGTTTTCCCAGAACTCAGAGCCTCCCTGGGAAGAGGAGCAGCAGACGCGAAGTCCTGGAGGAGAGACGTGGGCCACCAGTGGGGCAGGGAGACAGCTTCCAGGCTGACACAGGAACGCACTTGCTCCTCCTCAGTGTGTCCACATAGGAATCCTGGGGCCAGCAGCACACGAGGGGCTAAGTGGTCGTCCATCAGGGCAATGCCTGGGTGAGGTGAGAAGATGAACTTCTGAGATGTTTTCCAACTTACAGTCAATGAACACTCAGGCTTATGTTTAGGATCCAATGATAAGATTAAGAACCCAACAATAAATATCAATTGTTAGCTGACTCGATACCAGATAAGTGATGGGTCCAGCTCCCATTTTCCACAGTCCTTGGCTGGCCCTCAAAGTCTCCCCATGTGTCCAGTTTCAGGGGTGTTGCGGGAAGAAGCTTTGGCTGCCAGGTTACCCTGGGCATTTCCTTTCCTGCCAGTACACAGCTCGTCAAATCTCTACAGAGCCTGGGCCCAGGTCAGGGCCCAGCCACAGGCACCAGATTCTCATAAGGGTCCCGTGAGGAGGTCCTATCAGTGCCTCTGACTCCAAGAGGTTTTGACTCCTCCATTCTTCTTTGTTAGTGTGAAGGAAGCTCCCAACTCTCTCCTTATGACTGAGGGGTCTGCACCTGCTCATGGAATTCTCATGTGAGGCTGAAGGCCATCAGTCCCAGAGAAGAGGATCCCTGCTGACCTGGAGAAGCAGGAGTGCAGCTGGGTGGAGGGCCCAGGAAAAGGCTGCAGGAGGAAGGCCACCGTGGAGCAGAGCTAGGAGCGTGCACACGTGTGTGTGTACACATGCACACTGGCCACAGAAAAGTATCATGTGAGTCAATGGCACAGTCTCAAGTCTCCACAATCGCATACACATCCAGCGAGCATCCTGGCTCTTCTCCTGGGTTAAGCAGAACAGGCGAATGGCAACATGAAGAACTGGATAAATATGGCAACAGCTGGCTGTACGTGGCATGCAGGCAGATGGCAGGGTCTACAGACATCCGTGTGATCCCTGTGCCCGCTTTGTCTCTGCCTCCTCTGAACTGAGAACACGTCGGGTGGATTGTGATCCTCTGCCGTCACTTCCACACCCTTGGTTTGCACAGAGCTTCAGCACAATTCTGCTTGATTCTCTGACCACTTTCTGGGAAGAGATTTTCTTTTTTTAAGCCTTGAAACAAATTGTTGCTGAGGGGAAGGAAAAGTGTTGCTGAATTTCAAGCCCAGTGCTATTTTTCTAAGATTTGGTTCTCTAAGAGCAGGATAAAACAAATATCTTTTTATCACCATGAGGCTTTCTAACAAGCTCCCCCATGCCCTTCTCTTAAATTTAAATCACTTGTCTCCACAGCAAACCTCCCAGAGGTACCGCTGTTAACAGTCCTCGGGAGGCAGGGCTGGCCGCAGCTGGCAATGGCAACCCCTAGCTTGTGGGCAGCAAGCCGGGGAGAGTGTGGGGCTCGGGACAGGCGCGTGCAGAGAGCATGTGGGATTGTGCCTTTCCAGAAGTGCTCTTTGTTGAGGTAAGAGGTGTCATCGCACTGAGGAAACACTGGGGCACTCGCAGATGAGGATGCAAAGGGCCTGCGGCCACTGCAACTTTGACACAGTCTGGCAGATGTCCAGGGCTTGGAGCGAAAGGAATCCACTTCCACATTCTTCTACCTGGCCACCCACCAGAGGTTTACACATCCCTGGGAGAGGTTATCTGCATGACTCCAGGCAGGCCCAGCCCTGGGCCTCCCATGGGTGAACCTGGGGGATGTTGAGAAAGGCAGCTGGGAGTGTGTGTGTGGGCGGGAAGTAGGGAGGCCAGGTGGGGTTCAGAGGAAGGGTTTGTGGAATCCAGAGACTCATAGAGCCACCTGAGTTGCTCCTCTTCCAGCTGTGCCCTGCCAGCAAACCGAGAGGTCTTCCCTGGAAAAGCTGTCTCTGCCCTTGGTCCCTGGGTGAGCCTGGACACATCGACTTCCCTACCTGTGGAGAGAGGCTGCTGGCTTCCTGGGGACGTGGGCCTTTTGGCACTCTGATTAGAACATCTCTGTATAGCGTGCATGTTACGTGGGCAGATTCCAAATTGTACTCCCACACTCGGGGCTTTTGGCCCTCTCCAAGGCCCTCTGTGAGGGCTCTTGTTCACACAGAGCTGCTCAACTGTTGTGGAACAGATGAATGATCCCATCCAACTCTCTCCCACCAGGATTCTAAGGGCCAGCTGTGATGCTGTATAGGCATGTCTTGCAGACAGAAGCAAAGCTGGGCAGGAAAGACACTGGCCTGCTTCTTAAGAGGCCCCATGGGCCTTCTGACTACTGGTCCTGTGACATACATGGGTTTTCCAAGCAGCTACTATGTGCTAGGGGCTGGGGCGAGGCCTGAGACTATGCCAGGCCCGGGTGCACACAAGGCACAGGTGCAACACTCCAGCTGGGCTGCACGTGGACTCCTGTGGGCCTTGGACACTTTGACTTCGCATGCCCCTTCTTCCCTCAGGAAATACTTGAAAATACGTATTTAACACTGGACTTCTGCATACAGGTCAGATTCATATTTATTAATCTTTTCTTCTGAGTTAAAACAAATTCAAATGAAACCATTGCTGTGGGCCCCTGTGTGTCACAGGCTGAGGGTCAGTGGGCCTGCTCGCAGCTCAGCTGTGCCCACAAGATAACACAGAAGTGAAAGTGGCGGCGCCCAGCAACTGCATCAGAAAGAAGCCAGGTGATGGCAGAGAAAGAAGTCAGGGAAGGCTTCCTGAGCGAGACAGCATGCAAAGAAAGACTGAATCAGTGCGGGCACAGACGCTCTCTGCCTTGGGAAGAGACCTGGACGTGCCAGAGTTTGCAGGGAGGGACAAGCAGGACATGTGGGATACCAGAGAGAGTCTCTGCCCAGCGACCCTCAAAACTGGACCTGAGGCGGGCATCTGGCTTTGCACTGAAGACGTCTGCACCCCACGTTGGAGGGCCTGGGTCTGAGTGCTGGTTCTACTCCCGATTCCAGTGTCCTGCTAATGTTACCCTAGGAGACAAGAGGTGATGGCTCAAGTGGTTGGATCTCTGTCACTGTTGCAGGAGACCTGGAATGAGTTCCCAGCTCCAGGCTTTGGCCCAGCCTAGTCCTGGCTGTTGTGGTCGTTAGGGGAATGAACTGGCAGTGGATGGAAACTTCTTTTTCTCATTCACTCAAATAAATTAATTAAAACAACAAAAACCAAAAAGCTGGGCCTGAGGCCATTCAGGGTCTTCCCCACGGCCGTACTCCCTCACAGACCTTGGCTTCCCGCTCTCATCTGCAAAAATCTCAGAATGTCAAGATGTTAGCTAGCTTCACGATCACTACTTGTTTATAGAGTACTGACTAGCACAAGGCACAGGAAGCTTTCTTATTATCCCATTGTACAGATGAAAAAACCAAAGTTCGAGGGCTTAGGTGACTTGCCTACAGTGAAACAGCTCAGAAGAGGCTGAACCACGCTTAGCAGCTCAGTCTAACCCGGAGCGCTGAGCCCCTGCTACTGGGCCTTACGGTCTCTCTGAGGCTGATGAGCCCCAGCCACGGATGGGAAAACTGAGGACCAGAGCTGAGCTAGTTGAGCTGAGTTGCTCAACGGAGCTGGGAATTGAGTCCAGGTGGCCGACTCCCCACCGCCCAGGGATGCTGCTAACAGCTAGGGAGACCCTATGCCTTCTGAGGGCTCCCAAGGGCATCAGCAGACCTCCACAGCCTCTCAGCCTCAGGCAGCACAGAGCTCGTTCCCACAATGTCCTTGTCCCCTTCCTGGCCAGTGCTTCCCACCCACCTCTCTGTGTAGGTGTCTGCAGACTCGGTTTTTGTGAGTCAGACAGAGATGCCTTCCCCAACAGTTGTTCTGAGAGAGACCAGGGTGGGAGTGGAGGCTCTTTCTTCTTGAAGTTCTCCCAATCCCTACTCCCTGCCCCCAGGGAAGGCTCAGCAAGGACACAAGAGGCTCCTCTGTGTCCCAAACCCATCCCTCCAGTGCTAGAAGCACCTGCTGCCTGAGCTGGTGGTGCAGATGTTATCATGGGCAGGAGCTGACTCACCGTTGTGACATCCTAGCCCGCTGGGCAGGAACGTAGTTTGGGCGCCACACTCTTCCATGGGTATGAACACATTGGCGTTCTCCTGGGGTGGGGCAGTGGGGAGGCAGGGCCTCCACACAGTGCTCATGGGGCAGAAATGCAATAATAGGAGCAGGGCTGTGGAAACAGGGGATGATAAGTCTGTCATCAAATCTTGGGAGGGCATTCCATAGACAGGAGGTTAATGTTTGAAGAGTCCTCCAGGGAGCGTTGGGACCCTGGGGCAGCAGTGACAGGTGGAGCCCATTCAACCCAGCACCTGTGGGCTTCCTCACCGACCCTCTTTGGGGGCTGTGTTTGTCAGGGCTGGGCAGGAAGGAGATTCAATGAGCAGGCAGTTGCGTGGATTGGAGCACTTTACAAGGCCGTGAACCAACCCTCCTCATCTTCTAAGAGTACAACAAGTTTAGTAGAAAAAACACACAGCTTTGGAGTCAGACAGTCCTTGTTTAGATGCATGGTTTCTGGGCCTGTGTTGTGGTGCAGAGGGTTAAACCATCTGCAATGCCGGCATCCTATATGGATGCTTATTTCTGAGTTCCAGCTGCTCCACTTCCAATCTAGCTCTCTGCTAATGCTCCTGGGAAAGCAGTGGAAGATGAACCCAAGTGCTTGAACCTCTGCCACCCATATGGGAAACCCGGATGGAGTTCCTGCCTCCTGGCTTCAGCCTGGTTCAGCTCTGACCATCATGGCCCTTTGCGGTGAGAACCTGCTCTTCCTCTCTGTCACTCCCTCTCTGTCATTCGCCTTTCGAATAAACAAATCTTGAAAAAAAAAAAATGGTTTCTGGGGCTGGCGCTATGGTGCAGTGGGTTAACGCCTTGGCCTGAAGCGCCAGCATTCCATAAGGCCACCAGTTCGAGACCCGGCTGCTCTACTTCTGATCCAGCTCCCTGCTAATAACCTGGGAAAGTGGTAAAAGATGGCCCATGTGGGGGGCACCCACATGGGAGACCCGGAAGAAGCTTCCGGCTCCTGGCTTCAGATTAGCACAGCTCTGGCCATTGTGGCCATTTGGGGAGTGAACCAGTGGATGAAAGACCTCTCTCTCTCTGCCTCTCCTTCTCTCTCTGTGTAACTCTGACTTTCAAATAAACAGATCTTTAAAAAAAATCAGTTTCTACCACACACAGGCCGCATGATCCTTCACCACTGTGTGACTTGACTTCCTCTGATGTGCAGTGGGAACAGTCAAGGCAATAGAGGCTGTCCTGAGAATTGACATAATGTATACAAAGGTTCTGACAGTAACTCAGTTTCTCTTACCATTTTACAGGCAAAGAAAACAGTTTTGGAGCTGAAAAGTGACACCCCTGCCCAGGGTAAAATGCCTGGTAGCATGTAGGTTGATTCAGCATTGGAAACGGGATTTTTTTTTTTTTTTTTTTTTTTTTTTTTTTTTTTTAGCATTTACTTATTTATTTTAAAGGTAGAGTGGCAGAAAGACAGAGATACAGAGATTCTGAGACAGACCTTCTATCTACTGGTTCACTTCCTAAATGTCAACACAAGCCAGGGCTGCGCCAGGTTGAAACCAGGAGCCAGGAACTTCATTTGGATCCCTTATGGGGGTGGCAGGAGCCCAAGCACTTGGGCCATCATCTGCTTCCTCCCAGGTACATTAGGAAGGAGCTGGATCTGAAGTAGATCAGCCGGGACTCATAGCTGTTGATACAGGGTGCTGGCATTCCAAGCAGCGGCTTAATCCCTGTGCCACAATGTTGGCCCCAGAACCTGGGCTGCTTCCAGTATCCCGCACACTGTGTCCTGTCCATCTAGATGCACTTACTGAGCACCCACAACATGGCTGAGCTGAATGCTGACCTACTTAGCAACTGCTTTAGGACCAGGTACAATGCTTATCCTGTTCTACAGAAGCAGCTCAAACAACAAAGCTAATTAGTCAAGGTCCCACCAATGACAAAGCAACTGAGTCAGGATTCCAAGTCAAGTTGTCTCCCAAGCCCATGCTCTTAACTAGGAGTTGTCAAGCAATGGCTGGTGGGCCAAATCTTGTCTACTATCTATTTCTGTGAATAATATGACTCACAGGGCCTCACATCTTTACTACCTGGCTATTTGCCAAGAAGTTTGTCTTTCCCTGCTCATGGTGGCCAGGTCATAGTTTTCCCTTGAGAATTCTAAAGAGTATTTGTTTAACCCAAGTCACACTTTTAGGTAGGAAGTAGAGAAGCCCAGGGAATGAATCCTCAATCCCCACCTTCTGCGATGGTCTCCTCCTTCCACCTGTCCCTGTGTAGATCTTTTAAGTTGAGGGGAATGTGCCAGCTGAAACCAAGCACATAATATGCCAAGCACATTAACGACTTCTGGTGTTTTTTGCACTTGTATATTGTGATGTAACCTGGGGATTTCTATCATTTCATAAGAAAAATATTATTATTTACAATGATTTAAAAAGTTTTTTTAAATAAAAAACGTTGTTTATTTGAAAGGCAAAGTGATAAAGAGAGAAAGCTGGTTTACTTCCTACACGCTTGCAACAGCCAGGGCTGGGCCAGGCTGAAGGCAGCAGTCAGGAACTCCATCCAGGTCTCCCATGTAGGTTGTAGGGACTCCAGCATGTGAGCCATCATCTGCTGCCTCCCAGGATTGCTTTAGCAGGAAGCTGGATCGCAAGTGGAGTAGCTGGGACTTGAACCCCGCACTCTGATCTGTGATGTGACTGTCCCAAGCAGTGGCTTTAACCCATGTGCCACACACTTGCCTCATGATTTTTCACTTTATTCTTTACTGATACTTACTATTGTTAGCGTTACTTATTATTACTGTGTAAGTAACACAGCTTCTTTTCTCTCTTTAAATATATGATTTACATAGTAAATGTATAAAACCCCAGGACCACTTCCTTCCCCAAGTGGATTGGTGATAATTTTAGCCATAACCAAGCAGATAATATATTTTCATATCCAGGGATTAAAGGAATAGATCAAGTTCACAGAAAAATATACAAGCCGATGAATCTGAGCAGGAAGAGTACCAGACCAGGAGTCAAGAGATCTTGGTTCTAGACACAGCAGATAGCTTTTCCTAGTATGGTATAACAGTCACAATGCCCCCCCCCCCAAAAAAAAAAAAAAGCTCTTGGGAGTAGCTGTGCTAGAGGCAGGGGCTTAACAAGATGACTTCTGACCCCACAATAGCATTCTCTATTCTGAATCCAGCAATTCCTTTGGGAGTGGGGGATGGTCTTCGGGCAGCAGGCACCTTACCAGTCATTTCTGGTTTTGTCACAGGATCCAGGACTCTTTTATCAGAGGAAGGGGATTTAGGTTGGATGAGGGTGGAGTGTCCCTGGCGGGAGCCAGTAGACCAAAGGACACCACGTTTGGTCTCTGGTGGGGAGGAGGTGGAAGTCCAGGGAAGCAGAGGCTGACCTGTCATCCCTCCTCATCCTGGGATGGCTCTATCAGGGTGCTGGGGGACAGGACAGGATGGATGTGTCATCACCATGCGGGGCACCGTGTCCCCACCTTCCAGCTAATCCTCACCATGGCTGCACTGTCCTCAGGTCAAGAATGAAACCCCTTTGTCTTTAATATAATTTCTTACAACTTGATGGGCAGAAAAAAGGAATTACATTGTTGCTTTTCTGTGTACCGATTTGATCACTCTAGGACTCAAGCTTTTCTTTTATTTAGCTATTTCTGTTTCTTTCTCTGTAAATAATTATTCATGGCTTTTCCTTTTGTTTTTTCCCTAGAGCAGTATTTGTCTTTTTACATTTGATTTTTTTAAGACTAGATGCTAAGTGTTATCAATATAGCTTTTGTTTACATGTCAAAGTTTTACCAAATTAAACACAGCTGAATGTAGCATGAACCTGTTAATAGCCTTCCTTGCTCTGCTATTCCCAACTTCCAGGAAATAACTGCTAATTAACATTTGCTGGGTAACTGCCATCAACTTTTTCGTACTTATTCAAACTTAAATACAGATATATACATATCGTCTTTTCCCTTTTTAAAAAAGGGAAATTTATTGGGGCTGGCTCTGTGGTGTAGCAGGTGGAGCCGCCGCCTGCAGGGCCAGCATCCCATGTGGCTGTTCCACTTCTGATCCAGCTCTCTGCTATGGCCTGGAAAAGCAGTGGAGGATGGTCCAAGCCCTTGGGCCCCTGCACCCTTGTGGGAGATCCGGAGGAAGCTCCTGGCTCCTGGCTTCTGATCGGCACAGCTCCAGCCCTTGTGGCCAGTTAGGGAGTGAACCAGCGGATGGAAGACATCTCTCTCTGCCTCTCCTCTCTCTATGTGTAACTCTGACTTTCAAGTAAAATAAATAAATCTTTTTTTAAAAAAAGAAAGTAAAACAAAAAAAGAGAAATTTACTTAATCTTTTTTTAAGGTTTATTATTTGAAAAGCAGAAGCAGAGAAAAAGAGAGAGGGAGGGGTGAAGGGAGACAGCTATCTTCCATCTGCTATAAATAGCTGTAATATCCAAGTCTGGGCCAGACAGAGGCCAAGGGCCAGGAACTCCATCTGGGTCTCCTATATGGGTGACAGGGGCCCAAGTACTTAACCCATCATCTGTTACTTTCTCAGGCTTATTAGCAGGAAGCTGGATCAAAAGCAGAGTAGCTAGGACTAGAACTATTACTCTGATGTGGGATGTCGGCACTGCAAGCAACAGCTTAACTGGCTGTGGCACAACACAAGCACTCATACTTTTAAAACTTGAAATATATATATATATATATATTTAAAGATTTCATTTATTTATTTGAGAGGTAGAGTTACAGACAGTGAGAGGGAAAGACAGAGAGAAAAGTGTTTGGTCCACTGGTTCACTCCCCAAATGGCCACAATGGCTGGAGCTGTGCCAATCCAAAGCCAGGAGCTTCTTCCGGGTCTCCTACACAGGTGCAGGGGCCCAAGCACTTGGGCCATCCTCTACTGCCTTCCTAGGCCACAGCAGAGAGCTGGATTGGAACTGGAGCAGCTGGGACTTGAACTGGCGTTCATATGGGATGCCCGCACTGCAGGTGGCGGCTCTACCCATTATGCCACAGCGCCGGCCCCTTCTCTGTTTTTTAAACTCTTTCTTGTCATTTTCACTTCAAACATTAATCAAGAATTACTAGGCCCATTTTATTGGTTAGGGAAACTGAGGCTAAGGTAGGAGAAGAAGTGATCTACGAGGTGCTTCAACAATTTAGTCCCAGCACAAAAGCCCCAGCCTTCTGACTCTGGAGGGCCTCCCTTCTTTAAGCAAATGAATCAGAAGTTATGCACCCAAAGTCCCTTGTCTTGAGGGATAGGCTGGAGTTTGGGGGGTAGACGAAGTACAAGCACTAACATTAAGGGTCCATTAAGGATGAGAAAGTGTCCCCAAGGTTCTAGTCAACCCTAACATCCAAGGTGACCTTGGAGCAAGTCGCCTGCCTGCTCTGGACTCCCCCTACTCATCTGCAATGTGAGGGCTTGGGTCCAGCCACAGGACTTTAAACAGCAGCCACCACAAATAAATGTTCCTCAAAGATAAACACAGAGAGGCAGATTCCCGGATGCTTGTTGTGTTTGTATTGGTGAAAACTTGGAAGCAATCAACATATCCACCACTAGGGGATGCATTAAATACAATCAATCATTCATTTATTCATATCTTCATTCATTCATAGGACAGTTACTGGGTAACTACTGTCAGACCCTGTTTTAGAGACTAGGAATTTTAGACAGTAGGAATCAGTGGTACAGAAAGTATACCAAGTCTGTGCTGGTACTATGATACAGTACGTTAAGATACTACCTGCATGGGAGGTGGGATGGGAGCTGGGGTTGGGGGTAATTATAGGGGAAAGAGCCACTATATTCCCAAAGTTATATCTATGTAAAAATGTATTCATTAAATAAAAATTAAAAAAAATACTACCTGCAATGCCGGCATCCCATATGGGCACCAATTTGAGTCCCAGCTGCTCTGCTTCTGTTGCAGCTCCCTGCTTATGTGCCTGGGAAAGCAGTGGAGGATGGCCCAAGTACTTGGGCCCCTGCCACCCATGTAGGAGACCTGGATGGAGGACTGGCTCCTGGCTTCTGCTTAGACCTGCCCTGGCTTTTGCAGCTATTTGAAAGGTGAACTGCAGATTAAAAAAAAATTCTCTCATTTTCTCTCTCTCTCTCTCTCTCTCTCTCTCTCTCTCCCTCTCCCTCTCCCTCTCCCTCTCTCCCTCTCTCCCTCTCTCCCTCTCTCCCTCTCTCCCTCTCCTTCAAATAAAAACATAAATCTTTAAAACGGACCAAGTCTCCACCTTCTTGGGACATACCTGGGAGCCAAGTCTGCCTAGCTCTGAGCTGCACCCAGTTATGGGAAAGGGGATGGATGCATGTGTCCCATCACAGAGGGGTCTCCAGGCCACAATGCAGAGCAGTGGAAGCAAGGCACCATGCCCAGTGTGGGATGGTTCCTTTACATAACCCCCTACCCTGCACAGGGCAAGTCTGTGTATCTGTCTGTGGGTGGACAGATCCATGAGGACACATGCTGAGGGGGTCTAGCAGTTGTGGTGCAGAGGGATAAGCCACTGCTTAACATTGCCCACATTCCACATCAGAGCGCTAACTGCTCCACTTCCAATCCAGTATTCCTGCGAATGCACCTGGGAAGGTGGTGGGTGATGGCTCAAGTGCCTGGGCCCCTGCCACCCCCACAGGAGACCCAGATAGAGTTGCTAGCTCCTGGCTTTGGCCTGGCCGAGCTTTGTCTATTGCTGCCATCTGGGCAGTGAACCAGCAGATGGAAGATCTCTGGTGGTCTCTCCCTTCTCTCTGTTACTCTGCCTTTTTAATAAACAAACAAACAAAAAAACAAATCTTGAAAAAACAAAGATGCTGAGGAATTTCTAGGGGCACATCCCCACACTGTGGAGTTTCTAGAAAGACAGGAGAATTCTCCAGGATTGACAGCACTTGTTCAGAGCATTTTAGCTTTATCAGGATGTTTCCAAAGAAGACATATTCAAGTATTGTTTACAGTTTTAAATTATTTTTTATTTTTATTTTTTTTTTACAGGCAGAGTGGACAGTGAGAGAGAGAGACAGAGAGAAAGGTCTTCCTTTTGCCGTTGGTTCACCCTCCAATGGCCGCCGCGGTCGGCGCGCTGCGGCCGGCGCACCGCGCCCGCCCGATGGCAGGAGCCAGGAGCCAGGTGCTTTTCCTGGTCTCCCCATGGGGTGCAGGGCCCAAGCACCTGGGCCATCCTCCACTGCACTCCCGGGCCATAGCAGAGGGCTGGCCTGGAAGAGGGGCAACCGGGACAGAATCCGGCGCCCCGACCGGGACTAGAACCCGGTGTGCCGGCGCCACAAGGCGGAGGATTAGCCTGTTGAGCCATGGCGCCAGCTTACAGTTTTAAATTTTTAAAAAATTTAACAAACAGATGCAGAGAGAAGGAAAGTAAACAATAAATATACATCATTCAGTCTTTGCAAGACCTGCCATGGGGGATGGGGAGGCTCTCTACCCACCCACAGCTAGGAAGCATCCTGGTTTGGGCATTAGAGCTTTTAAAGTAAACAAATCAATGTTTATGACTGCCTGGGACCAAGGATAAGCTGACCCCACAGACTAGGCAGCTCCCATTGCGTTCCGACATAGCGATTTCCCTTGGATCATGTGAATCCTGTCTCAGCAGGGCTGGAACACCTCCCCCAAGACTTAGCTCACCAGTAGGGAAACAGGCCCAGGCAGTGTGATTTCTTAATTTGCCGAGGACTCAACTAGTTTCACAGCCTGAATGACAACTGAGAAGTAATCTGGCCCTGCCTCCAGACCCCCGGTGGGGTGGCCAGATGGGGTGGAGGGGTTCCAACCCTGGGCTTCACAGGGGCAGCTCCCATGATGAGTCCCGGTGTCCAGCACATGCTGAAAGGACGCCTTGTCAACATGGGAGGAGATCAAGGCAGCCAAGGGGTGCTGAAACCTCCTGTCGGGTCCAGCATCTCGGAGGAGATAGGGACACTACCTCCACCCCCTCCTCAAGCTCTCGCCAGTGAATTCCGAGGGGCTTTGGAATCACTAGACTGTCTCCTGCTCCCAGGAAACCCCAGGCTGCAGTGGAGCCAGGCCACTAGCCATCCGTCATCCTTATCTCTGGGCTCTGGCGGCCCCAGGTCCCTGGTCTGGATGGGCCCAGGGGGTTGGGACGGGTTGGGGGTGGGGGCTGGAGCTGGGGGGATGGATAACAAGAAAAGCAGCTGTCCCCTGGGGGAACTTCAAAGTGCCTGGAGCTGAAATTTATGTGCAGAGCAGCTCATATAGGGGCCAGAGGGCCTTTCGTCCCACAAATACTGAGCACCTACTGTGTGCCAGACACTGGTAAGGGGAGTTTTAAGGACTGAAAGATCTTGTTGCTTGTTTAATTGTGCTACCTACCTTGGTGGGCTAGGTCTGTTGCCTGGGTCCGTCCATTCATTCATTCATTCATTCTTTATTAAGCACCCACTGTGTGCTGAGGGTTTTTGGAGTCTCAGGCTGTTGGAATGATTACATGAATATGCTCTCCTATGCTGCCCAGCTTTGCGGTCTACTAATACAAGGGTTAAGAGCTTTGGGGTCAGGCAGCCTAGGTCTGTTTTATCTGTGACATGAGGGTAATAATGGCACCTAGCTTGTGGGGTTTGGGAGAAGAGGAAATGAAACAGGACAGCAGAGGGTGCTGGTGTTATGTCTCAGCGGGTTAAGCCACAGCCTGAGATGCCAGCGTACCATATCAGAATACTGGTTTGAGTCCCAGCTACTCCATTTCCAAACCAGCTCTCTGCTACTGAGCCTGGAAAAGCAGCAGTAGATGGCCCCAGTGCTTGGGATCCTGTCACCCATGTGGTAGACCCAGATGGGGTTCTAGGCTCCTGGCTTTGGCCTGGACCACCCCTGGGTGCTGTGGCCATTGACTAGTGAACCAATGAATGGAAGATCTCTTCTCTCCTGTCTGCCTTAAGAATAAATAAATAGAAAAGAAAAGAAACTGGATAGCATAGGTCCAAGGCCTACCCAAGCTTGGCGACAGTTATCACACAAGAGAAGTGACGACCTCTATGACAACAATTGATTGACTAATTTATTCACACACTCAATATTGACCAAGTACCCATGACACACTGAGCAGATGCTGGGGAGGCAACTGAGCAGATGGCCTGGGAGGGCTTGCAAGAGTCCCCTCCTCTCCCACTGGTCTCTCTTTGGTGGAGGCTCTGGGGTTGAAGAAGAGCATCATGGGTCCTTAGGGTCTTGGGGTGAAAAGGATATGAGGACTAGCTGAGTTTAGTTCTTCCCCCAAGGCCTATGCACGAGCCCCTCCTCCGTATTGCTGCTGTCTGGTCAACCACCACCTGGTCTCAACCACTGTGAGGTCCCCTTGACCTCCCAGGCAGCCCAGGAGGAAGGTGGTCCTTCCCTGGAGCCTCAGTTTCCTCTGAGAAATTCCTGGTTCTTTCCTTTGGACCTCAGCCCGACTCTTTGAGCTTCAGTGTATTCACTCTATAAAATGAGGATACTAATGATACCTCTCAGGTAAGGTTATTGTAAAGATAAAATGAGATAAAGAGGGTCAAGTCCTTGACACAGTATCTGTACATGACATCTTTTTAATTTTTTTTATAAAGAGGTTTATTTAGCTCACAGCTCTGGAGGGTTGTTTTTAAACTTTTATTTATTAAGTTAGAGGTAGAGGGAGAGAGGGAAGGAGGGAGGGAGGGAGGGAGGGAGAGAGGGTTAGAGGGGGAGAGGGGGAGGAGAGAAGGAGAGAGGGAAAGAGGGAAAGAGGAAACGAGGGAAGGAGAGGGGGAGAGGGGGAAGGGAGAGAGGGGGAGAGAAGGAGAGGGAGGGGGAGAGGGAGAGGTCCTTCATCCACTGGTTCACTCCCCAAATGGCCACAATGGCTGAAGCTGAGCTGAGGAGCCCCGGACTTCTTCCAGGTCTTCCATGTGGGTACAGGGGCCCAAGGACTTGGGCCATCTTTTACTGCTTTCCCAGGTTATTAGCAGGGAGCTGGATCAGAAATGGGGTAGCTGGGATTCCAACCAGTACCCACGCTGGCGCTTCATGCTGGGACTTTAACCTGCTGTGCCACAGTGTTGGCCCCACATGACATCTTAAGGGATAGCCAGGGGCCAGCGCTGTTTCGAGTCCCTGCTACTCCATTTCTGATCCAGCTCCCTACTAATGGCCTAGGAAAGCAGGGCCCCTGTGTCCATGTGGGAGACACGGAAGAAACTCCTGGCTCTTAGTTTCAGATAGGCCCAGCTCTGGCTGTTGCAGCCATTTGGGAATGAGAAAGCATATGGAAGATCTCTCTCTCTCTCTTTCTCTCTGTCTTTCTCTCTGTCTCTGCCTCTCAAATAAATAAATAAATATTTTTTTTAAAAATAAGGGGTTGCAGTAACGAGAAGCAACTATAATGACAGCCTTTGGGAATCAATAAACTGGGAAGAACAAGATGGGGGAGGGGAGGTGGAGGAAGAGGACATGGAGGGGGAAGAAGAGAAAGAAGAGAAGGAGAAAAGAGGAGAAAGAAGAAAAAGAAGAGGAAAAAAGCTCCCAGAATAGTACCTGGTAAGGTGACAGGCAGTGCTCATTTTCCAGGAACCCCAGGTTTAGCTAAGGTGGCCACACAGTGTCTGTGGTTTGAGGTCCTCGCTCTGTGGCCCTTGGTTACAATGGGCACAGAGGAACTACACTGCTCAGTTCTGCTTGCTTGGGGGAGAGGCTGGGGTGAGACATCGCAGGCTCCTTTACAGATCCTCCTGGGCTATGGAGCCAGGTCTCTGCCTTGGTCTCTGGCCTTGCTGGGGTGCCCTGAGGAGTGGACTTGTGGACGCTCTGCTGCAGGAACCTCACCTACAAGTCCAGCCCAGCTCTGCCTCCCTCAGGGTGGCGGCCCCATCTCACTTCGATCTTTCCCTCTTCTTCCCCTTCTTATCCTTTGCCCTTGGACTGTCTTCACAAAACCCTCTCATCTCCCACTTCCTGCTCCAGTATTGTTTTCTCCCCGCTCTGCGGAGAAGCTACCAGCAGAGGAAGGGACAGACCAGAGGCCAAGGGTGCCTTCGAGACACTGCTTGGGAGCTGAGCAGAAATTCTGCAGACCTCCTCCACCTTCTAGGAACCCCTACTCCGACCCTGCCTCGCTACCTGATTTTACTGAGCTTTGATTGCATTAAAAAGAATGACTACATCCCTCCCTGTGGCTTCCATCAGGTCAGGATCTGATAATTGACACTGGCAGGGGCTAGACGGGAGTCACTTTGAAGCTGTTTCAAGCAGGATGAGGACAAACCGTTTTCCCAAAGTGGTCACATTAGGCAACCTGGCCAGTGGGTCAAGTTTTGTGGGGGAGCAAGTCCTGGCTGCAGGCAGCTGCTGATTGGACTCCCAGGACCCCTGCAGGAGTGACAACCGCACATACTTAGCTTGCCCATGATGTGCAAAGTGGCCCAAGCCCCTCCTGCAGAAAGCCTGCCCTGGCTGACACTCCCTGGCTCAGGGCGGACAGGCAGCTAGTCACCCAGCATGAGAGGTCTGGCCCTGGAGGGGGAAGAAAGGTCAAGTTCACAGAGGGCAGTGCTCAATGGGGACCCAGGTCCTACAACAAATATGCTCCCTTCAATTTTCTTCCAATCCCTTGGGTTTCTTTAAGAGAAAAGCCTCAGGGTGCTGCTGGTCTGTCTGTAACATCTCTCCAAAGCTTGCTAATGTTTCCTTTTACCCAAGAGGGCAGGCCGTGCGGTGGAGAGGTTGGGAAGGATGTAGCCTGTTTTTAGTAACACTCTCCTGTTTCCCTAGAGAATAGTTTCAATCGTGTCTTTCAAACGGCACTGGTTTTCTCTTTATGAAAATTAAACTATTGTGTAAGGATATGGCTGGCAAAATCCCCCGAGCGCAGGCCGCTGGGGAGACAGTGCGGGGAGCCGCTCCCCGCAGGGCTGGGGCTGGCCCTGAGCTGCTGGGCAGCCTCCAGGAGAGAGCTGTGCTCCCTCTCCGAGCCTCACTCTCTCTGTGCAGTGAGGTTGACGGTGCTCCTCTGCGGGCTGCAGGGCAGGCTTTCTGAGAGCAGGTGCACTCCCAAAGTGTCCAGACGGTGCTTATCGTGGGGACTACACTGTTCACCTGGCAGCCTCATCTTTCCAGGGACTGCCACTGGCCCCAGCCCATTCTCGGACCCTTGCTGGTTCTACAGTCCAAAGCAACTACATCCCAGGGTTCCAATAAACGTAAAGAACCCACAACTCCCTGGTCTGGGGCCTGTCCCTTTCCTTTCCTGGGCCTCAGGTTTCCTATCTATCAACAGAGACACTGATCAAATGCCTTCTACTATCCCCTGCAGCTGTGAGAACGTTCTGAGCAGTAACCAGGCAGTAGTGAGTCCATGACAGCAAAACATCAGCTTTGCATTCACCTGTGTTCCTCCCTCCCTGCTGACTGGTCCATTGACCACAGCTCTGGCCAGCCCGGGAGCATCTGGAACCTTCCAAGGCGGAATGTGTATGGGAACAAGATTCCCAGCTATATGCTGCATGCCACAGTTTGCAAAGTGCTGCCTCCACCAGTGGATCTGAAAGGAGAATCCTAAAACACACTCACATCTTTAAAGATGTTTATATACTTCTGAGGGATTTTTAAGAGGAGTAAACATGTATGTAATTTTCTCTCAAAAACAATAAAGCTGTTACAAAAATACTGAGCTAAGCCAGTCCATTTAAGAGAGCAAGTGATTTACGTAAATATGTTGAACAGCCTTTTCCAGGGAGTTTTCTTACTATGTAAAGACAACTCTTCCCAGCAAGTGTCTCCCTCACACCTGACTGCTGGAATGTGGATGGAACATGTGCATGTGCGCGCGCAGGGGCATGCGTGTGTGTGTGTGTGTGTGTGTGTGTGTGTGTGTGTGTCTTGCCAGTGATCCACTGAGCAGAAACTTCAGCTAAGTCAGCAAAACCAGGACAGAAGTACTTGGATTCCTCAGGGCTTCAGCCTGAGCCAGGCACCCGGGCTTCTGAGCTGCGTCCTTCTCCTGGACGACTTCCTGCATCTCCCCCATCCAGCCTCCAGCCTGTCTGGGGATCTTGTTTCCCTCATCTCCAGATGAAAGCCCCAAATATGGGGCCATCTATTATTTTTTTTTTTTTACAGGCAGAGTGGACAGTGAGAGAGAGAGACAGAGAGAAAGGTCTTCCTTTTGCCATTGGTTCACCCTCCAATGGCCGCCGTGGCCAGTGTGCTGCGGCCGGCGCACCGCGCTTGTCCGATGGCAGGAGCCAGGAGCCAGGTGCTTTTCCTGGTCTCCCCATGGGGTGCAGGGCCCAAGCACCTGGGCCATCCTCCACTGCACTCCCTGGCCACAGCAGAGGGCTGGCCTGGAAGAGGGGCAACCGGGACAGAATCCGGCGCCCCAACCAGGACTAGAACCTGGTGTGCTGGCGCCGCAAGGCGGAGGATTAGCCTGTTGAGCCACGGCGCCGGCAGGGGCCATCTATTTTGGAAAATGTATCCCCAAGAAGTGATCATGATGCAGGCAAAGGTCTTCCCCCAAGGCTGCTTTATCACAACTGCTGTTAAAATTAAGATACAGGGAAAAGAATTCAAATCTCTCAGAACAGGGATCTGAAGTCACTTGGTAGTTTAAACACTACAGAAAGTGTCTGGGAGCCATGCACCTAGGAGTAGGCAGATGTGGACTAGAGTGGCACTTTAAGCATCCTTAACTTCTCTAAGCCTCTTTGTTTTCTCAGCTGTAAAATGGGGATGATAATAAGATCACCTTCATTTTTCTTATTTTTAGAGTTAAATGGGGCCATGCCTGGAAGACAATGAATGCTGCCTGGTACATGGTGAGCAGCTGGCGAATATCAGTTTGCTGGGCACCTGCTGAGACACACAAAATGTGGTTGGGGAGTGCTGATGACATGGAAAGACACAATAGAGCGAGAGTAAAAATGGCAGATGATTTCTCAGCACGAGCCATGTGAGTATGAGTTATATGTTCTCATTTACAATGGTATGGAACACTGGACGTGAAGCAGAGATGTGGCTGGTAACAGTAGAATTGACTGGCCCTCAGACTCACAGACTTGACTGATTTTTGGTAACAATTAGAAAGATAAAAGCGATCTCTATTGAGTGTCCACTAGGAGCCAGGCACGTCTAGCTATACTACTCCCTAATGTATCCTCCATACCCACCTATGTGGTGGATATTATTAGTGTTCCCAATATACCTGTGAGGAAACTGAGGTAGAGAGGGCATGGTTAGTATTTTGCCTGAGTTCTCATGGCCAGAAAAAGATTGGAGGATGGGTTCAAACCTAGAATTTTTAAAAAAGTTATATTTATTTGCAAGAGGAGAGGGAGGGAAGGGAGGGAGGGAGAGAGAGAGAGAGAGAATATCTTTCATTCACTGGTGGCCAGGACTAAGCCAGGCTGAAGTCAGGAACCAGGAGCTTCATCCAGGTCTCCCACATTTTGGCAGGGGCTCAAACACTTCGGCTATATTCTGCTGCTTTTTCCAGGCTATTAGCTGAATCAGAAGTGGAGCATCTGGATCATGAACTGGTGCCCATAGAGGATGTTGGCATCACAGTCAGAAGCTTTATCCACTATACCTCAATGCCAGCCCCAAACCTAGGATCCTAAGGATAATGCTATTTTGCCTCTCAGGCACCTCATGTTACAAACAGGCAAACAAAGCTCCAGAGAAATTGGGTGACTGGCCCAAGGCCACACAGCAGGCAGAGGCAAGGTGAAAACCAGGATACTGGTATCACCATGCCCAGGCTTTAGGCTCCATAGTGCTCCTGCTGGACAGTCCCTCTGGCTCTGCCAAGGGCACCTGGGCAGTTAGCTTTCCATTTCTGCACAGCCTGAGGTGGGGAAAATGCAGGGAGGTTAGCAAGGGGGGCAGCCGTGAAACACTTGCTCCATGGCCCCAGGGCACTGTGGCTAACCCTAAATCCTCTATAATTTAAGGCAAATGTAATCCATATGACTGGTTCATTTACACTCAAGTCTTCAAAACATTTTGCTTGAAGAGCTGTTACTTACAGAGCCTTTAGAAGCTGTTAGCCGGATTTGGCTCTCCCAGCCCTTGTCCCAGCCCAGCTCTCTCCTCCTCCCCCATCTCCCCTGGAGCCCACACTAGCATCTGTCAGCCTGAAAAAAGCTCAGACGCTTGGGTTCAGAAACCTGAGTGTGGGCACAAGGAGACCATTGACAGGCTGTTTCGCATGGCCCTGTTTGTAAACACAGAAAATTGGAAACAACTTCAATGTCCACCAGTGGAAGAATGGATGCATAAATTATGGCATATTCAGGCACTGTAATGCTGTACAGTGAACATGAATGAACAAGATCTTTACTTATCAAAATGGGAGAATCTCATAGATGTTGAAAAACAAACAAGTTGCAGATGCACTCACCATGTGATAACAATTACACAAACTTTTAAACCATCCAATCTCTCATGTATACAAATACACATACATTTATATATTCATTTATATATTTAATTATTTGAAAGTCAGAGTTATACAGAGAGAGAAGGAGAGGGAGAGAGAGAGAGAGCAAAAAAGAGAGAGAGAGAGGTCTCCCATCTACTGGTTCACTCCCTAGTTGGCCACAACTGCCAGAGCTGCACTGATTCAAAGCCAGGAGCCAGGAGCTCCTTCCAGGTCTCCCATGCAGGTGCAGGGATCCAAGGACATGGGCCATCTTCTGCTGCTTTCCCAGGCCATAGCAGAGAGCTGAATCAGGAAGTGGAGAAGCCGGGACTCAAACCAGCGCCCATATGGAATGCCAGCACTGCACGCTGTGGCTTTACTCACTATACCACAGCCCCAGCCCCTCAACTGGATTTCAACAAAGGTACTAAGATAATTCAGAGGAGAAAGGAGAGACTTTCAGCAGGGTTCGGTGCTGTGCCTTAGTGGGTAAAGCCATCACCTGCAGTGGCGGCATCCTATAAGGACGCCAGTTGAATTCTTAGCTGCTCCACTTGCTATCCAGCTCTCTGCTATGGCCTGCGAGACCTGTAGAAGATGACCCAAGTGCTTGGGCCCCTGTACCCACATGGGAGACTTGGAAGTTCTTGGATCCTGGCTTCGGATCATCCCAGCTCCAGCCGTTGTACCCATTTGGGGGAGTAAACCAGCGAATGGAAGACCTCTCTCACTCCTTCTCTGACTCTCCCTTTCTCTGTAACTCTCTCTCTCAAAGAAATAAGTTTTTAAAAAATTTAAAAAAAAAGACTTTCAGCAAAGTATGCTGCAATAACTAGATATTGTATGGGGTAAAAAAAATATTTCCTACCTCACACTACCCCAAAGTTAATTCCACATGAGGCAGAGATCTAAATGCATAAGTAACAGCTACAAAGCCTCTAGAAACAAGCACAGGAGAATATTTTCAAAGCCTTGAGGTAGATACAGATTTCTTATAGAGAACTAAAGAGGCAAAAATCTATAAAAGATAAATATTGATAAATTTTCAAGAGAATGAAAACATAAGCCACATACCAGGGAGAAAACACTTGCAAAAAGCATGTCTGATAAAGAGATGTTACCCAAAATATACAAGAATTCTTAAAGCTCAACAATAAGAAAATGAACAACCTACTTAAGAAATGGGCAAAGACCTGAAGAGACCTAACCAAGAAAGATGTATAGATGGCAAATGAGCATATGGAAAGATGCTTGACATCATATGCCATTAGGGAATTGCAAATTAAAACAATGAGATTCCACCACATCACTATTAGAATGGCCAAAATCCAGAACATTGCAACAATAAACGCCAGAAAGGGTGTCCAACAGAAGCTCTCATTCATGGCTATTAGGAATGCAAAGTGGTACAGCCACTGTGGAAGACAGTTTGGCGGCACAACTAAACATATTTTTACCATACCAACCAGGAATTATGCCCTTTGATATTTATCCAAATGAATGAGAAAACTATATCCACACAAAAATCTGTTCATGAATGTTTATTATAGCTTTATTCATAATTGCCACAATGTGCAAGCAATCAAGACATCCTTTAGTAGGTAAATGGATAACTAAATCATGGTCCATTCAGACAATGGAAAATTATTTAGCACTAAAAATAAATGAGTTATCAAGCCCTGAAAAAAACATAGGAAAATCTTAAATACATATTACCAAGTAGAAAGCAGCCAGTTTAAAAAGGTTACACACTGGTTACAGCTCCATGACATTCTGGAGAAGGCAAAATTATGGAAACAACAAGATTGTTGGTTACTAGAGATAAGAGGGGAGCAGGGGATGCTCAGGGTATTTTTAGGACAGAAACACTATTCTGTATGATATTATAATGGTGCACACATGTTATTATTCATTTATCAAAACTCTTAGACATACAACATCAAGCGTGAGCCTGATATAAGTTATGGACTTTGGGTGATAATGAGTCGGTGTAGGTTCATCATTTTATCAGTGTAATACAGGATACTGATAGCAAGCGAGGCTGTGCATGTGAGAGGGCAGGGGTACATGGGAACTCTTTGTACTTTCCATTAAGTTTTTTTTTATGAACTTAAAACTGTTTACTAAAAATACCACAAGTTAGACTTCATCAAAAAAAGCAGCTTTTGTTCATCAAAGATCATTTTAAAATGAAAAAACAAACCAAATATTAGAAACTATTTGTAATACATGTTTACAAAGGACTTACATCCAGAATATACAAAGACTCCTACAGCTCAACAGCAAAAGACAACCAGGCCAATTTAAAGCAAAAAGGGCAAGAGCCTTGAACAGACAGTCTGTAAAAAAGACCAGAAATGATGAATAAGCAAAGGAAAAGATGTTCAATATCACTAGATACAAAGGAAAGGTACATGAAAGCCAATATGAGATACTCACTATGTGCCCGCTTGGCAGAAATAAGAAACTTCAAATAAGCAACTTCAAGTACTGAAGAGGATCAGGAGCACTTGGAACTCTCTTATGTTTCTGGTTCAAGTACACGATGGTAAAAGTACTCTGGAAAACCCTGTGGAAGTTTCTTTTGAAGATAAATTCAGCTACCTACCCTAGGACCTAGCAATTTGATTCCTAGGAATGAAAATGAATAACACATACACACACTCAGCTTTATGAAATATTTACACACATAATATGCAAAAGCTGGAAACAGCCCTAATGGCTAGAATTCTAACAATTTCTTACAATGATACACTGTTTGGCAATAACTGAATCACACAATAAACAAACCTGAAAAACATGTTGAGTGAAAAAGTTGTCATAGAAGTGTGTGATTCTGTTTATATGAATTTCTTTTTTTAAAAAAAATATTTATTTTTTATTTATTTGAAAGACAGGGTTATAGAGAGAGATAGAGACAGAGAGGTCGGTCTTCCATCCACTGGTTCACTCCCCAGATGGCCACAACAGCCAGAGCTGAGCCTATCTGAAGCCAGAAGCCAGGAGCTTCTTCCTGGTCTACCATGGGGGTGCAGGGGCCCAAGTGCTTGGGCCATCTTCTACTGCTTTCCCAGGCCATAGCAGAGAGCTGGATTGGAAGAGGAGCAACAGGGACTAGAACCGGCACCAATGTGGGATGCCAGTGCTTCAGGCTAGGGCTTTAACCCGCTGTGCCACCACGACGACCCCTATATTAATTTCTATGATATGGTAAACTAATGTATGGTGATGAAAATTAGAACCAATTTGCTTTTTGCCTCTTGTGGGAAATTAACATTAACTGGAGAGTGGCAAGAAGGGACTTTCTGGGATGATGAAAATATTTTATATTTAATTTATTTTTATTATTTATTTACTTGGTAGTGGTTACATAAGTGTACACAGTTGTCCAAATTTATACAACTTCTTGTTTGCACTTAATTTTTTTAAAGATTTATTTATTTGAAAGGCAGAGTTATAGAGAGGCAGAGGCAGAGAATGAGAGGGGTCTTCTATCCACTTGCCAAACGGCCACAACACCCAGAGCTGGGCTGATCTGGGCTGATCCAAAGCTGGGAGTCAGGAGCTTCTTCAGGGTCTCCCACACAGGAGCAGGGGCCCAAGGACTTGGGCATCTTCCATTGCTTTCCCAGACCGTAGCAAAGAGCTGGATCAGAAGTGGAGTAGCCAGGACTAGAACCAGCACCCATATGGGATGCCAGTACTGCAGGTGGTGGCTTTACCCACTACACCATAGCACTGGTGCCTGCATTTAAATTTTAACTCAACAAAAATTGCAAAAAACAAAATAAATTACTTAATATAAGGAAAAATGATGTATCAAAGTTCAGGATTTTTTTCAATGAAGAATAGCACTGATAAAGTAAGCAGATGGCAGATTGTAAGAAGATAATTTACACTGTAAAAAACCAAGAACAGAAAACCCTCTTGATGAAAACAGAATAAGCCTGAACAGAACAGTGACTAACGGGTGACTTAACAATTTATAGTTCTTAGTTAAATTAAGCATATGTACACTTACTACCTGAGCATTCCCTTTCTAGCCACAGATTTTTTTTTTTTTTTTTAAACAGGCAGAGTAGACAGAGAGAGAGAAAGGTCTTCCTTTTTGCTGTTGGTTCACCCTCCAATGGCTGCCGCGGCCGGCGCACCATGCTGATCTGATGGCAGGAGCCAGGTGCTTCTCCTGGTCTCCCATGGGGTGCAGGGCCCAAGCACTTGCGCCATCCTCCACTGCACTCCCTGGCCACAGCAGAGAGCTGGCCTGGAAGAGGGGCAACAGGGCAGAATCCGGTGCCCCGACTGGGACTAGAACCCGGTGTGCCGGCGCCGCAAAGCAGAGGATTAGCCTATTGAGCCACAGCGCTGCCTTTCAAATAGAAAATAAACAAACATTAAAAAACAAAACAAACCAAGAACAGAGCTTTGCATAGATCAATGGTAACAATGTGTCATAAAGTGAGAGTGTGGTCGTTTCAGCTTTCTACACCTGATCTCTCCCCCAAACACACACACTGAAGATATCCTATATTACATATATTGTTGTTTATAACATGAATTAACTCATTTAGGCTTCATAATAAGGAAGAACTGTTGGCGTCACACACACCTCCCTATTTTACAGATGAGGAAACTGAGGTACAGAGTGGTCAGGTCAGGTCCTTAAGATGACAAAGCTAGTCATCTGCAGACCAGTATTCAAACTTAGCAAGCCAGAAGTCCTGACTGAATTGTTCCCCAGGCTGCCAGAGGAATTCCTCGAGGCCCAAGGCCCAGGCTGTGGACCCAGCAAAAAAAGGCCTCCTAGAAAAGGGAATGCAGAGCGAGCAGGGTCTGCACTTTCAGCCCAAATAAACAGCCTGCCAGCATTTCCTCAAAGTCAGCAGCTGCAGGGAGGGAGCCAGGTGGCAGCCCATGTGGTTTTGATAGAACGCCCATGCAAACCAAGCTTAAATATCACAGCGGCACTGTTTGCGTAGTTAAATTTAAGGATCTGTCAGTTTATGATGAATTTTTATTTTTAAGGGTTTCAAGTAAGCTGTAAACATTCCCTCCAGACTGAAATTCCACCCCCCAGAACCCCTGTTTAACACCTGGGAGGGGCAGGGCCAGGGAGCAGAGGAAGGAGCTGGGGGAAGCACTGTAGGAAGAAGGTGAGAGAGAAGAGGGTGAGCACTGGCCAGTGGGGCAGGGCCAGGGGACTTCGTCCAATCAGCATTCCCAGGAAGGGGTGGGATGGGCTGGGGCTCCACAATGAGGGAGGCTAGTTGCCTCCCAAAAAGCAATGGACCAATCTCCTTGAAACCTAATTTACTTGCCCCTTCCCCCTGCCCAGCAAAGCAAGACTGGGCACTGAAGAATAACCCCTCTCCTCCGGCCGGGAACTGTTTGCCATCTAGTGCTAGAGGAATGAAGTCAGGGCACTGTGTGCATGGTACAGATGCAGTTCTTTTTAATGCACACATATATGATCCAAGGATGTTGTTATCGCTCTTGATTATTTTAGATTTTAAAATAATAAACAGGCATGACTTTGGCCATCATAAAAACTTGTGGTTATGAAAACCAAAAAGTAAACTGGAACCAGCACCATACAAGTGGTTGCCCCGAGAGTCCTGCGTTTCCACCCCACAGTGTACCGTTTTATTTTCACTACACCCCCTTGGCTGGCTATTTTCCAACCCTCATTTTATAAATGAAGAAACTTAAGTTTAGGTAAGTGACCTAACTTGTACAGAAACACCCTGCTGGGAAGGTGTATGCGTTAGCTTGGGCTGCCATTGACACGAATCCCAAGCTTAACCAAAAGGTATTTATTTTCTCACAGTTCAATGCGTCATCAAGGCTGATGCCTCCTGAGGTCTCTCTCCTCAGTTTGTAGCTGACTATCCTCTCCCATGTCCTCACGTGGCCTTTCCTCTGCACAGTGACAGCCCTGCTGTCTTTGTGCGTGAGAGGATCCCGTCAGGCTGGATGACAGCCCCATCCTAATGGCCTCATTTTAACATCATCTCCTCTCTAAAGGATCTGTCCCCAAGCACAGTCACATTCTGAGGTTCTGAGGGTTGGGGTTTTAACATATGACTTTGGAGGAACACAGTTTGGCCCCTAATAGAAATGGACTTGTTGAGTAATAAAGAAAGATTAAGAGTTTCTATTTCAATTTTTGGAAATTATTTATTTAAGAGGCAGAGAGACAGGGATAGAGAGTTCTCCTCTCTTCATTCACTACTCATTTGCCCACCATGGCCAGGGCTGGGCTAGGTCAAAGCTAGAAGCCAGAAACTCAATCCGGGTCTCCTACATGGGTTATGGGGACCCAACCACGTGAGTCATCAATGCTTCTTCCAAGGGTGTGCATTAGCAGGACATTGGAGCCAGGAGAAGGAGCCAATTATTTAACTCAGGTACTCTAATGTGGGATGCAAGGGTCTTAACTGGTGTCTTTTTTTTTTTTTTTTTTTGACAGGTAGAGTTATAGACAGTGAGAGAGAGAGAGAGACAGAGAGAGAGATCTTCCTTCCGTTGGTTCACTCCCCAAATGGTCGCTATGGCCGGTGCTGTGCCTATCCGAAGTCAGGAGCCAGGTACTTTTTTCTGGTCTCTGACACGGGTACAGGCCCAAGCACTTGGGCCATCCTCCACTGCCTTCCTGGGCCACAGCAGAGAGCTGGACTGGAAGAGGAGCAACTGGGACTAGAACCCGGCGCCCATATGGGATGCCAGCACCACAGGTGGAGGATTAACCAAGTGAGCCACAGCGCCGGTGTCTTAAACACTGGACGAAATGCCCGCCCTGCCCTGAAGATTTTTTAAATGACGATTCAGCTCAAGCACAAAGCAGCCTCTCTCTCTCTCTGGAGGCACTTGGGGTTCACCACTAGAAGATGGGGAACTATACAACCTGTGTCCCTTGTTTTCCTCCAAAGTGTCTGGTAACACTCAGTGTGGTCACCTGTGGCACCTCCCTCCCCTGCCCCCAGCCCCACTTGCTTTGCCACCATATTAATCACCGTAAGAGACTGGGCTACATTTATAAAGAAAAGAGGCTTACGTAGCCCACAGTTTGGAGGCTGAGGCACTGCTGAGGCCACCCCCTGTTGGCTGTGTCACCTCATGGTAGATCCCAATAGTGGGAGCACACGAGGAACAGGAGCTCACTTGGCAGCATGAGAAGAAGGGAGATGCAAGGATCAGGCACAAGCTTTTATGAAAACACATTCTCCGAAAAACTCACCCAGAAGACCAGCAACTCCTCCTGAAGGCAATGGCTGCAGGAGGCCCCACCTCTCCAAGTCTGCATTTCATCTCCCAGTACTACACTGAGGACCAAGCTCCCAACACATGAAACTTTGGGGGCAAACTACATCTAAAGCACAGCACTTGCCTCTGCATGGTACACTGCCTGCCTCTGGGTGGAGCATGTGTGAGGATGCACTTGAAGGATGAACAAGGTTGAGTACACAGCCATCCTTTCCCAAGAGCCTCAAATGCAGCAGGCATTCTGCAGTGCCATCTTCAGTCATCACAGTAGTCTTAGAAGGAGGTATTAGAGATACATCATTTAGGATATTCTGATTGAAAATGAAATAAAAACTAGCCAGGAAAAACTGAAGCAGAACAAGGCACCTGTCAGCTACTGTGGTGTAATAAATCACCCCAAAATGCAATACTTAAAACAATATGCATTTACTGTTGCTCATGAATCTACAGGTCAGCTGGATGGCTCTGCTCTGCTGGGCTCAGCCTGCTCCTAGCTGATCTTGGCTGTGCTGTCTTGGGCATTTCCAAAATGGGCTGGGTTGCCAAAACAGGTCTCTCCTCCTCTAGCATGAGAGTTCTGGCTTTTCACAGGTCCGAGAGAGCAAAGGCTTGGAACTGGCCCATTATTTCTTCTGTTTCATTGGCCAAAGTGAATCCCAAGCCAAACCAAAGAGAGCGGAGGTGGCTTCTACCTTTTGTTAGAAATTTCTGTAAAGCTATATTGAAAGGACATGGCCGGCGCCGTGGCTCAACAGGCTAATCCTCCGCCTTGCGGCGCCGGCACACCGGGTTCTAGTCCTGGTCAGAGCACCGGATTCTGTCCTGGTTGCCCCTCTTCCAGGCCAGCTCTCTGCTGTGGCCAGGGAGTGCAGTGGAGGATAGCCCAAGTGCTTGGGCCCTGCACCCCATGGGAGACCAGGAAAAGCATCTGGCTCCTGCCATCAGATCAGCGTGGTGCGCCTGCCGCAGCGCGCTGCCGCGGCAGCCATTGGAGGGTGAACCAACGGCAAAAGGAAGACCTTTCTCTCTGTCTCTCTCACTGTCCACTCTGCCTGTCAAAAATTAAAAAAAAAAAAAAAAAAAAAAAAAAAAGGACACGAGGGGCTGGCACTGTGGCATAGTGGGCTAGGTCTCCATCTGCAGAGCCAGCATCCCTATCAGTGCTGATTCTAGTCCCAGCTGCTCCTCTTCTGATCCAGCTCTCTGCTTATGGCCTGGGAAGGCAGTGGAAGATGGCCCAAGTGCTTGGGCCCCTGCACCCATGTGGGAGACCTGGAAGAAGCTCCTGGCTCCTGGCTTCAGATTGGCTCAGCTCCAGCTGTTGTAGCCATTTGGTGAGTGAACCAGCAGATAGAACACCTTTGTATCTCTCCTTCTCTGTCTGTATCTCTGCCTGTCATATAAATAAATAAACCTTTTAAAAAGAAAGAAAGAGGCCGGAGCTGCAGCTCACTAGGCTAATCCTCTGCCTTCGGCGCCAGCACCACGGGTTCTAGTCCCGGTCGGGGCACCGGATTCTGTTCCGGTTGCTCCTCTTTCAGGCCAGCTCTCTGCTGTGGCCCGGGAAGGCAGTGGAGGATGGCCCAAGTGTTTGGGCCCTGTACCTGCATGGGAGACCAGGAGGAAGCACCTGGCTCCTGGCTTCGGATTGGCACAGTGCGCCAGCCATAGCAGCCATTTGGGGGGTGAACCAGTGGAAAAGGAAGACCTTTCTCTCTGCCTCTCTCTCACTGCCTAACTCTGCCTGTCCAAAAAAAAAAAAAAAAAAAAAGGAAGGAAGGAAGAAATAAAAGAAAAGGAAAAAAAGGAAGAAAATAAATGAGGCCAGGCAAGGGTGCAAAAGCATGGCTATCTCAGTAATTAATCTTCCCTAAAGAATTTACTGACATATATTTGGAAAGTCAAAGGAATCTGGCTTCAGGCACAGGTCAATACAGCCACTCAAATCATATTGCCATCTCCTGGCTTGGCTCTACTCCACAGATGGTTCCATTTGTAGACATATCTTCCCTTCAGAGAAGCCATCCAACAAAAGTGACCTGCTCATCCTCAGAGTTTTACACCAACTGAAAAGCCAGGGGCTGTCCCTTTCTTTTTCTAAAGATTGATTTATTTATTTGAAAGTCAGAGTTACACACACACACATACAGAGAGAGAGAGAGAGAGAGAGAGAGAGAGAGGTCTTCCATCCGCTGGTTCACTCTCCAATTGGCCACAACAGCTGCAACTGCACCAATCTGAAGCCAGGAGCTTCTTCCTGGTCTCCCACGTGGAAGCAGGGGCCCAAGGACTTGGACCATCTTCTACTGCTTTCCCAGGGTGTAGTATAGAGCTGGATCGGGAAGTGGAGCAGCCGGGACTTGAGCCAGAGCCCATATGTGATACCAGCACTGCAGGCAGTAGCTTTACCTGCTACGCCACAGTGCCGGTCCCAGGGGCTGTCCCTTCACAGCTGGACTCTCGCTGGCTGCAACTGGGTCACATGTCCTTCTCTAAACCAGTCATTGGAGGGGGAGGGTGTGATATAAGGAAAGAGCTGAGTATCTCAGGCTCTGTGCTAAGGACAGGACTATCCCCAAACCATATGGGCTGAGAGTCTAAGAGGAATAGTTACACATAGGCAACTGGGGATACTGAGTTGAAGGTTGAAGGCTGCTGGGTGGCAAAAAACTCAGATGCCCACTACAGTTACTACTTCCGTTGCACAGAGAAGAACCCAAGGCTCAGATGGGTTACGTGTCTTGAGGGAGGTGATCCAATGTTGAGACAAGACTGCCATGCATGTTTGCCTCACCCCAGAGTCTGTATATTCTCCATAGCATCCTGATGGCTGCCTCTTGGTCCCAGAGAAGAAGAATCCTTAACCCAAACTGCTTGCTAACCATCCTCTCCAGCTTTGGATCATTTCCATATCTGGTCCCCACAAGCAGCAGCCAGGATGAGGAAGGGGGCAGAAGTCCTACCAAGTGGGGAATTTTTGAAGGCACTGGGGGCTACACACTTTGGAGAAGACTCAGGGGGATGAGGAACACCCTATAATCTGAGTGGCTTCCTAGGAGGAGCCCACATGATGGCCAAGGTCAGAGCTGGGACCAAGGATAAAGATACAAGAAAGATGAATGGACAGTGAGGACACTCTGAGAGCAACAGGGCACTAGGAGGAGAAAGGAGGTCAGGAAAACGAAGGGGAAATAAGGAATAAGGAGGGGAGGGGCAAGGGCAGGGGATGAGAAGGGACAGGCAGAGGCCCACTGAGTTTGTCCAGATGATCAGAAGTGGACTTTGTGTATGAGATTTGTAAGGTCAACTCTATTGACATGGGATTCTCAGACAGTGACTTAGCCAAGTCAGGGCAAAATCCAGACAGGAATTGTTTTCTCCTAATCCTCCTGAGCCAGGAACACAGCCTAAATTCCAGGCCAAATGGTTTCAGGGGATCCCCAGCGGCCACAGAGTTGAGCAATGAGAATATAGCTTTTGCCTTTGTCAGAGAGGAGTTCGAGTCCTCCAACACTCCCCACTGTACTAGACAGCAAGTCTCTGGCTCTTCATCAGAAGTGGGGATAATTCCCACCTTCTGGGGCTGGGGTGGGGCCCCCATGAGCTATTGTGTGCCAAGTGCCTGCACCCAGTCACAGCCTGCCAGGCCTTGCCTAGTTGTACACGTGCACCTCTCTCAGGTTCTTCCCCACCTCAGCCCCATCCTATGCCCCCCATTAACTCAGAAATCACTTCTAGGGGCCAGAGGCAGCAAACCCAGAGTCCACAAGGGGCCCCTCCACCGCCGGCATCCAGCCTCTGTCCTTTCCCTTGCCTCCTGGTGCCCATCGACACATGGCTCTCTTTCACCTCCGACTGCAAGAACCCAGCAGCTGATTTAGGAGTGTGCTCAGGCCCTAGAATGTAAACCATTTCTCACCAGGAATGTGTAAACAACCCATAAAGCAAAGGATTTGGGGCCCAGTCACGTGGCCCAGCTGCCCATAAAACCAAAGCATTGATCTCAGCTCTCTAGCAAGCCTGTAAGCCAGGGGAATGATGGAGGGGCTGCGGCTTGGAAACCTGTAATCTCCCACCATACATCTGAGGTGGCATGTTTGAAGTCCTCGGATGAGTTATTTATATTCTTTTTGCAATGTGTACTCAAAGGGCATTAGCCCAAACTCCTGGCAACAGGACTTATGGGGCCTGGCCACTTAAAAAAATAGGGGGGTGCAAGTGGTCCCCCTAACAAGTCTCTGGGCAGCCACATAATCAAAGCCAGATCATCCTGCCCCGACTTGGCTGAACTTGAGCTATTCAGGGACCACCTTCTCATCCTCCTCTGTGCCTGTGCACTGTTTAGTCTGTTATTTACTGAATGCTTTATATTTTACTTGGTAAAACTTTATTTATTTATTTATTTATTTGAGGATGAGAGAAAGGGAGTTGGGGAGAAGGGAGGAGAGATCAAGTTTCTATCTACTGGTTTACTACCCAAATCACCACAATAACCAGGGTTAAGCCAGGCTGAAGCTGAGAGCTGGGAACTTAATCCAGGTCTCTCATGTGAGTGGCAGGGATCCAATTACTTGAGCTATCACCTGTTACCTGCCAGGGTGTGCATTAGTAGGAAGTTGGAATGAGAAGCAGAGCCAGGACTAAAATGTAAGCATTTCCACATGGCATGTGGGCATCTTAACCATTAGGCCCAATGCCTACCCCAGTGTTTTATATTTCACTGCTTTTTACTTAGCTTCATTCCAAACACTACTGATTAAGTCATATTTACAATCTTTTTCCTCTTATACATTATAGTATATTTGTAACTTAATATTTCAGATGTTCACTTTGCACCATGTAAAATCATATAGCTTGCTCCAGTGTGTCACATTGCAGGAAATGTTGACATGGCTAAACACTCTTTTTGTACAAACTGGGAAACTGAGGCTCATAAAGGAAAAATCTCACCCCCAGTCATTGAGCTGTTGAGAGGCAGAGCCAGGAGTAGAAGAGATTAACAGCAGATGCCTATTTGTTGAGCAGTCACATTTTACTCAGCACTGTGCAAAGCTCTTTATGTAATTTCCTGACTCAGATAACATGGGATAGTGTCATCACTATCTTAATTTTGCAAATGAGAGAACTGAAGTCCAGAGTTTCAGTGGCTTTTCCAAGGTCACAAAACAAGTCAGTAGCTGGACCAGCATTTTAGAACAGGTCTGCTAAAGTATGTCTCTTACTCATCCAAGGGAAACAGAAAGAAGAAAGGGGGCCAGCACTGTGGTACAGTGGGTGCCCACCATATGGGCACCAGTTTGGGTCCTGGCTGTTCTACTTCCTATCCAGTTCCCTGCTTGGAAAGCAGTGGAGGACTGCCTACGTCCTTGAGCCCATGCACCCATGTGAGAGACCCAGATGAAGCTCCTGGCCCCCGACTTTGGCCTGGCCCAGCCCTGTCTGCTGTGGCCACTTAGGGAGTGAACCAACAAAAGGAAGATCTCTCTTTCTCTGTATCTCCCTGCCTCTGTCTCCTCTGTCTGTAACTTAGCTTTTCAAATAAAATAGATCTTTAAAAGAAGAGAAGGAGGAGGAGCAGAAGGAGGAGGAGGAGGAAGAGGAGAGAAAGAAAGAGAAAAATAAAGAAATAACAGGATATTATTCACTGTTAGAAATTTCTACATTGGGGCTGGAACTGTGGCATAGCAGGTTAATGCCCTGGCCTGAAGCAGCAGTACCCCACATGGGCGCCGGTTCGAGACCTGGCTGTTCACTTCCAATCCAGCTCTCTGCTATGGCCTGGGAAAGCAGTAGAAGATGGCCCAAGTCCTTGGGCCCCTGCACCTGCACGGGAGACCCGCAAGAAGCTCCTGGCTTCGGATTGGCGCAGCTCCAGCCATTGTGGCCAATTGGAGAGTGAACCAACGGATGGAAGATCTCTCTCTCTCTTTCTCTCTCTCTCTGCCTCTCCTCTGTGTAACTCTTTCAAATAAATAAATAAACCTTTTAAAAAAAGAAGAAGAAATTTTTACATCTGTTGCTGTATCCTTTTCTGCTCACACATTCAGTGTCCTTGTCCAATGAAATTCTCATCATAGTCTAGAATTGCCACAGAGAAAACTTTGGGCATACAATAGACAATTTCAGGGACCCAGTGTGATGGTATGAAAGGAAGCCCCTTTCCACTTTCACTCTCAGCAAAGATCCTCACACAGCTGTGGCTATGGACACTGGGATTACGCTTGGCAAAGTTGAAGATTTTGTTCTGTTTTGCAAAGTTATTTTTCTTTCTTTTTTTTCAATGTCTACTCAGCATTATTTATTTGAAAGGTAGAATGACAGAATGAGAGACAGAGACAGACAGACACAGACACATACACAGAGAGAGAGATTAGATTTCATTTGCAGGTTCACTCCCCAAAGGCCTACAAAAGCTAGACTGTCCCAGGCTGAAGTCAGGAGCCAGGAACTCCATCCGGGTCTCGCATGTGGGTGGCAGAAATTTAAGTACTTGAACTACTACCTGGTGCCTCCCAGATACACTAGCAGGAATTTGGATGGGAAGTAGGGCAGCATTCAATTCCAGGCATTCTGGTAGGCATGTAGGCATCCCAGGCAGAAGCTTAACCTGCTATGCCACAACACCCACCCTGAAATTTGGGATTTGGATCAGGCAGGTCTCAGACCAAATCTCAGTTTCATATTCTTTAAAAAGCAATAAGGGGTCATATGGAAGGAGGCAAGAACAACAGTTTCCATCTCCCCCAGAACCAATCTGCATCAGGCCACTGAGCTGGCAGCCACCAGATGGGCCAAGTGATGATGACAAAGAATATAGTCTGAGGAGGAGAAACAGCTCATCCTGCACTCAGCGTGGTGCAGGAGAACAGGTCCTTGCATGACGCTGGCCAGTTCAGTCCTTTGCCTTTTTGCTTGCAATTTGTAGGCAGAATGTATTGAGGAAGTAACATCCTGAAATAAGGTTAAAATGTCAGAGACAATCAGGACTACATCCTCATTCCTTCCGGAACAGGATGTTCTGGAATGTTGGGCTCGGTGATCTCAATTGTCCCCAGGGTATAAAACCCAGTGAGCAGCATTTGCAGGGTCCCTCTCCTTTGATGTGGAACCAGCATAGATGAGACTCCACCCACCGTCTTCTTTCTGGAGCTGAGAGGCACCTGCCTGTGTGCTGTTGAGTCCCAGGCTTCTGCTTACCCTTACCACCTGGTCTGCGCTTGGTAAAGAGGCTTTGTCTCGCTTGTGCTCAAATGTTCTGTCTCACTCCAGTAGACGCAGGAACCTTGGGCAGCGGCAACCAGGGAGCCCAGGTTCTTGTGATAATCCCATGGCCTTCCTGGTTTCTTTTCTCAAGGTCACCTAGACCCCACACTTATTTATTTCCTTTCTGTTCTTTTTTAGCTTCACTAAAATATCATCAACAAAAATTTTATATATTTGAAATGGACAACTTGCTGGTTTTTTTTTTTTTTTTTTTTTGACAGGCAGAGTGGACAGTGAGACAGAGAGACAGAGAGAAAGGTCTTCCTTTGCCGTTGGTTCACCCTCTAATGGCCGCCGCGGCTCGCATGCTGCGGCCAGTGCACCGCGCTGATCCGATGGCAGGAGCCAGATGCTTATCCTGGTCTCCCATGGGTGCAGGGCCCAAGCACTTGGGCCATCCTCCACTGCCTTCCCAGACCACAGCAGAAAGCTGGCCTGGAAGAGGGGCAACCGGGACAGAATTCGGCACCCTGACCGGGACTAGAACCCGGTGTGCTGGCGCTGCTAGGTGGAGGATTAGCCTATTGAGCTAGGGCACTGGCCCAACTTGCTGTTTTGATGTACATGTACACTGTGAAATGATCTCCACAATCAACCTAATTACCATATCAATCACCTTACACACTTTCTTGGTAAGAATAGAGTCATGTACCACAGAATGACGTTTCTGTCAACAACAGATTGCATACATGGTGATAGTCCTAAGATCATAGCATCTTGTGACGACACGGCCATCTTTGTATGACTATACTTTGTAACCTTCACGAAAGGACAAACTTGCCTGACAACTCCTTTCTCAGAATAAATCCTCATGGTTCAGACATGCATGATTGAATTTGAAAGTTACTCTCTTAGAAGACATCAGTATGCTTTGGTTAATGCTAACCACAATGCTGTGCATTAGATCTTCAGAACTTACTTCCCCTGTACAACTGAAACTGTGTGCCCTTTGATCAACAGCTATCCCTCTCTCCTTCTCCCTAATCCTGGCAATCACCATTCTACAATGTGCTTTGTGAGTTTGAATATTTCAGATTCCACCTGTAAGTGAGGTCCTACAAACCATACATCTCATCTTTATCAGTTAATATTCAAAATATATAAGGAATTCAAATAACTTAATTGCAACAAAATAATCTGATTAAAAAACAGACCAAGAACCTGAACAGACATTTCTCAAAACAAGACAAACAAAAGACCACAGATACATGAAAAGGTGCAGTACATCACTCACCATGAGAGAAAGGCAAATTAAAACTACAAATTAGGGGCTGGCACTGTGGCATAGTGGGTAAAACTGCTACCTGCAGTACCAGCATTCAATATGGGCGCTGGTTTGAGTCCTGGTTATTCCACTTCCAATCCAGCTCTCCGCTATAGCCTGGGAAAGCAGTGGAAGATGGCCCAAGTGTTTGGGCCCCAACACCTTTGTGGGAGACCCAGAGTGGGCTCAAGGCTCCTGGCTCCTGGCTCCTGGCTTTGGATCAGAACAGCTCCGGCCATTGTGGCCATCTAGGGAGTGAACCAGCAGATCGAAGACCTCTCTCTCTGCTTCTTCCTCTGCCTCTCAGTAACTCTTCCCTTCAAATAAATAAATAAATCTCTTAAAAAAAAAAAAAAGCCCTACAAATTAAAACTTTACTCCAGATAGAATGATTGTGATAAAAAGACAAAAGACAGTGTTGGTGAGGATATGGAGGAAAGGGAATCCTTGAACACTGTTGGTGGGAATTTACACTATAATAGCCATTGGAGAAAACAAAATAGAGTTTCCTCAAAAAATTAAAATAAAAACAGAACTCCGATCCAGCATCCCACTTGTGGGTGTATATCCCAAGGAAATGAAGTCAGAACATGGATATCCACATTCCCACACTCCATGTTCATTGAAAACAGACAAGACATAAGATCAACATGAATGTCCACCAATGAATGAATGGATAAAGAAAATGTGAGCTGTATATCTGTTCTTATGTATATCATCCTACCTTATAAAAAGGAGATCCTTATTTTAAGTGTGTAACTGATCATATAGATAGGAATAACTGTCAAAGGGATCACATAAATAAGATAAAGTGTCTGCTAATAGTGATAGAATTAAAAAGGAGAAAATGATCCAACAGGGGAAGCAGGCCACACAGCAGACTCCTAGAATGACAAATGCCCTAAACAGCACTCTGGCCTCAGAATTAGCCCTTTAGGCATTTGTATCTGGCTAAAAAGGTCATGAGAGCACTTCAGGCATGGAAATCCAAGACACTTGTGGCAAAAAATGACCTTCATGAAGGACTCTGTGAGTGAGATCCCAGTGGAAAGAAGGGGCCATCAAAGAAGGAGGTACCTTTCTCTGAAGGGAGGAGAGAAATTCCATTTTGATTATTGTTCTGTTTAAATACCGACAGAGTTTGTGGACTCAAAAGTCTTCCACAGCTTTGGCAGCTCATAACAAGAGCCTTGGGTAATCACTGACATCATAAATAAGAGTGTCACTTGTTAAATCAACAACAGGAATCACTGGGCACTTGCTCCCCAAGTAGGACCCCTGTCCTTAATGAGGTGTACTATGAGAATTAATAGTAAAACTAGTCTTCAAACAGTATTTTATACTTTGTGTGTCTCTGTGGGTACAAACTGTTGAAATTTTTTACTTAGTATAGAGTTGGTCTTCTCTATATAAAGGTAATTAAAAATGAACCTTAATGAAGAATGGGATGGGCCAGGAGAGGGAGTAGGAGTGGGACAGGAGTGGGGTTGGGAGTGTGGGTATGGGGGAGAGAACCACTATATTCCTAAAGCTGTACCTATGAAATTTATATGTATTAAATTTATATGTATTAAATAAAAGCTTTCCTAAGAGAAAGAGAGAGAGAGAGAGAGAGAGAGAGAGAGAGAGAGAGAGAGAAAGATCTTGGGGTAGGCATTCAGCCTAGTAGTTAAGATACCCATGTCTCACATCAGAGTTCCTAGCTTTGATTCTAGCTCCAGCTCCTAATTCCAGCTTCCCACCAGTGTAGACGCGGGGAGGCAGTGGGTGATGGCTCAAGTGACTGAATTTCTGCCACCACTGTGGGAGACCTGGATTGAGTTTCTGACTCTCACCTTTAGCAGGCCCAGCCCTGCCTATCACAAGCATCTGGGGAATCAACCAGTGGATAGCTCTTTCAAAAGTTTTAAAAGGAGATCCTGCCATTTGTGACAACACGGATGAACTAGGAGGACATCACGCTAAGTAAAATAAACCTGGGCCTCAAATGTAAATAGACATTCGTGGAATCGGGTCCTTGACTCATCAGGGTTCAGGTGCTGTCCAAGCCCCCCTGGACGAATTGCTGATTTTACCCACTTGGGAATGCTGTGTGCTTGTGTTTGCACACACAGTGTTCTGCACACTATGTCTGGGCTTCTGATCTGGAGACTGCTATTTTCACCAAGACCTTGCTAACCCTCATTATCCCCAGCTGTGAAATGAGCAGAGTCAAAAATCTCTTCTTAAAGAATTCTTTGGAGGTTCGAGTGGGTCAAGGCTATAAAGCATTTAAAGCAGTGCCTCACACCGGGTGAAGGATTGTTACACAGCTATTGTTCCTTCCCTCCGAGAAACACATTTTCATGGCCCTGTTAGGGAAACAGAGATCCTGGGAGATGCTCACTGAGCTTTTCAGCAGAAGGAAATAAAGAACTTGTGAAATCCGCGAGATAGCCGAGTAAACATGAGCTGCAAGCTGCTGCTCTTCCTCTTTCAACACACGCTGGCTTTGAGAACCCACCAATTGAGGGCAGACGCTGGCTCCCAGGCCATGAGATGGCGTCGCAGTGCCTGCCCTCAGGCTGCTCAAAGCCTCCCCAGCCACAAGGGCGACAGTCTGCCTGTCAATCAGGCTCTGCCACTGAGATGAGGGTGCTCAGGAAAACATGAGGTTTTCCGACCAGCCCGACCCAGGAAGCAGGAAGGCGGCCTTTGTGTCACTCCTTTACAAACAACAACAACAACAACAACAACCACTCCGCCCATGTCTGTGCATCCACATTCTACCCCAACACTGCCCTTCAAAAGTCACTTCTCCCAAAAGTCTTCTAGTCTCAAAACCTAGAAACTTTCTGTGGCCAATTCTAGGGCTCTTATCACCCACAAGTTGATGTTTCATATTTCTGGGGCTTTCTTTCCCATCTGGAGGTTTTTTAAAGAAAATTCCTAGGGGGGCTTCCTTGCTGTTGCTACAAGAACCCAAAGCCCAAGAGGGCCCATGCATAATGTTCAGTAATTCCAAGGGAAACCAGCTGAAATTCTGGTTGACAGAGACACTTACCTTTCCTTGCAGGAGACTGATAGCGGCAGGCCAGGCCTTGAGCAATCCATGCCTCAATCCAGACTGCAGTACCCAGCACCACGTAGCTGAGGAGTAAACAAGCAGCACTAGTTTGCAGTCAGAGCAGCCAGGCGTGTTCCTGGGGTTCTGTCAGCCGCAGCTGTGTTAGGCGCACAGGGGTCTCCCCACCTGATTCTACTGAAAAGTGCTTACCTGGAGGGGAGGGTGCACCATCCCAGAGGCCACTGCCAGGGCAGAGAATGCACTTTCTCACCAGGGAAAGGGGCAGTGGCAGGGGCCTTCCCTACACTTGTGCAGTGAGCACTCCATAACTGAACTCAGAAGGCTCAGCTCCCAGGCTACACACAGTCTCCTCTGGGGAGTGTCCAGCTCTGTGATAGCAAAGCTGCATGGCCTCTTCACCCATCCCTCCCTGCACAGCTCCACAGCAAACCCTGATCAGATGATCTCAACATCCCAGGCCCCCGGCCTCTCCTGGCTGACCCCCACTGAAACATGGCCTTTGGGGTTACAATGAGACCACATAAGGCAGGATCTGGTCTTTAGATTATTTGGACTGAAGGTGGGTGCTGTGCACTTTACATTTTACTTCATGGCATGTTCACAACACTGCAAGATAGGTTGTACCATTTTACCTGGTTATAGATGAGGGAAGGGAGGAATTAGGGATCTCCCAATTAGTAACCTGAGAATCACCCTTGCTGCTTTCTTTCCTCTCTCCATCCCACAAGTCAACCCACTCCCCGGCCAGGCCATTCCACCTGCTGAACAGTTCTCAAATCCACCCTTTACTCTCCATGCCCACTGCTGCCACCCTGGTCTCAGCCACCCCCTCCTCTGCTTGTACAGACACAATGGCATCCCAGTTGGTTCCCCTGCCACCACTCTGACCCTGCCAGTCTGTCCTCACTACCGTAACAGGTGACTTTGGGATTTCAAATCTTTTGAATGACATTTCTTTATACAGGTACCCACAATATGCACATGCATACACACACACATGCATACATACACAAGATAAATGATTTTGTCTACATGCCTACAAAAATCAGAAACAATGCATTGAGTACAATTTTCTCTCTTTTCCTTTTTGTTTGTCTCCTCTTTTTCCAGATCCTCTCCTTCATCACAGCACCCGCACTCCATGCCCAGAACCTAGCGTGGGTCCTTCTTGGTTTAATCTGTAGCCATTCAATCCTAAGCATTTATTGGCATTCACAATAACACAGACAGAACTTACTTGTCATTGTCTGTTTTTTTAAAAAATGGTACCAAGTTATTAAAAAATAACCTTGAGTAATATGTAAGTCTTCTGCCCCTGGTTTTCATCATTCACAAACTTCACAGACACTTTTCCAAGTCATTTGGTACAGGTCTAGTTCATTATTTTCCATGGTTGCATAATATTCCACCTTGGGCCTGTCCATTTATTCCATCATCTTTCTGTTGATGGTCATTTTCTGCTTCCAGTTTTGACCACTAGGGATACTGCTGCAACACATATATGATGGGGTTCAAAGAGGCAACTGCTTCTGATGCTATCTGGATAAGCTTGAGGCTACACTTTGAGGATCAAAGCCCCAAAGCCAGTTTCTCTCCTCTGCCACCCCCTTGGCTCACTCCTTGCCATTCTGCACCTGGAATTCTATCCTGCAGCCCCCGGGAAACTGTTCCTGGTCCTGCAGCCCTAAGAACTGGATACTCCTCTGCCCTGACACAAACACAAAACAAAAGTCTCCCAGAGTCCATCTGATTGATGCAGTCCACTGTGATGGCCACATCCTAGCTACAAAGGAGGCTGGAATGTGAAATGAAAATCATGGACTATAGCAGTGACTTCGCCAAATACAGAGACAGGTTATTCAAAAGAGGGTGGGCAACAAGGAATATGACAGCATCTACTGCAATCTTCTTGCAAACAAGTTCTTCCTCATTGGAGCCTCTATTTCTATGGGATAAATCCCCAGGAGTTGAATTTCTGTTTTGCAAAATGTTTGTAGCACTTCATGTTGCCACTGGCAACATTTAGGAGCACTATATCCTTATCTCCCAGCCAGCAACAGGTGTTAGGGTTCCACTAGACTTTTATCTGCTAACACTGTATCATAATGCTAGACTCATTTTTGCATTTTCTGACTACTAACATACATTTGAGTATTTTTTGCATGAGTTTGGGTCAGCCGGTTCACTCGGTAATTCACTGTCTAGTTACAGTCTTTGCTTATTTTTCTATTGGAATAGCCAGTCCTTTCAAGCTACACACTGCATATTGCCCACCTGCGCCTCCAGACCCATGTGCTGCCTTCCCCCATCTGCTCTGTGCCTCTTACACTAAGTGGACTGCAAAGGGCTCCCCATCTCATCTTCGATTGGGTTTGGCCTATGCACAGTTGGAGATCATGGGCAGGAGGAAAGAGCAGTCAGGGTATTTATTCCCAAGCCTTTTCCCCATTCCCACTGGGTGAGCTTTGAATCTCTGCAGATTACAACTCCTGTCCTGCAGAACACCTCCCCCAACACCCACTGGGCTCTGAACACTTTCTGTACCCATCCCCTTAGGCCTTAACGGAAATGACTTTCTTCTGTTACCACCCCAAGGGATGCACACCTTCCTGGCTGTGTTTGCTAAACCCTGCTCACTCCTTTGAAAACAATCCCTCTGCGGTAAGTGGTGTGGCTAAGCTTCTACCTGCAATGCTGGCATCCCATATGGGTGCCACTTTGAGTCTCAACTGCTTCACTTCCATACAATTCCCTGCTAACGCACCTGGGAAGGCTGCCACCCTTGTGGAGACCCAGATGGAGTTCCAGTTCCTGGCTTCAGCCTGGATCAGTCCCAGCCATTGTGGCCATCTGGGGGAGTGAATCAGTGGTTGGAAGATCACTGTCTGTAACTCTGCCTTTCAAATAAATAAATAAATAAACCTTTAAAAAGTCCCTCTGTACTGCCCTTTCATTCATCACCTTAAACTACCCAATTTAGTTGTGCACTTGCCTCTGCAGGTCGGGGCTGATGCCAGACAGGAACCTTTCTCTGTCGACAGTTTACAGGGATTTTTTTCAAGCTCTAACTTTTTCCTGTGGACTGCATTTTTAGTTTCTTCACCATATTGGAGACTTTATATAGACTTTTTATATATATATATATATATATATATATATATAGCTTTCATTTTTAAAGTAGTCTCTCTCTTGTTTCAGAACATCTTGGTTTTCAGCGTGGAAATGGAAGCTCCTCCTTGTCTCTAGATCAGGAGCTGGCAGGCTTCTTCTGTAAAGGCCAAATCATATATATTTCAGCCTTGGAAGGGCACATGGTCTTCATTAAAAGTGCGACTGTGCTGTTGTAGCACAAAAGCAGCCACTGACCATATGTCCACAAGTGTGTTCCAATAAAACAATGTTTACAAAAATAGGCAGCAGTAGTTTCACTTCCTAGGCATATACCCAAGAGAAATGACAATGTATGTCTACATAAGAACTGGTACACAAATATTCAAAACAGCACTCGTCATAATAGCTAACCAGTAGAAATACCCCAAGCGTCTATCAGCTGAGGGATGAATTAACAAGATGTGGGGGGCCAGTGTTGTAGCGCAGTAGGTTAATCCTGTGCCTGTGGTGCTGGCATCCCATATGGGCACCGGTTCTAGTCCTGGATGTTCCTCTTCTGATCCAGCTCTCTGCTATGGCCTGGGATAGTAGCGGAAGATGGCCCAAGTGCTTGGGCCCCTGCACCCACGTTGGGGACCTGGAAGAAGCTCCTAGCTCCTGGCTTTGAGTTAGGGCTCAGTTCTGGCCATTGCAGCTATTTAGGGAGTGAACCAGCTGATGTTAAGACCTTTCTCTGTCTCTCTCTCCCACTGTCTGTAACTCTACCTCTCAAATAAATAAATAAAAATCTTAAAAAAAAAAATGTTTCCAAGCATTAGAATGCTATTCAGCCATGAAAAGGAGTGAAGGATTAATGTATTCTACATTCAACATGAGTGAACACTGAGAATAGTACAAAAGATCATACATCCTATGATGCCATTTATTTGAGATGTCCAGAATAGGCAAGTCTGTGGAGACAGGAAGTATATTTGCAGTGTGTGGGACTGAGGAAGATAGGAAACTGAAAGGTGCTATGTGATGAAAATGTCCTGAGATTGACCCTGATAGGATGATCTGAAATTGACACATCTCTAAGTTGCACAGTCCTAGCTCACATGAATATACCCAAACCCTAGAGTTGTCTACTTTGAATGCATGAATTGCATGTTAGGTTAATTGTATTTTCATAAAGTTGTTGTCTAAAATGATCATTTACAAAGCAAACATCTGGGATTGGCCCACGGCAGTAGCTTGTAGGTCCCCACTCCACATTATGCTTGTAGCTTTCTAGAATGTCTTATACTGCTTTGTTTTATTTTAATCTTATACTTAACTGTTTAGTCCACATGGGTTCATTTTACTTATTCCAGAAAGCAACATGATTCGGCCACACCATTTGTGAAATAAACTATCTTTTTCTCACTGAGATAAGGTCCTTCTTGCCAAATATTAGCATCTCCATTCTGGGATCTAATTCTGGATTTTGTATCATGTCCCATGGATCTATTCATCTGAGCCTTTCTAATACAGCAGTGATCTGATCTTTGTGACTTTATGGTAAGTTCTGCTTTCTGTAAAGGAAGTCTCCCTTCGTGTTCTTTTCTTTTACAGCTGACTTACAGCCAATGAGCTTGTCAAAATGCAATCGCTCTCTGCTTAAAAGCCTTTAATGGGTTTGCATGCTCTTAAAGCTATGGCCCCCATTCCAACTGGCCCTTGAACTCTGCAAACTTGGCCCTGCCTCACCCTTCAGCTTCATTTGGCCCAAGACGCCGCATCTGGGATTCTCTATTTCAGCTCCTACCTGTCCCAGGGCCTTTGCACTGCCTGGAATGCTTTTCCTCATCCTTTGCCAAGTGAACTTCTTTTTCTTCCATCTCAACTTGATCATCATCACTCCTGCAAGAAGGCTATCCTGATCTGGACCAGAACAAGTCCTCCTCCCCGCACTGCGAGTGTAGGCTGTATTGCACTTGCTGCCTTGCTAACATTATATTTATTTCTATAATACTTTTGGCTAATGCTTGATTCCTCCAGCTCCTACTGCCTTCCCAGTGTTTAGCACTGAGTCCCACCCGGAGTCAGTACTTTACAAAAGGCTGAGGGAGTGAATGAACAGAAATCAAGTTCAGGCACCTGTCTGCCTGGCTCCTAACCACCCTCCCCCACTTACCTTTATTATGCTGTGTGCTGCCCTGGATGGGCTGTTAGGGACCAGGGTGAAAGAGCCAGCTCCACATCCAAGCAGGGGAATTCCCTGAGCCTGCTTGCAAAGGGCTTTCCCACCCCCTGCCTCTCCTGACTTCCACGACCACTGGGGAGGCCAGTCTGGCAAGGGGCATGTTCCTTTCTGACCGTGAAGTTGAGGACTCCAAAGGAGGGCAGGCATGAAGTGACTCACTCAAGGTCACGTTGTCATTCAGAAGCAGAGCTGAGATGCTGGGTCCCCAGCTTGGTGTTTACCTTGGGAAAGACCCACCCTTCCCTAGCATGGCCTCTGTCTCCCCGAGTATGAAATAACCAGGAGTGGTGTGGGTTGCAGGGGGCCAACAGCGTTGCACATCTCAGGCACCCCAATAGCGTTTCTCTCAATAGCGCTGCAAAATCTCAGGCACCTCAGATTTTGCCATAACTGAGTCCAACCTGTCTGCTAATTTTGTAAGGTTGTAGAAAGAATTTATTAGACTATTTGCTCTAATTTTGAGAATGTCTGAAAATGATCATAAAAAAGGTTATTTAGGGGCCTGTACTGTGTCGTAACAGGTAAAGCTGCCACCTGCAATGCCTGCATCCCATATGGGTGTTGGTTCAAGTCCCGGCTGCTCCACTTGTGATAGCTCTCTGCTATGGCCTGGGAAAGTGGTGGGGGATGGCCCAAGTCTTTGGGCCTCTGCACCTGAGTGGGAGAACTGGAAGAAGCTCCTGGCTCCGGGCTTCGGATCAGCTCAGCTCTGGCCATTGTGGCTATTTGGTGAGTGAACCAGCGGATGGAAGACCTCTCTTTCTCTCTCTACGTCTGCCTCCCTGTAACTCTGCCTTTTAAATAAATAATTATTTTTTAAAACGTTATTTAAGGGTCCCAGAGAGAGAAGGAGAAGCAGAGAGAAAGGTCTTCCACCTGCTGGTTCATTTCCCAAATGGCCTCAATAGCTGGAGCTGGGCCAATCTGAAGTCAGGAGCCAAGAGCTTTCTCTGGATCTCTCACATGGGCGCATGGGCCCAAGTACTTGGGCCATCTTCCACTGCTTTCCCAGGTGTATTAGTAGGAAGCTAGATCAGAAGTGGAGAAGCTGGGACTCAACCTGGTGCCCATATGGGTTGCCAGCACTGCAGGCAGCAGCTTAACCTTCTATGCCACAGAGTCAGCCCTATTTACTTAATTAACATTTTTGTAAAAAAAGCTTCTAAAAATAGAGGCCAGTGTTGAGGCACAGTGCGTTAAGCTTCCACCTTCAATGCTCACATCCATGTCAAAGAACAGGTTGAAGTCCCTGATGCTCTGCCTTGGATCCTACCTGGGAAGGCAGCATATGGTAGCCCAAATGCTTGAGTCCCTGCCACCCATGTGGGAGACCTAGGTGGAGTTCCTGGCTCCTGGCTTCAGCTTCACCAGTCCCAGTTGCTGCAGCCTTTTAGGTAGTAAATCAGCATATGGAACAGTCTCAGTCTCTCTCTCTCTCTCTCTCTCTCTCTCTCTCTCTCTCTCTCTCTCTCTCCAGCAGATAAAACAGCTTCTCTCTCTCCCTGTCTCTCCCTCTCTCCCTCTCTTTCCCTCTTTTTCCCTCTGTTACTCTGCCTTTCAAGTAAAAAAATAAATTTTTTTTAAAAGGGGGCAAGTTTGATTATTTCTATCCTATCACTGTAAGCACTGGCTCCATTTCATCTGAGTCATAATTAATGTAAATTCATACCTACTGGCATTCAAATGGCTCATAGCACCTAAGACTCTCTCGTGCCCACAGAGGTTGAGGCTCTGGGCTTTGGGAAGCCCTGTTCTGGGGTCTGGGCGGGGTCAGGCAGCTCTCCATGAAGCGCTCATGGGTTTAATGGATCAGTGAATACCTGCCTAGACCAAGGTGTGCAATGCTGCAGGCCAGGGCCTTCTATGTCCAGGCAGTGTGGGAGGGGCCCTGCCTGCGGTTGTCTCAGGGAGGTGTTGAGGTTTCAGAGTGTGGCCGTGGGCCTGTCCTGTGCATCCAGGTCAGCGTGTGTCTGTGTCTATCTGTGTGAGAGTTCATGCGATCATGTGCACAGGCCTGGGTGGGGGCTGGCTTGCCTGTACCCAGCACAGCCCAGGGCAGGGTCAGCCCATGTGATGGCCTGGGTTGGGGTCTGCTTTCTCTCAGGGCCAGAACTGTGGAGTGAGAGAGACAAGGGGGGCTGCCATGGTGGGCGCCCAACCCTGCCAAACCTCCTGGGGGCCAGCAAGAAGAGGGGTCCCCTCAGAAGCCCTCCCTGGAGACTAAGCCATCCTGGGGCCTGGAATTCTGCAAAGTTCAGGGTCGCCCTCTCATCCCACCAATGGGAAGAATGGGCCTTGAATAGGGAGAGGACTGGCCAGAGATGCTGAGCACAGAAAAGGCAGGGCCAGGCCTTGGGGTCCTCCCTGTTCCCCATGCACCTTCTCCATGCACTTCTGCCAAGCACCATCAGCCAAAAAGACAGCCTACATGAAGAGAGAGCAGGTGCTCCGACATGCTAAGCACATGGAAAAGTACCTGCACTGAGCACTCCCGTTGGGTGCTGTTTTCAGCACTTCCAATATACAAACACATTTTGCCCTCCAACCATGAGGCAGAACTATTATCACCCCATTTTACAACTGTAGAAAGTGAGGCCCAGGGTCACACAGCTGGTAAGCTGGCTTCACTGGGAACCCGCATATTAAGCAGAAGAGTGGAGGCACATGGAGAGAAAGAATCTTCATGGGACTAAGCCTCTGCTCCAGCATGGCGTGTGAAGCCCAAGGAGCTGCTCTCAGTTTTTCCAAGGCTGACTCGGGCTCACTTCACAAATGAGGAGACCAAATTCAAGAAGGTGGAGTGATTTGCTCAAGCTGACACCATTGTCTCCACATTCTCTTGTCTTTTTTTTTTTGGGGGGGGGGGGCTGGGGATGCTCAGAGAAGTTAAGTGGCTTGCCTAAGGGCACACAGTAAGCAAATGGCCAAAGCAGCACCTGAACCGGGGTGCCCCTGATTTGAAGCCTGTTGTCTTAACCACTAGGCTCTCCCACCTCATGTCTCCTGCATCTCAAAACCGTAGCAAGGAGGGCAAAGGCATAGCCATTGCCCTGTTCCTCGGGGAGGAAACAGACAACCAGCTCAGGAGCACATAGCCAGCGAACATGGGAAAAGGGATCAGAGATCAGAAACCCCATCCATCAGATTCACCGCCATTGCCTTCTTCCTGTGGTCCTTCAGGAATATTCCAGGAAAGGCTCCAGTCCTGTGGTTGTCCATGGGCAGCAATGCAGTGTTGCCAGGGTTGCTTTCTCACCAATTTCTTAGCATTTTACTGGCGCTTTCTGCAAGCTCTTGCAGATCATAGCATGTTCCATTTCACAGATGGGCAGTCAGAGGCTCAGAGAGGAGAAGAGGCTTGCCCGAGTCCTTGAAGCAGGGTCCCTGACTCTAACTCCATGGAAAGAGTCTGGGGGGCAGGGGGGACGGTTTCGCAGGGCAGGCTCCAGCTAGCCGGTCTCTGGGTGAGGTCATCGCCTTATCAGCTAATTGCCACCCTGAGGTCTAATCCTGCCGCCCAGCTGGAACCTGCAGGAATGATTTCTTGGAGACAGGAGCTGTTATTGTCCAGATGAAAGGGCTGGAGGGGAGGGCAGGGGAAGGGGGAAAGCTGACGCTCATGATTCCCTCTTGAAGCAGTTTGCTTTCTCAACAACCTCTGGGGATAATGCTTCTCAAGCCTTCTCAGGCAGGACTGAGGCTGTGTGCTGCTTCCGCATGCATTGGCAGAGCTGCCGCCCTGTAACCGAACAGCTCCAGGGCAACCCAGCATCCTATAACACACAGAGTGGGGCTGGCAGCAGCTCCCTCTGGTGCACAGGAATGGGTGTGGGGCACTGACGGTGGAGATAAAGGTTGAGCCACAGAGCTTGAAAACTGTTACCCAGGGGAGCCTACAGGGACGGGGCTGTGTGTTGAGAAGAGGGACTGAGACTCCACAGAGGGTAGTGACAGTCTGTGACAGTCACCACGGAGTCAGTGTGCTCAACGTTCTTGGTGGCACCATGTGTTCTACAAATAACACTTGGTTGCCAACCAAGCCTGCAGTGTGCCCTACAGGCCTGGGTTCAAGTCCCAGCAAAACCCTGAAACCCAGTGCCTCTAGAAATGTTGCCCAGGGTGCCTCGCTTGCTTCACCCTCAGCCTGGCCCGTGGGACTGGTTGGTCCTCATGCTAAACTCTTTGGTCACGCAAAGATGGGGAGAATAGTAGCTCCTACCTGGGGCGGGTGAGGATTAAATGAAAAGAGGCAGAGAAAGCACTTAGCGGTATACTGGCTGGGAGCAAGCACTTCCAATGTTGAGCTGCGTTCTGACTCAGGGCGAGGTGCTGCTTTGCTGGCTGAGCTGATGGCAGGGAGAATGCCCCATCTAGTAACTGACCTCAAACAGCTTGCAGTCCAGCCAGAAGTGATGTGGGAGTGAGAGGGAGCCTGCAGGACCTACCAGTGAGACCCAAGAAGCAGGATGAGAAAAGACCAATCTCCACTCCCCTAATATGGTTGCTGAAAACCAGCCAAGGTGTTTGCTGCCCTCAACAAACCCAAACCAGATGGCACCTAGGATTTTTCTCTATTTGTCTTACTTAGTTTATACCACAATTGTGTGCTCTCCTCACTGGATAAATGAAGAAATGGAAGCTCAGAGAGGTGGAGTAATTTTCCTAAGGTCACACAGCTTAGCCATGACAGAGACTAAGATGCAGAGCCAAGACTGAATGATTTCTTCCTGGTATCCACTGTGCTCCGCAGCTTGACTCTGCTGCCAGCTGGATGTGTGATCTTGGGCAATCAACATCTCCCTTCCAAGCCTTTCCCTACCAATCAAGGTAGAAGGTGAGGATCACATCAACTCATGGGCGTGGGACTGCTTCATTGTCTGTGGCTGAAGAGTGATTAGGGTATGTCACAAAGAAAGCACCCAGGGGCCCCTTACCTATGATGATGACCCTGTTGGTCCCTTCCTCCCCCAGGATTGGGTCAACAGGCCTCTCTGATGTCTATTCTGCGTTAGGAGAAGTAGATGGAAGCATTTTAATTGGTAGTTGTGGCTTCCATCTGCCTATGAGAAAAGTATTGTGGGATCCGTTTTACAGATGAATAAACTGAGGCACAATGAGGTAAGACATTTCCCATGCCAAGGGGGAACCTGAGAGCGGACTTCATGCTCCGGACCCTTGTGCTGTGGTTTCTAGGTGGAAGAGAGATACCTGGGGAGAAGCCAGAGGACAGCCCTTGGAGAGTGGGTGCCCAGAGCTGCTTTCTCTCAGGTGGGATGGGGGAAGCCCCACCAAGGCCTCCAATTCCCTTCTCTCACCCTATCTTCCTGGACTACAGAGAGCTGAGAGGTGCCAGCCCCTCCCCCTGTGATGCAAATGCCCAGCGCTTTCAGCCTCATTCTCACCTGCCTGTGAGACTTTAATTCTACACCAAGGTGCTTTCTTGAGGACAGAGGAGTCTGAAGCAGGGACCTGCAGTCAGATGCAAGGGGGTGATCTCAAGAGGGTGAGAGATGGGGGCGGGAGGGTGGCTGATGGAACAGGACCCTACTCCAACCAAGCTGGCATCCTGATTTCTTTCTGAAGTGTTGTAAAAAATGAGACCCAGAAAGTTGAAAGGAAGCCAGGGGCAAAAACCAGAACCCAGACCTGGGACTCCTGAGGTCCAACACTCTGTGCTGTGACCTACAAATGACAGCATTCTTGGCTACAGGCAGGCAGGGCATGCGTGCACAGCTGAATCCCTCAAGGGTACAAACTGGCGAGGCTCAGCTCCTCCAAAACAACAGCTCCCTTCCCTGCACTTAATGCTCCTGGGCGCCTCCCTTTTCCCCAGAGAATCGGGCGCCACCTAGAGGACACTGGGAGCCCAGCATCATCCTGGTTGCCTGGGGAAAGTGCCCCACCCACTGCCTCTCACAGGCCCTGCTCCCTTTGGGCCTCTTATCTGCTGAGGGGAACATTCCAGCCAGGGCCCGCAGCAGAAAAGACTTAACGTAGAACAAGACACACTTTTTTCCCATCTCAGTATTTCCTACTCAGGCCATTTTGCCTTTCCTTTCCCCTTTTCCCAGCTCCCTGCTTTCCTTACCTTTAAAAATCTGATGGAAGAAACAGCATCAGGTCTACAGTGTTCCTGCTGAAGATGTGAACTTGAGCCTTGTCATCAGACAAGGTCCCACTGGGGACATTGTACGAAGCAGTTGGTTGGTCCTCTTCACAACATCAAGGTCATGAAATTCAAAGAAAGTCCGAGGAATGGTTGTAGACCAAGGAAACCAAAGAGATGTGACCACCAAATGCAGCAGGTGATTCTAACCCAGGAAAATCTCAGGTCGGGGTGTGAGGATCCATGGGCAGGGCTGGGCCAACGGCTGCGTCCTGGTTTGCAGGAGCTCCTCCTGGTTGGTAGGAAATAAATACAAAGATGTTTGGGTGAGATGAGGCATCCTATCCACTACTTACTCTCAACGAGTTTAGGAAAGACACATCAAGGTAGTGCGTTTGTCTACAAATGTGAGACTGTTTCAATATTTTTTTTAATGTAGCATTAAATATAAATAAAATGAACTAATCACTGCATGACCTCCTTCAGACTGGAATGGTGGTGAAATGAAGATTTGTAGTCACGGTACTTACTGTTCATTAAGCTCTCAGGGTTTGTTTTTTGTTTTTAAGTTAGAGAAAGACAGAGGGAGATCTTCCATTTGCTGATTCACTGACCAAATACCCAAAACAGCCAGGGCTGGGCCAGGCCAAAGCCAGGAAACTGGAACTCCATCTGGATCTCCCATACGGCTGGCAGGGACCCAAATATTTGAGCCATCCCTGCCACCTCCCAGGGTGAACATTAGCAAAAAGTTGGAATCAGAAGTGGAGTTGGGACTCAAACTCAGACATTCTGATATAGGATGTGAACTTCCCAATTTTTTTTTTTTTGATTGACAGATAGAGTTAGACAGTGAGAGAGAGACAGAGAGAAAGGTCTTCCTTCTGCTGGTTCACTCCCCAAATGGCCGCCACAGCCAGAGCTATGCTGATCCGAAGCCAGGAGCCAGGTGCTTCCTCCTGGTCTCCCATGCGGGTACAGGGGCCCAAGTACTTGGGCCATCCTCCACTGCCTTCCTGGGCCACAGCAGAGAGCTGGACTGGAAGAGGAGGAACCAGGACTAGAACCCGGCACCCATTTGGGATACTGGCGCCGCAGGTGGAGGATTAACCAAGTGAGCCATGGCCCTGGCCCCTTTTCTTTTAAGATTTATTTGAAAGACAGAGAGAGAGAGAGAGAGATACTCCATCTGCAGGTTCACTCCCCAAATGGCTGCAATGGCCAGAGTCAGACAAAACCAAAACCAGGAACCAGGAGCTTCACCCAGGTCTCCCATGTGGGTACAAGGTTCCAAGCACTTGAACCATCTTCTACTGCTTTCCCAGACACATTACGGTAGAGGTTTATTGGAAGTGGAGTGGCCAGAACTGGTGCCCATATAGGATGCTGGAGTCCCAGGCCTTACCCTTTGTGCTACAATGCCAGCCCCCAAGCAGCATGTTAACCTCTTTGCCAAATGTCCCCCCGTAAAGGCTTTTTTCTAAATCCCATTTTCCCCTTACATGTCCCGTCTGTGAAACAGGTGTCCTGCCCCCATATTTCAGATGATTAAACTGACTCAGCATTGAAGAGACCGGCCCAAGGCAGCCTGTGGTCTCAGCACCTCACAATGCTGTTTTCCCTCGAGCTGCCCTCAGTCCAGTGCCTACCCACAGCCTAAACACTGCTGTCTCCTTTTCTCCTCTCTGCCAGTCAAAATCTTCCCACTCATCAAGACCCAGCTTTGATGCCACCTCCCCCACAAGGCTTCTTTGACTCCTTCTCTACTGGACACAGCTGTCTGTCTTCAGACCTCCCAAGTGTGAGAGCTATCCTCCTCATGCTTAGCCATTCCTTCACTAAAGAAATACTTGCTCAGACCCTTCCACGTGGCTGGGCTTGTCCCAATGAGGCCACTGCATGGATCTTGCAGTCCGTGGTGGAAACAGAGCCTCAACATACAGACTAACAAATGCACACACAATTATGGGTGTGATGGGAGCCACATCAAGCCAGAGCAAGGGAAAGAGACAGAAAGGGGGTAACTGGGGGAGAGGAGAGTTGACCTCAGCCTCACTGTGAGAGGTGCTGCCTGGCTACGGCAGGGACAGGAGCACTGGCCCAGGGAGCCTGTGGGACTGGTTGGGTCTCAGTGAGGACACAGAAGAAACCCAGAATGGCTACAGGAGGGAAGGTACTAGGGGCTGGGGTCCCAACAGCATGGTGGTGAGATCCCATGGGACCCAAGGCCATTCTCAAGGGATGACCCCAATCCTGCTGCAGAGGAAGTCGCTGGAGGGTTGAGAGCAGGAGAAGGCTGCAGCTGGGATCTGCATTTTTCAAAGATCACTCCAGAGCGCCCTGGAGGGCCAAAGGGGACAAGAGTGGAAGCAGATGGGCCCTTATCTCTCCTTCCCTGGTTTCTGGTTGGGCCCAGCTCTTATCTTGCTTTCTAGAGAGCTCCTTGAGGCCAGGGAGGGCGCCTGTCTCAGAGGCTGCCGAGTCCAGCCTGTCCATCCTCTGCTTGACCACAGGGCCTCAGTGTCCTGGCCTATGCTGTGTTCCTGGGGACAGTGTGGGACACACTCTGCTCTCGCTGGCCCCAGAGCAGGGGAAATGTTTGACAGAGGCATGCACGTGTACTCCAAACAGACTCTGATTCATGTTTCCAGAAGAGACTTGCAAACAGACTTCTGCCGGCCGCATCCATCAGAGGAGAGCTGGGCTCTGTAAACAAAGGCCAAGGCTGTCTCTTCCTGCCACGCAGACACCCTCCCTGCCAGTCACTGGCAGTCCCAGCCCTGCCCTAGTCCTTGAGACCATGCTCTGTGCCAAGCCCCTCAGCACAACCCCAAAAGCATACAGCTGGGCTGGCTTTGTGGTGTAGCAGGTTAAGCTGCTGCCTGCAGTGCCCGCATCTTGTATGGACACTGGTTCAAGTCCTGGCTGTTCCACTTCCAATCCAGCTCCCTACTAATGGGCCTGGGAAAACAGTGGAGGATGGCCCAAGTGCTTGGGTCCCTGCACACATGTGGGAGACCCAGATGGCTCCTGGCTTCAGCCTGGACCAGCCCCAGCCATTGCGGCCCTTTGAGGAGTGAACTAGCAGAAGTCCTCCCCCCAACTCTTTCAAATAAATGAATTTTATTTTAAAAAAAGAAAAAAAAAAACTTGGGGGAATGAACCAGTGAGTGGAAGATATCTGTGTGTATTTGTATGTGTGTGTGTGTCTATGTGTCTGCCTTTAAAAAAAAAAAAACACACAAACAGTCCATTTCACAAATTAGTATAGTCAAGCTGTCAACCCAGACACTGCAGCTACTCTGCTGTAATCAACCACGGCATTCTACTACTATAAAAGTAATGGCTGGCGCCGAGGCTCAATAGGCTAATCCTCCGCCTGCGGCGCCGGCACACCAGGTTCTAGTCCCGGTTAGGGCGTGGATTCTGTCCCAGTTGCTCCTCTTCCAGTCCAGCTCTCTGCTGTGGCCCGAGAGTGCAGTGGAGGATGGCCCAAGTCCTTGGACCCTGCATCCGCATGGGAGACCAGGAGAAGCACCCTGCTCCTTCCTTTGGATCAGCACGGTGCGCTGGCCACAGCAGCCATTGGAGAGTGAACGAACAGAAAAGGAAGTCCTTTCTCTCTGTCTCTCTCTCTCACTGCCCACTCTGCCCACCAAAAAAAAAAAAAGTAATGGAGGAACTGGAGCTGTGGCACAGTGGTTAAAGCCCAGGCCTGCAGCACCGGCATCCCACATGGGCACCAGTTCCAGTCCGGCTACTCCACTTTCCATCCAGCTCTCTGCTCTGGCCTGGGAAAGCAGTAGAGGATGGCCCAAGTCCTTGGGCCTCTGCACCCATGTTGGAGACCTGGAAGAAGCTCCTGGCTCCTGACTTCGGATCAGCTCAGCTCTGGCTGTTGCAGTCATTTGGGGAGTGAGCCAGCGGATGGAAGACCTCTCTCTGTAACTCTTTCAAATAAATAAATCTTTAAAAAAAAAAAAAAAGAAGAAGAAGAAGAAGAAGAAGAAGGCCGACACTGTGGCTCAATAGGCTAATCCTCTGCCTTGCGGTGCCAGCACACCAGGTTTTAGTCCCGGTTGGGGCGCTGGATTCAGTCCTGGTTGCCCCTCTTCCAGGCCAGCTCTTTGCTGTGGCCCAAGAGTGCAGTGGAGGATGGCCCAGGTGCTTGGGCCCTGCACCCCTTGGGAGACCAGGAAAAAGCACCTGGCACCTGGCTCCTGCCATCGGATGAGCGCGGTGCACTGGCCACAGCGCACCATTGGAGGGTGAACCAACGGCAAAAGAACACCTTTCTCTCTGTCTCTCTCTCTCACTGTCCACTCTGCCTGTCAAAAAAAAAAAAAAAAAGAATGAAAGAAAGAAAGAAATGATGCGTGGATTTCAAATTGCTATTTGCACCAAAATAAACTTATCTTAAAAAAAAAAAAAAGTAATGGTAACTCATGTTGATGAGTGCTCATTGTGCTCCAAGAGTTTAACATAGATGGACTCCTGTAATCCTCACAGCCCTCCTCAGGGTGAGGATTCTAATCTTCCCTTTTTTCTTCAGGGGAACCCAAAGTGATTGCCAAAGATGTGTTAGGAAAGTGCGGAAAGTGGGACTTGAACTCAGGTCAGGTGAGCCTGGAACTCAGGTGTGTCTGCTATCTGCTGTGCGTGGCTTGTGCCCCCTTGGCCTCTGGTGTGAAGGCCAGGCCTGTCCTTCTCACCCACTTTTATCGCCATTGGAGATGTATAGAAAATCAGGCCCAGAAAAGGACCACGACTCTGCTCCAGCCACCACTACAGGGCAGCATGGGCTTCCCTTTTGGGAGGCCAGGAGAGGAGCTAAGAGGCCTGGGTGCCGCTGCCATTACCTTGCTGTGTGGCCTGCAACAAGTCAGAGCCCCTGTCTGAGCCTCAGTGTCCCTATCTGCTCAATGGGAATGAGTTGCAACCCTGAACACCTCATAAGACCCACAGGAGAAACAAGTGAGGGGGTGTGGCCCTGGGTGGGTTTCCTGGCCCAGATTCCTGTTCCGTGAATGGAATGTCCAAGCAGCATCATTCTGGGGCTTAAGGCCCCAGGGGTGGGGCTGGGCTGGGCCTCTTCTACTAGGAGACCCCCCACCTTGGGCTCCAGCCCAAATTGCCAGACACAGGCCTGAGAGGAGGCCCCCCTCCAGGCAGGGGTGACCAGGAGCCAGCCGGCCGGCCATTTGTGCACAGATGGGTGTGCAGATAACAGGCGTCTGGAGATAAGGCAGGGCCTGCTCCCAGCCCAGCAGAGAGCCAGGCCCAGCAATGGAAAGGTGGGGGCTCGGGGTGACTCAGGCAGAGTGGGCTGGACACTGGGCCATGAGGCCTGTCATGGCACTCTTCCTACCACCCTTGAGGAGGGCTGCTGTCTTCCCTCTTATGGGACCTGCTTCCATCTCCAGCAAAACAAAACAGAAACAAGCCAGCAAACAGAAAACATCTATTTCCATTAGAAGCACTGCTCGAGCTGCAGAGAGCTGGGGCTGCCACCAGGGCCCACTGACTCATCTGGCAGCCTGCATCAAATCACGACCGAACTCCAAGTCCTTATGTCCTCACCTATGCCATGGGTGTGGTGCTCTCTTCCTCACCTCCCTCCACCGCCCCCCCAATACAAGCAACAATAAACAACTCACACTGTGCTGACTGTGAAGTAGGTAACTGTGAATATCCCTACTTGACAGACGAAGAAACTGAGGCATGGAGGGTTTAGGTTATACAGGTATAATAAGTGGTAAAACCAGGACTCAAATTCAGACACTAATTCTAGTGGTGGTTCTTTAAAAAAAAACAAAAAAAGATTTATTTGTTTTTATTTGAAAGGTGGAGTTACAGAGAAAGGGACAGACAGAAAGATCTTCACTGGTTCACTCTCCAAATGGGTGCAACGTCTGGGGCTGGGTCTGCAGCTAGGAGCCAGAAGCATCTTCTAGGTCTCCCATGTCGGTGCAGGAGCCCAAGGATTTGGGCCATCTTTCACTGCTTTCTCAGGTGTATTAGCAGGGAACTGGATCTAAAGTGGAGCAGCCAGACTCAAACCAATACCCATATGGGATGCCAACATCACAGGCAGTGGCTTAACTTGCTACACCAGAACTCTGGCTACTGATGGGCTCTCACCTGCTGGAATGCCTCCGCAATATCATTAAAGGAATCAGGAAAACTGCAGTTGGAGTCCATTTTGGTATTTTTTTTTTGGTGTTTTATTTTTATTTATTTTTTTAAAGCTTTTATTTAATGAATATAAATTTCCAAAGTACCATTTTGGTTTTTAACATACACACATTTATGTTTATGTATCTAAAGACATTTTTGGAAAAAGATATGGTCACATAATGACAGTGCTGGTACTCATCTAGAGCAGAGTTTCGCAACCTGGCTTACTGTTGTTGACATTTCGAGTAGGATAACGCCTGCATGTGTGTGTCGAGGGGGGAGCTTTCCTGTGCCCTGCAGTATGTCGAGCAGCAAGCCTGGCCTCTGTGAGAAGTTGGGGTCAAACCATCGCCTCCCTCGCCCCAGCTGTGACAACCAAAAATGCCTCCAGACACTGCTAATCATTCCCTGAGAACATGCCTCACTATTCCCCCCTCCACCCTGGCTGAGAATCAATGATCTGGAAGGGATGCCCAAGAGAGATGTTCATGTTGAAAGCCCTGTACTGAAAATTTTGTCCTGCACAAATCGGATGCATTGGAATCAGGAAAACACCAGTAAAGATGAAGCTGCAGGAAGATCATTGGATGGTGGATGGATGGGTGGCACAAAAACATATGGCCATAGACTGAAGGAGCCACATGAAAATCAGAACCTGGGTGTTTTGGCGTGAGGGGCATTTTGAGACCATCAGAGAATCCCTGTACTTTACAGCTAAGGAAAGGGAGGCCCCCAGAAGGGGGACTGACTGAATTCACCAACAGCCTGATGCAAGGTGAGATGAACACCTGGGTTTGTGGACTCCGAGTCCAGAGCTCGGAACTCAACAATGTTAAAAAGCAAATGAGAGAGTAGCTTTGGGTAGAGAACTTTCCTGCTTTTGCCACTAGAGGTGCCTGAGGCTGGAGGACGCCTTTTGGTGACAGCTGGGGTGCTCTGGATACATGGAACTCCACAGGGGGTATGGTTCTCAGGGAGTCCACGATGCAGAGGGTAGAGGTGGCAGTCTGTGCTGAGGCCCAGAAAGGGGAAGACTCTGCTCCAGGGCTCAATGGGTGCAGCCTGGGAAGGCTGGCAGGGACCAAAACAGGCTGGGGTGACCCCTGAGCATCCAGCCAAGGAGAAAGTGGGAGATCTAGGGCTACCCGGAATAGGGTGACCATAGGGTGTTTTTGTTTTTGTTTTTTAGGATTTAATTATTTAAAAGGGGGGAAAAGAGAGAGAGAGAGAATCTGCCATCAGCTATTTCACTTTCCAAATGGCCACAACATCCTGGTCTGGGCCAGGCCTAAGCTAGGAGCCAGCAACTCCATCTAGATCTTCTATGTGGGTGGCAGGGGCCCAAGAAACTGAGCTATCACCTGCTCCTTCCCAGGCATATTAGCAGGAAGTTGGACAGGAAGTAGAGCAACTGGGACTCAAATCGGTGCTCCAGAATGGGATGCAGGCATTTCTAGCTGTGGCTAACCCACTGTACCACAATGCCTACCTGTGGCCATGGTTTTTAGGGGAGAATCTCTTCCAGAGAAGACGGTAGTGGGGATGAGAGTCCTTCTTCGCCGAACACTTAACGGGTGCCCAAGGTCCCCAGTGTGTCCTCAGGGTGGTAGCAGGATTCCACCATGAGGCTCCAAAGCCTGTGCTCCAACCATGACACTGTACCCCAGCAGACCACTGCACTGAGCATCCATTAAAGTCCTGCAGCAGCACTGTACACAGTCAATACGCGGTTGCAACAACCCAAGGGCTCACTGATGAACAAACGGACAAGTGTAGAACAGGCATACAAGAGAATCCTACCAGCTTTCAAAGAGGGGGTCCTGCCATATAGATGACCCTCAATGACTACCCTAAATGGAAGAAGTCATGACAGAAAGGTGAACACTGTGATTCCACTTACACGGGGAGCTGGGAGTCTTCAGACTCATAGGAACAGAAGGCAGAATGGTGGGGACGGAGAGTGGGAAATGACTGCCTAATGGGTGGCATTTCAGTTTTGCAAGATAAAAAAGAGTTCTGGAGACTGGCTGCACAACATGAGTCTACTTACTCCCATTACATTGTACACTTAATGGTGAAGATGATAAAATGGTGGAGATGATAAATATTTTTATTATATACGTTTTGCCACAGTTTTTATAAAAGGATGAGGCAGAGGTGGGTGCTGTGGCACAGGTGGTAAGCTTCTGCTTGAGATGCCTGCATCCCACAGAAGTGCCTGGGTTCAAGTCCCACCTCCAGTACTGATCCAGCTCCCTGCAACTGTGCCTGAGAAGTCAGTAAATGACGGCCCAAGTCCCTAGGCCCTTACCACCCACACGGAGACCTGGATGGAGTTCCTAACTCCCGGCTCCTGCCTGACCCAACTTTGGCTATTGCAGCATTTTAGGAAGTTAACCAGCAGATAAAAATTCTTCCTCTTTCTCTCCTCTTTTTCTTTCTCTCTGCCTTTCAAATAAATAAATACATCTTTAAAAAAAAAAATTAGGAGGAGTCTCTTTCAAAAGAAACGGATGAGACAGATCGTTAGTTCCTCTGGGAAACAGAAACTGATTTCAGGAGGGAGGGTGGGGCTATGGGAGCCACACCCTGGTACAACTGGGGAAATGGGAACTTGGGCCTGGACGAGAGGCGAAGAGGGGTCCAGCTGGCCTGAAGACTGGGCGGCGCCGGGAGGCCCACAGGCAGCGGTGCCTCCAGCCGCCGCCACGCCTCTGACGCCCAGTCAGCCCGACCGCAAAGCCAGAAAGATAAAGTTGTAAGGAGGGGAGCAGCTGGAGCCGCCCGCACCTCTGCACTCCCAGAGTGGCGACTGACCTCAAGAGAAGAGCGGCCGGCCGCTGACGCTTCCGCCTTCCACATCCCCTCAGCTGCCTCTTCCCGGACTCCAACCGGAAGCTCTGCTGTGAAGAGCATTCTGGGAAACGCGGCTTAACCCAGAGGCCAGGAACAAATCTCCCTGGGCTGACGCGGTTCGTGGAAACCAGAGTGAGTGCGGACGGCAGACACATGATTTTTGTATTCGGGTAAACTGCACAGAACACAAGCAGTACCGTTGTAACCATTTTTAAGTGTGGGTCGGCGCCGTGGCTCACTTGGTTAATCCTCCACCTGTGGTGCCGGCAAACCATATGGGCGCCAGGTTCTAGTCCTGGTTCCTCCTCTTCCAGTCCGGCTCTCTGCTGTGGCCCGGGAGGGCAGTGGAGGATGGCCCAAGTGCTTGGGCCCTGCACCCGCTTGGGAGACTAGGAGAAGCACCTGGCTTCGGATCAGCGCAGCGCCGGCCGCAGCGGCCATTTGGGGAGTGAACCAGCAGATGGAAGACCTTTCTCTCTGTCTCTCTCTGTCTCTCTCTCTCCCTCACTGTCTATATCTCTACCTGTCAAAAAAAAAAAAAGAAAAAAAAAAGTGTAGGCTTCAGAAGCATTCACGTACATTCACAGTGCTGGCCGGTCCACACTACTATATCCTCCAAATCTTTTCATCATCCCACGTGGAAACTCCAGGCACATGATTCTTAAGGGCACACACCCCCTCCTCTACTTCTGCACACAGAGACTCTCTCTGGAAAGATACTCCGGAAACTAGCAGTGCTCCAGGGTGGGTAGACTGGCAGCTGGGGGTGGAAGAGATGATACTGTTGGAGACTTATGTTTCCTGTAGTATTCTTTCAAAAGTTGATTTGCCTCCTGGAGGCTGCCCTAACTCCTGAATTTTGATTGAGTTTAGCAGAAAGCCATTCTCCGCTTTTTCAAATGGCTCAGAACATTGAGACTGTCTTCTTTCCCCACAGGGAATACACACATTCTGACACAGTTTGGTCTGGCATAAAGATGGCTGTACTGTGTAACCCATCGTGTGACCTAAGGCAGATCCCTACCCATCTGGGGGCCTCTATGTCTCCATCCGCACAAGCAAAGGTTTAGCATAGATGGAGCTTAGAAATCCATGATGTTCAGACCCTCTGGGATGTCTTGATTCTATCAACGTTTCAGATTTCTGACCAACCCCTCCCCTAAGTGCCGGAGGAAGTTGAGACATAGGGAGATAGAAGGCATTGCCCAGAGCTACATGGAGAGACAGCAACGGAAATAGGATTAGAAATGAGAGTTACCTCCCAACGCAAAGAAAGGGGTCTGAGGTGATATGCCAGTTACCGTGATCTGATTATTAGAAATCATGTATATGTATTACAGTGTCACCGTTTACCTTGTAAATATGTATAATTACTATGTATCAGTTAAGGATAAAATATATTTTAGAGGCCTACATTGTAGTGGCTTAGCTGGTTAAGCCATACCTGCAGGGCCAGCATCCCATATGGGCCAGTTAAAGTCCCAGCTATTCCACTTCTGATCTGGCTCCCTGCTAATGTGCCTGGGAAAGCAGCAGAAGACAGGGCCAAGTCCTTTGGCCCTTGCACCCAATAAGGAGACCAAGAGGAAGCTAAGGCTCCTGGGCTCGGACTGGCCCAGCTCTGACCGTTGTGGCCATTTGGAGAGTCAATCAGCAGATGGAAGATTTCTCTCTGTCTCTTCCTTTCTCTTTGTAATTCTTTCAAATAAAAATAATTAAAAAAAAAAAAAAACAAGAAACAGAAACAAGGGAGCAGATGTTTAGCTTAGCAGTTATGACACTTGTAATTCATATAGGGATACATGAGTTCAATTCCTTGCTTGGGCTCCTGACTCCAGCTTCCTGCTAACATAGTTCCTGGGAAACAATGACAATGGCTCAAGTAATTGGGTTCCTGCCACCCATATTGGAGTCTTGGGTGGAGTCCCTGGCTTTCAGTCTTGATCCAGCTCAGGCTAAGCCACTTCAGGCATTTAGGCAGTATATCTGTGCATAGGAGCTCTCTGGCTCTTTCTGCTTAAATAATTTTGTTAAAAAAAGATTTATTTATTTGAAAGGAAGAGTTACAGAGAAAGAAAGAGAGACAGAGATAGGGGTAGCAAGAAAAAGAGATCTTCCATTCACTGTTTCTCTCCCCAAATGGCTACAACAGCCAGAGTAGGGCCAGGCAATAGCCACAAGTCAGGAACTCCATCCTGGTCTCCCACATGGGAAGTAGGGACCCAAGTACCTGGGCCATCATCTGCTACCTCTCAGGTGTGTTAGCACGGTGCTGGAACAGAAGGGGAGTAGTCAGCACTCAGAAAGGTATTCCAATCTGGCATCTCAAGCAGTGACTTAATCTGCTGCATCAGAATACCTACCCCACAAATAAATTTTTTTAATTAAAAAGAGAGATAGAGAAAGAGAAATTTCTCAGTTACTTTCTGTATCTGAGCAGCCCCAAATATGCTCAGTTTCAGGAATAGACCCAACTTGGGAATCATGGAATACCAGACTTAATATTTTTGTGTTGTTTTTTCTTCTCATATAATAAAATATGCTCCAAGTGATTCAGCAGCAGATATTCACTTTATATCAAGTAAAAGTCATTGAGCTGGGGCTGGCACTGGGGCACAGTGAGTTAAAGCCCCAGCCTGTAGTGCCAACATCCCATATGAGCGCCTGTTCAGGTCCCAGCTGCTCCTCTTTCAGCCCATCTCTCTGCTATTGCCTGGGAAAGCAGTAGAAGATGGCCCAAGTCCTTGGGCCCCTGCTCACACATGGGAGACCCAGAAGAAGCTCCTGGCTCCTGGCTTTGGATCAGCTCAGCTCTGGCTGTTGCAGTCATTTGAGGAGTGAATCAGTAGAATGGAAGACCTTTCTCTCTCTCTCTCTCTCTCTCTCTCTCTCTCTCTGGCTCTACCTCTCCCTGTCACTCTTTCAAATAAATAAAAATAAATCTTTTTTTTTTTAATTATTGAGCTTACCCTGCTTTGAGAACCCTGATCTGGTCCTGCACAATAGAAGGAGCAGGTGTGTCAGTTTCCCTGACGGGGGCTGCAGCCTGACCTTCAGATGTAGACAGACTTTCATTCATACAGCAGCTCTCCCAGTGCCTGGTAAGCACTGTGTGTGAACTGTAATTATTATCATATACTGCAAAATGAAAGTAGTGCACACTGTGGAATAAAAATACACTTATTTTTGCCTTTAAGAAAATGCATATCATATGCATTTAATTAGGCATGGAATATATCCAGAAAGATTCATGACACAGTGATCACAGCAGCTGCCTAGGGCTGGGACTGAAGACCTGGGGGCTGGGAGAAGGGGGTGTAGTCTGCATTTTACACTGTAGAGTTGCTTTTTTAACCTTGCAAATGTACACTTTAAAACAAAAAGGCTGGTAATCAGCATCATAGTGCAATGGGTTAAGCTGCCACTTGTAACACCAGCATCCCGTATCAGAGTGCTAAGTTGAGTCCTGGTTGCTCTGCTTCCAACCCTGCTCCCTGCTAATGCACATGAGAGAGCAGCAGAGGATAGCCTGAGTGCCTGGGCCACTGCACCCACATGGGAGACCCAGACTGAGTTCCAGACTCCTGGCTTCCCGGCTGCTGAAGCCTTTGGGGCTGTGAAGGTATTTTTCTCTCTCTGTATCTGTGTGTGTATGTGTGTGTGTGTGTGTGTGGTGTGTATGTCCATGCCTTTCCCTCTGTACTCTGTCACTCTGCCTTTAAAAATAAATAAAACTAAATCTTTTTTTTAAAAAAAATAGGTTGACATACACAGAAAGGCAAAGACTGCATAATCTCATTCTCATGTGTAATCTAAAAAAGTTGATGCACGGAAGTTGAGACAGACACTAGTTAACAGAGGCTGGGGAGAGCAGGGGTGTGGGAGGGATGAGGAAGAGGGGGTTGATCTATGGGTTCTACACTAGAGTTAGGTCAAAGGAAGAAGTTCTGGTTTTCTGTTGCACAGTAAGCTAACTATAGACACTGATAATGTAAAAAAAAAAAAAAAACACTTGGGAGAAAGGATTTGAATGTTTCTACCACAAAACTATTTTAAATGTTCAAAGAGACAGAAATGTTTACTCTGATTGGAACATTACATAATGCATACCTGTATTGAAACATTACATACGCCCCAGACATTTTTAAATGTTAGTAAAAAATAATAAAATGAGTACATTTTAAAAATAAAAAGGGCTAAGGTGATGAAAAAGAGAAGCCTGATTGCAGGTCTGGAGCAGGGACTGTACCTAGAACATCTCAGAATGAATAGTAAAGAGCAAGGAAACTGACTACTTGGGTCATGCTCAACCATGCAACCACTGGTTACCAGTAAGATGGGGGAAATAGAGATCAATAACCGCAACAAGTCTACCACTCATGAAGAAATCTAAATAATAAATATAAATATTTATATAAATATATAAGTTATAAATATATAAATTATACAAATATTTATATAAGTATAAATAAGCAAACACATATAACTCTCATCTGTCACCTCTGGAGGCTGCTGCTTGTCTGACTGCAAAAATGGAGCCAAGTTTTCACCCTTCCTTGACCATACAGGGGACTGGGCAGTTCCTCCCAGCAGGGGCGGAGTCTGTTTCCCCACCTCTTGACTCTGGGGTTGGCCAAGTGATTGGGTGCTGGCGAACAGGCTCTCAGGTGCTTGCAGGGCTGGGCTTGCCCTTGAACTAACTGCCCTCAGCAAGGGAAGAACTTATCCCAGGGTAGCACACTGGCTACAGAAGAAGAGGACCACCTTGGGACAAAGCCCTAGCAACTTCAGCCAAACCCAGCTGCTTTCCTCATATGTCACCCAGTCTGCTGCCTTTTTGTTTCATTTTTCTTTGAAAAGGAGAGAGACAGGGAGACAGAGGATGATCTTGTATCTACTCGTTCACTCTCCAAATGCCTGCAACAGCGAAGCTTTTAGAAGCTGGGACCCAGGAAATCAGTTCCAGTGTCCCACGTGTAGGACAGGGACCAACTGCTTGAACCATCATTTGCTGTCTCTGAGGGTGCTCATGAGCAAGAAGCTGGAATGGGAAGCAGAGCCAGGACTTGAACCCATGCATCTGATATGAGAGACAGTATCTTTAATACTGTACCTGCCCCCCTGCAGGGCTTGCTCCTTAGCATTATTGTGGCAACAGGAGATTGATATTAAAGGGGTGATAATGTTTTTGCATTTATTTACAAAATGAAAAAAATTTATAAAGAAAAACTGTATGCTGTTGTTAGACCAAATTTCATGTCCCATGTTCTGCCCTGACTAAAGTCTGGTGTCCGTGGGGCACCTGTCTTCTCTGCCAGTGGCTCTGGGTCCTGGAGTGTTGGACTTGGGCAGTGCTCTAGATGGTTGGTGCCCACAGTGTCCTCATCTGGGGAGTCTGAGCTACAGAAGGAAAAGTTCCCACCCAGGCTCCTGACACCTCGGCCTTCCACGCCCCCACACTGCCAAGGGCAGGAGGCACTGGTGACTCAGGCATCTCTTCTCCTTCCCGGGTCCCATTCCTCACTGAGCCTAGAAACATCCAGAATTGCCTGTGAGCACTGGAAATATCTTCCAGGCTTTGCTGTCTGGCTATGCAAAAATCCCATCCAAGGGCCTATCCACATGCCCGAGGGCCTCGCACAGCCCTCAGTCTCCTGAGGTGTCACAGGCCATCTCTCCAACCCACTTACTCAAGCTACACAACAGACTTTCTAGGTTCCCCCAACCCCAGCTGCCTCACCTGCCCTTCCTCACTGTCTGCCAGGCCAGCTGCCTTCCCCGTGAGGGCCCTGAGGCAGCTTTGGGGGAGCAGTGCTCTACTTCCTGTGGCCCAGCAGTGTGGGGTTCATCAACCATGGCCTCTCTGCCCTGAGTGTCACCCCAGCATCTGTACGATCAGCTTGCTCACCTCCTATGGGTATCAACTCCAAAGCTACCCTGTTAAGAATCTTAAAACCCTGATTCTCAGTGAGAGAGGCCATTCACCAAAAGCTACACAGTGCATGATGCCACTTGTATGGAACTGTCTGGAACAGAACAACACAGAGACAGTAAGTCAGTGATTAACAGGGGCCAAGGAACCATATGGGTGACCTGCTGTGAGTACAAGGTTTCTTTTGGGGATGATGAAAATGTTCTGGAATTAGGTTGTGGTGATGATTACACAATCTTGTGAACACACAAACGCCATGGAATTGTACGGTTGTACAGTATGCAAATTATATAATGATAAAGGTTTTCTAAAAACAAATGAAAATAGAAGGAAAATGATTGTGTTAATGAAGCACGGGGCCGGCACTGTGGCACAGCGGGTTAAAGCCCTGACCTGAAGTTCCGGCATCCCATATGGCCGCCAGTGCTAGTCCCGGCTGCTCCTCTTCCGATCCAGCTCTCTGCTATGCTTTGGGAAAGCAGTAGAGGATGGTCCAAGTCCTTGAGTCTGTGCACCCACGTGGGAGACCCAGAAGTAGCTCCTGGCACCTGGCTGCAGATCGGCACAGCTCGGGCCATTGCAGCCATCTGGGGAGTGAACCAGAGGATGGAGGAACTCTCTCTGTGTGTCTCTACCTCTCTCTCTGTAACTCTGCCTTTCAAATAAATAAAATAAAATTTTAAAATAAAAAAAATGAAGCTGTCCCGGGTCACTGTATTTGAAACTGCAAACCCTCTGCCTCTCACACTTCCCCTCACCCTGCTTTATTATTCTCTATTCCACCTGTCACCACTGTCATGTTATCTGTTTGTGCTTATTGGCTCCCTCCCACTCTAGACTATACCCGCTGTTTCCACAGATCCTAGAATTATGATTGACCTGTCATCGTTGAACTCATTATGCAGCTATCTTTTTTTTCATTTTATTTGAATGGCAGAGAGATGGACACAGAGAGATCTCCATCCCACAATAGCCAGGACTGATCCAGGCTGAAGCCAGGAACTCAGAAATCAATTCAGGTTTTTAACATGGGTGGCAGCGATTCAAATACTTGAGCCATCATCTGCTGCCTCCCAAGGTGTGCATGAGCAGGAAGTTGGACTGCAAGTAGAATAGCAGGGACTCGAACCAGACACTCTGACACATGATGCTCCCAAATGGCTTTTTTTTTTTTTTTCTGAAAGGCAGAGTGACACACAGAGAGTATAGGAGGGAAGGAGGGAGGGGGAGAGAGAGAGAGAGGGAGAGAATATCTATCTGCTGGCTCCCAGGTGTGGTCTGTCTACCCCTTGTCACTGCCAGCAACTTGTGGAAAGCACTGTGGCTGCCCACAGCCTCAGGGCTCTGGGCACATCAGGACACACTGAGAGCTGATCTACCAGAGTCAGAGGGGCCTACAGATCTGCAGATCAAGTGTTATAGTCAGTCTTCCCATAGGGAACTGTTAATGACAGTAGAGCACTGTCTATTTGCCAGGCCCTGGCTGAATTCTTCACCATCGCATCTCCTGTAATCACAACTGCCTTATGTGGTCCGTGCTCCTCATTTTACACACAGAGAAAGTGAGGCTCAGTGACGTGTAGCAGCCTCCCCTAGGTCACACTAAAGCAAGCAGTGAGGCATAGATTCTTCATTTCTCCCAACGACCAAGGCATACCACTGTAGCTGCACCTGCACATAAACAGCCAGCCTTCACTCACATCCCACTGTTGTCAGAGGGCTTTCTGAAATACTTTCATGTATTCATTCAATTAATAAATATCGATTGAGGCCGGCACCGTGGCTCAACAGGCTAATCCTCTGCCTTGCGGTGTCGGCACACCAGGTTCTAGTCCCGGTCGGGGCGCCGGATTCTGTCCCGGTTGCCCCTCTTCCAGGCCAGCCCTCTGCTGTGGCCCAGGAGTGCAGTGGAGGATGGTCCAAGTGCTTGGGCCCTGCACCCCATGGGAGACCAGGGAAAAGCACCTAGCACCTGGCTCCTGCCATCGGATGAGTGCGGTGCACCGGCCGCAGCGCGCCATCCGTGGCAGCCATTGGAGGGTGAACCAACGGCAAAAGGAAGACCCTTCTCTCTGTCTCTCTCTCTCACTGTCCACTCTGCCTGTCACAAAATAAATAAATAAATAAATAAATAAATAAATAATATCGATTGAGCACTACTATATGAAGATATGATTTTTGACACTAGGGATGAAGGCTGCACAAGATGTTTCTCTTGGGGCAGGCACTGGACATAGTGATTACTATGCCCACACTCCATATCAGAGTGCCTAGGTTCAACTCTTGGCTCTAGTTCCTGATTCTAGCTTCCTGCCAGTGCAGACTATGGGAGGCAGCAGCTGATGGCTCATACAGGTGGGTCCCTGCGACTCCCCTGGAAGACTTGACCTGGTTCATCCCTGGTCATCGTGGGGATTTGGGGGAAAGAACCAGTAGATGGGAACTCACTCTTCCTCCCCACAACTCCATCTCTCAAATAAATTGATTTTTGAAATGTTTTTAGGAGCTGGCAACGGCATAGCAGGTAAAGCTTCCACCTGTGACACCCACACATCTGGGTGCCAGTTTGAGTCCCAGCTGCTCCACTTCTGATCCAGCTCCCTGCTAATGGCCTGGGAAAAGTAGCAGCAGATGGCCCAAGTGTTTGGGCCACTGCCACCCTGGATGAAGCTCCCGGCTTCAGCCATCTGGGGGGTGAACCAGTGGATAGAAGATAGATATCTCTTTCTGGCCCTCTCTTTGTTTAACTCCTTCAAGTAAATAAATAAATCTTTTTTAAAAAAATTCAATTCTTTAAAACAGTGTTTTTGCAAGATATACTTTCATGGAGCTTACAGTCTAGAAAGTAAGGATAGACAGAGGCCAATGATAGGTAAAAATGACCATGGTCACCTGTAATTGGAATTAACATGGGTGCAGATTAGATAGGGTGGGCTGGGAAGTCCTTTCTGAGTAGATGATAGTTTAGCTGACACAGAAAGGGTGAGAAATAGCCAGACTGGAGCTGTGCTAAGCACTCCAGGCAGACGGAACAGCAAGTGCAAAGGCTACGAGGCAGGAATGAGTGTGGTGTGCTGGGGAATCCAGGAAAGCAGAGTGTGGGTATGTGTGTGGAGAGGAGCTGTACATGAACTGAGAGCAAGGTGCAGACAGGAGGCCAGGTCCTTAGCCAGAGTGCTAGAACAGACTTGCGCAGGTCGCACCTGAATCTGCACATGTCATGCCTTGCTTTGTTCTAAGGGCACTCGCTGAACAAGCCTGCCCTGCCCACAAATGTCAGGCACCCAGTGTTTAGTGGAAGTTCTCCATAGCCTGTTCTCATGATGACCCACCCCACCAGGGGCTGTCACTCCGTGAGTGGGTCCCACAGCCCTGCTTCTGCTCACTTGTGGAGCAGTCGTTACTGTTGCCGTGAAGGCTGGGCGTAGAGAGTGAGGCCCAGATTCAGGCTTTGCCGCTAGGACTGGCTGGACAGTGCTGGGGAGGGACTCCCCCAGCAGGAGTTTGAGTCCCAGTGAGAGTGTTTGTCAGGGTCTCAGAGGAAAGGCATTTGAGTCTTTCTGACCTTGGATTGGCACCTCACGCCCTCTGCAGAATGAAGGAGCTGCGATTTGCCTCTGATGGTTTCCCAGACCTGAGACGCACGTCACTGCTTCCCGGCTCAGGGTCCCAGTCCCAGAGCTCTGGGAGGTGGGCAACAGGAGTAGAAGCTCTGCCCCAGGGAGCAGCAGCAGGAATGCTGGTGGATCTCCAGCCCTGATGTCAGCAATGGACCCTGCCCTGTAGCCCCAAGCCTGTGGGGCCTTCTTCTGGGGTTGCCATTGATCTTCTGCTTCCCCCAGACAGTGGATACTAAAAGGAAGCTGGTGGGTAACATGACAGTAGCCCTCCGCCTTCCTGAGCCTCAGTTTCCCCAGCTCTGCTCTTCCCTGTGTCTAGAAAAGACTGAGTGGGCTTCATGGCTGCCGCAGGGTTGCCATGGTGACTGGCTGACCAGATCCTGTCCCCAAGAGGCCTGAGCAGGGATGCCAGTGCCCTGCAGGCTGCTGATGGTGCCTGGTGGGGCCCTTCATCGGGAGGGAGCTGCCACCGCCGCTGCAGCAGCGACCTGCACAGGGGATGTGCTCTCCCCACAGGAGCAGGCGCGGCTCGGGTTGCAAGTCTGGTTAATGCCTCTGTGCATTAGGCCTGTCGCCCACTGACAGGATTTTTTGTTTAATTGGAGGCATAAGAAAACAATAACCTCTGTCGGCATGTGGGGAGTGGCAAGAATACAGCAGGAGAGCACTCAGTGAGGGGTGGGCAGGGTGGTCTGAAGGCGAGCCTCTGCCAGGCCAGCTGGGTGCCGCCAGGCAAGGCCCTCCACCTCCTCTGTGGGCAGTAGGCCATCTCACAGTGTGATCTAAAGAGCACCTGCATCAGAGTTTCCCAGAGAACTTGGCAAATGCATATCCCCAGGCCCGGCCCAGCTTTCCTGACCCCAAGTCTCTGCTGCCCTATCTTTTGACTTGGCAGGACCTGCACCATGGGTGTGAATTGGCCCTGCAGCTTCCGCACGCTCAGTACAGGCCTGGTCCACAGCAAGAGCCAGCTCCTCCTAGGAGGCCAAAGTCACAAGGAAAGGAGCCAAGATGTCCAGGGGAGGCCTAACTCTGGTGATTCCAGTTTTTTCTTTCTTGTCTTTTTTACGCATTTGCATCTGTCGATCTTTCTATAAGGTATAACAGTATCTGGCAAAAATAATGATGAGGGGAAAAGGACATGGCTCCATGGCTTGAATGGCCTTGTTGGTTGATGCTCATATAATACACACTGATGTGTTAGCTGCAGGGCTTTTGGATGCAACAATACTGCAGGGTGACTGAAACTGTGCAGCAACAGAACACAAATGTGTGAGTATCGAAGGGTGCTCTCCACTGCCTTCCCAGGTGTAACCAGGGTGCCTCATTCCACAGCGTCTTTCTCTTGCGGGCATGCAGAGAGGGACACGTGCTGTCCAGACACTTGGGGGATTTTGGTTGTTGTTGCTATGTTTCCTGAAACAAAATCCCCTTGTTCACTACTTTGCAGCTTGTTTTCTCACTTTACGCTATGTCACGGACATCCCTAGGAGAGAAAGTGAACTCTTGCTCATTACTTCTTAAATTTGCTCAATAAATATGTGATTTTCTTTCTTCCCTCTACACATGGAAATGAGTCAAAGTAAAAGCTGCTCAGTAACTTCAGGGTTCCATTTTGGAACTCTGATCTGGAATATTCCATATTCATCCCCCTTCTACACACACACACACACACACACACGTACACACACCTCCTGCCTTCTTTCTTCTCCTTGCACCGCTAGTGACATGACATCTCAACCCATGAAACCTTACCTCCTTCATGAGCAGATTGTGGGTCTTAGTGTCCTTCAATCCTCTTGTCAGCTCTGAGCTCAACTCTTATTCACACCCTGCTCCTAAACGAGCATCTAAAACCAAAAGCAGTCAAAGGCAGATGGAACCCCAAGAACCAGCCCCATCTTTAGGCCCTGGAGGGGACTCTGCCACCTTACGGGAAGAGCAGCCTTTGCTTTCCCACAACCACCACATCCTCTGAAGCCTCCAACACAGAGCTGCAAACTGAGGCCACATCTAGCCACAGATGGGTTTAGTTTGGCCCAATCAGCATTAAAAATGTGTTTTAAGTTAAAACATTTAAAAATGGGGAGATTTGATATAACGACCTAGATTCCTGGCATTTCTAGAAAACTCACAGGATTTGGTTACTCTGAGTCCAAATTCTCAAATAGCCACATCTGGCTGGACTGAGTGTTCATGCCCCCTTTAGACTGGGCACTGCCTTCCAGCTCGACACGCTCCACTTGGCCCACAACAGGCCATTATGGTCCTCCCTAGCCGCTGCAGGCCTAAGGAAGCAGAGCCTTGGGAAGAATCCCACGTGAGTCCATCTTGGATAAGGACAGAAGGCCCCTAGAGAACACCGGGCAGTCCTTGCTGTGTTCCTCCTCTGGCCCTTTCACTGGCTAAAATATTCTGAGTCGCCTCTGTGTGACGGGAAGTGACAACACAATAATAATGAATGACAGCTATAGCCTATTGGGTGCTTATTTCTTGATGCACACTGAGCTAAGCAGGATTCCATTAACCTCCCCCAGCACCACCCAAACAATCCCATCTGGGCATCACTGTTTGCATGGATCAATGAAGAAACTGAGGCTGAGAGCTTGGGTAATTTGTTCAAATGACACCAATGTTAGGACCAGGATTCCAACCAAAGTGCAAAGTCCAAGTCCTTAGGCTGCCAGGCCCCATTTCATCAGGGAACATGGTGATCCACTCATTTGCAAATTAAGTTAACATCAAAGGGTAACGGAGAGCTGTCACCCATAGCAGCTTGACCTTCCCACATGGAGGCAACATAGCAGAGTACTTAAAAGCATGGTTTTGGCATTAGAAGGACCAGAGCTCAAAGCCCAATCCCTAGGAAAACTGTTTACTAGCTGTGTTGCCTAAGCCAAGTGACTATACCTGTCTGAGCCTCAGCTTCCACATCTGGCAGACAAAAGTGAGAGTAACACCTACTCCTTAGGACAACTGGAAGATTGAGATGTTGCAATGTACTTGTAGAGTTCTTTAGTGACTGGCATTAGAAACTGAATCTGGCTAAAATGTGAGCCAAAGAGGTTATTGCTGGAGAAGAGCATGTGGAATACTCAGAGAATCTCAAGGAAAACCGAATAATGAGGGTGCTCCAGGACTCAAGAGAGCAGGAGTTACGGACAATCCTGTGGAGGAGCCATGGCCTGGACAGTAAGGGTCCAGCCACGTTTTGCTCCCCTCCTTGTTTCAGCATCCTGGAAGACTGGACTCCTTGGGTCACGTTACCATCTGGGTTATGTCAGCTTCCCTGGAAGCAGAGCTTGAGGCAAGCATTTTTGGACCATTTATTTGTTCAAAAAGTGCCGTCAGGAGAATAGACAGTAAGGAAGCAGGGGATGAAGCCGGTGAAAGGTGTGGTTTCTAATTAACTAAAAAGAAATCAGGGTGCTGTTTGCAGGAGGAATGGATACAGAGACTGAAAAACAACAACAACAACAATAGGGACCAGCGTTGTGGCGCAGTGGGTTAACGTCACAGCCTGGGATCCTATATGGGCGCCAGTTCAAGTCCTGGCTGCTCCTCTTCCAATCCAGATCTCTGCTATGGCCTGGGAAATCAGTAAAGGATGGCCCAAATCTTTGGGCCCCAGCACCCATGTAGAGACCCGAAAGAAGCTCCTGGCTCCTGGTTTCAGACTGGCGCAGCTCCGGCTGTTGCGACCAATTGGGGAGTGAACCAGTGGATGGAAGACCTCTCTCTCTTTGTCTCTCTCTTTCTCTTTTTCTCTCTCTCAGCCTCTGCTCTTTCTGTGTAACTCTTTCAAATAAATAATAATAATAAAAATAGCAAATATTCACTACAATTAGTTAGTCTCAAGCCTGTCTGCGGAAGCATCAAATTTATGGTGGCTATTATTATAAGTGTAACAGGACTATACAATGGAATGTCAGCTGAGAGGCCAAGATATAATACATGCCACATTCCAGAATAAGATACAGGTATCACTCAGCTTTTCATTACTATAATGCAATACCCAATATAGGCTGCTTGTGAAGGAAAGAGTTTTATTTTGGCTCAGTTCTGGAGGTTCACAGTCCAAGATCAAGTGGTCCTACTGGTTCAACCTCTGTTGATGGCATTCTTGATAGCAAAGTCCCAAGATGGCACAGGCCATCACATGGGAGTGGGGAGTTCCTGCCTACTTATCTCTGTATGACCTCTTATGAAGCAACCAGGATTTAATCATGGGCTCCACCCCAACAATCCAATCCAATCACCTCTCAAACTCCTAACCTCAAAATATCACAATGAGAAATAAGTTTTCACCCTTTAACTAACATTAACATAAAACACTCGGGACCAGTTGCTGGTGTTATGGTGCAGCTGGTTAAGCTGCCACTTGCACCTCAGGCATTCCATATCTTGGCTGCTCTGCTTCCATTTCAGCACCCTGCTAATGCACCTGGGAAAGCAGTGGATGATGACCCAAGTGCTTGGGCTCTTGCCATCCATATGGGAAAACCAGATGGAGTTCTGGGCTCCTGGCTTCAGCCAGGCCCAGCCCTTTCTTGTTCTGCCTTTCAAATAAGCAAACTTTAAAAATGGTAGACTTGGGGCCAGCACTGTGGTGTAATACGTTAAGCATCCGCCTGTGGTGCCCCATCCCATGTGAGTGTCAGTTCAAGTTCCTCAAGTGGGAGACCCGGAAGAAGTTCCTGGCCCCTGGCTCCTGGCTCCTAGCTTCAGATCAGCCCAGCTCCCACTGGTGCCACCATTTGGGGAGTGAAACAGCAGATGGTATTCCTCTCTGTCTCTATCTCTCTCTGTAACTCTGTCTCTCAGGTAAATAAAAGAATCTTTTTTAAAAATGGTAGACTTGGGGCCAGTATTGTGGCACAGCAGGTTAAGCTGCCATCTTCAGTGCCAGCATCCTATATGGGAACTGGTTCTAGTCCTGGTGCTCCATTTCTGATCCAGCTTCTGGATAACATGCCTGGGAAGACAGTGGAAGACAGTCCAAGTCCCTGGGCCCCTGCACCCACATGGGAAACCTGGTAGAACCTCCTGACTCCTGGCTTCAGATTGGCCCAGCTCTGACCAGTGCAGCCATTTTGGAAGTGAACCAGAAGGTGGAAGATCTCTCTCCATATCTCCCTCTCACTCTGTAACTCTGACTTTCAAATAAATAAATAAATCTCTCTTTTTTTAATGGTAAACTTCTTTCCTAACTTACACCTTATACAAAAAAAAAATCAACTCAAAATGGATGAAGGATCTAAACTTAAGACCTAAAACCAACAAACTACTAGAGGAAAGCATAGAGAAAAGACTACAAGACATTTGCCTAGGCCAATGCCAGAAGCACAGGCAAAAAAAGCAATAATACACAAATGGGATTACATCAAGCTATGAAGCTTCTGCACAACAAAGGAAACAATTAACTATACTTTTATAGAGGCAACCCACAAAGTGGTAAAAAATACTTGCAAACGATGCAACTGATAAAGAATTAATATCTAGAACATGCAAGGAGTGCCAGAAACTCAACAACAAAACAAACAATCCAGTTAAGAAATGAGCAAAAGATGTGAACATTTTTCAAGAGATGAAATACAAATGGCCAACATGAAAAATGCTCAGGATCACTAGTCATCAGAGAAATGCAAATTAAACCACAATGAAGTTTCATCTCACCCTAGTTAGAAGGACTATCGTTCAAAACAAAAAATAACAAATGCTGGTGAGGTTGTAGAGAAAAAGGTACCCTAATACACTGTTGGAGGAAATGCAAATTAGTACAATTGTTATGGAAAATGGGATGGAGATTAAACAGAAAACTAAAGGTAGATCTTCCATATAGCTATCCCACTCCTGGGAATATATCTAAAGGAAGTGAAATCAGCATTTGAAAGAGTTACCGGCATTTCATGTTTGTAGCAGCTCCATTTACAACAGCAAAAATATGGAATCAACCTAGAAATCCATCCACTAATGATTGGATAAGGAAAATGTGCTATATACACACTATGGAAATTATTGAGCCATAAAAAAATGAAATCCTGACATTTGCAACAAAATGACTAGAACTAGAGATCATTATGCTAAGTGAAATAAGCCATACCCAGAAAGACAAATATCATTTGTTTTCTCCTATTGTTTTTCTGTTATTTAATATATAGAGAAAGTATGAAAACTGTGTGGATATTATACCACTAGGTATAGTTATAAATAGTGCCTCACTGACCTACCATGAACATGGCAATATACCTTCCTTGTCCCATGCTATGATTATTGTCATGAATCCCTTACTTTGTGTTATTAATATCTCTGTTTTCAAGAAAAATAGTATGTATATAAACATAGATACTGTTTATATATGAAGAGAATGGGGCACCAAGTTAAAAATTATTAAATTATTATTAATTTAATAATAAATAATTTAATATTATTATTAAATGTTAAAACTAAAAAACTTATTTTAAAAAAAGTAGGCTTTCTTTTCCATAGACTAAAATACTCTGATTCAGCCTCCGAGTTCCAAGGGTTTATCGTCTCTCATCTGGAGATGGAGAAGACCCAGGCGCCTGGAGAAGCTGGGGGTCCCGGCTGCAGCTGCAGGGAAACAGGAGGATCTGGCTGGCTTTCCCAGCCTGGTGGGAGGAGACGTGGGAGGCAGAGGTCCTGGGACTTCTCTCAGGCTCGCTTCCCTGAGGTCCTGCCACCTCCACCCTCTTACTGTCCCACCTTTATCAAGCCTCACACCTTTGGGGCACTTTGCTGCTGGAGTTGACAGACCAAACGAAACAGAGGCGGGTGGCCGATAACCAGGGCCCTTTCTTGCCACACGTAGGCCTGTTGGCTTGTCGGGCCTGGAAGAGAAGGCATCTTGTTTCCCCAACACATTCCAGAGTCATGTTCCCCCAGGCTGCCTGGCCTCCAGACCACATCCCCCCTGGACCCCAGGACTTTCATGGTTGAGACAAAAAGGACGTTGTCACACTCCTCTTTCCAAAGTGCCAGTGTCGCTGTGTGACCTTGGGCAAGTCCCTCCTCTCCCTCAGCCTGTCTTTCTGCCCCTAGACAGGAAAGAGACTGGCATGGGTCATTCCAGAGACAGGCAAACACCCCCCTCCAATCCAGCTCTGATTTTGGAGTTCCTAATTTATCAGAAATAGGAAGCAGATCCACCACACCTCTAAAGGGAAGCCGGAATCTCAGGGCTGCCTCAGGGCAGGGTTGAAGGCAGTCAGGTCGGGTAAAGCGCGCAGGAAATGGCCATTGTACCTTGAGACCAGCATACACACACATGTACTTGAAGGAGAAGCCTCATGGAATAATGCTGCCCCTTCCTGGATGAGATGCATTCTGAAATTTTCTATTCTATTTTTTTTATGTTAACCTCCATGCAATCCATTAAGATGTTTTCACAATCCCTGAAACATCCATCACCTGTTCTTTGAAAACCTCTGATTTCTGTAGCTAGGCCACCATTTCTGAGCAAGGTGGTGGCAGCCTAGATGGACACACACACACACACACACACACACTTCGACAGATTCTTGGAAAATGGAAGTAAAAGATAATTACATTTTTCATGAACATGTGAAGATCCTTGGACACACATATTTTTCAAATGGGTTATTTGCTTTTATTTCTTTGAAAGGCAGGGGGGAAGGAAGAGAGAGAGATCTTCCATCCACTGGTTTACTTCCCAAATGGCTGCAACAGCCAGGGCTGGGCCAAGTGGAACTTGATCTGGGTCTCCCACATAAGTGGCAGGGGCACAAGCATTTGAGCCATTATCTGCTGCCTCCCAAGCTGAACTGGAAGAGAGTGGGAACTCAATCCCAGGCACTCTGAGATGGGATAGGGGTGTCACACATCAATCTTTTTAAAACAGATCCTATAGTAACCATCTTTGATTACTAGGCTTCTCAAATTTAGCATACAAACAAGTAACTTAGAATGCTTTTAGAACACAGATTCTGACTCAGTAGGTCTGAGGTGGGGCCTAGATGCATTTCTTACCAGTCCCAAGCTGACACAGATGCTGGGACAAAAACAGGTATCTCAGGGGCTGTTGCTGTGGCAAACAGGGTTAAGTGACTGCCGGTAGTGCCTGCACCTAAGGTGGATGCCACGTCGAGTTCCAGCTGCTCCACTTCCAGTCCAGTTCTCTGTAAATGTGCCTGGGAAAGCAGCAGAAGATGGCCCAAGTACTTGAGCCCCTAAACCCACATGGGAGACCCAGAAGAAGCTCTGGCTCCTGGCTTCAGCCTGGCCCAGCCCCAGCCCCAGCAGCTGTGGCCATTTGAGGAGTCAACCAGCACATGGAAGATCTTTTTTTCTCCATCTCTTTCCCCCTCCCCTCTAACTCTGCCTTTCAAATAAATCAAATAAATCTTAAAAACAGGTATCTCAGACATCCATTTCATTCATCAAGCTATTTCTTGAAATATTTTATTTATTTATTTGCAAAGTAGAGTTACAGACAGAGAAAGGAAAAGACAGAGAGAAAGGTCTTCCATCCTCTGGTTAATTCCTCAAATGGCCACAATGGCCAGAGCTGGGCCGATCCAAAGCCAGGATCCAGGAGCTTCTTTTGGGTCTCCCACATGGGTGCAGGGGCCCAAGCATTTGGCCATCTTCTATTGCTTTCCCATGCCATAGCAGAGAGCAGATTGGAAGTGGAGCAGCCGAGACTAGAACCGGCACCTATAGGGATGCTGCCACTGCAGGCAGCAGCTTAGCTCACTATACCATAGCGCCAGCCCAGATCAAAGTATTCTTAAGAAGGGGACCATTTGTTCTCATATCTTTTTTCCCTCCCTCCCTCCCTCCTTTTCTGTTCTTCCATAAATGTGTTTGGGGAAACACTTCAGTTCAGGTAACAGCTCTGCCCGTTACATGTAGACAATCTTGAACAGGTTACTTAAATTCTCTGTGCCTAAGTTTCTTTACTTGCACTATGGATTTCTTTACATGCCTTTTTCTGCTGAAGCGCCTGTGAGGATTGAATGAGATAACCTCTGTCAGTGACTACTAACACACTGCCTACTGTATTCTGAGTGCAAAGAAGTGCTGCTGCTGTTATCACCAAAGCTGCCGTGTCCTAGGCACTTTCTCTTATTGCCTATCTCCTCTCATAAGAATTATGTTTTAGGATGTACACTTTGCTTGTGAGAATTTATTTCTTAATTATAAAGTCCTGTTTCCAGGGCAGCTGTTGCAGTCCAGCACATCAAAGCATGCACCCCATGTCAGATGCTTGGGACTGAGTCCCTTCTCTGCTTCTGATCCAGCTCCCTGCTAATGCTCCTGAGAGGCAGCAGATGATGGCCCAAGTCCTTGGGTCTCTGCCACCCACATGTGAGGCCTGGATTGGGTTCTGAGCTCCCGGCTTCAGCCCAGCACAGCCCCAGATGTTGCAGACATTTTGATAGTGAACCAGTAGATAGAAGAGCTCTCAGTCCATCTCTCTTTCTGTGTCTCTGCCTTTCAAATAAATAAAAACAAACAAATAAATTGTTTAAATGGGGAAATTGAAGGATAAAGGGATACAGGAACTATGTATCATTTTGCAAATTTTCTGTCCAGAATTAATCTAAAATTAAAAGTTTCTTGAAAATGTTTGCATTTAAGGGAAGTCATAACAATAAAGCTGTTACCTAAAAAATGCATTTAAGATGATCCCAACAGTGAGCAAGGATGCTGAATATCCAGTTTGTGTCAACTCTCCTCCTAAAGTGTAGTCCTTCCCAAAGTCCACAGGGAGTGACAGGACTGTCCTGTATCACTGATTCCTGGATGACCACACTGGTAATGACCTTGCCTCTGAATTGTCTGTATTGAGCATGCTAGCATTCGTTTACTCAGTCATTCAACAAGTATTTAGTTGTAATATCTATGTGTAGGTGCTGGGGATACATCCAATCTCATTATGACAACTCACCTAGATGTAACCTGATGAGCTCCAGATACAATTAAAACTGATGAGTATGAACTGAGTGTATCTGAAAGGATTCTTAGGATATAGTGTTAGGGGTGAAGAAATGAAGCTGTTTGAGTGACAGGTTCATATTCTTCTTTGACTAGTGTTATTTGTTATAATTGATTGTTGTCTAACACTGTCATTGTTAGAGAATTAAAACATTTGGGCAATTTCATTGTCCCCCCCCCATGCCCCCCACTACACCACATTTATAATTGTACTGAGTAAAAGCAATGCCTCTGGAGTCAGGGACACCTGGGCTTCAGTGCTAGTTCCCCAGTGTGCTGGTTGAGGAACCGTGGCCATTAACTCCAGGTCTGTTAAATAGGGTTAATGGTGTTGCTGCCAGGATTAAATGAGAAATGTGTGTGAAGCGCATGGCACACGGCAAGAGATTAAGTGGCCGGCTGTCAGCTGTCGTTGTTAGCATACTGTGATGGCCAGGGGATCTGCCTCAAGGATTCAGGAAAGAGTTACACATCTATGGACTAAAATGCCCATCGATCGTGTTTCTGGTGCTGTCTGTGTGATTTTGCTGGAGTCTCAAAATATCTACTCCGACTACTCTGTTTGCTACAAGGTGGGGACCACCCTACTCAATTCCAGTCCATGCTGATGGCTGGGTTGCCTCAGGCAAGGACAACTAGTATCAGCTGCAACTAGTATCAGCTGCAGTGAGCTGAAAGCTGTCAGATCGAGTGACAAGACTGGGAGAAGAAACATACACATGTTCGAATGTCAAGGGTCCAAGTGACAAATGCATCTGAGTTTGTGCAATTATATTTTTTTCCCAGAGCTGAGAATTAACAACAACAACAACAAAAAACCAGATTACAGGGGTTAGTGGGACTTAAGAAGTCGTCTTATCCCACAGCTTATTTTCACCAGTTCTTTCTTTCGCGGAGTATTTTCTTGAGTCCCTTCTATGAGCAAACATGCGCTGGTGCTGGGAGCAGGCCAGTAAAGACAGAAGGATGTTCATCCGTAAAGATATTACACTTGAGTACCTACTACTACATCCAAACAAGTCCTATTCTCAAAGCATCGGTCCTGCATCAGAAAGTGCTGTACAGCGTTAATGAAACTGCCATCCCTTGCTCACCAGTCACCTACAGAAAACCCTGCATTTGAAACACAAGTTCCCTCCCCACTGGGAACGTGACACCCACTAAACTCAGAGAACCTACACCTATTCGGCTGATTCCCATGTGCCAAAGAAAGCAGCAATCATTTTTTAAAATTGGTCCCAGAAACTCAAATTAATGAACTAAGTTAACGAAAACAAACACATTTATCTTTCATTGGAATAAAGTCAACTCCTACCTTTTTCCTCTAGTGCCACAGCTAATTGCATCCATTATGTGTTTTTAACAGGTGCTATAAATCAGAGAGGAGGGCGCTAGGGAGGGAGTGGGAGAGGGGAAAGGGGGATGGGGCGGGGGCACTCGCACCGAACAAAATGAAATGCAAAGCAAGTGGCACGTTCCGCAGCCAAAAGCCGCCCAACGTACTGGTGCCTGAGCTTTGCTCCCCTCCCGCTCACTCAGCAGCCGCCTCTCCCAGCCGCTGTGCTCTGCTTCGGGTTGCATAACGGCTCCTTCCCGGCCCTACAAATCACAGCCCTGTCCTCATTCTTGAGCTCTTTACACTGGCCAGCCCCACAGCCCTCAGCATGTGTAACCTTTCTCTTTTCCAGGTTATCATCATCTGTCAGATCTGAAGCTAAACAACAAAAAACATGTCAGGTGAGTGGCTGGGAGAGACACTTGGCTGTTTACGAGAAATATTCCATTACAATCTGACGCAAAATGTTAGGATGCATCTGCCAGTGCAGGGCTCCACGACTCTCCCCCGGGCTCAGAGCAGGTCCCCTTCTCTGCAAGCAAGCTGATGAGCGTGTGTGTGCTTCCAACCAGTGTTTATCCTCTCTGGCTCCGTGGCAAGCGCCCTTGGAAAAACCTGGTTCCACGGACGCCTGGTTGCCTGCTACACTCAGATTCATTCAATTAGGATACCCAGTTTGAGACATAATGGGTTTTGGCGAGCTCACTAGACTGATTGGTTTTTATACACATGCACAGAAAGATTCGATTTCCTCTGCGGAATTTATGGCAGGGGAGAAGAGGTAATTAAATTAATTTCTGCTCTGGTTTCTGGGGCTTTTCTTTCTGATCTCTCTTCCCATGCCACCTTTGGTTTTTGTCCCTTTTTTTTTTTTATAGACTTTCTGGGAGCATTGCTTGCATGGATGAAAATGAATTTAATAACCGCCAGCAGTTGGTTTGAGTTTAGGGTTGGGTTTCACTGTGACTTCTTGTGTTTTACGTCACACACCGGGTGGGTTTTAGGAAGTGAATGCAGACAATCTGGTGTCTGCTGGGTGAGGTGATGGATGTGTGTGTGGCCAGGGGTTCGTTCACACGGGGAAGAGGTGCTTAAACCCGGGCTTTCTGGGAGGGAGCACGCCATGGTATTTGATGATGGTGTAAAAACCAAAGTGAAGCTCTCTCCTTTTATGCCTCTTTTCAAGCCTTCTTTTGTGCCTCTCTCCTTTTTTTTTTTTTTTTTTGGTCTGATTCCTGGTTTTTCCATCACTCCCTTATCTTCTCATCTCCTTATTCCAGAGCAAAACTGGGCTGCAGCAGAAGAAACGGTAACGCAGAAAGCGGGCTGTGGGAAGATTGGCAACAACAAAAAAGATCGAGACTCAGTTTGCCAAGCTTGCAGAGTTCCCACTCCATTCCCCTGACCTTTCCGCAACCACTGTACTTTTATCCATCCTTGACACGTTAACAAAAGACTTCCCTCATGAAACAAAAGAGACAAAAGAAGACCCCTGAGAAATTTAGAAGTTCAATGGAAAAAGCAAAACACACGGAGCACTTAACTTCCCTCCCAAAGGACACGAGAGAGCCTGCCAATTCACCAGCAAGTGCAGGGCTAAGCATTTTCCCAGTGGTAACATTAAATCCCGTTGTTGTTTTTCTCTTTTAAAGAGTGTTTACAGTTGACGGTTATGGGAAAGATGACGGATGTAGCCTGGCCCCATTTACAGTAATAAGACTAATGAGGACAGCTTCTTCCCCCAGACTCTTATGGAGAGCCTGTGCACAGAAGGGAAGGGTTGGAGAGCACAGAACTTCACCATCACATGCAGCTAGCTGCTGATGTATGCCCCAGTCCACTGCTGGGAACACCGAGACTCCTGTAAACATCTGGCTTTGACAAGGGTGCATTTCCCAAGATGTATACCACATACTTGCTGAGGTTTGTTAATTCATATCAATAAACACATATTTACAATATTAAAAATAAATGTACAAGTCTGTCTCGATCTGGTCGGTCAGTGGAGATGGTGTGGATCCCATGGTCTTTAAGAGCAAAGCCACTTACTCTGCACAAACCCCAAGTTTGAAGGGGGAGGGCAGAGGGAGGGAAACCCTCTCCCCTCCAACACTGGCTCATTCTACCTCACATCAGCTCTTCATCTCTCCCCGGACCGGTGCGACCTGACTGGCTTTTCTTTACCCAAATTTATTGCATTTCTTTGAAACAAATGCTACTGAGTATAGATCACTCCTGGCAGGTGGTGGCTGAGAGGTCTGGCCAGCGAATGGGCTTACCAGGCAGGCACCCGCACGGAGCTGGTGGGCTGGGACGAGACTTGGCTCTCACACTGCCTTCATGCCGCAGTCAGAGCCGAGCGGCTCCCTGCAGACTCCTTTGCCTACTAGGGAGAAAAAGGCAGAAGCCCTCCTGGAGATAGCAGGAGTGGCCAGCTTGCCATGTTCCCTATGGGGACTTGCCAAAGAAGCACAAGATCCATGGTTACAAAGAGAGATGTGTGTGGCTCAGCTGTGCACCTGTGGGACAAAGTAGACCCCAGGGGTTGCTTGTGAAGGGCCATGGCACTGGGCAGGACTCCCCACCTGTGTGGCCAGGTGTCGGTGGTCCTTACACATTCCCAGTTCCTCAGCTGGGGCTGGCTGCCCCCAGGATCCAGGAAATAAATGAAGTGGGTTTATTCAACCTTTGCCGCAGGATTCTGATCAGATGGAGAAAGGGGAAAAAAATTCCCCTAACCTGGGAAGCAACATCTGGCAGTGAAATTGACCTTCACACCAGCGATAAACCCCTTGGCATAAAACAGCTCCGCACACAACTGATCAGTGGCTTAGGAACCTGTGCACTATGAAACTAATGGGCGTGCAACTAACAAAAATAATCCCCACACATCTAAAACAGACTGGTGCACAGCAGAACCCAGCTAACTGTTCACCTTATACTGATCACTGTGAAGCTGACCAGCATGAAATTGCCCTGACAGCCAGCAGACAGGGTGGAACAATCAGAGTGAAATCCACCTGCCTGCTAAGCGCAGCTCACCGTCCACTGCAAGGGACTGGAGCCCAAAGGCTCTTGTGGGGTTGCAGAGTGCCTGGGAGGAGACCGGCCTTTGGGTGCTGGGGAAATGCTGACCCCAACTGCTCCAGGATGAGGCGGGGGAAGGGGAAGCGAGTACTTTTTGATTTACAACTGCCGCGCCCCAAGCAATCCCATAAATTTGGGGGCCGTTTTCACCAAAACCGTGAGTTACGATTTTTCAAATAAATACATTTTCCAATCAGACGGGGTTCTGTTTAGGTTGAATGTGTCCCGAAGCAGACATCTCTCTGTGCGGAAAATACACAGAGGAGGAAACGGAGCCGGGACGAAGCTCAGACGACATAAAAACTTGTGTAAACACATTGTCATTTACAGACTTCGGAAAGGGGGGGGAGGAAGGCAGAAAAAAAGGGGAGAAAACACATACATGTTTAATTCTCCCTTGAATTTTCTGCTCCAAATCTGTAGGGAAGACATGGGCAATTTAATCTTCTGTTTTCATAAGTTTGAATTACGTTGCTCATTAGACAATGGGCAGCAGCAGATTTGCCTTAAATTGATAACTGTTTTTGAGACTATTAGAAACTAAAAAGTGGATATAATCGCACCTTCTACCACAACCCCCCCTCCACCCCGCAAACACGCATGAATTTTCTCCCTCTCAGTGGAGGTGGGAGAGGGATAGACCAGCATGGATTCTTTTAGAGACATGGATTCTTTTAGAGATTTTTAGCTGTGTGCCCTTGGTCAAGTCTCTTCTCATCCCCCTGAGCTTAATTTGCACCTGTAAAATAAGGGGATAGCACAAGAAATCAGAGGCCCCTGTTGCACACAAAAAAGTCACACATTTGTTCATGCACAGTTGCAGGAAACTCAAGAACCCTAAGCTTTAACTTGGATGCTCTCTAACCAGATGGCTCCTCATTCCAGGAAAGGGGCTATCAGGATGAGACAGAGGCTATTGCCAATCCCAGCTCCCTCTAAAGGTCTAGGCTTGGGGTTGGGTTTGGCATTGGGGTGCAGTGGGTTAAGCTATGGTTTATGACACAAGCATCTTATAATACCAGAGTCCCAGCTGCTCTGTTTCTCGTCCAGCTTCCTGCTAATGTGCCTGGGGAAGGCAGCAGATGATGGCTCAAGTATCTGAGTGCCTGCCACCCTAGTTGGAGACTTGAATGGAGTTCCCAGCTCCCAGCTTAGGCCTGGCCCAACCCAACCCCAGTAGGCTGTTTGGGCCATTTGAGGAAAGAAACAGCAAATGGAAGATCTCTCTATCAATCTCTATCTCTCCCTCCCTCTTTTTCACTCGCCTTTCAAATAAACAAATAAATCTTTAAAAAAAAGATTTATTTATTTAGAGATCTTTCATCTGCTGGGCTGGTTCACTCCCCAAATGGCCCAAAGGCTGGGGCTGGAAAAGTTGAAGCCAGGAGCTTCTTTCCGGTCTTCCATGTGAGCACAGGGGCCCAAGCACTTGGGCCATCCTCCGCTATTTTCCCAGCTAAATCAGCAGGGAGGTGGGATCCGAAGTGGAGCAGTCAAGACTTGAACCACACAGGTCCACGTAGGGTCCACATAGGATGCTGGCACTGCAAAGAAGCTTAACCTTCTATACCACAGCAATAATAAATACTAAAAAAAAAAAAAAAAAAAAAAAAAGCCTACTGCAGCTTTTCTGCTATTCACCTGCTGTTAAGCCCTTAAGGAAGTGGATTCCCCTCTCTGAGCAGCTCCTCATCTACTTACAAGGTAACTCCCCGCAGTCGCTCAGTAAACTTCCTACTCTCCTGTATTCGTGAAAGGTAGGAAACTTCTCATCCTATGAGCTTCCAGGAGAAATCCGCCCCCTGCCCCCGACCGTCCCCTAGCTCCGAGGAGCAGGCCAGGACCAGACTGGAAAGTCCTAGACACTCTTTGGATTTGGCCGAGAAATGTTTAAGGGATTTGCGCGCTCAAGCTGCGGGGTAAATGGCCCACGGGCTGATTTATGGCGCGTTACTGCGCGACGCGATTCCCCAAGACAGCGAGAATATTTTACACCGCGCTAATATAAACAGGCGGCCGGCCCGGGCCTTTTTATGGAGTTCCTGTAATTACCCGGGCCCTGACAGGGCCTTGATTTACTGCCCTATTTAGATAAGGGGTCCGGTGCGGGGATTGCCCGTGGCGTCAAGGTCACGGGACGCGGCGGGAGAAGGTTTTGCGGTAGGCGCCGCGGCGCGGGCTCTCCGAGGCTTGCTGGTCTTGGCTGGGGGTGACTAGAAGAGAGGGGAGAGGACAGGGGAGGGACCCTGTGCAGAGCCCCTGGGTTTGAGGGACCTTCAGATCGCCGGCTTCTGCGGGGAACCACTGTACAGACAGGGGAACTGAGTTCTGCCCAACATCATTTAGGGGGGGAAATCCGGGTGGAGTTGGGGGTATCAGGAACAGGAATTGGGCTCTGCCAACGTAATGGCCATCTGGTGCTACTTGGTCTCGTCCACCTCCAGCCTTTCCGAGGCTAAGTTCTGCAGGGGCGGGAGAGGGTAGAAAAGGACGGGAGTCAGAGCAGGCGCAAGGGCGGGCAGGGGTCCAGTGATCCAGCGTCCTGCTTCGATCCAGATCTCTGTGATCTTGTGGTTGCCTTTCTGCCCGCTGTGAAATTCATATTCTTAAAGATGGCCAGCAGCAGTTGATCGAGATGGGCTGTGACCGATTTCATTTTACTTGATTTTACAAACTGGCCCTCTGGGGCAGGAGTGACCATCCTCAACGCACAGAGGAGGAAGCCGAGGGTGAGCTGGCTCACACGGAAGGACAGTGCCCCGTTTCAACCCAGGTGCGCCCGATTCCAGAGCGAGCTCTCTTAAGTACTCTTTTAATATAAGCTTTTTTTTTTTTTTTTTTAAATCTCTGTGGGTTTAAGCTGTCTACTCTGTAAAGCAGAGGAAGAGTTCCTGCCTGGCTTCGTTAGTGTGACTGGAGGAAGAATCAAGAAAGAAGCCTGCATTTGAAAGGGCTCCAGCTTCCTCAGGCACTCAATAGGGCGCAGGGGCTGCAGGAATGTGGGGCTGGCTGGCGGGACCCCTGGAGCCCCCCACCTCCCAGTCCTTGGCCTGTAGAGTTGGGCTAGAAAGGTCTGTGCAGGACTCCTCCCACTGGGGCCCAGGGGCACTGAGTCAGCGATGAAGACGAACCCAGGCAGCCAAGGTGCAGCAGCAGGCGGCTGGGAATGTCCATCCTCCGATCAGTTAGAGCCTCTTCTGCTAAGGGGGAAACAGACTTGACCCAGACAGGAACAGAGCGAGGTGCTAGGGAGAGACGGAACTGGAGTCACATATTGTGCCAGTCAGCCTAAAGCAGCGTCAGATCTCTGCCTTCCGCAGGTCCTGGGGTGGAGGCAGAAAAGAGGTTCACCAGGTCCCCGTTGTCTGGACATTCTACCCGTAGCCCTCACGCACTCTGAGGCCTCCTGGAAAGCTTTGGTGCCTTGTTGTCTTCCCTGCATTCATTCTGATGGACTGCCCAGCTCCAGCTCCAGGCCCAACGCAAGCCCCAGCCCCAGCTGCACTATCAGTGAGGGCATTCCTGGACAAAGGACTTGGGATCCCCCTTGGAGGGGTGAGGAGCAGGGCTCCCCATGGCGTAGGTGACTGGGGATCCTCAATAGCCAGTGTAGCACAGGGTACTCAAGGAGGTTTCCAGGAGCTGAAGCTTGTCACCCAGTTCAGAAGGTGCATCACCCCCCCCCACTAACCAGGCGTATTTGCAGCCCTGCAAGATGGGTGTACTGGGGGGAAAGTGACTGGGGCTCTGCCGGTGAGCGGGGAGCTGGGCATTTGTTGGGAGTGCTGGGAGTGCATGTTATTGTGAGCATCATTGTACAACTTCACTTCCAGAGCCTGTGAATGTGACTTCAGAGGGAAGGCTGAGAATCCATGTCAGACTGAATGTGTGGAATTTGTGTGCCTGTATGTAACATGCCCACACGTGAGCATGTCTATGTGTGAGCACCTGTGCATACAGAATACTAATCATGGTTGTGTCCTTGTGTGTGCTTGTGGGACTGGAAATTTAGCTGGGACACTGAGAATACAAGAAATGGAGGTTTGGAAGTTTGTGCTGTAAGTACAGCTGCGGGGAATTGCAGGAAAACACAAACTGGTTGTACCTGTGTGTAACTGGGACCCCTGCATCTGCATGTTCTTTAGAATCGGATGATGTGCATGCCTGGGTGTGGAGCTGGGAGTGGCTCCGAGCTGTAGCACATCTGACCCGTACCCTGTGGGGACAGAGATAACATCCAACATCTTAGGAATGAGTGAATCCTCAGAGGCGGTGTGCAGCGTGGGTGTCCATGTGTTCACTGAAAGGCTACACTTACTCTGGGGCGTCTGCATAGATAGGCTTCTGTGTATGCCGGCGAGGTTGTGTGACTCCATGGAAATGTGGAAAGACTGGGCTGCGGGGTGGAGATCGTGCCCCAAATTTGAACAAAGCGTGCATGTGTGCGGGGGGGGGGGGGGGGGACAGAGGTGCGTCTCCATGGAGTAATTACTCTCCCATCCTCACACTCAGAAGCGCCTGCAGGCTGGAGAGGAGCGGGACCCCGCGGAGCCGCCGCCGCCGCGTTGGGCGCCTGGTGCTCCCTCCCTGCGAGCCTCCGGCTGCTTGCTCGGCCCAGCCCCAGCGCTGCTGGCGCCAGGCGCCGGGAGAGCGACGGGTTTGCAGCCCGCCTCGGGCAGGAAACCAGCACCTATCTCCGCCCTACTCCTCCGCCCCGTGAACGTCGGGGCCCTCAGCCGCATCGAGCTCGCCCAGGTAGAACTTGCCGCCTGGCTCAGGACTGGAGACTGTCCCCAGTGCCCCGCACGCCATTCGGTCCCGTGCGCAGCAGTGGCCTTCCACGGGGCCACTCACTAGCGGACTTCCAGGAAAAGCGGTCCTGGGCTCTGCGCCACACTTTCCCTAGCCGCACTGGGAGACAGTTGAGCTTTCTCTCCTGCCTTTGGACCAGTGTCCGTGCCAGGCACACGGTGGGCGTCGAGAAGTGTTTGAGTGAATGGAGACATAATGCGGCTGCCCTATTAAAAGAGCACTTGCGTAGACAATCATTCACACTCCCCTCTTCCCTGCTCTAGAGACAAAGCCTTGATCCCTGCACCCCGGCTAGAGAAGGAGCGAGGCGCTGGGAAAGGCTAGCAAAGATGGAGGGTTCCTTGAACATCAGTAGGGAAGCTAGTGTAAGGCGAGGTAATCCCCAGCCGGGATCGTCACCACCTGGGGATACCCATGTTCCAGCGCCAGCCCCGGGAAAGCCCCTGTGGAGAGCATCAGGCTCGCCCGAACAGAGGGACCGCGGAGGGCTGTGCAGCCCGCATCAAAATCCTGCGCGGTGGGCGTGCGAGGCCCTGCGTCCGCCTCGTTGATGCTGCGCGCAGCGCCTTCGCCCCCAGGTTGCGACCGTGTTTGCGGGCGGAACCTGACGACTCCCGGGGCAAGCTTAGAGATGCAAACGTTCTCAGGGAGTGGAATGTCCCCGCAAAGCCGCGCCCCCGCCCCCTGCGCCAGTCCTGCAGAGAGCTGCAGGGAGTCCCGCAGGGTCGTTGTCCGAGGACCCGAGCCCACACCGGGCTGTCTCAACGTCAGCCCCTCCGGCAGTTGAGCCGGATCATGCGCGCCTGGGAGGCTGGACGCGTGGATCGAAGCCCTGCAGCCTGCAACAAATCAGAAAGGCCCGTGGGCTTTGAGTCTGCCTACGCCTCCGGGTCCCTATCACCTCCTCCCCCTGCCTCAGCCTCAGAAAGTCTCCTGGGCTGGTCAGTCGCCGGCTGTCTGTCTGCTCCAGACAGGGCCAGAATTGGCGGGCTGGAAGCGACCGCGAACACGTTCGGCTCCCAGTCCCGCAAGAGAGGCCGGATGGCAGAGGCAGAGTCGGTAGGGTTCTCGAAGCCGGTCGGGGCCCATCTGCCCACAGCCGCGCACTCTCATCTTCCGCCCGCAAGCAGTAGTAGCTCCCAACCGCGAACCGCTGAGATTCCTATCTTGAATTTTGGGCAGTCTGGAAACACGACCCTCGCTTTTCTGGGCCTCAGTTTCCCCGTCTGCAAAATCAAGGGGTGGGCTCTAGGCGAAGACCTTTTTGCTCCTTGATTCTAGATCTCATCCATGGGTCGCCGGGGAGCGTGGCAGCAGCAGGCCAGGACATTCGCGGGCCTGTGCCTCCATCGCGGAGCCGCTGTCCCCAGCCCCCGCTGGGGGAGGGGCGGAGGCGGGGCGCCATCTCTGTCCCCGCAGGCCGCCTGGAGTTGAGTGGCGCTAGCTGGGCGTAAAACCTGGGACGGCCACCCCCCCCCCTTTCCTACTCCTCCCCGCCCCCCTGCCATTGGCTCTAGGGAGAGGTTGACATCAAAGCCGCGGCCTTATATAAGCCAGATCACGAAGGGGAGTCCGCAGAAGGGTTAAACAGGTCTTTGAGCATCGGCGGCCTTGCCCGCGACTGAAACTCGTAAGAAGGCGGAGAGCTGCACATCTCGTCTTTAGCTTTGCCTCTGACGCCCCCCCACCCCACCCCAAGCCGGCACCTAGCAGTGCGCGGCCCCAGAGCCCACCGGTGGCTCGGGCAGTCTCTGGAGCGCATGGGGCGGTGCTAATCGGGCTGGCGGTGCAGGCCAGGAGCCGCTCCAACATGAACCTCGTGGGCAGCTACGCACACCATCACCACCATCACCACCCACACCCCGCGCACCCCATGCTCCACGAGCCCTTCCTCTTCGGCCCGGCCTCGCGCTGCCACCAGGAGCGGCCCTACTTCCAGAGCTGGCTGTTGAGCCCAGCTGACGCAGCCCCGGACTTCCCTACTGGCGGACCTCCGCCCACCGCCGCGGCGGCCGCCGCCACCTATGGTCCCGACGCCAGGCCTGGCCAGAGCCCGGGGCGGCTGGAGGCGCTCGGGGGCCGCCTGGGCCGGCGGAAGGGCTCAGGACCCAAGAAGGAGCGGAGACGCACCGAAAGCATTAACAGCGCGTTCGCCGAGCTGCGCGAGTGCATCCCCAACGTGCCCGCGGACACCAAGCTCTCCAAGATCAAGACCCTGCGACTGGCCACCAGCTACATCGCCTACCTGATGGACGTGCTGGCCAAAGATGCCCAGGCTGGAGACCCTGAGGCTTTCAAGGCTGAACTCAAGAAGGTGGATGGCGGCCGAGAGAGCAAACGGAAAAGGGAGCTGGTGAGTCCTGGGACCAGCCTGCTCTAGCTAAGGGTGCGGGTGTGGTGGGCGCGCTGCAGGCCGTGCGAGCAGCAGGAGGAGGCCGTGTAGTCTTGTGTGCCGCTTTGCAAGGCTGTCTGGGGTTCCGAGGTGGTCATGATGTGTGTGTGTGTGGGGGGGGGTGGAATTCATAACTGACTTAATTCATGACGTGGGATAGACTGAATGACCCAGAATCTTAACCCTTCGGGAAAGAGCTCTGGGCCCCTTAAGAACCCACCGAAAGCCTCTGGCCCGGGGAAGTGCACACACACCACGCATTTTTACTTCTTACTTGGAGGCATCCTGATCCATCTCTGGGATCTCCTGGAAGTCGGGTTCAGAAACTGGGTAGGAGTTCAGTGATTTGCTTAAATATGAGTAATGACCATGTAGGCTCTTAATGTTTTTAAAAGCTCATTGCTGGAGATGTAGTCTATCATTGTGCAGGAGAGGAAACTGAGGCGCAGAGCGAAGGCACCTACCTGAGGCATCAGAGGGGGAGCTGGGGTAAAACGGGTCAGGTCTTCCATTCCCCCGCAGAGCGCAGCTTCAGGCTCCTGTCTCCAGGGGACTGGTTTCACGGGCAGCTGCATTGGATGTGCATGCCAACAAGCTCGGCTTTGGCTTTGAAAATCGCCATCACTACTCCACCTTTTTGGTCCTCTGGCGTGAGGGCGATACTGTCCGGCGCTCAGTTTCGCTGCCCAGAGAGGGCTGCTGCGTGTCAGAGGAGTGCGGTGACTTCCATGCCGGAGAACTGGTTTCCCCAGATTGGTACCTCCGGGCCGGAGCGCGGTGGAGCCGACTGGAGCACTCCCTGGGGTTTTATCTGACCGGCAAGGGCCTGTGGTAAAGTCGGGAAAGTTCACCCCGGGACCCGGCGAAAGGGAGATAGGCATCGAGTCTCTAACAGCCGCCCTAGGCTCCAGGAGTGGCAGGCCGGGCTGGCGCCTGGCTGGAAGGAGTTCTGGGGCGGATTCCGCTCCCCCTTGTAGCACCGCTGGGTTCCTGCTGCGAGAGCGGGAAAGTAGAAGCCGGGCGGACTCGCCCTCCTTCCCCTCAGGCTGGGGCTCCCAGCTGTAGCGCGAGGGGCCCTAATTCCGTCTCCAGGCCCAGACGCTGGGCCAGGCTGGATGGTCGGCGGGACTGTGGGCGCATGGGGTTGGGGGCAGGTCCGCGCCGAAAGACTGCCGGTTCCTAGTCTTCCTATTCCGCCCCCCTACGGTCTCCCGTGGGCGCCATAAGGCCAAGCCAACGCGCGTCAGCCGCAGTGGAGCCTCCGTTCTAACCCTTCCCAAATTGCTCAGTCCATTCCGGGTCCCAGGAACTTGGCGCATAAAGGCAAATTTATGAGCCTGTTTGCCTGTTTTGCAAACAGAAATCCGTCACTTATTTAAAGACTCCCAGTTACTGCTCCCGACACCTACTCTCCCACACACTCCATGAGGGGCTATCGGAGCAGAAAAATTTAAATCCATCTCTCCTCTACCCCTTTCCCCGTGTGTGTTCTTTGACAGCAGCAACACGAAGGCTTTCCTCCCGCCCTGGGCCCAGGAGAGAAGAGGATTAAAGGGCGCACCGGCTGGCCGCAGCAAGTCTGGGCTCTGGAGTTAAACCAGTGAGCCGAGGCCCGCGCCGAGGCCCTGGCCACGGCAGGCTGACCCCCGAGCCCCGGGACGCGAGGACGGCGGCGGCGAAGGCCAAGCTTCGAGTTCCGGCGGTTTGTGCTAGTGCCTCCCGCCGAGCCTCCGCCCAGCGCTGGCAGGTCGCCGGCTGCAACCACACACTTGGATCGCACGTGCAATGTCATTTGAAATTGTTTTTAATACATTAAGAGAAAGAGAAATATATATATATCTATATATATATATCCACCTCCCCTAACCGAGGGCGGCTTCCGGCGGCTCGAGGCAGGAGACGGGCACTGCGGAACCAGGCGCTCAAAGATGCAGCCTGCTGGCTCTTCTGGGGCGAATTCAGAACGCCCAGGGCCACGGCCACGGCGCCCTCTCTCTCGCTCGCTCTCTCTCTCTCTCTCTCTCAATAAGAAGAATCAGCGCCTCTGTCTGGGAAGAGAACCAAAAGCAGGAAGAGGAGGGTTGCCTTTTGTTGTCTTTCAGCAGCGGTTTTTCTGTTTTCTTTGCGTCGCTGCATTTCCTACTTACTTCCAAAGACAACACTCTCTCCTCCTCTTCTCGTCCTTTCTTTCTCCTTTCCTTTCCTTCGTTCTTTGTAAATAAAAACTTTCCCCGCGCGGGAAGTTTTTATGTATTTAAACTACCTACGGTGCCTGTGCTCAGGTGTTTGTGTCTCCCCGCCCCCCATGCCCACCCCTCTTCTACCTCAGATCTGTGTGACCACTCACCGCCCTCCCCTTGCCAAAGCAGTATCTATGTTCGTGACTAATAAAACGTTTCCTGACGTGCCCCAAAGCCTGTGTGGTGTCTCCGGCGGCTTCTTCGTGGGGACTCCGTGGTTTCTGTCAGCAGCAGAGCCCCCGGCTCCCGCCCCTGCTGGATGGGTAAGCACCAAGCACCGCTGAGCAAATTCATTCCCAGAAAGTAGAACTTTCTCCCTAGAATCTGACAACGGGGCGGGATAACTTCCTTCAGCCCCGAGCGAAGAAAAAGGGAAGCGGCTCAGATCCAGAGGCTTCCATGGAAGTCCAGTCGCCTTGTCTGTGGGTTAGTAGCATGCTGCTCCCTGCCTACAGTGATTTGGGGGAGAAGGGTTGTTGGGGAGGGAGGTGGTCTATCCCACACAGAAAGGGCACCTGCAGGGCAGGGTGGCTCTGAAGAGGGTTCGCTCAGGAATATTCCCATGTGTGAAATTCTGAACTTGGAATTGTACGTGGGCCAGTGCCGCCACTCTCGGCACCTGGAGACTGCCAAGGGGCTGCGAGGGTCGGCTTAGCACAGCTCCCTGCAGGCAGGAAGGACTAGTCGCGGCCCCTGTTGCATCACAGGTGAGTAAGGGAGGCTTGGAAGCGCTTATGCCTAATTGGAGACATTGAGGGTTCTCTCTGGCTACGGGACATCCCAACACGGAGCGTGTGTGTGGACTTGTGCAAAGGGAAGCAGTGCGCGTGTCCCTGCTAATTCAGGGGCAGGGGCCTCTGGGGCCTCACACGCGCACCCCTGGCTTCACGTGCGCCTAAACAAATGAGTGGTTGCATTTGTCTGGGAGCGCGGATGCGTGTTGGGCTACAGCGGGGGCAAACGCGGGCGGCTACGTGTTCGTAGTAATAAAGGACAGTGAGTTGACTTGCACGCGACTGTGCGCCGGGTACTAGGCTTCTCCCTAACAGCTCCCAGGGCTGCCCGAGGTGCGCTCGCTGCGCCTTGTCTGCTCCGGTCTCCCGCGTTCGCTGCGAAGGAGGCGGGAAGACGCCTGCGGTCCCAGGGCGGTCCCAGGGCGCTGTTGTCTGGAGCTCGTGCGCTCGCCTCCCGAACCAGAAAGGAACCCCAGGACAGCTCCCGGGCCGGGCCTCGCGCAACACCGGGCGTGCCCCGGGCGCCTCGTCCGGGCAACGGGGTGAATACGGGGCCCCATTAGCCTTGACTGTAAACACCGTGGCGGGGGCTGACAGGCCACGCAGGCCTTCCCGGACACGAAGGAGTTAATAAAAGGTGTTTTACGGGCGCGAGGAAACGGTGGGGGAGGTGAGACCGTCATCCAACTTTCCCCCATCCTTAGTTTGTTCTTTCTTCCCTCTCGCCCCCGCCGCCAGATCAAACGGGCCCGCGGTTTAACGAGGGCAACACCTCGCGGTAATGAGCCGGTACCCGCGCACCCCTCCCCCGGCTTCAGCCCGGGCCGGAGGCCCTAAGGCCCCTCCGGGAGGAGCACAAAGAAAAACCCATGTTTCTTTCTTTTTCTTTCCCAGAGCGTTTAGAAATCAGCGGTTTAGAAATTCTGGCCCGCGTAGGGGAACTGAGACCCAGGGTGCTAGTCTCGCAGCACCGAGGGCACCTTAAGTAGACTCGAACCCAGGACTCCGTTTCCGGTCACAGACAAACCTCTGGGGCTCTACATGGGGTCCAGCTCCCGCGACTATTTTTAGCTCGCGAAATATCCAAGGCACGGGAAGAATGCGCACCCGTGTGCTCTCCTCGCTCGAGAAGGAGAAGGGTACCGAGGGGTGCCGCGGCGGGCGGACCAAGCGTTTGCAGGGAACCTCATCCTCCCAGGCCTCAAACCCTCTGAGGCAAGAGAGGGGTGGAGTCCCAGCCATGTCTGGTCCCCACCTCAGACGCTGAGAAGAGAGCTGGTGCCCAAGTGGGCTCACGGAATCTTCGCCGGCCTTTGCGCCAGCGAACTCCCAGGCCCCGTCCCCAGCCCTCGGTGCATAGCTGCAAAGTGGGGCGGCAGGTTACCCAAGGATCCAGTAACCTCGCTGCTACCCGCTCCCAGGGCTGCCCTCCTCCCTAGCCTTCGCTCCTTTGAAAATATCTTGAGAGCGGGAAGTTCATTTTCTTACCCCAGCCCAAATTTCTACGCAGCTTGGAGGACCCCTCAACCCTGCAGAAGCCGTGTAATTATTCTTTTTGAATTAAATACATCATTTTTTTATGTAGGGGAGAAATGAAGTGGTCATGCACGTAAAAATAAATTTCAGGAATTTATCATAAGGAAATAGTGATGTGCCAAAGCTTTAACTACAGAACTATTTGAAGAGTGAAAACTGGAAATGGATCCCAATGGGCTGTAATTACAGAATTGGTAAAAGAAATCCATTAGTCCAGTGGGTAACTATTCAACCTTTAGGGAGAAAAAAAAATGTGGGAACTGAATGGGAATTCTTCATGATGTAGGAAGTGGGAAAGCATGGCTAAAATACTGTCTATTGTGACCCCTACCCATGGACACAGAAGTAAATAATCATGGAGAAAGAGTGGAAGATATCCAGCCAAACATTTATATCTCTACCTTTGACTCGTGGGAGTGAGGGTGATTTTCACTTTCCCTTCTGCTTAGCTATATTTTTCTAATTTTTTTAAAAGCATGAATAAGGATTTACTTTCACAGTAAAAATTAAGCTCAATTTCCTTCTAATTTCTCTTGTTCCCAGGGTACTTTGACAGTGTTCTCACTTTATTTAACACCCTCTTATTGAGTTGTTCACCTCATGCTAGGCACAGGGCAAAAGCACAATGAATGGCCCGCTCACTAGACTAATCCTCTGCCTGTGGTGGGCACCAGCACCCAGGGTTCTTGTCCCAGTTGGGGCCCTGGATTCTGTCCCGGTTGCTCCTCTTCCAGTCCAGGTCTCTGCTGTGGCCCGGGAAGGCAGTGGAGGATGGCCCAGGTGCTTGGGCCCTGCACCCACATGGGAGACCAGGAGGAAGCTCCTGGCTCCTGGCTTCGGATTGGCGCAGCACGCCGGCCATAGTGACCATTTGGGGGGTGAACCAATGGAAAGGAAGACATTTTTTTCTGTCTTTCTCTCTCACTGTCTAACTCTGCCTGTAAAAAAAAAAGTACAATGAATAAAAAAGTCATAATAATTAGTAATTAACACACAATGGCAAATATCTTGAGAAATATATTATCCCATCAACACAAGAAAGTGTTTTTTCAAACATTTAAAACCTACTGATGCATTAAATTATAATAACAATAGCTAACTTATCAACTAAATGATGTAAACCCTGAGTGTGCATTATTTCCTATAAGCCTCACAGGGGCTTTGTGAGGTCAACAGAGAGGCAGCTGAAACTCAGAGGTGAAGGACTTTGTTCAAGGTCACTTAGACCACAAAAGGCAAGTAAGGCTTGGATCAAAGTGTGCTTCTGGCTGTGTTCAGAGACCTGGTTTTTCCCACATTGTGTGTGTGTGTGTGCACATGTGTGCACACGTGTACGTGCATATGCAACCAAAGATAATTTCTCCCAATCTGATCTTCCTTGGTTCCCAAAGTAGTAGAAGAAGAGAAAAGGAAGGAGATACTCACATGGGGTCCGGGGTTTTAACCCCAGCCTTATTCTGGAACCTTCTTTCTGTGCCAGTTCTCCAAGTGGATCCCATCTATGAGGCAGAGGGTGAGCTACAAGATCTCGAGGTTCTTTCCTGACGACAACATTCTGATGCCCAGAAATCTGACTTCAGCAGCCTCTGGCATTTGCACATCCAGTTTTCACCTGTCCTGGGTGCTCGCACTTCCCTTAGCACATTTGCCTGTCCACAAACTAGAAGGCAGCCGGGGCAACAACAGGAACAATGCTCCCCATCGCCAGAGGTGGAAAAGAAGGTTCAGGGAGTTGAAGGGACCAGTTCCGGAGGCCAGAGCCCCCTGAGCTGGGACTTAGAAGGCAGGCCTGCAGGCTCCAGGCCCAGGGCTCTCTTGGAATAGGCACTGGATGGATGACTACTCTCCATGCGACCAGCAGTTGAGCTTACAGTCTTGCTAAATCCTCATAAAAGAAATGAAACTAAGGAATCGGCCAGCCTCATTTTTAAATGAAAAGTGACTGGGAATAAAAAATATGCACTCTCTAAAGTGTCTGAAACTAGCCTTCTGATTTAAACCCAATTTGTTTGAAAAAAAATTTTTTTTTTCCAGTGGAGAGTTTTTACAGCTGAGTTCTCCCGAACCCATAAAAAACAAGGTTTATATGGGAAATAGTGAAAGACTCTTAACTATAATACACAGCGTCTAATGTAAGCAGACACAGACACTATATAAAGCTCCTACAAATGTTATTAAAACAAACAGAAATGCACATTCATCCCCACAGAATGGACAACGGGAGGCATCAGACTCCAGAGGAGGCCGGGGAGACATATGTTCACTGAGATGTCCAGGCACCCAAAAACGCTGACACCCTCACCACCTTCTCCAGCACCCCAACCCTTCCTTCTTCTTCCTGATAAGGCCCACACTGGGCAGGGTTGCCCCGGGGCACCTGGGCAGTCAAGCTCTTGTCTGCTTTTGATTACCTAGCTTCTTCCAGGTACAATGCCAGGTACAGAGCCTGGCATGGCCCAGAGCCCCTGCACACATTACTGAACACATCCCAGTCATTTCCTCGTCTACGAAGTCAGAGAGAAAATCGCCCCAATGTCCTGGGGTTTTTCGAGGACGAAATGAAACACAACAAGCCCAACGCTTAGCATGCTGTCCAGGCCACAGCTATTTTTGTTATTTTATTTAATCCCACCACAGCCTCCTGAGGCAGTGAGGTTTTATTTTGATTTCTTTGCTTGTTTTGGAAAAGCAGGAATACTTCCCACAGGCATTGTTTTCAGTGACTTGCCCAAGGGCACACAACCAGTGAGTAAATTTTAGGTCCAAAGCCCTGACAACTGTATTTCACAGCATCAAAGTAAAATAAGCAGCAGGCAGGCTGTAACAGTTAAATTTCTTTCTTTCTTTTTCATTTTTAAAGATTTGTTTTATTTATTTGAAAAGCAGTCTTACAGAGAGAGGGAGGGAGGAAGAGGTCTTCCCTCCACTGGTTCACTCCTCAAATGGCTACAATAGGCTAGGGGTAGGCCAAACCAAAGCCAAGAACCAGGAATTTAATCCGGGTCTCCCACATGGGTAGCAGGGGCCCAAGGACTTAGGCCATCTTCCTCTGCTTTCCCAGGTGCGTTAGCAGACAGCTGGGTTGGAAGTGGAATAACCTGGACTCAAATCGGTGCCCTCATAGGGATGCTTGCATCACAGGGGCAGCCTTCCCTACTGCACCCCAGCGCTGGCCCCAGTTATATTTCTGAAACCATTTCAGGCAGCACCGTACAGTAGAAATAGAATGCAAGCCTCAAATGTGAATCACATATGCATTTAAGCATTTTTTAGTAGCTATGGTGAATACATGAAGAGGAAACAACTGAAACTATTTTTAACACAATATTTTATTTTTTAAAAGTTTAATTTATTTGAAAGATGGAGTGGCAGAGCTGACACACAGAGAAAGACATCTTCTATCTGCTGGTTCATTCCCCAAATGCTTGCAAGATGCAGGTCTGGGCCAGGCCAAAGCCAGGAGCCTGGAACTCCAAGTACTTGGCCATCATCTTTTGCCTTCCCAGGAGCATTGGCAGAAAGCTGGATTGGAAGTGGAGTAGCTGGGACTCAAACTAGAACTTCAATAAGGGACATGGGTGTCCCAAGTGGTGGCTTAACCTGCTGCACAATGCCTGCCCTTACAATATTTCACTGAAGTCAACATATCCCAAAACAATTTCAATATAGATTAATTTAAAAATTATTGAAATACTTTACATTCTTTTTTCCATACCAGGTCTTCAAAATCAGGGGGTACGTTTTATACTTAAGCACATCTCAGGCCCACATTCCAACCATGTATTGGCTACATGTGGTGAGTGGCTACCACGCTGGACAGTGCAGCTATAAAGGCATGGGTAGCAGGAACAGTAAAAGCAGAGCAGCGTATCACTGAATAACCATATTTTAACCGGGCATTGACTGTGCATTAGGTATCAGTACTTAAGGTTCACAGGCTCATTTCCTTCTAACAGACACAGGAGTGCATCATTTACTCTTGTCACTTAAGTATTAAGCAGCAGTGCTGGGTATGATACAGCTCCAGCCCCATGTGACTCCCAAACCTATGTCAGCTGCTGACTCCTAGAGACATGAGAGGGGCTGGACTTAGTAGGGAGCTATGGAATGACTGCTAGAGCTTCCTGCCCAGGTCCAGACCCAAGTCTACTACAACTCAAGTGGTTTGGGGTGATCATTCCCTTGGGCCCCAGCTATTTTCTCTAAGATGGGCTGACAATAGCTCTCTGCACCCGCACAGAACTCTTGCTATCTTAAAAGGGGGAAAAGTCTCTGAAAGTGTTTTGCGGCCTGCGCCGCAGCTCAATAAGCTAATCCTCCGCCTTGCGGCGCCAGCACATCGGGTTTTAGTCCTGGTCGGGGCACCGGATTCTGTCCCGGTTGCCCCTCTTCCAGGCCAGCTCTCTGCTGTGGCCAGGGAGTGAAGTGGGGGATGGCCCAAGTGCTTGGGCCCTGCACCCCATGGGAGACCAGGAGAAGCACCTGGCTCCTGCCATCAGATCAGCGCGGTGTGCTGGCCACAGCGCACCGGCCGTGGCGGCCATTGGAGGGTGAACCAACGGCAAAGGAAGACCTTTCTCTCTGTCTCTCTCTCTCACTGTCCACTCTGCCTGTCAAAAAAAAAAAAAAAATGTTTTGCAACAGAGAATACAGCACAAGACACCTGGCCAAGGCCTAGAGAGTGGTCTGGATGAACCCCCAGGCCTGTACTCAACCAGAGATGCTGGCTAGGTGAGCTGTGTGGCACTGGGCAAGTTTCTTAACTTCTCTGAGTCTCAGAGCTCTCTGCTGTGAAAGGAAAAGGCTAGCTTCCTAAGAATGAAGAGCCAGTGATGATAATACCTGGACAGCCGCTGGCCTGCCTCAGTGTGGGCAGGTGTTAAACATGAGCTATTATTGTTGGTGGTGGTGGGTTTGGGCTGTTGGACCTGCTCTGGAGCAACAGGGTCTGTTGGGGGTCTGGGGGAGGCTCTTTGTTGAGGGAGGTATTCAGGCAATCATCAGGTGGGGTGTGGGAGGGTGGCAACAGTTAGCATGGCAGAAAAAGCATTAACTCAGAGGCCAAGAAAAGGGTGTTCAGGCTGAGGTATGACTGCTGGACCTTGGTGCCATCTGTAAGATGAGGTGCTGCAATCAGAGGTCCCAATTTCTTTCATGCTTTGACTACCTAGGATTTTAACTATAGTATGAATCAGAGTATTTACCAAATGTAGTATCTTTGAGGGGGACAGAAAATACCCCTGAGCTTTGCCATGTGGCCTGGGGATGCTACCGACTGAGGGGAGGGCGCCACCTGGTGGTCACATTCCTTGCTTTGCACTCCCAGTGCAGAGGCTTCTAATTTCCCAGGCATCGTGAGCCCAAAGCCCCAGGGCTCCTTTCCTCTAATTTCTTCAGGAGGTTTAGGAGTGCAGAGAGAGAACACAGCAAGTTCAAGGAGCCAGAATTCTTGGATCAGAGGCTGACTCTTGCACAGATGCTTGGATTCTGCAATCCAGGATCTCTTCTTCCCTAAAGGCATCCCAGGGGGAAAAGATCCTGTTTTCCTTGTTATGCAAAAATTCAAAGTCACACAGAGGCAGGCATTCTGGTACACTGAGTTAAGCCGCTTTCCAAGACCACAGCCCATATGGAAATACTAGTCTGGATGCTCAGCTTGTGATCCAGTTTCCTGCTAATGTGCCCAAGAGCATCTGCCACTCATGTGGGAGACCCAGATGGAGTTCCATGCTTCTGGCTACATCCTGGTCCAGCCTTGGCTGTTGTGGCCATATGGGGAGTGAAATAGGCTGCAAATCTCTCTTTCCCTGTCACTCTTTCAAATAAACAAATAATTAAAAAATTAAAATGTTATACTTTTTTTTTAAAAGCATTATTTATTTGAAAGGTAGACTGGGGGTCGGGGGAGAGAAAGAGAAATGAGAGAGAGGGTGAGAGACTGAGAGATCTTCCATCTGCTGGTGTTCTTCCCAAATGGCTGCAATGGCTGGAGCTGAGCGCTTCTTCCAGGTCTGCTACTTGGGTGCAGCGACCTAAGCTCTTGGGTCTGCTTTCCCTCCTCTGCTCTCCCAGGTGCACCAGCAGGGAGCTGGATTGGAAGTGAAGCAGCCAGGACTTGAACTAGTGCCCATATGGGATGCTGGTGCTGCTCACCAGCTACTCCACAGAGCCAGCCCAAGTTATATGTTTTTCCCCTTGTTCTTTTGAACAGGAGCCACTGAGCAAAACATAATCCTCTCTGGGTACCTCAAATTGCTGCTGATACTGCAGTAGGCTAAGAAAACGCAAAGGGCAGTATCTCACTGCACTAAATGCCAAGATCACTGCAATCCTAGTACTTCTAAACCTATTGCTACTCTCTTCTATCTCCCCAACATTGTCAGCATCCCCTTTCCTATGTGTGTGTGTGTGTGTGTGTGTGTGTGTGTGTGAGGAGGTAGAATGACATACAAAGGATCAGGCTGACATGGATTCAAATCCCAGTTCACAGTTGCCCCAAGCCTTAGTTTTCTACCTGAAAGTCAGGGATGAAAAGAGCATCTTTAAAGGCTTTTGTGAGGCTATGACCATACACAGAAATATTCGAGCACAAGGATACTTCTTAGTAGGTGCTTAACAAATAACGGCTTACAGGGCTTGTGTTGTGGTGAGAGTAGGTTAAGCCTCTGCCTGTCGGCATCTCATATAAGTGCCTGTTTGAGTTTTGGCTGTTCTACTTTATACTGTTCCCTAATAATGCCCTTGGGAAAGCAGTGGAAGATGATACAAATTCTCGGGCCCTTGCCACCCTCCTGGGAGACCTGGATGGAGTTCCAGGAACCTGACTTCAGAGTAGCCCAGCCCTGGTCACTGTGGCCATTTGAGGAATAACAAGGGTGTAGAATACTTCTCTCTTCCTCTCTCTCTGTAACTGCCTTTCAAATTAAAAATAACAAGGGGCCAGTGCTCTGGCCTCTGCCTGTGACATCGCATCACATTTGGCATCAGTTCATGCTCTGGCTGCTCCACTTCTGATCCAGCTCCCTGCTAATGTCCTGGAAAAAAAGCAGAAGATGGCCCAAGTGCTTGGGCCTCTGCCACCCATGTTGAAGACCTGGATGAAGCTTCTGGCTCTTGGCTTTGGCCTGGCCTAGCGCTGGCTGTTGCAACCATTTAGGGAGTAAACCAGTGCGTTCTGTGTCTCTGTTTCTCTCTTTCTGTAACTCTGCTTTTCAAACAAATAAAATAGATCTTTAAAAAAATAAAATAATGGCTATATTCCTGCAGGCCTCCCCTCCTGATCATCTTTTCATACCCAGGTGTGGTGGGGTTGGGCTGCAGGACCTGCAGGAATACAGATACACTTGAAAATAGTATCAGCAGCCACAGATACAACACCTCTAGTTGAAGCTGTAGAAGCCTCCTTAAAACTGTTTAAGTTGACTGGGCCAAGTTCAACCTCATCTAGCTTAGATGAGTCCCAAGGCTGAGGTCTCCTTAGTCACTGCTTCCTCCCATCCTCATTCTTTGGGTTCACCAAGTTCCATGAGATACAGTTTCACCTTCTGGCAATTGCTTGTTGATGCGGTCGAGTCTGAGCCCTGCCTGACCACTTGCTTGCCCTTCTATGTCCTCCACTGCTAGTGCGTGTGGCTGCCCAGGGGTTGTTGGTTGGGCACAGGTGCCCTCCCACTGCTCACTTGATGGAATCCAGTCTTGCTGGTGGCTGTGGGTACCTGGAGGAGCCTCGTCAGCCTCTTAGCTTAGCTGAATGTGTCACAGCTGCTATTGTCATTGGCTTCTCTACAACTTCAAGAGCCGAGTACACACCGCTCTTCTTCAGAAGTGGGGCTGGGTGCAGGGCTCTGTGCCTTCCTCCCAGATCCTGTGATTTTTAGCTAACAGAAGGACCACTCCTGAGCCTTGACCCTTCTGAACTTCCTCACTCCTGGAGGACAGAGTCCACTCCTGTGGGCACCTGGCCCACAGCAGACTCTCATTTTCTTGACCATAGTTCATCTCTTAGTTTGATTTTTAGAAACAGCAGTTTCCCTGACTCCAAAGTCCAAGCTACCCACTCTAGCACCTGAGGCTTTCTGCTCCTCATTCACAGTCCTGTGGGCCTGTACTTCCTTCATTCTCATCTAATCAAGCCTTCAGTTTCCCACAAGGCCTGTTTAGGAGTCTCTTCTTTCAGGAAGACCTCCTGGTTTGCATAATGCTTTTTCTTTCCAATCTTCCCTTACTCTGAATCATAGAGTATTCATGGGGTTGGTAAATAGATGCTGTAATATGCCTGTAAATACAGCCATAGCCACAGATTCAAGTATGTATATAAATGTACACATGTATACGTACATATGTAAAAATGTGTATGCAGTACATACAGTACATGTACCTGCACATATAGGATACATATAAGATACTTCAAAAATTTATGGGAAATGGAGTTAAAAAGTAAGTTTATGTTGGTGTGAAAAATGTGAACTACATGCATAGTTCTTTTCTTGGTATCCATTTCCATAAACTTTTTGAAGATCCCTTGCATGTATACATACACAGTTACACAGTACTTCTAATATGTACACATGTCTTTCTAATATCATTAAATATTAGTTAACAATTATGACACACATAGAATATTCCTCAAACCATTACTCTATTTTAATTATGGGTGGGGTAGAGAGAGAATTCCCATCCACTGGTTTACTTCCCAATGGCTATAAGAACCCAGACTGGGTCAGGGCTGAAGCTGGGAACCCAAACCAGTCCTCCCACATCAGTATCATGAATCCAACAACTTGAGCATCACCACTGCCTCCCAGGGTCTGCATGAGCAGAAAGCTGGAGTCAGGAGCCAGAGTTGGGAGCTGAGCCTAAGCACTCTGATGTGTGTCTTAACCACTGAGCCACATGCCCACTCAGAACCCTAGTGTTTGTTGGACAGGCTGTGTTCAGTTCTTCGCTGAGAAATGTTATCTGGCCCACTTAGTAGGCAGCACAGCAAGGACGGACTCTGCACCTGTTTTTGTTTGACTCTCATCCCGAACACTTACTGATGACCTTGGATAAGCCATTTCACCTTTCTCTACCTATAAAACAAGGATTACAATGTTATCTATATCATAGGTTATCAAGGCATGGAAAATGCTTACTGTTGGGCCTGTGACAGAGTCAGTGAGAACTTGGTACCAATTTCAGAGGTGGAAGGTGAAGATTTGCTGTGGCTTCCCCTCCACCAGTGTGACCTAGTATGTCATGGTTTCCCAGCGTGTGACAAAAACCCAGAGAGACAACCCCTTACAACTCTTAAATGCTGTCAAATTTAAGACTGGATTATTGCTGTTGCTTTCCCCCTCTATTTTCTACATGTTTCAGGAATATGCAACTTAAATTATCCAAGCATATAGCATTTCGAGGGCATCTTAAAAACTGTTTTTGCTATTTTACAATTATGGTGAGAATGATTTCTGCCTGTTATAAACAGTTTAGAGGACACCAAGAAAGCATAAGAGAAAGTAAAACTCACTCCTCAGACCTCCAGTAAGGACTAGTCATGGTTGACATGTTGGTCACGGCCTTTACTTGCTACCCCTGTGGTGCCCAGGGCAGGGCATGGCAGGCTTCCGCTGCTGAATAAATGTCTGTTGACCTCAATGGGATTGACTCATTAACAGGGGCACGTGCTTATTCTGTCCCTCTTGGCCAACCTCTGACAGTTTCATTAACCCCATTAAATCATGCAGGTGCCTTTCCACCTCCTGGGTTTGTTAATCCCCATTCAACTCCGGTAAGTTAAAACCTGGATGTATCTTATTAACCTCCATTAAACCCTTTTAAATTTCCTAACTGGAGTCTTAGTGACTTCTTGGAATCTCTCATTAAAGTTTAGTCGATACAGTTGATCAGGACAAGGGTAACTGTTGTGGCTGCACAGCTTCAAAGCTTGGCCTTCTGATTCTCTGATGGCAGGACTGACAACAGTGTCCCCAGGGCTGGATAAAGGTTGGATCTGGGCCCAGAAGTGCCTCTAGCTGTTACTTCAGCAAGTTCCTCACCCTCTCCCAGACTGTATTTATACCTCTATAAATAGGAGTTAATAACAGTTCCTATTTTATATGATTGTTGAGATTAAGTGAAATAATGCACATAAAACTATTAGCACATTGTCTGGTGTACACTCTGTACTTGATAGCTACTATTATTCCTGGATGTGGAAAAGCCTTGTAAACTGTTTCATAAGTGAAAGCTTCAGGTGCAGGCATTTATAGTGTCCTACATCCCAGGCACTGTGTTAGAATCTGTGGGCTAGTTTCATTCTGACTGTCCACTTAAGACCACCCATTTGAATGATGTGTCTTAATGGTGTCTTTGTGGCTGCCATGTCACTCTATGTGCTCAGGCCCTGACACTTCTGAGCTGTCTTGATGTTGAATGTGGCTACTTTTCTGACCTGAATCTTAGGGGGCTGGACCCAGTGGTTCTCAAACCCAGATGTGCAAGAGAACTTCAGGGGTTTTGTAAAAACATAGTTTTCTGTGGCCCTAACTGGAGACTTTGATTTATGTAGATCTCACTGGTAACTTTTACCGAGTATTGCAGTGAGGCTAAAGCTGCTCACCTCACCACTAGGCCTGGGCAACCTCAAGACCAGAAAAGTGCTTCTCTACTTTACTAAGCTTAAGTCTTACCCGCGGAAATTCATTTTTATTCTTTTTTTTTTAAAGGGTTTTGCTTAAAGTTTTTGTGGAGTGATAGTGTGGGTGGATTGGGGAATCTTCCATTCACTGTTTCAATTCCCAAATGCCCATAATGGCTTAGGTTGGGCCAGGCTGAAGTCAGGACCCTAGAACTCTATCCAGATCTCCCTCATGGGTGGCAAGAGTTCTGCTATTTTCCTAGGTGCATTAGTAGGGAGCTGGATCAAAAGCAGAGTAACTGGGACATAAACTGGTGCTTTGATATGGGATGCTGGCATAGCAAGCAGCAACCTGCTGTGACAAAACAATGGCCTGGGAAATTTATTCTTCTAATTTAAAATTATTTGAAAAGTAGAAAAGATAGAGACTAATGGAAAATGAGGGCTCCCCTCTGCTGGCTCACTACCCAAATATCTGCAATGGCTTGGGCTGGTCAGAGCTGAAGCCAGAGGTGGGAGTTTGATGTAGGTCTACCACACAGGGTGGCAGAGACCCAAGTACTTGAGCCATCGTACTGCCTCCCAGGGTGTACAGCAGGAAGTCAGTCAGTGTGAGAGAAGTTTGGTAGTTCAGTGTGTGAGGGGACAGAAGACATCAGGCAGCTTCAGTGGCTGAATATGAAGCACGGAGGGAAGCAGAGGAATGGAAACAACTACTTACGCTAAGCCTCAAATGGAGACCACATGGTAGGAAAACTCGAACTTCCTTTGCTGTCTGAAGATCAACTCTGGGGTCCTGTAAACAACAGAGCCCTTTAGCAACAATCCACCCTGATCCTGGGGGCTCCTGGCAAGAGCCAGAACTCTCCACCCACCATGCCCCCGTTAACACCTCATGGGGCATCACTCTTCATGACGTTCACAGGGAAGTGTAATTAGAAGAGGATGAAGACTGTGAGAGGATCTGGACTTTTAAAATTTGTGGTTTAAGACTTTAGAGCTAGGATACATTACTTCTATTTAACTAGTACAATAAAGAAAACCATTCCATTTGTTTTCCCTCTGCTGAGGACAGAGGTCTAGTCAAATTGCACTAACAAGGAATTTGAAGTAAATCCTGGGTTTGAGGCTGGGCAAAGGGATTCATTCCACTAGGCCCTGGGGACGTCATCAGAAAAGCTCAGTCAACAGCCCAGACTTCTCAAACCACAGTGTGCAAGGGACTGTTTCCCTAGGTCCTTAACAATGCAGCCTCTTCTTCAGGGCATGGCTGGCAGAGGAAGGAAGAAACATTCTGCATTTCTTCCAAGTGCTTAGGTAATGCAGCAACTTCAAATGGCTACAGCCGATATGCCATTAAAATTGAGTTTTTGGGACACTTACATAAATGTCTGGGCTTCCAGTTCCTGTTAAATTACAAAACTTTATCACACATGGCAACAATCCGTAGGAGATGAACAGCGGCTACCTGTGAAGGGATGTATTTGCCAAGGTGTAGCTGCCCCTTGCAGGCATTTTAATTTGCAATTCTTTTACTTGGCTCAGGACTCTCACATCATGGACAGGGGAAGACCCAGAGAGTAAACTCTGTTGCCCTTGATATTTCATATGCGACACAGAAGTCAAGCCTTGGACTCAAGCTGTTGGGCCCGGCCAGCCTCTTTCCAGGAAAGTAACTGGGAGAGGGAGACCAGAATGTGGGCACAACCACCTGTGATCTGAACAAACTTTGTGTGCCCTAGGGGTGAGGGGGAAATGTAGGTGCTGGAAGCAGATTGCTGACATCAATCACTGTAATACACAGTCAAAGGCCCAAATGTGGAAGTGAAAGCACCTCAATTCTGAGTAGAAATTCAAAGGACACAGAGTCTCTCTTACTCATTCAGATCATTTATTAAGAGCCAAAGTCGGGCCATCTCATCTCTGTGATACTGCAACATGAAAAGTCACATACATACTAAAGACCTCATAGAATTGAGAGCCTTTCAAACAGTACAGAGCCATATATTATAAAATTAAAACACAAACGATCCCCCAAATTTGGCAGGAAACAAGTACAATATGAGGAGGCCTGGAATGGAAGGGCACTTACTTTTCAATAAGGCAGTTACAAAATGGAGAAAGGAAAGATCCATACCCCAAAATACTCTGATGAGCGTAGGATGACAGTGATGTTGTACAGGGATCCTGTGCAACCCTGTGTTGCTGGCAAATGTATTCAGCAGATGAAAGCAACTGAAGGGTTTCTGTGACAAAACACAAGCTTAATGCAACAACTGAGTGCAGACATCTCTACCTCAAGAGGTCCCACCTTGCCTTAGGCAGGATTCTACCTCTAACAGCAATCTACTTTACCCTTCCTAACCATAAATGTGGGAAAAGTCTATAATAATGAAAGGAATAGGCAGCACCCTAAAGCACCATGCTTCCCAGGGCATGATCTTGAGTTCACCTGTTATTGAACTGCCTCGCTCAGCAGGAGGGCCAGGGCCAGCTGAATCACTCTCAAAGGACTGCCTGGGAGGTGGAAGTTTGACCCATCACACCTCAAGCCCATTTCATGAGAATTAAGATTCTATGACAAGACACCTCCCACTAGAACTTTTGATCCCGGGTCTTCTATTATAGACCTGTTTTCCCTTTTTACTAGTTTTGCAAAACTCAGCTGGTCCAATCATTTCACTTGCCCTTAAGTTCTGCAGGTCAGTTCATAGTGCCTGAGAGCCAGGGTGGCCTCGGCAACTTCTGCTCAGTTACAGATTCTCTAGAATCTGAGGACAGCTTACTTTTTCAACTGAACTGATCTTTCCATGAGTCAGAAAGTGAGCAGAATGCTGGACAGGTCACAAGGACTACAGGTTAGTCTGATAATGCCATGTAAACTCAAGCAAATCTTATATTGAATTTCAGCTTTATTTTAAAAAATTTATTGGACAATTCAACTTTAAAAGACTTTCAGTATGGCACTTCTCTGATACTGAATCATGGCTCCCCACCCCCATGTTCTTAGCCTATGTCTTCTCAGTGAAAACAGCTATGGGAATCACAAGGAACACACTGTTGGCAACCATGGAATCTTTAAACTCCATGGAAAGCAATGACATTATTTTACAATGTCCTAGGTCAGGTTTTGCCTAAGCAATGTGGTGAGCATTAGTTTTTGTGGGGCAAGCACACAAATAAGGCCTCATCTGTCTTAGGTGATTTTTTTGTTTTGTTTTTTTAAAGCAAGCTATTAACATCCCCTCTACTTCCTGCCACATGCCACCACTTTGGCAAGAACAAAGGAGAATAACCAGGCTGATGGGGTTTCCTCCGCATTCTCCAACAAGGAACTAAGTGGACACAGGGCAAAGGACAGTCAGGACATGAGAATGTCTATGACCTAGTTGCTCCATTCCAAAACACACTATGCCCTTGGATAGTGCAATTAGGGACTTTGCCAAGATAAATAACTTGTTCCACATGGGTCCCATGGGGCCGATGGAAATGACAGAGAACACAGAAAAGCCAGAGGTTTACAAGGATAGAACAAGTTCCCCCAGGAGGTAGTGAGTTCTCTGTCCTCAGAGGTGTTTAAGTCCAGACTGCTCAACCCCTTGTTGGGATGGTTGTAAGCAGAATGTCAGCACCTATGGGGAGACTAGACGAGGCAATTTAAGGTCTTTCCACAATTTTGGTGTCTTATCCTTGTAATGACTGAGTCTTCAGGTGATTTCCATGGACCAGTTCCCCTTGGACCCACACCCAGGACAGCCTACTCAACAAGCAAGGCCCTGAGAGTAAGTTCCCATCTCCATCCTCCCCCTCCCACCAGGCAGATGTTCTGCAGGACACCAACAAAAAGTTCCCACAAAATAAATAGCGCAAATGCCAAGGTTAGATTCAACATTCCAGCTGCAAACATTAGTATCTGTTCTTCAAGAGGCTTGTAGTAACTATTTAGCTACAAGAGGAACATCTAATAACTCAGCAGCTGTAACACATAAGTGAAATTCCTCTTCAGTTTACAACACTGGTCTTGAATCCTTTGGTTTTCAATCTTTCATGAGATTCAGCTTTGATCATTATTACATTTTTTCGCCAATCTAAGAGTTTGTTCTTCGATTAAGAAATTTGTGTTTGTTTTTTAAAAACAATGTGAAACAACATGAATGGCAGGACATTGATGTTTCCTTGTGACGACCTTCAGGGCACATCAAAGAACCATGCCACGCTGGAATTGAGAGGCAGGGCCCATACTTGTTAAGACAATGCCAGTTCTGGATTTCAAATTCCAGTTTTGCCCAGGAGCACCAAGAGGAGAGAAGGTAATGCTGCAACGTCACAGGTGGAGAGAAGCGCATGAGTCTGACAGGTGGTATAAGAATGCAGGCAGCCAAGGCAAACACTGCTTTCCCCAACCCCACTGCTCTCTACAGCCAGATTCTGTTGTTTTGGAGGGCCTGGCTGTTGCTCATAGGCAGAAGTCTTCTGCCCACAGATGAAGCTGTCAGAAACTGCGGAAGAGGCTAAGGCAAGTGGTTTAGTGGTTTCATGAAAGAACAGACTTTTGGACATGAATAAACGTTAAGTTCAAATAGCTTTGTCTTTGCTCTCAATTGACCTGTTTTTAAAAGGTTGAAGATGCCTACAACTTCCAGTTTCCAAAAGCACTTTTCAAGACAACATGAGACGCAGTGCGCACAGCCTCTGGCTGAAGGTCACAAGTTGCCCAGGCTTCCGTTTGGAATAAAAGCAGTCTTACATACACATTTCAACGTGTGAATCCTGATACCTCATCTTCTTGGACGAGAATGCACTGCTGTTTCTCTCCACTGGGAAAACAGATTTGCTGTTAAAGGAGCCGTGACATGACTACATACTCACAATTTTGGTTTAAATATCAGAAAAATATACTTTCTTCCTCAATAAACATTTCCAGAGAGAACATTAATGATGCCTTAACCTGCAGGCTCCGTCTGCCAAACTCCAACCCCCGATGAGGCTTCTTGATGTCTCTATCAATATCCTTCAGCTGTAAGTAAGGAGACAATCACTAAATACACACTGGATCTGAATGAGGATACTCAAGAGTACCTTGACATGCCAGCCACAGCCAAGTGTATCAAAACAGGATCCCTTCAGAGTTCAGAGCATTGTCTATGTACATTCATTTACACACATGTAAAAAAGGCTGCAATCTGCCAGACATGCACTTTGAACACTGGTGACAGCGTTGCTGCAATGAAACACTCATGTTAGTGACAGGGGTGGCTCTGTCCCCATTCCACAGAGAGCATGGTACTCTGCTCACAGAACTGAAATCTTCAGATACTGCCACCCTGCTCAGTTGGGGTTTGGTTTTGTTTTGATTTCTTGCCTATGGTGCTCAGATTAAGCCATGTATGAGACATGGAAACTCTGCCAGCCAGGCTGTGCATTGCTCCTTTTATTATTTAAGGCTTAAGAAACAACTAAGAATTGAAACTGAGAAGCAAAATGACACCTTTAACCATCATATGTCATCATATGTATCAAGATTGGTCAGATATTAGAATCCAAATTTTTTTCTCTCAGCCTTCTACCCCCAACACAATGATCATATAGAGAATTTTGCAAAAGCATATTTTTGGATATAAAGCTTTGTTTTCACAGGATACTTTGGTTCTGATAAAATTAGCTAGAAGAATGACTTACTGACAAAAACAAAAATCAGGCCATTATTAATACTTTAAAAATTATTTTAAGCAATCTTTCTCCCTAACAGGGAAGCAAATTGCTCACAAAAATGAGCATCAGATAGCACTAACCTTGGTTGGTCAAATTCATGATGTGCTGTCTACCAGACAGAGCCCAGGGACTTAAGGACAGCCGTACTTTCTACCCCACAGCTGAGCTTCTGAGCAGGAGTCATATGGTCCTTGGCAGCTTTCCTGGTGGTCATGAACTGAGGATTAATACTTCTGAAAACATTAGCCCCAAACCACAATTGCTCAGTTTGTCAAAGCATTTATTGCCCAGGATCTTGGCTCAAGTCTTAATAACTTCATCCCAAAAGTGAAGCACAGAACGGTGTGCAAAGTACCACATCTCCTGTGAGAAACATTTATGAGTGTTTCTGAAGCCTTGACAAGCCGGGGCATGCAACTGCCCTGAAATACTCTTTTGCTCTCAAACTTCCTTGTCCTTGCATCAGGAGTCCCTCCATACTTTAGCAGTTAAGTGCTGAACAACAGAAATGGCACAGGTCTCAGTTATAAGAGCAAGGAAGCAGATGTTACAGGGCCGGCACTGCTTTGACAGCTTAGACAACTCAATACTGATCAAATGCCCACTGTGGACAAGGGCAAGTGAAGAGACCAATGTCAAATTGATAATGACAAAAAAGTCTGCAACAAAGCAGGCCATCTACATACCCAGTGGTCAGTGTGCAAGTCCATCAGCTACACCCTATCCTTATTCCAGGGCTATGTCTCAAAGGTGGCAGCCTGGTATTGCAAGATGACTACCAAACTATTTCTTATCCCACATTTTCAGCAGAATAGACTTAACGCTTTATTGAATTCTGTAATACATAGTTTTCCTTTAATTCTTTTTATGATCCTGTTTGTTTCAGTCCAGTAGTTATCTGTCTATACACATGCTGAGTCATGAGAATATAATCCTCTTGACCAAAAAGATTTACAGTATCATCATTCAAACTTTTATTTACAGTAAAACTCAACAGTCTTTAAATGTAGCAGATATCACCTGTGCATTAGGCATTATGCTTTGTTCTATGGTGCTAGCAGATGTAGTGGCAAAGACTTTTCACAGGCAGCACTCTATGTTCCTATCATCACACGGTCAGGCACATAATGTGTACAATGCCACATGCACCCTCCAAGCCATCGACCTAGGTTCACAAGTCTCTCCAGCCCTCACAGAGTTTGCGTTCAAAGAAGGAGCTCCTAATCATAAGGGCAAATATACACACATATAAAGCTCTACTCCCGTTTCTTTCTTTTCTGAAAAGGTGGTTTACCGAAAAAGGAGAAGAAAAAAGTTTTAACACTAGAAGAAATTAGAAGATATTTAGACCTAATCCAATTCCCTTGTTTTACAGATAAAGAAGCAGAGGCAGAGAAACCTTAGGCATGCCGCTAGTGTCTACCTTGCCAGCCATGGGCACAATCAAAAGTGGAATAAACACCTCTAATCATGGTGATCATTTATTACAAAAACTTAAAAATAGCTACTATTAAATAAGCAGCACTTATTGGCACTTCCTCTGTGACTGGCACTAAGCAAAGGGCTTTACAAACATTATCTTCTTTAATTTGCACAATGCTCTCAAATAGCTATCATCATGATTCTTGCTTTGAAGGTGAGCTAACAGTGGTTCAGAGACAGTGAGTAATTCACTCAAGACTGCACAGCAAATTAGAAGCACAGCTACAATACAAAGCGTGGACTGTTACGTATCCAGGGAAGAGCTCTTACTGACATGCAGCCACCTTTCTGGAGTGTGGACTGTCTGAAGTAGCTCTAACACTAAGGTCACAGCCATGCCTTGGGACAGCCACAGGCAGCTTGGGAAGCATCCAAAGGCAGGAAAGAAAACAGCAAAGAGTAGAAGTTTATTTGTCCACCAACTCAGTGCAGCAGAGGATCTCCGGGGCACCACAAGGCAGCTCGATTGTAACTTTTTTATGTTGTGCCATCAGTTAATTGCATTTCAAAGGGACATACACACATACAAACACAGTACCTAAAACACAACACCTAAGTCGCAGACCTAGTTGGCTCTACTTTTCTCACTACACCAACCTACAGGTGTGTACACAGCAACCCCACTCCCTGATTATCCTGCTGGCTGGGTGGAGGGAGGCTCCTGGGGTGGTCTCATGTGTTCTGGCCACAACAAACTTAGTTCAGTGGCCATGGCCTTTCCCCACAGCTCTGAGGGCACCCAGGGCACTCTCCCCAAAGACAATCATTCATTACAAAAGGCAGAACAAAATATTAAAACCTATTTTTTAAAAAAATCATCATATACTTCCAAAGGAAAATAGCCAATTCTTTGGGTTACCAACCTGTAAGGCTATCCATAACATACCCTTCATGTAGCTGGATAAGCAAAGTCAATTTTAAAGGAGACAGATCTCGGGGGTGGCACTGTGGTGTAGCAGGTAAAGCTGCCACCTGCAGTGCCGGCATCCCATATGGGCGCTGGTGTGAGTCTCTGAGGCTGCCCCACTTCCGATCCAGCTCTCTGCTATGGCCTGGGAAAGCGGTGGAGGATGGCCCAAGTCCTTGGGCCCCTGCACCCCCGTGGGAGACCTGGAAGCAGCTCCTGGCTTGGCCGTTGCAGCCAACTGGAGAGTGAACTAACAGATGGAAGATGTTTCTCTCTGCCTCTCTTTCTCTCTCAGTGTAACTCTTTCAAATATATAAATAAATCTTTAAAAAAGGAGACAGATCCCACTTATTCACAAAGTACCACTAAAGCAACAACAAAAAAGAAAGGCATGCATTTCCCAATATCCTCATTCTACATGTGGGGAAAAATGGAGCCTCAGAAAAAGTCCCTGAAAGTCCCACAATCACCCAGATGTAAGAGCTACTACAGGCCCGGAGCTGGGCTCATATCTTCCATGTATTATCAAAGTGAATGTTCACACTAGCCCTATGAGACAGGTTAAGTAACAAATTAATCCCAGTATACAAATGGTGAAGGTGAGGCACAGATTATGGTTAAACAACTTGTCCAAGGGTTCATGGCTTACAAGTGGTAGAGTTAACATATGAATGCATGCAATTCGTCCCCGGAGCATTTGCTATATATCATCACCCTACATCTTACACTTAATGTCTGGAATAAGGAAAAAATTACAAGACATTTTGAAAATGCCCTAAGGGACAAGGGGATTTCAAAAAGCCAAAATGCAAATCCCAAGACTGAAGGTTACAAACCTAAAACTTGGAAGCTTAAACATGAGTAGAGAACCCTTCAAGAAAAGAGACGATATCGTAAAACATATTTTATTACTAGTTACTGCATGTGTCCCTTAAAGAACTAAAACACCAGCATCTGAGCCAAAAGGAGGGCTAAAAATAGGCATCTGCAGCAAGCTTTGGAAAGCTTTTAGCTTGCTTATGAGGCACTCATTTTTGTAGACTCCCAAAAACATATGCATCACAGAACACAAAAATTCCCAAGACCACACAGTCACTCCGCTGGTGTCACATTTAAATTTGCCCAGGCTGCAAACAAAAACCGGGCTGGAAATGGGCCTTAGAGGTCCATGCTGGCTCTAGGGAAAAGGTTACTACCTAACTCACAGAGCAGAGGATCCAACCACAGAATTCTCTCAAAAAGAAGCCCAGCCCTAACAGGCTTAAACAGACTTAACTACTGGATTAATTTGGCTAGACAAAAACTATTCCAAAGGTTCTAAACTAGCAAACAGATGCTCTCTTGTCCTAAGATTCCAGAAAGACAAGAATACAGCAAATCCACCAGACTTAGAATTTCACTTTGGGAGCTTCCAGCCATCACCTTACCCACTCGGAAGGAAAAGGCGAGATGCCAGCCAAGCTGTCTTCTTCCCACAATCAATAACCCCAGTGACGCAAGCTATCAAGGGCCCCTGGACTTACACAAAATGCCAGCTCAGGCACCCAACACCAGCTGATGTCATGGCTGATTTAAAACCCACAAGGCAGGTCCACCATTAGCTAAGCAGAAGCAGCAGCCAGGGTGAGCAGCCCCATTTAAACTTCTGAGGAGTGCTCTCTTAGGGATGATTATACCTCTGAGTTTAAAGAGGGGGAAGGACCAAAGAGTGTCTTAAAGTTGTTTTCCCTAGCACTGTGGGTGGATAGGAGGGATTTGAAAGAAAATGGGAGGTTTCAGCATTGTCCTTTGCATAAGAGGGTTCGGAAGGAAAAGGGGGAAGGGGAGGAGAAGTAGAAAGAACACTGTTGTAAACCCCAAATTCTCCCCTTCAACTGAAGCATCTTGTAAAAAAAAAAAGAAGAAGAAAACTGGCCACGTGCTGTTTTCAGGATGGGCGCTGGTGCTGCGCCGAGGACTAACAGTGCTTCCTCCCTCCGAATGTGAAGGCATTACGCTCCCGTTCCTCTCGCCTGTCCCCGTTTCGAAGGTTTGAACCAGTCAGCCTCAACCAGCTCACTGCAGGACGGGGAAGTTTTGAAAAAGCACTAGGGTTACGGACAGAGACCATCGTTTTAGAACTACCACTCAGTTCCAGCACCGGCCCACCTGAAAACCAAAGAATCGAGAGCCAACAAGAGAGAGGGCGCGCCCCCCACCTAAGCCAGCCAGGGGAGGCCCAGCGCGGACTCTTTATTCTTCAACGACTGTCTCCCCACACTGTCACCGCTCTGCTGGGATTTCCAACACCTTCACCTCCCCCCAGGCGCCGGGCCCAAAAACACCCCGAAGCGGAGGCGAGAGGGAGGCCCGGGGCGCTCCGGGCGGTGGTCACATGCACTAGCGCGCGGGGAGCACCACGTTGTCCCGGCTGCGGAGGAATGCCGGGAAGGGGGCGCGCACTTACACCCGCGCAGACGCACCCTTCGCGCCTCGGGCCCGCACCCGCCTCCCACCCCGGCCGCCGCGACCCGCACCGAACGCACAGGCCCCGCGGGCCGCCGGCGCAGCGCATGGCGCCCAACTGTCACCCGCCCGCCCGGCCACTCCCTCCCCGCCGCCACACGCCCCTCGAGTCGCCGCAAGCCCCTCACCCGCCTCGCGTTTTCCGCCGGCCCGAACTGGCTCTCCCTGCCGCACTCGCCGCGGGGCTCCAGCTCAAGGCGGAAGGTGCCCGGCATTGGAGGGAAACCACTGAATTCAATGACACGTTGGGTTTCCTCCTTCCCTCGTCCTCCCTGTAACTGACCTCAGTCTGTCTCCGAATGGCGATTCTCCGGCCCAACACCATCTCCTCGACAGCAAACTTGCTAACTTAAATCCCGAGTCCGTGCGGCCCGCCGGAGCTCGGCGCCGGGCTGCCCCTGACATATGCTCATTAAGCGTTTACAACGTGGGGACGCTCGCAACGCGGCCGAAACCCGGGCGCGGTGGGAGAGGGGGCCTCCCAGGAAGGTGCCCACCAAAGACCGTCTGGACCAACGCGCGGCCGGGGACAGAAGGCCCTTCCCCGGCACCAGCACCCACCCCCTCTCTACGGCGAGGTAGGCCCGAACCACGCCGCTGCCCACTAACCGCTGCGGCCCAGGAGGCCCGGCACTCCAGCGGGGCAGGTTCCCGAGCGTGCAACGGGAGGGGGGAGGGAATGCACGATGACCCTAATTAGCCAGGAGGTAATAAAAGAAAAAAAAAAAAAAAATCCCGAGTCACCACGACCAGGGGCCGACCCCCGGAGGCCGCTGGGGGAGGGGACGCCGGTATCCCCGGAAGAGGCCCCTTGGACCCTGGAGAGCAAGCACGGAGACCCACCTGGAGGGGACTGTCCGTTCACGGTGGCCAGGACCGGCGGGAGCGCGTTCTTAGTCCACGGGTTCACCTTGGGCGGGGGGGCTTCCACGAAGTCTCGGCGCCCGGCGCCCGCGGCTCCGGCCGCTCCTCCGCCAGCGCCCGGCTCGCCGCCGCCGCCCTCCTCCCCGTCGCTGACTGGGCCCTCGGCGCCGGGCGGCTGCGGCGGCCGTGGGCTCTCGCGCTCCTGCTGCCCAGTGCCCTCCTTGTGTGGCTTGGCGTAGGGCGGTCGGGGTCTCCGGGCGCCGCCGTCCGGCTCCCCGCCTCCGACGTCGTTCGCCCCGGGCTCGCCCTTGCCCTCGGACGCCAGGGGAGGCTTCTTCCTCACCAGCCCCCCGTGCTCTTCGGCCTGCAAGAGGGGGGCGCCCCCCGGCAGCAGCGGCTCCACCTGAGTGGCCATCTGCGCGCCCGCCCCCCCGGAGAAGCCGGGCGCGCCCGAGGCTGCCTCCCCCGCCTCGAACTTGGCTCGCAGGGCGCCCGCGACGCCTTCCTCCGGGGCGCTGGGCCCCAGTCCCTGCGGAGAAGAGTCGGGCTTCACGCTAGGCGCGGCCCCCCTCCCGGTCGGATGCAGCCGCCGTAGATCCGAGGCCCACTGGTGGGGCGGGGGGGGGGAGGAAGGCCCCCCAATCTGCGGTCCAGGCCTCCTCGGCGCGCGTCCCCCCCCGCCCGTTCCTCGCAAGACGCCCCCACCCCGAGCCTGGCAGGCTTCTCGTCCCGTCCCTCCCTCCCCCCCGCCCCCGGGGCGGCCCGGGCTTCCCGGCTCGGGGGCTGCAGCAATATGGACGGACGGGGGAGAGGCGCGGCGAGCCGAGCAGACCACGCGATCCGCGGCAGGCGGCGGGCGGGCGCGCGCCTCGCGACGCGGCTGGCGAGGGGAGGGGACGGCGCGGCGGGCGCGCGCCCGCTGGGCTGGCCCTGGGCGACGGGCAGGCTGGCGGAGGCGGCGGGAGCGCGCGCGCACGGCCGCGCGGGCCCGCCCCTCGCCCCTCCCCTCGCCTCCGATTCCTCCGTGCACCTCCCGAGCGGGGGGGAGGAGTGGTGGTGGCGGAGCTCAGACCGGACGGGGGCGAGCACGTGCCTGATGCAATTCTAGAGGTGGGGGGGTGCAGGCAATGGCGAAGCAGGAGAGGTGGGGGGGTGGAGAGGGGGGAGGTGCCTTAAAGGGCCAGCGCGTGAGAGCGCGCGCAGGTGGAGCACATGGGAACGGGCCATGCGGCCGATTCGGCCTGCTCGCACTCTTTAGATTTCGTGCCGGATTCGGGGACAAAGTCGTTAATGTCTCCCCCGACTGCCAAGTTGCTCAAGGGGCGATCTTCATCCGAGCCGAACACCTCCCCTTGCCCGGCTCCCGGGGGGCCTGACCCCTCCGGGCCCTGCCCGAGTGACCTTGGACGAGCGGCGCTCACCTCCGCGGGCTGTGCGCGGCTCCTCCCAGCTGGGCCCCGCCGGGACGCGGCTCGGAGATGGGTTAGACTCGGGTCTTGGAGGACAGGCCCTTGCCTCTCAGGGGCAGCGGGCGCATCGTGAGTGAGAACGGAATTACCCGTAGCCCCCACGCCCACGAGCCCCCCCCCCCCCCGAAAACGAGTATTTGTGAGAAGAAAACGCCTTTTCTTCGAGTGGATTTCGTTTTCCGCTTTGTGCGGAGCAGAGCCAGTGCTCGCTCGGGACTCAGACGGTGAAGTTTTTTACCCTGGCCCTTCCCCCTACCAACCCTGGGGCGGGCGCTTCCACCGCCGTGAGACTTAGTTTCCCCGTAGTAAACTGACGGAGCGGTGCGCGACAGCGGTTTCAAACTTCAGCTTATATTCAATTCGATAAATATGCACTGACCTCGTACCGTGAGGGCTGCAGGGTTCTAGGAAACCAGACTAGTCCCCGGGCTCATGGAATTCCCATTCTAAGGTAGTGAAAGAGACAGTAGTGATAAATGCTTCCTTGGTATCCACGACGACAATAATTACTGCGATAGTAAGAGTAAATCAACTACTTCAGTTTGTGTGATGAGGGAAGACTGACTGAAACGCGGATCCCGAAGTGTTAGGAATCAGACACGGTCAGGGATTGGACCCAGAAATCTGCATGTCTAAAGAGACCCTTTGGTGCCGACGCACACCAGGTGGTCCCACCCTTCCCTGGGCCAAGTCCCGGCCTCTGAATGGCTGTGCTCCCATCAGCTCCAGACGCAATAGCCCGGAATGTTAGCCAACTCCAAGACAGGGAGTAGGGCACACTACCTGCTGGATCGCGGAGAGGACTTAGTGAGGAAAAAAAAAAAACAAAAAACCTGAACCACCCCAGCCAGCAAGGCTGCGTTGTAGGATTGCTGTAACCAGGAGTACTGGCAAGTGTGGCTGGAGAAAGCCAGGCAATTTGAATGGTTGCTCCAACTCTCCTGTCACCGGGCCTGTAACCTTGGCCAGCTCTCCACACTTTCCCCAGGCCCCCTACCCATGTTAAAAATGGAGATAAATAATGCCTGATTTGTTCCCATTCTCGGGCTTCTATGAAGGGTCAGGTGAGAAAATGTTAGTCAAAGTGCTGTCTAAATTCCATATACTTCAAAAGAGTTATCAAGGAAGTTAACGATTACAGTGAGTGCAATGCATTTAAGCAAGACTACTTTTAAAGGCATTACGTTACACCCTTAGAAGGGAAGTTGTTGTGCATTGCTATTGAGATGTACTATTATTTTTTTTGCTTTATTTATTAATAAATATTTCCTGAAAGTACTATCCACGCTAAACCCTGGATTTTTTTTATTAATAGGGGACATAATTCTCATCGTGATCATTTTTCCCTTATATTTTTATAATTGAAATAAAGGAGACAGGTGCCCCCACACAAACTGTAGGGGTGGCTGGGCTCTGTTGTTCATGCCACCCAGCTGTCAGAGTCAGAGCCAGACAATCGCCAGGCCCCTCTGCGACTAAGCTGGACAGGCACTGGGATCCACACACCCTGGACCTGCCCTGAGGTAGAAAAGAGCACACTGGGGCCAGAGGAAGGAAATGACTACACTGTAGACGTAGGGGCTGTTAGAGCTGGAAGAAGGAAAAGTAATGACTCCTCAGTCTCCTTCTTTTGCATCTGAAGTTCACCAATGTGAAGTTACTTATCCAAGGACACATAGCCAATCCACGGCAAGGTCTCACACTTTAATCTCTTAACCCTAAATCCAGTACTCTTCCTATATTAAAATAATGGAATGGGGGTTGTGTGGGTGTTTGGGGCCTGCTTGTCCTCTTGGGAGACCCTGTCCCACATCAAAGTGCGTATTTGGAGTCCTCGCTTCCTGTTAGCACTGTGGAAGGCAGTAGATGATGGCTGAAATACTTGGGTCTCTGGCACCACTTGGGAGAGACCCAGATGGAGTTCCTGATCCCCAGCTTTGGACTAACCCAGCCCTAGCCAAAGGGGACTTTTGGAGAGTGAGCTAGTGGATGGAAGATCTCTCCGTCTCTCTATCTTTCTGCCTTTCAAATAAAAATGAAAGTAAATAAATAAATCTTAGTGAGGGAGTTGAGATTTGAATTACAGTTTTTTAAATTCTGGACCCACTGTGGCATTCCAAGTGTATGTATTGTTTCTAAATAGTAGTAATGGCCAAAGCATTAAAATTAGCCACTTTGATTGAGTAACTAGAAAAGTACTTCAAAAAGTTTGTGTAGGGGTCAGCGCCGTGGTGCAGCGGGTTAACACCCTGGCCTGAAGAGCCAGCATCCCATATGGGCACCTGTTCGAGTCTTGGCTGCTCTACTTCTGATCCAGCTCTCTGCTATGGCCTAGGAAAGCAGTACAAGATGGCCCAAGTCCTTGGGCCCCTGCACCTGTGTGGGAGACCCAGAAGAAGCTCCTGACTCCTGGCTTAGGATCGGCGCAGCTCCGGTCGTTGCGGCCATCTGGGGAGTGAATCAGCAGACGGAAGACCTCTCTCTCTCTGTGTGTCTCTACCTCTCTCTGTAACTCTGTCTTTCAAATAAATAAAATAAATCTTTAAAAAAGAAAGTATGTGTTGGGTCCAGCGCCGTGGCTTACTTGGCTAATCCTCCATCTGCGGCACCAGCATCCCATATGGGCACCGGGTACTAGTCCCAGTTGCTCCTCTTCCAGTCTAACTCTCTGCTGTGGTCCGGGAGGGCAGTGGAGGATGGCCCAAGTGCTTGGGTCCCTGCAACTGCATGGGAGACCAGGAGGAACCACCTGGCTCCAGGCTTCAGATCGGCTCAGCAGGCTGGCCCTGTTGGCCACTAAAGGAAGGAAGACCTTTCTCTCTCTCTCACTGTCTGTAACTCTACCTGTCAAGTAAAGAAAGGAAGAAAGAAAGAAAGCTTGTGTAAAATACAATTCAAATAAGTTTATTGTGGTGCAAAAATGTTTTGAAATCCATGCCTAGTTTTTGTTTTTTGTTTTTTGTTTTTTAATTTGGCAGGTAGAGTTACAGACAGTGAGATACAGAAACAGAAAGGTCTTCCTTCACTCCCCAAATGGCTGCTACGGCTGGCACTGCGTGGATCCGAAGCCAGGAGCCAGGTGCTTCTTCCTGGTCTCCCATGCGGGTGCAGGGGCTCAAGCACTTGGGCCATCCTCCACTGCCCTCCCGGGCCACAGCAGAGAGCTGGACTGAAAGAGGAACAACCGGGACTAGAACCTGGCACCCATATGGGATGCTGGCACCACAGGTGGAGGATTAACCAAGTGAGCCACGGCGCCGGCCCACACCTAGTTTTTGTTTTTGTTTTTTTACAATCTGCATTGTTCGTGAACTTTTTGAAGATTTCTTGTATGCATGGGTCCCAAAAGGTTTTACACTGGAGCCGTTGCTGTGGCATAGCAGGTAAAGCCACCAGCTGCAGTGCTGGCATCCCATATGGGCACCAATTCAAGTCCCGGCTGCTCCTGTTCTAGTTCTGGCTGTTCCACTTCTGATCCAGCTCTCTGCTATGGCCTGGGAAAGCAGTAGAAGATGGCCCAAGTGCTTGGGCCCCTGCACCCAGAGGAAGCCCCTGGCTACTGGCTTTGGATTGGTGCAGCTCCTGCTGTTGCAGCCATCTGGGGAGTGAACCAGCAGATGGAACACCTCTCTCACTCTCCCTCTCCTTCTCTCTGCCTCTTTGTGTAACTCAGACTTTCAAATAAATAAATAAATAAATCTTTTTAAAAAAAAATCTTTTGCACCAATATAAATCTTTTACCTCCATTTTCCAGAAACCATATTGTACTGCCTGCTTCTCTTCCCTTCACTGCCTTCTCAAGTATTTATGAAGAATTCATCAAATACATAGGCCTCAGAAAGATACTAAAAAAATTGAATCCTGTCCCTCCTAAAGATAAGCTTTATTTAGAAAGGACAAATAATTAAGCAATATGTAACCTCAGGCCCCAAAAAATGAGGTAAAATAAAATATGCTTTATACAGAAAATGACAAGGATCAGGTCATTTTGTGCCTAGGGCTTAAGTATACCATGTGTGTAAACACATAACAATGACAAAAATCAAACTTGAAAAATCATCAAGTGGGTCCAGATGCCTCTTCATATGTTCTTGTGGACAACTTCCTAGAGACAGAGAAGACTTGAATGAAAAACTAGAGCTCCGTGGGACTGATTTATCAGCTAGGTCTCCTTGCAGTGTGTGCTGTGTGACAGGCCAGCCTCCTGAGCCTTGCTGTGTGCCCACTCCCCCTCCACAGAAGGGGAAGCCTAGTATTTGTCCATCTGGCTTATGTGTATGATGGAAAATAGTCTCCATGAGACATTATTCTGTCCTTTTTATTTATTTATTTTTCATGGGAGGGATAAGTAAAAGAGGAGGAAATAATTCCTTGAATTAGCTGTGCTTATCAGGAAAGAATATGTAACTCATTTGGTTATGTAGTTTTTTTTTTCCCTCTTTGAGTTTGATTTTCCAAAGGACCTTGTGTTTCTGGAAGAACTGGAGAGCTGTTATCACTTCTGATTCAGGGGTTCTTGGGTCCCAGGCCTCTATACTGACATGGAGGAGTGGGTGGGGTTAGCAAAGGAAGGGGCCTAGGCCAAAACAAACAGTGCCAGCTGGGGAGTGTTGTTCCAGACCCTACAGACTCGTGGGCCTTCTGGCACATGCCATGAAATTATTTCAGTTCTTGAGAGCAGGTGCAGCCAAGACGTCCTCTTGTGAAGTAAAGAGCACAACTAACATGGAAGAAGGATACTGGTGTGCGGATGGGGAACCCCAAATACTGACGGTTCCCCTAATACCAGGCTACTTCAAAAAGTCTGTGGGAAGTGGAATGAAAAGATCAATTCATTTGGGTGCAAAAAAAAGATTGAAATCCATGCATATGAGGGGTCTTCATGAAGTTCATGTAAAGTGAGTACTATGAAAAAAAGATACGTGAATTTAAACATTCTTCTATATCAAAAAATGTATCTTCTAATTCCATTTTGCCATGAATTTTTTGAAACACCATCATACTTGAAACAACAGCCACAACAACCCTTTACCATTAAGTATGATTATCCCCATTTCACAGATGAGGAAGCAGGCTCAGAGGAAAGAGGTTAGTGAAGGAGGAGGATGGTTTGCCGCCAAGAAAGTGTGATAGAGAACGAACCTGTAACACACTCACTTCTGTAAATTGGAGACTGCTGCCAGCTATTCTCTTCTCATCAGTTCTAACCACGCAGACTCTTCACCCAACCCCATGTCCATTCTTGGACTTCCCAATGGGCTTTTCCACTAACTGAACTCCTTCCTGCCATCCAGCACGCTGTCCAGTCAGCTCTCTGATTCTGTGATGGACTTTGGTCAGCTCCACCTCTGCTTAAAATCTCCACTTTCACACACAGCCCAGAATCACCCTGACCTTCCTGTCCTACCTTCCAGCCACACATCTACACTCCAACAGCAGGGAAGCAGCATTCCTTTCAATTTGTCTTGTGACTAAAGATTTATCTACTATTGGTTGGGTACTGCCTCATGCCTAGTCATAGAGACAGATGAACAAGACACACGTGCCCCTGCCTTCAGAAAGCTCCTCATCTAATCCCCCGCGAGCCTGCGTTTTCCAACCTCAGTTCATATGACAGAGCTCCTAATAGTAGGTTCCTGGGTGTGAATCCCAGCTCAACCACCTTGTGACTTTGGGCAAATAGTTGACCTTCTAAGCCTTAGTTTCTCCATCTATAAGTTGGAGATAATACTACTTATCTCATTGAGCTTCCATGAACCTTATGTGAGATTAGGTGTGTTATTTTTTATTATGATTTATCTATTTATTAGCAAGACAGGCAGAGAGAGCTCTCATCAGCTGGTTCATTCCCCAGATGTCTGCAACAGCAAGGGCTGGACTAGGTTAAACCTAGGAGCCGGTAATTTAATCCAGGTATCCCACATGAGTGGCAGAGACCCAAGTTCTCAAGCCAATAGCGGTTGCCTCCCAGGTGTGCATTAGCAGGAAGGTGGAATTGGACACCAGAACCATGACTCAAACCCAGGTAGCCGGATATATGGGATAAGGGTCTCTTAACTGGCACCTTAACCTGTAGGCCAAACATCTACCCCAAGATGTGTAATTTGATAGCAGAATGCCAGGTACATGGTATGTGCTAAGTGAATATTAGGTATAATTATTTTTATTGTCACCAATAATGTCTTTGCATTTCCATTTGTCTACTCATTCTGCAACAGTCAGCATAAAATGCCAACTTCCTCACAAAAATCTAGATTTCTCCCCATTCTTTACTCCTAGTGGAAATTTCCCTAAAGCAACTTTTTCATTTATCCACTAAGTTATGGTTACTTATGAGTATGTCCTGTACTCCATGTAGAATATGACTTTTTTTTTTTTGACAGGCAGAGTTAGATAGTGAGAGAGAGAGAGAGACAGAGAGAAAGGTCTTCCTTCCGTTGGCTCACCCCCAAAATGGCAGATCTGAAGCCAGGAACCAGCGCTTCCTCCTGGTCTCCCAAGCGGGTGCAGGGACTCAAGCACTTGGGCCATCCTCCACTGCACTCCCAGGCCACAGCACAGAGCTGGACTGGAAGAGGAGCAACCGGGACAGAACCGGCACCCCAACCGGGACTAGAACTCCAAGTGCCGGTGCCGCAGGTGGAGGATTAGCCTAGTGAGCCATGGCACTGACCTAGATTATGACTTTTTTAAAAGATTTTATTTGTTCGTTTGTTGAATTTCAAAGGCTGAGTCTCCCCAAATAGCTGCCACATCCAGCGCTGGGCCAGGCCAAAGCAGGAGCCAAGAACTCCATTAGGGAGTTCCTGGTGGCAGAAACTCAAGTTCTTGGGCCATCATTTGCTGCTTCCCAGATGCATCAGCAGAGAGTTGGATCAGAAGCAGAAGAACCAGGACTAGAACCAGCACTACGATACAATGAAGGTGTCACAAGCAACTGTTTAACCTGCTACACCATAACTTCCTCCCCCTAGATTATTTTTCTTTTTTTATTTTTATTTATTTATTTATTTGACAGGTGGAGTTATAGTTGGTGAGAGAGAGAGAGAGAGACAGAGAAAAAGGTCTCCCTTCCTTTGGTTCACTCCCTAAATGGCAGCTATGGCCGGCACTGCGCCAATTCCCATGCTGGTGCAGGGCCCAAGCACTTAGGCCATCCTCTACTGCCTTCCTGGGCCACAGCAGAGAGCTGGACTGGAACTGGGACTAGAACCGGCGCCCACATGGGATGCCAGCACCGCAGGCAGAGGATTAACCAAGTGAGCCACGGTGCCGGCCCCTAGATTATATTTCTTGAAGACAGGAATCATACCTCATTCTTCTCAGTGTCATTTGTAGTACTCATCAAGAGTGACTTATGAGAGCAAACACTCTGAGCCTGTTTTCTGAACAAAGGAAAGAACGAATGTATCCAGGATCCCTCCTGATCACATTAGCTTTAGAAATAAGGGCAATACCATCAAAGGCCATGTGCTAAATTATAGATCTTTCAAATGGTAAAATGTAAAAATTAAATGTGCTAATTTTAACAGAACAGAGAAAACAATGTCTGAATCTAGCAAAGCAAAACTCATGAGGCCAATATTGTGATGCAGCAGGTAAGGCTTCCGCCTATGACACTGGCATCCTGTATGGGCTCTAGTTCGTATCCCAGCTACTCTTCCTTCCAATCCAGCTCCCTGATAATGTGCCTGGAAAAAGCAGCAGAAGATGGCCCAATAGTTTGGGCCCCTTCCACTCAAGAGGAGGCCTGGATGAGGCTCCTGGCTCCTGGTATTGGCCTGATCTAGCCTTGACTGTTGCGACCATTTGGGGAGTGACCCAGCAGATCAAAGATCTCTCTCTCTCTCTCTCTCTCTCTCTCACTCTCTCTCTCTCAAATAAACAAATAAGTGAATCTTAAAAAAAAAACACGCACACACAAAAAACAGCTACATATAAGTCTACAACCCAGAGGCAATCACTGGCAATAAAATGGTGTATTTTCCTCGTCTTTTTTTTACATGTATTTACATAATTGAAACTGCACTGAACATATGGAAATTTTACTTCTTGTTTTATTTTTTCCTTCCTTGACTTTGTATCACAAGTGCTATCCACACATTATTGTAAATTGTATCCCTGGAGTCCGTTATTGAGCACCTATGGTGTGCCTTATATTATAGTGAACAATCTTCTATTTATATCACACTGTGTATTTCCCAGAGAGTTTTGGTGGAGGCAGAACAGATGTGATAGCCCCCAGCTGGCAGCTGAGACCCAGAGAAGTGAAGTGACTTACTCTCTCACGTCAGGGCAGCAGAAGCAAGGTGAGAACCCAGACCTCACCCCTCCCATCCCAGAGCTCTAAGCACACCACAGGAGACAGGTAGCACACATGGAAAATGCAAAAATGTCCCAGTCTGACTAACTCACACAACCACGTTTAAACATTCTAGGGTTAGAAAACATCCCGAGGGCAGGCGTAGTGGTAAAGCAGGTTAAGCCACTGCTTGGGATGCCCACATCTCATATCCGAATGCCAGTTTGAGTCCCTGCTATTCTGCTTCCAATCTCTGCTACCCACATGGGAGGCCTGGATAGAGTTCCATCTAGGAACTCCAGCAATCGGTTTTGGCCTGGCACAGCCCTGACTGTTGCAAGCATTTGTGGAGTAAACCAGGTAAGTTTAGTGCAGGCGCTCTCTCTTTCTTACTCTGCCTTTCAAGCATCTGGAGTCAGGCTGCCATTTAGTTAAAGGAAACATCGACGTCCATGGAGACAAGGGGAAGTAAGTAGTCAGAAGGAAGGCAGGAGATGATTTCCCTGGCAACATGACCGTAACTGGTCACAGGGCAGGATTACTCAACAGAACTGTCACTTGGTCAGACATGAGCACCCATCTCCAGGACAGAAGGCCCTTTCCCCAGGGAATGGATTGGAAACAATAAAGGACAAGACATAGTCCCTGCCCCAGGGAACAAAACTCCCTACACCAGCACATTGTTCTCTTCATAGATCACTTGTCTGTCCGGTACATGTGACAAAGGAAAAAAAGGGCAAAGGATTTGGGTTTAGGCCCAGCTTTGTACACTTTCTAGCTGTGTGACCTCAGACAAGTCACTTTGCTTCTCTGAGCTTTGGCATCTCCATCTATAAAATGGTGAAAAGGGAAATATTTGCCTGCTAAATTCATCATGCCTAGGCGAAGATTAAGTGAACCAACTATTTGTGAAAGTGTTCCGCAGTCCCAGCTCTGCCACCCACCATCTCCGTAACCTTGGGCAACTTCCTTTGCCTCCATCTCCTCAGTATCCTCAAATGTAAAATGGGGTTTACAACAGCACCTCCCCCTGAAGATTGAATAAGGTACCCAAAGTGCTTAGTACAGTGTGTGCTACATGGTAAGTGCTGGATAAATGTTTGCTGTTTTCATCAAGGGGGTCATGGTCACTGGCATAGTCAAGGAAAGCATTCTTCAAATCCCACAAAAAAGGCAGAACAATTGTTACTCCATTTTGTAGATGAGAACACTGAGGCTCAGAAAGCCGAGGTGTTTCATCTGGAGTCAGGCTGCCATTTAGCAGGAGCTTTGGGACTTCTCAAAATTCCAAATCCAGGGCCCTTCCCCACCAGAGTATCCTAGCTATTGCAAGCTGTCAGTCCAATTTCAGTTCACAGGCATGTGATTTTTGGCCCACATGGTATTTCTTTTAATTGAACTTAAATGTGATTAGGTGAGCCCAGCACACATCAGGGAGCCTCATGTCCCTGCCCCTCCTCTCGTGGGACTTCCAGATAATACCCTCATTTAGATCCAGCACAGAAAGAAGGCAGGCCAGTCACCAAACACCTGCTGCAGACAAGTCCAAGAGACTAAAAACAGAGCAGAGAGGACCACAGGTGAGAAGGACAGGGAGGAGGTAGTCAAATAAGCCTTCTGGGAGGTGGCCGGAGCTGAGTTAGAACTTGAAACTGAGGAGGAGGTTTTGTTCATATTAAAAAGGAGGGCAGGCCAGCACCGCGGCTCACTAGGCTAATCCTCCGCCTGCTGCGCCAGCACCCTGGGTTCTAGTCCCAGCTGGGGCGCCGGATTCTGTCCCGGTTGCTCCTCTTCCAGTTCAGCTCTCTGCTGTGGCCCGGGAAGGCAGTGGAGGATGGCCCAAGTGCTTGGGCCCTGCACCCGCATGGGAGACCAGGAGAAGCATCTGGCTCCTGGCTTCAGATTGCGTGGTGTGCTGGCCGCAGCGCACTGGTCAGTAGTAGCAGCCATTGAGAGGTGAACCAATGGAAAAGGAAGGCCTTTCTCTGTGTCTCTATCTCTCTCACTGTCCACTTTGCCTGCCAAAAAAAAAAAAAAAAAAAAAAAAAAAGGAGGGCAGAGGATAGGGAGAACTGCTTTTGCATTTGGATACCTTCAAAGACATTTCTGAGCATCCTTACTAAGATTCCTCAGGCTGTTTCCTTGAAAGATGAAAGAAATTAGTTGTCCTTTACTTCACTGAGGATGTGTGACCCGGGGGGTCCAGAGTCAACACAAACTGCCAGGGTTTGTTGATTAACTGACACGTGTCACCTGTGAAGTCTGAGCACTATGCACGACACCTGGAGGGAGGTGCCATCACACAAGCCTGAGTATGAAGTGTGGCCCCAGCCCCCATCGTAATAATAGTCCTAAGAATAACAGCTAACATTTATGACACCATTACTCTGAGCCTATGGATAGAGGAATTTTTTTCTTCTTCTTCTTCTTTTTTTTTTTTGCTCCTCAAGGAAAATTCCATAGAATGTGAATAAATATACACCAAGATGCACTCCACCATTCAATCCCTTGGGGAACCATTTGGCAATGTTAAGGGCAGCTCTGCTGCAGGATGTTTCAAGGCCTTTAATATTCACGGTGAACCTTTAGAAAGGAAGTAGTGACTACAGCACCCCCAAACTTAGTGATGCAGATTAGATCCCCTGGGTCCAGTGTTCAGGAGAACCCCCTTTGAGAACCCTAGCTCAGGTTTGTGACACTGTCTCCCTTTCTGCAGGTGCAGTCCCAGGCAGTGTTACACAGGAAATGGTCTGCCTTCCAATACCAGCTCTGCTGCTACTTTCTATGGATCTTTTCCCCTTTTTGGACTTCAGTTTTCCCTTATCTAAAAAAAGTCTAAATGTTCCAGAGCAACAGAAAGAGAGGGCAAGACGGGGGTGGGGGGGTCTTTCATCCATCTACTGGTTCTCTTCACAAATGGCCGCAATAGCTAGTTGTGGACCAAGCCAAAACCAGGAAACAAGAACCCCATGCAGATGTTCCACATGGGTGGCAGGGACCCAAGTACTTGGGCCATCACCTGATGCTTTCCCAGCACTAGCAGGAAGCTGGATGGGAAGCAGAGCAGGCCAGACATACAAGCATTCTAACTAGTGTTCCAGTATGGGATTCCAGCTCGCAAATGGTGGCTTGACCTGCTGCACCATAATGCAGGCCCCATCTGAGCTATCTCAATAGCACTGTATGTTATGACCTGCCTGTACTGGCAGAAAGAATGCACACTGACCACAGGAGTGAGGCTGCAAGGTGATGGGGCCGCCCGGTTGCTGGTGCCCGGGACAGTCACTGGATTGGTGAGGTTTGCAACTTCCCACAGCATCTGGATCTCTGGGTCTGTTTGAAAGCAGTGGCAAGAACAAGGAACTACAAATGAATGTGAGTGATGTGGCAAAGTGCGTAGAGATCACTAGATTAAGATAAGGAAAATCCTGGGGCTGGCGCTGTGGCAAAGTGGGTTAATGCCCTGGCCTGAAGCGCTGGCATCCCGTATGGGCGCAGATTCTAGTCCTGACTGCTCCTCTTCCGATCCAGCTCTCTGCTGTGGCCCGGGATAGCAGTAGAAGATGGCCCAAGCCCTTGGGCCCCTGCACCTATATGGGAGAACCAGAAGAAGCTCCTGGCTCCTGGCTTCAGATTGGTGCAGCTCTGGCTGTTGTGGCCAACTGGGGAGTGAACCATCGGATCGAAGACCCTCTCTCTCTCTCTGCCTCTCCTCCCTCTGCATAACTCTGACTTGCAAATAAATCTTAAAAAATAAGATAAAGAAAATCCAACTCATTTTGCATGGGCAGGATTGCCTGATATGTTTTCTGAAAACTTCCAAGGTAATGGCTCCTGGGAGCCCTACACCTGAGAAGAGCAGGAAGTATTAGAGTATGTCTGCCACTCTCTGGCAAAAAAACAAAAAGAGCCCTCGCCCTCCAATAACTTCTTGAGCAACAAGTGTAAGCTCCAGTTCTCTCACCTTGGCCCAGGAGATCCATTCCACTTCCTGTCCCCCTCCCCCACCTGCCTCATACAGCTCTGGCCTTGTGCCAACTCCTTATCCCAGGACAGCATTCCTGCTGCGCTCCCACCTCTCCCAGTCTTCCCCAACACTGCCTGTTCCTCTTCTTCTTCTTCTTCTTTTTTTTTTTTTTTTTTTTAAGATTTATTTGTATGAAAGAGTTACCGAGGAGAGGCAGAGAGAGAGGTATCTTCCATCCACTGGTTCACTCCCCAAATGGCTCCAAATGGCTGCAATGGTCAGGACTAGGCAGGTCTGAAGCCAAGAGCCAGGAGTTTCTTCCGGGTCTCCCACGTAGATGCAGAGGCCCAAGGACTTGGACCATTTTCTACTACTTTCCCAGGTGCATTAGTAGGGAGCTGGATTGGAAATAGAGCAGCTGGGACTTGAACTGGTGCCCATATGGGATGCTGGCACTGTAGGTGGCGGCTTTACCCACTATGCTACAGTGCTGGCCCCAACTGTCAGGAGCCAGCCATTTGCAGGAGCGTGTAGGCCAGGAAGCATGAGGGGGTGGCCCAAAGGCCATACTCCCTTTAGGTGCAGGGGCAGCACAGGCCCACAATGGCAAAAGGCCAAAATGGAAAAGGGTGCTTGCTCCTTTTCTTTCAAGCCTCAGCTTAAGCAGCCCCTTCTCAGAGAAACCCCCTCGGATCAACTTATAGTACTTTGTGTTCCTCAGAGCACAGTTGGCAATCTCTGATTTTGTGTGTTTACCTGCTCCACTAATGGATGCGCTCTGTAAGAATGGAGCTCGTGACTGTTCTGCTCACCCTTAGTATCCCTGGGGCCAAGCACAGTGATATGTTGAATGAATGCTGTGTGACCTCTAACAAGTTGCTTCCCCCTCTCTGGGCCTCCACACCCCAGTGCATAGGATGAAGTGGTCAAGTGAGGTGCTGGTGAGAGCCCGTGGAGCTTTGGCTGCAGCTCTGTGACTAACCTCTGGGCCTGGAGCCCAGGAGTGAGCTTGGCATGTTGTATCTCTGCAGCACTGCACACAGTGCGCTGATCTAATCAGACAGCAGACACCCTGCAATTTAGTACGCCGCTGTCCCTCCTCCCCAGTCTCTGGGCTGAGGACCACGCTGTCAGATTTCCATGATGAGCCACGCATAGCACGGCCACCTGTTCTCAAGCTCATTGATCCCAGTGCCAATGAGTAGAGGAGGGTGGGCAGTTTGGGCAGGCTGCGAAAGCATGCTCAATCAGGAAACCCAAAGGCCAGGAACATTTGTCACCATCCTCATCTGAAAGGCTGGAATCTACAAGCGATTTCATCAAGTCCTGGGTTAGAAGGAATCTTCCAGCATGCTTGGCCTCACACTCTCTCTTAAGCCTAAGAGCCCTTTAAATATTCCTCCACTTTAATTCACTGGAAGTGCTTAGAATAGGGGCCTCACTGCCTATCGGGGCTGCTCATCTGTCAATAAACAGCTTTGTTTGGAAAGTTCTTTAATCAGCAGCATGGTGTAACTAGCAGAGGGGTGAAGGGCCTGGGCTTTTGGCCAGGCTGCTTGGGTAGAATCCCAGCTCTGCAGTCTTGCTGTGTGAGTAAGCCCTGAAACCTCTCTGTGCTTCTGCTTCCTCTTGCATAAAACAGGCACAGTCATCATGCTTTTGGGAGAATTCAAGTGTTAATCCATCCTGGGAGGATGATAAATAAACGTCTGTGACTGTGTAACTGCCATCTACCGAGTGTTGTTGTTTTTTGATCCTCTTGAACCCAGAAGGTTCCCTGGGTGGATGGGCAGGTTTGCAAGAGAGAGTGGGGCCCAAGTGGAAGAATACAGGGCTGGAACATCAGAAGGCTGGGCTCACCACTGGCTGGGAGAACACTCAGGGTATCTTTCCCAAGCCTCAGGATCCTCATCTGAAAAAAGAGTACAATACTCCGTGTCCTGTTTCTGTCACAGAACCTAGGTATAGCTCCAAAGGGAAATGGACTAGCAGGCTTTGAAAAGTGAAGAATATGACTTGAATGTGAGGGACTCATCTTGTTTTGTTGGAGAAGCCCTTACCTCTCTTAGCAAGACACATTAACTTCCAAACAGCAAAATAGCAAACCCCAACCTGTTTGGCAAATCAGGCGTTTTTGGTACTTGCTATGAATTTGAAACTAATCCCTTTAGAATCTTCTTTCATTTGTGTTCCAGAGCAAAAGAACTTTTGAGAAGGGCTTGACTACAACCATTTAGGTACATTTCTACAGGATGCAGGGCTTGGTTTGGCTGATTTCTTCCATCATTGTTAGGATGATTCTTTCTTCAGTTGCTCTTTGGAAATTCTGTTTTTGGAAGGCAGACAGAGAGAGAGAGAGAGCACGCACTTCCATCCCTGAGTACATTCCCCAAATGCTCACAACGGCCAGGTCTGGGCCAGGAGCCAAGAACTCTATCCTGGTCTCCCACACAGTGGCAGGGGTCCAAGCACTAGGGTCATCTACATCTACCTTCCCAGGCGCATTAGCAGGAAGCTGGATTGGAAACAAAGCAGCCAGGACTTGACCTGGCACCCTGCCAGCATCACAATTGTCTGCTTAACAACTGTGCCACACTGCCATCTCTTCCTGCACCACCCCATGCATTGTTGTAAATGGGGCAGTCGCTACAGAATGCAATGTGCACATTCCTCAAAAAGTGAAGAAGGGAATCCTCAGGGCAGGCAGGGGTATTGGTTAAGATGCCACTTAGGACACCTGCATTTGATTTTTGATTGCCTAGGATGGAGTCCCAGCCATGTTCCTGATTCCGGCTTCTTGCTAACCCACAGCTGGCTGATGACTGTAGGCAATCTGGACTGGGTCCTCTGTTCCCAGCCACAGCCTGGTACAACCTTAGCTGTTAGGGGTATTTGGAGAGTGTACCAGAAGATAAAAGAAGATCTCTGTTTCTGCCTCTCCCTCTGCCACTCAAATACATAAACATTTTTTTAAAAATACATAGGGAATGGTGCTTTGTCTCAGTGGGTTAAAGCCAAGCCCTGAAGCGCTGGTATCCCATATAGGCTCTGGTTTGAGTCCTGGCTGCAATACTTCCAATCCAGCCTTCTGCTAATGTGCCTGGAAAAGTTGCAGAAGATGGCCCAAGTGCTTGGACCCCTGCACCCACATGGGAGACGTGGAAGAAGCTCCTGACTCCTGGCTTTGGCCTGGCCCAGCCTGGGCATTACAGCCATTTGGGGAGTGAATCAGCAATGGAAGATCTCTCTCTCTCTATCTCTCTCTTTCTCTCTCTCATTCTCTGTAACTCTGCCTTTCAAATAAATAAATCTTAAAAAAAAAAAAAACATATAGAATTCCATATGATTCAGCAATGCCACTTACGGCTGTACATTCAAAAAAATTGAAAGGAGGGTCCTTAAAGAGATACTACAGCCAGCGCCACGGCTCAACAGGCTAATCCTCCGCCTTGTGGCACCGGCACACCGGGTTCTAGTCCCGGTCGGGGCGCTGGATTCTGTCCCGGTTGCTCCTCTTCCAGGCCAGCTCTCTGCTGTGGCCCGGGAGTGCAGAGGAGGATAGCTCAAGTGCTTGGGCCCTGCACCCCATGTGAGACCAGGAGAAGCACCTGGCTCCTGCCATCGGATCAGCGCGGTGTGCCGGCCACAGGGCGCTGGCTGCGGCGGCCATTGGAGGGTAACCAGCAGCAAAAAGGAAGACCTTTCTCTCTGTCTCTCTCTCTCTCACTGTCCACTCTGCCTGTCAAAAAAAAAAAAAAAAGAGATACTACATATCCCTGTTCACAGCAGCATTATGCACTATTGCAATGAGGTGGCAACAACTGAAAGTCCACTGATGGATAAATAGAAAAACAAAATATAGTGTATATACACAAGACAATGTTACTCAGCATTGAAAGGGAAGGAAAGATGTGAGAGTCTGGTGCAGCAGTTGGGATGCCTGCATTCCACACTAAAGTTATCGGTTTGAGTTGTGACTCCTCTGCTTCCAATCCAGCTTCCTGTTTTTTGTTTTGTTTTGTTTTGTTTTTTAAGATTTATTTATTTATTTGAAAGGCAGAGGCAGAGAGAGACAGAGAAAGATAAATCTTCCACCTACTGGTTCGCTCCCTGAATGGCCGCAACAGCTGAAGATGAGCTGATCCGAAGTGAGGAACCAGGGGCTTCTTCCAGGTCTCCCATGCCAGTGCAGGGGCCCAAGGACTTGGGCCATCTTCTTCCACTTTCCCAGGCCATAGCAGAAAACTAGATCAGAAGTGGAGCACCCGGGATTGAACTGGCGCCCATAAGGTATGCTGGCACTGCAGGTGGCGGTTCTACCTGCTACGCCACAGTGGCAGCCCCCCGCTTCCTGTTAATGTTCACCCTGGAAGGTAGCAGACGATGGCTCAAACAATAGGGTCCCTGTCACCCACAAGGGAGGTCTGGATTGAGTTCTAGGCTCCTGGTTTCAGCCTGGCCCAGCCCTAGCTGTTATGGGCATTTTGGGGAGTGAACCAACAAATAAAAGATCTCACTCTGTCTCTCCCTCTCTCTGACTTTGATAAAATACTAAATAATGTTTTTTTCAAAGAAGGGAATTCTGACACATGCTACAACACAGATAAACCTGAAGGACAATAGGCTAAATGAAATAAGCCAGTTGCAAAAAACCAAATACTTCATTCATATGCAGTATCTAAAGTAGTCAGATTTATAGAAACAGAAAGTAGAATGGTGGATACCAGAGTCTTGAGAGACAGGGGTTATGGGTGGGAGGATGGGGTTGTTTCTTAATGGGTATAGAGTTTCCATTTTGTCCACAAAATTTGTCCTGGAAATTTGTTTCACAGCACTGTGAATATACTGAACACTACTGAATATATGCTTAAAAATGCTTAAGATGGTACCTTTTATATTATGTTTTTTATCACGATAACAACAGCAAAAAAAGAAACAAACAAAAAATTTCCCGTAGACTTCACTGAAAAACAGCAAGTTATAAAACTGCCTGTTCAGTACAATCCTATTTTTGTCAAATGTCCTCTTCTATTCTAATACATATAAATTATATTCATTAGGACATACATCAAAAGTCTAACACTGGTTATTTCTGACTACTAATTTTGTTCTTTTTGCTAATCTGTATTCTTCAACTTCTTTTATGGGAATATTTTTGCCACTTAGTAAAACAACAAAACTTCACCCTATCCAAGCCTCTATCTAAATGTCCACAAAAAGGACAGTTGAATTCATATTTTTGAGGTTTAATTTTGCATATAATTAAAAATCATTGCTAATAGTTCATTTTAAGATAAAAATAGTCATTTTTCCTATGTAAGGCAAGATATTTATATTTTTCATTACATAATAACTCTTAGAGGTAAGTGCTATAATTAAACCCATTCTGCAGATGCGAAAACAGAGGCTAAGCAGCTTATGTAAATTCACGCATAAATGTTTGAGCTATGTTTAAACCCACAGCAATCTGACTCTGAAGCCTATGTATTGACAGCCTGCCTACCGTGCTTTACCAACACAAGGTAACTCACCTCCCACAGCCACAGACATGCAATTTAGGCACTACTTAAGCTGGTCAAACAATACCCCTCTACTCTTCTGGAGTGTATTTTTTTTTTTTATTTGACAGGCAGAGTTATAGACAGTGAGTGTGTGTGTGTGAGAGAGAGAGAGAGAGAGAGAGAGAGAGAGAGAGAGAAAGGTCTTCCTTCCGTTGGTTCACCCCCCAGATGGCTGCGCCGATCTGAAGCCAGGAGCCAGGTGCTTTTCCTGGTCTCCCGTGCAGGTGAAGGGCCCAAGTATTTGGGCTATCCTCCACTGCCCTCCCAGACCACAGCAGAGAGCTGGACTGGAAGAGGAACAACCGGGACTAGAAACTGGCACCCATATGGGATGCCAGGCGGAGGATTAACCAAGTGAGCCATGGCGCTGGCCCCTGGAGTGTATTTGTTTCAAAGGTAATACAAAGGTCAACCTTCTTTCAAAAGCCCCAAGCCAAATAATACTCTTAGGTGGATCCAGACAGACCAACAAATGAAATAATCCTGGGGACCCAGAATGGATTGGGACTGTGGGACAGTCTCTTCCTCATCTACATACTAACTGCACTACCCATACCAACCAACCAGGACACACGCCCACCTCCCAGGACCAGCATCACCTTGAGGGGAGGGCAATGAGCAAACAGGGAAAGCTGTAATAATGTAACATAGCTCCAAAGAATGATTATGACTATGTAATTAACACTTTGTATGCACGTATTTCCATCTCAGGAGCCCTGAGACTCTTACCCATTATTTAAATATATATCACATCCATTGCTGAAGACAAGGTCTTTGTTTTAGAAGATAATTAAAATTCCTTCCCCTTTGGAATTAAGAAGATTGCCTATGGGATGAATATCATGCCCACCAGCCACATGAACAGATCCAAACCTAAGAATTCCTGACGCAGACCTGCAAAAGGATCTTGAAAAGCAACTTGTCCAGGAAACACAAACATCTAACAGATACACCAATTTCAAATCCCTTGCTCACATCAGAAATTATTAATCAATCACACTCTTCTCCATGAATTTTAGACTTAGTCTTAGGGTTCTTCCTCAACATAGCCCTCTAGGTGACCACCACCCTCAGTCAGGAGTTGAATCTGAACTGCTATTGTAATTAGTCCACTCTCATCCTTCAATGGGACAGACACTGAAGTTTACAGAGGTAAATTATCCTGCTCAAAGTTAAAAGAACAAAATTTGCTTTTTCCTTAATCCCCACCCTTGCTTCTGTGCTCTGTTCAGACTGTACTTGGTAGGTTATACAGCTGGCCCCAAATTCCTCTTTTTCATTTATTTGAAAGGCAGAGAGGGTAAGATAGAGAAATATCCCATTTGCTGGTTCACTCCTTAAATCCGTACAAGATTGGGGCCGACACTGTAGTGTAGCAGGTAAAGCAGACACCTGCAGTGCTGGCATCCCATATGGACGCCGGTTCAAGTCTCAGCTGCTCCACTTCCGATCCAGCTCTCTGTTATGGCCTGGCAAAGCAGTAGAAGATGGCCCAAGTCCTTGGGCCCCTGCACCCACGTGGTTGACCCAGAAGAAGCTCCTGGCTTTTGGCTTCGGATTGGCGCAGCTCCAGCTGTTGCAGCTGACTGGGGAGTGATCCAGAGGGTGAAAGACCTTTCTCTGTGTGTGTGTGTGTGTGTGTAACTCTTTCAAATAAATAAATATTTAAAAATAAATAAATAAATGCCAGGCCAAATGAGGAGCCAGGAATTTAGTCTGGGTCTCCCACATGGGTAGCAGGGACTTGAGGACTTGAGCCACCACCTGCTTAATCCCAGGGCATAAATTAAATAGGAGACTAGACTCTGGAGTGGAGTCAAGACAGATCTAGGCACTCCAATGTGGGTTGTGGGAGTCCCAAGTGTCATTTCAACTGCTACAACAAACACATGCCCCAGATTCCTCTTTCTTGAGTGAGCTGTTTAGAATGCCTTTACCATGATTTGCTAACTGACAAAGAGCCCATTGCTTAACCTCTTTCGGCATTAGGTATTTTTCAAGTTGAAAATGTAGAGAGGGGCCGGCACTGTGGCACAGTAGCTTAATTCTCTGCTTGCGGTGCCAGCATCTCATATGGGCAGTGGTTCTAGTCGTGGCTACTCCTCTTCTGATCCAGCTTTCTGCTGTGGTCTGAGAAAGCAGTAGAAAATGGCCCAAGTCCTCGGGCCTCTGCACCCATGTGGGAGACCCGGAAGAAGCTCCTGGCTTCAGATCCACTCAGCTCTGGCTGTTATGGCCATTTGGGGAGTGAACCTCGCTCTGCCTCTCTCTAACTCCACCTTTCAAATAGGAAGGGGGGGAGAGAGGGAGGGAGGAAAAGACTCATGGCTGAAACACAGGTTAACTTTGCCTTATCCAAGAGAATATACAGAGACATCCAGGCTCAGATTCCTGCCTCTCTTAGCTGCAGGTTGGGGTGTTCTGAGAAATGTGAGCTGCTAGCGAGATGTCTGTGGCTGTAGTGGGTAAGGTACTGTGCTGCTGCTGCGTCTGTTTTCTCTAAGCTTGCTCTAAGGGGTGTACAAATGGAGTGAGATGTTGGCTGGCTGTGACAATTCCGTCATGCTAAGGCTATGTAGATGGAAGTGGCATTCGAGCTAGACTTTGGATATCAATAGGATTAAATGTTTCTTTTGATTATAAAAGTACTATATGGCCATTACGCAATTATTGGGAAAGAAAGAAGGTCCAGAGGAAAAAAGACTCTCCTATTTCCTTTACTCATCAACTATGTCAAAATTTTTTTATTTTTCTTTCACATTTTTTATTTTTAATTTATTTTTTGACAGGCAGAGTGGACAGTGAGAGAGAGAGACAGAGAGAAAGGTCTTCCTTTTTCCATTGGGTCACCCCCCAATGGCCACTGTGGCCAGTGCGCTGCGCTGATCCGAAGCCAGGAGCCAGGGGCTTCCCCTGGTCTCCCACGCAGGTGCAGGGCCCATAGATCTGGGCCATCCTCCACTGCCTTTCCGGGCCACAGCAGAGAGCTGGCCTGGAAGAGGAGCAACCGGGACAGAATCCGGTGCCCCGACCGGGACTAGAACCCGGGGCACCAGCGCCGCAGGCAGAGGATTAGCCTAGTGAACCTGTGGTTCCCCCATGCCCAGTTCCTGCAGCATGGCGGGGGGGCTGTCTCCAGCATCAGCCCCTTGAGGTACAAAGTGGCTGGCAGCACAATCAGCCAGAAGCCCCTCGAAGAATCCCTCTGAAGTGATTTTGCAGCAGTGTGGGACGTGTCTGGTGAGACATTTCCTTGTCAATGATTTTGCCTGGCTATTTTTACCCAAGAGGGTCCTTTCCACAGATTTCCAAAGAATGATTTCCACCAAGTTCCCCTGGCCTGACACAGTACCATAGCCACTTCTCTGCCACTTAATGGGCGAAAGCCATGTTCTCTCCAAAAGGATCTGTATCTCAGCTCTGGGAGGCTCTTCCTGGGATGTTCTATGTCAGCCATGGATAATGGCTGCTCCTTAAACCTGCTACTCCTGTATTATTTCCAGTTCCCTTGACTTCTTACTAGTTGATCTTTTTTGTTCCAGCCCTCCATTATAAATAATAATTCTTTGTGTTAAACTTTTCTGCTTAAAGAACTACATGATTTTTTTAAAGACTTATTTATTGGGGTGGTGCAGTGGATTGGGCTGCCACTTCTGGTATTGTTATCCCATATCAGAATGCCAATTATGGTCCTGGATGCTTGACTTCCCATCCAGCTTATACACCTGGGAAGGCAACAGAGGATAGCACTTGGCCCTGCCACCCATGTAGGAGACCCAGATGTAGTTCCTGCATCTGGAACAGCCTGGGCTGCTGCGGCCATTCTGGAGAGTGAATTAGTGGATGAAGACTCAATCTCTCTCTCTCTCTTTCTCTGTATCTCTACCTTTAGCTCTACTCCAGAACAGATGGGGTGGGATCTGGGAATCTAAAAAAAAAAATTTTAAAGAATTATTTTATTTATTTAAAAGACAGAGAGGTAGAGCCAAAGAAACTCGAGGTCTTCTATCTGCTGTTTCACTCCCCAGTTGACCACAATGGCCAGAGCTGAGCTGATCCAAAGCCAGCAGTCAGGAGCTTCTTTCAGGTCTCCCATGCCGGTGCACTTGGGCCATCTTCTGCTTTCCCAGGCCATAGCAGAGAGCTGGGACTCGAACCAGCGCCCATATGGGATGCTGGCACTGCAGGCCGGGGCTTTAACCCACTGCGCCACAGCGCCAGCCCCTGGGAATCTGAAATTTTAACACCCTTCCTCTTCCCTACCTGCTGGGATTCCTACTCATATTAAAATTTGAGAATCATTTGTCTAAGCTCACATAGCTTATATCTCCACTCATCACTTTGAAGACAACATTCCATTTCTTTTTGGGTTTCATTATTTCTGTTGAGAATCTATCCATTTTATTACCGCAATCTGTACAATTTTTTTCTTACCTCTGTTTTCTAGTAGTTACACCATAACGAGCCCTAGTTCAGTTTTGTGTTTATTTTGCTTGGGGATTAAAATGATTAATTACTGACCATCATCAAATATTCTTCTGGCTTCCCTTCATTTCTTTTTCTTTGTTCCTCTCCTTTCCTCCCCACCCCTAACCCCCAGAACAACTTCAATTATACGTATTCAGATATTTTTACCATGTCCCATGTGACTCTCCTGTGTTATATGTACCATAGTGTGGATATTTCCTACTAATCTGTTTTTCAGTTCTCTAATTTTCTCTTTAGCTGTGCTAATATACTGTTATAGCTATCAACTGCATCCTTAATTTCTATTACTATATTTCAGGCCTAGAATTCCCATTTCATTTTCCATAATAGATTCTAGATCTTTGATAAAATTCTTCATCTTGTACAATTTCTCAGTTTACAAGCATGGTTCCAAAATGTGCATTCTCTTTTAAATTACATTTTCCATGCACTTTTTGAAGTACATGGAAAAAATGTTATATTTGATGGCCAATATCTAGACTTCCTATGGGCCTATTGTCTATTTTACCTTTTGGTTTTCAGCCATTTGGTCTTATCTACTAAGATGTCAAATAAGTTTTGATTGCATGCCAGGTATTCTTTAAGAAGAAATTATGAGGGCTAGCACTGTGGTACAACAAGTTAAGCCAAAGTCTGCAGTACCAGCATCCCATATGGGTGTCAGTTCTGTCCTAGCTGTTCCATTTCCAACCTAGCTCACTCCTAACGTGTCTGGGAAAGCAGCTGAAGACAGCCCAAGTGCTTAGGCCCCTACATCCACGTGGGAGACCTGGATGAAGCTCCTGGCTTTACCTATTTAGAGAGTGAGCCAGCAGATGGAACATCTCTCCCTCTCTCCTCTCTGTAATTATGACTTTCTTTTTTCTTTCTTTTTTTTTTTTTTTTTTTTTTTTTTTTGACAGGCAGAGTGGACAGTGAGAGAGAGAGAGACAGAGAGAAAGGTCTTCCTTTTTCTGTTGGTTCACCCTCCAATGGCTGCCGCGGTCGGCGCGCTGCGGCCGGCACACCACGCTCATCCGATGGCAGGAACCAGGTGCTAGGTGCTTTTTCCTGGTCTCCCATGGGGTGCAGGGCCTAAGCACTTGGGCCATCCTCCTCTGCACTCCTGGGCCACAGCAGAGGGCTGGCCTGGAAGAGGGGCAACCGGGACACAATCCGGCGCCCCAACCGGGACTAGAACCCGGTGTGCTGGCGCCGCAAGGCGGAGGTGTAATTATGACTTTCTAATAAATAAATATTAAAAAAAAGGAAGATCAAATTATAGGAAATTTCACACCTTGGTATTATCTTCCTTTGGAGAGATTTTTTTCCTTTTATTTTTTTACAGGCATTTAAACTTAAGTCCTTATAAAGGAATGAAATGACTGGACGCTGGGCTTCACTCTGGCAGGGATGTTGTATTTCTAATTCAGTTCTCCTTGTAGCCTGGTGTACTTCAGGGTTTCCAAGTGAAAAATCAGTGGTGCTTATTGGAGATTCTCCCCCTTTATAGATTCTGAATTCCAGTCTTTATACCTGAGCCTCATAAAACTACCAGATGCTTTGTTCAACTTCTTAGCCTTTTCTTGAGTAACAGCACATGCTTCAAGAGGGAACAAACACAGTACTCGGCTCTCTGCATTTCCCTGTTCGCTGGAATCCTGGCCTCTTAGTATGGCAGTTCTCAAATGCTATCAATACACATACCCGTATGTATATGGACATATGTCAATTTATTCTGTTCAGCTCTTTTAATATCTCCTAATGTAGGGGAAGGGATGGTCTTCAATAAGCTAGCCAGTAATTACTAGAAATGGAAAACTCTCACTCACCTGGCTTTTATGTTGTATTTTTCAGTGGACAGAATCATGATTTATTTTTAGTAGTGTTAGGGGCTCCCTTGCTCTAAATTCTCAGTAGACGCCATGTGAATAAATAGTTAACAATTTGCAAATCACTTTCACTTTTGTAATCTGAAGCTGGAGGCAGTAAAGAATGACCTTTCTGTAGTCCTAGCTATTGGACACAGAGAGAACTTGTCCAAAGGTGCCCTGCTGTAGGCCCACTAAGAAATTAATGGTCTAGGCCAGCGCCGCGGCTAACTAAGCTAATCCTCTGCCTTGCGGCGCCGGCACACCGGGTTCTAGTCCCGGTCGGGGAGCCTGATTCTGTCCCGGTTGCCCCTCTTCCAGGCCAGCTCTCTGCTGTGGCCCGGGAGTGCAGTGGAGGATGGCCCAAGTGCTTGGGCCCTGCATCCCACGTGAGACCAGGAAAAGCACCTGGCTCCTGCCATCGGATCAGTGCGGTGCGCCAGCCGCAGCGGCCATTGAGGGTGAAACAATGGCAAAAGGAAGACCTTTCTCTCTGTCTTTCTCTCACTGTCCACTCTGCTTGTCCAAAAAAAAAAAAAGAAAGAAAGAAAGAAAAGAAAAGAAATTAATGGTCTAGCTAGGTCTTGAATTCAGAACCAGAGCAGTGCTTTCCCTGTGCTGCCAGATTACACTATAGCATGATGGTTAAGAGCATGAGCTTTGGCATCAAGCAGACCTGAGCTTAAATCTAAGCTCTGCCACTTACCAAATGTGTGGCCTTGGACAAGTTACTTGAACTCTGAGAGCTCCAGATTCCTCACCTGGTAAAGTGAAGATGATAATCCTAAGAGCTACTCAAGACAGGGCTGCTGTGAAGGCTCCACGAAGCAGCATGTACAGAGTGCTCGGCCCAGGGACTAGACCTGCAAACAAGAGTTACTACTTAAGGGAGGATTAGTATGGTGAACAAGGGGCCTTACTCTGCTTTCTTCCTAGGAGCTCCAGCAGCATCACAGCAAGGAGGGATAGCTCCCCACCTCTCCCTTCCTGAATGTGATCCTGAAGCTTCAGGTATGTGAAGCTTCAGGTATCCGCCCTCCACCCCCGGTCCTGCTGATAATCTGACACCAATGACAGCAGGCATCGGGGGTCACCCTCCCTGCTTAGGGGACTCCTGGGACCCACTGACTGCATGTTTTCTGCTGTAGGACACCCTAACAACCGCCAGTCCGGGGTGAAAGGAGAATCAGCAGCCCTGAGGCCAGGGTTACAGGCCTATGAGCTTCCAGATCTTCTCTCATGGCCACCCACAAGGAGTCCATACATCAGAGTAGTAATGAGAACAGAACCTTGGCCAACTCCCTTCCATTCCCTAACTCAGTTTCCTCCTCTGGACAATGGAGGTAATAATAGCATCTACTTACAGAACTGGTGCAAGGATTAACTGAGGCCCAATACACAGAACCTCCCATTTTTCCTCCTATTATCCCCCCACCAGATTATCTAAGACAGAAGTAAGTGGTATAGCCAGAACTAGAACCTGCATCTTCAGACGCTCCTTTTCCCTACCTTGCCTATATATCCCTAAAAGGAGCCTGCCCCATGCAGTGCTTCTCAACTTTTCCCAGCATGATACGTGACATGTAGATACCCAAAGGCCTAAATTTAGGAAGTTGTGTGAGGCCTGAAGGTGACTGCTCTGGCAGGGTGGGTGGCTCTGGCTGCCCCAGGCCACTTGTAGCCAAGGGCTTTATATCTGAGACACTTACAATCTGTCACTGTCCACCCAGGTGGAGACTGTGGGGTTAAGGTGCCGACAATCCCTGGCAAGAGCCAACACTTGCACTGCCCAGGAGTGACACATTAACTCATTGCTGGTCAATCCGTCCTGCACTAGTTATTCAGTCTCCTGCTGGGAGTCCAGAGGCCAGAACGCAGAACATAAAGATTGGAAAAAAGCAGATGTTGGCTCCAGTCCAGGCTCTACCTCAAACTCACTGTGTGACCCTAGGCAAGTCACTCCTCTGCTCTGAACTTTGCTGTCTGAAGCAGAAAGGAGTTAAACCCAAGGAAAGAGCCATGAGGTCCCTTCCAACCCTAACATTCTACGAATCAGGGATTCTATGAATTCCCCATTACTTGGCTGTATTCTGTTCCTGGTGACCTGGTTCCAAACAAGCATAACAAATGGCAGACTCCCGTTCCCCGTGCAGGTAACCCCAGCTCCCTCCAGGTGCTATAGGCTGGTCTTTGGAAAGAACCCATCTGGCCCAGCCAGAGGGCTCAGCCACACCTGCTCTCTGTCCCCACTGATTGCATTCCTCTGAGTCCTCAGTGCGTTCAGCGTCCCCCTGCCCACCATGCCAGCCTCTAAGCCAGCAAACCTTCCCTGTTTCCCATCTCCTCTTCACATAGCTCCCTGTGGTTGTGCTATTGTCTGCGGACTCTCGAAGCTTCCTGCAGGAGGAAGGAGCGATGCTGGGGAGGTGGAGGAGGCCACAGGCAGATCAAGAGGAGTCCCAGCTGCCTCATTCCGGAAGTGCTGGACTCTGCCATGTGGGCAGTGAGGAGACCCCAAGGGGCTGGCAGCAAGGTCAGAACTTGTGGTAAGAACATGTTTTGGCTCCATGGAAGGCAGACTAGAACACAGAGAGAGACTGCCTGTTCAAGAAATGCAGGCCAAAAATAATGAGCCCAGAGTCGGGACAGCAAAGAGGAGATAGCAGGAGGTAAAGTGACAGAATAGGAGATTGCAGGGTGAAGCCCAGATGCTCCTGCATCACCAGGCTGGGTGACAGGGATGACACTAACACAGGATAAAGAGACTGTCTGACTTGGGGGTATGGGGAAAAAGACAGAAAGCAATATGGAGAAAGGAGTGTCAGGCTGTAAAGACAAATGCATTACAGTCCCTTCAGCAGTGCTGTCTGCCTCTCAGGGCCTTCCTTCATTCAGTTGTCTCAACACTCATGTATCACTGTCCACTTTGAGGATGAGAAGCTTCAGATAGCAGCAGAACAGGATCCCTGAATTCAGGTTTCCTGACTCTTGGCCTAACATCTGGCCATAGCACCTGAACAGACTATCAGGAAGAGGCACAGTGAAGTTCTCCCTTCCCCGGCTGCTTCCCCCTTCTCCCTGGACTCTCTGCAGCCCTGACCCTGCAACTGTGTGGATGCCTCCCTTCACGCCTCTTGGCCTCAGCTTTGCTTTATGTCTTATTAAGGGGCGAGTGGGCCACATGAAGGTTTTCCACACTCCAACACAAACAGGTTACTCCTTATATATTTTTAAGCAATACCATCTTGGGTGAACCACTGAAAGGAACTGAGGTAGAAAAGACCTTTCTCAGGATGAAGCAGAGATAGTGCATTCGCAGGTGCTATGGCTTGCACAGGATTTGGCCCCCAAACTCAGAGATGATTAAACTCAAGGTTGTAAGTTAATGATACTTAGTGGGAACTGAATCCAGTGATGGTGTTCAGGAGCTGGACTTACTGTGAGGTCCTTAGATCACTGGAGGTCTGCTCTAGGAAAGCAGTACTCTGTGACCATTTATTTATTTGAGAGGTAGAAAGAAAGATAAAGTATATTCCTACTTGTTGGTCTATTCCCCAAATGCCCATAATGATTGGGGCTGGGCCAGACTAAAGCCAGGAGCTAGGAATTCAATCCAGATCTCCCACGAGGATGGTAGGAGCTCAACTACTTGAGCCATCACCCACCACCTCCCATGGTATGTATTAACAGGAAGCTGGAGTCAGGAACCAGAGGCAGGCCTTGAACCCTGGAACTCCAGTCTAGGGCATAGGAATCTTAACAGGCAGCTCAACAGGTAGGACAGATTCTAGCCACTCAGGGTCTCTTGAGTCCTCATGAGAGGATTATAAAAGCCTGAGCTGGGTCCACCCACTCTATCCCTATTTTCTGGCTCTCCATGTGACCATTCCTCTTCAAGTGCTCTGCCATTATCATCCACTGCCTTTACCAAACAGCCAGCCAGTGGGGCCAACAGCCCTTGGACTCGAACCTCCAAACCTCTGAACTACATAAGCCTCTTCTCCTTATAATTTCCTCAGGAATTTAACTGTAGTAATGCAAAGCTGACTAATTCAAGCAGCTATCTAGTTGGATGGTGGCCTGACTTGCTCCTCCCATCTCACCACCTGGTAGTGTCCATGACACTTGCAGAATCCCTGGGGTAACATAGCCCTCAGTTTGCAAAAAAAAGAGCTAGCTGACTTCTATTGGATGATCTTTATGCAGGGTTTCTCAGTTTGAGTCCACAAGTTGAATTTAGCGTGTCTCTGAACTTGGATGGAGAAAATTCCATCTTTATTTTCATCATCCTCTAACTCAAGTCAAACATTATGAATTTAGGCAATGACCTATAGTAGTATTGCCAGTTCTTGTGACTGTGTCACCAAGAGAAATCACAGGTATTTTCCTATAAAATTGCAGATCTTTCAAAGTATCATTTATGCTCAGCATTACTTTAAAATTACAATAGTCATATTTGCTATAAGGCCTCATTCTCAATGTAATAATCAAGAAGCTCATATTATTAAAACATAAACATGAAAAAAATCTAACTATATTTTGAAATGATTGGTTTCCTTTGTAGTCCTATGGATTTTATGTGCAAATATTTAACAACTTTCTGATAAGGGGTCCACAGGTTTCCCCAGATGACCACAGAAGTCCAAGGCATCAGTAAGGTTAGAACCCCTGCGATATGACTTCTGCAGAAGAGGGGGCTGGGCAGCTTGCTGAAGGCTGCCAAAAGAGGGTATGTAGGGCCTGCGATCCCCAGAGACCCCCTGCTCCAATGTGCACTCTCTAAGCCTGAGGAAAATGAGACAGGAAACTGGGGCAGGAGCAAAGGGACTCGGAGAAGTGGAGCAGAAGCCGACAGGCCAAGCTGGCAGGGCTGACTCTGATGGCACAGAACTGAATTCCTTCTCTGGCCAGGCTTCTCAGGACCTCTGAGTACCAGATCTTTTTTGGTCATTTCCCCTCCTAAACTGTTTTCTTCTCCACGTAAAGATAGTGGAAGCCATGGTGGCTTCAAGGTCAAGAGAGATCCTGCTTCTGGATCTGCCTTTGCCCTGCCTTACCGCATGACTCTGAGCAAGTCAATTCCCCTTCTCAGTTTCCACACCTGCGTAAGGAGGAGGTTGGCTGCTCAAGGATAGCAAACTGCTGTTAGCCCTCCCCATGCCCATGCTGGTAGACCTCACAGTCTGATGCTGCCATGCCCACATACAGCTTAAGAAGCCTTTTCAACATTCTATTAACAGACTGGAATGGGCAAATGAAATGAAGCCGACTTGCTTTTACAGTAGAGGTGATCTATTGCTAAGGTACCAACTCCTTTTCTATCTCTGATATACCATGGCTTTAAAGATGGCTCTCAGAACCTCAAGTAAGACACTAGATAGATGCGAAAACATGCAAAGGCTATTTATGACTCTTCTATGTGTGTGTGTAGCACAGGAGGACATTCTTGGCTAATCTACAAATTTCATTTAGGTGCCTTAGAGCTAAAATGAGGTCAGAAAAGGATACTCTGATGCTAGAAGCTCAGTAGTTCAATTAGGTCTCCTTGAACAGATGAAGAGAAGCCCATGGAAGTCAGACTCTTTGATCAGTGTTGGGAATTTGCATCCTACCAGGACTGATGTTACCAGACCCAACCTGTCCCTAAGGGTCTCCTGTCAAAAGAAACATCAGGCATGCAGTATAGTGATGGATCAGAGAAGACAAACGCTGGCCTGTCTTGGTATAATTTACATAGATTAAGATCACAACCAGCCACGCAGCCAAGAAGCGGATGTTTGGGAGATTTTCAGCTTCTCGCCGAGCAATATAGAAAGCTACTTAGGAAGTTATTTCAGAGTGTAGCTAGCCCAGGCTACAGCTGAAGCCTAGACAAGTCCATAACTTATCTAGTATTACAGCCAGTTCAAATCAGCACTATGCCCAGTGTCCAGGGATGTATGAGAAGAGTATAATGCAATGCAGAGGTTGAACAACTACAGGCTTGTGGGGCCATGCAGGTGTTAAATACCAGCAGACTGGGTAGAATAGCAGGGAGTCCTGGGGACTGTGGCAAACTAGGAGTCCCATTTCCTCCTTAAGGTAGCAATAATCAGTTCAAGTTAACAACTGGCATATGGAAGTGTGCACTGATAGTGTCAAATCTTCCTTCTGATTATTAGAGAAGTTAGATTTTTATTAAATAGCTCCATGTTAAATGCTGAAATTCTCACAATGGTAAAAAAAAAAAAAAAGTACCGCAAAAGCTAAACAAAATACATCTGAGGACTGCAGTATTTCACCTGATTTGTAACTTCCGATGGCACAGGTGGGAGCCCAGCCTCTGGATTTCGACATAGAAAGAGTCATAGTTCTACCACTGATTATTTTATTCATTTGGGAGGCAAAGACAGACAAATAAAGATAGACAGACAGACAGAACTCCCATGGTTCAATCCCCAAATGCCCACAAAAGCCAGGGTTCGGCCAGTTCAAAACCAGGAGCCTGGAACTCAATCCAGAACTCCTCTGTCGGTGTCAGGGACTCAAGTACTTGAGCTGTCACTTGCCGCCTCCCACAGTGTGCATTAGTAGGAAGCTGGAATTAGGAGCATAACCATGACTCGAACCCGGGCACTCCAATATGGGATGTGGGCTCTCAAGTGGCATCTTAACCATGGCACCAAACTCCTGACTCTGAGTAATCTCAATTGAAATGTGTAGCCTCTCTGAGCATCAATGCTCTAATCTGTAAAGTGGGAATAACAAAGTGGGCTACTGGGAGTATTGACTGAAGTAATGAGTTTAACACACCTAGCAGAATTGTTAACCCATAGTAAGGACTATCCTAAAGAGCACCCCCAACCTCCACTGCATCTCACTCTTACTTCCCCCCACAGTTTGGATGCTCAATGTCCCTGGGACTCTTAACTCATACACTGAGTGTCATCAAACAGCCACACACACCTTGCTTCCCCCTCGGGAGGTTTTCAGATGCCAAAGCTGGTTACCAAGGAAGGTGTTTAGGAGCCTTCCCTGGGGCTCAGCTGCGACTTTCCAGAGCTGGTTAGAAGGGAGGCTTGCCCTGGAGCTGGGGGCTAGCTAACAGAAGCCTGCATGAGCTATAGATTTTTCACTTCAATTTCATTAGCTGTTGTGTGCATTCCCCAAAGCAAACACAACACTCACATTGGTCATTTGCCCAGATACCTACCAAGGTTTCCTGCTCCTGGAAAGCGTTCTGGAGCTCAATCCCTACTCTCCACAGCCTCCTCTGGCAGGGCAGGGGCTGCCTCAGCCCTTGGAACCAGCATTCCCTGAGATCGATTTACTCAGAAGCTGCCGGAGGGCAAAGAACAGGGCAGCTGAAACTCAAGCACTGAACAGAAGTGGCTTTAAAAGGAAACGTGACTTACACAGACAAGCATTTGGCCTAGCTCTGAAGATGCCACTCAGGAAGCCCACACCTCATATATGAATCCCTGGGTTCGAGTCCCCTAATCCATTTCCAATTTCAGCTTCCTGCTAATGCACACTCTGGGGAGCAGTGGTGATGGCTCCAGCGCTCAGGTCCCTGGCACCTATATGCAAGACCTGGATTGAGTTTCAGGATCTTGGTTCTGGCCTGGACCAGCTCCAGCTCCTGTGGACATTTAGTAACTGACCCAGTACAGAGATCCGTCTCTGTCATTCTCTCCCTCTGAGTCTGCCTTTCAAATAAATCTTAATGTAAAATAAAATCAAATAAAACTTATGTGACTAGGCCGGTGCCGTGGCTCAATAGGCTAATCCTCTGCCTGGCGGCGCCATACTCTGAGTTCTAGTCCCAGTCGGGGCGCCGGATTCTGTCCCGGGAATGCAGTGGAGGATGGCCCAAGTGCTTGGGTCCTGCACCCACATGGCAGACCAGGAGAAGCACTTGGCTCCTGGCTTTGGATCAGTGCGGTGCGCCGGCCACAGCACGCCGGCCATAGCACGCCAGCCACAGTGGCCATTGGAGGGTGAACCAATGGTAAAAGAAGACCTTTCTCTATGTCTCTCTTTCACTGTCCACTCTGCCTGTCAAAAAAAAAAAAAAAACTTAAGTGACTTATATGTAAGGTCACTAGTGGATCTTCTAATGTGTATTTGAACCTGAGATCAAACAGTTGCAAAATGCCTGTTCTCAACACTGTCTCATATGCCTCCCGCATTACGGCCACATTCCAGAACTAGTTTTCTGTCCCAAGAGTACTTAGGAAACAACGTAACTCAGTGAGCTATTTCCCCCTTCTTTCTGCCCATATGATTTTACATTTCAAAAAATTCCAGGGGTTGCACATTGTGGCATAGCAAGTTAAGCCACTGCTTGGGATGCCCACATCCCCATACTGGAGGCTTGGTTTTAGTCCCAGCTACTCTACTTCCAACCCAGCTGCCTGCTAATGCAATTCTGGGACACAGCACGTGATGGCTGAAATGGCTGAATCTCTGCTACACTCACGGAAGACCCAGATGGAGTTCAGAGCTCCTAGATTTGGGTTAGCCCAACTTTTGATTTTGTGTGCATTGAATGAACCAGCACATCAAAGATTCCCCCCCCCCATTTGCTTTCTCTGCCTTTAAAATAAATAAAAGTAAATAAAATACATTTCTTAGAGGTGTCAATAAATGGTGTTTAATATAAAATGATTTTTTTAAAAGCAGTCACAATTCTATTAAAATAAGAATAATTTTTACCACATAATTATTAACAATCATCTTAGCTAATAATAATAATGATCACATAGGTCACACTTTACAAACCGTCCATTACTTTTTCTTGTTAATTCCCAAATTATGTATTTTATATGATGCTAAAATTAATTCTGTAGGCAAGCACTGCCAAGATTACAACCCCCTATTTGTGACTGGGAAAATTGAAGTTCAGAGAGGTGAGGCAACTTGCCTAAAGTCACAGAGCCAGCTGATGCCAAACCAAGACCACCAAACCTGTCTCCTGATTTTTAGCACAAGCTATGTCCACCACATCCAGCTAGCCTCCAGGTCCTGCACCTGTCACCTCTTCCCAGCACCCTCATGGCCACATCCTACCAGAAGGGCCTGAAGGAGACCCTGGCTCTCCCATCCAGGGTTCTCCGACATCGGCCAGAGGTTTGGTAAATCCAGCAGGGTGCAGCCTCACTTAGGAGGTTTTCAAGCTGGAGATCCCTCCCAGCTTCAAGAACAAGCCCTGTGTGTGAGGCGGGTTTCTGCTTGGTGCCCTCAAACTCCCAGTGCACAGAAGATCCAGGGGTTCCCTACCTGGGGTCTCCGCTCCCTGAAAATCACTAGCAGGCACCCTATCCCTCCTGTTTCCCAGGTCAAATGAAAATCAAATGTTGACTCTAGATAAGATTTCCCAGACAGATGAAAACATTCCATTTCTTTGCTTTTGGTTAAACTTGCATCAGTCCAGCGGATTGTGCCTGCTTACCAGAAAACTTCAATTGGCTCCTGGAGGTTCACAATCACCAAGGAAGGGGAAAATCAATTAAAGACTTGTTATGTAACAGGAATAGCTTTACAGAAGAAAATCTTTGAAAACCAAGGGTGTGAGGGGGCAGAGGATAAAGGCAAAAGCAGACCTGGGAATTTGAGCTCACTTTCCCAGATGGGGACTGTGAGGCCAGAGAGCTGGAGTGACTTGCTCAAGGTCACAGCGCGGGCTGGAACAGCACCTAGGCTTCCACCCCTTGGGAGAGGCGTCTTCCCACCACACCTGCTGCCCTGCAGTTTGAGAAGCCTAGAGCAGTGCCGGAACTCACCAGGGTTCTCCCTGTCACCTGTGGGCTCCTTTCCGGGGGGCAGCCGCTAATGCCACGCTGTCTTTCCTCCCTGGGAGTCTGCCAGGATGACCAGGCATGGGAGCCTCCTTGGAAAGCCGGCCTTGGGCAAGGTGAAAGAGGCCGCCCTAGAGAAAATGCCCTGCAGAACCAGGAGTGACCAGCACCAGGGGTCACGGTCTGGCCACGGAGGGCTTAGTTACACCCAGACCCACAGCTGCCTCCTGGCACCTGCCTGGGAGCTCTCTAGGTTGCTAGGCTGGTTTTCCTGCCAGCAGCTAGGTGCCTTTAAGAGAGCAGCTGCAGCTCATTGGCTGAGCAGCGCTCCCCGCCTCTTTACCTGAGCAGGTGAAAGCAGTCAGGCTGGGGGCAGACGGAGGACTCAGGTGAGTAAACAAACCTGTGGCAACCAGCTGACTCTGCCCTCCTGGGCAGCCCTGGCCTTGGGCTTCCTCCCTCACCCCTCTCCACCCCTCTCCACCAGGGTGAACAACCTGGGGAGAAAGGAAAGGCAAAGCACTCTGCATGTGCTTCAGGCTGCTCAGTTACATGACCTCGCAGTCATCCTAGGCCGGGGCCATTTCTACTCTTTCCTCTGGAGACAGTGAGTCCTTGGAAGGTAAAGGGAACTGTCCAGTCCGCACAGCTCTTGGAAGGAAGGTTGATGGGGTAGGATGGTGTGAGGATCCAACCCCATCCAGAGCTGCTGTCTGAGAGGTCTTAGACAGTAGAATGGTGCACTCACGCTCGTGGGTCTGCACTCCCTGTACTGAGTGTGTACCCTTGGACTTAAAGCTTAAAGGGGCTTTGGATGTTATCTAGCGCATCCATTCAGTTAGCCAGCCTTTATTCATTCCACAGGCATTGTTACTGAGCAATTATGTCAGCCCGTTTTAAACACTTTCTAGAGATACATCAAAGAACAAGAAAGGCAAGGACTCATGGAAATATAAACATGTAAACAGATTAGACAGGTAATAGTGCCATGAAGAAATGAAACAAAGCGACAAAGGATGGATATTTTCCAGTATATGATCAGGGAGGCCCTCTAAAGCTAGAACTTGAATGATGAGAAGGAACCAGACATTTGAAGAGCCAGAGCACGACTGTTCCAGGCACAGGGAACTGCAGGGGCAAAGGCCCAAAGGCAGGCGTATCTGGAGAACAGAAAGGATGCTACTATAGCCAGAATCCGGTCTAGTTCCTGCACTCTCTTTTATAGTGGGTAAGGAAAAGCTTCAGAGAGGTGACCTGACTTGTCCAATGTTCCCTCTTGCAAATTCCTCGTTCCTTTCTTCATTTGCATATGTTAGGGAGGAAACTGAAGCCTGGGGCTCAGTTACCAACTACACAGTCATTCCGCTGGCCCACCTGCTACCACCTCGTGCTTCCGCCACTCTAAAGGCGTGGGACTCCCCAGAGGGCAGAGACTACAAGGTTTGGTATTAAAGATCCCAGAAGTAAGGATGTGTGTTTGGCTTAACCATTAAGCTGCCACTTGGGATGCCATCACCAATATTAGAGTGCTGAGTTCAAGTCCTAGGCATATTCTCAATTCCAGCTGGAGGCAGTAGGTGATAGTTCAAGTAGTTGGGTCCTAGACACCCATGTTGGAGAACTGGATTAAGTTCCCGGTTCCTGGCTTGGGCTTGGTCCAGCCCCAGCTGTTGCAGGTATTTGGGGAGTAAATGAGCAGATGAGAGATCTCTATCTCTGTGTTTCTCTGCCTTTCAAATAACTAATAAAATAACTAACTGAATAATATAAAAATCCCAGGAGTAACGCAGACTGCTTCACTGACAGGTCTGGTAAAGTAAACTTTTCCTGATGAATCCCCTTCCACTTTCACTTTCCAAATATTTTGCTGTATTTCCCATCATCATGCTGTTAGTGGCAGCTTTAAAAAAAAAAAGATTTATGTAATTTATTTGAAAGGCAGAGTTACAGATAGAAGTAGAGATAAAGAGAGAGGTCTTCCACCCGCTGGTTCACTTCCCAGATGGCCACAAAGGCCAGAGTTGGGCCAGTCTGAAGCCAGGAGCCAGGAGCTTCTTCCAGGTTTCTCACATGGGTGCAGGGGCCCAAGCACTTGGGCCATCCTTACTGCTTTCCCAGGTGCATTAGCAGGGAGCTGGATCAGAAATGGTGCAGCTGGGACTTGAACTGGTGCTCTGGTGAAAATTTAACCTGCTGTGCCACAATACTGGCCCTTTGGTATGAATATCTGATGTAGCTGATCTGAAAACAAACAAGGTAACCCAGTTTTCCAGTTTTGCCCACTATTCTCAAGTCTAGAAACTATGGTCAGCCTTTTGTGCTCAGACTGTGGTCTTTTTTTTTTTTTTTTTTTTTTTAACAGGCAGAGTGGACAGTGAGAGAGAGAGACAGAGAGAAAGGTCTTCCTTTGCCGTTGGTTCACCCTCCAACGGCCGCCGCGGTCGCAGCGGCCGGCGCACCGCGCTCGTCCGATGGCAGGAGCCAGGAGCTAGGTGCTTTTCCTGGTCTCCCCATGGGGTGCAGGGCCCAAGCACCTGGGCCATCCTCCACTGCACTCCCGGGCCACAGCAGAGGGCTGGCCTGGAAGAGGGGCAACCGGGACAGAATCCGGTGCCCCGACCGGGACTAGAACCCGGTGTGCCGGCGCCGCAAGGCGGAGGATTAGCCTGTTGAGCCACGGCGCCGGCCCAGACTGTGGTCTTTAAATACTATTTTCCACTAAGAAGCCAGAGCTATGGCATAGCACGTAAATCTGCCACCTGCATTGCCAACATCCCATATAGCCACTGGTTCAAGTCTCAGCTGCTCCACTTCTGATCCAGCTCTCTGCTCTCTGGGAAAGCAGTAGAAGATGGCCCAAGTCCTTGAGCCTCTGCACCCAGAAGAAGCTCCTGGATCCTCACTTCAGATAGGATCAGTGCAGCTCCGGCGATTGCAGCCATCTAAGGAGTGAACCAGCGGATGGAAGACGTCTCTGTCGCTGTCTCTCTCTCTCTGCCTCTGTATAACTTTGCCTTTCAAATAAATAAAATAAATCTTTAAAAAAATACTATTTTCCACTAAAAGGAAAGAAGGTATCCGTGAAAAATTAAATAGCCAATTTAGACTGTCTTGTGGTACCAAAAGTCAAGGAAGCTAGAATCGCACTAAAGAGACACAGGAGACAGCCCAAAGAGATTCTCATCTGTAAAAGTCAGGATGAACTGAGCATCAGTAAAGAAAATAACTGGAGTGATTGGGAAACAACAAGTGTATTTAAATCCAGGAGATAATGATATTTTAAAAATAAACAAAACCTCAGAACCTTAGTGATCATCTTTGAAAGTTGTTAGGAAATCAACTCATGATGCTGAAAACCAGTAAATTAAATGGAAATAATTAAACATTTATTTTGTCTTTCCCGTAAGAACTGTGCCCCCAAGCAACCAAATGGTAGATGTGAGGAAGTGGTTCTTTCCATAAGCATACAGTGAGAGTGAATGAAGGACTGACTCAGAGTACCACCATTTTGCAACCCCTTATGAATTAATTAATCTAACTGATGATATTACAAAAAGGAAAACAACCAGATAGAATGGGCCTCCGGACGGAATTAAACAACTCCTATGACAAAACCATGCCCCAAACACCCAGCACACATCCAATCAAGGCTCCACAGCAGAGTTTGACTAGCTTCCTCTTTAAAGGGCCAGGTACTAAATAAATATTTTAGAAAGCAGAAGATGGCCCAAGTCCTTGGGCCCCTCCCTGCACCCATGCGGTAGACCTAGAAGAAGCTCCTGGCTCCTGGCTTGCAATTGGTGCAGCTCCGGCTGTTGCGGCCATCAGGGAGTGAACCAGCAGAAGGAAAACATCTCTCTCTGTCTCTACCTTTCTCTGTAACTCTCTTTCAAATAAATAAAATAAATCTTTAAAAATAAATAAATATTTTAACTGTGAGTTGCACAATTTCAGCTGCAATAATTCAACTCTGCAATAATTCAACTTAAAAAAAAGATTTTATTATTTATTTATTTGAAAGTCAGAGTTACAGAGAGAGAGAAGGAGAGGCAGAGAGAGAGGTCTTCCATCCGTTGGTTTACTCCCCAACTGGCTGCAACAGCAGGAGCTGTGGGGATCCAAAGCCAAGAGCCAGGAGCTTCTTCCAGGTCTCCTACACAGGTGTAGGGGCCAAGGTCTTGGGCCATCTTCTACTACTTTCCCAGGCCATAGCAGGGAGAGGGATTGGAAGTGTAGCAGCTGGGACTTTACCGGTGCCCATAAGGGATGCCGGCACTGCAGGCAGCAGCTTTACCCTTTATGCCACTGTGCTGGCCCCACAACTCTGCTATTTTAACACAAAAAGCAGCCCTAGACAACAGCTGAACAAATAGGCCTGACTGGGTCCCGATAAAATCCTATTTCCAAAAATAAGGTGAGGGCCAGGCCCTGTGGTGGACCTCACTACCCACTTACAGGAATACAGGGACTGGGGAACACATCGGAGGACACCACAGGGATGCCATAAACAAAATCCAAACAAAGCAACTCTAACAGGAAAACCAACCTGATTTCTTTGACAAGATAATAGGAGAGAGGGAGAGAGGGAGGGAGGGAGGGAGGGAGGGAAAGAGCTCGAGCTGGAGCGAGAGCGAGAGCGAGAGCGAGAGCGAGAGCGAGAGAGAGGGAGAGGATGCCTATGAATTAAGACACTTAAGAAGGGGGTGGGCAGTTGGTCTAGCAGTTAAGATACCTGCCTCCTACACTGGAGCGCCTCAGTTTGGCGATCACCTCTGGTTCCTGACTCCAGCATTCCTGCTAGTGTAGACCCTTTAGAGGCAATGGTGATGGCTCAAGTGGTTCAGTTCCTGGCATCCAGGTAGGAGACTGGATGGAGTTCCATGTGCGGAGAGAACTAGCAGATAGGATTTCTCTCTTTGTTAAATAAATATTTTAAAAATTAAAATAAAAACAAGAAACTTGGGGCCTGTGTTGTGGTGCAGCAGAATGCTAGCATCCCATATGGACGCTGTTTCATTTCCATTTCTGATCCAGCTCCCTGATAATGTGCAGCAGAGAATGGCCCTCATCAGTGGGAAACCCAGTGAAGATCCTGACTCCTGGTTTTGGGTGGCCCCCCGGCCATTGTGGCCATGTGGGGAATGAACTAGCGAATGGAAGATCTATGTCTCCTTCTCCCTCTCTAACTCTGCCTTTCAAATAAATGAAATAAATCTTTAAAAAAAAAAAAGAAAAGAAAAGAAAAGAAAAAGACTGGCCAGTGCTATGGCATAGTGGGTAAAGCTGCTGTCTGCAGTGCCGGAATCCCATATGGGCGCTGATTCAAGTCTCAGCTGCTGCACTTCCAATCTAGTTCCCTGATAATGGACTGGGAAAAGCCATGTAAGATGGCCCAAGTCCTTGGGTCGCTGCACTTACATGGGAGACCCAGAAGCAGCTCCTGGCTCCTGGCTTCAGATTGGCCCAACTCTGGCTGTTGTGGCCATTTGGGGAGTAAAACAGATGTCTCTGTGTGTGGGTATGTGTGTGTGTGTCTGTAACTCTGCCTTTCAAATGAATAAATAAATCTTGAAAGAAAGAAGGGCAGGAGGGAGGGGGAAGGGGAGGGAGGGAGGGAGGGAGGGAGGGAGGGAGGGAGGGAGGAAGGAAGGAAGGAAGGAAGGAAGTAAGGAAGGAAGGAAAAGAAACGTAAGGGGTAGGTGTGTGGTGTATCAGTTAAGTCACCACTAGGAACACAGACATCCCACACCAGAGTCTCTGGTTCAAGTTTTAGCTCCTGCCGTTCTGATCCAGCTTCCTGCTAATGTATACCCTGGGAGGCAGTAGAAGATGGGTCCTTGCCACCCACAAGGGAGACTCAGATGGAATTCCAGGCTCCTGGTTTCAGCCTGGCCCGGCACTAGCTGTTGTGGGCATTTGGAGAGTGAACTAGCTGATGGAAGATCTTTTTCCATTTGTTTCTCAGCCCTTTTGCCTTTAAAATAAAATGTAAATAAACAAATCTTTAAAAAGAAGTGTAAGAAATATTAACCAATCACAATTGTAATTCAGACAAGTATAATCTGTCAAAGGATAAAAGTACACAATTTAGTTCTTAATGCGCTTAATTTTGTGATTCTAGAAGTGGACACTTCATTACATGAAACAGAATAAGTATTCCAGTGGGTTGAGCACAAGAGTTTTGTTTTATAGAGTGGAAAAATGAAGAAACAACAAAAAAAAACAGGTTGGTTATCTCAAAACAGCATTCCTTTTTTTTTTTTTTTTTTTTGACAGGCAGAGTGGACAGTGAGAGAGAGACAGAGAGAAAGGTCTTCCTTTACCATTGATTTACCCTCCAATGGCTGCCGCGGCAGGCGCGCTGTGGCTGGTGCACCGCGCTGATCCGAAGCCAGGAGCCAGGTGCTTCTCCTGGTCTCCCATGGGGTGCAGGCCCCAAGAACTTGGGCCATCCTCCTCTGCACTCCCGGGCCACAGCAGAGGGCTGGCCTGGAAGAGGGGCAACCGGGACAGAATCCGGTGCCCCGACCAGGACTAGAACCTGGTGTGTCAGTGCCGGCCTAAAACAGCATTCCTTGTAAGGTGGGGACAAGGAGACAGAATAGGGAAATAACTGATTGGGTAGCAACAAGTTACTTTTTTACAAGGATTAAAGAAGAGGGAACTTAATTATCATGCTAATTAAAATTGGCCTGGTTGGGAAATTTGGCTGTTATTACTTTCCGGGTCTCCTGGAAGGTCAGATTAACTACTTAGTTTGGGTTTGGTAATGTAGCACTTTAACATGGGGGACTCTCATTTTGGAGCAGAACTGGAAGAAAGATTAGGCCCCCAGCCAGCTGTGATGGCTAGATATCACACCTGTGAAACATGAGGTCCAGAGATGCTAAACGAGTTGCCAAGGACACATAGCTCCCAGGAATTGAGTCAAGCCTTCCATGCACAACAGTATCAAGACACCTTGGGGGTCACATGTTTTTAAGTTGAATTCTGACTCATAACCCACTAGCAGTAACCTTGGCCAGGTTATTCAGTGCCTCTTTCCTTGAAAGGATACTGCCTATTCCATAGGACGATGTGAAGAGTAAATGAAAGGATATACATAAGGTCCTTTACCCAGTGACTTCAAAGGAATAAGATTTCAATGCATAGGGTATTTACTCTTATTTTGATATAAAGTAAGGCTTTAGCTGTATTGCTGTCAAATATTTAAATCTGGGGTGAGCATTCAGCCCACAGTTGAGAAACTGGTTAAGTTCCATATGGTTTTTAAAAAATATTTATTTATTTACTGGAAAGTCAGAGTTAGAGAGAGGAGAGGCAGAGGGAGAGAGAGAGGTCTTCCATCCACTGGCTCACTCCACTGGCTTCATCCACAATGGCTAGAGCTGTATCAGTCTGAAGCCAGGAGCCAGAAGCTTCCCCTGGGTATCCATCGCGGTGCAGGGGCCTAAGGACCTGGGCCATCTTCCACTGCTTTCTCAGGCCACAGCAGAGAGCTGGATCAGAAGTGGAGCATCCGGGACTCAAACTAGTGCCCATATGGGTTGCCAGCACTGCAGGCAGCGGCTTTACCTGCTATGCCACAGCACCGGCCCCTCCATATGTTCTATATCTGAGTTCAATACCTGCCCCTGGCTCCTCATTCCAGCATCTTGCTGATGTAGGCGTTGGGAGGCGTGGTCATGGCTCAAGTAATTGGGTTCCTGCCACCCATGTGGAAGGCCTGAATCGAGTTCCTGGCTCCTGGCTTCATCTTGCCTAGTTCTAACCATTATGGGCATCTGGGGAATAAACCAGTACATGGGGGGCTGGGTTTGTGATGTAGTGGGTAAAGCTACCACCTGTGCCCTGCTTGCTCCACTTCTGATGCTGTTCCCTACCAATAGCCTGGGAAAAGCAGCAGAAGATGGCCCAAGTGTTTGAGCCCCTGTCATCCACATGGGAGACCTCGATGAAGTTCCTGGCTCTGGCTTCAGCCTGGCCCAGTACTGGCCATTGTGCCCATCTAGGGAGTGAACCAGGAGATGGAAGATCTCTGTCTCTGTCTCCGTCTCTCCTTCTCTTTGAAAGTCTGACTTTCAAAATAAATAAATCTTAAAAATAAAAAAAAGAAAACTAGGAATGAATAAATATATGTTTAGGGGCTGGCATTGTGGCATAGCATGTTAAGCCTCCACCTTCCAGATGCATTCGATCTGGCCCAGACCTAGCCATTGAGGCCATTTGGGAAGTGAATCAGCAGATGGAAGATCTCTCTTTTCCTCTCTCTATAACTCTGCCTTTCATATAAATAAATCTTCTTTAAAAAAAGAATAAATATATATTTAAACTCACACCTGTTAGAGCCATGATGGCCAGGGCCATGTATCAAGTTCAAAGCTCATCCCAGGTAAGTTGGCTGTTTTGTATTCCAGGCGCTGATCCAGAGAACAGGTTTTCATGTAAGTGCAAATGCAAGGGACTCGCCACCTCCCCACTCTGCTATCTCTGCTCTCTGAGGTCGGTGAGTGACTTCAGAGGGTAGCACAGCTCTGTAACCAGTGTGGATCCTGCCCCACCACCCTGTGAGCCTCAGCTCCCTGTAAAATGAGGACAGTAGAACCTCGGTCATGGGGTTGCCGAAAGCAGTGAACGAATACCCAGTACACTGTAAGCCCTCAATACAATGGAGCTGTGATGCTGAGGATGGGAGGGGCCTGTCCCCAGGACTCAGGTGGGAGACACACAGTCTCCCATCCTCAAAGTGCTTCAGTCCCGGCCGGCGCCGTGGCTCAACAGGCTAATCCTCCGCCTTGCGGCGCCGGCACACCGGGTTCTAGTCCCGGTCGGGGCACCGGATTCTGTCCCGGTTGCCCCTCTTCCAGGCCAGCCCTCTGCTGTGGCCCAGGAGTGCAGTGGAGGATGGCCCAGGTGCTTGGGCCCTGCACCCCATGGGGAGACCAGGAAAAGCACCCGGCTCCTGGCTCCTGCCATCGGACGAGCGCGGTGCGCCGGCCGCAGCGCGCCAACCGCGGCGGCCATTGGAGGGTGAACCAACGGCAAAGGAAGACCTTTCTCTCTGTCTCTCTCTCTCTCACTGTCCACTCTGCCTGTAAAAAAAAAAAAAAAAAAAAGTGCTTCAGTCCCGTGGCCATGTAGTTCAGGGCCATTTCTTTCTTCCCACTTTTTCCCATGCTGTCACATTTCAGGCCTGGATCAGGGCTCAGAGAGCCAGGTGATTCTGCCTGCTGTATCCTACAAGAAGGCTGACTGGAAGGACAGACGACTTATGTCTGAAGTCATCCACATGCTCACCTCTGCTGTGAACCCTGTTACCAACTCTACAGAACTGGGCACTGTCTCCAACTGCTGGAGTCAAAGTTTCAGATGCTCTGAATAATAAAGCCATCCAGAGAGTTCTCTGTGGGGAGCTGGCCACCATGCTCTAGTCTGTACCCTTGGGGCCAAGCAGCCAGAAATATCACAAAAAGCCTAACCTCAAAGCTGAGCTCCTGTCTCCAGCACACCACACACGGAGTCATGGGACCCCGAGGGTTTCAATACCTAGTCCCTTCCCTTTCCTGATGCCTTCCTCTCCCAAGGAAATCGTCTATTTTTCACCCAATATCCTATTTTTACAGAGCCTAAGAGAGCTTTCTCAGCACTCCCAGTGACCATCTGGCCCAATTTTTCTGGTCCTAGAGAGCGAAAGCTGTTGAGGGTTAGGGGAAAACGTGCTCAGACCAACGTTAGGTGAATAGAACCTGTTAGATGTGTTTGTTTCTCCTGGGGAGGCAGGAGGTGGAGTTGTTCTTTCAAGCTGGTGGCAAAGCTGCGAACTTGCCTCTGCTCACAGTGGCAGACCAGGGAGATCCCTAGTGAGATGGTGTACTTGTACTCTGTGAGCGCCGTAAGGGCAAGGGCTGCGCCTTGTTCCCCACTCTTCGATCACTTAGCACCTAACTCAGTGCCCAGCACTGCTCAGTTAAAACAAGCAAGTCGCTTAGTTACACAGCTGACCAACAGGTTAGGATGCTCATATTGTACACTCCCATAAGAGCCTCAACTTTTCCCTCTCAGTGTTTATCATGCTTGTAACTGAATAATTGCACCTGCAATTATTTCCTTAATGTATGCCTCCCTGACTAGACTGTTGGCTCCCTGGGGGCAGGGACTGCCTTTAGTGTTGTTCACCACTGTACCCTGTATGCTCAGAATGGTACCTGGCCTCAGCCAGCATCATGAAGCATCTGTTGGGTGGGCATTGCGCCTAGCCATTAACTGCTACTTCTGATGATTGCATCCCACATTGCAGTGCTTGGATTCAAGTCCCAGCTTTGGCTCCTGATTCCAGCTTCCTGATAATGCAGACCCTGTGAAGTAGCAGGCTCATAGCTGGGTCCCTACCACCCATGTAGGAGACCTAATTTACTTCTTGGCTTCTGGCTTCATCTGGCCATTGTGGGAATTTAGGGAGTAAATCAGTCCACAGGAGCTCCCTCTATCTGCCCCAGTCTCTCTCAAAAAAATTTTTTTTTAATTTTATGTACTGATTCAACGAATACAGATGGCAAAGATGGTCAAAATCAGCAGGTTAGCACACCCATGTGGATGCAGGGGCCCAAGGACTTGGGACATCATACACTGCTTTCCCAGGCCAAAGCAGGGAGCTGGATCCAAAGTGGAGCAGCTGGGACTTGAACAGGCGCCAACATGGGATGCTGGCACTGCAGGCAGCGGCTTTACCCTCTATGCCACAGTGCTGGCCCCATGTTGCTGATGCTTTCAACGCTCTTCTGCTTTCTAAGGCTTCCCTCAGATGAAGAGCACTTTGGCTGCCACCATTTAGATGAAGATATTTAGGGCAAACTCTGGTGACAGGTGCTGGGCTTCACTGAAGCATCTCCTGGGGCCAACCTTGCCAGAATGCAGGCAAGAGAGGGTGCACCACCCATGTGACAGAGACACAACTCAGATTTGGGCAAGAGTTAGCCCAAACATCCCTTAAGTCCAGAGGGTAGAATTGGTTTGAGGGGTTCAAGCGGTATCATCAGGATGTCTGCACACACCTGCTGTCTTCTATGTGGGCTGCCAGCTGGGTTCAGCACCCAAGCCCAACCCCTACCTGCTTATCTGCTCATCTCTCAGCTACCCCAGACAAGAGACACTGACCCTTCCCCAAAGTTTAGACTAGAATACCAGAATCAAGTCTCACTGGCTGTAAACGAATCATGACTACTACTGAACCAATCACTATGACCACGGAATGCAAGGCACTGATTGGTGGAGCTGAGTCATAGGCCCACCTCCCTATGGGCTAGAGTCAACTAGACAGGGGGAGGGGAGGTTCCCCAAGTAAAGTACTGTAATTGCAGTTCTCAGCAAAACAAATAACCACTGCAGATTGCAATCCTCCCTGCACGTCAGATGACAAGGGCAATGTCACAATGAGACCCAGCAAATGTCAATTCTGACAGACAAATAAAATGATAGGATCTGGAGGGATTCCCAGAGGGCAATGGGGCATCCACTCAACTGTCTGCCAAAAGAACTATTTTATAGGGCCCCGATTAGGGTGACGTGAGTGACGCACTTGCCTTGGGCACTAAACTAAGGGAGGTACAAAAAGCCAGTAATCGAGATAAATAATAGTACTGTAATGCAATATTTCCAAAAGCAAAATTCACTCACTCTCACACACGCACACACCAATGAGCAAAAGATAAAGATTTTAAGTCAAGATAGAATGAAGAATATTACAAGACAAACCTATACCGGAGCTTGGGGCGAAAGGAAAAATCAGTCCTGCTTTTTATTTTAGGCTTTGGTGTTTTGTTCATTATGAATCTTTTGCACTTAGATTTTTTAATTTTTGCATTCAAATATTACTTGATTATTGAAGCTTTGGGAACCTCCCTACTTTGTGTCTGAGGTAAACTCACTCCCTTCACTTTAGCCCAAGTTTTGCTGGCTTGTGTGGGATGTGCTAAAGGTAAAAGGCAAAGTCACCCAGAAATGAATGGAGGTATCTCAAGCTGATGTTCCCTAACCCTGCTGGGGACAGGAGGGCTGGAGTCAGTCCCCAGCTGTCAATGTACTGTTGTTAGTCCAAGGCCCTCAGAAAATGGTTTCTTCTCTGAGCCTCCCTTTCTCCACCTGCATATAGGGGACAGAGTGCTATTAATGCTCTTTTAAAGTGACATAACTCAGTTATGAACAGATTAAAATGAAGCTATTGGAGGGGCATTTGCACCTCTGTTCCTCGACCAACTCCACGCCCTCTCCAAGGTTCCATGGAGCGAGCCCTCAGGAGTTCCAGGAGGCAAAGCATGATTCCATTAAGTGCAATGGTCTCTAAGATCCCTAAGCAAGCCCACTTTTCTACCTGAGATAATGTACATATTTCAGTTCCTCCTGTCCACAGCCTTCATTTAGGTGTTTCTCACGTGGATAATAGTCCCTACTATCAGGGACACCTCACATGCTTATTTAAAATGCAGATTCTGGGGCAGACATTTAGCATAGCAGTTAAGATACTGCTTAACAGGGCCAAATCCCACCAAAATACTTGAGTCCTTTATTAGTTCCATACCTGGGTTCGGCTCCTGACTCTGGCTTCCTGCTTATGTACATCCTGGGGAGCAAGAGATAATGATTCAACTAGTTGGTCCCCTGCCACCCACATCAGAGACTTGGATTGAGTTCTCAGCTTCTGGCTTCAGTTCCTAAGCTGGCCCATGGCTGTTGTGGGCATTCTCTGGGGGGCTTCTGTGGGCACTTGGGGAGTTAACCAGCAAATGGTCTCTCTCGATCTCTCCTCTGTCTCTTAAATAAACTGGAGCTAGAGCCCATGATCTTACCCTGGTCCTACAGAATCTAAATCTGCACATGGAGGGCCCAGAAACCAGCACTGTGAACAATACTCCTTCCCAGCCAGGTCACAGATGTCCACTGACAAGTTTGGATCCTCCCCAGTGAAGTTATTTCACAGAGACACAGGACATACTTGATTCTGGAGCTCTGACTCCAACAGTCCTTCTGAGTGTCCAGGACGAGGGGACAAGCCCAGTAAGAGTCAGATAAGCCCACAGAAGTGCATCGATGCTAGCTAAACTCCAAAAGACCACCCAGAGATGGTCTCTTCAGGGGCCTTTTCCAGACAGAACATCCTGGCAGTCCCTTACTTTGCAATCCCATAGTTTGTATCGGAAAAAAATGTCTGAGCATCTCTCTCTTCTTCCGGAGTGACTCGGTGACCTCAGGAATTATTTACTGAATTATCAGGTTTCTTATTAGTACTCTAATAGGTTCCTGGAAGCTACAAATGAGCAGGTTTGTGAAACAAGAGAAATCGTGTTAGACTTTGGGAAGATGGCAGATTTTTGTCAACTGGGAGGAAGATAGCCATCCATTGATTCAATTTATTCACTAAAGTAGCTTCACAGATTCACTAATTCCTCTGTTTCCCCCCCATACATACACTGTACAATTCATCTATTTGAAGTATAAATCCAATGGTTTTTCACATATTAACTGACCTGAAGGGCCAGCACTGTGGCATAAAAGGTTAAGCCTTTGTCTGCAGCGCTGGCATCCCACATGGGCATCAGTTCGAGTCCCAGCTGCTCCATTTCCATGCCAGCTCCCTGCTAATGTGCCTGAGAAAGCAGTGGAAGATGGCCCAAGACCTTAGGCCCTTGTACCCATATGGGAGATCTGGGAGAAGCTCCTGGCTCCTGGCTTCAGATCAGCCCAGCTCTGGCCGTTGTGGCCATTTGGGGAGTGAACCAGCGGATGGAAGATTGCTCTCTTCTCTCTCTATAACTCTGCCTTTCAAATTAATAAATAAATAGATCTTACCAAAAAAAAAAAAAAAAAACACAGCTGTGCAGACATAATCATGGTCAATTTGAGAATATTTTCATCACCTTTAAAGAATTAGTCCCCTTTAGCTGTTATGTGCCTACCACCTCAGTCCTTGTATCCTCCTAGCCCTAAATACCTACCAATCTACTCTCTGGTCTCTATGGATTCACCTTTTCTAGACTTTCACACAAATGGAATCCTACAATATGACACGCTTCTTTCATGTAGTATAATGTTTTAGATTCACCTACGTTACAGTACCTCATTCTTTTTTCTATTTTTAAAGGCAGAGTTACAGAGAGGCAGAGGCAGACAGAGAGGTCTTCCATCTGCTGGCTCAATGGCCTCAACAGCTAGAGCTGGGCCAATCTGAAGCCAGGAGCCAGGAGCTTCTTCTGGGTCTCACACAGGGGTACAGGGGTCCAGGAACTTGGGCCGTCTTGCACTGCTTTCCCAGGCCACAGCAAAAAGCTGGATTGGAATAGGAACAGCCGGGATTTGAACCAGTGCCCATATGGGATGCTGGCACTGCAGGCGGTGGCATTACTGGCCATGCCATAGTGCTGCCCCCACCTCATTCTTTTTTAGGGCTGAATAGTATTTCATTGGATGGATCTACCACATTTTGTTTTTTCATACATGAAGTTGATAGACATTTGGTTGTCAGGCTATTATCCAGTAATAGTGCTGTAAGCTTTGGTGCCCAGGTTTGTGTGTGGACGTGTTTTTTTTTCTCTCACAGATATAGGTGCTAAGGCAGGTGCCCCCAGTTACCCATGCCAGTAGGATGGAGAGAGACAACGATAATGGTCAGAACCATTCTGCCAGTGCTGACTGACTTCAGACAAGTTCCCTCAGCCTCTGTGCAGTTGGTTTTCTCATAAGTAAAATGAGATCACTATTTCATTACCTTTTGGACTGCTGTGAGGATACCAGGAGTCAGTATATTGTAGGGACTTGCCCCAGTAAGTGCTTTAAAAAAGTTGGCCACTATCAGTTTTCATGTGGAGATTCCTAAGAATAGGTTTACTTATTTATTTATTTATTTATTTTTTGACAGGCAGAGTGGACAGTGAGAGAGAGAGACGGAGAGGAAGGTCTTCCTTTACCGTTGATTCTCCCTCCAATGGCGGGCGCGCTGCAGCCAGCGCACCACGCTGATCCGAAGGCAGGAGCCAGGTGCTTCTTCTGGTCTCCCATGGGATGCAGGGCCCAAACACTTGGGCCATCCTCCACTGCACTCCCGGGCCACAGTAGAGAGCTGTCCTGGAAGAAGGGCAACCGGGACAGAATCCGGCGCCCCGACCAGGACTAGAACCCGGTGTGCCGGCACCACAAGGCAGAGGATTAGCCTACTGAGCCACGGTGCCGGCAGAATAGGTTTACTTATGAGTCATCTTCACTCATTCCCTAAGTGAATTCATTGAATTTTATGTACTCAGCACTGTGAGGGAAATACAGTTGCTCCGGGCCTGAATCCTACCCCCATGAGCTCACAATTCATGATGTGAAAGGCAAAATGGACTAGCATACATTATATATGGTGATATTATATCATGGCATTAATAAAGGTCCTCAAATTGTTCATATATTGTGATAGTAATGAAGCCCCCACACCCAAAACTGGTAGAAAGAGCCCTGGAAAAAAACATTTTAAATATAAAGTTTTTATTATAAAAATGTGGAAACAAAAAAGTAGATGTATGGTAAACTGACTACCTAGGCATCTATCACAGCTCCAAAACTGTCAACAGTTTACCCGATGTACTTTATCTGACTATATAGAAAATGCATGGCTGACCATCTTAAAGGCAATTACAGGTATTCTAACACTGACTGAACATTTCAGCATGCATTTCCGAAAATCAGGAGGTTCTCTTCCATAATTACAATTCATTTACCAAGTCCCACAAAATTAACAATGATTTCCTTCTATCATCTAATACAAAGTCTAATGGCTAAAAACATAGCCTTTATTTAAAAAAAAAAATCTTGATAAACCAAGACACAATCAAGAATCATATTTTACATTTGGTTGTTAAACACACTGGTCTCCTCACATCTAAAACTTCCTCCCCACTGTTTTTGTTTTAATGACACTGACTTTTAAGAGATCATGGCAGTTGTCTCATAAACTGTCCTGCATTCTGGATTTGTCTGATTGCTTCTCTGCAGTGCTTAACATGTTCCTCTATCCCTTACATTTCCTGTAAACTGAAGCTGGCTCTAAAGGCCTGATTAGATTCAGGCTCAAGGTCTTTGGCAAATGACAACACAGGTAGAGCTATATAGCCTAGGGCACCCTATCAGGAGACACTTACTGCTGGTGTCCCACCTTTGGTGCTGTTAAGTGTGATGCTTGGGTTAAAGTGGTGATGGGCAGACCAAGGAGGAAGGAACTGTTTACTCTGCTGGACGGAATTATGAAAGTCTTCATGGGCAATGCCTGGCATTTGAAAGGAGGCATGAAAGGGTTTATGGGAGTCTACTGGGTGGAGAAGGCAGGAAAAGGGCTCCACAGCTAAACATGGAGACATAGTTTATGGAAAGAGAATGACAGGTTTGAGGAAGTAGGCAGTGGTAACCAAATGTGGGCTGACAATTATCACAACAACAGGCACTTAGGGTGAGTTTATTATGTTCCAGGAACTATGCTAAGTGATTCATTTAATCCTGTGGAATGAATGAGAAGGGAGAGAGGAGCAGGAGCGCTGCATGGTGAACTATTAGGCTGGAGGATGAGCATTCAGGTGAGCGGGCCCCAGGGTACCGGAAGGGAGGAATTCAAGAACCCCTGGACCACGCCTACAGCTTCACTCCCTTTCATGGCAGGGGAGGGAGGGGTAGTGGGGCTTGTGTCACTCTTGACCCACCTGAGGCAGGGCGTGGCACTCAGGTCATGGGCACATCACCCAACAACTGGCATCCTGGCAGCCACATCAGAGGGGATGGTGAGCTACACAGGCTGGGTCAAGGGACCAGCTTCAACCTCCAAGGTTCCAAGAGGGCAATGCCTGGCTTAAAGTTACACAGCCGGACGGTGACAGATGCAGGACTAGAATTCAAGCTTATGTCTCTTCATTCCAAGTGTGTTATACTTTCTTCATGGTTTCCTTTAGAACCAAACAGGGATCAAGACACAGTTGCTGGGGTAGGTGTTGTGGCCCAGCCGGTTAGGCTGCAGAGTGCTGGTTCCAGCCCTGGCTACTCCACTTCAGATCTAGCTTTCTGCTAACATGCATTCAGGGAGGCAGCAGGTGATAAGCCAGGTACTTGAGCCATGTGGCCCATGTGGGAAACTTGGGTGGAGTTCCAGGTTTCTGGCTTTGACCTGGCCCAGTTGTGTCAGCATTTCAATGAACTAGCAGATGTAAAATAATGTTGTCACTTTGCCTTTCAAATAAATGTTAACTAAATAAACATTTAAAAAGACAACAGATGCTGAAGACTGGTTGTTTTGATGTCTATTATTTTTTTTTATTTCTGTTTTCCCACTTTGGGACTCCTGAGGATGAGGTGGGGATGGAAATGGGGGGGGGGGCTTCTGGAGTCCCCTCCTCCACACACACACACAAGCTGGAGTCACTATGGTCTCCAGGAGCTGCAACATAAAGCCCTGGTCCACTGCTCAGTGTCTGGAGGTAGTGGTGCCTCCACCCTGGGGCCTGGGTACCTGAACATACATCTCTGCCCTGGTACTAACCAGCTGAACAACCTGAGCTGGTCACTTACCTTCTCTGTGCTTCTGTCTAGTCATTTTATACACACACACACACACACACACACACACATAATTTGAAAGGCAGAGTGCCAGAGAGAGATGTGTGGGAGAAGAGGGGAAGGGAGAGATCTTTTATCTTGCTAGTTCATTCCTCAAATTCCTGCAACAGTTGGGGCTGGGCCAGGCTAAAGCCAGGAACCAGAAGCTCCATCAAGGTCTGGCATGTGGGTGGCAGGGGTCCAAGCAGTTAGGCCATCATCCACTGTCCTAGGAACATTAGTAGGAAGCTGGATCGGAAGTAGAGCAGCCAGGACTCAATTCCAGGCACCCTGAAAGCAGATGCCAGAATTGAAAGCAGCTTAACCTGCTGCACCACAAAGCCAGCCAGTGTCTTCTGCTGTAAATTGGTGTACTGTAACAATGCTGCATACAGCTGGGTATGGGAGGTTTAACTAACTCAAGGAGTAAGAGGTCACTAGGGGCCTGCCCCAAGATAAAGGCCAGTTATCTTCAATGTTTGGGAGTCGGGAGGCTTGCTTGCCTGTTCCAGGCTATGAGTTTGACAAAATGTCTAGACTGCACACAGCCTGCCTGTTCTATGAAGTCCACTCAGATGACCTGCGCTCAGACTAAAGCTGCTTTGCCCAGAATTTAAAGGATAGCTAGAATGATCTAAACTAGCTGTAATAGGAAGGGAAGCAGGCCTGGATGTCCCCTTCCCCAGACCAAGAACTCAGACTCAGAAGGCCTGGGGTTTAGAGCCCAGCCCTCTGTGAGCTGCCACCTGCTTGCTTTTGGGTAAATCCACTTCATCTTTGTGTCTCGCTCTCCTCCATGAAATGAGGGTAAAAATCCCAGTTTTTGACAAGACGAAACAAAGCAGATTTCTGATGATTCTTTGAGAATGGAAGAAAACAAGCAAGCAAAATGTTTCTCCAAAGCATATTTAATAACCTGGAAAACTGACGTCAATATGTTCATATTTTCTCTTTCTGAATTTAATTTTTGATGTAAAAATTTTACAAAAGGAATACATTAATACATTCTCATGGTAAAATATTCACAGTAAAATATTAAGTGAAAAGAGGCAACCACTGTATATGAATGCTGACTTCAACTTTGTTTAAAAAAATTGTAAGTACACTGAAAAAAAATAAACATAAATAAATCCACAAACTGATTAATAGTGTTACCTCTGGTGCTAGGATTATCAGAGATTATTATCTTCATCTTTATTTCTCTATACTGTCCACATGATTTCAAATGAGAATGTTTTATTTATTTATGCTTTGTTTATATGAAAGCAGAGTGACAGAGAGGGAGACACAGAGAGATCTTTCATCTGCTGATCACTCCCCAAATCACCACAGTAGCCAAAGCCAGGAATCAGAAACTCCATTCTGGTTTCCCACACGTGTGGCAGAGGCCTTCCTAGGTGCATAAGCTGGAAGATGGACAGGAAGCAGAGCAGCGGAGACTCATGAAATACCGACATGGGATGCTGTCCAACCTGCTGTGCACACAATACCAGCCCCAGGATGCATTACTTCTATAAACAGAAGAAAACTACAGCCTTTTCAAAACTTAAAAAAAAATCTTGGTCGGCGCAGCGGCTCACTTAGCCAATCCTCTGCCTGTGGTGCTGGCACTCCGGGTTCTAGTCCCGGTTGGGGCACCGGTTCTGTCCCGGTTGCTCCTCTTCCAGTCTAGCTCTCTGCTGTGGCCTAGGAAGGCAGTGGAGGATGGCCCAAGTGCTTTGGTCCCTGTACCCGCATGGAAGACCAGGAGGAAGCACCTGGCTCCTGGCTTCGGATCAGCGCGGCGCCCCAGCTGCAGCGAGCCGGCCGCAGCAGCCATTTGGGGGGGTGAACCAACAGATGAAAGACCTTTCTCTCTGTCTCTCTCTCTCTGTCTAACCCTGCCTGTCAAAATATATATATATATATATATATATATATATCTTATTAGAGGGGGCTGCTGTTGTGGTGCACTGGGTTAAACCAACACCTATGATACAGACATCCCATATCAGAGTGCTGGTTTGAATCCAGCCTAGTCTGTTTTAAATCTAGCTCCCTGTGAAAGCACCTGCAAGCGGCAGAAAATGGCACAGGTACTTGAGCTCCCACCACCAATTGTAGGAGATCAGGATGGAGTTTCTGATTCCTGGTTTCCATCTGGCCTAGCCCTGGCCACTGTGACCATCTGGGAAGTAAACCAGCAGATGGAAGATCCCTCTCTCTCTCTCTCTCTCTCTCTCTCTGTGTCTCTCTTGTACTCTCTGTCACTCTGCCTTTCAAATATATAAAACACATGTTTTAAAAAAAGAGACAGAGAAAAAGCTTCCACTCACTGGTTCACTCCCCAGATACCTGCAATTGAAGTAGGCAGGCATACAGGCTAAAAATGGTTAGGTTTCTGAGCTGAAAGACCACGCCTTCACCACGCCCCTGTGTGACCTCATCCCCCTACCTGGCCACACCTGGGTGCCCACCAGCCAATCAGGTTAGTTAACCACTCCTCTTTGGAAGTAGGTTAAAAGCCTGGGACACGGTGTGGTGCGGACCTGCTCTTCTTCCCAGGCCTCTTGCCAGGAGACTGGCTTGCTGTAGCCTTGTGCCTCCAGGGCGCATGGCCTTCGGGCAATGTGCTGTAGGCTTCCTGGCCCAGACACAGGCCTAGGTGCTCTTCCACGTGGCTGGTTTCTGGTGCTTGGTATGAACACCTATTCACCTTTTACTCTTAAATAAAGCTCTCACTCTCCTATGCATCTTTCTCACTAAATAAAAGCCTAAAATGTACCATGCTGCCTTGTTTATCTGTGCCAGCATTTAGAATTCTTCTCTAAATATTAGGCAAGAACCCTCTTGGGCTTATTAATATTGGGGGTTTAGTAATAATCCCGTGGTGAAATCATATGGCACCCCAAATTCCAGTAGCACATGTGGCACCCTGGATAGCATTTCCAGGGAACTTTAAGGGGCCACATTTTAGTGTAGATTTTAGGGGGTCATGTCCGATTTCACAATGCCTGAGGCTGAGCCAGGCCAAAAGGTCAGGAACTGGGAACTCAATCCCAGCCCCTCACTCGGGTGGTAGGAGCCCAACTACTTCAGCCATCACTGCTGCCTCCTGGGGTGCACATTAGCAGGAAGCTGGAATTGAGAGAGGAGTCAGGTTGAACCTAGGATACTGGGGCTTAACCACTGTGCCTAACAGAAAAATAAAACAAAGCATTTGAAACCATTCAAAGCTATCTAAAAGCAAGTTAGATATCTTCATGTCAGTAATCAGAAGTCTTTAAGATGAAAATTCTGCCTGTGCACCACCCATCGTCCCAGCCCCAAGGCTGTCTGGGACTAAGGTCACAGCCCTGGGTCAGTCCTCATTGCATTTCTTTGAAAGTCTGGTTCAGAGCTCTCTGCTCCCTTGGTTTCCAGTACTTCACAGCTTCTTTGGCATGATTTTTCCCCTTCTGAATTAAGGCCAGAGGAACCGTGGGCAATGCTCCACGGAGCTGGAGAAGGCACTGGACATCCCTGCAGAGGGACCAGGTTAAGAACTCAGCTGAGAAGGCCTGTTATTCATGGGTCTCAAAACCAAACTGTGACGTTCATGACCCCCCTCTTGGGTTATCTTCCCTCACAGCCATAATGAACCTAGAAGCTTAAAACCCTGCAGAAGCTCATTTCCGTCACGGTTGAGTATGCGCCAAGCTCCTCTGTACCAATCCAACGGTTTGCCTGCCAGCTCCAAACCAGATCAGGAAGGGACAAGAGACAGCTGGGTGTGAGGTAATGGGGAAAGGTGGGGACTGTGGCAAACTGGAGCAAGCCCAGAGTTTCTAAAGGGATAGCTACTTCTCTGTGCCAATCAACTGCTGCTCGGTGGGCTCTACAAAAATTTTCAAGACAATGGAGAAATCTGGATCTTTAGGTGAAATCTCCATTTTTAAAATATACACTGGGGGGGTGGGGGCGGTGACGGCACTATGGTAGAGCAGGTAAAGGCACCGCCTACAGTGCCAGCATCCCATCTGGGCACCGGTTTTAGTCCCAGCTGCTACACTTCTGATACAGCTCTCTGCTGTGGCCTGGGAAAGCAGTGGAAGATGGCCCAATTCCTTGGGCCCCTACAACCATGAGGGAGACCTGGAAGAAGTTCCTGGCTCCTGGCGTCGGATTGGCTCAGCTTCAGCTGGCCCTTGTGGCCATTTGGGGAGTGAACCAGTAGATGGAAGACTCTCTCTCTCTCTCTGCCTCTCTGTAACTCTTTCAAATAAATAAATCTTTCTTTTTTTATTTTTTGACAGGCAGAGTGGACGGTGAGAGAGAGAGACAGAGAGAAAGGCCTTCCTTTTTCTGTTGGTTCACCCCTCAATGGCCGCTGTGGCAGGCGCACCACGCTGATCCATAGCCAGGAGCCAGGTGCTTTCCTGGTCTCCCATGGGGTGCAGGGCCCAAGGACTTGGGCCATCCTCCACTGCACTCCCTGACCATAGCAGAGAGCTGGATAGGAAGAGAAGCAACTGGGAAAGAATCCGGTGCCCCGAGCGGGATTAGAACTTGGGGTGCCGGTGCTGCAGGCGGAGGATTAGCCTATTGAGCCGCAGCATCGGCCGCAAATAAATAAATCTTTTTTAAAAATAAAGTAATAAAGCATACACTGGGGCCAGTGTTGTGGCACAGCAGGTTAAGCCACTGCCTGGGATGCCAGCATCCCATATGAATACTGCTTCAAGTCCCTGCTGCTCTACTTCCTATCCAGTTCCCTGCTAATGCACCTGGGAAAGCAGCAGAAAATGGCCCAAGTCCTTGGGCCTCTGCCACCCACATGGGAGACCCAGATAGAGTTCCAGACTCCTGGCTTCAGTCTGGCTCAGCCCCAGCTATTGTGGCCATTTGAGGAGTGAACCAGCAGACCGAAGATTTTCAATTCTGCCTTTCAAATAAATAAAATAAATATTAAGAAAAGATTGGCAGCTAATTCACTAAACACATTTGTTCAGTCTGCTGATCACAATCTGTAACTTGTCTTCAGGACACACTGACCTTTTCTTCCTCTGCACCTCTGCTTTTGCTGCTCTCACTGCCAAGAACCCTTCCACCTGTTTGGGTCTAATGAGCTCCGTGTACTCTTGTCAGGCCCAGCCAAAACACACCCCCTTCTGCAAGCATTCCTGGATGACCTCAGCCAGAAGTGACATCCCCCTCCTGGAGCTGGTTCAGCTCATGCCAAAGCTGTTTCAGTAAGAGTCCCAACTCTCCTGGCAGACAATGAGCTCCTGAACTAGTCACCAAATCCTATGGAGCACCTGCTACACTGCAGGCACCAGGCTAGGCACTAGGGATAGGCACACAGCCTACAAGATAACAGTCTTTGCCCTGATGCAATATAGGGTCTAGTGCAGGGTACAGATTTAAAATAAATAATCCTCAAGGTATCTAGTTCCAATTGCGATGAGCTCTGTGGAGTTAAGGAAGTTTATAAAAGGGACTTAATCTAGGCAGGAGGATTAAGCAGGTCACGAGGTAGCTTGGGGAAGCATTAGCACTAGGACTGCCATGTAAGGCTGTGGAGTGTGTATGCTGCACAAAGGTAACCAGCTGAGAGGGCAGAAGAGAGCTGAAACCCTGCTCCTACTTGCTTGCCCAGTTGAGCCTTTTTCTAATTTTCCCAAAGGCATTGCATAGACTACCAGGGTTCCTACCACTCCTTCCCTCCCCCAAAAACTAAATAAACTCAGAATCTCAGTGAAGTAGTGACCTCCCTCTGTATACGCAGCCTAAAGAGATGTGCCCTGCTGCCCTCGAACATGCCCACTAAATCCTTCCTGTAGACTGCGGGGGTCCCTGAGTAGCAGCACAGGAGCTAAGACTGAAGAAGCTGCCAAGCAAGCTGGGGCAGGAGGAGCAGCATAGGAGAGGCCTCGTGGGGAGAAGTTTCAGGGCCAGTACAGCCTGAGTGTGGATGGAGGTGCACAGGAAGGAATCCGGCGCTGGGCTAGGCACTGATGCTTGGCCCAGAAGGCAGCCTAGGGCTTTAGTTCCCATCCTGAGACATCTACACACCCCTAATTCCCAAAAACCTCATGAGTGGGTTTCACTGCCCACAAACACTCCCACAGCTCCAGGAAGTAGCTCTCCAAAGCTCCCACTGTGAGCCACACATGCAGGGGCCACGAATGCATTCTTCCATCCCCACCAGCCTAAGGAAGTGTTACAATTCCCGTTGAACAGGGAAGAAAACAGGGAGGCAGAGATGAGAAGCAGTCTGCCTGACACCGGCCGGCTGTTAACATCGACTGGGACCCACACCCACGTCTGGGGATTTCAAACCTCTTCTCTTGACTGCCATTTAGCAATGGTTCTCAGTAATAAACAGGAGCCCAAGGAGGGCTGTGGCGCAGTGGGTTAAAGCCCCAGCCTGTAGTGCTGACATCCCATATGGGTGTCTGTTCAAGTCCTGGCTGCTCCACTTCCTATCCAGCTCTCTACTATGGCCTGGAAAAGCAGTGGAGGATGGCCCAAGTCCTTGGGCCCCTGCACCCGCATGGGAGACTCGGAAGAAACTCCTGGCTCCTGGTTTCAGACCAGCAGAGCTCCAGCCACTGCGGCCAACTGGGAATGAACCATCGGATGGAAGACCTCTCTCTGCCTCTCCTCTCTCTGTGTAACTCTTTCAAATAAATAAATCAATCTTAAAAAAAAAAAAAAAAAAAGTCCAAGGAGTCCAGAGCCCTGCTGCTCAAAGTGGGGCCTGGGGGGATGCAACACTGACACCAGTTGCAACTCTGTGTCAGAAATGCAGGCTCTTGGGGCCAGCAGGTTGAGCTGCCACCTGCAACATCAATATCCCAACATTCTGCAGCTTTTGTTCCAGCCCTGGCTGCTCAGCTTTCCATTCCGTTCCCTGCCTGTGTGGCCCAGGAAAGCAGTGGAAGATGGTCCAAATGCTTGAGCTCCAGCCACTCACCTGGGAGTCCCACTCAAAGTTCCAGGCTCCCGGCTTCAGCTGGACCCAGCCCCTACCATTGTGGCCACTTGGGAAGTGAACTAGTAGATGGAAGATCTCACTTTCTGTCACTCTTCCTTTCCAATAAATAAAAATAAGCCTTAAAGAAAAAGGCGCCGGCTTTGTGGTATAGTAGGATAAGCCTCTGCCTATGGCACTGGCATCCCATATGGACACTGGTTCATCCCAGCTGCTCCTTTTCCGATCCAGCTCTCTGCCTATGGCCTGGGAAAGCAGTGAAAGATGGGCCAAGTGCTTGGGCCCCTGCACCCACGTGAGAGACCTGGAAGAAGCTCCGGGCTCCTGGCTTCAGATCGGCCCAGCCCAGTTCTGGCCATTGCAGCTATTTGAGAAGTGAATCAGTGGATGGAAGACTTCTCTGTCACTCCCTCTCTCTGTAACTCTGCCCCCCAAATAAATACATAAATCTTTAAAAAACAAATAAATAAATCTAATACAAAAAAATGCAAGTTCTCGAGCTCCACCTCCATTTGACCGAACCCGAGTGCATACCCTGGACTCCTGGGCGCCATGACAAGCCGAGAACTAGACCAAAGACCCAGAGCAGAGCAGCGCGCTGCCTCTGCAGCCCTGCCACAACTTGAAGCCGCCAGCACCAACTGTCCTGCGGGCCCATCGGCCTCCGGCTTGCCTTGTACTTCCAGTCCAAGAGGCTGGGAGCCCCCACCGTCAACTCCAAAGAGGAACCGCTCCACGCTAAGCTTCTACTCACTTCCTCAGGAACCATCGGCCCTCATCCAGGACTCCATCTAAAGCTGTCTGGCCCTTCTACTCCTGCGGTACTGATCCAGATCCTTGCTGGCTTCCAGGGTGTAATGATGAGCACCCTGGACTCTGAATCCAGATCCTCTCCCACTCGGGGTCCACGAGGACCCCCCAGATCATTTTCTGGAACTCTCTTTGCACAAGATAATTCCCTATCAGCCTGCATGCGGACAGCAGAATGGCTCCTAGGAAAGTCAGCAGGTGAGGAAAAGCCCTGTTCCCCTTCAGCTCTGAGGCCACGTGCTGTGTGACTGCAGGCAAAGTCCCACCTCCACTGCCCCACCCCTTTCTGAAACATGGCTGGGTGGCCTGGCAGGTAACACGACGGAAGTTCATCGGCTTAGGTGGCACACCAGGGCGCAGTGGCGACTGTGGCGACCCCAAGGCGCCGCGCCCTGTCAGCAGCAGCTGCTGTAATCACGGGACACGTGTCCTGTCAGACTCTCATTGCCAAGCCTCGGGGGTCTGATGTCCCCCTCTGACGTGTGTGATGTTTAACGTGCAGCACCACTAGTGAAACTCCACAACACAACACCGTGTGGGGCCCGATACGGAGGAGGGGCAGGCCGGGTCTGCCCGCGGGCCGCCGGGCCGCCATGCCCGGCCTGGCTGAGGCCCACGCCTTCCGGGGCCCCGGCCCCCTCCCCAGGCCTCTCCAGGAGCGGGCCCTGCGCGGGGACTCAGCCCTGACGGGGCCGCCGGGTGGCTCGGCGTCGCTGGCTTCACACCCTCCCTACCTGCTCGGCCGCTCTCCGCGACGGCCCGCAGCGCCGCAGCCATGACTCAGCCTCCGCCGGCCGAGCCGCGCGCAGCGGGGCCGGGGCGGGGCCGGACGGGGCGGGGCGCCGGGGCGGGGCTGGAGGGGGAGGAGGGAAGCGAGAGAGGAAGGGAGAGGGGAGCGGGACGGGCGGAGAGGAAGAGGGGGATGCGGCCCGGGTGGGGGAGGGCACTGGGCGGGGACTTGCCAGCCCGAGTGGGCTCGCCCTTCCCCCACCCTGCGTGCACGTGGTTCGCAGCCGCACCCACGGGTGTGGGTGGGGCAGCGCTGGGGAAAGCCCCTTCCCGGCGTAGGGAGGCCTGGGGGCACCGGGCAGTTCGGGGGTGCGGGGTGGGGAACGCGGGGAGGGCTGAGGCCGGCTTCCTGAGGGTTCGCTGTAGGGGTAGGTCGCACGTGGAAAGGGCCAGGGCAAAAGGAGCTTCCTGGGCGCATTTTGGTGTCTGCGCAGGTGGAGCTGCTGCCACGCAAGGCTCTTTGGGGGGCGTCTCCACGGGTCCTCAGCAGTGTTGTGGACCATCAAGAGGAACGAACGAAATAGGCTGCGGGAACGTGACTGTGTACATAGGACGGGGCTTTTCACGAGTCTTTTTGTATTGGGGGGGTGCAGTAAGAGCCGTGTGTGTGTGTGTGTGTGTGTGTGTGTGTGTGTGTGTGTGTGTGAGAGAGAGAGAGAGAGAGAGAGATTGAATAGTGTGTGTACCCTTGTGCCTTGTGTAACCGCAGCAGCTAGGAGCCTGTGTGTGTATGGGTGTGTACCTGTATGTGCTTGAATGGCAAGTGTGGGTATATGGCACCTGTAGGCTGTCTGAGTCTGTGTTGAAATGTGTATGTACATGAAGTTGTGGGTGTCAGGCTGCAGATCCGTGGGTGTGTAGTTTTGGTGTGCTCTGTTGTGTGAATGTATGTGTTTCTCAGAGTCCTCATGGACATGCCTGTGGCTGTCTTGATGTGTTCTGTGGCTGCCCTCCTGACTCATCTGGGAGAAAGGCCAGGTGATTGTTAAGGGTTGGGCTGGTAGAGGCAGCCTCTTAGGAGGAGGAGGAGGAGGAGGAGGCCCTCCAAGTGGGGACCACAGGAAGTAGGAAAGAGCCCTGTGTGCTGTCCCACTGCACAGACCATTCAGAGCAGTGGATGGTGAGGAGGCCAGAGTTCGGCGCAGCAAGGCTGGGAAAACCTTGGGTGTCCAGATGGGTTGTCCATTATAGCCTGTTCACATGGTTGATCTGCAGCTCTCCTGTGTTCTGCAAAGTGTTGCCCTGGGTCTTTTTTTTTTTTTTTTAAAGATTTATTTATTTGAAAGAGTTACAAAGAGGGAGAGATAGAGATCTTCCATCTGCTGGTTCACTCCCCAGATGGCTGCAATAGCCAGGGCTCGGCCAGGCCAAAGCCAGGAGCTGGGAGTGTCATCTGGGGCTCCCAGGTGGGTGCAGGGGCCCAGTGACTTCAGCCATCTTCCGCTGCTTTTCCCAGGCACATCAGCAGGGAGCTGAGTTGGAAGTGGAGCAGCTGAGACATGAACTGGCACCCATATGGGATGCTGGCATCGTAGGTGGAGGCTTTACCTGCTCTGTCACAATGTTGGCCTGTGTCCTTGGGCCTTAACAGTAGCGACGCTAATGGAGCATTACTCTGCCTGCCCTGGAAAAGCACTTAATAGGCATTGGGTCAGCTCAGTGAGGCACAGACACAGTATCCCTACTTTTACTCTGGGGGGAAGAGGAAGTTAAGTGTCAGGGTGCCTCAGGTTCCAGAAGCTCCATGCTCTTTCAACCTCTACTGACTTATAGGCCACTTACTTCACTGTTGCGGGTGGCTGTCGTGTGCATTGGGTGACCAGCAGTCCCTGGTCTCTGTGCTAACGTAAGGCTTGCCAGCTGGGCTACCTTGCCAAGCTGTTCAACCTCTGTGCCTCAGCCACAGAAAGCCCCGGGCCCTGCTCCTTGGAGACACCGCTGTAACACGTGCTATTATTTAAATCGCAAGAGTTTCCTGGAGGGGGTGTCCCCAGAGCCAGCAGACCCTTTCGGAACTCTGGAAGCTGTTGGTTCTTCAGGTTTTCCAGGCTCAGTCAGAACACTGTGGTTCTGGGCCAAAAACCGGTTCCATTTTATGCTGTTAGGTGTTAAGGCTATTTCATCCTTGAAAATAAAACAGCCTGGCTCTCCCCGCTCCTGCAGAACCCAGTTATAATATGCATGTAGCATGCTACGTTGTAGCCAGAGCAGGTCCTCAGGAAAGGCAATTTGGAGCCACCAGTAGGGTGCTAACCTGGGCCCAGGCCCAAGCTGGGTGTCCATACTACACCATGGGAGCTGGCCACCCTGGCAAGGCAGGGCAGGACAGCACCAGAAATGCAGGAGGATGTAGCGCTCTGTCCTGTGCACAGAAGGCTTGGGATTCCCACGCCAGGCAAGACACAGACAACAGAGGACTTCCGTGCCATCTCTGCCCCTGCCACTTGGGAACCTCCCTTCTCTTGACTGTGGCACCATCTCTCCAAGGCTTAACGCTTGCAGTGTGCTGGTGTTTGCAGGGCCCTGTGCTCCTTTCCTCTTGGGGGAGTTCTGAGCCAGGTGATAAGGGTGAGGGTGCGCTGCCTGCTGACTTGTGTGCTTGGAAAGGCAATTCACCTGTCTGCCTCGGCTCCCTAGTTTCTACAGTGGGGATCCCGAGACCCTATCTCACAGGACTATATAAGATAGCACATACAGAGGAGGCTCATAGCCCTGTAGGACGCCCTTAATAAATAGCAGCCACCACTGTTGCTATTATTCTTAACAATAAAATACAAATGAGCGCTTCCTAATTGCCAAGCACCGTGCTAAGCTCTGAACAATTCTTTTCTTACCTGATGCCTTCAGCAGCTCTATGAGGAAGGTGCTATTATTAGCCCATAGCTGGGAGGAGGACGCTCAGGGACAATAGTGTGAAGTAACTTACCCAGGGTGACAGCTTCTGAGCAGCAGCTCTGAGTGGGGACCAGGTCTTACCCCTGCAGAGCCTGCCTCCCTACCCTGCTCTACTGAAGCTCACTGCAACATGGGGAGGAGGTCTCCCTCTAGGGCTGAGAGAAGCAGGCAGTGACCAATAGGAACCCCCTAGGCAGAAGCAAGGGTTTGGGCACAAGGGGAGTGAAGTCTACCCCTCCTCATTTATTTTAAAAAAATTTATTTTTATTTGAAAGGCAAAGTTACCGACAGGGAGAGAGAACTTCCATCTGCTGGTTCATCCCCCCCGGATAGCCGCAATAGCAGGATGGGACTGAACCAAAGCTAGGAGCTTCGTTTGGGTCTCCCACATGGGTGGCAGGGGCACAAGTACTTGGGTCATCTGCTGCTGCTTTCCCAGGCACATTAGCAGGAAGCTGGATCAGAAGACAAGCAGCAGTTAGTTGAAGTGGAGCCCAGACAGGATGCCGACATTGCAGGCGGCAGCTTAACCTACAGTGCCACAACACCGACCCTGAAATTTCCCTTTTTAGGAAGCAGTGGTAACACAGAGCCCTGTGGCTGTGGCCTTGTGGCCTTCTAAGGGTTATCGCTGAGTTTGAATGGGTGCATAGAGTTTATTTGTATTACAAGCCAGGACCTATACTGTCCCGGACTGTTTGAATTGGACTAAAGGGAAGGTAAAGAAAGGCATTTGCTTACTACAAGTCAGGGGAGCAGATGAGTGATTCCATTGTAGAGGCCGGAGAAACATGGTGCCGTTAACTGTAGCTGTGACAACAGCTGTAGCTAGGTCAGAGCCAGAGTGAGGTCTGTGCGAAGGGTCAGTTCCTCCCACACATTGCCAAAACAGACTAAGGGAGCCGTGTGATAACTAGTTTTGTTTAAAGACAGTCGAGGTTATTTTTCCTTGTACTGGGACAGTGAGGTTGTCTTAATTATCTGTTGCTGTGTAGCAAATTACCCCAAAGCTTAGTGGCTTAAAACAATGCACATTTATTCTCATGGTTTCTGGGGATCCGGATTTCAGGAGTGGTTTAGCTGCATGTCTCTGGCTCAGGTCACTTCGGAAGTTACAGTCAAGATGTCAGCTACATGGTGGGCGTTGTGGCACTCCAGGATAAGCCACTGCTGCTTGGGACACCTGCCTCCTTCACTTCCCATCCAGCTCCCTGCTAATGTGCCTGGGAAGCTGCCAATGACGGTTCAAGTACTTGAGTTCCTGTCACCTACATGGGAGACCTGGATGGCATTCCTGGCTCCTGGCTCCTGGCTTCCTGACTGTTGCAGGTGTTTGGGGCAGTGAGCCAGTGGATGAAAGATCTCTCTTTCTCTGTCACTCTACCTTTCAAGTTAATAAATAAATATTAAAAAAAAAAAAAAAAAAAACGATGTCAGCTAAGTCTGAAGTCATCTGAAGGCCTGATGAGCTGGAGAGCCCCTCCTGAGATGGCACCCTGGCCTGCGCATTGGTAGCAGGCCTCAGTTTGTCACCAAGTGGACCTCCCCAGAGGGCTCCTGGGACATCTGTATAAAGTGGGTGGGGCAGGGTTGGGGCAGGTTTCCTCCAAACCAAAGCAGACTAAGATAAAGGCCACAGTCTTCCATAGCCAGCTTCAGAAGTCCCCACTGTTGTTTTCCTGAATGCCCTGTGGGTTACCCTGATCAGCTCTGCTCAGGTTACCCAGATCAGCTTGTGGGAGGGGACCACACAAGAACGTGAACACTGAGGCCAGCGCCATGGCTCAATAGGCTAATCCTCCACAAGGCACCTCCACACCAGGTTCTAATCCTGGTCGGGGCGCCGGATTCTGTCCCGGTTGCCCCTCTTCCAGGCCAGCTCTCTGCTGTGGCCCACACCAGGTTCTAATCCTGGTCGGGGCGCCGGATTCTGTCCCGGTTGCCCCTCTTCCAGGCCAGCTCTCTGCTGTGGCCCGGGAGTGCAGTGGAGGATGGCCCAAGTGCTTGGGCCCTGCACCCCATGGGAGACCAGCAGGAAGCACCTGGCTCCTGCCTTCGGATCAGCGCAGTGTGCCAGCCGCAGCGCGCTGGCTGCGGCAGCCATTGGAGGGTGAACCAACGGCAAAAGGAAGACCTTTCTCTCTGTCTCTCTCTCTCTCTCTCACTGTCCACTCTGCCTGTCAAAAAAATAAAAACATAGGGCCGGCGCCGTGGCTCAACAGGCTAATCCTCCGCCTTGCGGCGCCGGCACACCGGGTTCTAGTCCCGGTCGGGGCGCCGGATTCTATCCCGGTTGCCCCTCTTCCAGGCCAGCCCTCTGCTGTGGCCCAGGAGTGCAGTGGAGGATGGCCCAAGTGCTTGGGCCCTGCACCCCATGGGAGACCAGGAAAAAGCACCTAGCACCTGGCTCCTGCCATCGGATGAGCGCGGTGCGCCGGCCGCAGCGTGCCGTCCGCGGCAGCCATTGGAGGGTGAACCAACGGCAAAGGAAGACCTTTCTCTCTGTCTCTCTCTCTCACTGTCCACTCTGCCTGTCAAAAAAAATAAAAAAAATAAAACAAAACATAAAAAAATAAAAAAAAAATAAAAAAAAGAACACTGGAGCCATCTTGGAGGCTGAAAAAATCACAGTGATCCTCACTGAAGGTTTGTTTGCTATGATATAGGAGGTTCTAGATTTCAAATATAATCCAGTATTCAAAAGGGTACTGCCAGCACCTAAAAGTTGAGAGCTGCTCATCAAATTGGCTTAATTTTAGCTAGGTCCAACTGTGATATTCTCTGGGAGGCAGGAGTCTTCTAGCATTAGGGGTAGTTCCATGTGAAATAAAGCTGTACAATCCAGACACAGTGAGTGTTCATTTCCTGTTCCAGGTGTCAACAGCACACTGTGCTGAAGAGCATGAATTTTGCAGCCAGACAGAACTGGATTACAAGCTGGATTTTCCTATTGAAGGAGATTTGGGGGATTCGTATAGCTTTTTGAGCCTCAGTGTCTCTCTGTGTAAAATGGGTTAAGATCAACTACGGGGTTGTGTCAGGTGGAACACAGGGTTTGGAACTGTGCTAATGGCGGTCAGGTGCTCAACCAACATTGCCTTGTGAACCTATTATTAATAATATCAACAATAAAGTAAAACACGTTTATTGAGCTCATATTATTTTTGGTCTCTAATGTTTAGAGTAGTTAAGAACCTTACCCAAGGGGCCAGTGCCATGGCGCAGTAGGTTAATCCTCCATCTGCTGCGCTGGCATCCCACATATGAGCAGCAGTGCCAGTTCTATTCCCAGTTGCTCCTCTTCCAATCCAGCTCTCTGCTATGGCCTGGGAAAGCAGTAGAAGATGGTCCAAGTCCTTGGGGCCCCTGCACCCGCACAGGAGACCAGGAAGAAGTGCCTGGCTCCTGGCTTCAGATCGGCACAGCTCTAGCCATTGTGGCCATTTGGGGAGTGAACCAATGAAAGGAAGATCTTTCTCTCTGTTTCTCTCTCTCTCTCTCACTGTCTGTAACTCTACCTCTCAAATAAATAAGTAAAAAATCTTAAAAAAAAAAAAAAAAAAAGAACCGTACCCAAGACACACAGGTATGAGCTGGCATTGCGGTGCAGTGGGTTAAGCCACTATCTGCCACACTAGAATCCCCTATTGCAGCACAAGTTGGAGTCCTGGCTATTCTGCTTTTTTTAAAAGATTTGTTTATTTATTTGAAAGGCAGAGTTACAGAGAGGCAGAGAGAGTGAGCGAGAGCACTAGCTTCCATCTTGTGGTTCACTTCCCAGATGGTCACAACAGCCAGAGCTGGGCCGATAGATACAAAGCTAGGAGCCAGGAGCTTCTTCCGGGTCTCCCGTGTGGGTTCAGGGGCACAAGGACTTGGACCATCTTCCTCTGACTTCCCAGGCACATTAGCAGGGAGCTGGATGGGAAGTGGAGCAGCCATAACTTGAACCAGTACCCATACATGAGATGCTGCCACTGCAGGCAGCAGCTTTACTTGCTGTGCCCTATTCTGTTTCTGATCCAGCTCCCTGATAATGCCTCTGGAAAGCAGCAGCAGATGACCAAAGTATCTGGGTCCTTGCTACCCATGTGGGAGATCCTGATGAAGTTCCTGGCTGTGGCTTCAGGCTTAAGCCTTCAGCCTGGCCCACACCTGGCAGTTATGGCCATTTGGGGAGTGAACCAGAAGAATGCAAGATTTCTCTCTCTCTCTCTTTCTCTAAATTTCAAATAAGTAAATAAAAAATTTTAAAAAAAGAAAAAAATACACAGGAAAGCTGGGACTCAGTTCCAGGCCTTATTCCAAGGCCATACTCTTGGCTAACTTGCTCTTTTTACTTAAGACTATTCTGCAATGATCTCAGCATTACGCCGCTCTGCATTCTTCCTCCCCCATTCCCCCTGCCTTTTGGATATACAGGAATGTAGCATACTTAGTTAATGGTTTCCCTGTTGTTGGAGTCCTAGTTTCCAGTTTTTTATTTGCTTGTTTGCTTTATTTTTTTTTTTTATTTATTTTTTTTTTTGTGACAGGCAGAGTGGACAGTGAGAGAGAGAGACAGAGAGAAAGGTCTTCCTTTGCCGTTGGTTCACCCTCCAATGGCTGCCGCGGACAGCGTGCTGCGGCCGGCGCACCGCCATCCGATGGCAGGAGCCAGGTGCTAGGTGCTTTTCCCTGGTCTCCCATGGGGTGCAGGGCCCAAGCACTTGGGCCATCCTCCACTGCACTCCCGGGCCACAGCAGAGGGCTGGCCTGGAAGAGGGGCAACCGGGACAGAATCCGGAGCCCCGACCGGGACTAGAACCCGGTGTGCCGGCGCCGCAAGGCGGAGGATTAGCCTATTGAGCCACGGCGCCGGCTGCTTTATTTTTTTAAAAAAAGATTTTTATTTATTTATTTGAGAGGTAGAGTTACAGACAGTGAGAGAGAGAGACAAAAAGGTCTTCCTTCCATCGGTTCACTTCCCAAATGGCCACAATGGCTGGAATTGTGCCGATCTGAAGCCAGGAGCTAGGCGCTTCTTCCTGGTCTCCTGTGCAGGTGCAGGGGCCTAAGAACTTGGGCCATCTTCTACTGCTTTGCCAGGCCACAGCAGCGAGCTGGACTGGAAGAGGAGCAACCAGGACTAGAACCAGCGCCCATATGGGATGCCAGTGCTGCAGGTGGAGGATTAACCTAGTGCGCCACGGTGCCAGCCCCTGATTGTTTTACTATTAACAGTGCCTGGGACTTTGCCCAGTGCTCCCAGTATGCTAGGGATGGTGCTAGGAGTTTGACCTATGTACTTCATTTCATCCTCCACCAGCCAAGGACACACAGCTTTGAACTTGGCTAACCTAGAATGCCTCTCAAGGACTGCAAATCCCCATCTTTCTCAATCCTTGAAGTTGTTCTCTCCAGCAGGGTCCCCAAAGAGGACCTTTAGTTCCTCTCTAGGCAGGTTTACCCGAGAGAATGGGGAAGTGAACTTGGAGTTTCCAAACCCTGGCTTAACAAAAGGACAGCCCTTGGTAGGCTCTCAGCAGCCTGGGCTCCCGGGATGTTGCCTGTAGCAGTCAGGGTAGGCTGGGTTATGCTGCACTAAGAACTCCGAGAGTGTGGCTTGAAGCACCTCTTGGGGGATCGTGGTGGACTGCTCAGGTCTCAGGTCCAGGTTGCCATTCCAGGAGACAGGAAAAACTGGACAAATTCCTCTTGGGATTGACACACCACTCACCTCCTTTCATTTTTGGACATAGCCACACTTGTCTCTAAAGTGGCAGGGAAGTACACCCTAGCATGTACCCAGAGTAAGCAGAGCTGGAATATTTGGTGACCATCACTAAGCACTACACAGGTCTTGCCTTTTGTGCCAGTGTGTTGACACAGCAGCTATAGCTGTGGAGGTGGATGCTGAGTAGATGACGGCATCTGCTCAGGACGCTGGCATCCTATGTAGGAGTGCTGCTTCAAGTGCCTGCTGCTCCAGTGTGGATCCAGCTCTCTACTAATGTGGCTGGGAGGGAACTGGATGATGGCCCAAGTATTTGAACCCCTGAAGCCCACATTGGAGACCCGGATGGAGTCCTGGGCTGGCCCAGCTCTGGTCGTTGCAGACATCTGGGGAGTGAACCAGAAGAAGGAAGGAAGATATCTCTCTGTGTTATTCTTTTTGAATAAATAAATATCATTTAAAAAGGAAAACAGTCTTGTCTTTCACTTATCTTTTAGAAAAAGAGACTGACAATCCTGTGTCTTGGAGCAAACACATCCAGGCCAGAAGAGGCTTAGCCGTATGTCCTGGAAGAAAGATCTTTGCGTTTAATATCTCTGTTGCTCATACTCTGAAACCTGGCTGGTGCTGAATCTCAAGGAACCCAAGAAGGTAAGGAGGACAGAGGGGATGGGTTGGGGATATGGGAGTAGGATCCCACCAACAGCCAAAAGGGACCACGGTTAGAGCACTGATTCCCCAAATGTATTATCCCAGAGTCACTGAGAACCTGTGCCCTTGGTTTGACTACTGTGTCTCCTGGACAAGTCATCTGGAAGCAGCATAATGAGAATGGATACAGCAGCCAGAATACTCAGCACCAAAGAAGAATGATCTAGCATTGACATTCCACATAGGCACCTCAGAAGCCATGCTGGGAGAAAAAAAGGCACTGGCAGAATGATATGTGCAGTTTGGTGCCACTGGTGTCATCTGGAAACATATGTTGAGCAATACTCCAACATCTCTCCATGCTGTGGAGAGGAGGGGCTGGGACAGAGAATAGGGAGAGAATGATGCTTTCACTCTATTTGTGATTTAAAAATAAAACCAATAGAGGGGCCGGCGCCATGGCTCACTTGGTTAATCTTCTGCCAGCGGTGCTGGTATCCCATATGGGTGCTGGGTTCTAGTCCCAGTTGCTCTTCTTCCAGTCCAGCTCTCTGCTGTGGCCCGGGAAGGCAGTGGAGGATGGCCCAAGTGCTTGGGCCCTGCACCCGCATGGGAGACCAGCAGGAAGCACCTGGCTCCTGACTTCGGATCAGCGCAGTGCACCGGCCGTAGTGGCGATTTTGGGGGTGAACCAACGGAAGGAAGACCTTTCTCTCTGTCTCTCTCTCTCTCACTAACTCTGCCTGTCTAATAAAAATAAATAAATAAAAATAAAAGCAATAGATTAAGCAAATATAATAAGCTTTGAACAGTTGTCTATTCTGAGTAGTAGGACTTAAATGTGATGTTATTCTTGGCCACTGCTAGGTTTTTATTTTTATTTATTTTACAAGCAGAAATAGAGAGAGAACAAAGACAGAGATCCTCCATCCACTGGTTCATTCTCCAAATGCCTGCACTAACCAGGACTGGGCCAGGATGAAGCCAGCAGCCTGGAACACCATCTGTGTCTCCCAGATGTTTGGCAGGGCTGCCTCCAGGGAGCACAGTTGCAGGGGGTAGAAGCAGAGCTGGGACTTGAACCCAGGCACTCGGATAAAGGATTCAGGTGTCCCCACTGCTGCACCTGATGCCTGCCCCTTCTGTGCTTTCAGAATGAAAAGGGAAAACTCGATTGGTCTCCCTAGGTCTCAGTTTCTTTATTTCTTTTGTTTTCCCAAAGAAACAAGTTAACTTTATTGATTTCCTAATTACCATGTGTGTTTTGTACTTTATTGATTTTTTTTCCAACAGTTTCCACTTTCCTTCACTTTAAAAAAATTTTTTTTTATTTAATTGATTTGAGAGGCAAAGTGACAAAGAGAGAGAGAGAGAGAGAACTTCCATCTGTTGGTTTATTCCGCAAATGCCTGTGATAACCCAGGCTGGGCCAGGCTGAAGCCAGAAGGCAGGAACTCTCTCATATGGCTGGCAGGGGCCCAAGCACTGGAGCCACCATCTGCTGCCTCCCAGGTGCATTAGTAGGAGGCTGAATCAGAAGCAGAGTAGCTGGGACTCCAACAGCACTCCAATATGGGATGCAGAGGTCCTGAGCTGTGGCTTAACTCACCACAGCACAATGCTTGCCCCTCAGCTTCCTCATCTCTAAAGTGATGGGCTGGACAAGAACCCTGCATGACTGTCACACAAGAGGACTTCACGGACTGATGAAATTTCTGGAAAGAAACAACTGGGATCTGTCATTTTAAATTTCCATCATCAGTCATCATCTACTCTGTGGCTCCATAACAGGGAGGAATTTTTTTTAAGATTTATTTATTTATTTGAAAGGCAGAGTTACAGAGAGGCAGAGGGAGAGGTCTTTCATCCATTGGTTGGCTCCCTAAATGGCTGCAATAGCTGGAGCTGGGCCAATCTGAAGCCAGGAGCCAGGAGCCTCTTCTGGGTCTCCCACTTGGGTGCAGGGGCCCAAGGACTTTGGCCATCTTCTACTGCTTTCCCAGGCCATAGCAGAGAGCTGGGTCGGAAGTGGAGCAGCCAGGACTCGAACTGGCACCCATATGGGATTCTGGCACTGTAGGTAGCGGCTTTACTGGCTATGCCACAGCACCAGCCAAGAAGGAATATTTTAACATAAAAATGCAGGCAATGACACAATCTCAGAATGGGATGTTGAATAAAATTTTATCCTTATTTTCAAAAAACTTACTTAGTAAAATAAACAAATGCTCATTGCAAAACATTTGGAAAATTCATAATGAACAGAAAAATGACCTGCCCTCCAGGTCAAAGCCAGGAGCTTGGAACTCCATCTGGGTCTCCTACAAGGGTGTCAGGGGCCTAAGTACTTGGGCCATCTTCTGCTTCTGTCTCAGGAGCATTAGCACGGAGCTGGAACAGAAACAGAACAGCTGGGACTCACACAGGATGCTGGTGTAGCAAGTGGTGATTTAACCCGCCACAACACAATGCCAGTCTCTGTAAATTATATTTACTTAAGCCTTACTACATGCCAGATGCTTCACAGGCCTCATTCCATGTAATTCTCACCACAAATCTAGGAGTGGATATTATTATTGCCCCATCTTACAGACGTGGAAGCTGGGGTGCACAAAGGTTAACCTGACACCCAGGGGGGTTAAATCCCCTAAATCTATTCCCACTTGACCTCCTGAATGATTTGCCCTCTGTCTGCTCTGCATCCTGAGAACCAGTGGGTGGTCTGCCCAGAACTGAGATTCAGTTCAAGGACAGGGAACAGTGGGGACTGTTGCTTAGGTCTCATGGGCATGAGGTCCTAAATGTGGTGGCCTTACTGGCCACCTTACTGGTGCTGTTGTGGTATGGTGATGGGGGTACAGCACACGCTCCCTCTCATCAGCCAAGGCCAAGTCTGTCACATTTTGTCCTCCCTTGGAGTCAGCTGTGGAGCACAGATGTAGGGTCAGCCCCACTCAGGAACCCCTGGTAAAGCTCAGGTCACCATGCCTTGGGGGCCCATCCCCAAACGCCCTCTCCTAGAAACCAGGGAGTGGGCCCTGTCATTCCTGCATCACAGGCTCCTTTGTTCACCACCTTTGGACAGAAGGCCTGCCTGTGCTGGGTGCTGTGACAGTGTCCAGTGAGGGACAAGAGAGGAGGTCCCTGTCCTCATGGAGCTCAGCCTGGGAAGAGAGTCTGCAGATAGAAAGAGAAAGGGTCCACGCCACAACACCAGCATCCTGTATCGGAGTAGTCGATTCCTGGCCGCTATGTTTCTGACGAAGCTCCCTGCTAATGCACCTAGGAAAGCAGCAGCAGAAGGCCCAAGTGTTTGAGCCCTTGCACCCACATGGGAGACCCAGATGGAGTTCCTGGATCCTGGCTTCAGCCTGGACCAGCCCTAGCCCTTGCAGCCATAATGGGGGTGAACCAGTGGATGGAAGATCAATCTCTCTCTCTCTGACTTCCAAATAAATAAATCTTACAAATAAAAAGAGAGAGGGTCCCTGATAGCCACTGACACTGCTGGTGGCCCTGATTCCACACTAGGGGAGGCCACCAGAAGCAGGCCCTTCTAGATTACCCAGGAATGCCACAGGTTTACTGAGGCCTGAAGCTTGCACGGTATTAGTAGCCTATAGAATATAACATGCAAAATTATGAATACAAAATCAGGGCAAACGTGAAAGTCTACCAAGCATGTAAAAAGAAAGCACAGCAGGGGCCAGCGCTGTGGTGCAGTGGGTAAAGCCACTGCCTGTGACACCAGCATCCCATATGGACACCAGTTCAAGTCCCACCTGCTTCACTTCCAATCCAGCTAATGTTAATGGCCTGAGAAAGCAGCAGAAGATGGCCCAAGGGCTTGGGCCCTCCACCCACAAGGAAGACCTGCATGAAGCTTCTGGCTTTGGCTTGGCTCAGTCCTGGTCATTGAGGCCATCTAGGGAGTGAGCCAGTGATGGAAGATTCTCTCTCTCTCTCTCTCCCCTCCTCTTTCTATAGCTCTTTTAAAAAATTTCATTTTTTCAAAAAAAAAAAAAAAAAGCCACAGACCTACCATATGACCCAGCCATCCCATGCCTGGAAATTTACCCAAGGGAAATGAAATCAGTAAACAAACGAGTTATCTGCACCTCCATGTTTATTGCAGCTCAATTCACAAAAGCTAAGACATGGAAGCAACCTAAATGACCAACAACCTGAGACTGGATAAAGAAATTGTGGGATGTGTACATTATGGAATACTACATGGCAATAATTAAGAATGAAATCTGGTCATTTGCAACACAATTGAGCAGGCTGGAAAACCTCATACTTAGTGAAATAACCCAGTCCCAAAGAGACAAATAGCATTTGTCCTTCCTGATTTGGGCGAATTAATAGTGCTCCTAAAATGAAAGTTATAGAAGCGAAATGACACTTTTAGAATCAGTAACTTGAATAGTCCTTGATCTGACTGTTGAGTAACATCATAGTTACTTTTTATTTTGTATATCCTTTTTGTTTTGTTTTGTTTTATTTTTTTCTCTGTTTTCTTTTCTCTTCTTCATTCTATATGCTGAACTCGTCACGTAACATAGAGTTAACTAGGGCCGGTGCTGTGGCGCAGTAGGTTAATCCTCTGTCTGCGGCACTGGCATCCCATATGGGTGCCAGATCTAGTCCTATTCTGATCTAGGTCTCTGCTATGGCCTGGGAAAACAGTGGAAGACGGCCCAAGGCCCGCACCCATGTGGGAGACCCAGAAGCAGCTCCTGGCTCCTGGCTTCGGTTCGGGACAGCTTCGGTCTTTGCAGTCATTTGGGGAGTGACCCATCGGATGGAAGACCCTTCTATCTATCTCTCCTTCTCACTGCCTGTAACTCTACCTCTTAAATAAATAAATCTTAAAAAAAAAAAAAAAACAGTTAACCATATGTATTTTTTTGTTTTGTTTTGTTTTGGACAGGCAGAGTTAGACAGTGAAAGAGAGAGAGAAACAGAGAGAAAGATCTTCCTTTTCCATTGGTTTACCCCCCAAAGGGCCTCTACAGCCAGCCAGCACACTGCACCGATCCAAAGCCTGGAGCCAGGTGCTTCCTCCTGGTCTCCCATACAGGTGCAGGGCCCAAGCACTTGGGCCATCCTCCACTGCCTTCCCGGGCCACAGCAGAGAGCTGGACTGGAAGAGGAGCAACCGGGACAGAACCGGCGCCCCAACTCGGACTAGAACCTGGAGTGCTAGTGCTGCAGGCAGAGGATTAGCCTAGTGAGCCGCAGCGCCAGCCAACTGGATGTATTTTAAGTCAACTGGAAAAAGATCCCAATTAAAATAAGAGGGGGAATAAGAGATGGAGGAGATAGTTTATAACTGTAAAGCAGTATAGTTCTGCACATAGTCCTACAGACTTACTTCTAAGGGTACAGCCTAAAAACTTGACATGGGACTCCAAACCCATAAAAATTGGTGGTATAAATGCCATCTTAACTGTTAAAATGATCATATTAAATGTCAAAGTCAACATATAGATAGGTTTAAGTGTAAAAGTGATCATATAAATAACATCAAGTACCTGTTAATAATAATAGTATTAAAAAGGAAGGAAAGTCCAACATGGGAAGCAGTCCACACAGCAGACTCCTACAATGACATTCGCTGTAAATAACAAACACTCTGACCTCAGAATCAACCCTTGAGGCTGAAAGGCTTGTGAGAGCATCTCAGGCATGGAAAGCCAAGACTCTGTGGCAAAAAATATCCTACACGGAGGATCTCTGTGAGATCTCAGAAGGAGATACCTCAGAAGGAGGTACTCTTCTCTGAAGGGAGGAGAGAACATCCACTTTGCTTATGGCCATGTCCAAATACCAATGGAGTCTATGGTCACAGAAGGCTTGTGACCTTGGCAGCCCATGGCAAGAGCCTCGGATGATTACTGATATCATAAATAAGAGTGTGAATTGCTAAAGGAACAACAGGAGTCACTGTGCACTTACTCCCCATGTAGGACCTCTGTCCCTAATGAGTTGTACTATGAGAATCGTCTGTAAATTTTATTCCCAGACTGCACTCTATATGTTGTGTGTGTGCGTGGGTGCAAAATGTTGAAGTCTATGCTTAGTGTATACTCTCTGTGTATAAAGTCATACTAAAAATGAACCATAATGAAGAAGGAGATGGAAGAGGGAGGTGGGATGGGAGTTGGCAGGGTGGGGGGAGGGTGGGTATGGGGGAAAGAACCACTGTATTCCTAAAGCTGTATATATGAAAAACGTATTCATTAAATAAAAACTTTTAAAAAAGCACAGTAGACAACTAATTTTGAAGACTTACCCATTCCATAAACCTCACAAAATACAGACAAATAAAAAAAATGCTGCGTGCTTTTACTGCCTGACACACCTCTATAACATTCTGTCCTGTGTCTGACGTGGGCTTGCCCCCTTTGATCCTCGTGTGAACACATCACGAGGGCCCCTCCCAGGGCCTACCCAGGAAGGGGCAGGGCAAGTTCGGGGCCTGAAAGTTCATGCTTCATTAGCTTCTCTGTAATGTCACCCTTAGATCTACCTCCTTTACCTGAGTCCTCTGAATGATCCTATCTCCTGGGCATCACTACTACCCCATTTCACAGATTAGGTAACCGAGGCTCCAAAAGGGAATGGGTTGTGTGAGCTGCTCTCCACAATGGCCTGGGTCCTTGGGTTTCTCAAATAGACTAAGACACAGCCCTGGCCCACAGTGCTCTCATGCTGGAAGGAAAAAGCAACACGTGAAATCTAGAAAGGCTTTAGAAAAGACCAACTATGATATATGCTCTTGCTTCCTTTTCTTTTATTGTATCCAGATCTTCATCAACTTGCACCTCTTCCAGGAAGCCTCTCTGGATTCTGTGCACCTGCTATGGTCTCTTCCTCTTTGCGTCACTGAATGAATATGTGTCCCATGTCTGCTCTCCTGTCACCAGGGAGGGTGGTGAGTCAAGGTCCCTCCCCAGGATGCTGTTTCCTGAACTGAGAAATCATCTCTAAGACCCCTTTCAACTATACAATTATAGCATTCTATTATTCTGCTTTTTGAAATTATTTTTTATTTATTTGAGAGACAGAGACAGCAAACTCTCATAGGCTGTTTCACTCTGTAAATGCCCGCAATGGCTGGGGGCCGGCCCAAAGCCAGAAGCTGGGAACCCAATCCAGATTTTCCAAGTGGGTGGCAGTGACTTAACTACTTGAAGCATCACCGGCTGCCTCCCAGGATCTGCCCCGACAGGAAGCTGCAGTAGGACCTGGAGCTGGGCATTGAACCCAGACTCTCAGATATGGAACACAGGCATCTTAACTACCAGCCCAAACACCTGCTCCTATGGCTCTGTTTTTCCTTTGTTTTTAAGATTTACTTTATTTATTTGAAAGGCAGAGTTACACACACATATACAGACACACAGATCTGCCATTCACTGGCTCACTGCAAATGGCTGCAATGGCCAGGCCAAAGCCAGGGACTTTTTTCCCCTCTCTCAGGTTGACTACTTGTTTCTGTCTTGACAGCAACTTCTCTTCCTGGAAGAAGCCTTCTTTAACCCCTTTGTGTTGTGGTTTTTCTTTCTTTTTTTTTTTCCCCAAAAATGTTTATTTTCATCTACCTGAAAGGTAGAGTGACAGAGAGAATAAGAGTGTGAGAGAGAGACAGAGATCACTCCCCAGATGCCAGCAACTGCCAGACCAAAACCAGAAGCCAGGAGTTTCTTCTGGGTCTCCCACATGGATGCAGAGGCTCAAGCACTTGGGCCATCTCCTGCTGCTTTCCCAGGTGTGTTCATAGGGAGCTGGATCGGGAAGCAGAGCAGCTGGGACTTGGAGTGATGCTCTGATATGGGATGTGGGTGTCCCAAGCAGCAGCTTAACCAGCTGCACCACAGCGAAAACCCCTGTTTTGCTTAGTCTTGACAATATACAGGTGAGAAAGCTGAGACTCAGAGAGATCAGATCATGGGCCTGGCTGTGCAGCTAAGGAGCCACAGACTGGGGCCTGTGACAGGCTCTGAGTCCCTTTACTGGGCTCTACTGTATGACTACAACACACTGCGGCACTGACTTCAGTGTGGAGAAGTTCTGCAGAGAGAATCGCACGCTGGGTGGGGGACTGTGTCTGCAGGGTGGATTTACAGGTGCTTTTACTTTCTGTCCCATCTCTCGGTGTTGTTTTGCAACATGCTGTAGCCGTCCTCAGAGACAGCACTACAGATGAAGACACAAGTACCCCCAAAAGTCGCTGCTGCTGTATCTCTTCTGCCCAGGACCTGGGCACCCTCCCCTCACTGCTCCCTCTCCCAGCTGGGGCTGCGTGCCTGCCTGGAGTCCCCAGGTTCACTGATAAAGACTCTGTGGCCAGACAAGCCCCATATCGGGCCTGAGCAGTGCCTGCAGCTCTGTCCATCTGGTGCCCCCAGGGAGGGTGGGACTCCAGGGCCCTGCGATAACAGGAGTTGCAGGGGTTGGGGGGAGGGAGGCAGTGAGGACCTGGGACTGGGGGCTTCAGCAGGGCCACAGCATGGTGAGCCAGGGCTGCTGGCAGGACATCCGAGGCTCTGAGGCCCAGAGAAGGTGTGACCCGTGCAGCCTGTGTTGTGGCCCTGGTTCTGTGTGCTGTGCAGCCCTGGGCATGTGTCAGCCCTTCTCTGATCCTCAGGTTCCCCCTGGCATTCCTTAGTTCCATTCTGACCCTCATTTGGGAAGGAAGGTGGGTGTGAAACCCCAGGGTGTGTGCAGGCAGCACTATGGATGCCCAAGATGTGCGCAGCCTCCAAGTGGAACCACCAGATACACAGAGATGCAAATGTGCCCCCCACCACTGTGAGCCTATACACAGGCCTGCCTGCAGAGCCCAGGACAAGGCCCTGCCAGGCCATGGCTTGTTTACTTGTCCAAAGGTCAGCCTCAGCTGCTGAGAGTCTGCAGCTGTGTCCTCAGGACGCAGATAACCCGTGTCCTGGGCAGGCAGCGGAGACCAGCGCTGGCCTCTCGGGGAGCGCCCCTGCCGGTACCACTGCTGCTGCAGGCCCTCCATGTCATGTGCCTAGGACTCCCTCCAGCCAAGCTGGCCTGGGCCCCACTCAGCTGCCACTTTCATGCCACTGGGTGCTGCCACCTCCCAAGTCTCAGTCTCCCCATTTGTGGAGTGGGGAACATCCCAGGTCTTACCCGCTAGGGTGCGGTGAGCAGTGAGTGAGCTAAGGTGAGGCGTGGCGTTGGGTGAGGGGCAGGGCCCACCCAGGGCTCGGAGTGTTATTCCTGATGGAAGGAGGCGGAGAGCTCGCCCGTCTCACATCTCACACTCCTCCACCGTCTTCCCTGCAGTGTTTCCCAGTGCTGGTCCCTCTTCCTGCTGCCCCATGATGACTGGCACACGCTTCTCACACCCGTGAAAGCTCCCAGGGAATCCACAGTCCAGCTGTGGTGTTAGGACTCGTCCATGAAACCTCCAAAAGCGGCATCTTCTCCCCAGGAATGGGGTACCCATGGCTGGGATCAACCCTCGCCAGGGGTCTAACATACTATCTCCACTCTCCCCCTAGGAGACAGAAAATGGCAGAGTGGGAACGTCGTCAGTGACCTCCCGGGAGCCGCAATCCCTGGGGAGGTGGGCTCCTCCCTGCTCTGCTCGTGACAATGACCATGGGCAGGGCCCACCTGTGGGTGACTTGCATCTTTATCTACACACATGGCTGGAGGCCCAGGGGCCACACTCTGGGGACTCTATGGACAGAAATGCTAGTGTAGGGCCACTTGTTCAAGCAAATTTCTGGGAGCATTTTTGCCTGTTTTCTGGTAAAAGCACAAACTTGGAAGTAATTCAAATGATTATTTGCAGACAGCATATGGTCCACCCCTCTTAGAGCACACTATGGATGCCCCAAATACGCACGGAATCCCTCAGAAATGCTCCCAAGATTCACTAGCAGCTTAAAGAAGCCCGTGGAGAAGAATTCTGAGGACACATAGACCCACATTTTTCCTCTGAACACCTGTGTATAGCAGCAACCCAGGTGTCCTGGCATAGCCAAGTTCTGGAAGGGTTTACAGCAAATGTTTGACATCATTCATGCCAAGTTCTAGTGTGGTGACTGACCTTGGGAAGTGACAAGGCTCACTGTTTCTTCCCTTGCAAGTCTGTAATAACAAATCTCATAAGGTTGAAATGAGACTATAACTAATCCTTGCACCTTATTTGCAACCCCAGATGCATTCCATAGGTTATCGCAAAAGTATCTCAGAACCAGTCTGCTAAAGGCTGACTCATCCATCTGTCTTTGCTGCCACCTACTGGCCCCAAGCGAGAAGGCATCTGCTGGAGGGCTTGTGCTCCATTTTCCCCTTTATGTCACTCACAATTTACTGAAGGCCCACAAACAACGCGTCAGACTGTGCCTTCTCACAAGAATGAGTGTAACAACCACCCTTACGCCCATGAATAGTGAGGATGAAGTGTAGTAATACGTGTAAAGCCTTTCACCCTGGCCCTGACACGGAGAACACTCTAGAAATGGTAATTACTGGTACGGATCCTTCCCAGCTTCCCATGGGGTCACGTCCCGATAAACCCATTGTAAGCTGACAATACTGTAAATGGGCAGTGCACGTAACCCACCCAACCTAAGGGGCGCCACATCTCAGCACCACGCTATGCTGTGCTGAGTGCAGGTTTACACAGCTACCCAGGAGCTGCCTCGTGTTGGGAGAGACGGTCAGAACAGGGCCTTGCTAGCTCAGGAACAGACCCAAATTCGAAATTCAAACGGTGGTTTCTACTGTGTATTGCTTTTGTACCATCATAAGGTCACAAGTCTTAGCCCGAGCCCTTGTAAGTCAGAAACCATCTGTATGCATTACACCCATTTCATGGATTCAGAACTTGAGGCTCAGAGAAGTCAAAGTAACTTGCCTGAGGCTACTCAGCTAATCAGAAGAGCTCAGATTAGAATCCTGGTCTGCCCTGTGGCTGCCTCACTGTGCTCCAGCCCTCTGGCCCTCCTCACCCCTCACTGTGGGTCAGAGGTAACGCTCAGTTCCTTGCCACACTGGCAGGGCTCCTCCTATGAGGCACTGTGCTTCTTCAAAGCTGCAAGCCAAGAAGCCAGTCAGCTGGCAAGATAGCCGGCACACTCACCGGGCCCAGCTCCGCCTCCAGGGGAGGGCCCTGTACAAGGGTTCCCAGGCCACAATGGGGCCCTGCCAAGCCTTCCTGCCACACTGGCATCGCCAACTTGTTTCCATCAAAGAACATTGAGAAAAATCAAGCCCCACCCTCGGGCACCATCATTTCATAAAAGAGAAGGGCATTTTAACAACTAGATATGTAGAGTTCAGAATCAAGACCAGGCCATGCTGGGCAGATACACAGAGCCCTGGAGCAGCTCCCAGGTTGCCTGGAGTTGTCTCTGCAGCATTTTGCTGCTTACACCAGCACTGGGAACCTCTTCCCCGCCTCCTCCACCGTCAGAGAGACTGCACCCCTGCCAGGGGAAGCAGAGAGGGGGGCCTGGGCATCCACACAGGTCCCACAGTGTCCAGCACATCACACCACCAGCTACATGAATGAATGAGTCAATAACTGAAGGAAAGCCCTCGGCTGGAAGCATCATGCTCATCCCCAACTTCAGATGAGGAAACCTGGTCCCATAAGGCTGGGTGACAGGTGCAAGGTTTCAGGGCTAGAAAGGAGATGCATCTGCAGGTGCCTCACATGCCAAAAATGCCTTCCCCGAGCCTGGATAACTGAAGCCACAGCCCTAAGCCACAGGAAGAAGGCTGGCGGTCCCCTACGCCAGAGAGGCTATTCAACCCGCCCAGAGGGACTTAGTGTGGCTGTGGGGGGTCAGCCCCATGGGGACAGTGCTGGAGGAGTGTTGGTCAATTCTCAGTGCACCCTGAGAACCTGGGTGCGGCTCACCAGTTCCCCTGGTTGGGATGAGGTCCATGTAGGCTCACTGAGGTCTACAGCCTGGCTCTTGCTCTCTCTCTTGCTGGACCTGCAGCCTGGGGTGCAACTGAAATGCAGGGTGGGCCTGAGGTCTTGTGGCCTATCTCTCCCAGCAGGTGCTCCTCAGTGGTCCTCATCCCTGCAAGAAGGGGCCCCAAGGTGACAGCGCAGTAGGTGGGCACCAGGGAAATCTGCAGCCAGACGGGCCCTATGCAAAGGCAGCCAGAGCCCCGGCAGGTGGCCAAGGCCATCTTCACCTGCAAGCTTCTCCCCTTTCTGTTTCCTGCAGCCCGAACCTGTCCGGTCTCTCAGGGCCTCCCCTGCTGGGCCTCCAGGACCACCACTTACTACGGGTTCCCTGTGACTTCCCTGCTTGAGGTGTGCACAGCCTGGAGGTGGGGGGACTTCTCTCTGCACCCCCAGACCCCATATGCCCAGAACAAGATGCAGACCTTTGTTTCCTATTTACTGGGTCTCAGGAGGAGCCAAACTTAACTCACACACAAAAATCCCCAGGGTGGAGCTACGGCCATCCCTGTGGACTGGAAAAAGGAGCCTGGTAGGGCACAGGTTGAACAATGGATTGAAATCAAACAGCCGGTTCCTGGTGTCAGTCCTGGAAGGTGAGACAGCCATGTGCGAGATCACAAGGTTTTCTCACCAATTCATTCTCTGGAACGCTCCGTCCAAGGGAGATATGAAGTGAGTCCCAAATCTAATTGTAAGTGTTCTAATAACCACATTAAAAGACGGAAAAGCAAACAGGTGAAGGTAATGCTAATATTTGATTTAAACTACCATATATAGAATATTACATTTTAACATGTGATCAACACAGAACTAATAACGAGATATTTTCCATTCTTGCATGGAACCATGAAATCTGGCTGGTAAAACCAAGGCATGACATAATAATAAACATATGGAAAAGATAAGGATGCCTCAGTCATTAGATCTTAGTGACTGCAGGAAGACAAGAAAGAGAAACAAGAAGTTTAATTACTAGAAAGCAAGAGTGAAAACGATTTATCAGTGATAGGATCAAGCATATAAAGGACTCAAGAGAATCAACTGCACTAACCTTTAAAACTCGTCTGAGATTTCAGCAGATGGTGAGACATGAAATCAACACAGGGAACTAAGCAGCCTTTTGAAATTCAACAATGATAATCGTTCATAAATTATAATAGAATAAAGCCCCTAGGTGTTCAAGCTCAAATCATAACAAAGAGCCACATCAAATTTTTGAAAGTAAGCGGCAGAATTTAGGAAAGACCATTAAGTGGGAGCTCAGGTGCTCTGTTCCGTGCACTGTGGGGGTGAGACACGCCTCCCTGGGCAGAAGCTTGTCCATATGGATCGAAAGTTAAAGAGCCATATTCTTTCTTTTGGAATATCTGTGTTGCAGAAGCTTTGTCTATTCCAAAGGCAGAGTGACAGACAGAAGGAGAGATGGAGAGGGATCTTCCATCTCTCCAAATGTCCTTAACAGCCAGGAGCCTGGGATTCAATCCAGGTGGCCCACATGGGTGGCAGGGACCCAAGCATTTGAGCTATCACCTGTTGCCTCCCAGAACGCTCAGGAGCAGGAAACTGGAATCCGAGCAAAGAAGCCAGGACTCCAGCTGGCACTGTGATATGGATGCTGGAGTCCCAAGTGGCAGCTTAATTTGCTGTGCCAAAACACCTGTCCCCTAAAGTACTTTTATGAATTTTTGATTTCACATGGTACTTCGTCACTTATCAATGGGAACATTACACTTCGAGGTAAAATGTTTGTGTGTGAAGGGGGCTAGCACTGTGGTGTAGTAGGTTAAGCCTCTGCTTATGGTGCCAGCATCCCATATGGCCACTGGTTTGAGTCCCACCTGCTCCACTTCTGATTCAGCTCCCTGCCAATGGCCTGGCAAAGTAGCAGAAGATAGCCCAAGGACTTGGGCCTTTGAACCCGTGTGAGAAACCTGGAAGAAGCTCCTGGCTCCTGGTTTTAGATCAGCCCAGCTCTGGTCATTGTGGCCATTTGGAGAGTAAACCAGCATATGGAAGATACTTTTCTCTGTCCCTCTCTTTGTAACCTGCCTCCCAAATAAATAATTTTTTTTAAAGGGAAAATCTTGGGGCATGTGCTTGGCCTAGTGGTTAAGACCCAAGCTGGGACACCCATATCGTATACTGGAGTACCTCAGTTCCAGTCCTGCTCTGCACTCTGTTCCAGCTTCCTGCTAATGCACACCCTGGGAGGCAGCAGGTGATGGTTCAAGTGTTGGAGACTCTGTCATCCACATGGGAGACTCGCATGGACTTCCCAATTCCTGGCTCCTCAGCCCAGTCCCGGCTGTTGTGGGCATTTGGGGAGTGAGCTGGCAGATGGAAGTTCTGTCTCACAAAGTAAACAAATCTTAATAAATACAAAAATCTCTTTGCCTTCCACGCCCCAGAATTCACAACACTGAGTATGTATACTTCCAGACCTTTCTATACATGCCCATGCACACACAGAAGTATGTGGATATATTATTCCATAACTAGGTGTGTTAACACTTTGACTTGGAACTCGTCCAGGAATCTGCTATGTTTTATTATTTTATTGTCACTTTATTCCCTTACTGATGGCTACCTAATAGTAAAAAAGGGAAAAGAGAGAAAGAAAAGAAAAAATAAATTAATAAAGCAACGGGAAGGAAGAGAGAGACAGAGGCAGGAAGAGACAAGGAAGATAAAGGAACCTGCCTTTGCTACAAAGGTTTGTAAGGCTCCCTTCACATACACTATGGGGAGACAAAGACACGGACACGAGGCGTCGCTGTGCGGGTTACCGGCTGGTGCGTGAAACAGCGCCCGCCTCTGCCCCACGCGCTGCCAGCCTTTCCACCGCGTCTCTGCCCCAGGATTCAGGATTAGGAGCCTTCTCGCGGCGTCCACCCAGTTAACCCCCACGCTCCCAGACAGACGCGCCTTCCAAGGTGAGCCGGGGTCGCGGGTCAGGTGCCTGTGTCTCCCAGCCCAGTGGCCAAGAGCCCGACCTTTCTCGCTTCCGCACCACCCGGCATCGCGGCTCGGTGTTGATCGCCCCCACGTGGCGGAATTTATTAGTGACCCCGGCTCACACCCGCCTGCGCTCCAAGCTGGTGCTGCAGGTGCAGCTCTTGCGAAAGTCACCAAGCCACTGTGATCACACTCCAAACACTCCGGCTCGAGAAGCCCCGCCCTTCCCCGCGCCCCCCAAAGTGGATTGTGGGGAATAGGGGAGATCCTAAACTCTGGCTGCTAACCTTGGCTGAGCATTCCACCAGTGAGATCAGGGCAAGCACTCCCCCTTGGAACAGGTTTATCAGGCAACAAACATTTAATTCTAACACTGCTCACACGTCTAGCTCTGTGTTAGGCTCTCTGTGTGTTTAGGGGATGGGGCCGAGTACAAAAGCAGATCAGGAGCAAGTATTGGGGTGTACATTTAAAGCTGCCAAGCGGGCATCCCTTTTGGGCACCGATTTGAGTCCTCGTAGCTCCAATTCCGATCCAGCTCTCTGCTAATGATATAGGAAAAAACAGAGGAAAACAGCCCAAGTGTTTGGGCTCCTGCCACCACGTGGGAGACCCTAAAGAAGCTCCTGGCTCCTGGTTTCGGCTTGACCCAGACCTGACCACTGCAAACATCTGGGGACTGAGCCAGCAGGTGAAGATCTGTCTCTGTCTCTCCCTCTCTCTCTGGGACTTTCGAATAAATAAATAAATAAATAAATAATCTTTTTTAAAAAGTCAGATCGGACTCCACCTTGCTCCTCTATGTTAGGATCCCGCGCCCCTCCATGCCTACTCCCACCCACACCTACCCACGCCAGATCATCTGGTTGTCTGAAAAGCAGAGCTGCTCTCAGTGGCCCTGGCTGCCCCTAACCCCTGCATCCCCCAGCATGTGGGCAGGGAATGGCAGCAGGCCAAAGACATGTCCATGGAGTTTCCTGGGAGTAGGGGAAGAGCCGCGGGCAGAGAGCTGTGGGGCTGAGCTGTGATGGAGGGCATGGTGGTTCTTTGCTGTGAGAATTCGCTTTGGTCCTGCCCTTTCTGTATCAGCCTCCTCTCCGTTTACAGTCACCCCAAGCTCTCCTACTCTCAAGTGACCTTTAGCCTTGCAGCTCTCACCTCACTCCCTGCTGCCTCCTGGCACTCAGCTTTCTTCCTTGTGACTGGGCTAAGTGGGCCGGGCATGGCTCCTTGTCCTTGTGGACTTCCGTCCAGGGATGGTGGTACCCAGGCTCACGGGTCAGGCCCTTCTCTAGGATGGGTAAACCGCCCTCCTCCATACCAGGGGCTGATAGGCATCTCCTCAGAGCCTGTGTAATTCTTATTTCTTTAGTTCTCAACTTAAGCTGAGATTTTTTTTTTTTTTGAGTTAAAAAGCCAGCATTTAACACTAAGGACGGTTATATACAAATTGCCTGCTTCTTTCCTAAAATGGAAGCTTGCACCTCTCTCCCACTCCCCGCTCCAGATTGCTCAGCATGGGGCACAGACCTCACCTGGCCCTGGACCCTCACCTGTGAGACCCCATGAGCTGGAAAGCAACCTTTTCTGGTGAGGGGTGGTATGTGCACCCCAGGACCCATCACTAAGCTTGGAACGTGGTAGGAACTCAGCAAACATTAGCTGAATAAACGAATGAATAAATGTGTGTGACACCACATCCAAATTTATGTCCTTCATCCTGGCATTCAATGCCCTCCTTCATTGTGCCCACAACTACCAACAACTGAAAGTAGCCAGGTCAGTGGTACACCACAGATGGCTTTACAGCTCCGCAGAAAATCCCAGTGATCCTGTCAACAGCCCTTGGGGAGATGAATTCTCTCTCCCTATTTGATGAACAGGGAACCCAAGGTTTAGAAAGGTGAAGCACTGGCCAGGGGTCAGGCAGCTTCTTTGGAGGGGCAGAGCTGGAGCCGAAACTCAGACCTGCATGACTACCGGCTCAGTCTTTTCCACTTTTCTCACCAGCTGTGGTCAGTCTAGGGACCCCAATTCAGTCCCAGTCCACTCCACAGGCCTCTGCCAGGCAGGACGCTATGGCAGAGATGGGACCACACAGAGAAGCCCTCTGGCCCTGCCCTCCCGATTCTCCTTTTGCCAGGCAATCTTGCAAGCCCCATCCCAGTCACTAGGAGCTCTGGCTGTGGAGCCAGCAGCCTGCATTTTCATGAGATTTTGATCCAACCAACGGGTCTGGGGCCTCTGGCTTGTAAGAAGGGCTGGTCTCAAGGGACCAAACAGGGAGCTCAGGAAATCCTCCACCCTACCAGCCATCTGGGAGCTTCAGGCAGAGGTGGGCATTGTCCACTTGTTTATTAACCAGGACCAGGCATGGGTGGGCATTCCACAGTGAGTAAACCAGACCCTGGCCCTGTCTTGGGCTTGCCGTCTCTGGAGAGACAAAGGAAGCAACATGCAACCGGAGATGTGCTGTTAAAGGCAAATATGGGGAGGAATGAGGGACTTCGGGGGGTCCATCAGAGGCAGGAGGAAGGAGGAATTGGGGAGATGCCCTCCACAAGCCAGGCTGTGTGGAAAGGGAGGAAAGGGAGGAAAGGGAGGAAAGGGAGGAAAGGGAGGAAGTAGAGCTACCTGCGGAAAAGTGACTTACTCTAAGGAATCTGCTCAAGTAATCATGGGGGCAGAGCAGTCCTGAGAGCTCAGGGTGCATGCAGTTCCGGTCCAGTCGGAAGGTGGGAGAAGGATCAGGCAGGAAGATGGCTGTGCACCGGTCCTCCGTGGCCTGCAGGAGGCCCACTGCGCAGGCAGGAGCGATCAGCTGGGCTTCGCTAATTCAAAAGTGAGTTTCCAGTTTGAATGGCCAGATGCAGCCTTCAAAGCAGACACACTCAGAAACAATGCTTGGCCAGACAGCTGGGCACCCAGTGAGCGAGTCCCGCTGACACTGTTGGGCAGTGGGAGGTGTGGGACCAGGCTCGCCCTGCTCTTACCCACATGGAAGGCCATCAAAGAGGGGAGGGGAGATCGTGGGCCTTGCCTCCTCCAGCAGTGGGGAGAGGCCCGACCCACACAGACCAGGCCGCAGTCGGCACTGGGCTCCTGTGCCAGAGACCCCACCTCTGATTAGGACTCCCACTTGGGTATTGTCTTTCTTTCTCTCAAAATTTATTTATTTATTTATTTGAATGTCAGAGTTACGCAGAGAGAGAAGGAGAGGCAGAGAAAGAGAAGTCTTCCATCCACAGGTTCACTCCCCAGTTGGCTGCAACTGCCAGAGCTGCGCTGAGGCCAGGAGCCAGGAATCAGGAGCTTCCTCCAGGTCTCAGGGGTCCAAGGACCTGAGCCGTCCTCTACTGCTTTCCCAGGCCATAGCAGAGAGCTAAATAGGAAGTGGAACAGCCGGGACTTGAACCAGGGCCCATATGGGATGCTGGCACTGCAGGCAGCGGCTTTACCCGCTATGCCACAAAGCCGCCCCGGGTATGCACTCTCACAGGGGCTGGAGGCTCTGTTCCTGGAGAAGCCACTGGGGCAGGCCCAGCTCGGGGTGCTGGCCTGTGCCAGGCCCTTGTGAAAGCCAGGTTGCACCTGAGCCACTGCTGACATTTATGAGGTGCCCAGGAAGGGCTGCCTCCAACATACAAGGAATGTTCATCAGGCCACGCTGGCGCTCGGCTCCCTTGTGGCCTGCCTTAGGGCCATTTTGTTTTACCTTGTTCCCCTCCAGGTTCCCCAGGCACTGCGGTGGGCACAGTGCACTGGAGCCAGACATGTCAAAAGAGGAAATCCAAATGGCCAACAGGCACATGAAAAAATGTTCAAGATCACTAGCAATCAAGGAAATGCAAATCAAAAGCACGGAAGGGCAGGGGCTGTGACAGGTGGAACATGCAGTCCCGTCCCCAGCTCCCACTCTCAGCTGCTGGCTCTTTCCAGGGTCTCCGCTCAGGGAGGGGGTGAGGAGAATCACCTGGAAAAGGAGCAGACTGCAGAGCCTAAAGGCACCGCTTTGGTGTCAGACCCAACAGGGCCCAAACTGGAGCCCAGAGGGTGAGGCTTGCTCCTGAGGTCCAGTTACTGTGTCTGCTGTGGGCCTCTCCCCCTTTTGGGGCTGTCACAGGAGAAAAAGGGAATGACAATCAATGGAGTAATCCTGTGCATTTTTGCCTGGAAAGGATTAGAAGATGACCCAAGTGCTTGGACCCCCGCACCCACGTGGGAGACCCTGAAGAAACTCCTGGCTGCTGGTTCCTGGCTTGGGATCAGCTCAGCTCCAGCCTTTGCAGCCATCTGGGGAGTGAAACAGTGGGTGGAGACATTCCTTTCTCTCTCTCTTCCTGGAACCTACCCCTCAAATAAATAAATTTTTTTTAAAGATTTATTTATTTATTTGAAAGTTACACAGAGGAGAGGCAGAGAGAAAGAGAGAGAGGTCTTCTGTCCACTGGTTCACTCCCCAATTGGCCACAATGGCCAGAGCTGAGTCAATCTGAAGCCAGGAGCCAGGAGCTTCTTCCGGGTCTCCCACATGGGTGCAGGGGCCCAAGCACTTGGGCTATCTTCTACTGCTTTCCCAGGCCATAGCAGAGAGCTGGTTTGGAAGACGAGCAGCCGGGACTAGAACTGGCGCCCATGTGGGATGCCAGCGCTTTAGGCCAGGGCATTAACCAGCTGTGCCACAGTGCCGGCCTCTAAATAAATAAATTTTAAAAACCTTAAAAACAAACAAACAATCAAAAAAAACCTTGTCTCTCTCTCTCTCACTGTCCACTCTGCCTGTCAAAAAAATAAATAAATAAATAAAATTAAAAAACCTGCCCCTTACCTCAGCCTCTGTGAATTTGTGTTTTGTACTTGTGTTTGGGCCGGCGCCCTGGCTCAATAGGCTAATCCTCTGGCTGTGGCACCAGCACACCGGATTCTAGTCCCAGTCGGGGGGGCCGGATTCTGTCCCAGTTGCTCTCTTCCTGTCCAGCTCTCTACTGTGGCCCGGGAAGGCAGTGGAGGATGGCCCAAGTCCTGGGCCCTGCACCCGCATGGGAGACCAGGAGGAAGCACCTGGCTCCTGGCTTCGGATCAGCGCGGTGTGCCAGCCGCAGCCCGCCGGCCGCAGTGGCCATTGTGGGGTGAACCAACAGAAAAGGAAGACCTTTCTTTCTCTCTCTCTCTCATTGTCCACTCTGCCTGTCAAAAAAAAAAAAAAAGAATTTGTCTTTGAATTTGTGGTTTGCTCGGTCACGTGTGTCCCACTGCAGTTCTCTGCTATTCAGATAAATATCACTGCTCCTCCAAAAACCTTACCCTGCTATTTTTCAGCTTGCTGCCACCACCTCACAACACTGTGTCCCCTGCTATCCCCAGGTTGTCTGTGATCCTGCATCCGTTCTAGCCTTGCACCCCTAGAGCTGGGCAGCCCACCAGCACTGGCATTGGTGTGGCCTTCGGGGAGCACAAGGTATGGCAGCCATCCTTTATACCCTTGGCAGATCAAAGTCATTCCTCAGAATATTTCGGAGAAGATACTGCAGCTCAGAAGTTGTAACAGCATTAATTAGCATATCAATAGCATGATTTTTTTTTTTTTTTTAGTTATTTATTTGACAGGTAGAGTTATAGACAGTGAGAGAGAGAGACAGAAAGGTCTTCCTTCCGTTGGTTCACCCCCCAAATGGCCGCCACGGCTGGCGCTGCCTGATCCGAAGCCAGGAGCCAGGTGTCCCCTCCTGGTCTCCCATGCGGGTACAGGGCCCAAGTACCTGGGCCATCCTCCACTGCCCTCCCAGGCCACAGCAGAGAGCTGGACTGGAAGAGGGGCAACCGGGACTAAAACCCGGCACCTATATGGGATGCCGGTGCCACAGGCGGAGGATTAACCAAGTGAGCCACAGCGCCGGCCCCAATGATTTATTAATTGTTAAAAATATTTATTTATTTATTTATTGGAAAGTCAGAGTTACAGATTGAGAGAGGGATAGACAGAGATCTTTCTTCTGCTCGTTCACTCCCCAGATGGCTGCAAAGGCCAGGACTGGGCCAGGCTGCAGTGACCCTAGGTGAACCTCTCTGACATCCACACTTCTGACGCGACCACAGCTCTAGATGTCACCCTGGCCATCTCGCAACAGGTCTGCAGCCTGAATGAATCCTAAGGAAGTTAAATTAGAACCGGGCCTTGTGTGAGCAGGAGTGTCACCTAAAGCAGCTCTAGTCCTGGGGCCGGTGGTGGGCATTCAGGTGGGCAGGGTGGGGGCCTGGGGGTTATCTGCCAGCCTGGTAAAAGCCCCTGCTCCTGGGAGGCCTTGTGGCTGCAAACCCCTTGTGCCCCGCACCCCTACCTGCTATCCTCCCGGTTGGCATCATTGCAGCATTACAGCACTTTCCTAACCCTTTCCCTAGAGCCCCCACGGAGGGAGGCCTGGATCCCTGCACCAGAAACCCATGTCCTCCTGGAAGGGAAGCTAAGTTAAGTTAAGCTAAGCTAAGTTAAATCAGCTTAACTCCCTGCTTTATTTTTTTTCTTTTTTTGACAGGCAGAGTGGACAGTGAGAGAGAGAGAGACAGAGAGAAAGGTCTTCCTTTTGCCGTTGGTTCACCCTCCAATAGCTGCTGCGGCTGGCGCGCTACGGCCAGCGCACCGCGCTCATCCGATGGCAGGAGCCAGGTGCTAGGTGCTTTTTCCTGGTCTCCCATGGGGTGCAGGGCCCAAGCACTTGGGCCATCCTCCACTGCATTCCCGGCCACAGCAGAGGGCTGGCCTGGAAGAGGGGCAACCGGGACAGAATCCGGCGCCCCGACCGGGACTAGAACCCGGTGTGCCAGTGCCGCAAGGCGGAGGATTAGCCTGTTGAGCCACGGCACCGGCCCTTGCTTCATTTTTAATTTGTGGAAATTTTCACACACACAAGAGTAAAGAGCTCAGCCTATGTCTGAGTTACTACCCAGCTTCAATGACCATCAGTGTATTGCCTCATTTAATTCCTCTATCCTTAGCCACTTTTTTTTTTTAACTTATGAAACAAAGCTCAGATATTTTGTTTGGCACCTCCAGATTCATCAATTTGCATCTCAAAAATCAGGAATAATTTCTTATATAATATAGTCATCAAGTGATTATTCCACTTAACCAATTTTCAGTTTTTTAATGCTATCTAATCCTTAAGTCAAATTAAAATGTTTTCAGTTGTCAAAATTCTTGCCCCAGGATGTTCCTGCTTGTAATTACATATTTATTTGATTTTTTTTTGACAGGCAGAGTGGACAGTGAGAAACAGAGACAGAGAGAAAGGTCTTCCTTTTTTTGTTGGTTCACCCTCCAATGGCCGCTGTGGCCGGCGCAATGTGCTGATACGAAGCCACAAGTCAGGTGCTTCTCCTGGTCTCCTATGCGGGTACAGGGCCCAAGGACTTGGGCCATCTTCCACTGCCCTCCAGGGCCACAGCAGAGCTGGACAGGAAGAGGAGCAACCGGGACAGAATCTGACACCCCGACCGGGACTAGAACCCGGGTGTTCCGGCACCACAGAAGGAGGATTAGCCTATTGAGCCGCAGCGCCAGCCTGTTTGATTGTTTGATTATTCCCTCCAGCCTACCCTCAGATTCAGGCTCTGGGCGGTTGGGCTCTATTTTTTTTAAATGTAATTGATTAATTAATTAAAGATTTTTATTTGAAAGGCAGAGAGAGAGAGAGAGAGAGAGAGAGAGAGAGAGAGAGAGAGAGAGAAACAGGCAGACAGTGGTCTTCCATTTTTGGCTCACTCCCCAAATGCCTGCAACAGCTAGGGCTGAGCCAGTCCAAAGCTAGGAGTCTGGAACTCAATGCAGATCTCTGAAATACAATGCAGGACCCAAATACTTGAACTATCACCTGTTGTCTCCCCGAGTGCACATTAGCAGGAAGCTGGAATGGGAAGCAGAGCTGGGACTTGAACTCAGATACTCTACAATGGAATGTGGGTGCCCCAAGTGGTATCTTCACAGCTGCACCAAATGCCTGAGTTGAGCTCTATTTGATTGACTTTTTTAAATTAAATATTTGAATCTATATATAGCAGCTTAGGCAAATGAAGGGCCAAACAAAGTCAACTTATTACTCTCTTTTTCAACTGTGTCTGCAAAGCAGTGAAATATCTCGAAGTGCTGGGGGTCCTGGCCCCCACAGGGAAGAGTGTGCCAGAGGATGTCACAGCACTGGGATAAAGAGAAGCCAGGTTCCCAGGTGTGGCAGGGTTGAGCCTCCAGATCCAGCTGTGCCTGAAGTGAAGTCTGCCTCAACTTCTCAATAAACAATTGCTGTGGAAGCCCATGAGAGCTGGGTTTATCTTCCTTACAACTCGAAGAATTCCGCTAATGCACAGTGTAAATCTTGTAGCCGGTCTCTACATTCCAACCCTCCATGCAACTGGTAGCTCTCACTCAGCCCCAAATACAGCCAGCGGACAAACAGAGGCAAACAAAATGAGCTCAGGGCTTCACATGTTCCCTCCTTTCCCTCCGTGTTTAGCCCCATTACACATGATCTGGAGGAGAAGATTTTTTTCCAGTTTATCACAATGCTGTCACATGTTTTACACAAATTTTTACCAACTAAGACACCTGGCCTGAAGGAGCCTTCTCATGAGTCTTTCTTCACAAAGCAACCCTTTGCAAATGCCTGCCGAGCAGGGATGCCCTCTCCTCCCGCTGCTAGGGCCATCGCCAGCAGCAGGGAAAGAGGGACCAGTGCTGCTGAAGCTAGCATCCCATATCAGAGTGCTGGTTCAAGTTCCAGCTGCTCCGCTTCTGAACTTTCAAATTAATACATAAGTACATATTTTATTTAAAAAAGACACCCTCATTTCATATCAGAGTACCTGGTTCAAGTCAGAGCTCTGGCTCCTGATTTGAGTTGCCTGCTAATGCACATTTTGGGAATTAGCAGATAACAGACAAGTAGTTGGGCCCCTGCACCCACATGGGAGACCTGGCTCCTGGCTTTGCCCTGGCCCATTCCCATCTGTTGATGCCATTTGGGGAGTGAATCAGTGGATTCACTCTCTCTCTAACTCTGCCTCTCAATAAAAGAAAAGCACAGTTTTTTCTCCACACCTCTATGAGAAGTGCTGAACTACGGCCCTGGGTCATGTGCCCGGCCTTGGGTTCCTACCCCAGCATGGACTGAGGTGGAATAGGGCTGGTTTCACAGGGAAATGAGGGTGCTGTTATGGGGGAGAGAGAAATGGGTGTGGGTCAGCCCAACTACGGATGTTTTCTACCATTTCAGGACCATGCTTGACTGTGTGCCAACAGAATCCCAAGAACAACATCCTTACAAAGACTTTCTGCTTGCTTTTGTTTTGCACAGATCAAAAAACTCTCAAGGTAAATAGTTATTGGCCGTGGATTAGCAGTTAAAGGAAGGCAAATCTAGGTCACTGTGACATTCTTAGTCTTTGCGTATGTTTTCAGGATGGCAGCTGCCTTGCAGCCATCACATCCTGATTCCAAGTAAGCGATTAAAAGGGGGAAGGAGAAAGAAAATAAATTGTCCATGAAATCCCCAGGATATTCTTATCCACGTCTCACTGGCCAGAGCTGTATCACGTAGGTAATTATATGCATGCAGTAAGGGAGAAGGGGAGGGTCATATGCTAGTCAGACATACTGCTGTCCCCATCAGAACTGGGGTTCTGATAGCAATGGAGAAAGAGTAGGCATTCGTCAGACAGCTACCAGTCTGTTATCCTGCTGTTAGCAAGCACAGTCCACCATCCACTGTTATCTTGGGGCAGATTCTTGGACTCATGGTGCTGGGTTCTGAGACAGAGCATCCTCAAAGTAAACATTTCAAGAGGTCTAGTGGCTTCTAATGATCTATCCTGGAGTTTCTGATTATCACTTTGCTACATTCTATTGATCAAATAAATCACTGAAGTCAGACTAGATCGCAGGGGAGGGAATTAGACACCTGCTCTAAGAATTTCAGTCACCTTTAATCTACTACACCTCCCACGGCCCCTCCTCCTTCATCGTTTCATCATCACCATCACCCCTCCAGATGGTATGAACTGGGCACCATCAATACACAAGGCACCAAGGCAAGCTCTGGACACAAGATCCTCAACACCATCCTCCAAATAAGCATTGTCTCTCCTTTCACCTTCCAGGTGAGGTGGCTGAAGCTCAGGGAGGTTAAGTGACTTCCCCAAGGTCAGTACAACTAACAAGTGGTGGAACTCAGTTCTGCCTGGAATTTGGGAATCCAAGGCTGAACCTTTTACCACTGTGTGAATCCAGGCTCTCTCACCTTAGTCCCTGTGACCACGCTACAAAAACCTAGGGCAAGGTCTGTCTTACACATTTCTGTGTTGACCATGTGGCACTTCCTCTGACCCGCTCCCAGTGCTTCCCAGCCTTTGAAGAGCTATATCCTAGTGTATCCTAATGCTAGCCCTTTCCTAACCTCCCCTAACCATGGTGCTTCTTATATTCCTTAGGGACATCCTATTCCAGAGGATGCAAGGGATCTGCAGTCATCCAACATTTATTGAGCACCTACTATGTCCCAAGCACCTGTGCTATGAGCTCCAATGTTGGAACTCAGAGCAACCTTGTGAAACCTCAGCTATCATTGTTGCATTTAACAGGTGCAAGTGGCTGGGGAAGGGAAGAGTTGCAATCTGAACCCAGGCAGTCTGACCCCAGAGCTTGCATACAGGGTTCAAAGTGCTGGGAAAGTACAGTCTAGGGAGACAGACAGAGACATGAAGCACACTGTGAGGAGAAGGAGCCATCCACAGAGGGGTGGGAATGGAGGGAGGGCCACACTCTGGTATGCTGAATGGGCGCACACATGTCTAGGCAAGGGCACCAAACACTGCAGCTGGTGGTTGAGGAGGCTCAGGGCTCAACTGCGATGTTTTGTTTTCATGAGCAAAATATGTTCATGAAAATTGTTCAGGACTATCGTGCCATGCTATCTATGCTGAGAGAAGGGGCAGCACACAGTGCTGCTGGTGCCAAAAAGATGGATGTGATCACCAGGGAAGGCGTCTGAAGGGGAGACTCTGAGTGGGGTTTTGAAGAATAAGTAGGTGTTAGGCAGATGGAAACATGGATGAGATGTGTTCCAAGCTGAGTGAGGGCATGGGATGGGCCAGGCCCTTAGGTGCTCTCCATGTGCTCCTGACTATCCTGTGAAGCAGGTGTCGCTGTTTCTTCCTTGGTCTCACAATCCCAGAAGTGGACCTTCAGAGCAGTGGCACTTCTCTGAGCTCACTCAATTGTCAGAGATGGAGCTGGGGTTTTTGCCGAGGCTTTCCTCCTGTGTGTGGGGATGTGGGGTGTGTGTGTAGGATACCCCATGAATATTGCCAGGATAGGGAGCATGATTATATCTCATCACATAAATTACCTCCTAAATGTAATGAATAAATCGAGAATGTGTCCAAGGAGCCATAAAACTAAAAGATGAAATGTGATGGCATGTGAACAGCTGGCAGTGTGGGTCACACACTGCAGAACCTGTCTCAGTTTTCACATTAACTGTCTGGGTGACCTTGAGTGAGTTACTCTTCCTCTCTGAATCTCAGCTTTCCTGGAAAGAATTTGCAAACATGCAAACATGGATAAGCTTAAGAATCACTGGCATGGGGCCAGCATTGCGGCACAGTGGGTTAGGCTGCTGTTTTCTGATGCCGACATCCCATATGAGTGCCGGTTAGAGTCCTGGCTGCTCTGCCTCTGATCCAGTTCCCTTCTGATGCACTTGGGAAAGCAGGAGAAGATGGCAAAAGTGCTTGGGGCCCTACCACCCATGAGGGAGACCCAGGTGGAGTTCTAGGCTCCTGGCTTCACCCTGGCTCAGCTACTTAGGGAGTGAACCAGTGGATGAACCACCTCTCTTCCTCTCCTTCCCTCTCACTTTCAAATAAAACAGATACATCTTTAAGAAAAAAAAGTAAAGAATAATTGGCAGAGTTGGTTAAAAAAAAAACTTCCAGGGTCAGCACTGTGGCTCAGCAGGTTAAGTTTCTGCCTGCAGTGCCAGCATCCCACATAGGCACCAGTTAGAGTCCAAGCTGCTCCCTTTCTGATCCACCTTCCTCATAATGCACCTGGGAAAGCAGTGGAAGACGGCCCAAGTCCTTGGTTCCCTGCACCAACGTTGGAGACCTGGATGAAGCTCCTTGTTTCATCTGCCCAGCCCATCCCGGGCCATTATGGCCATTTGGGGAGTTACCTAGCAGATGGAAGATCCCTCTTTCTCTGCTCCCAGGCATGCATCTTGCCTTGGGGAGGGGTGAGGCCAAGTTGGGAGCCTGTCTTGAAGCGCAGAGGGTGAATCCTAGGTCCAGGGGCCACTGGTCCTGCATCTTGAGACAGCTCATCCTGGGGCTGGGTGTGGCTGGCCTTCAGCAGCTCTCCAGCCTGCTGCCTGCACCCTGAGCACCTGCCAGGGGAGCTCAGGCTAAGTGCCTTCCAGAGCGCATTTGTTCCCCACCCTTTATAGTCTTTGAAAGCTCCTTCCCCATGCTGACCTGGGGACTGAGAGACACCACCGTGCCCATGCAGCTGATGAGGGAGGTGAGGCCACGGAGGGCAGGTGAGACTCACCCTAGGTATCTCGCAGGCGGCACCCTGGGATGGTGTCAGGTGCCGTCTTGCCACACGGCCAGTAGGTGGCGTGGAAAACCAGGGTAAACAGCCTGAGGGCTTGGAGCTTGGAGAAAGAGCAGGTTAAAAAAAAAAAAAAACACACAGCTATTGTGATTAATGCGTTCTTGCTGTTTGTCAGACCATGTGCTCCAGCCCTGCAAGATGAATCTGTTCAACACACTCTCATTATTATCCCATTTTACATGTGAGAAAACTGAGGCATTCAGAGATGGTTTCTTATGGTCACCCAGCTTCTCTGGCAGGCTCAGGCCAGGGCGATTGGCAAAGCAGTGCTTTCTCACCATGCCTCTCATTGCACAAGGAGGGAAGAAGGACTGAGAGCTACCCTGGGAGTGGGACAGAGGCAGGCCACGAGCTGGTCTCTGATGCTGGCTCCTTGAGCTGAGGGGCAGAACTGCACTGTCGGGGGATCCTGAGCAGAGAGAGGGAAGGTCTGGAAGCCAGACCAGGGCTCCTCTCTCCAGAGCCTCTCTCAGTCCTCACCATAGCCCATACTGGCGTCTTGGACTTGGGGGCAGGGTGCTCTGCTGCTCCCAGACTTTCCTGGCCAGGCCCAGTCTTCTTGGGAGCTGCTTGTTCCTCCCCCATGGACTGCCTGCTCACCAAGGTCCCCCCACAGCTCTTCTGTGAGGCCCTCCCTCCCACTGGAGAGGCAATCCAGGCAGCCACCTAGGCAAAAAGCCCCCAGAGTCTCTTTTTCTTCCTTTAATTTATTTGAAGGAGAGAGGGAGAGAGAGAGAGAGAGAGAGAGAGAGAGAGAACTTCCATTGGGTGGATCATTCCCTAAATGCCCATAACAGCTAGTGCTGGGCCAGGCCAAAGCCAGGAACCAGGAATTCAGTCTGGGTCTCCCAGAAATGGGTTGTGGGGACCCAGTTGCTTGAGCCATCATCTGCTGTCTCCCAGGTACACACTAACAGGAAGCTGGCTCAGAAGTGGAGCCAGGGTGGGTGTTGTAGTGCAGCAGGTTAAGCTGCCATCTGTGATGATGGCATCCCATGTGGGTGCTGGTTCATGTCCTGGCTGCTTCACTTCCATTCCAGCTCCCTTGCTAATGCTGCTGGGAAATCAGGGAGAGGAAGCCTAAGTTCTTGAGCCTCTGCAACCCACAAGGGAGACCCAGATGAAGTTCTGGGCTTTAGCCTGGCGCAGACTTAGCCATTATAGCCATTTGGGAAATGAACCAGCAGATGGAAGATCTCTTCCTCTCTTTCTCTCTGTCTTTCCCTCTTCCTCTGTATCTCTTTCAACTAAATAAATCGTAAAAAAACAACAAAAAAAAGTGGAGCCAGGACTCAAATTGAAGCACTTGAGCATGACATGTGGGCATCCCAAGCAGCTATGCCCCTGTCCTGAGCACTGAGAACCCAGTGCACTTCCCTGGGCCTAGGCAGATGCATTAGCAGAAACCATGGGCACGCATCTCAGTCTCTGAACAAGAAGCTGGGCGGGGGGAGGTGGCCAGGGAAGGCTTCTCAGGGGTTGTGAATTGGACAAGAACCCTTCTGAAGATCTGGCAAGGGTTTCCAGTTGTTGTGGGGGTGGGGTGGAGTGGGTGGGGGAGAGTCTGGAAGGGGAGGAAGGCAGGCCTGGCTGGAGCAGCCGGAGGTAAGGGCTGCAGAAGGGCAGGGCTTGGTGGGTGGGGCCAGGGTTTCTATTCTATTCTATCCTATACTTTTTTTTTTTTTAATTTTTATTTATTTGAAAGACAGAGTTATAGAGAAAGGTAGAGACACAGAGAGAAGTCTTCTATGCGCTGGTTCACTCCACCAGGTGGCTGTAAAGGCTGGAGCTAAGCCAATCTGAAGTCAGGACCCAGGAGCTTCTTCCAGGTCCCCCTCATGAGTGCAGGAGCCCAAGGACTTGGGCCATCTTCTACTGCTTTCCCAGGCTAGAGCAGAGAGCTGCATTGGAAGAGAAGCAGCCAGAACTAGAACAGGAGCGCTGGAGTCCTGCACCACAGTATTGGGGCATCTATGCATTCTATTCTATTCTGTTCTCTTCTATTCTACTCTATATGTAAGGAAGAGGGTTCTGAGCAGGAGAGAGAATTGGTCCCAGTTTAGCTTCATTTCTGGGGCTGTCAGTGGTTCCCTCCCCCCAGGCCATCCACTGTGTTGCTGAGAAGCCAGGGGCACAACTGGTAGCCAGGGCTGCTGACCCTGGCCCGGGGTCTGCAGGGTTAATCCCCTGGGCCTGGAGCCACCTCTGATTAGCCAGCACTGCCACTCCCTGCTGATAAACTCTGAGGCAGGAAGGGGCAGCTCAGAAGACTGGGGCAATCAAAGCAGGCAGGGGAGGGGCTCCAGCGCCCCCTGGGAGGGCTTATCGTCCCCTTTCTGTGGTGGTGAGTTTCCTGGGAGAGAGCCCTGGCTTTAGCCCTCACTTGGCACTTTCAGAGCCACTATTTTGGTCAGGGCCCCATGTGCATTTTATGGAGCCTATTTAAGGAAAACAAAATTAGGTGCGGGGCCGGGGAAGGGGCCCTGTGTAGGTGAGAGGGCTGAGGCCTAAGCTTCACTGGCTCTGGGGTACTATCTGCTTCTGCTGCTCCATCGGACCCTTAGATGAGAAGGCAGAGGCTCTGAGAGCTGGAAAGGACGCTCCTGTGGGTTTCCTGTCTCCCCACCCCCCTCAGACCTCCTTCTACCCCGGCCTCGGGTCACAGGGTGGGGCCCCTTTTAGGGACAGGTCCTGCATGGCCAGGACCCCTGTCTGCCTGTCAGATGCTCCAGGCTGGCCCAGATCTACAGAATCAAAGTCCCATAGTGGGGCCAGGAGCCAGTACACTGAATGCATTAGCCAGGTCTCTCAGCACAGCCAGCTGCCTCGGTCCTGGGGGTCTGCTCACCTGTGCCAGGGGGTGGGGAGGTTCCCCAGGCACTTTCCAGGACAAAAGGTCCCCTTTGTCTAGGGAGGAGGTGAGTCTCAGAGGGGCCTACTGCCTGTCCACACGGGTTGGGAGGGGTCTGAGCTCCAGACAGAGCTGCTCTGGGAAGAGGATGAGGCCTAGGGTTTGGGCACAGATGTGGTCAAGGTATATAAATTCTGCCTCTTGGCACCATCATTGTGGCATAGCAGGTAAAGCTGCCACCTGCAACACCAGCCTCCCATATGGGCACTGGTTCATGTCCCTACTAATGCGCCTGGGAGACCAGCGGAGGATGGCCCAAATCCTTGAGCTTCTGTACCCACGTGGGAGATCCAGAAGAAGTTCCGGGCTACTGGCTTTGGCCAGGCCCAGCACTGGCTGTTGGCCATCATTTGAAGAGTTAACCAGTAGATGGAAGATTTTTCTCTCCCTTCCCTCCCATCCCTCCCTCCCTCACTCACTCTTTCCCTCTCTCCCTCTCTCCCCCCCCTTCCTCCCTCCCTCTGTGTAACTCTTTCAAATAAACAAATCTAAAAAAAAAAAAAAAAAAAAAAAAAAAAAAAAACAAAACTACAGAACAAAACCCTGCCTTTGGTGCTTAGCACTGAGGCCTCTGCTGTGTCCTGCCCCTCACCTCTACAACAGAGCTGGAGCATCAGTTTTCCTCCAGATGCCCCTTAGAGAACCTGCCCTGGGTGCCAAGACAGCCCTGGAGTACACAGGCCCCTTCCCTGGGCACAGAGGAGGAGGCTGGCGTCCTGAGAGATGAGTGACCCGGCCAGTAACCGGCAGAACTAGAGTCTGGTCCCAGGACTGCCTTACTCCAGAGTGTGTGACTTCTAGGCCTTCCTCCACCTCCTTCTTGCTTCCTTCTCCTTGCCCACCTGTGCGCACTCAGTGATATTGACTGAGCAGCTCCTAGTGCCGGTGGACAGTCTGGTGCCTTCCTGGTGACAGATGAGCAAGGTCCAGTGGGGTAGCCCTCTGGAAACTCTGGCACACTCCTTGGCCACAGAGGCTTCTTACCCATGAGGTCCTTACTGGGCTCAGGGCACACAGAGATGCAGAGAGGGCCTCCAAGTTCATGGAGCACCAGGATTCCCTGAGACAATGCATTTTTGACAATGGCCCAGGCTGTGTGATGCAGGTGGTTTGAATGTATTACTTTAAGATACACCGTCATGGGCCGGCGCTGCAGCTCACTAGGCCGATCATCTGCCTGCGGCGCTGGTAGCCCGGGTTCTAGTCCCGGTTGGGGCGCCAGATTCTAGTCCCGGTTGCTCTTCTTCCAGTCCAGCTCGCTGCTGTGGCCTGGGAAGGCAGTGGAGGATGGCCCAAGTGCTTGGGCCCTGTACCCGCATGGGAGACCAGGAGGAGGCACCTGGCTCCTGGCTTCAGATGGGCGCAGCACTGGCCGTAGTGGCCGTTTGGGGGGTGAACCAGTGGAAGGAAGACCTTTCTCTCTCTCTCTCTCATTGTCTAATTCTGCCTGCCCGGGAAAAAAAAAAAAAAAAGTTACACTGTCATGGACTAATGTCCATAGGAAGACATACCTTCAGGTGGCCAAAGGCTCAGATGATGGAAGTTACGAACTCTCTGCTGTCTCACCTATAAATAAGACATATGTACACTTTTAGGGACTGCCTGGGCCCTCAAATGCCAGCCTACATCCCTGGGTCCTAAATTAAGAATTCCTGATCTAGAAGCTAGGCCTCAGCTCCCAGGTCATCTGTGTCATGGAGACCCTACGGAACTTCCGGAAAAGTCTCATCTCCTCTGTGTTCCCACAGCACTGAGAGGACGTAGTTCTTGCAGGGGAGTTGCACGTGATTTGGCCTCTTCGCCTGGACTGTGGGGCGTGTGGCAGGTATCATCCCCCTCCCTCCCGGCACATGGTATGATCGAGTTTTCCTGTCTTCTTGGAGCTTAAGACCAACTAACCATGTGAGTTACTCTTTTTTTTTTTTTTTCAATTTTTCTTTTGAAATTGAAACGCATTTCTGCATTTCTGACATACAGAAATAGACAGAGCTCTTCCATCTACTTGTTCACCTTTAAGAGTACCCACAATGGCTGGCCTGGCCCAAGCCAGAACCTGGAAATACATGCAGATCTCCCATATGAGAGGCAGGGCCCAGGTACTGAGCCATCACCACTGCTCCTAGGGTGTGCTAATATTAGCCAGAAACTGAACCTGGGAGCATAGCCAGGACTTGAACCAGGAACTCCGACATGAGATGCATATTCCCAAGTGGCACCTTGACCTCTCTACCAAACACCTGCCCCTACCATGGGATTTACTTTAACCAATGAAACTTTAGTGATAGACACTATGAGCCAGGTTTGCTTCACCTTGCTATGATGATCCTGGACATGTGTCAAGGTGCAGGGCGCCCTGGCCTCTGTCCCTGAGGGGGTGAAAAGAAACTTCAGTCAATGTCACTAGACACATAGCCCACATGGCAATGAGCTTGGGCTGTCCATCACGGCAGCACATCTTGCCTTGTCCTGTCTGATACAGACGCTTTGAGGGCAGAGCCCCCCACCCCCACCCCAGATTGTGCTTTGGGTCCCCAGCAAAGGCAGGCACAGAGTCAGCTCTCAGGAATCACACCAGCCACCACTTATTAAGACTCTGCTCAGTACCAGGCACCACTCCCTGCTATCTCAACTTACAAGTCAAGGGTCGCTGTTCCCGTGTTACAGAGGAGGAAGAACTTCTGGTTAGCAGTCGGCCTGGGAACCCAAATCTGCACCCAGATCCGAGAGACACACAGGCTTGGGGTCCTTCTCCCACTCACTGGGCAAGTCCCTTCTCTCTGAGCCTCAGTCTGCACAGTGATAATGGTTTAATAATAACGCTTGTTGGCTGGGACACACACAATGATCTGTACAGTGCCAGCTGTTTGTTCATTAGGATGCTACTCTGATGCTGATGAAAGTGGGTTGAACGAATGAACAACAGGGTAAAAGAGCGTGCAGGGAAGTGGAAGCTGGAATTAGGTGCCCTGGGACACACTGGGAGTCATGCAGCAGACTTGGCTCTTTCTCCCCATGGCCTCTGCCTGCGGAGACTGCTACGCACCAGGTTCTGTGCAGGTCACTGTGCAAGCATCTGTGTCTCTAATCTCCACTCTGTCGTGGACGGAGATGAGCAGAGACTCCAGGAGCTGGGGGTGTTTCTGTGTGATTCACTGCAAGAAGAGGCCGATCGGGGCTGGCTGGGGGGACCCGGCAGAGCCCCCATCCCAGAAAACGGACCCCTTCACAAAGAGCAGAAGGGGAGGCCAGATCTCGGCTCCCATCCGGTGTTTTCTCCTTTACAGCTTTTTCTCCGCTGGCTCTCGCAAGGTGTGAAAAGCACATGCACAGACACACAGCCCAGGCGGAGAAAGAAAGCGCAGGCAGGCGATGCTTCGGTGGCTGCAGGCGGCAGCTCGTGGCTGGTGTGGCGGCGCAGACTCCATGTCACCACGGTGATTGGTAGACTAAACAGCTGCAGCGGAGCCAGCGTCCTCTGCCTCTCGCCAGGGCGGCCGGCTGGGGCTTTCAAAGCCGGCCTCGCTGCTATCTCCGCCATCAGCCCCAGCAGCATTTAGCCACTTTCTTCAAACGCCCAGCCAGGGCATGATGGTTAACGTCAAATCTGGCAGCAAGTCATAACCTAGAGGGCTGGGACATTTATCACGGCAGGGGCCCCTGGGGACTTCAAAGGGGCCTGGGGGGTAGAGGTGGGGGGCTGGGGCTGGGGGTGGGGCTGGCCCTCTACTCAGAACCTCTGAGGGCTCATCAGGGCTGGGAGGACCAAAGGGCTACCAAATAACCACAATGCTAATAATAAGTAGGAGTCCATTGATAATAGCTGTGGTGACCTGAGAGATTACAACTTTATTGTTATTTTTATCTTCCTTCTAGATATCAAGAAATGAGAGCACAGAGAGGTTAAGCCACTAGCCTACCACCACACAGCTAACAGTAAAAATAGCATCCACAGCAACAGCTGTAGCATTTGTCATTCACAGAGCCATTGCTTTGGGCCAGGTCCTTTGTGTGTTACCTTACTTCTCCAGGTTCTCTAGGAGACAAGAATTCTCCATGAGACAAGCAGGAGGAAGTCACCTGAAGGACACTGGGCCGCTTCCTCAAGGTGCCGTGGTACAGCTGGCATCCTAAAGCAGATGCTCCAAACCCAGCTGCCATCCCCTCCAAGAAGTCCCTGGGGCCACGGTCCTGAGGACAGCCCAGTCCTCCTCATCCTTCCCGCGCCAGAGGACCCAGTCCTGGCCGGAAGCCTCAGCCTGTGTGGGGGTAGATGGCTTCTGACTGGGCGGCTCCAGGCTGCTGAATGGCAGGGAGGAGAAATGCGGGAGCCAGGCCCTTTGCCTCGACCCTGCTGCCTGACCAAGCCTGGGGCCCTCGGTGGAGAAGAGCACTGGTGTCCCAGGCACGGAGGTGAGGAAAGGGCCCCAGTCAGATTCAGGTGGGGGAAGAGATGTTCCTGGGACAAGGCTGCTTCTCTGCTAGGCTCCCTGGAGCTCTGCGACAAACTACCACACTTTCCACACACTGTTCACCCCCAACGTGGAGCCACCCCAGATCTACTGAGAGCCCAGAGCCAGATGAGGGTCCAAAGCAAGGAGCAAAAACATCCCTGCTCAAAAGATTCAACTCCCTCTGCCAAGCCCAATGTGGCAATCGTCCCAAGAGAGAGTGCTCCACAGGACTTCCTGGAGGAGGTGCTAACTAGGCTGCTGAAGATGGAAATAAAGCCTGTGTGAGGGAGCAGGGCATTGAAATGGGGTCTCTAGAGGAAGAGAAGCAGGGGCTGGCGCTGTGACATAGTGGATAAAGCCGTCCCTGTGGCACTGGCATCCCATATGGGTGCCAGTTCAAGTCCCAGCTGCTCTCTCTTTTTTTTTTTAAAGATTTATTTTATTTATTTGAAAGACAGAGTTACAGAGAGAGGTAGAGACAGAGAGAGAGGTCTTCCATCTGCTGGTTCACTCCCCTGATGGCTTCAATGGCTGGAGCTGAACTGATCCTAAGTCAGGAGACAGGAGTATCTTCCGGGTCTCCCACGTGGGTGCAGAGGCCCAAGCATTTGGGCCATCTCTTACTGCTTTCCCAGGCCATAGCAGAGAGCTGAATTAGAAGAGGAGCAGCCAGGACTAGAACTGGCGCCCATGTGGGATGCTGACGCTTCAGGCCAGGGCATTAACCTGTTGTGCCACAGTGCCAGCCCCATGCTGCTCCAGTTTCAATCCAGCTCCCTGCTAATGCATCTGGGAAGGCAGCAGAGGATGGCCCAAGTGCTTGGGCCTCTGCTCCCACGTAAGAGACCTGGAAGAAGCTCCTTGCTCTTGACTTTGGATTGGCCCAGTCCCAGCCCCAGCCTGGCCATTGCAGTCATTTGGGGAGTGAACTAGCGGATGGAAGATTTCTCTCTGTCTCTCCCTTTTCTCTCTGTCTCTGTAACTCTGACTCTCAAACAAATCTTTTTAATTATTTATTTTTTAATAAATCTTTTTTTTAAATAGAAGCAATGGAACACACACTAGTGTGTGTCATATGTATAAAATGCATGTGTTTGTGTGTCTGTCCATGCTCAGGTCATTTGTGGGTTCCACAGACTGGAAAGGACACATAGACCCCTCTTGTCTCCAGGAGTTCAGGGGGTGAGATAAAGAGGAAGTGGTAGCTTGAAGGGAGAATCTAGGGGGCTTGAGAATGTTTGTGGACTCTAGGGAAGCAAATGGCAGAGGGGGAGGGGGAGGGGGAGGAGTGGGGAGTGGGGGAGGAAGGCATCAGCCTGTGCGGACAGGTAGAGACATTGTGAGGAGGGGCAGGAGGCCTGGTGGCCCATCACGGTGCAGGCTTCTCCTTGCTTCAGGAAAAGACTTAGGCCCCAGCATAGAGCATTGCGGTAAGACAGGGCGGGGGAGGGGGTAGAGAGGCAGGGCGGGCAGAAAGCCCAGGGATGTTGTGCAGGGGGAGGCAGGGAAGAGTCCTGCTCCAGAGTCAGAGTGAAGTCCCAGCTGTCCCAGGTTAGCCATGTAGCCTTGGGCAAGCCTCTTTAGCTCTCCTGACCTTGACCTCTGTCAAGCTGACAATGCGGTTGTTGTGAGCACTGGGTCAGACAGCACAGGGAAGTGCTTGCACACAGTGGTTGGCTGGGTCACGAGGCAGACAGAGGGGTGTGGGCAGCTGCAAGAGCCCGACAAGCACTGAGGACAATTCCTGGTGGCCCAGGCTGGCTTCCTTCCCTGTTCCGTGCGCCCAGGGCTCACTGGGCTTAAACCAACACTGGGGACTGGCCAGGAAACTCTGCCGGTTGTGCTCAGAGCCAACCCAGTCCCCATAGACTAATTTCACAACTTCCCGCCTGGGGTAGACTTGGGGTAAGGGGAACTGGGGTTCCAAGAAAGAGCATCTCATACAGTTGGTGCTTAATAGATGCCTGAGGGCACTGGCAGGACAGTCTGGCTGTGCTGTTGAGTAGCTGTGTGATTCTGGGCAGGACTCTCAGCTTCTCTGAGCCTCAGCTTCCCAACCACCAAGGTGAGGCTCCTAACACAGCCTCAAATTCTCAAGAGTGATAATCTCCGGGAGGGAGGAAGGTGGGAAGCCCATGGGGTGAATTTCACTTTGTATTTTCTACCCTGCAGCAGAATGATGCTTTGTGATGATGCAGAACAATGAAGATGTTTCCATAGTTTAAAAAAAAATCACCATCTTTCCTGCTTACTTCAGATGTGTGCTAACAGGATAGGGGATGAGGAAGTCCTTATTACATGTGAAGTGAGGAAACATCAGCATTTCCATTCTAGAGCACTTTGCCAGTTTTTGCAAAGGGATTTCAGAGTTATAAGATCAGACCTCAACCCTGCTTTCTAGTTACCTGTTACACCCTTCACTCAGCAAATGTTTACTGCAAGCCTACTGTGTGCAAGACCTGTACTAGGTGCTGCCAGTACAGAAGTTGGCAAAACAGTGCAAGTGCCTGCCACCAGGAGCTTACATTTGATGGGAGAGAACAAACACACACTATTGAACATATGGGAGAGAGCAAAGTCAAAGGGGATAATCAAGGAAGGCTTTCCTGAGGAAGTGTCCTGTATCCGGGCCCTGAAAAGAAATCAGGGAGTTAAGCCAGTGAAAAATCTTGGAGAATAATCCAGAGAGGGCAAAGACCTTGACACAGGAACTCCCTAAGCAGCGACCATTCATGCACTTGACCTTCAGCCACACTCTGATCCACTGTTTATCCATCTGTCCAAAAACTATCCACCCATCCACCCCCTATTCATCTGCCTTTCACTCTATTTACCTGTCCATCTACCCACTCATTCATCCATTCACTCAGAAAACTGGTCCATCCATCCACCTAACATACTTCCCTCTTCTTCCACCTGTCCATCCATCCATCCATCCGACATACACTGGAGATCTGTTATCACGGGAGGGAAGTCATGAAGAATTAGACTGCAGCTCTACTAATATGGAGATCAAGTTCACGGGGAGAGCCAGGTGCAAACACTTAGTTTATGGAAAGGCAGTTGATGGTGCATACTCCATCACTCACTATGCATTTTTGCTAAGGAAGTTCTCAGTGTTTTCCCATTTTTCTGATTTTAGGAAATCTTGCTCAGGTTTCATAGCTCAGATTCCATCCACCTTCTCCACAACACTTTTCTGATCCTTTCTCTCGACTTGGGCCACCCTTCTGCACCACTGTACTCTGTCTTGTTTTGTATCATTGTGTGAATTTCACCACTGGCTCATGAGCTCTTTAAGATCAGGGTGAAAATAAATAATAATAGACCACCGCTTATTGAGTGCTTAACTGTATGCTTCTTATTGTGCTAAGCACATTTTTATCTTATTTATTTTCCAAAACGCACAGAAGGGGACCCACTATTATTTGGGGGAGTTCTATTATAATCCCCATTTTACAGATGAGGAAACTGATACACAGAGAGTTCAAATATTTTGTCTATGTCACAAGCTTGTCAGTGGCAGCGCTGGGACCTAATCCTGGTTTTCCAACAGCGAAGGAGTCTTAAAAGTTGGACTTACTGCCATAGGCTTCTCCTCCCCATATTACCAGGCAAGAACAGCAGGAGGACAGAGAAAGAATGCTGAATACCACAGAGGTTAAGTTCCTGACTCAGCGATGGGTGTGGGGAAGTGGGGTGCAAACATTTATGATGTCACCTTCACCACAAGGATCCAAGTTTTATGACCTTGGCCCTGATCAATTCAGTTAACCTCTTTGTTTTCAGTGGTCTCCTGTGTACAATGGGAGGAGCCACAGCACCTATCTCCTAGGCTTACTGTGAAGTTACACAAGGATCAATGTAAAAGGCACATGGGTTCCTGACGTGCAGTCAGCAACCCCTAAAACTGAGATGCTTGTTTTATTGAATAAAGATTGCAACCTCATTTCCTGCACAATTTATATCCTTTGTTCTTTAACTGTTTGCCTATAAGGCTTTATTATTCTTACTTTACACTATTATATAGTAACTGTTGCTAAAAGTGCCAGAACTTTTGCCTTGGGAATTTTAAAACATTTCTTTAAAAAAGGTATCTGTAGGGCCAGCGCCAAGGCTCAATAGGCTAATCCTCTGCCTTGCTGCGCTGGCACACCGGTCGGGGCACTGGATTCTGTCCCGGTTGCTCCTATTCCAGTACAGCTCTCTGCTGTGGCCTGGGAGTGCAGTGGAGGAAGGCCCAAGTGCTTGGGCCCTGCACCCCATGGGAGACCAGGAGAAGCACCTGGCTCCTGCCATTGGTTCAGCGCGGTGCGCCGGCCTCAGTGCGCTGGCTGCAGCGCACCAGCAGCAGTGGCCATTGGAGAGAGAACCAACGGCAAAAGGAAGACTTTTCTCTCTGTATCTCTCTCTCTCTCACTGTCCACTCTGTCAAAAAAAAAAAAAAAAAAAGTATCTGTAGGCCGGCGCCGTGGCTCAACAGGCTAATCCTCCGCCTTGCGGCGCCGGCACACCGGGTTCTAGTCCTGGTCAGGGCGCCAGATTCTGTTGCCCCTCTTCCTGTCCAGCTCTCTGTTATGGCTCGGGAGTGCAGTGAAGGATGGCCCAAGTCCTCGGACCCTGCACCCGCATGGGAGACCAGGAGAAGCACCTGGCTCCTGGCTAAGGATCAGCGCAATGTGCCGGCTGCCACGGCCATTGGAGGGTGAACCAACGGCAAAAGGAAGATCTTTCTCTTTCTCTCTCTCTCTCTCTCTCACACTGTCCCCTCTGCCTGTCAAATAAATAAATAAATAAATTTACAAAAAAGGTATCTGAGAGACAGAGAGCTATAGAGACAGAAAGATACCGTTCATCTGCTGGCTCACTCTCCAAATGGGGTGGCAGGGACCCAACTACTCCATCCATCACTGCTGCATTAGCAGGAAGCTGGACCCAGGAGCCCAGTAGGAACTCAAATGCAGGCAGCCCAAGCAGCTCCTTAACCACTGGAGCAACCTATAGCCCAGCCTTTGGATTGGGTTTAAGCAACTCACCCCAGTGGGTCCCCACTACCAGCCCCAGCTGGGACAGGCCACGCCTGTGCTGAATGGGCTTGGGCGACACTTATCTGCCCTTCCCCTGGCTGTCAGTCGGGCCTTCCCAGGCCTCCCTGTAAATCACCCTGGTGATTTATACGGAGACATCCAGTCCACTAATCCGGTAAACAGGATCAGCAGGGTCCAGCTGGATTTATGGGCTGTCAGAAGGGCCTTTCACCACAGGAGATGTGCATCGTGTGACCCTTCTCCTCCTCACCACCAGCCAGAGCACCCTAACGGGCAGAGGTCACATGGCCCACGTTCCAGGCCCCACTCTGCTTCTTCAGCTGCTATTGGTGGTGTCCATTTCCCTCTCTGGGCCCCTACCCACAGGGTCAAGTATTCACCAAGCAGCTGGCATGCGGTCGGCAAGTGGGGAAACCAAAGGGGTTGTAAGCTGAGCCCTGATACTCCATGGTGGGCACTGATGTGTGGCCTGGGTTCAAAATCTGGCTCAGGTATTCCTTACTGTGTGCTTTCTCTCTGAGCTTTACCTTCCCTGGGTGTAGCATGATACTGGTACATTGCCCACGTAGTTGCTATGAAGGCAATATGAAAGGATGTGTGTAAAGTGCTTACATAGTACCTGCCACTTACTAAGGGACCCGTCAAGTATTAGCTAATAACAAGTACTGTTGCATGAATAACTGGCCTGGGGAACTCACAAGATGGGCACACAGAGGAAGCCTGCCCTGGGACGTGCAACGCCGCTTTGTTTTGTGGCTTTGGGGAATTGAAAGGCATCTTAGAGTCCCTGGCAGGGACAGCATGGAGACCTCTACAGAAGTTCGACCTGAAGCAAGGCACCATGGATGGGTCTTATAGGCAGAGTGGGCAACAATGATGCAGAAATGATCCACGACCTGAAAATACCCCCCACCCACAGATCCAATGACAATTCCTATCAAAATCTTAGCATCATCTTTTGCAGAAATAGAAAAGCTAATTCCAAAATTCATATGGAATTTTAAAAGACCTCAAAATATCAAAAACAATCTAGAAAAAGAATAAAGCTGGGGATCTTACACAACTTGATTTTAAAACGTACTACAAAGCTATTAGAATCAAAACATAATGAACCATTGGAATAGAATCGAAGCCCAGAGACAGGTCTTGAAACATACATGGTGGATTGAGACAGATGCCAAGACCATGCAGCGAGAAAAGGACAGTCTTTTCAATAAATGGTATTGAGAAAAGTGGATATCCATACACAAAGGAATGAAGCTGGGACTCTATATCAAATGCAAAAATTATCTCAAAATGGACCAAAGACTGAAATTTAAGAGCTAAAGCCACAAAACTCTTAGAGGAAAATATGGGAAAAGTCTTCATGACCTTGGATTTGATGATTGTTTCTTTCTTTTTTTTTAATGATTTTTTTTTGACAGGCAGAGTGGACAGTGAGAGAGAGAGACAGAAAGAAAGGTCTTCCTTTTCCATTGGTTCACCCCCACAATGGTTGCTGTGGCCGGCGCACTGCACTGATCCAAAGCCAGGAGCCAGGTGCTTCTCCTGGTCTCCCATCCGGGTGCAGGGCCCAAGCACTTGGGCCATCCTCCACTGCACTCCCGGGGCCATAACAGAGAGCTGCACTGGAAGAGGGGCAACCGGAACAGAATCTGGCACCCCGACCGGGACTAGAACCCAGTGTGCCAGCGCCGCAGGCGGAGGATTAGCCTAGTGAGCCACAGTGCCGGCCAATAATTGTTTCTTAAATAGGACATCAAAAACTCAGACTATGGGGAAAACGGGTTTCATCAAAATTAAAAACTTTTTTGTACTAAAGGACACTATCAAGAGAGGGGAGGAGCAAATACCTGTACATCTCAGTAATTGATAAAGGATCAATATTCAGAAGATACAAAGAACTCCTACAACACGACAGTGAAAATGAACAAAATGAACGAGCCAATTAAAAATGGGCAGAGGACTGGAATAGACATTTCTCCAGAAACGATCTGCAAACATCCAGGAAGCACAAAAAAAGATGCTCAACATTGCTAGTTTCTAGAAAGATGCAAACCAAGAGCACAATAAGACACCACTTCATACTAACTAGGATGGCTATTATTTATTTCTGTTGTATTTTAAATTTGATTTATTTAAGAGAGAGTGCCCATCTGCTTGTTCACTCTGCCACACATCTGCAAAGGGTAGAGATGCCTCTGGGACTGAAGCTGGGAACTTGAAACTCAATCCAGGTCCCTTGCATGGGTGGCAGGAACCCAATTATTTCAGTCATTACTAGCTGCTTTCCAGGGTCTGCATTAACAGGAGCTGGGAACTGAGCCTTGGCACTCTGATGTGGGATGGGGGCATCTTACCTGGCCTCTCAGCTGCTAGTCTAAATGCCTGATGGATAGGAAAGTTACAAGGGTTGGCAATGATGTGGAGAAGCTAGAACCCTGTGGGTTGCTGGTGGGGATGCAGTCTTCAAGCAGTCAAAAACAGAGTTATATTACAACCCAGCATTTCTGCTCATAGGCATTTACCCCCAAATAACTGAAAATAGAGGCTTAAACAGACATATTACAGCAATGATCATAACAACATTATTCACAATGGACAAAGGAAGGAAACCACCCAAGTGTCCATCAAGAGGAAATGTATAAACAAAATGGGAAGATAAACACAACAAAATATTATTCAGCCCTAAGAAGGAGTGACATTCTGATATACGCTACAACACGGAGAACATTATGTTCAGTGAAACCAGTCAGATATAGAAGGATGAGACTTGAATGAGATGCTCTTTTTTTACTTTTATTTAATAAATATAAATTTCCAAGGTACAGTTTTTGGGTTACAGTGGCTCCCCCCCATAACTTCCCTCCCACCCACAACCCTCCCATCTCCCACTCCCTCTCCCATTCCATTCACATCAACTCATTTTCAATTATCTTTATATACAGAAGATCAATTCAGTATATATTAAGTAAATATTTCAACAGTTTGCACCCACACAGAAAAAAAAATGTAAAGTACTGTTTGAGTACTAGTTATAGCATTAATTCACATTGTACAACACATTAAGGACAGAGATCCTACATGAGGAGTAAGTGCACAGTGACTCCTGTTGTTGACTTAACAATTGACACTCTTGTTTATGGCGTCAGTAATCAACCTAGGCTCTTGTCATGAGTTGCCAAGGCTACGGAAGCCTTTTGAGTTCACCGACTCCTATCTTATTTAGACAAGGTCACAGTCAAAGTGGAAGTTCTCTCCTCCCTTCAGAGAAAGGTACTTCCTTCTTTGATGGCCTGTTCTTTCCACTGGGATCTCACTTGCAGAGATCTTTCATTTAGGTTTTTTTTGTTGTTGTTTTTTTCCAGAGTGTTTTGGCTTTCCATGCCTAAAATACTCTCATGGGCTCTTCAGCCAGATCCGAATGCCTTAAGTGCTGATTCTGAGGCCAGAGTGCTGTTCAGGACATCTGCCATTCTATGAGTCTGCTGTGTATCCAGCTTTGTATGTTGGATCATACTCTCCTTTTGAATTCTATCAGTTAGTATTAGCAGACACTAGTTTTGTTTATGTGATCCCTTTGGTTTTTTTTTTTTTTTTTTTTTGGACAGGCAGAGTGGACAGTGAGAGAGAGAGAGAGAAACAGAGAGAAAGATCTTCCTTTTGCCGTTGGTTCACCCCCAAAGTGGCTGCTACGGCCGGTGCATTGCGGCCAGCACCCTGAGCCGATCCGAAGCCAGGAGCCAGGTGCTTCCTCCTGGTCTCCCATGCAGGTGCAGGGCCCAGGACTTGGGCCATCCTCCACTGCCTTCCCAGGCCACAATAGAGAGCTGGACAGGAAGAGGGGCAACCAGGACAGAATCCGGTGCCCCAACTGGGACTAGAACCTGGGGTGCTGGCGTCACAGGCAGAGGATTAGCCTAGTGAGTCATGGCGCCGGCCCATTTGACTCTTAATCCTATCATTATGATCAATTGTGAACTGAAACTGATCGCTCTGACCAGTGACATGGCATTGGTACATGCCACCTTTATGGGATTGAATTGGAATCCCCTGGCACATTTCTAACTTGTGTGGGATACTCTAACAGGCAAATTCACGGAGACAGAAAGGAGAGTAGTGCTTCCCATGAGTGGGGAGTGGGTGAATAGGGAGCTATTACTTCATGGGTATAGAACTGCTATTTGGGGTGACAGAAAAGCTTCAGAGATGGGTAGTGGTGATGGTTACACAACATCATAAAAGCATGCAATGCCAGTGAACTAGCAATGGTTACACCTGGCAATGGTTAAAATGGTAAACCTCACATTATGTGTATTTTATCTCAATAAATGTACATACACACAATTATGACTGCATTTTTTCAAAAAGGACTTCAAGTCTAAAGAACAAGTGCGTGTGCGTGCGCGTGTACATGTGTGTGTGAGTTAGAGATGGGAGTGGAGAGTGAAGATAAAAGGGAAGAGAGAAAACGCCTGTGCATAATCAGGCAGCATGGACCAACAGTAGTGGTGACCCTGGATATAGGAGGGTGGTTAACCCAACCCTTCACCTTCGAGGTGCTGGAAGCAAACACACAAACTCGCCCTGGCAAGCAGAATAATAGCTATTAGTGAGGGGCTAAAACACTGGGCCTGAAAATGGCATCTAGATGCCCACTGTTCTATTCTCATTGGTTTGTGTTTGAAAAAGCATGTTTTATAACAGAAGTTAAAACAGTCAACAGCCAGGGTGCAGTTCATGCAATGCAGGGAAACCAGAGGGGCTGCAGTCAGGGGACAACGTGCACCTACTCGCTCAGTTGCTCTATGTATTGAAGACTTTGATCCTCAGTTACTGTTATCAGTAAAATAGGTCTAGGAGCACTGTATATCTGGCACAGCAAGTTGTGTGGATTTTTAAAAAAGATTATTTTTATTTATTTGAAAGACAATTACAGAGAGAGGCAGACACACACACACACACACACACACACACACACACACACAGAGAGAGAGAGAGAGAGAGAGAGAGAGAGAGAGAGAGAGAGAGAAAGTCTTTCATCCATTGGTTCACTTCCCAAATGGCTGCAATGGCCAGAGCTGAGCTGAGCCAAGTCGATCCAATCTGAAGCCAGTAGCCAGGAGCATCTTCCAGGTCTCCCATGTGGGTGCAGAGCCCTAAGCACTTGGGCCATCCTGCACTTCTTTCCCAGGAGCATTAGCAGGGAGATAGATCAAAAGTGGAGCAGCCAGGACTTGAACTGGTGCCCATATGGGATGCCAGCACTGCAGGCTGGGGCTTTAACCCACTGTGCCACAAAGCTGGTCCCGTGAGCTTTGTTTTTATGGTTGCCTGCCCTACCTTCTTCAGAGGTCATAGCCGGGAACTCATACATGAGTACACTTCAAGAATGGCAGTGTACTGGGCGGATAAGGAGTTAGATGTTTGAAGGGTCAGAGGGCCCCCTGCACTATCTGGGTGGGCTTCATGAGGCAGTGCTGGCAGGGCACATCTTGGTGCTGGCATGGGACAGGTAGAAAGGAGGAGAGGTGTGAGGAGGCACAAAACATCCAGCAGCTGGAATGCAGGTGACTGAGGTGACCAGAGGGGAGGAGAGAAGGGAGGCAGAGGGGCAGAGAAAGGCACAAGAGAAAGAAGTGGCTCACAGTAGGGACAGGGTCCATGGGGAACCGCCAACCAGTCTGCAGACTCCTTAATTTGTTCATTCACTTGTTCATTCAGCCTCTATTCACTCTCAACAGGCGCCAGATCCTGTGCTGGGGACCAGCGATGCAGCGGTAAACAAGACAGACTGAGCTGCTATCCTCAAGGGGCTGACACCTGCCAGTAGAAACAGACTCACAAAGAAATCAAATGGAATAAAAGAATCTCTTGGTGGCCACCAGCACTGGGCGGAGAGCGCCTGGGAGCGGGATGAGAGGAGTTGGCCCCAGGAAGAGCAGGGCAGGGCCAGCCCAGGCAGAAGGGCAATTTTGGAGATAGGGAAGGCAGTCGCCACGGAAACTCTGGGGTATCAGGCACCTCTGCCCAGAGACACCACATCCATTTTCTTTGCCTTCATCTTACTTTTGGAAAGGCCATCTGATGTCACTTGGTCCTTTGTACAAACAGGGAAACTGAGGCCTAGGGAGTCTAAGGTCATGATTGCCCATGGGGAGGGGGAGCCCTGTTCTATAACCCCACTTGGATTCTTTCCTGTTCCTTTGTTAGGAAGGGGCTTTTTCTCATGTTGAAAGAATTGGACAAGATGGCAATGGCACAAACATGCTGACTGGCTTTACACAGGCACTGGGGGATGTGACCCTGGAGCCTGAGGACCCGGGATTTGGGGACAAATGTGGGCCATCTTGCAGAGAAGAGAAGATATACATACTTCCTATGAGTTCGTTTAAATGATAATACAGGAAAGACTTTTCTTCCCTTTTCTAGGATTTTCTCTGTTGGGATGTGGGAGGTGAGGGCAGGAGTGCTGTTTTCCCAGAACTCAGAGCCTCCCTGGGAAGAGGAGCAGCAGACGCGAAGTCCTGGAGGAGAGACGTGGGCCACCAGTGGGGCAGGGAGACAGCTTCCAGGCTGACACAGGAACGCACTTGCTCCTCCTCAGTGTGTCCACATAGGAATCCTGGGGCCAGCAGCACACGAGGGGCTAAGTGGTCGTCCATCAGGGCAATGCCTGGGTGAGGTGAGAAGATGAACTTCTGAGATGTTTTCCAACTTACAGTCAATGAACACTCAGGCTTATGTTTAGGATCCAATGATAAGATTAAGAACCCAACAATAAATATCAATTGTTAGCTGACTCGATACCAGATAAGTGATGGGTCCAGCTCCCATTTTCCACAGTCCTTGGCTGGCCCTCAAAGTCTCCCCATGTGTCCAGTTTCAGGGGTGTTGCGGGAAGAAGCTTTGGCTGCCAGGTTACCCTGGGCATTTCCTTTCCTGCCAGTACACAGCTCGTCAAATCTCTACAGAGCCTGGGCCCAGGTCAGGGCCCAGCCACAGGCACCAGATTCTCATAAGGGTCCCGTGAGGAGGTCCTATCAGTGCCTCTGACTCCAAGAGGTTTTGACTCCTCCATTCTTCTTTGTTAGTGTGAAGGAAGCTCCCAACTCTCTCCTTATGACTGAGGGGTCTGCACCTGCTCATGGAATTCTCATGTGAGGCTGAAGGCCATCAGTCCCAGAGAAGAGGATCCCTGCTGACCTGGAGAAGCAGGAGTGCAGCTGGGTGGAGGGCCCAGGAAAAGGCTGCAGGAGGAAGGCCACCGTGGAGCAGAGCTAGGAGCGTGCACACGTGTGTGTGTACACATGCACACTGGCCACAGAAAAGTATCATGTGAGTCAATGGCACAGTCTCAAGTCTCCACAATCGCATACACATCCAGCGAGCATCCTGGCTCTTCTCCTGGGTTAAGCAGAACAGGCGAATGGCAACATGAAGAACTGGATAAATATGGCAACAGCTGGCTGTACGTGGCATGCAGGCAGATGGCAGGGTCTACAGACATCCGTGTGATCCCTGTGCCCGCTTTGTCTCTGCCTCCTCTGAACTGAGAACACGTCGGGTGGATTGTGATCCTCTGCCGTCACTTCCACACCCTTGGTTTGCACAGAGCTTCAGCACAATTCTGCTTGATTCTCTGACCACTTTCTGGGAAGAGATTTTCTTTTTTTAAGCCTTGAAACAAATTGTTGCTGAGGGGAAGGAAAAGTGTTGCTGAATTTCAAGCCCAGTGCTATTTTTCTAAGATTTGGTTCTCTAAGAGCAGGATAAAACAAATATCTTTTTATCACCATGAGGCTTTCTAACAAGCTCCCCCATGCCCTTCTCTTAAATTTAAATCACTTGTCTCCACAGCAAACCTCCCAGAGGTACCGCTGTTAACAGTCCTCGGGAGGCAGGGCTGGCCGCAGCTGGCAATGGCAACCCCTAGCTTGTGGGCAGCAAGCCGGGGAGAGTGTGGGGCTCGGGACAGGCGCGTGCAGAGAGCATGTGGGATTGTGCCTTTCCAGAAGTGCTCTTTGTTGAGGTAAGAGGTGTCATCGCACTGAGGAAACACTGGGGCACTCGCAGATGAGGATGCAAAGGGCCTGCGGCCACTGCAACTTTGACACAGTCTGGCAGATGTCCAGGGCTTGGAGCGAAAGGAATCCACTTCCACATTCTTCTACCTGGCCACCCACCAGAGGTTTACACATCCCTGGGAGAGGTTATCTGCATGACTCCAGGCAGGCCCAGCCCTGGGCCTCCCATGGGTGAACCTGGGGGATGTTGAGAAAGGCAGCTGGGAGTGTGTGTGTGGGCGGGAAGTAGGGAGGCCAGGTGGGGTTCAGAGGAAGGGTTTGTGGAATCCAGAGACTCATAGAGCCACCTGAGTTGCTCCTCTTCCAGCTGTGCCCTGCCAGCAAACCGAGAGGTCTTCCCTGGAAAAGCTGTCTCTGCCCTTGGTCCCTGGGTGAGCCTGGACACATCGACTTCCCTACCTGTGGAGAGAGGCTGCTGGCTTCCTGGGGACGTGGGCCTTTTGGCACTCTGATTAGAACATCTCTGTATAGCGTGCATGTTACGTGGGCAGATTCCAAATTGTACTCCCACACTCGGGGCTTTTGGCCCTCTCCAAGGCCCTCTGTGAGGGCTCTTGTTCACACAGAGCTGCTCAACTGTTGTGGAACAGATGAATGATCCCATCCAACTCTCTCCCACCAGGATTCTAAGGGCCAGCTGTGATGCTGTATAGGCATGTCTTGCAGACAGAAGCAAAGCTGGGCAGGAAAGACACTGGCCTGCTTCTTAAGAGGCCCCATGGGCCTTCTGACTACTGGTCCTGTGACATACATGGGTTTTCCAAGCAGCTACTATGTGCTAGGGGCTGGGGCGAGGCCTGAGACTATGCCAGGCCCGGGTGCACACAAGGCACAGGTGCAACACTCCAGCTGGGCTGCACGTGGACTCCTGTGGGCCTTGGACACTTTGACTTCGCATGCCCCTTCTTCCCTCAGGAAATACTTGAAAATACGTATTTAACACTGGACTTCTGCATACAGGTCAGATTCATATTTATTAATCTTTTCTTCTGAGTTAAAACAAATTCAAATGAAACCATTGCTGTGGGCCCCTGTGTGTCACAGGCTGAGGGTCAGTGGGCCTGCTCGCAGCTCAGCTGTGCCCACAAGATAACACAGAAGTGAAAGTGGCGGCGCCCAGCAACTGCATCAGAAAGAAGCCAGGTGATGGCAGAGAAAGAAGTCAGGGAAGGCTTCCTGAGCGAGACAGCATGCAAAGAAAGACTGAATCAGTGCGGGCACAGACGCTCTCTGCCTTGGGAAGAGACCTGGACGTGCCAGAGTTTGCAGGGAGGGACAAGCAGGACATGTGGGATACCAGAGAGAGTCTCTGCCCAGCGACCCTCAAAACTGGACCTGAGGCGGGCATCTGGCTTTGCACTGAAGACGTCTGCACCCCACGTTGGAGGGCCTGGGTCTGAGTGCTGGTTCTACTCCCGATTCCAGTGTCCTGCTAATGTTACCCTAGGAGACAAGAGGTGATGGCTCAAGTGGTTGGATCTCTGTCACTGTTGCAGGAGACCTGGAATGAGTTCCCAGCTCCAGGCTTTGGCCCAGCCTAGTCCTGGCTGTTGTGGTCGTTAGGGGAATGAACTGGCAGTGGATGGAAACTTCTTTTTCTCATTCACTCAAATAAATTAATTAAAACAACAAAAACCAAAAAGCTGGGCCTGAGGCCATTCAGGGTCTTCCCCACGGCCGTACTCCCTCACAGACCTTGGCTTCCCGCTCTCATCTGCAAAAATCTCAGAATGTCAAGATGTTAGCTAGCTTCACGATCACTACTTGTTTATAGAGTACTGACTAGCACAAGGCACAGGAAGCTTTCTTATTATCCCATTGTACAGATGAAAAAACCAAAGTTCGAGGGCTTAGGTGACTTGCCTACAGTGAAACAGCTCAGAAGAGGCTGAACCACGCTTAGCAGCTCAGTCTAACCCGGAGCGCTGAGCCCCTGCTACTGGGCCTTACGGTCTCTCTGAGGCTGATGAGCCCCAGCCACGGATGGGAAAACTGAGGACCAGAGCTGAGCTAGTTGAGCTGAGTTGCTCAACGGAGCTGGGAATTGAGTCCAGGTGGCCGACTCCCCACCGCCCAGGGATGCTGCTAACAGCTAGGGAGACCCTATGCCTTCTGAGGGCTCCCAAGGGCATCAGCAGACCTCCACAGCCTCTCAGCCTCAGGCAGCACAGAGCTCGTTCCCACAATGTCCTTGTCCCCTTCCTGGCCAGTGCTTCCCACCCACCTCTCTGTGTAGGTGTCTGCAGACTCGGTTTTTGTGAGTCAGACAGAGATGCCTTCCCCAACAGTTGTTCTGAGAGAGACCAGGGTGGGAGTGGAGGCTCTTTCTTCTTGAAGTTCTCCCAATCCCTACTCCCTGCCCCCAGGGAAGGCTCAGCAAGGACACAAGAGGCTCCTCTGTGTCCCAAACCCATCCCTCCAGTGCTAGAAGCACCTGCTGCCTGAGCTGGTGGTGCAGATGTTATCATGGGCAGGAGCTGACTCACCGTTGTGACATCCTAGCCCGCTGGGCAGGAACGTAGTTTGGGCGCCACACTCTTCCATGGGTATGAACACATTGGCGTTCTCCTGGGGTGGGGCAGTGGGGAGGCAGGGCCTCCACACAGTGCTCATGGGGCAGAAATGCAATAATAGGAGCAGGGCTGTGGAAACAGGGGATGATAAGTCTGTCATCAAATCTTGGGAGGGCATTCCATAGACAGGAGGTTAATGTTTGAAGAGTCCTCCAGGGAGCGTTGGGACCCTGGGGCAGCAGTGACAGGTGGAGCCCATTCAACCCAGCACCTGTGGGCTTCCTCACCGACCCTCTTTGGGGGCTGTGTTTGTCAGGGCTGGGCAGGAAGGAGATTCAATGAGCAGGCAGTTGCGTGGATTGGAGCACTTTACAAGGCCGTGAACCAACCCTCCTCATCTTCTAAGAGTACAACAAGTTTAGTAGAAAAAACACACAGCTTTGGAGTCAGACAGTCCTTGTTTAGATGCATGGTTTCTGGGCCTGTGTTGTGGTGCAGAGGGTTAAACCATCTGCAATGCCGGCATCCTATATGGATGCTTATTTCTGAGTTCCAGCTGCTCCACTTCCAATCTAGCTCTCTGCTAATGCTCCTGGGAAAGCAGTGGAAGATGAACCCAAGTGCTTGAACCTCTGCCACCCATATGGGAAACCCGGATGGAGTTCCTGCCTCCTGGCTTCAGCCTGGTTCAGCTCTGACCATCATGGCCCTTTGCGGTGAGAACCTGCTCTTCCTCTCTGTCACTCCCTCTCTGTCATTCGCCTTTCGAATAAACAAATCTTGAAAAAAAAAAAATGGTTTCTGGGGCTGGCGCTATGGTGCAGTGGGTTAACGCCTTGGCCTGAAGCGCCAGCATTCCATAAGGCCACCAGTTCGAGACCCGGCTGCTCTACTTCTGATCCAGCTCCCTGCTAATAACCTGGGAAAGTGGTAAAAGATGGCCCATGTGGGGGGCACCCACATGGGAGACCCGGAAGAAGCTTCCGGCTCCTGGCTTCAGATTAGCACAGCTCTGGCCATTGTGGCCATTTGGGGAGTGAACCAGTGGATGAAAGACCTCTCTCTCTCTGCCTCTCCTTCTCTCTCTGTGTAACTCTGACTTTCAAATAAACAGATCTTTAAAAAAAATCAGTTTCTACCACACACAGGCCGCATGATCCTTCACCACTGTGTGACTTGACTTCCTCTGATGTGCAGTGGGAACAGTCAAGGCAATAGAGGCTGTCCTGAGAATTGACATAATGTATACAAAGGTTCTGACAGTAACTCAGTTTCTCTTACCATTTTACAGGCAAAGAAAACAGTTTTGGAGCTGAAAAGTGACACCCCTGCCCAGGGTAAAATGCCTGGTAGCATGTAGGTTGATTCAGCATTGGAAACGGGATTTTTTTTTTTTTTTTTTTTTTTTTTTTTTTTTTTTAGCATTTACTTATTTATTTTAAAGGTAGAGTGGCAGAAAGACAGAGATACAGAGATTCTGAGACAGACCTTCTATCTACTGGTTCACTTCCTAAATGTCAACACAAGCCAGGGCTGCGCCAGGTTGAAACCAGGAGCCAGGAACTTCATTTGGATCCCTTATGGGGGTGGCAGGAGCCCAAGCACTTGGGCCATCATCTGCTTCCTCCCAGGTACATTAGGAAGGAGCTGGATCTGAAGTAGATCAGCCGGGACTCATAGCTGTTGATACAGGGTGCTGGCATTCCAAGCAGCGGCTTAATCCCTGTGCCACAATGTTGGCCCCAGAACCTGGGCTGCTTCCAGTATCCCGCACACTGTGTCCTGTCCATCTAGATGCACTTACTGAGCACCCACAACATGGCTGAGCTGAATGCTGACCTACTTAGCAACTGCTTTAGGACCAGGTACAATGCTTATCCTGTTCTACAGAAGCAGCTCAAACAACAAAGCTAATTAGTCAAGGTCCCACCAATGACAAAGCAACTGAGTCAGGATTCCAAGTCAAGTTGTCTCCCAAGCCCATGCTCTTAACTAGGAGTTGTCAAGCAATGGCTGGTGGGCCAAATCTTGTCTACTATCTATTTCTGTGAATAATATGACTCACAGGGCCTCACATCTTTACTACCTGGCTATTTGCCAAGAAGTTTGTCTTTCCCTGCTCATGGTGGCCAGGTCATAGTTTTCCCTTGAGAATTCTAAAGAGTATTTGTTTAACCCAAGTCACACTTTTAGGTAGGAAGTAGAGAAGCCCAGGGAATGAATCCTCAATCCCCACCTTCTGCGATGGTCTCCTCCTTCCACCTGTCCCTGTGTAGATCTTTTAAGTTGAGGGGAATGTGCCAGCTGAAACCAAGCACATAATATGCCAAGCACATTAACGACTTCTGGTGTTTTTTGCACTTGTATATTGTGATGTAACCTGGGGATTTCTATCATTTCATAAGAAAAATATTATTATTTACAATGATTTAAAAAGTTTTTTTAAATAAAAAACGTTGTTTATTTGAAAGGCAAAGTGATAAAGAGAGAAAGCTGGTTTACTTCCTACACGCTTGCAACAGCCAGGGCTGGGCCAGGCTGAAGGCAGCAGTCAGGAACTCCATCCAGGTCTCCCATGTAGGTTGTAGGGACTCCAGCATGTGAGCCATCATCTGCTGCCTCCCAGGATTGCTTTAGCAGGAAGCTGGATCGCAAGTGGAGTAGCTGGGACTTGAACCCCGCACTCTGATCTGTGATGTGACTGTCCCAAGCAGTGGCTTTAACCCATGTGCCACACACTTGCCTCATGATTTTTCACTTTATTCTTTACTGATACTTACTATTGTTAGCGTTACTTATTATTACTGTGTAAGTAACACAGCTTCTTTTCTCTCTTTAAATATATGATTTACATAGTAAATGTATAAAACCCCAGGACCACTTCCTTCCCCAAGTGGATTGGTGATAATTTTAGCCATAACCAAGCAGATAATATATTTTCATATCCAGGGATTAAAGGAATAGATCAAGTTCACAGAAAAATATACAAGCCGATGAATCTGAGCAGGAAGAGTACCAGACCAGGAGTCAAGAGATCTTGGTTCTAGACACAGCAGATAGCTTTTCCTAGTATGGTATAACAGTCACAATGCCCCCCCCCCCAAAAAAAAAAAAAAGCTCTTGGGAGTAGCTGTGCTAGAGGCAGGGGCTTAACAAGATGACTTCTGACCCCACAATAGCATTCTCTATTCTGAATCCAGCAATTCCTTTGGGAGTGGGGGATGGTCTTCGGGCAGCAGGCACCTTACCAGTCATTTCTGGTTTTGTCACAGGATCCAGGACTCTTTTATCAGAGGAAGGGGATTTAGGTTGGATGAGGGTGGAGTGTCCCTGGCGGGAGCCAGTAGACCAAAGGACACCACGTTTGGTCTCTGGTGGGGAGGAGGTGGAAGTCCAGGGAAGCAGAGGCTGACCTGTCATCCCTCCTCATCCTGGGATGGCTCTATCAGGGTGCTGGGGGACAGGACAGGATGGATGTGTCATCACCATGCGGGGCACCGTGTCCCCACCTTCCAGCTAATCCTCACCATGGCTGCACTGTCCTCAGGTCAAGAATGAAACCCCTTTGTCTTTAATATAATTTCTTACAACTTGATGGGCAGAAAAAAGGAATTACATTGTTGCTTTTCTGTGTACCGATTTGATCACTCTAGGACTCAAGCTTTTCTTTTATTTAGCTATTTCTGTTTCTTTCTCTGTAAATAATTATTCATGGCTTTTCCTTTTGTTTTTTCCCTAGAGCAGTATTTGTCTTTTTACATTTGATTTTTTTAAGACTAGATGCTAAGTGTTATCAATATAGCTTTTGTTTACATGTCAAAGTTTTACCAAATTAAACACAGCTGAATGTAGCATGAACCTGTTAATAGCCTTCCTTGCTCTGCTATTCCCAACTTCCAGGAAATAACTGCTAATTAACATTTGCTGGGTAACTGCCATCAACTTTTTCGTACTTATTCAAACTTAAATACAGATATATACATATCGTCTTTTCCCTTTTTAAAAAAGGGAAATTTATTGGGGCTGGCTCTGTGGTGTAGCAGGTGGAGCCGCCGCCTGCAGGGCCAGCATCCCATGTGGCTGTTCCACTTCTGATCCAGCTCTCTGCTATGGCCTGGAAAAGCAGTGGAGGATGGTCCAAGCCCTTGGGCCCCTGCACCCTTGTGGGAGATCCGGAGGAAGCTCCTGGCTCCTGGCTTCTGATCGGCACAGCTCCAGCCCTTGTGGCCAGTTAGGGAGTGAACCAGCGGATGGAAGACATCTCTCTCTGCCTCTCCTCTCTCTATGTGTAACTCTGACTTTCAAGTAAAATAAATAAATCTTTTTTTAAAAAAAGAAAGTAAAACAAAAAAAGAGAAATTTACTTAATCTTTTTTTAAGGTTTATTATTTGAAAAGCAGAAGCAGAGAAAAAGAGAGAGGGAGGGGTGAAGGGAGACAGCTATCTTCCATCTGCTATAAATAGCTGTAATATCCAAGTCTGGGCCAGACAGAGGCCAAGGGCCAGGAACTCCATCTGGGTCTCCTATATGGGTGACAGGGGCCCAAGTACTTAACCCATCATCTGTTACTTTCTCAGGCTTATTAGCAGGAAGCTGGATCAAAAGCAGAGTAGCTAGGACTAGAACTATTACTCTGATGTGGGATGTCGGCACTGCAAGCAACAGCTTAACTGGCTGTGGCACAACACAAGCACTCATACTTTTAAAACTTGAAATATATATATATATATATATTTAAAGATTTCATTTATTTATTTGAGAGGTAGAGTTACAGACAGTGAGAGGGAAAGACAGAGAGAAAAGTGTTTGGTCCACTGGTTCACTCCCCAAATGGCCACAATGGCTGGAGCTGTGCCAATCCAAAGCCAGGAGCTTCTTCCGGGTCTCCTACACAGGTGCAGGGGCCCAAGCACTTGGGCCATCCTCTACTGCCTTCCTAGGCCACAGCAGAGAGCTGGATTGGAACTGGAGCAGCTGGGACTTGAACTGGCGTTCATATGGGATGCCCGCACTGCAGGTGGCGGCTCTACCCATTATGCCACAGCGCCGGCCCCTTCTCTGTTTTTTAAACTCTTTCTTGTCATTTTCACTTCAAACATTAATCAAGAATTACTAGGCCCATTTTATTGGTTAGGGAAACTGAGGCTAAGGTAGGAGAAGAAGTGATCTACGAGGTGCTTCAACAATTTAGTCCCAGCACAAAAGCCCCAGCCTTCTGACTCTGGAGGGCCTCCCTTCTTTAAGCAAATGAATCAGAAGTTATGCACCCAAAGTCCCTTGTCTTGAGGGATAGGCTGGAGTTTGGGGGGTAGACGAAGTACAAGCACTAACATTAAGGGTCCATTAAGGATGAGAAAGTGTCCCCAAGGTTCTAGTCAACCCTAACATCCAAGGTGACCTTGGAGCAAGTCGCCTGCCTGCTCTGGACTCCCCCTACTCATCTGCAATGTGAGGGCTTGGGTCCAGCCACAGGACTTTAAACAGCAGCCACCACAAATAAATGTTCCTCAAAGATAAACACAGAGAGGCAGATTCCCGGATGCTTGTTGTGTTTGTATTGGTGAAAACTTGGAAGCAATCAACATATCCACCACTAGGGGATGCATTAAATACAATCAATCATTCATTTATTCATATCTTCATTCATTCATAGGACAGTTACTGGGTAACTACTGTCAGACCCTGTTTTAGAGACTAGGAATTTTAGACAGTAGGAATCAGTGGTACAGAAAGTATACCAAGTCTGTGCTGGTACTATGATACAGTACGTTAAGATACTACCTGCATGGGAGGTGGGATGGGAGCTGGGGTTGGGGGTAATTATAGGGGAAAGAGCCACTATATTCCCAAAGTTATATCTATGTAAAAATGTATTCATTAAATAAAAATTAAAAAAAATACTACCTGCAATGCCGGCATCCCATATGGGCACCAATTTGAGTCCCAGCTGCTCTGCTTCTGTTGCAGCTCCCTGCTTATGTGCCTGGGAAAGCAGTGGAGGATGGCCCAAGTACTTGGGCCCCTGCCACCCATGTAGGAGACCTGGATGGAGGACTGGCTCCTGGCTTCTGCTTAGACCTGCCCTGGCTTTTGCAGCTATTTGAAAGGTGAACTGCAGATTAAAAAAAAATTCTCTCATTTTCTCTCTCTCTCTCTCTCTCTCTCTCTCTCTCTCCCTCTCCCTCTCCCTCTCCCTCTCTCCCTCTCTCCCTCTCTCCCTCTCTCCCTCTCTCCCTCTCCTTCAAATAAAAACATAAATCTTTAAAACGGACCAAGTCTCCACCTTCTTGGGACATACCTGGGAGCCAAGTCTGCCTAGCTCTGAGCTGCACCCAGTTATGGGAAAGGGGATGGATGCATGTGTCCCATCACAGAGGGGTCTCCAGGCCACAATGCAGAGCAGTGGAAGCAAGGCACCATGCCCAGTGTGGGATGGTTCCTTTACATAACCCCCTACCCTGCACAGGGCAAGTCTGTGTATCTGTCTGTGGGTGGACAGATCCATGAGGACACATGCTGAGGGGGTCTAGCAGTTGTGGTGCAGAGGGATAAGCCACTGCTTAACATTGCCCACATTCCACATCAGAGCGCTAACTGCTCCACTTCCAATCCAGTATTCCTGCGAATGCACCTGGGAAGGTGGTGGGTGATGGCTCAAGTGCCTGGGCCCCTGCCACCCCCACAGGAGACCCAGATAGAGTTGCTAGCTCCTGGCTTTGGCCTGGCCGAGCTTTGTCTATTGCTGCCATCTGGGCAGTGAACCAGCAGATGGAAGATCTCTGGTGGTCTCTCCCTTCTCTCTGTTACTCTGCCTTTTTAATAAACAAACAAACAAAAAAACAAATCTTGAAAAAACAAAGATGCTGAGGAATTTCTAGGGGCACATCCCCACACTGTGGAGTTTCTAGAAAGACAGGAGAATTCTCCAGGATTGACAGCACTTGTTCAGAGCATTTTAGCTTTATCAGGATGTTTCCAAAGAAGACATATTCAAGTATTGTTTACAGTTTTAAATTATTTTTTATTTTTATTTTTTTTTTACAGGCAGAGTGGACAGTGAGAGAGAGAGACAGAGAGAAAGGTCTTCCTTTTGCCGTTGGTTCACCCTCCAATGGCCGCCGCGGTCGGCGCGCTGCGGCCGGCGCACCGCGCCCGCCCGATGGCAGGAGCCAGGAGCCAGGTGCTTTTCCTGGTCTCCCCATGGGGTGCAGGGCCCAAGCACCTGGGCCATCCTCCACTGCACTCCCGGGCCATAGCAGAGGGCTGGCCTGGAAGAGGGGCAACCGGGACAGAATCCGGCGCCCCGACCGGGACTAGAACCCGGTGTGCCGGCGCCACAAGGCGGAGGATTAGCCTGTTGAGCCATGGCGCCAGCTTACAGTTTTAAATTTTTAAAAAATTTAACAAACAGATGCAGAGAGAAGGAAAGTAAACAATAAATATACATCATTCAGTCTTTGCAAGACCTGCCATGGGGGATGGGGAGGCTCTCTACCCACCCACAGCTAGGAAGCATCCTGGTTTGGGCATTAGAGCTTTTAAAGTAAACAAATCAATGTTTATGACTGCCTGGGACCAAGGATAAGCTGACCCCACAGACTAGGCAGCTCCCATTGCGTTCCGACATAGCGATTTCCCTTGGATCATGTGAATCCTGTCTCAGCAGGGCTGGAACACCTCCCCCAAGACTTAGCTCACCAGTAGGGAAACAGGCCCAGGCAGTGTGATTTCTTAATTTGCCGAGGACTCAACTAGTTTCACAGCCTGAATGACAACTGAGAAGTAATCTGGCCCTGCCTCCAGACCCCCGGTGGGGTGGCCAGATGGGGTGGAGGGGTTCCAACCCTGGGCTTCACAGGGGCAGCTCCCATGATGAGTCCCGGTGTCCAGCACATGCTGAAAGGACGCCTTGTCAACATGGGAGGAGATCAAGGCAGCCAAGGGGTGCTGAAACCTCCTGTCGGGTCCAGCATCTCGGAGGAGATAGGGACACTACCTCCACCCCCTCCTCAAGCTCTCGCCAGTGAATTCCGAGGGGCTTTGGAATCACTAGACTGTCTCCTGCTCCCAGGAAACCCCAGGCTGCAGTGGAGCCAGGCCACTAGCCATCCGTCATCCTTATCTCTGGGCTCTGGCGGCCCCAGGTCCCTGGTCTGGATGGGCCCAGGGGGTTGGGACGGGTTGGGGGTGGGGGCTGGAGCTGGGGGGATGGATAACAAGAAAAGCAGCTGTCCCCTGGGGGAACTTCAAAGTGCCTGGAGCTGAAATTTATGTGCAGAGCAGCTCATATAGGGGCCAGAGGGCCTTTCGTCCCACAAATACTGAGCACCTACTGTGTGCCAGACACTGGTAAGGGGAGTTTTAAGGACTGAAAGATCTTGTTGCTTGTTTAATTGTGCTACCTACCTTGGTGGGCTAGGTCTGTTGCCTGGGTCCGTCCATTCATTCATTCATTCATTCTTTATTAAGCACCCACTGTGTGCTGAGGGTTTTTGGAGTCTCAGGCTGTTGGAATGATTACATGAATATGCTCTCCTATGCTGCCCAGCTTTGCGGTCTACTAATACAAGGGTTAAGAGCTTTGGGGTCAGGCAGCCTAGGTCTGTTTTATCTGTGACATGAGGGTAATAATGGCACCTAGCTTGTGGGGTTTGGGAGAAGAGGAAATGAAACAGGACAGCAGAGGGTGCTGGTGTTATGTCTCAGCGGGTTAAGCCACAGCCTGAGATGCCAGCGTACCATATCAGAATACTGGTTTGAGTCCCAGCTACTCCATTTCCAAACCAGCTCTCTGCTACTGAGCCTGGAAAAGCAGCAGTAGATGGCCCCAGTGCTTGGGATCCTGTCACCCATGTGGTAGACCCAGATGGGGTTCTAGGCTCCTGGCTTTGGCCTGGACCACCCCTGGGTGCTGTGGCCATTGACTAGTGAACCAATGAATGGAAGATCTCTTCTCTCCTGTCTGCCTTAAGAATAAATAAATAGAAAAGAAAAGAAACTGGATAGCATAGGTCCAAGGCCTACCCAAGCTTGGCGACAGTTATCACACAAGAGAAGTGACGACCTCTATGACAACAATTGATTGACTAATTTATTCACACACTCAATATTGACCAAGTACCCATGACACACTGAGCAGATGCTGGGGAGGCAACTGAGCAGATGGCCTGGGAGGGCTTGCAAGAGTCCCCTCCTCTCCCACTGGTCTCTCTTTGGTGGAGGCTCTGGGGTTGAAGAAGAGCATCATGGGTCCTTAGGGTCTTGGGGTGAAAAGGATATGAGGACTAGCTGAGTTTAGTTCTTCCCCCAAGGCCTATGCACGAGCCCCTCCTCCGTATTGCTGCTGTCTGGTCAACCACCACCTGGTCTCAACCACTGTGAGGTCCCCTTGACCTCCCAGGCAGCCCAGGAGGAAGGTGGTCCTTCCCTGGAGCCTCAGTTTCCTCTGAGAAATTCCTGGTTCTTTCCTTTGGACCTCAGCCCGACTCTTTGAGCTTCAGTGTATTCACTCTATAAAATGAGGATACTAATGATACCTCTCAGGTAAGGTTATTGTAAAGATAAAATGAGATAAAGAGGGTCAAGTCCTTGACACAGTATCTGTACATGACATCTTTTTAATTTTTTTTATAAAGAGGTTTATTTAGCTCACAGCTCTGGAGGGTTGTTTTTAAACTTTTATTTATTAAGTTAGAGGTAGAGGGAGAGAGGGAAGGAGGGAGGGAGGGAGGGAGGGAGAGAGGGTTAGAGGGGGAGAGGGGGAGGAGAGAAGGAGAGAGGGAAAGAGGGAAAGAGGAAACGAGGGAAGGAGAGGGGGAGAGGGGGAAGGGAGAGAGGGGGAGAGAAGGAGAGGGAGGGGGAGAGGGAGAGGTCCTTCATCCACTGGTTCACTCCCCAAATGGCCACAATGGCTGAAGCTGAGCTGAGGAGCCCCGGACTTCTTCCAGGTCTTCCATGTGGGTACAGGGGCCCAAGGACTTGGGCCATCTTTTACTGCTTTCCCAGGTTATTAGCAGGGAGCTGGATCAGAAATGGGGTAGCTGGGATTCCAACCAGTACCCACGCTGGCGCTTCATGCTGGGACTTTAACCTGCTGTGCCACAGTGTTGGCCCCACATGACATCTTAAGGGATAGCCAGGGGCCAGCGCTGTTTCGAGTCCCTGCTACTCCATTTCTGATCCAGCTCCCTACTAATGGCCTAGGAAAGCAGGGCCCCTGTGTCCATGTGGGAGACACGGAAGAAACTCCTGGCTCTTAGTTTCAGATAGGCCCAGCTCTGGCTGTTGCAGCCATTTGGGAATGAGAAAGCATATGGAAGATCTCTCTCTCTCTCTTTCTCTCTGTCTTTCTCTCTGTCTCTGCCTCTCAAATAAATAAATAAATATTTTTTTTAAAAATAAGGGGTTGCAGTAACGAGAAGCAACTATAATGACAGCCTTTGGGAATCAATAAACTGGGAAGAACAAGATGGGGGAGGGGAGGTGGAGGAAGAGGACATGGAGGGGGAAGAAGAGAAAGAAGAGAAGGAGAAAAGAGGAGAAAGAAGAAAAAGAAGAGGAAAAAAGCTCCCAGAATAGTACCTGGTAAGGTGACAGGCAGTGCTCATTTTCCAGGAACCCCAGGTTTAGCTAAGGTGGCCACACAGTGTCTGTGGTTTGAGGTCCTCGCTCTGTGGCCCTTGGTTACAATGGGCACAGAGGAACTACACTGCTCAGTTCTGCTTGCTTGGGGGAGAGGCTGGGGTGAGACATCGCAGGCTCCTTTACAGATCCTCCTGGGCTATGGAGCCAGGTCTCTGCCTTGGTCTCTGGCCTTGCTGGGGTGCCCTGAGGAGTGGACTTGTGGACGCTCTGCTGCAGGAACCTCACCTACAAGTCCAGCCCAGCTCTGCCTCCCTCAGGGTGGCGGCCCCATCTCACTTCGATCTTTCCCTCTTCTTCCCCTTCTTATCCTTTGCCCTTGGACTGTCTTCACAAAACCCTCTCATCTCCCACTTCCTGCTCCAGTATTGTTTTCTCCCCGCTCTGCGGAGAAGCTACCAGCAGAGGAAGGGACAGACCAGAGGCCAAGGGTGCCTTCGAGACACTGCTTGGGAGCTGAGCAGAAATTCTGCAGACCTCCTCCACCTTCTAGGAACCCCTACTCCGACCCTGCCTCGCTACCTGATTTTACTGAGCTTTGATTGCATTAAAAAGAATGACTACATCCCTCCCTGTGGCTTCCATCAGGTCAGGATCTGATAATTGACACTGGCAGGGGCTAGACGGGAGTCACTTTGAAGCTGTTTCAAGCAGGATGAGGACAAACCGTTTTCCCAAAGTGGTCACATTAGGCAACCTGGCCAGTGGGTCAAGTTTTGTGGGGGAGCAAGTCCTGGCTGCAGGCAGCTGCTGATTGGACTCCCAGGACCCCTGCAGGAGTGACAACCGCACATACTTAGCTTGCCCATGATGTGCAAAGTGGCCCAAGCCCCTCCTGCAGAAAGCCTGCCCTGGCTGACACTCCCTGGCTCAGGGCGGACAGGCAGCTAGTCACCCAGCATGAGAGGTCTGGCCCTGGAGGGGGAAGAAAGGTCAAGTTCACAGAGGGCAGTGCTCAATGGGGACCCAGGTCCTACAACAAATATGCTCCCTTCAATTTTCTTCCAATCCCTTGGGTTTCTTTAAGAGAAAAGCCTCAGGGTGCTGCTGGTCTGTCTGTAACATCTCTCCAAAGCTTGCTAATGTTTCCTTTTACCCAAGAGGGCAGGCCGTGCGGTGGAGAGGTTGGGAAGGATGTAGCCTGTTTTTAGTAACACTCTCCTGTTTCCCTAGAGAATAGTTTCAATCGTGTCTTTCAAACGGCACTGGTTTTCTCTTTATGAAAATTAAACTATTGTGTAAGGATATGGCTGGCAAAATCCCCCGAGCGCAGGCCGCTGGGGAGACAGTGCGGGGAGCCGCTCCCCGCAGGGCTGGGGCTGGCCCTGAGCTGCTGGGCAGCCTCCAGGAGAGAGCTGTGCTCCCTCTCCGAGCCTCACTCTCTCTGTGCAGTGAGGTTGACGGTGCTCCTCTGCGGGCTGCAGGGCAGGCTTTCTGAGAGCAGGTGCACTCCCAAAGTGTCCAGACGGTGCTTATCGTGGGGACTACACTGTTCACCTGGCAGCCTCATCTTTCCAGGGACTGCCACTGGCCCCAGCCCATTCTCGGACCCTTGCTGGTTCTACAGTCCAAAGCAACTACATCCCAGGGTTCCAATAAACGTAAAGAACCCACAACTCCCTGGTCTGGGGCCTGTCCCTTTCCTTTCCTGGGCCTCAGGTTTCCTATCTATCAACAGAGACACTGATCAAATGCCTTCTACTATCCCCTGCAGCTGTGAGAACGTTCTGAGCAGTAACCAGGCAGTAGTGAGTCCATGACAGCAAAACATCAGCTTTGCATTCACCTGTGTTCCTCCCTCCCTGCTGACTGGTCCATTGACCACAGCTCTGGCCAGCCCGGGAGCATCTGGAACCTTCCAAGGCGGAATGTGTATGGGAACAAGATTCCCAGCTATATGCTGCATGCCACAGTTTGCAAAGTGCTGCCTCCACCAGTGGATCTGAAAGGAGAATCCTAAAACACACTCACATCTTTAAAGATGTTTATATACTTCTGAGGGATTTTTAAGAGGAGTAAACATGTATGTAATTTTCTCTCAAAAACAATAAAGCTGTTACAAAAATACTGAGCTAAGCCAGTCCATTTAAGAGAGCAAGTGATTTACGTAAATATGTTGAACAGCCTTTTCCAGGGAGTTTTCTTACTATGTAAAGACAACTCTTCCCAGCAAGTGTCTCCCTCACACCTGACTGCTGGAATGTGGATGGAACATGTGCATGTGCGCGCGCAGGGGCATGCGTGTGTGTGTGTGTGTGTGTGTGTGTGTGTGTGTGTGTCTTGCCAGTGATCCACTGAGCAGAAACTTCAGCTAAGTCAGCAAAACCAGGACAGAAGTACTTGGATTCCTCAGGGCTTCAGCCTGAGCCAGGCACCCGGGCTTCTGAGCTGCGTCCTTCTCCTGGACGACTTCCTGCATCTCCCCCATCCAGCCTCCAGCCTGTCTGGGGATCTTGTTTCCCTCATCTCCAGATGAAAGCCCCAAATATGGGGCCATCTATTATTTTTTTTTTTTTACAGGCAGAGTGGACAGTGAGAGAGAGAGACAGAGAGAAAGGTCTTCCTTTTGCCATTGGTTCACCCTCCAATGGCCGCCGTGGCCAGTGTGCTGCGGCCGGCGCACCGCGCTTGTCCGATGGCAGGAGCCAGGAGCCAGGTGCTTTTCCTGGTCTCCCCATGGGGTGCAGGGCCCAAGCACCTGGGCCATCCTCCACTGCACTCCCTGGCCACAGCAGAGGGCTGGCCTGGAAGAGGGGCAACCGGGACAGAATCCGGCGCCCCAACCAGGACTAGAACCTGGTGTGCTGGCGCCGCAAGGCGGAGGATTAGCCTGTTGAGCCACGGCGCCGGCAGGGGCCATCTATTTTGGAAAATGTATCCCCAAGAAGTGATCATGATGCAGGCAAAGGTCTTCCCCCAAGGCTGCTTTATCACAACTGCTGTTAAAATTAAGATACAGGGAAAAGAATTCAAATCTCTCAGAACAGGGATCTGAAGTCACTTGGTAGTTTAAACACTACAGAAAGTGTCTGGGAGCCATGCACCTAGGAGTAGGCAGATGTGGACTAGAGTGGCACTTTAAGCATCCTTAACTTCTCTAAGCCTCTTTGTTTTCTCAGCTGTAAAATGGGGATGATAATAAGATCACCTTCATTTTTCTTATTTTTAGAGTTAAATGGGGCCATGCCTGGAAGACAATGAATGCTGCCTGGTACATGGTGAGCAGCTGGCGAATATCAGTTTGCTGGGCACCTGCTGAGACACACAAAATGTGGTTGGGGAGTGCTGATGACATGGAAAGACACAATAGAGCGAGAGTAAAAATGGCAGATGATTTCTCAGCACGAGCCATGTGAGTATGAGTTATATGTTCTCATTTACAATGGTATGGAACACTGGACGTGAAGCAGAGATGTGGCTGGTAACAGTAGAATTGACTGGCCCTCAGACTCACAGACTTGACTGATTTTTGGTAACAATTAGAAAGATAAAAGCGATCTCTATTGAGTGTCCACTAGGAGCCAGGCACGTCTAGCTATACTACTCCCTAATGTATCCTCCATACCCACCTATGTGGTGGATATTATTAGTGTTCCCAATATACCTGTGAGGAAACTGAGGTAGAGAGGGCATGGTTAGTATTTTGCCTGAGTTCTCATGGCCAGAAAAAGATTGGAGGATGGGTTCAAACCTAGAATTTTTAAAAAAGTTATATTTATTTGCAAGAGGAGAGGGAGGGAAGGGAGGGAGGGAGAGAGAGAGAGAGAGAATATCTTTCATTCACTGGTGGCCAGGACTAAGCCAGGCTGAAGTCAGGAACCAGGAGCTTCATCCAGGTCTCCCACATTTTGGCAGGGGCTCAAACACTTCGGCTATATTCTGCTGCTTTTTCCAGGCTATTAGCTGAATCAGAAGTGGAGCATCTGGATCATGAACTGGTGCCCATAGAGGATGTTGGCATCACAGTCAGAAGCTTTATCCACTATACCTCAATGCCAGCCCCAAACCTAGGATCCTAAGGATAATGCTATTTTGCCTCTCAGGCACCTCATGTTACAAACAGGCAAACAAAGCTCCAGAGAAATTGGGTGACTGGCCCAAGGCCACACAGCAGGCAGAGGCAAGGTGAAAACCAGGATACTGGTATCACCATGCCCAGGCTTTAGGCTCCATAGTGCTCCTGCTGGACAGTCCCTCTGGCTCTGCCAAGGGCACCTGGGCAGTTAGCTTTCCATTTCTGCACAGCCTGAGGTGGGGAAAATGCAGGGAGGTTAGCAAGGGGGGCAGCCGTGAAACACTTGCTCCATGGCCCCAGGGCACTGTGGCTAACCCTAAATCCTCTATAATTTAAGGCAAATGTAATCCATATGACTGGTTCATTTACACTCAAGTCTTCAAAACATTTTGCTTGAAGAGCTGTTACTTACAGAGCCTTTAGAAGCTGTTAGCCGGATTTGGCTCTCCCAGCCCTTGTCCCAGCCCAGCTCTCTCCTCCTCCCCCATCTCCCCTGGAGCCCACACTAGCATCTGTCAGCCTGAAAAAAGCTCAGACGCTTGGGTTCAGAAACCTGAGTGTGGGCACAAGGAGACCATTGACAGGCTGTTTCGCATGGCCCTGTTTGTAAACACAGAAAATTGGAAACAACTTCAATGTCCACCAGTGGAAGAATGGATGCATAAATTATGGCATATTCAGGCACTGTAATGCTGTACAGTGAACATGAATGAACAAGATCTTTACTTATCAAAATGGGAGAATCTCATAGATGTTGAAAAACAAACAAGTTGCAGATGCACTCACCATGTGATAACAATTACACAAACTTTTAAACCATCCAATCTCTCATGTATACAAATACACATACATTTATATATTCATTTATATATTTAATTATTTGAAAGTCAGAGTTATACAGAGAGAGAAGGAGAGGGAGAGAGAGAGAGAGCAAAAAAGAGAGAGAGAGAGGTCTCCCATCTACTGGTTCACTCCCTAGTTGGCCACAACTGCCAGAGCTGCACTGATTCAAAGCCAGGAGCCAGGAGCTCCTTCCAGGTCTCCCATGCAGGTGCAGGGATCCAAGGACATGGGCCATCTTCTGCTGCTTTCCCAGGCCATAGCAGAGAGCTGAATCAGGAAGTGGAGAAGCCGGGACTCAAACCAGCGCCCATATGGAATGCCAGCACTGCACGCTGTGGCTTTACTCACTATACCACAGCCCCAGCCCCTCAACTGGATTTCAACAAAGGTACTAAGATAATTCAGAGGAGAAAGGAGAGACTTTCAGCAGGGTTCGGTGCTGTGCCTTAGTGGGTAAAGCCATCACCTGCAGTGGCGGCATCCTATAAGGACGCCAGTTGAATTCTTAGCTGCTCCACTTGCTATCCAGCTCTCTGCTATGGCCTGCGAGACCTGTAGAAGATGACCCAAGTGCTTGGGCCCCTGTACCCACATGGGAGACTTGGAAGTTCTTGGATCCTGGCTTCGGATCATCCCAGCTCCAGCCGTTGTACCCATTTGGGGGAGTAAACCAGCGAATGGAAGACCTCTCTCACTCCTTCTCTGACTCTCCCTTTCTCTGTAACTCTCTCTCTCAAAGAAATAAGTTTTTAAAAAATTTAAAAAAAAAGACTTTCAGCAAAGTATGCTGCAATAACTAGATATTGTATGGGGTAAAAAAAATATTTCCTACCTCACACTACCCCAAAGTTAATTCCACATGAGGCAGAGATCTAAATGCATAAGTAACAGCTACAAAGCCTCTAGAAACAAGCACAGGAGAATATTTTCAAAGCCTTGAGGTAGATACAGATTTCTTATAGAGAACTAAAGAGGCAAAAATCTATAAAAGATAAATATTGATAAATTTTCAAGAGAATGAAAACATAAGCCACATACCAGGGAGAAAACACTTGCAAAAAGCATGTCTGATAAAGAGATGTTACCCAAAATATACAAGAATTCTTAAAGCTCAACAATAAGAAAATGAACAACCTACTTAAGAAATGGGCAAAGACCTGAAGAGACCTAACCAAGAAAGATGTATAGATGGCAAATGAGCATATGGAAAGATGCTTGACATCATATGCCATTAGGGAATTGCAAATTAAAACAATGAGATTCCACCACATCACTATTAGAATGGCCAAAATCCAGAACATTGCAACAATAAACGCCAGAAAGGGTGTCCAACAGAAGCTCTCATTCATGGCTATTAGGAATGCAAAGTGGTACAGCCACTGTGGAAGACAGTTTGGCGGCACAACTAAACATATTTTTACCATACCAACCAGGAATTATGCCCTTTGATATTTATCCAAATGAATGAGAAAACTATATCCACACAAAAATCTGTTCATGAATGTTTATTATAGCTTTATTCATAATTGCCACAATGTGCAAGCAATCAAGACATCCTTTAGTAGGTAAATGGATAACTAAATCATGGTCCATTCAGACAATGGAAAATTATTTAGCACTAAAAATAAATGAGTTATCAAGCCCTGAAAAAAACATAGGAAAATCTTAAATACATATTACCAAGTAGAAAGCAGCCAGTTTAAAAAGGTTACACACTGGTTACAGCTCCATGACATTCTGGAGAAGGCAAAATTATGGAAACAACAAGATTGTTGGTTACTAGAGATAAGAGGGGAGCAGGGGATGCTCAGGGTATTTTTAGGACAGAAACACTATTCTGTATGATATTATAATGGTGCACACATGTTATTATTCATTTATCAAAACTCTTAGACATACAACATCAAGCGTGAGCCTGATATAAGTTATGGACTTTGGGTGATAATGAGTCGGTGTAGGTTCATCATTTTATCAGTGTAATACAGGATACTGATAGCAAGCGAGGCTGTGCATGTGAGAGGGCAGGGGTACATGGGAACTCTTTGTACTTTCCATTAAGTTTTTTTTTATGAACTTAAAACTGTTTACTAAAAATACCACAAGTTAGACTTCATCAAAAAAAGCAGCTTTTGTTCATCAAAGATCATTTTAAAATGAAAAAACAAACCAAATATTAGAAACTATTTGTAATACATGTTTACAAAGGACTTACATCCAGAATATACAAAGACTCCTACAGCTCAACAGCAAAAGACAACCAGGCCAATTTAAAGCAAAAAGGGCAAGAGCCTTGAACAGACAGTCTGTAAAAAAGACCAGAAATGATGAATAAGCAAAGGAAAAGATGTTCAATATCACTAGATACAAAGGAAAGGTACATGAAAGCCAATATGAGATACTCACTATGTGCCCGCTTGGCAGAAATAAGAAACTTCAAATAAGCAACTTCAAGTACTGAAGAGGATCAGGAGCACTTGGAACTCTCTTATGTTTCTGGTTCAAGTACACGATGGTAAAAGTACTCTGGAAAACCCTGTGGAAGTTTCTTTTGAAGATAAATTCAGCTACCTACCCTAGGACCTAGCAATTTGATTCCTAGGAATGAAAATGAATAACACATACACACACTCAGCTTTATGAAATATTTACACACATAATATGCAAAAGCTGGAAACAGCCCTAATGGCTAGAATTCTAACAATTTCTTACAATGATACACTGTTTGGCAATAACTGAATCACACAATAAACAAACCTGAAAAACATGTTGAGTGAAAAAGTTGTCATAGAAGTGTGTGATTCTGTTTATATGAATTTCTTTTTTTAAAAAAAATATTTATTTTTTATTTATTTGAAAGACAGGGTTATAGAGAGAGATAGAGACAGAGAGGTCGGTCTTCCATCCACTGGTTCACTCCCCAGATGGCCACAACAGCCAGAGCTGAGCCTATCTGAAGCCAGAAGCCAGGAGCTTCTTCCTGGTCTACCATGGGGGTGCAGGGGCCCAAGTGCTTGGGCCATCTTCTACTGCTTTCCCAGGCCATAGCAGAGAGCTGGATTGGAAGAGGAGCAACAGGGACTAGAACCGGCACCAATGTGGGATGCCAGTGCTTCAGGCTAGGGCTTTAACCCGCTGTGCCACCACGACGACCCCTATATTAATTTCTATGATATGGTAAACTAATGTATGGTGATGAAAATTAGAACCAATTTGCTTTTTGCCTCTTGTGGGAAATTAACATTAACTGGAGAGTGGCAAGAAGGGACTTTCTGGGATGATGAAAATATTTTATATTTAATTTATTTTTATTATTTATTTACTTGGTAGTGGTTACATAAGTGTACACAGTTGTCCAAATTTATACAACTTCTTGTTTGCACTTAATTTTTTTAAAGATTTATTTATTTGAAAGGCAGAGTTATAGAGAGGCAGAGGCAGAGAATGAGAGGGGTCTTCTATCCACTTGCCAAACGGCCACAACACCCAGAGCTGGGCTGATCTGGGCTGATCCAAAGCTGGGAGTCAGGAGCTTCTTCAGGGTCTCCCACACAGGAGCAGGGGCCCAAGGACTTGGGCATCTTCCATTGCTTTCCCAGACCGTAGCAAAGAGCTGGATCAGAAGTGGAGTAGCCAGGACTAGAACCAGCACCCATATGGGATGCCAGTACTGCAGGTGGTGGCTTTACCCACTACACCATAGCACTGGTGCCTGCATTTAAATTTTAACTCAACAAAAATTGCAAAAAACAAAATAAATTACTTAATATAAGGAAAAATGATGTATCAAAGTTCAGGATTTTTTTCAATGAAGAATAGCACTGATAAAGTAAGCAGATGGCAGATTGTAAGAAGATAATTTACACTGTAAAAAACCAAGAACAGAAAACCCTCTTGATGAAAACAGAATAAGCCTGAACAGAACAGTGACTAACGGGTGACTTAACAATTTATAGTTCTTAGTTAAATTAAGCATATGTACACTTACTACCTGAGCATTCCCTTTCTAGCCACAGATTTTTTTTTTTTTTTTTAAACAGGCAGAGTAGACAGAGAGAGAGAAAGGTCTTCCTTTTTGCTGTTGGTTCACCCTCCAATGGCTGCCGCGGCCGGCGCACCATGCTGATCTGATGGCAGGAGCCAGGTGCTTCTCCTGGTCTCCCATGGGGTGCAGGGCCCAAGCACTTGCGCCATCCTCCACTGCACTCCCTGGCCACAGCAGAGAGCTGGCCTGGAAGAGGGGCAACAGGGCAGAATCCGGTGCCCCGACTGGGACTAGAACCCGGTGTGCCGGCGCCGCAAAGCAGAGGATTAGCCTATTGAGCCACAGCGCTGCCTTTCAAATAGAAAATAAACAAACATTAAAAAACAAAACAAACCAAGAACAGAGCTTTGCATAGATCAATGGTAACAATGTGTCATAAAGTGAGAGTGTGGTCGTTTCAGCTTTCTACACCTGATCTCTCCCCCAAACACACACACTGAAGATATCCTATATTACATATATTGTTGTTTATAACATGAATTAACTCATTTAGGCTTCATAATAAGGAAGAACTGTTGGCGTCACACACACCTCCCTATTTTACAGATGAGGAAACTGAGGTACAGAGTGGTCAGGTCAGGTCCTTAAGATGACAAAGCTAGTCATCTGCAGACCAGTATTCAAACTTAGCAAGCCAGAAGTCCTGACTGAATTGTTCCCCAGGCTGCCAGAGGAATTCCTCGAGGCCCAAGGCCCAGGCTGTGGACCCAGCAAAAAAAGGCCTCCTAGAAAAGGGAATGCAGAGCGAGCAGGGTCTGCACTTTCAGCCCAAATAAACAGCCTGCCAGCATTTCCTCAAAGTCAGCAGCTGCAGGGAGGGAGCCAGGTGGCAGCCCATGTGGTTTTGATAGAACGCCCATGCAAACCAAGCTTAAATATCACAGCGGCACTGTTTGCGTAGTTAAATTTAAGGATCTGTCAGTTTATGATGAATTTTTATTTTTAAGGGTTTCAAGTAAGCTGTAAACATTCCCTCCAGACTGAAATTCCACCCCCCAGAACCCCTGTTTAACACCTGGGAGGGGCAGGGCCAGGGAGCAGAGGAAGGAGCTGGGGGAAGCACTGTAGGAAGAAGGTGAGAGAGAAGAGGGTGAGCACTGGCCAGTGGGGCAGGGCCAGGGGACTTCGTCCAATCAGCATTCCCAGGAAGGGGTGGGATGGGCTGGGGCTCCACAATGAGGGAGGCTAGTTGCCTCCCAAAAAGCAATGGACCAATCTCCTTGAAACCTAATTTACTTGCCCCTTCCCCCTGCCCAGCAAAGCAAGACTGGGCACTGAAGAATAACCCCTCTCCTCCGGCCGGGAACTGTTTGCCATCTAGTGCTAGAGGAATGAAGTCAGGGCACTGTGTGCATGGTACAGATGCAGTTCTTTTTAATGCACACATATATGATCCAAGGATGTTGTTATCGCTCTTGATTATTTTAGATTTTAAAATAATAAACAGGCATGACTTTGGCCATCATAAAAACTTGTGGTTATGAAAACCAAAAAGTAAACTGGAACCAGCACCATACAAGTGGTTGCCCCGAGAGTCCTGCGTTTCCACCCCACAGTGTACCGTTTTATTTTCACTACACCCCCTTGGCTGGCTATTTTCCAACCCTCATTTTATAAATGAAGAAACTTAAGTTTAGGTAAGTGACCTAACTTGTACAGAAACACCCTGCTGGGAAGGTGTATGCGTTAGCTTGGGCTGCCATTGACACGAATCCCAAGCTTAACCAAAAGGTATTTATTTTCTCACAGTTCAATGCGTCATCAAGGCTGATGCCTCCTGAGGTCTCTCTCCTCAGTTTGTAGCTGACTATCCTCTCCCATGTCCTCACGTGGCCTTTCCTCTGCACAGTGACAGCCCTGCTGTCTTTGTGCGTGAGAGGATCCCGTCAGGCTGGATGACAGCCCCATCCTAATGGCCTCATTTTAACATCATCTCCTCTCTAAAGGATCTGTCCCCAAGCACAGTCACATTCTGAGGTTCTGAGGGTTGGGGTTTTAACATATGACTTTGGAGGAACACAGTTTGGCCCCTAATAGAAATGGACTTGTTGAGTAATAAAGAAAGATTAAGAGTTTCTATTTCAATTTTTGGAAATTATTTATTTAAGAGGCAGAGAGACAGGGATAGAGAGTTCTCCTCTCTTCATTCACTACTCATTTGCCCACCATGGCCAGGGCTGGGCTAGGTCAAAGCTAGAAGCCAGAAACTCAATCCGGGTCTCCTACATGGGTTATGGGGACCCAACCACGTGAGTCATCAATGCTTCTTCCAAGGGTGTGCATTAGCAGGACATTGGAGCCAGGAGAAGGAGCCAATTATTTAACTCAGGTACTCTAATGTGGGATGCAAGGGTCTTAACTGGTGTCTTTTTTTTTTTTTTTTTTTGACAGGTAGAGTTATAGACAGTGAGAGAGAGAGAGAGACAGAGAGAGAGATCTTCCTTCCGTTGGTTCACTCCCCAAATGGTCGCTATGGCCGGTGCTGTGCCTATCCGAAGTCAGGAGCCAGGTACTTTTTTCTGGTCTCTGACACGGGTACAGGCCCAAGCACTTGGGCCATCCTCCACTGCCTTCCTGGGCCACAGCAGAGAGCTGGACTGGAAGAGGAGCAACTGGGACTAGAACCCGGCGCCCATATGGGATGCCAGCACCACAGGTGGAGGATTAACCAAGTGAGCCACAGCGCCGGTGTCTTAAACACTGGACGAAATGCCCGCCCTGCCCTGAAGATTTTTTAAATGACGATTCAGCTCAAGCACAAAGCAGCCTCTCTCTCTCTCTGGAGGCACTTGGGGTTCACCACTAGAAGATGGGGAACTATACAACCTGTGTCCCTTGTTTTCCTCCAAAGTGTCTGGTAACACTCAGTGTGGTCACCTGTGGCACCTCCCTCCCCTGCCCCCAGCCCCACTTGCTTTGCCACCATATTAATCACCGTAAGAGACTGGGCTACATTTATAAAGAAAAGAGGCTTACGTAGCCCACAGTTTGGAGGCTGAGGCACTGCTGAGGCCACCCCCTGTTGGCTGTGTCACCTCATGGTAGATCCCAATAGTGGGAGCACACGAGGAACAGGAGCTCACTTGGCAGCATGAGAAGAAGGGAGATGCAAGGATCAGGCACAAGCTTTTATGAAAACACATTCTCCGAAAAACTCACCCAGAAGACCAGCAACTCCTCCTGAAGGCAATGGCTGCAGGAGGCCCCACCTCTCCAAGTCTGCATTTCATCTCCCAGTACTACACTGAGGACCAAGCTCCCAACACATGAAACTTTGGGGGCAAACTACATCTAAAGCACAGCACTTGCCTCTGCATGGTACACTGCCTGCCTCTGGGTGGAGCATGTGTGAGGATGCACTTGAAGGATGAACAAGGTTGAGTACACAGCCATCCTTTCCCAAGAGCCTCAAATGCAGCAGGCATTCTGCAGTGCCATCTTCAGTCATCACAGTAGTCTTAGAAGGAGGTATTAGAGATACATCATTTAGGATATTCTGATTGAAAATGAAATAAAAACTAGCCAGGAAAAACTGAAGCAGAACAAGGCACCTGTCAGCTACTGTGGTGTAATAAATCACCCCAAAATGCAATACTTAAAACAATATGCATTTACTGTTGCTCATGAATCTACAGGTCAGCTGGATGGCTCTGCTCTGCTGGGCTCAGCCTGCTCCTAGCTGATCTTGGCTGTGCTGTCTTGGGCATTTCCAAAATGGGCTGGGTTGCCAAAACAGGTCTCTCCTCCTCTAGCATGAGAGTTCTGGCTTTTCACAGGTCCGAGAGAGCAAAGGCTTGGAACTGGCCCATTATTTCTTCTGTTTCATTGGCCAAAGTGAATCCCAAGCCAAACCAAAGAGAGCGGAGGTGGCTTCTACCTTTTGTTAGAAATTTCTGTAAAGCTATATTGAAAGGACATGGCCGGCGCCGTGGCTCAACAGGCTAATCCTCCGCCTTGCGGCGCCGGCACACCGGGTTCTAGTCCTGGTCAGAGCACCGGATTCTGTCCTGGTTGCCCCTCTTCCAGGCCAGCTCTCTGCTGTGGCCAGGGAGTGCAGTGGAGGATAGCCCAAGTGCTTGGGCCCTGCACCCCATGGGAGACCAGGAAAAGCATCTGGCTCCTGCCATCAGATCAGCGTGGTGCGCCTGCCGCAGCGCGCTGCCGCGGCAGCCATTGGAGGGTGAACCAACGGCAAAAGGAAGACCTTTCTCTCTGTCTCTCTCACTGTCCACTCTGCCTGTCAAAAATTAAAAAAAAAAAAAAAAAAAAAAAAAAAAGGACACGAGGGGCTGGCACTGTGGCATAGTGGGCTAGGTCTCCATCTGCAGAGCCAGCATCCCTATCAGTGCTGATTCTAGTCCCAGCTGCTCCTCTTCTGATCCAGCTCTCTGCTTATGGCCTGGGAAGGCAGTGGAAGATGGCCCAAGTGCTTGGGCCCCTGCACCCATGTGGGAGACCTGGAAGAAGCTCCTGGCTCCTGGCTTCAGATTGGCTCAGCTCCAGCTGTTGTAGCCATTTGGTGAGTGAACCAGCAGATAGAACACCTTTGTATCTCTCCTTCTCTGTCTGTATCTCTGCCTGTCATATAAATAAATAAACCTTTTAAAAAGAAAGAAAGAGGCCGGAGCTGCAGCTCACTAGGCTAATCCTCTGCCTTCGGCGCCAGCACCACGGGTTCTAGTCCCGGTCGGGGCACCGGATTCTGTTCCGGTTGCTCCTCTTTCAGGCCAGCTCTCTGCTGTGGCCCGGGAAGGCAGTGGAGGATGGCCCAAGTGTTTGGGCCCTGTACCTGCATGGGAGACCAGGAGGAAGCACCTGGCTCCTGGCTTCGGATTGGCACAGTGCGCCAGCCATAGCAGCCATTTGGGGGGTGAACCAGTGGAAAAGGAAGACCTTTCTCTCTGCCTCTCTCTCACTGCCTAACTCTGCCTGTCCAAAAAAAAAAAAAAAAAAAAAGGAAGGAAGGAAGAAATAAAAGAAAAGGAAAAAAAGGAAGAAAATAAATGAGGCCAGGCAAGGGTGCAAAAGCATGGCTATCTCAGTAATTAATCTTCCCTAAAGAATTTACTGACATATATTTGGAAAGTCAAAGGAATCTGGCTTCAGGCACAGGTCAATACAGCCACTCAAATCATATTGCCATCTCCTGGCTTGGCTCTACTCCACAGATGGTTCCATTTGTAGACATATCTTCCCTTCAGAGAAGCCATCCAACAAAAGTGACCTGCTCATCCTCAGAGTTTTACACCAACTGAAAAGCCAGGGGCTGTCCCTTTCTTTTTCTAAAGATTGATTTATTTATTTGAAAGTCAGAGTTACACACACACACATACAGAGAGAGAGAGAGAGAGAGAGAGAGAGAGAGGTCTTCCATCCGCTGGTTCACTCTCCAATTGGCCACAACAGCTGCAACTGCACCAATCTGAAGCCAGGAGCTTCTTCCTGGTCTCCCACGTGGAAGCAGGGGCCCAAGGACTTGGACCATCTTCTACTGCTTTCCCAGGGTGTAGTATAGAGCTGGATCGGGAAGTGGAGCAGCCGGGACTTGAGCCAGAGCCCATATGTGATACCAGCACTGCAGGCAGTAGCTTTACCTGCTACGCCACAGTGCCGGTCCCAGGGGCTGTCCCTTCACAGCTGGACTCTCGCTGGCTGCAACTGGGTCACATGTCCTTCTCTAAACCAGTCATTGGAGGGGGAGGGTGTGATATAAGGAAAGAGCTGAGTATCTCAGGCTCTGTGCTAAGGACAGGACTATCCCCAAACCATATGGGCTGAGAGTCTAAGAGGAATAGTTACACATAGGCAACTGGGGATACTGAGTTGAAGGTTGAAGGCTGCTGGGTGGCAAAAAACTCAGATGCCCACTACAGTTACTACTTCCGTTGCACAGAGAAGAACCCAAGGCTCAGATGGGTTACGTGTCTTGAGGGAGGTGATCCAATGTTGAGACAAGACTGCCATGCATGTTTGCCTCACCCCAGAGTCTGTATATTCTCCATAGCATCCTGATGGCTGCCTCTTGGTCCCAGAGAAGAAGAATCCTTAACCCAAACTGCTTGCTAACCATCCTCTCCAGCTTTGGATCATTTCCATATCTGGTCCCCACAAGCAGCAGCCAGGATGAGGAAGGGGGCAGAAGTCCTACCAAGTGGGGAATTTTTGAAGGCACTGGGGGCTACACACTTTGGAGAAGACTCAGGGGGATGAGGAACACCCTATAATCTGAGTGGCTTCCTAGGAGGAGCCCACATGATGGCCAAGGTCAGAGCTGGGACCAAGGATAAAGATACAAGAAAGATGAATGGACAGTGAGGACACTCTGAGAGCAACAGGGCACTAGGAGGAGAAAGGAGGTCAGGAAAACGAAGGGGAAATAAGGAATAAGGAGGGGAGGGGCAAGGGCAGGGGATGAGAAGGGACAGGCAGAGGCCCACTGAGTTTGTCCAGATGATCAGAAGTGGACTTTGTGTATGAGATTTGTAAGGTCAACTCTATTGACATGGGATTCTCAGACAGTGACTTAGCCAAGTCAGGGCAAAATCCAGACAGGAATTGTTTTCTCCTAATCCTCCTGAGCCAGGAACACAGCCTAAATTCCAGGCCAAATGGTTTCAGGGGATCCCCAGCGGCCACAGAGTTGAGCAATGAGAATATAGCTTTTGCCTTTGTCAGAGAGGAGTTCGAGTCCTCCAACACTCCCCACTGTACTAGACAGCAAGTCTCTGGCTCTTCATCAGAAGTGGGGATAATTCCCACCTTCTGGGGCTGGGGTGGGGCCCCCATGAGCTATTGTGTGCCAAGTGCCTGCACCCAGTCACAGCCTGCCAGGCCTTGCCTAGTTGTACACGTGCACCTCTCTCAGGTTCTTCCCCACCTCAGCCCCATCCTATGCCCCCCATTAACTCAGAAATCACTTCTAGGGGCCAGAGGCAGCAAACCCAGAGTCCACAAGGGGCCCCTCCACCGCCGGCATCCAGCCTCTGTCCTTTCCCTTGCCTCCTGGTGCCCATCGACACATGGCTCTCTTTCACCTCCGACTGCAAGAACCCAGCAGCTGATTTAGGAGTGTGCTCAGGCCCTAGAATGTAAACCATTTCTCACCAGGAATGTGTAAACAACCCATAAAGCAAAGGATTTGGGGCCCAGTCACGTGGCCCAGCTGCCCATAAAACCAAAGCATTGATCTCAGCTCTCTAGCAAGCCTGTAAGCCAGGGGAATGATGGAGGGGCTGCGGCTTGGAAACCTGTAATCTCCCACCATACATCTGAGGTGGCATGTTTGAAGTCCTCGGATGAGTTATTTATATTCTTTTTGCAATGTGTACTCAAAGGGCATTAGCCCAAACTCCTGGCAACAGGACTTATGGGGCCTGGCCACTTAAAAAAATAGGGGGGTGCAAGTGGTCCCCCTAACAAGTCTCTGGGCAGCCACATAATCAAAGCCAGATCATCCTGCCCCGACTTGGCTGAACTTGAGCTATTCAGGGACCACCTTCTCATCCTCCTCTGTGCCTGTGCACTGTTTAGTCTGTTATTTACTGAATGCTTTATATTTTACTTGGTAAAACTTTATTTATTTATTTATTTATTTGAGGATGAGAGAAAGGGAGTTGGGGAGAAGGGAGGAGAGATCAAGTTTCTATCTACTGGTTTACTACCCAAATCACCACAATAACCAGGGTTAAGCCAGGCTGAAGCTGAGAGCTGGGAACTTAATCCAGGTCTCTCATGTGAGTGGCAGGGATCCAATTACTTGAGCTATCACCTGTTACCTGCCAGGGTGTGCATTAGTAGGAAGTTGGAATGAGAAGCAGAGCCAGGACTAAAATGTAAGCATTTCCACATGGCATGTGGGCATCTTAACCATTAGGCCCAATGCCTACCCCAGTGTTTTATATTTCACTGCTTTTTACTTAGCTTCATTCCAAACACTACTGATTAAGTCATATTTACAATCTTTTTCCTCTTATACATTATAGTATATTTGTAACTTAATATTTCAGATGTTCACTTTGCACCATGTAAAATCATATAGCTTGCTCCAGTGTGTCACATTGCAGGAAATGTTGACATGGCTAAACACTCTTTTTGTACAAACTGGGAAACTGAGGCTCATAAAGGAAAAATCTCACCCCCAGTCATTGAGCTGTTGAGAGGCAGAGCCAGGAGTAGAAGAGATTAACAGCAGATGCCTATTTGTTGAGCAGTCACATTTTACTCAGCACTGTGCAAAGCTCTTTATGTAATTTCCTGACTCAGATAACATGGGATAGTGTCATCACTATCTTAATTTTGCAAATGAGAGAACTGAAGTCCAGAGTTTCAGTGGCTTTTCCAAGGTCACAAAACAAGTCAGTAGCTGGACCAGCATTTTAGAACAGGTCTGCTAAAGTATGTCTCTTACTCATCCAAGGGAAACAGAAAGAAGAAAGGGGGCCAGCACTGTGGTACAGTGGGTGCCCACCATATGGGCACCAGTTTGGGTCCTGGCTGTTCTACTTCCTATCCAGTTCCCTGCTTGGAAAGCAGTGGAGGACTGCCTACGTCCTTGAGCCCATGCACCCATGTGAGAGACCCAGATGAAGCTCCTGGCCCCCGACTTTGGCCTGGCCCAGCCCTGTCTGCTGTGGCCACTTAGGGAGTGAACCAACAAAAGGAAGATCTCTCTTTCTCTGTATCTCCCTGCCTCTGTCTCCTCTGTCTGTAACTTAGCTTTTCAAATAAAATAGATCTTTAAAAGAAGAGAAGGAGGAGGAGCAGAAGGAGGAGGAGGAGGAAGAGGAGAGAAAGAAAGAGAAAAATAAAGAAATAACAGGATATTATTCACTGTTAGAAATTTCTACATTGGGGCTGGAACTGTGGCATAGCAGGTTAATGCCCTGGCCTGAAGCAGCAGTACCCCACATGGGCGCCGGTTCGAGACCTGGCTGTTCACTTCCAATCCAGCTCTCTGCTATGGCCTGGGAAAGCAGTAGAAGATGGCCCAAGTCCTTGGGCCCCTGCACCTGCACGGGAGACCCGCAAGAAGCTCCTGGCTTCGGATTGGCGCAGCTCCAGCCATTGTGGCCAATTGGAGAGTGAACCAACGGATGGAAGATCTCTCTCTCTCTTTCTCTCTCTCTCTGCCTCTCCTCTGTGTAACTCTTTCAAATAAATAAATAAACCTTTTAAAAAAAGAAGAAGAAATTTTTACATCTGTTGCTGTATCCTTTTCTGCTCACACATTCAGTGTCCTTGTCCAATGAAATTCTCATCATAGTCTAGAATTGCCACAGAGAAAACTTTGGGCATACAATAGACAATTTCAGGGACCCAGTGTGATGGTATGAAAGGAAGCCCCTTTCCACTTTCACTCTCAGCAAAGATCCTCACACAGCTGTGGCTATGGACACTGGGATTACGCTTGGCAAAGTTGAAGATTTTGTTCTGTTTTGCAAAGTTATTTTTCTTTCTTTTTTTTCAATGTCTACTCAGCATTATTTATTTGAAAGGTAGAATGACAGAATGAGAGACAGAGACAGACAGACACAGACACATACACAGAGAGAGAGATTAGATTTCATTTGCAGGTTCACTCCCCAAAGGCCTACAAAAGCTAGACTGTCCCAGGCTGAAGTCAGGAGCCAGGAACTCCATCCGGGTCTCGCATGTGGGTGGCAGAAATTTAAGTACTTGAACTACTACCTGGTGCCTCCCAGATACACTAGCAGGAATTTGGATGGGAAGTAGGGCAGCATTCAATTCCAGGCATTCTGGTAGGCATGTAGGCATCCCAGGCAGAAGCTTAACCTGCTATGCCACAACACCCACCCTGAAATTTGGGATTTGGATCAGGCAGGTCTCAGACCAAATCTCAGTTTCATATTCTTTAAAAAGCAATAAGGGGTCATATGGAAGGAGGCAAGAACAACAGTTTCCATCTCCCCCAGAACCAATCTGCATCAGGCCACTGAGCTGGCAGCCACCAGATGGGCCAAGTGATGATGACAAAGAATATAGTCTGAGGAGGAGAAACAGCTCATCCTGCACTCAGCGTGGTGCAGGAGAACAGGTCCTTGCATGACGCTGGCCAGTTCAGTCCTTTGCCTTTTTGCTTGCAATTTGTAGGCAGAATGTATTGAGGAAGTAACATCCTGAAATAAGGTTAAAATGTCAGAGACAATCAGGACTACATCCTCATTCCTTCCGGAACAGGATGTTCTGGAATGTTGGGCTCGGTGATCTCAATTGTCCCCAGGGTATAAAACCCAGTGAGCAGCATTTGCAGGGTCCCTCTCCTTTGATGTGGAACCAGCATAGATGAGACTCCACCCACCGTCTTCTTTCTGGAGCTGAGAGGCACCTGCCTGTGTGCTGTTGAGTCCCAGGCTTCTGCTTACCCTTACCACCTGGTCTGCGCTTGGTAAAGAGGCTTTGTCTCGCTTGTGCTCAAATGTTCTGTCTCACTCCAGTAGACGCAGGAACCTTGGGCAGCGGCAACCAGGGAGCCCAGGTTCTTGTGATAATCCCATGGCCTTCCTGGTTTCTTTTCTCAAGGTCACCTAGACCCCACACTTATTTATTTCCTTTCTGTTCTTTTTTAGCTTCACTAAAATATCATCAACAAAAATTTTATATATTTGAAATGGACAACTTGCTGGTTTTTTTTTTTTTTTTTTTTTGACAGGCAGAGTGGACAGTGAGACAGAGAGACAGAGAGAAAGGTCTTCCTTTGCCGTTGGTTCACCCTCTAATGGCCGCCGCGGCTCGCATGCTGCGGCCAGTGCACCGCGCTGATCCGATGGCAGGAGCCAGATGCTTATCCTGGTCTCCCATGGGTGCAGGGCCCAAGCACTTGGGCCATCCTCCACTGCCTTCCCAGACCACAGCAGAAAGCTGGCCTGGAAGAGGGGCAACCGGGACAGAATTCGGCACCCTGACCGGGACTAGAACCCGGTGTGCTGGCGCTGCTAGGTGGAGGATTAGCCTATTGAGCTAGGGCACTGGCCCAACTTGCTGTTTTGATGTACATGTACACTGTGAAATGATCTCCACAATCAACCTAATTACCATATCAATCACCTTACACACTTTCTTGGTAAGAATAGAGTCATGTACCACAGAATGACGTTTCTGTCAACAACAGATTGCATACATGGTGATAGTCCTAAGATCATAGCATCTTGTGACGACACGGCCATCTTTGTATGACTATACTTTGTAACCTTCACGAAAGGACAAACTTGCCTGACAACTCCTTTCTCAGAATAAATCCTCATGGTTCAGACATGCATGATTGAATTTGAAAGTTACTCTCTTAGAAGACATCAGTATGCTTTGGTTAATGCTAACCACAATGCTGTGCATTAGATCTTCAGAACTTACTTCCCCTGTACAACTGAAACTGTGTGCCCTTTGATCAACAGCTATCCCTCTCTCCTTCTCCCTAATCCTGGCAATCACCATTCTACAATGTGCTTTGTGAGTTTGAATATTTCAGATTCCACCTGTAAGTGAGGTCCTACAAACCATACATCTCATCTTTATCAGTTAATATTCAAAATATATAAGGAATTCAAATAACTTAATTGCAACAAAATAATCTGATTAAAAAACAGACCAAGAACCTGAACAGACATTTCTCAAAACAAGACAAACAAAAGACCACAGATACATGAAAAGGTGCAGTACATCACTCACCATGAGAGAAAGGCAAATTAAAACTACAAATTAGGGGCTGGCACTGTGGCATAGTGGGTAAAACTGCTACCTGCAGTACCAGCATTCAATATGGGCGCTGGTTTGAGTCCTGGTTATTCCACTTCCAATCCAGCTCTCCGCTATAGCCTGGGAAAGCAGTGGAAGATGGCCCAAGTGTTTGGGCCCCAACACCTTTGTGGGAGACCCAGAGTGGGCTCAAGGCTCCTGGCTCCTGGCTCCTGGCTTTGGATCAGAACAGCTCCGGCCATTGTGGCCATCTAGGGAGTGAACCAGCAGATCGAAGACCTCTCTCTCTGCTTCTTCCTCTGCCTCTCAGTAACTCTTCCCTTCAAATAAATAAATAAATCTCTTAAAAAAAAAAAAAAGCCCTACAAATTAAAACTTTACTCCAGATAGAATGATTGTGATAAAAAGACAAAAGACAGTGTTGGTGAGGATATGGAGGAAAGGGAATCCTTGAACACTGTTGGTGGGAATTTACACTATAATAGCCATTGGAGAAAACAAAATAGAGTTTCCTCAAAAAATTAAAATAAAAACAGAACTCCGATCCAGCATCCCACTTGTGGGTGTATATCCCAAGGAAATGAAGTCAGAACATGGATATCCACATTCCCACACTCCATGTTCATTGAAAACAGACAAGACATAAGATCAACATGAATGTCCACCAATGAATGAATGGATAAAGAAAATGTGAGCTGTATATCTGTTCTTATGTATATCATCCTACCTTATAAAAAGGAGATCCTTATTTTAAGTGTGTAACTGATCATATAGATAGGAATAACTGTCAAAGGGATCACATAAATAAGATAAAGTGTCTGCTAATAGTGATAGAATTAAAAAGGAGAAAATGATCCAACAGGGGAAGCAGGCCACACAGCAGACTCCTAGAATGACAAATGCCCTAAACAGCACTCTGGCCTCAGAATTAGCCCTTTAGGCATTTGTATCTGGCTAAAAAGGTCATGAGAGCACTTCAGGCATGGAAATCCAAGACACTTGTGGCAAAAAATGACCTTCATGAAGGACTCTGTGAGTGAGATCCCAGTGGAAAGAAGGGGCCATCAAAGAAGGAGGTACCTTTCTCTGAAGGGAGGAGAGAAATTCCATTTTGATTATTGTTCTGTTTAAATACCGACAGAGTTTGTGGACTCAAAAGTCTTCCACAGCTTTGGCAGCTCATAACAAGAGCCTTGGGTAATCACTGACATCATAAATAAGAGTGTCACTTGTTAAATCAACAACAGGAATCACTGGGCACTTGCTCCCCAAGTAGGACCCCTGTCCTTAATGAGGTGTACTATGAGAATTAATAGTAAAACTAGTCTTCAAACAGTATTTTATACTTTGTGTGTCTCTGTGGGTACAAACTGTTGAAATTTTTTACTTAGTATAGAGTTGGTCTTCTCTATATAAAGGTAATTAAAAATGAACCTTAATGAAGAATGGGATGGGCCAGGAGAGGGAGTAGGAGTGGGACAGGAGTGGGGTTGGGAGTGTGGGTATGGGGGAGAGAACCACTATATTCCTAAAGCTGTACCTATGAAATTTATATGTATTAAATTTATATGTATTAAATAAAAGCTTTCCTAAGAGAAAGAGAGAGAGAGAGAGAGAGAGAGAGAGAGAGAGAGAGAGAGAAAGATCTTGGGGTAGGCATTCAGCCTAGTAGTTAAGATACCCATGTCTCACATCAGAGTTCCTAGCTTTGATTCTAGCTCCAGCTCCTAATTCCAGCTTCCCACCAGTGTAGACGCGGGGAGGCAGTGGGTGATGGCTCAAGTGACTGAATTTCTGCCACCACTGTGGGAGACCTGGATTGAGTTTCTGACTCTCACCTTTAGCAGGCCCAGCCCTGCCTATCACAAGCATCTGGGGAATCAACCAGTGGATAGCTCTTTCAAAAGTTTTAAAAGGAGATCCTGCCATTTGTGACAACACGGATGAACTAGGAGGACATCACGCTAAGTAAAATAAACCTGGGCCTCAAATGTAAATAGACATTCGTGGAATCGGGTCCTTGACTCATCAGGGTTCAGGTGCTGTCCAAGCCCCCCTGGACGAATTGCTGATTTTACCCACTTGGGAATGCTGTGTGCTTGTGTTTGCACACACAGTGTTCTGCACACTATGTCTGGGCTTCTGATCTGGAGACTGCTATTTTCACCAAGACCTTGCTAACCCTCATTATCCCCAGCTGTGAAATGAGCAGAGTCAAAAATCTCTTCTTAAAGAATTCTTTGGAGGTTCGAGTGGGTCAAGGCTATAAAGCATTTAAAGCAGTGCCTCACACCGGGTGAAGGATTGTTACACAGCTATTGTTCCTTCCCTCCGAGAAACACATTTTCATGGCCCTGTTAGGGAAACAGAGATCCTGGGAGATGCTCACTGAGCTTTTCAGCAGAAGGAAATAAAGAACTTGTGAAATCCGCGAGATAGCCGAGTAAACATGAGCTGCAAGCTGCTGCTCTTCCTCTTTCAACACACGCTGGCTTTGAGAACCCACCAATTGAGGGCAGACGCTGGCTCCCAGGCCATGAGATGGCGTCGCAGTGCCTGCCCTCAGGCTGCTCAAAGCCTCCCCAGCCACAAGGGCGACAGTCTGCCTGTCAATCAGGCTCTGCCACTGAGATGAGGGTGCTCAGGAAAACATGAGGTTTTCCGACCAGCCCGACCCAGGAAGCAGGAAGGCGGCCTTTGTGTCACTCCTTTACAAACAACAACAACAACAACAACAACCACTCCGCCCATGTCTGTGCATCCACATTCTACCCCAACACTGCCCTTCAAAAGTCACTTCTCCCAAAAGTCTTCTAGTCTCAAAACCTAGAAACTTTCTGTGGCCAATTCTAGGGCTCTTATCACCCACAAGTTGATGTTTCATATTTCTGGGGCTTTCTTTCCCATCTGGAGGTTTTTTAAAGAAAATTCCTAGGGGGGCTTCCTTGCTGTTGCTACAAGAACCCAAAGCCCAAGAGGGCCCATGCATAATGTTCAGTAATTCCAAGGGAAACCAGCTGAAATTCTGGTTGACAGAGACACTTACCTTTCCTTGCAGGAGACTGATAGCGGCAGGCCAGGCCTTGAGCAATCCATGCCTCAATCCAGACTGCAGTACCCAGCACCACGTAGCTGAGGAGTAAACAAGCAGCACTAGTTTGCAGTCAGAGCAGCCAGGCGTGTTCCTGGGGTTCTGTCAGCCGCAGCTGTGTTAGGCGCACAGGGGTCTCCCCACCTGATTCTACTGAAAAGTGCTTACCTGGAGGGGAGGGTGCACCATCCCAGAGGCCACTGCCAGGGCAGAGAATGCACTTTCTCACCAGGGAAAGGGGCAGTGGCAGGGGCCTTCCCTACACTTGTGCAGTGAGCACTCCATAACTGAACTCAGAAGGCTCAGCTCCCAGGCTACACACAGTCTCCTCTGGGGAGTGTCCAGCTCTGTGATAGCAAAGCTGCATGGCCTCTTCACCCATCCCTCCCTGCACAGCTCCACAGCAAACCCTGATCAGATGATCTCAACATCCCAGGCCCCCGGCCTCTCCTGGCTGACCCCCACTGAAACATGGCCTTTGGGGTTACAATGAGACCACATAAGGCAGGATCTGGTCTTTAGATTATTTGGACTGAAGGTGGGTGCTGTGCACTTTACATTTTACTTCATGGCATGTTCACAACACTGCAAGATAGGTTGTACCATTTTACCTGGTTATAGATGAGGGAAGGGAGGAATTAGGGATCTCCCAATTAGTAACCTGAGAATCACCCTTGCTGCTTTCTTTCCTCTCTCCATCCCACAAGTCAACCCACTCCCCGGCCAGGCCATTCCACCTGCTGAACAGTTCTCAAATCCACCCTTTACTCTCCATGCCCACTGCTGCCACCCTGGTCTCAGCCACCCCCTCCTCTGCTTGTACAGACACAATGGCATCCCAGTTGGTTCCCCTGCCACCACTCTGACCCTGCCAGTCTGTCCTCACTACCGTAACAGGTGACTTTGGGATTTCAAATCTTTTGAATGACATTTCTTTATACAGGTACCCACAATATGCACATGCATACACACACACATGCATACATACACAAGATAAATGATTTTGTCTACATGCCTACAAAAATCAGAAACAATGCATTGAGTACAATTTTCTCTCTTTTCCTTTTTGTTTGTCTCCTCTTTTTCCAGATCCTCTCCTTCATCACAGCACCCGCACTCCATGCCCAGAACCTAGCGTGGGTCCTTCTTGGTTTAATCTGTAGCCATTCAATCCTAAGCATTTATTGGCATTCACAATAACACAGACAGAACTTACTTGTCATTGTCTGTTTTTTTAAAAAATGGTACCAAGTTATTAAAAAATAACCTTGAGTAATATGTAAGTCTTCTGCCCCTGGTTTTCATCATTCACAAACTTCACAGACACTTTTCCAAGTCATTTGGTACAGGTCTAGTTCATTATTTTCCATGGTTGCATAATATTCCACCTTGGGCCTGTCCATTTATTCCATCATCTTTCTGTTGATGGTCATTTTCTGCTTCCAGTTTTGACCACTAGGGATACTGCTGCAACACATATATGATGGGGTTCAAAGAGGCAACTGCTTCTGATGCTATCTGGATAAGCTTGAGGCTACACTTTGAGGATCAAAGCCCCAAAGCCAGTTTCTCTCCTCTGCCACCCCCTTGGCTCACTCCTTGCCATTCTGCACCTGGAATTCTATCCTGCAGCCCCCGGGAAACTGTTCCTGGTCCTGCAGCCCTAAGAACTGGATACTCCTCTGCCCTGACACAAACACAAAACAAAAGTCTCCCAGAGTCCATCTGATTGATGCAGTCCACTGTGATGGCCACATCCTAGCTACAAAGGAGGCTGGAATGTGAAATGAAAATCATGGACTATAGCAGTGACTTCGCCAAATACAGAGACAGGTTATTCAAAAGAGGGTGGGCAACAAGGAATATGACAGCATCTACTGCAATCTTCTTGCAAACAAGTTCTTCCTCATTGGAGCCTCTATTTCTATGGGATAAATCCCCAGGAGTTGAATTTCTGTTTTGCAAAATGTTTGTAGCACTTCATGTTGCCACTGGCAACATTTAGGAGCACTATATCCTTATCTCCCAGCCAGCAACAGGTGTTAGGGTTCCACTAGACTTTTATCTGCTAACACTGTATCATAATGCTAGACTCATTTTTGCATTTTCTGACTACTAACATACATTTGAGTATTTTTTGCATGAGTTTGGGTCAGCCGGTTCACTCGGTAATTCACTGTCTAGTTACAGTCTTTGCTTATTTTTCTATTGGAATAGCCAGTCCTTTCAAGCTACACACTGCATATTGCCCACCTGCGCCTCCAGACCCATGTGCTGCCTTCCCCCATCTGCTCTGTGCCTCTTACACTAAGTGGACTGCAAAGGGCTCCCCATCTCATCTTCGATTGGGTTTGGCCTATGCACAGTTGGAGATCATGGGCAGGAGGAAAGAGCAGTCAGGGTATTTATTCCCAAGCCTTTTCCCCATTCCCACTGGGTGAGCTTTGAATCTCTGCAGATTACAACTCCTGTCCTGCAGAACACCTCCCCCAACACCCACTGGGCTCTGAACACTTTCTGTACCCATCCCCTTAGGCCTTAACGGAAATGACTTTCTTCTGTTACCACCCCAAGGGATGCACACCTTCCTGGCTGTGTTTGCTAAACCCTGCTCACTCCTTTGAAAACAATCCCTCTGCGGTAAGTGGTGTGGCTAAGCTTCTACCTGCAATGCTGGCATCCCATATGGGTGCCACTTTGAGTCTCAACTGCTTCACTTCCATACAATTCCCTGCTAACGCACCTGGGAAGGCTGCCACCCTTGTGGAGACCCAGATGGAGTTCCAGTTCCTGGCTTCAGCCTGGATCAGTCCCAGCCATTGTGGCCATCTGGGGGAGTGAATCAGTGGTTGGAAGATCACTGTCTGTAACTCTGCCTTTCAAATAAATAAATAAATAAACCTTTAAAAAGTCCCTCTGTACTGCCCTTTCATTCATCACCTTAAACTACCCAATTTAGTTGTGCACTTGCCTCTGCAGGTCGGGGCTGATGCCAGACAGGAACCTTTCTCTGTCGACAGTTTACAGGGATTTTTTTCAAGCTCTAACTTTTTCCTGTGGACTGCATTTTTAGTTTCTTCACCATATTGGAGACTTTATATAGACTTTTTATATATATATATATATATATATATATATATAGCTTTCATTTTTAAAGTAGTCTCTCTCTTGTTTCAGAACATCTTGGTTTTCAGCGTGGAAATGGAAGCTCCTCCTTGTCTCTAGATCAGGAGCTGGCAGGCTTCTTCTGTAAAGGCCAAATCATATATATTTCAGCCTTGGAAGGGCACATGGTCTTCATTAAAAGTGCGACTGTGCTGTTGTAGCACAAAAGCAGCCACTGACCATATGTCCACAAGTGTGTTCCAATAAAACAATGTTTACAAAAATAGGCAGCAGTAGTTTCACTTCCTAGGCATATACCCAAGAGAAATGACAATGTATGTCTACATAAGAACTGGTACACAAATATTCAAAACAGCACTCGTCATAATAGCTAACCAGTAGAAATACCCCAAGCGTCTATCAGCTGAGGGATGAATTAACAAGATGTGGGGGGCCAGTGTTGTAGCGCAGTAGGTTAATCCTGTGCCTGTGGTGCTGGCATCCCATATGGGCACCGGTTCTAGTCCTGGATGTTCCTCTTCTGATCCAGCTCTCTGCTATGGCCTGGGATAGTAGCGGAAGATGGCCCAAGTGCTTGGGCCCCTGCACCCACGTTGGGGACCTGGAAGAAGCTCCTAGCTCCTGGCTTTGAGTTAGGGCTCAGTTCTGGCCATTGCAGCTATTTAGGGAGTGAACCAGCTGATGTTAAGACCTTTCTCTGTCTCTCTCTCCCACTGTCTGTAACTCTACCTCTCAAATAAATAAATAAAAATCTTAAAAAAAAAAATGTTTCCAAGCATTAGAATGCTATTCAGCCATGAAAAGGAGTGAAGGATTAATGTATTCTACATTCAACATGAGTGAACACTGAGAATAGTACAAAAGATCATACATCCTATGATGCCATTTATTTGAGATGTCCAGAATAGGCAAGTCTGTGGAGACAGGAAGTATATTTGCAGTGTGTGGGACTGAGGAAGATAGGAAACTGAAAGGTGCTATGTGATGAAAATGTCCTGAGATTGACCCTGATAGGATGATCTGAAATTGACACATCTCTAAGTTGCACAGTCCTAGCTCACATGAATATACCCAAACCCTAGAGTTGTCTACTTTGAATGCATGAATTGCATGTTAGGTTAATTGTATTTTCATAAAGTTGTTGTCTAAAATGATCATTTACAAAGCAAACATCTGGGATTGGCCCACGGCAGTAGCTTGTAGGTCCCCACTCCACATTATGCTTGTAGCTTTCTAGAATGTCTTATACTGCTTTGTTTTATTTTAATCTTATACTTAACTGTTTAGTCCACATGGGTTCATTTTACTTATTCCAGAAAGCAACATGATTCGGCCACACCATTTGTGAAATAAACTATCTTTTTCTCACTGAGATAAGGTCCTTCTTGCCAAATATTAGCATCTCCATTCTGGGATCTAATTCTGGATTTTGTATCATGTCCCATGGATCTATTCATCTGAGCCTTTCTAATACAGCAGTGATCTGATCTTTGTGACTTTATGGTAAGTTCTGCTTTCTGTAAAGGAAGTCTCCCTTCGTGTTCTTTTCTTTTACAGCTGACTTACAGCCAATGAGCTTGTCAAAATGCAATCGCTCTCTGCTTAAAAGCCTTTAATGGGTTTGCATGCTCTTAAAGCTATGGCCCCCATTCCAACTGGCCCTTGAACTCTGCAAACTTGGCCCTGCCTCACCCTTCAGCTTCATTTGGCCCAAGACGCCGCATCTGGGATTCTCTATTTCAGCTCCTACCTGTCCCAGGGCCTTTGCACTGCCTGGAATGCTTTTCCTCATCCTTTGCCAAGTGAACTTCTTTTTCTTCCATCTCAACTTGATCATCATCACTCCTGCAAGAAGGCTATCCTGATCTGGACCAGAACAAGTCCTCCTCCCCGCACTGCGAGTGTAGGCTGTATTGCACTTGCTGCCTTGCTAACATTATATTTATTTCTATAATACTTTTGGCTAATGCTTGATTCCTCCAGCTCCTACTGCCTTCCCAGTGTTTAGCACTGAGTCCCACCCGGAGTCAGTACTTTACAAAAGGCTGAGGGAGTGAATGAACAGAAATCAAGTTCAGGCACCTGTCTGCCTGGCTCCTAACCACCCTCCCCCACTTACCTTTATTATGCTGTGTGCTGCCCTGGATGGGCTGTTAGGGACCAGGGTGAAAGAGCCAGCTCCACATCCAAGCAGGGGAATTCCCTGAGCCTGCTTGCAAAGGGCTTTCCCACCCCCTGCCTCTCCTGACTTCCACGACCACTGGGGAGGCCAGTCTGGCAAGGGGCATGTTCCTTTCTGACCGTGAAGTTGAGGACTCCAAAGGAGGGCAGGCATGAAGTGACTCACTCAAGGTCACGTTGTCATTCAGAAGCAGAGCTGAGATGCTGGGTCCCCAGCTTGGTGTTTACCTTGGGAAAGACCCACCCTTCCCTAGCATGGCCTCTGTCTCCCCGAGTATGAAATAACCAGGAGTGGTGTGGGTTGCAGGGGGCCAACAGCGTTGCACATCTCAGGCACCCCAATAGCGTTTCTCTCAATAGCGCTGCAAAATCTCAGGCACCTCAGATTTTGCCATAACTGAGTCCAACCTGTCTGCTAATTTTGTAAGGTTGTAGAAAGAATTTATTAGACTATTTGCTCTAATTTTGAGAATGTCTGAAAATGATCATAAAAAAGGTTATTTAGGGGCCTGTACTGTGTCGTAACAGGTAAAGCTGCCACCTGCAATGCCTGCATCCCATATGGGTGTTGGTTCAAGTCCCGGCTGCTCCACTTGTGATAGCTCTCTGCTATGGCCTGGGAAAGTGGTGGGGGATGGCCCAAGTCTTTGGGCCTCTGCACCTGAGTGGGAGAACTGGAAGAAGCTCCTGGCTCCGGGCTTCGGATCAGCTCAGCTCTGGCCATTGTGGCTATTTGGTGAGTGAACCAGCGGATGGAAGACCTCTCTTTCTCTCTCTACGTCTGCCTCCCTGTAACTCTGCCTTTTAAATAAATAATTATTTTTTAAAACGTTATTTAAGGGTCCCAGAGAGAGAAGGAGAAGCAGAGAGAAAGGTCTTCCACCTGCTGGTTCATTTCCCAAATGGCCTCAATAGCTGGAGCTGGGCCAATCTGAAGTCAGGAGCCAAGAGCTTTCTCTGGATCTCTCACATGGGCGCATGGGCCCAAGTACTTGGGCCATCTTCCACTGCTTTCCCAGGTGTATTAGTAGGAAGCTAGATCAGAAGTGGAGAAGCTGGGACTCAACCTGGTGCCCATATGGGTTGCCAGCACTGCAGGCAGCAGCTTAACCTTCTATGCCACAGAGTCAGCCCTATTTACTTAATTAACATTTTTGTAAAAAAAGCTTCTAAAAATAGAGGCCAGTGTTGAGGCACAGTGCGTTAAGCTTCCACCTTCAATGCTCACATCCATGTCAAAGAACAGGTTGAAGTCCCTGATGCTCTGCCTTGGATCCTACCTGGGAAGGCAGCATATGGTAGCCCAAATGCTTGAGTCCCTGCCACCCATGTGGGAGACCTAGGTGGAGTTCCTGGCTCCTGGCTTCAGCTTCACCAGTCCCAGTTGCTGCAGCCTTTTAGGTAGTAAATCAGCATATGGAACAGTCTCAGTCTCTCTCTCTCTCTCTCTCTCTCTCTCTCTCTCTCTCTCTCTCTCTCTCCAGCAGATAAAACAGCTTCTCTCTCTCCCTGTCTCTCCCTCTCTCCCTCTCTTTCCCTCTTTTTCCCTCTGTTACTCTGCCTTTCAAGTAAAAAAATAAATTTTTTTTAAAAGGGGGCAAGTTTGATTATTTCTATCCTATCACTGTAAGCACTGGCTCCATTTCATCTGAGTCATAATTAATGTAAATTCATACCTACTGGCATTCAAATGGCTCATAGCACCTAAGACTCTCTCGTGCCCACAGAGGTTGAGGCTCTGGGCTTTGGGAAGCCCTGTTCTGGGGTCTGGGCGGGGTCAGGCAGCTCTCCATGAAGCGCTCATGGGTTTAATGGATCAGTGAATACCTGCCTAGACCAAGGTGTGCAATGCTGCAGGCCAGGGCCTTCTATGTCCAGGCAGTGTGGGAGGGGCCCTGCCTGCGGTTGTCTCAGGGAGGTGTTGAGGTTTCAGAGTGTGGCCGTGGGCCTGTCCTGTGCATCCAGGTCAGCGTGTGTCTGTGTCTATCTGTGTGAGAGTTCATGCGATCATGTGCACAGGCCTGGGTGGGGGCTGGCTTGCCTGTACCCAGCACAGCCCAGGGCAGGGTCAGCCCATGTGATGGCCTGGGTTGGGGTCTGCTTTCTCTCAGGGCCAGAACTGTGGAGTGAGAGAGACAAGGGGGGCTGCCATGGTGGGCGCCCAACCCTGCCAAACCTCCTGGGGGCCAGCAAGAAGAGGGGTCCCCTCAGAAGCCCTCCCTGGAGACTAAGCCATCCTGGGGCCTGGAATTCTGCAAAGTTCAGGGTCGCCCTCTCATCCCACCAATGGGAAGAATGGGCCTTGAATAGGGAGAGGACTGGCCAGAGATGCTGAGCACAGAAAAGGCAGGGCCAGGCCTTGGGGTCCTCCCTGTTCCCCATGCACCTTCTCCATGCACTTCTGCCAAGCACCATCAGCCAAAAAGACAGCCTACATGAAGAGAGAGCAGGTGCTCCGACATGCTAAGCACATGGAAAAGTACCTGCACTGAGCACTCCCGTTGGGTGCTGTTTTCAGCACTTCCAATATACAAACACATTTTGCCCTCCAACCATGAGGCAGAACTATTATCACCCCATTTTACAACTGTAGAAAGTGAGGCCCAGGGTCACACAGCTGGTAAGCTGGCTTCACTGGGAACCCGCATATTAAGCAGAAGAGTGGAGGCACATGGAGAGAAAGAATCTTCATGGGACTAAGCCTCTGCTCCAGCATGGCGTGTGAAGCCCAAGGAGCTGCTCTCAGTTTTTCCAAGGCTGACTCGGGCTCACTTCACAAATGAGGAGACCAAATTCAAGAAGGTGGAGTGATTTGCTCAAGCTGACACCATTGTCTCCACATTCTCTTGTCTTTTTTTTTTTGGGGGGGGGGGGCTGGGGATGCTCAGAGAAGTTAAGTGGCTTGCCTAAGGGCACACAGTAAGCAAATGGCCAAAGCAGCACCTGAACCGGGGTGCCCCTGATTTGAAGCCTGTTGTCTTAACCACTAGGCTCTCCCACCTCATGTCTCCTGCATCTCAAAACCGTAGCAAGGAGGGCAAAGGCATAGCCATTGCCCTGTTCCTCGGGGAGGAAACAGACAACCAGCTCAGGAGCACATAGCCAGCGAACATGGGAAAAGGGATCAGAGATCAGAAACCCCATCCATCAGATTCACCGCCATTGCCTTCTTCCTGTGGTCCTTCAGGAATATTCCAGGAAAGGCTCCAGTCCTGTGGTTGTCCATGGGCAGCAATGCAGTGTTGCCAGGGTTGCTTTCTCACCAATTTCTTAGCATTTTACTGGCGCTTTCTGCAAGCTCTTGCAGATCATAGCATGTTCCATTTCACAGATGGGCAGTCAGAGGCTCAGAGAGGAGAAGAGGCTTGCCCGAGTCCTTGAAGCAGGGTCCCTGACTCTAACTCCATGGAAAGAGTCTGGGGGGCAGGGGGGACGGTTTCGCAGGGCAGGCTCCAGCTAGCCGGTCTCTGGGTGAGGTCATCGCCTTATCAGCTAATTGCCACCCTGAGGTCTAATCCTGCCGCCCAGCTGGAACCTGCAGGAATGATTTCTTGGAGACAGGAGCTGTTATTGTCCAGATGAAAGGGCTGGAGGGGAGGGCAGGGGAAGGGGGAAAGCTGACGCTCATGATTCCCTCTTGAAGCAGTTTGCTTTCTCAACAACCTCTGGGGATAATGCTTCTCAAGCCTTCTCAGGCAGGACTGAGGCTGTGTGCTGCTTCCGCATGCATTGGCAGAGCTGCCGCCCTGTAACCGAACAGCTCCAGGGCAACCCAGCATCCTATAACACACAGAGTGGGGCTGGCAGCAGCTCCCTCTGGTGCACAGGAATGGGTGTGGGGCACTGACGGTGGAGATAAAGGTTGAGCCACAGAGCTTGAAAACTGTTACCCAGGGGAGCCTACAGGGACGGGGCTGTGTGTTGAGAAGAGGGACTGAGACTCCACAGAGGGTAGTGACAGTCTGTGACAGTCACCACGGAGTCAGTGTGCTCAACGTTCTTGGTGGCACCATGTGTTCTACAAATAACACTTGGTTGCCAACCAAGCCTGCAGTGTGCCCTACAGGCCTGGGTTCAAGTCCCAGCAAAACCCTGAAACCCAGTGCCTCTAGAAATGTTGCCCAGGGTGCCTCGCTTGCTTCACCCTCAGCCTGGCCCGTGGGACTGGTTGGTCCTCATGCTAAACTCTTTGGTCACGCAAAGATGGGGAGAATAGTAGCTCCTACCTGGGGCGGGTGAGGATTAAATGAAAAGAGGCAGAGAAAGCACTTAGCGGTATACTGGCTGGGAGCAAGCACTTCCAATGTTGAGCTGCGTTCTGACTCAGGGCGAGGTGCTGCTTTGCTGGCTGAGCTGATGGCAGGGAGAATGCCCCATCTAGTAACTGACCTCAAACAGCTTGCAGTCCAGCCAGAAGTGATGTGGGAGTGAGAGGGAGCCTGCAGGACCTACCAGTGAGACCCAAGAAGCAGGATGAGAAAAGACCAATCTCCACTCCCCTAATATGGTTGCTGAAAACCAGCCAAGGTGTTTGCTGCCCTCAACAAACCCAAACCAGATGGCACCTAGGATTTTTCTCTATTTGTCTTACTTAGTTTATACCACAATTGTGTGCTCTCCTCACTGGATAAATGAAGAAATGGAAGCTCAGAGAGGTGGAGTAATTTTCCTAAGGTCACACAGCTTAGCCATGACAGAGACTAAGATGCAGAGCCAAGACTGAATGATTTCTTCCTGGTATCCACTGTGCTCCGCAGCTTGACTCTGCTGCCAGCTGGATGTGTGATCTTGGGCAATCAACATCTCCCTTCCAAGCCTTTCCCTACCAATCAAGGTAGAAGGTGAGGATCACATCAACTCATGGGCGTGGGACTGCTTCATTGTCTGTGGCTGAAGAGTGATTAGGGTATGTCACAAAGAAAGCACCCAGGGGCCCCTTACCTATGATGATGACCCTGTTGGTCCCTTCCTCCCCCAGGATTGGGTCAACAGGCCTCTCTGATGTCTATTCTGCGTTAGGAGAAGTAGATGGAAGCATTTTAATTGGTAGTTGTGGCTTCCATCTGCCTATGAGAAAAGTATTGTGGGATCCGTTTTACAGATGAATAAACTGAGGCACAATGAGGTAAGACATTTCCCATGCCAAGGGGGAACCTGAGAGCGGACTTCATGCTCCGGACCCTTGTGCTGTGGTTTCTAGGTGGAAGAGAGATACCTGGGGAGAAGCCAGAGGACAGCCCTTGGAGAGTGGGTGCCCAGAGCTGCTTTCTCTCAGGTGGGATGGGGGAAGCCCCACCAAGGCCTCCAATTCCCTTCTCTCACCCTATCTTCCTGGACTACAGAGAGCTGAGAGGTGCCAGCCCCTCCCCCTGTGATGCAAATGCCCAGCGCTTTCAGCCTCATTCTCACCTGCCTGTGAGACTTTAATTCTACACCAAGGTGCTTTCTTGAGGACAGAGGAGTCTGAAGCAGGGACCTGCAGTCAGATGCAAGGGGGTGATCTCAAGAGGGTGAGAGATGGGGGCGGGAGGGTGGCTGATGGAACAGGACCCTACTCCAACCAAGCTGGCATCCTGATTTCTTTCTGAAGTGTTGTAAAAAATGAGACCCAGAAAGTTGAAAGGAAGCCAGGGGCAAAAACCAGAACCCAGACCTGGGACTCCTGAGGTCCAACACTCTGTGCTGTGACCTACAAATGACAGCATTCTTGGCTACAGGCAGGCAGGGCATGCGTGCACAGCTGAATCCCTCAAGGGTACAAACTGGCGAGGCTCAGCTCCTCCAAAACAACAGCTCCCTTCCCTGCACTTAATGCTCCTGGGCGCCTCCCTTTTCCCCAGAGAATCGGGCGCCACCTAGAGGACACTGGGAGCCCAGCATCATCCTGGTTGCCTGGGGAAAGTGCCCCACCCACTGCCTCTCACAGGCCCTGCTCCCTTTGGGCCTCTTATCTGCTGAGGGGAACATTCCAGCCAGGGCCCGCAGCAGAAAAGACTTAACGTAGAACAAGACACACTTTTTTCCCATCTCAGTATTTCCTACTCAGGCCATTTTGCCTTTCCTTTCCCCTTTTCCCAGCTCCCTGCTTTCCTTACCTTTAAAAATCTGATGGAAGAAACAGCATCAGGTCTACAGTGTTCCTGCTGAAGATGTGAACTTGAGCCTTGTCATCAGACAAGGTCCCACTGGGGACATTGTACGAAGCAGTTGGTTGGTCCTCTTCACAACATCAAGGTCATGAAATTCAAAGAAAGTCCGAGGAATGGTTGTAGACCAAGGAAACCAAAGAGATGTGACCACCAAATGCAGCAGGTGATTCTAACCCAGGAAAATCTCAGGTCGGGGTGTGAGGATCCATGGGCAGGGCTGGGCCAACGGCTGCGTCCTGGTTTGCAGGAGCTCCTCCTGGTTGGTAGGAAATAAATACAAAGATGTTTGGGTGAGATGAGGCATCCTATCCACTACTTACTCTCAACGAGTTTAGGAAAGACACATCAAGGTAGTGCGTTTGTCTACAAATGTGAGACTGTTTCAATATTTTTTTTAATGTAGCATTAAATATAAATAAAATGAACTAATCACTGCATGACCTCCTTCAGACTGGAATGGTGGTGAAATGAAGATTTGTAGTCACGGTACTTACTGTTCATTAAGCTCTCAGGGTTTGTTTTTTGTTTTTAAGTTAGAGAAAGACAGAGGGAGATCTTCCATTTGCTGATTCACTGACCAAATACCCAAAACAGCCAGGGCTGGGCCAGGCCAAAGCCAGGAAACTGGAACTCCATCTGGATCTCCCATACGGCTGGCAGGGACCCAAATATTTGAGCCATCCCTGCCACCTCCCAGGGTGAACATTAGCAAAAAGTTGGAATCAGAAGTGGAGTTGGGACTCAAACTCAGACATTCTGATATAGGATGTGAACTTCCCAATTTTTTTTTTTTTGATTGACAGATAGAGTTAGACAGTGAGAGAGAGACAGAGAGAAAGGTCTTCCTTCTGCTGGTTCACTCCCCAAATGGCCGCCACAGCCAGAGCTATGCTGATCCGAAGCCAGGAGCCAGGTGCTTCCTCCTGGTCTCCCATGCGGGTACAGGGGCCCAAGTACTTGGGCCATCCTCCACTGCCTTCCTGGGCCACAGCAGAGAGCTGGACTGGAAGAGGAGGAACCAGGACTAGAACCCGGCACCCATTTGGGATACTGGCGCCGCAGGTGGAGGATTAACCAAGTGAGCCATGGCCCTGGCCCCTTTTCTTTTAAGATTTATTTGAAAGACAGAGAGAGAGAGAGAGAGATACTCCATCTGCAGGTTCACTCCCCAAATGGCTGCAATGGCCAGAGTCAGACAAAACCAAAACCAGGAACCAGGAGCTTCACCCAGGTCTCCCATGTGGGTACAAGGTTCCAAGCACTTGAACCATCTTCTACTGCTTTCCCAGACACATTACGGTAGAGGTTTATTGGAAGTGGAGTGGCCAGAACTGGTGCCCATATAGGATGCTGGAGTCCCAGGCCTTACCCTTTGTGCTACAATGCCAGCCCCCAAGCAGCATGTTAACCTCTTTGCCAAATGTCCCCCCGTAAAGGCTTTTTTCTAAATCCCATTTTCCCCTTACATGTCCCGTCTGTGAAACAGGTGTCCTGCCCCCATATTTCAGATGATTAAACTGACTCAGCATTGAAGAGACCGGCCCAAGGCAGCCTGTGGTCTCAGCACCTCACAATGCTGTTTTCCCTCGAGCTGCCCTCAGTCCAGTGCCTACCCACAGCCTAAACACTGCTGTCTCCTTTTCTCCTCTCTGCCAGTCAAAATCTTCCCACTCATCAAGACCCAGCTTTGATGCCACCTCCCCCACAAGGCTTCTTTGACTCCTTCTCTACTGGACACAGCTGTCTGTCTTCAGACCTCCCAAGTGTGAGAGCTATCCTCCTCATGCTTAGCCATTCCTTCACTAAAGAAATACTTGCTCAGACCCTTCCACGTGGCTGGGCTTGTCCCAATGAGGCCACTGCATGGATCTTGCAGTCCGTGGTGGAAACAGAGCCTCAACATACAGACTAACAAATGCACACACAATTATGGGTGTGATGGGAGCCACATCAAGCCAGAGCAAGGGAAAGAGACAGAAAGGGGGTAACTGGGGGAGAGGAGAGTTGACCTCAGCCTCACTGTGAGAGGTGCTGCCTGGCTACGGCAGGGACAGGAGCACTGGCCCAGGGAGCCTGTGGGACTGGTTGGGTCTCAGTGAGGACACAGAAGAAACCCAGAATGGCTACAGGAGGGAAGGTACTAGGGGCTGGGGTCCCAACAGCATGGTGGTGAGATCCCATGGGACCCAAGGCCATTCTCAAGGGATGACCCCAATCCTGCTGCAGAGGAAGTCGCTGGAGGGTTGAGAGCAGGAGAAGGCTGCAGCTGGGATCTGCATTTTTCAAAGATCACTCCAGAGCGCCCTGGAGGGCCAAAGGGGACAAGAGTGGAAGCAGATGGGCCCTTATCTCTCCTTCCCTGGTTTCTGGTTGGGCCCAGCTCTTATCTTGCTTTCTAGAGAGCTCCTTGAGGCCAGGGAGGGCGCCTGTCTCAGAGGCTGCCGAGTCCAGCCTGTCCATCCTCTGCTTGACCACAGGGCCTCAGTGTCCTGGCCTATGCTGTGTTCCTGGGGACAGTGTGGGACACACTCTGCTCTCGCTGGCCCCAGAGCAGGGGAAATGTTTGACAGAGGCATGCACGTGTACTCCAAACAGACTCTGATTCATGTTTCCAGAAGAGACTTGCAAACAGACTTCTGCCGGCCGCATCCATCAGAGGAGAGCTGGGCTCTGTAAACAAAGGCCAAGGCTGTCTCTTCCTGCCACGCAGACACCCTCCCTGCCAGTCACTGGCAGTCCCAGCCCTGCCCTAGTCCTTGAGACCATGCTCTGTGCCAAGCCCCTCAGCACAACCCCAAAAGCATACAGCTGGGCTGGCTTTGTGGTGTAGCAGGTTAAGCTGCTGCCTGCAGTGCCCGCATCTTGTATGGACACTGGTTCAAGTCCTGGCTGTTCCACTTCCAATCCAGCTCCCTACTAATGGGCCTGGGAAAACAGTGGAGGATGGCCCAAGTGCTTGGGTCCCTGCACACATGTGGGAGACCCAGATGGCTCCTGGCTTCAGCCTGGACCAGCCCCAGCCATTGCGGCCCTTTGAGGAGTGAACTAGCAGAAGTCCTCCCCCCAACTCTTTCAAATAAATGAATTTTATTTTAAAAAAAGAAAAAAAAAAACTTGGGGGAATGAACCAGTGAGTGGAAGATATCTGTGTGTATTTGTATGTGTGTGTGTGTCTATGTGTCTGCCTTTAAAAAAAAAAAAACACACAAACAGTCCATTTCACAAATTAGTATAGTCAAGCTGTCAACCCAGACACTGCAGCTACTCTGCTGTAATCAACCACGGCATTCTACTACTATAAAAGTAATGGCTGGCGCCGAGGCTCAATAGGCTAATCCTCCGCCTGCGGCGCCGGCACACCAGGTTCTAGTCCCGGTTAGGGCGTGGATTCTGTCCCAGTTGCTCCTCTTCCAGTCCAGCTCTCTGCTGTGGCCCGAGAGTGCAGTGGAGGATGGCCCAAGTCCTTGGACCCTGCATCCGCATGGGAGACCAGGAGAAGCACCCTGCTCCTTCCTTTGGATCAGCACGGTGCGCTGGCCACAGCAGCCATTGGAGAGTGAACGAACAGAAAAGGAAGTCCTTTCTCTCTGTCTCTCTCTCTCACTGCCCACTCTGCCCACCAAAAAAAAAAAAAGTAATGGAGGAACTGGAGCTGTGGCACAGTGGTTAAAGCCCAGGCCTGCAGCACCGGCATCCCACATGGGCACCAGTTCCAGTCCGGCTACTCCACTTTCCATCCAGCTCTCTGCTCTGGCCTGGGAAAGCAGTAGAGGATGGCCCAAGTCCTTGGGCCTCTGCACCCATGTTGGAGACCTGGAAGAAGCTCCTGGCTCCTGACTTCGGATCAGCTCAGCTCTGGCTGTTGCAGTCATTTGGGGAGTGAGCCAGCGGATGGAAGACCTCTCTCTGTAACTCTTTCAAATAAATAAATCTTTAAAAAAAAAAAAAAAGAAGAAGAAGAAGAAGAAGAAGAAGGCCGACACTGTGGCTCAATAGGCTAATCCTCTGCCTTGCGGTGCCAGCACACCAGGTTTTAGTCCCGGTTGGGGCGCTGGATTCAGTCCTGGTTGCCCCTCTTCCAGGCCAGCTCTTTGCTGTGGCCCAAGAGTGCAGTGGAGGATGGCCCAGGTGCTTGGGCCCTGCACCCCTTGGGAGACCAGGAAAAAGCACCTGGCACCTGGCTCCTGCCATCGGATGAGCGCGGTGCACTGGCCACAGCGCACCATTGGAGGGTGAACCAACGGCAAAAGAACACCTTTCTCTCTGTCTCTCTCTCTCACTGTCCACTCTGCCTGTCAAAAAAAAAAAAAAAAAGAATGAAAGAAAGAAAGAAATGATGCGTGGATTTCAAATTGCTATTTGCACCAAAATAAACTTATCTTAAAAAAAAAAAAAAGTAATGGTAACTCATGTTGATGAGTGCTCATTGTGCTCCAAGAGTTTAACATAGATGGACTCCTGTAATCCTCACAGCCCTCCTCAGGGTGAGGATTCTAATCTTCCCTTTTTTCTTCAGGGGAACCCAAAGTGATTGCCAAAGATGTGTTAGGAAAGTGCGGAAAGTGGGACTTGAACTCAGGTCAGGTGAGCCTGGAACTCAGGTGTGTCTGCTATCTGCTGTGCGTGGCTTGTGCCCCCTTGGCCTCTGGTGTGAAGGCCAGGCCTGTCCTTCTCACCCACTTTTATCGCCATTGGAGATGTATAGAAAATCAGGCCCAGAAAAGGACCACGACTCTGCTCCAGCCACCACTACAGGGCAGCATGGGCTTCCCTTTTGGGAGGCCAGGAGAGGAGCTAAGAGGCCTGGGTGCCGCTGCCATTACCTTGCTGTGTGGCCTGCAACAAGTCAGAGCCCCTGTCTGAGCCTCAGTGTCCCTATCTGCTCAATGGGAATGAGTTGCAACCCTGAACACCTCATAAGACCCACAGGAGAAACAAGTGAGGGGGTGTGGCCCTGGGTGGGTTTCCTGGCCCAGATTCCTGTTCCGTGAATGGAATGTCCAAGCAGCATCATTCTGGGGCTTAAGGCCCCAGGGGTGGGGCTGGGCTGGGCCTCTTCTACTAGGAGACCCCCCACCTTGGGCTCCAGCCCAAATTGCCAGACACAGGCCTGAGAGGAGGCCCCCCTCCAGGCAGGGGTGACCAGGAGCCAGCCGGCCGGCCATTTGTGCACAGATGGGTGTGCAGATAACAGGCGTCTGGAGATAAGGCAGGGCCTGCTCCCAGCCCAGCAGAGAGCCAGGCCCAGCAATGGAAAGGTGGGGGCTCGGGGTGACTCAGGCAGAGTGGGCTGGACACTGGGCCATGAGGCCTGTCATGGCACTCTTCCTACCACCCTTGAGGAGGGCTGCTGTCTTCCCTCTTATGGGACCTGCTTCCATCTCCAGCAAAACAAAACAGAAACAAGCCAGCAAACAGAAAACATCTATTTCCATTAGAAGCACTGCTCGAGCTGCAGAGAGCTGGGGCTGCCACCAGGGCCCACTGACTCATCTGGCAGCCTGCATCAAATCACGACCGAACTCCAAGTCCTTATGTCCTCACCTATGCCATGGGTGTGGTGCTCTCTTCCTCACCTCCCTCCACCGCCCCCCCAATACAAGCAACAATAAACAACTCACACTGTGCTGACTGTGAAGTAGGTAACTGTGAATATCCCTACTTGACAGACGAAGAAACTGAGGCATGGAGGGTTTAGGTTATACAGGTATAATAAGTGGTAAAACCAGGACTCAAATTCAGACACTAATTCTAGTGGTGGTTCTTTAAAAAAAAACAAAAAAAGATTTATTTGTTTTTATTTGAAAGGTGGAGTTACAGAGAAAGGGACAGACAGAAAGATCTTCACTGGTTCACTCTCCAAATGGGTGCAACGTCTGGGGCTGGGTCTGCAGCTAGGAGCCAGAAGCATCTTCTAGGTCTCCCATGTCGGTGCAGGAGCCCAAGGATTTGGGCCATCTTTCACTGCTTTCTCAGGTGTATTAGCAGGGAACTGGATCTAAAGTGGAGCAGCCAGACTCAAACCAATACCCATATGGGATGCCAACATCACAGGCAGTGGCTTAACTTGCTACACCAGAACTCTGGCTACTGATGGGCTCTCACCTGCTGGAATGCCTCCGCAATATCATTAAAGGAATCAGGAAAACTGCAGTTGGAGTCCATTTTGGTATTTTTTTTTTGGTGTTTTATTTTTATTTATTTTTTTAAAGCTTTTATTTAATGAATATAAATTTCCAAAGTACCATTTTGGTTTTTAACATACACACATTTATGTTTATGTATCTAAAGACATTTTTGGAAAAAGATATGGTCACATAATGACAGTGCTGGTACTCATCTAGAGCAGAGTTTCGCAACCTGGCTTACTGTTGTTGACATTTCGAGTAGGATAACGCCTGCATGTGTGTGTCGAGGGGGGAGCTTTCCTGTGCCCTGCAGTATGTCGAGCAGCAAGCCTGGCCTCTGTGAGAAGTTGGGGTCAAACCATCGCCTCCCTCGCCCCAGCTGTGACAACCAAAAATGCCTCCAGACACTGCTAATCATTCCCTGAGAACATGCCTCACTATTCCCCCCTCCACCCTGGCTGAGAATCAATGATCTGGAAGGGATGCCCAAGAGAGATGTTCATGTTGAAAGCCCTGTACTGAAAATTTTGTCCTGCACAAATCGGATGCATTGGAATCAGGAAAACACCAGTAAAGATGAAGCTGCAGGAAGATCATTGGATGGTGGATGGATGGGTGGCACAAAAACATATGGCCATAGACTGAAGGAGCCACATGAAAATCAGAACCTGGGTGTTTTGGCGTGAGGGGCATTTTGAGACCATCAGAGAATCCCTGTACTTTACAGCTAAGGAAAGGGAGGCCCCCAGAAGGGGGACTGACTGAATTCACCAACAGCCTGATGCAAGGTGAGATGAACACCTGGGTTTGTGGACTCCGAGTCCAGAGCTCGGAACTCAACAATGTTAAAAAGCAAATGAGAGAGTAGCTTTGGGTAGAGAACTTTCCTGCTTTTGCCACTAGAGGTGCCTGAGGCTGGAGGACGCCTTTTGGTGACAGCTGGGGTGCTCTGGATACATGGAACTCCACAGGGGGTATGGTTCTCAGGGAGTCCACGATGCAGAGGGTAGAGGTGGCAGTCTGTGCTGAGGCCCAGAAAGGGGAAGACTCTGCTCCAGGGCTCAATGGGTGCAGCCTGGGAAGGCTGGCAGGGACCAAAACAGGCTGGGGTGACCCCTGAGCATCCAGCCAAGGAGAAAGTGGGAGATCTAGGGCTACCCGGAATAGGGTGACCATAGGGTGTTTTTGTTTTTGTTTTTTAGGATTTAATTATTTAAAAGGGGGGAAAAGAGAGAGAGAGAGAATCTGCCATCAGCTATTTCACTTTCCAAATGGCCACAACATCCTGGTCTGGGCCAGGCCTAAGCTAGGAGCCAGCAACTCCATCTAGATCTTCTATGTGGGTGGCAGGGGCCCAAGAAACTGAGCTATCACCTGCTCCTTCCCAGGCATATTAGCAGGAAGTTGGACAGGAAGTAGAGCAACTGGGACTCAAATCGGTGCTCCAGAATGGGATGCAGGCATTTCTAGCTGTGGCTAACCCACTGTACCACAATGCCTACCTGTGGCCATGGTTTTTAGGGGAGAATCTCTTCCAGAGAAGACGGTAGTGGGGATGAGAGTCCTTCTTCGCCGAACACTTAACGGGTGCCCAAGGTCCCCAGTGTGTCCTCAGGGTGGTAGCAGGATTCCACCATGAGGCTCCAAAGCCTGTGCTCCAACCATGACACTGTACCCCAGCAGACCACTGCACTGAGCATCCATTAAAGTCCTGCAGCAGCACTGTACACAGTCAATACGCGGTTGCAACAACCCAAGGGCTCACTGATGAACAAACGGACAAGTGTAGAACAGGCATACAAGAGAATCCTACCAGCTTTCAAAGAGGGGGTCCTGCCATATAGATGACCCTCAATGACTACCCTAAATGGAAGAAGTCATGACAGAAAGGTGAACACTGTGATTCCACTTACACGGGGAGCTGGGAGTCTTCAGACTCATAGGAACAGAAGGCAGAATGGTGGGGACGGAGAGTGGGAAATGACTGCCTAATGGGTGGCATTTCAGTTTTGCAAGATAAAAAAGAGTTCTGGAGACTGGCTGCACAACATGAGTCTACTTACTCCCATTACATTGTACACTTAATGGTGAAGATGATAAAATGGTGGAGATGATAAATATTTTTATTATATACGTTTTGCCACAGTTTTTATAAAAGGATGAGGCAGAGGTGGGTGCTGTGGCACAGGTGGTAAGCTTCTGCTTGAGATGCCTGCATCCCACAGAAGTGCCTGGGTTCAAGTCCCACCTCCAGTACTGATCCAGCTCCCTGCAACTGTGCCTGAGAAGTCAGTAAATGACGGCCCAAGTCCCTAGGCCCTTACCACCCACACGGAGACCTGGATGGAGTTCCTAACTCCCGGCTCCTGCCTGACCCAACTTTGGCTATTGCAGCATTTTAGGAAGTTAACCAGCAGATAAAAATTCTTCCTCTTTCTCTCCTCTTTTTCTTTCTCTCTGCCTTTCAAATAAATAAATACATCTTTAAAAAAAAAAATTAGGAGGAGTCTCTTTCAAAAGAAACGGATGAGACAGATCGTTAGTTCCTCTGGGAAACAGAAACTGATTTCAGGAGGGAGGGTGGGGCTATGGGAGCCACACCCTGGTACAACTGGGGAAATGGGAACTTGGGCCTGGACGAGAGGCGAAGAGGGGTCCAGCTGGCCTGAAGACTGGGCGGCGCCGGGAGGCCCACAGGCAGCGGTGCCTCCAGCCGCCGCCACGCCTCTGACGCCCAGTCAGCCCGACCGCAAAGCCAGAAAGATAAAGTTGTAAGGAGGGGAGCAGCTGGAGCCGCCCGCACCTCTGCACTCCCAGAGTGGCGACTGACCTCAAGAGAAGAGCGGCCGGCCGCTGACGCTTCCGCCTTCCACATCCCCTCAGCTGCCTCTTCCCGGACTCCAACCGGAAGCTCTGCTGTGAAGAGCATTCTGGGAAACGCGGCTTAACCCAGAGGCCAGGAACAAATCTCCCTGGGCTGACGCGGTTCGTGGAAACCAGAGTGAGTGCGGACGGCAGACACATGATTTTTGTATTCGGGTAAACTGCACAGAACACAAGCAGTACCGTTGTAACCATTTTTAAGTGTGGGTCGGCGCCGTGGCTCACTTGGTTAATCCTCCACCTGTGGTGCCGGCAAACCATATGGGCGCCAGGTTCTAGTCCTGGTTCCTCCTCTTCCAGTCCGGCTCTCTGCTGTGGCCCGGGAGGGCAGTGGAGGATGGCCCAAGTGCTTGGGCCCTGCACCCGCTTGGGAGACTAGGAGAAGCACCTGGCTTCGGATCAGCGCAGCGCCGGCCGCAGCGGCCATTTGGGGAGTGAACCAGCAGATGGAAGACCTTTCTCTCTGTCTCTCTCTGTCTCTCTCTCTCCCTCACTGTCTATATCTCTACCTGTCAAAAAAAAAAAAAGAAAAAAAAAAGTGTAGGCTTCAGAAGCATTCACGTACATTCACAGTGCTGGCCGGTCCACACTACTATATCCTCCAAATCTTTTCATCATCCCACGTGGAAACTCCAGGCACATGATTCTTAAGGGCACACACCCCCTCCTCTACTTCTGCACACAGAGACTCTCTCTGGAAAGATACTCCGGAAACTAGCAGTGCTCCAGGGTGGGTAGACTGGCAGCTGGGGGTGGAAGAGATGATACTGTTGGAGACTTATGTTTCCTGTAGTATTCTTTCAAAAGTTGATTTGCCTCCTGGAGGCTGCCCTAACTCCTGAATTTTGATTGAGTTTAGCAGAAAGCCATTCTCCGCTTTTTCAAATGGCTCAGAACATTGAGACTGTCTTCTTTCCCCACAGGGAATACACACATTCTGACACAGTTTGGTCTGGCATAAAGATGGCTGTACTGTGTAACCCATCGTGTGACCTAAGGCAGATCCCTACCCATCTGGGGGCCTCTATGTCTCCATCCGCACAAGCAAAGGTTTAGCATAGATGGAGCTTAGAAATCCATGATGTTCAGACCCTCTGGGATGTCTTGATTCTATCAACGTTTCAGATTTCTGACCAACCCCTCCCCTAAGTGCCGGAGGAAGTTGAGACATAGGGAGATAGAAGGCATTGCCCAGAGCTACATGGAGAGACAGCAACGGAAATAGGATTAGAAATGAGAGTTACCTCCCAACGCAAAGAAAGGGGTCTGAGGTGATATGCCAGTTACCGTGATCTGATTATTAGAAATCATGTATATGTATTACAGTGTCACCGTTTACCTTGTAAATATGTATAATTACTATGTATCAGTTAAGGATAAAATATATTTTAGAGGCCTACATTGTAGTGGCTTAGCTGGTTAAGCCATACCTGCAGGGCCAGCATCCCATATGGGCCAGTTAAAGTCCCAGCTATTCCACTTCTGATCTGGCTCCCTGCTAATGTGCCTGGGAAAGCAGCAGAAGACAGGGCCAAGTCCTTTGGCCCTTGCACCCAATAAGGAGACCAAGAGGAAGCTAAGGCTCCTGGGCTCGGACTGGCCCAGCTCTGACCGTTGTGGCCATTTGGAGAGTCAATCAGCAGATGGAAGATTTCTCTCTGTCTCTTCCTTTCTCTTTGTAATTCTTTCAAATAAAAATAATTAAAAAAAAAAAAAAACAAGAAACAGAAACAAGGGAGCAGATGTTTAGCTTAGCAGTTATGACACTTGTAATTCATATAGGGATACATGAGTTCAATTCCTTGCTTGGGCTCCTGACTCCAGCTTCCTGCTAACATAGTTCCTGGGAAACAATGACAATGGCTCAAGTAATTGGGTTCCTGCCACCCATATTGGAGTCTTGGGTGGAGTCCCTGGCTTTCAGTCTTGATCCAGCTCAGGCTAAGCCACTTCAGGCATTTAGGCAGTATATCTGTGCATAGGAGCTCTCTGGCTCTTTCTGCTTAAATAATTTTGTTAAAAAAAGATTTATTTATTTGAAAGGAAGAGTTACAGAGAAAGAAAGAGAGACAGAGATAGGGGTAGCAAGAAAAAGAGATCTTCCATTCACTGTTTCTCTCCCCAAATGGCTACAACAGCCAGAGTAGGGCCAGGCAATAGCCACAAGTCAGGAACTCCATCCTGGTCTCCCACATGGGAAGTAGGGACCCAAGTACCTGGGCCATCATCTGCTACCTCTCAGGTGTGTTAGCACGGTGCTGGAACAGAAGGGGAGTAGTCAGCACTCAGAAAGGTATTCCAATCTGGCATCTCAAGCAGTGACTTAATCTGCTGCATCAGAATACCTACCCCACAAATAAATTTTTTTAATTAAAAAGAGAGATAGAGAAAGAGAAATTTCTCAGTTACTTTCTGTATCTGAGCAGCCCCAAATATGCTCAGTTTCAGGAATAGACCCAACTTGGGAATCATGGAATACCAGACTTAATATTTTTGTGTTGTTTTTTCTTCTCATATAATAAAATATGCTCCAAGTGATTCAGCAGCAGATATTCACTTTATATCAAGTAAAAGTCATTGAGCTGGGGCTGGCACTGGGGCACAGTGAGTTAAAGCCCCAGCCTGTAGTGCCAACATCCCATATGAGCGCCTGTTCAGGTCCCAGCTGCTCCTCTTTCAGCCCATCTCTCTGCTATTGCCTGGGAAAGCAGTAGAAGATGGCCCAAGTCCTTGGGCCCCTGCTCACACATGGGAGACCCAGAAGAAGCTCCTGGCTCCTGGCTTTGGATCAGCTCAGCTCTGGCTGTTGCAGTCATTTGAGGAGTGAATCAGTAGAATGGAAGACCTTTCTCTCTCTCTCTCTCTCTCTCTCTCTCTCTCTCTGGCTCTACCTCTCCCTGTCACTCTTTCAAATAAATAAAAATAAATCTTTTTTTTTTTAATTATTGAGCTTACCCTGCTTTGAGAACCCTGATCTGGTCCTGCACAATAGAAGGAGCAGGTGTGTCAGTTTCCCTGACGGGGGCTGCAGCCTGACCTTCAGATGTAGACAGACTTTCATTCATACAGCAGCTCTCCCAGTGCCTGGTAAGCACTGTGTGTGAACTGTAATTATTATCATATACTGCAAAATGAAAGTAGTGCACACTGTGGAATAAAAATACACTTATTTTTGCCTTTAAGAAAATGCATATCATATGCATTTAATTAGGCATGGAATATATCCAGAAAGATTCATGACACAGTGATCACAGCAGCTGCCTAGGGCTGGGACTGAAGACCTGGGGGCTGGGAGAAGGGGGTGTAGTCTGCATTTTACACTGTAGAGTTGCTTTTTTAACCTTGCAAATGTACACTTTAAAACAAAAAGGCTGGTAATCAGCATCATAGTGCAATGGGTTAAGCTGCCACTTGTAACACCAGCATCCCGTATCAGAGTGCTAAGTTGAGTCCTGGTTGCTCTGCTTCCAACCCTGCTCCCTGCTAATGCACATGAGAGAGCAGCAGAGGATAGCCTGAGTGCCTGGGCCACTGCACCCACATGGGAGACCCAGACTGAGTTCCAGACTCCTGGCTTCCCGGCTGCTGAAGCCTTTGGGGCTGTGAAGGTATTTTTCTCTCTCTGTATCTGTGTGTGTATGTGTGTGTGTGTGTGTGTGGTGTGTATGTCCATGCCTTTCCCTCTGTACTCTGTCACTCTGCCTTTAAAAATAAATAAAACTAAATCTTTTTTTTAAAAAAAATAGGTTGACATACACAGAAAGGCAAAGACTGCATAATCTCATTCTCATGTGTAATCTAAAAAAGTTGATGCACGGAAGTTGAGACAGACACTAGTTAACAGAGGCTGGGGAGAGCAGGGGTGTGGGAGGGATGAGGAAGAGGGGGTTGATCTATGGGTTCTACACTAGAGTTAGGTCAAAGGAAGAAGTTCTGGTTTTCTGTTGCACAGTAAGCTAACTATAGACACTGATAATGTAAAAAAAAAAAAAAAACACTTGGGAGAAAGGATTTGAATGTTTCTACCACAAAACTATTTTAAATGTTCAAAGAGACAGAAATGTTTACTCTGATTGGAACATTACATAATGCATACCTGTATTGAAACATTACATACGCCCCAGACATTTTTAAATGTTAGTAAAAAATAATAAAATGAGTACATTTTAAAAATAAAAAGGGCTAAGGTGATGAAAAAGAGAAGCCTGATTGCAGGTCTGGAGCAGGGACTGTACCTAGAACATCTCAGAATGAATAGTAAAGAGCAAGGAAACTGACTACTTGGGTCATGCTCAACCATGCAACCACTGGTTACCAGTAAGATGGGGGAAATAGAGATCAATAACCGCAACAAGTCTACCACTCATGAAGAAATCTAAATAATAAATATAAATATTTATATAAATATATAAGTTATAAATATATAAATTATACAAATATTTATATAAGTATAAATAAGCAAACACATATAACTCTCATCTGTCACCTCTGGAGGCTGCTGCTTGTCTGACTGCAAAAATGGAGCCAAGTTTTCACCCTTCCTTGACCATACAGGGGACTGGGCAGTTCCTCCCAGCAGGGGCGGAGTCTGTTTCCCCACCTCTTGACTCTGGGGTTGGCCAAGTGATTGGGTGCTGGCGAACAGGCTCTCAGGTGCTTGCAGGGCTGGGCTTGCCCTTGAACTAACTGCCCTCAGCAAGGGAAGAACTTATCCCAGGGTAGCACACTGGCTACAGAAGAAGAGGACCACCTTGGGACAAAGCCCTAGCAACTTCAGCCAAACCCAGCTGCTTTCCTCATATGTCACCCAGTCTGCTGCCTTTTTGTTTCATTTTTCTTTGAAAAGGAGAGAGACAGGGAGACAGAGGATGATCTTGTATCTACTCGTTCACTCTCCAAATGCCTGCAACAGCGAAGCTTTTAGAAGCTGGGACCCAGGAAATCAGTTCCAGTGTCCCACGTGTAGGACAGGGACCAACTGCTTGAACCATCATTTGCTGTCTCTGAGGGTGCTCATGAGCAAGAAGCTGGAATGGGAAGCAGAGCCAGGACTTGAACCCATGCATCTGATATGAGAGACAGTATCTTTAATACTGTACCTGCCCCCCTGCAGGGCTTGCTCCTTAGCATTATTGTGGCAACAGGAGATTGATATTAAAGGGGTGATAATGTTTTTGCATTTATTTACAAAATGAAAAAAATTTATAAAGAAAAACTGTATGCTGTTGTTAGACCAAATTTCATGTCCCATGTTCTGCCCTGACTAAAGTCTGGTGTCCGTGGGGCACCTGTCTTCTCTGCCAGTGGCTCTGGGTCCTGGAGTGTTGGACTTGGGCAGTGCTCTAGATGGTTGGTGCCCACAGTGTCCTCATCTGGGGAGTCTGAGCTACAGAAGGAAAAGTTCCCACCCAGGCTCCTGACACCTCGGCCTTCCACGCCCCCACACTGCCAAGGGCAGGAGGCACTGGTGACTCAGGCATCTCTTCTCCTTCCCGGGTCCCATTCCTCACTGAGCCTAGAAACATCCAGAATTGCCTGTGAGCACTGGAAATATCTTCCAGGCTTTGCTGTCTGGCTATGCAAAAATCCCATCCAAGGGCCTATCCACATGCCCGAGGGCCTCGCACAGCCCTCAGTCTCCTGAGGTGTCACAGGCCATCTCTCCAACCCACTTACTCAAGCTACACAACAGACTTTCTAGGTTCCCCCAACCCCAGCTGCCTCACCTGCCCTTCCTCACTGTCTGCCAGGCCAGCTGCCTTCCCCGTGAGGGCCCTGAGGCAGCTTTGGGGGAGCAGTGCTCTACTTCCTGTGGCCCAGCAGTGTGGGGTTCATCAACCATGGCCTCTCTGCCCTGAGTGTCACCCCAGCATCTGTACGATCAGCTTGCTCACCTCCTATGGGTATCAACTCCAAAGCTACCCTGTTAAGAATCTTAAAACCCTGATTCTCAGTGAGAGAGGCCATTCACCAAAAGCTACACAGTGCATGATGCCACTTGTATGGAACTGTCTGGAACAGAACAACACAGAGACAGTAAGTCAGTGATTAACAGGGGCCAAGGAACCATATGGGTGACCTGCTGTGAGTACAAGGTTTCTTTTGGGGATGATGAAAATGTTCTGGAATTAGGTTGTGGTGATGATTACACAATCTTGTGAACACACAAACGCCATGGAATTGTACGGTTGTACAGTATGCAAATTATATAATGATAAAGGTTTTCTAAAAACAAATGAAAATAGAAGGAAAATGATTGTGTTAATGAAGCACGGGGCCGGCACTGTGGCACAGCGGGTTAAAGCCCTGACCTGAAGTTCCGGCATCCCATATGGCCGCCAGTGCTAGTCCCGGCTGCTCCTCTTCCGATCCAGCTCTCTGCTATGCTTTGGGAAAGCAGTAGAGGATGGTCCAAGTCCTTGAGTCTGTGCACCCACGTGGGAGACCCAGAAGTAGCTCCTGGCACCTGGCTGCAGATCGGCACAGCTCGGGCCATTGCAGCCATCTGGGGAGTGAACCAGAGGATGGAGGAACTCTCTCTGTGTGTCTCTACCTCTCTCTCTGTAACTCTGCCTTTCAAATAAATAAAATAAAATTTTAAAATAAAAAAAATGAAGCTGTCCCGGGTCACTGTATTTGAAACTGCAAACCCTCTGCCTCTCACACTTCCCCTCACCCTGCTTTATTATTCTCTATTCCACCTGTCACCACTGTCATGTTATCTGTTTGTGCTTATTGGCTCCCTCCCACTCTAGACTATACCCGCTGTTTCCACAGATCCTAGAATTATGATTGACCTGTCATCGTTGAACTCATTATGCAGCTATCTTTTTTTTCATTTTATTTGAATGGCAGAGAGATGGACACAGAGAGATCTCCATCCCACAATAGCCAGGACTGATCCAGGCTGAAGCCAGGAACTCAGAAATCAATTCAGGTTTTTAACATGGGTGGCAGCGATTCAAATACTTGAGCCATCATCTGCTGCCTCCCAAGGTGTGCATGAGCAGGAAGTTGGACTGCAAGTAGAATAGCAGGGACTCGAACCAGACACTCTGACACATGATGCTCCCAAATGGCTTTTTTTTTTTTTTTCTGAAAGGCAGAGTGACACACAGAGAGTATAGGAGGGAAGGAGGGAGGGGGAGAGAGAGAGAGAGGGAGAGAATATCTATCTGCTGGCTCCCAGGTGTGGTCTGTCTACCCCTTGTCACTGCCAGCAACTTGTGGAAAGCACTGTGGCTGCCCACAGCCTCAGGGCTCTGGGCACATCAGGACACACTGAGAGCTGATCTACCAGAGTCAGAGGGGCCTACAGATCTGCAGATCAAGTGTTATAGTCAGTCTTCCCATAGGGAACTGTTAATGACAGTAGAGCACTGTCTATTTGCCAGGCCCTGGCTGAATTCTTCACCATCGCATCTCCTGTAATCACAACTGCCTTATGTGGTCCGTGCTCCTCATTTTACACACAGAGAAAGTGAGGCTCAGTGACGTGTAGCAGCCTCCCCTAGGTCACACTAAAGCAAGCAGTGAGGCATAGATTCTTCATTTCTCCCAACGACCAAGGCATACCACTGTAGCTGCACCTGCACATAAACAGCCAGCCTTCACTCACATCCCACTGTTGTCAGAGGGCTTTCTGAAATACTTTCATGTATTCATTCAATTAATAAATATCGATTGAGGCCGGCACCGTGGCTCAACAGGCTAATCCTCTGCCTTGCGGTGTCGGCACACCAGGTTCTAGTCCCGGTCGGGGCGCCGGATTCTGTCCCGGTTGCCCCTCTTCCAGGCCAGCCCTCTGCTGTGGCCCAGGAGTGCAGTGGAGGATGGTCCAAGTGCTTGGGCCCTGCACCCCATGGGAGACCAGGGAAAAGCACCTAGCACCTGGCTCCTGCCATCGGATGAGTGCGGTGCACCGGCCGCAGCGCGCCATCCGTGGCAGCCATTGGAGGGTGAACCAACGGCAAAAGGAAGACCCTTCTCTCTGTCTCTCTCTCTCACTGTCCACTCTGCCTGTCACAAAATAAATAAATAAATAAATAAATAAATAAATAATATCGATTGAGCACTACTATATGAAGATATGATTTTTGACACTAGGGATGAAGGCTGCACAAGATGTTTCTCTTGGGGCAGGCACTGGACATAGTGATTACTATGCCCACACTCCATATCAGAGTGCCTAGGTTCAACTCTTGGCTCTAGTTCCTGATTCTAGCTTCCTGCCAGTGCAGACTATGGGAGGCAGCAGCTGATGGCTCATACAGGTGGGTCCCTGCGACTCCCCTGGAAGACTTGACCTGGTTCATCCCTGGTCATCGTGGGGATTTGGGGGAAAGAACCAGTAGATGGGAACTCACTCTTCCTCCCCACAACTCCATCTCTCAAATAAATTGATTTTTGAAATGTTTTTAGGAGCTGGCAACGGCATAGCAGGTAAAGCTTCCACCTGTGACACCCACACATCTGGGTGCCAGTTTGAGTCCCAGCTGCTCCACTTCTGATCCAGCTCCCTGCTAATGGCCTGGGAAAAGTAGCAGCAGATGGCCCAAGTGTTTGGGCCACTGCCACCCTGGATGAAGCTCCCGGCTTCAGCCATCTGGGGGGTGAACCAGTGGATAGAAGATAGATATCTCTTTCTGGCCCTCTCTTTGTTTAACTCCTTCAAGTAAATAAATAAATCTTTTTTAAAAAAATTCAATTCTTTAAAACAGTGTTTTTGCAAGATATACTTTCATGGAGCTTACAGTCTAGAAAGTAAGGATAGACAGAGGCCAATGATAGGTAAAAATGACCATGGTCACCTGTAATTGGAATTAACATGGGTGCAGATTAGATAGGGTGGGCTGGGAAGTCCTTTCTGAGTAGATGATAGTTTAGCTGACACAGAAAGGGTGAGAAATAGCCAGACTGGAGCTGTGCTAAGCACTCCAGGCAGACGGAACAGCAAGTGCAAAGGCTACGAGGCAGGAATGAGTGTGGTGTGCTGGGGAATCCAGGAAAGCAGAGTGTGGGTATGTGTGTGGAGAGGAGCTGTACATGAACTGAGAGCAAGGTGCAGACAGGAGGCCAGGTCCTTAGCCAGAGTGCTAGAACAGACTTGCGCAGGTCGCACCTGAATCTGCACATGTCATGCCTTGCTTTGTTCTAAGGGCACTCGCTGAACAAGCCTGCCCTGCCCACAAATGTCAGGCACCCAGTGTTTAGTGGAAGTTCTCCATAGCCTGTTCTCATGATGACCCACCCCACCAGGGGCTGTCACTCCGTGAGTGGGTCCCACAGCCCTGCTTCTGCTCACTTGTGGAGCAGTCGTTACTGTTGCCGTGAAGGCTGGGCGTAGAGAGTGAGGCCCAGATTCAGGCTTTGCCGCTAGGACTGGCTGGACAGTGCTGGGGAGGGACTCCCCCAGCAGGAGTTTGAGTCCCAGTGAGAGTGTTTGTCAGGGTCTCAGAGGAAAGGCATTTGAGTCTTTCTGACCTTGGATTGGCACCTCACGCCCTCTGCAGAATGAAGGAGCTGCGATTTGCCTCTGATGGTTTCCCAGACCTGAGACGCACGTCACTGCTTCCCGGCTCAGGGTCCCAGTCCCAGAGCTCTGGGAGGTGGGCAACAGGAGTAGAAGCTCTGCCCCAGGGAGCAGCAGCAGGAATGCTGGTGGATCTCCAGCCCTGATGTCAGCAATGGACCCTGCCCTGTAGCCCCAAGCCTGTGGGGCCTTCTTCTGGGGTTGCCATTGATCTTCTGCTTCCCCCAGACAGTGGATACTAAAAGGAAGCTGGTGGGTAACATGACAGTAGCCCTCCGCCTTCCTGAGCCTCAGTTTCCCCAGCTCTGCTCTTCCCTGTGTCTAGAAAAGACTGAGTGGGCTTCATGGCTGCCGCAGGGTTGCCATGGTGACTGGCTGACCAGATCCTGTCCCCAAGAGGCCTGAGCAGGGATGCCAGTGCCCTGCAGGCTGCTGATGGTGCCTGGTGGGGCCCTTCATCGGGAGGGAGCTGCCACCGCCGCTGCAGCAGCGACCTGCACAGGGGATGTGCTCTCCCCACAGGAGCAGGCGCGGCTCGGGTTGCAAGTCTGGTTAATGCCTCTGTGCATTAGGCCTGTCGCCCACTGACAGGATTTTTTGTTTAATTGGAGGCATAAGAAAACAATAACCTCTGTCGGCATGTGGGGAGTGGCAAGAATACAGCAGGAGAGCACTCAGTGAGGGGTGGGCAGGGTGGTCTGAAGGCGAGCCTCTGCCAGGCCAGCTGGGTGCCGCCAGGCAAGGCCCTCCACCTCCTCTGTGGGCAGTAGGCCATCTCACAGTGTGATCTAAAGAGCACCTGCATCAGAGTTTCCCAGAGAACTTGGCAAATGCATATCCCCAGGCCCGGCCCAGCTTTCCTGACCCCAAGTCTCTGCTGCCCTATCTTTTGACTTGGCAGGACCTGCACCATGGGTGTGAATTGGCCCTGCAGCTTCCGCACGCTCAGTACAGGCCTGGTCCACAGCAAGAGCCAGCTCCTCCTAGGAGGCCAAAGTCACAAGGAAAGGAGCCAAGATGTCCAGGGGAGGCCTAACTCTGGTGATTCCAGTTTTTTCTTTCTTGTCTTTTTTACGCATTTGCATCTGTCGATCTTTCTATAAGGTATAACAGTATCTGGCAAAAATAATGATGAGGGGAAAAGGACATGGCTCCATGGCTTGAATGGCCTTGTTGGTTGATGCTCATATAATACACACTGATGTGTTAGCTGCAGGGCTTTTGGATGCAACAATACTGCAGGGTGACTGAAACTGTGCAGCAACAGAACACAAATGTGTGAGTATCGAAGGGTGCTCTCCACTGCCTTCCCAGGTGTAACCAGGGTGCCTCATTCCACAGCGTCTTTCTCTTGCGGGCATGCAGAGAGGGACACGTGCTGTCCAGACACTTGGGGGATTTTGGTTGTTGTTGCTATGTTTCCTGAAACAAAATCCCCTTGTTCACTACTTTGCAGCTTGTTTTCTCACTTTACGCTATGTCACGGACATCCCTAGGAGAGAAAGTGAACTCTTGCTCATTACTTCTTAAATTTGCTCAATAAATATGTGATTTTCTTTCTTCCCTCTACACATGGAAATGAGTCAAAGTAAAAGCTGCTCAGTAACTTCAGGGTTCCATTTTGGAACTCTGATCTGGAATATTCCATATTCATCCCCCTTCTACACACACACACACACACACACACGTACACACACCTCCTGCCTTCTTTCTTCTCCTTGCACCGCTAGTGACATGACATCTCAACCCATGAAACCTTACCTCCTTCATGAGCAGATTGTGGGTCTTAGTGTCCTTCAATCCTCTTGTCAGCTCTGAGCTCAACTCTTATTCACACCCTGCTCCTAAACGAGCATCTAAAACCAAAAGCAGTCAAAGGCAGATGGAACCCCAAGAACCAGCCCCATCTTTAGGCCCTGGAGGGGACTCTGCCACCTTACGGGAAGAGCAGCCTTTGCTTTCCCACAACCACCACATCCTCTGAAGCCTCCAACACAGAGCTGCAAACTGAGGCCACATCTAGCCACAGATGGGTTTAGTTTGGCCCAATCAGCATTAAAAATGTGTTTTAAGTTAAAACATTTAAAAATGGGGAGATTTGATATAACGACCTAGATTCCTGGCATTTCTAGAAAACTCACAGGATTTGGTTACTCTGAGTCCAAATTCTCAAATAGCCACATCTGGCTGGACTGAGTGTTCATGCCCCCTTTAGACTGGGCACTGCCTTCCAGCTCGACACGCTCCACTTGGCCCACAACAGGCCATTATGGTCCTCCCTAGCCGCTGCAGGCCTAAGGAAGCAGAGCCTTGGGAAGAATCCCACGTGAGTCCATCTTGGATAAGGACAGAAGGCCCCTAGAGAACACCGGGCAGTCCTTGCTGTGTTCCTCCTCTGGCCCTTTCACTGGCTAAAATATTCTGAGTCGCCTCTGTGTGACGGGAAGTGACAACACAATAATAATGAATGACAGCTATAGCCTATTGGGTGCTTATTTCTTGATGCACACTGAGCTAAGCAGGATTCCATTAACCTCCCCCAGCACCACCCAAACAATCCCATCTGGGCATCACTGTTTGCATGGATCAATGAAGAAACTGAGGCTGAGAGCTTGGGTAATTTGTTCAAATGACACCAATGTTAGGACCAGGATTCCAACCAAAGTGCAAAGTCCAAGTCCTTAGGCTGCCAGGCCCCATTTCATCAGGGAACATGGTGATCCACTCATTTGCAAATTAAGTTAACATCAAAGGGTAACGGAGAGCTGTCACCCATAGCAGCTTGACCTTCCCACATGGAGGCAACATAGCAGAGTACTTAAAAGCATGGTTTTGGCATTAGAAGGACCAGAGCTCAAAGCCCAATCCCTAGGAAAACTGTTTACTAGCTGTGTTGCCTAAGCCAAGTGACTATACCTGTCTGAGCCTCAGCTTCCACATCTGGCAGACAAAAGTGAGAGTAACACCTACTCCTTAGGACAACTGGAAGATTGAGATGTTGCAATGTACTTGTAGAGTTCTTTAGTGACTGGCATTAGAAACTGAATCTGGCTAAAATGTGAGCCAAAGAGGTTATTGCTGGAGAAGAGCATGTGGAATACTCAGAGAATCTCAAGGAAAACCGAATAATGAGGGTGCTCCAGGACTCAAGAGAGCAGGAGTTACGGACAATCCTGTGGAGGAGCCATGGCCTGGACAGTAAGGGTCCAGCCACGTTTTGCTCCCCTCCTTGTTTCAGCATCCTGGAAGACTGGACTCCTTGGGTCACGTTACCATCTGGGTTATGTCAGCTTCCCTGGAAGCAGAGCTTGAGGCAAGCATTTTTGGACCATTTATTTGTTCAAAAAGTGCCGTCAGGAGAATAGACAGTAAGGAAGCAGGGGATGAAGCCGGTGAAAGGTGTGGTTTCTAATTAACTAAAAAGAAATCAGGGTGCTGTTTGCAGGAGGAATGGATACAGAGACTGAAAAACAACAACAACAACAATAGGGACCAGCGTTGTGGCGCAGTGGGTTAACGTCACAGCCTGGGATCCTATATGGGCGCCAGTTCAAGTCCTGGCTGCTCCTCTTCCAATCCAGATCTCTGCTATGGCCTGGGAAATCAGTAAAGGATGGCCCAAATCTTTGGGCCCCAGCACCCATGTAGAGACCCGAAAGAAGCTCCTGGCTCCTGGTTTCAGACTGGCGCAGCTCCGGCTGTTGCGACCAATTGGGGAGTGAACCAGTGGATGGAAGACCTCTCTCTCTTTGTCTCTCTCTTTCTCTTTTTCTCTCTCTCAGCCTCTGCTCTTTCTGTGTAACTCTTTCAAATAAATAATAATAATAAAAATAGCAAATATTCACTACAATTAGTTAGTCTCAAGCCTGTCTGCGGAAGCATCAAATTTATGGTGGCTATTATTATAAGTGTAACAGGACTATACAATGGAATGTCAGCTGAGAGGCCAAGATATAATACATGCCACATTCCAGAATAAGATACAGGTATCACTCAGCTTTTCATTACTATAATGCAATACCCAATATAGGCTGCTTGTGAAGGAAAGAGTTTTATTTTGGCTCAGTTCTGGAGGTTCACAGTCCAAGATCAAGTGGTCCTACTGGTTCAACCTCTGTTGATGGCATTCTTGATAGCAAAGTCCCAAGATGGCACAGGCCATCACATGGGAGTGGGGAGTTCCTGCCTACTTATCTCTGTATGACCTCTTATGAAGCAACCAGGATTTAATCATGGGCTCCACCCCAACAATCCAATCCAATCACCTCTCAAACTCCTAACCTCAAAATATCACAATGAGAAATAAGTTTTCACCCTTTAACTAACATTAACATAAAACACTCGGGACCAGTTGCTGGTGTTATGGTGCAGCTGGTTAAGCTGCCACTTGCACCTCAGGCATTCCATATCTTGGCTGCTCTGCTTCCATTTCAGCACCCTGCTAATGCACCTGGGAAAGCAGTGGATGATGACCCAAGTGCTTGGGCTCTTGCCATCCATATGGGAAAACCAGATGGAGTTCTGGGCTCCTGGCTTCAGCCAGGCCCAGCCCTTTCTTGTTCTGCCTTTCAAATAAGCAAACTTTAAAAATGGTAGACTTGGGGCCAGCACTGTGGTGTAATACGTTAAGCATCCGCCTGTGGTGCCCCATCCCATGTGAGTGTCAGTTCAAGTTCCTCAAGTGGGAGACCCGGAAGAAGTTCCTGGCCCCTGGCTCCTGGCTCCTAGCTTCAGATCAGCCCAGCTCCCACTGGTGCCACCATTTGGGGAGTGAAACAGCAGATGGTATTCCTCTCTGTCTCTATCTCTCTCTGTAACTCTGTCTCTCAGGTAAATAAAAGAATCTTTTTTAAAAATGGTAGACTTGGGGCCAGTATTGTGGCACAGCAGGTTAAGCTGCCATCTTCAGTGCCAGCATCCTATATGGGAACTGGTTCTAGTCCTGGTGCTCCATTTCTGATCCAGCTTCTGGATAACATGCCTGGGAAGACAGTGGAAGACAGTCCAAGTCCCTGGGCCCCTGCACCCACATGGGAAACCTGGTAGAACCTCCTGACTCCTGGCTTCAGATTGGCCCAGCTCTGACCAGTGCAGCCATTTTGGAAGTGAACCAGAAGGTGGAAGATCTCTCTCCATATCTCCCTCTCACTCTGTAACTCTGACTTTCAAATAAATAAATAAATCTCTCTTTTTTTAATGGTAAACTTCTTTCCTAACTTACACCTTATACAAAAAAAAAATCAACTCAAAATGGATGAAGGATCTAAACTTAAGACCTAAAACCAACAAACTACTAGAGGAAAGCATAGAGAAAAGACTACAAGACATTTGCCTAGGCCAATGCCAGAAGCACAGGCAAAAAAAGCAATAATACACAAATGGGATTACATCAAGCTATGAAGCTTCTGCACAACAAAGGAAACAATTAACTATACTTTTATAGAGGCAACCCACAAAGTGGTAAAAAATACTTGCAAACGATGCAACTGATAAAGAATTAATATCTAGAACATGCAAGGAGTGCCAGAAACTCAACAACAAAACAAACAATCCAGTTAAGAAATGAGCAAAAGATGTGAACATTTTTCAAGAGATGAAATACAAATGGCCAACATGAAAAATGCTCAGGATCACTAGTCATCAGAGAAATGCAAATTAAACCACAATGAAGTTTCATCTCACCCTAGTTAGAAGGACTATCGTTCAAAACAAAAAATAACAAATGCTGGTGAGGTTGTAGAGAAAAAGGTACCCTAATACACTGTTGGAGGAAATGCAAATTAGTACAATTGTTATGGAAAATGGGATGGAGATTAAACAGAAAACTAAAGGTAGATCTTCCATATAGCTATCCCACTCCTGGGAATATATCTAAAGGAAGTGAAATCAGCATTTGAAAGAGTTACCGGCATTTCATGTTTGTAGCAGCTCCATTTACAACAGCAAAAATATGGAATCAACCTAGAAATCCATCCACTAATGATTGGATAAGGAAAATGTGCTATATACACACTATGGAAATTATTGAGCCATAAAAAAATGAAATCCTGACATTTGCAACAAAATGACTAGAACTAGAGATCATTATGCTAAGTGAAATAAGCCATACCCAGAAAGACAAATATCATTTGTTTTCTCCTATTGTTTTTCTGTTATTTAATATATAGAGAAAGTATGAAAACTGTGTGGATATTATACCACTAGGTATAGTTATAAATAGTGCCTCACTGACCTACCATGAACATGGCAATATACCTTCCTTGTCCCATGCTATGATTATTGTCATGAATCCCTTACTTTGTGTTATTAATATCTCTGTTTTCAAGAAAAATAGTATGTATATAAACATAGATACTGTTTATATATGAAGAGAATGGGGCACCAAGTTAAAAATTATTAAATTATTATTAATTTAATAATAAATAATTTAATATTATTATTAAATGTTAAAACTAAAAAACTTATTTTAAAAAAAGTAGGCTTTCTTTTCCATAGACTAAAATACTCTGATTCAGCCTCCGAGTTCCAAGGGTTTATCGTCTCTCATCTGGAGATGGAGAAGACCCAGGCGCCTGGAGAAGCTGGGGGTCCCGGCTGCAGCTGCAGGGAAACAGGAGGATCTGGCTGGCTTTCCCAGCCTGGTGGGAGGAGACGTGGGAGGCAGAGGTCCTGGGACTTCTCTCAGGCTCGCTTCCCTGAGGTCCTGCCACCTCCACCCTCTTACTGTCCCACCTTTATCAAGCCTCACACCTTTGGGGCACTTTGCTGCTGGAGTTGACAGACCAAACGAAACAGAGGCGGGTGGCCGATAACCAGGGCCCTTTCTTGCCACACGTAGGCCTGTTGGCTTGTCGGGCCTGGAAGAGAAGGCATCTTGTTTCCCCAACACATTCCAGAGTCATGTTCCCCCAGGCTGCCTGGCCTCCAGACCACATCCCCCCTGGACCCCAGGACTTTCATGGTTGAGACAAAAAGGACGTTGTCACACTCCTCTTTCCAAAGTGCCAGTGTCGCTGTGTGACCTTGGGCAAGTCCCTCCTCTCCCTCAGCCTGTCTTTCTGCCCCTAGACAGGAAAGAGACTGGCATGGGTCATTCCAGAGACAGGCAAACACCCCCCTCCAATCCAGCTCTGATTTTGGAGTTCCTAATTTATCAGAAATAGGAAGCAGATCCACCACACCTCTAAAGGGAAGCCGGAATCTCAGGGCTGCCTCAGGGCAGGGTTGAAGGCAGTCAGGTCGGGTAAAGCGCGCAGGAAATGGCCATTGTACCTTGAGACCAGCATACACACACATGTACTTGAAGGAGAAGCCTCATGGAATAATGCTGCCCCTTCCTGGATGAGATGCATTCTGAAATTTTCTATTCTATTTTTTTTATGTTAACCTCCATGCAATCCATTAAGATGTTTTCACAATCCCTGAAACATCCATCACCTGTTCTTTGAAAACCTCTGATTTCTGTAGCTAGGCCACCATTTCTGAGCAAGGTGGTGGCAGCCTAGATGGACACACACACACACACACACACACACTTCGACAGATTCTTGGAAAATGGAAGTAAAAGATAATTACATTTTTCATGAACATGTGAAGATCCTTGGACACACATATTTTTCAAATGGGTTATTTGCTTTTATTTCTTTGAAAGGCAGGGGGGAAGGAAGAGAGAGAGATCTTCCATCCACTGGTTTACTTCCCAAATGGCTGCAACAGCCAGGGCTGGGCCAAGTGGAACTTGATCTGGGTCTCCCACATAAGTGGCAGGGGCACAAGCATTTGAGCCATTATCTGCTGCCTCCCAAGCTGAACTGGAAGAGAGTGGGAACTCAATCCCAGGCACTCTGAGATGGGATAGGGGTGTCACACATCAATCTTTTTAAAACAGATCCTATAGTAACCATCTTTGATTACTAGGCTTCTCAAATTTAGCATACAAACAAGTAACTTAGAATGCTTTTAGAACACAGATTCTGACTCAGTAGGTCTGAGGTGGGGCCTAGATGCATTTCTTACCAGTCCCAAGCTGACACAGATGCTGGGACAAAAACAGGTATCTCAGGGGCTGTTGCTGTGGCAAACAGGGTTAAGTGACTGCCGGTAGTGCCTGCACCTAAGGTGGATGCCACGTCGAGTTCCAGCTGCTCCACTTCCAGTCCAGTTCTCTGTAAATGTGCCTGGGAAAGCAGCAGAAGATGGCCCAAGTACTTGAGCCCCTAAACCCACATGGGAGACCCAGAAGAAGCTCTGGCTCCTGGCTTCAGCCTGGCCCAGCCCCAGCCCCAGCAGCTGTGGCCATTTGAGGAGTCAACCAGCACATGGAAGATCTTTTTTTCTCCATCTCTTTCCCCCTCCCCTCTAACTCTGCCTTTCAAATAAATCAAATAAATCTTAAAAACAGGTATCTCAGACATCCATTTCATTCATCAAGCTATTTCTTGAAATATTTTATTTATTTATTTGCAAAGTAGAGTTACAGACAGAGAAAGGAAAAGACAGAGAGAAAGGTCTTCCATCCTCTGGTTAATTCCTCAAATGGCCACAATGGCCAGAGCTGGGCCGATCCAAAGCCAGGATCCAGGAGCTTCTTTTGGGTCTCCCACATGGGTGCAGGGGCCCAAGCATTTGGCCATCTTCTATTGCTTTCCCATGCCATAGCAGAGAGCAGATTGGAAGTGGAGCAGCCGAGACTAGAACCGGCACCTATAGGGATGCTGCCACTGCAGGCAGCAGCTTAGCTCACTATACCATAGCGCCAGCCCAGATCAAAGTATTCTTAAGAAGGGGACCATTTGTTCTCATATCTTTTTTCCCTCCCTCCCTCCCTCCTTTTCTGTTCTTCCATAAATGTGTTTGGGGAAACACTTCAGTTCAGGTAACAGCTCTGCCCGTTACATGTAGACAATCTTGAACAGGTTACTTAAATTCTCTGTGCCTAAGTTTCTTTACTTGCACTATGGATTTCTTTACATGCCTTTTTCTGCTGAAGCGCCTGTGAGGATTGAATGAGATAACCTCTGTCAGTGACTACTAACACACTGCCTACTGTATTCTGAGTGCAAAGAAGTGCTGCTGCTGTTATCACCAAAGCTGCCGTGTCCTAGGCACTTTCTCTTATTGCCTATCTCCTCTCATAAGAATTATGTTTTAGGATGTACACTTTGCTTGTGAGAATTTATTTCTTAATTATAAAGTCCTGTTTCCAGGGCAGCTGTTGCAGTCCAGCACATCAAAGCATGCACCCCATGTCAGATGCTTGGGACTGAGTCCCTTCTCTGCTTCTGATCCAGCTCCCTGCTAATGCTCCTGAGAGGCAGCAGATGATGGCCCAAGTCCTTGGGTCTCTGCCACCCACATGTGAGGCCTGGATTGGGTTCTGAGCTCCCGGCTTCAGCCCAGCACAGCCCCAGATGTTGCAGACATTTTGATAGTGAACCAGTAGATAGAAGAGCTCTCAGTCCATCTCTCTTTCTGTGTCTCTGCCTTTCAAATAAATAAAAACAAACAAATAAATTGTTTAAATGGGGAAATTGAAGGATAAAGGGATACAGGAACTATGTATCATTTTGCAAATTTTCTGTCCAGAATTAATCTAAAATTAAAAGTTTCTTGAAAATGTTTGCATTTAAGGGAAGTCATAACAATAAAGCTGTTACCTAAAAAATGCATTTAAGATGATCCCAACAGTGAGCAAGGATGCTGAATATCCAGTTTGTGTCAACTCTCCTCCTAAAGTGTAGTCCTTCCCAAAGTCCACAGGGAGTGACAGGACTGTCCTGTATCACTGATTCCTGGATGACCACACTGGTAATGACCTTGCCTCTGAATTGTCTGTATTGAGCATGCTAGCATTCGTTTACTCAGTCATTCAACAAGTATTTAGTTGTAATATCTATGTGTAGGTGCTGGGGATACATCCAATCTCATTATGACAACTCACCTAGATGTAACCTGATGAGCTCCAGATACAATTAAAACTGATGAGTATGAACTGAGTGTATCTGAAAGGATTCTTAGGATATAGTGTTAGGGGTGAAGAAATGAAGCTGTTTGAGTGACAGGTTCATATTCTTCTTTGACTAGTGTTATTTGTTATAATTGATTGTTGTCTAACACTGTCATTGTTAGAGAATTAAAACATTTGGGCAATTTCATTGTCCCCCCCCCATGCCCCCCACTACACCACATTTATAATTGTACTGAGTAAAAGCAATGCCTCTGGAGTCAGGGACACCTGGGCTTCAGTGCTAGTTCCCCAGTGTGCTGGTTGAGGAACCGTGGCCATTAACTCCAGGTCTGTTAAATAGGGTTAATGGTGTTGCTGCCAGGATTAAATGAGAAATGTGTGTGAAGCGCATGGCACACGGCAAGAGATTAAGTGGCCGGCTGTCAGCTGTCGTTGTTAGCATACTGTGATGGCCAGGGGATCTGCCTCAAGGATTCAGGAAAGAGTTACACATCTATGGACTAAAATGCCCATCGATCGTGTTTCTGGTGCTGTCTGTGTGATTTTGCTGGAGTCTCAAAATATCTACTCCGACTACTCTGTTTGCTACAAGGTGGGGACCACCCTACTCAATTCCAGTCCATGCTGATGGCTGGGTTGCCTCAGGCAAGGACAACTAGTATCAGCTGCAACTAGTATCAGCTGCAGTGAGCTGAAAGCTGTCAGATCGAGTGACAAGACTGGGAGAAGAAACATACACATGTTCGAATGTCAAGGGTCCAAGTGACAAATGCATCTGAGTTTGTGCAATTATATTTTTTTCCCAGAGCTGAGAATTAACAACAACAACAACAAAAAACCAGATTACAGGGGTTAGTGGGACTTAAGAAGTCGTCTTATCCCACAGCTTATTTTCACCAGTTCTTTCTTTCGCGGAGTATTTTCTTGAGTCCCTTCTATGAGCAAACATGCGCTGGTGCTGGGAGCAGGCCAGTAAAGACAGAAGGATGTTCATCCGTAAAGATATTACACTTGAGTACCTACTACTACATCCAAACAAGTCCTATTCTCAAAGCATCGGTCCTGCATCAGAAAGTGCTGTACAGCGTTAATGAAACTGCCATCCCTTGCTCACCAGTCACCTACAGAAAACCCTGCATTTGAAACACAAGTTCCCTCCCCACTGGGAACGTGACACCCACTAAACTCAGAGAACCTACACCTATTCGGCTGATTCCCATGTGCCAAAGAAAGCAGCAATCATTTTTTAAAATTGGTCCCAGAAACTCAAATTAATGAACTAAGTTAACGAAAACAAACACATTTATCTTTCATTGGAATAAAGTCAACTCCTACCTTTTTCCTCTAGTGCCACAGCTAATTGCATCCATTATGTGTTTTTAACAGGTGCTATAAATCAGAGAGGAGGGCGCTAGGGAGGGAGTGGGAGAGGGGAAAGGGGGATGGGGCGGGGGCACTCGCACCGAACAAAATGAAATGCAAAGCAAGTGGCACGTTCCGCAGCCAAAAGCCGCCCAACGTACTGGTGCCTGAGCTTTGCTCCCCTCCCGCTCACTCAGCAGCCGCCTCTCCCAGCCGCTGTGCTCTGCTTCGGGTTGCATAACGGCTCCTTCCCGGCCCTACAAATCACAGCCCTGTCCTCATTCTTGAGCTCTTTACACTGGCCAGCCCCACAGCCCTCAGCATGTGTAACCTTTCTCTTTTCCAGGTTATCATCATCTGTCAGATCTGAAGCTAAACAACAAAAAACATGTCAGGTGAGTGGCTGGGAGAGACACTTGGCTGTTTACGAGAAATATTCCATTACAATCTGACGCAAAATGTTAGGATGCATCTGCCAGTGCAGGGCTCCACGACTCTCCCCCGGGCTCAGAGCAGGTCCCCTTCTCTGCAAGCAAGCTGATGAGCGTGTGTGTGCTTCCAACCAGTGTTTATCCTCTCTGGCTCCGTGGCAAGCGCCCTTGGAAAAACCTGGTTCCACGGACGCCTGGTTGCCTGCTACACTCAGATTCATTCAATTAGGATACCCAGTTTGAGACATAATGGGTTTTGGCGAGCTCACTAGACTGATTGGTTTTTATACACATGCACAGAAAGATTCGATTTCCTCTGCGGAATTTATGGCAGGGGAGAAGAGGTAATTAAATTAATTTCTGCTCTGGTTTCTGGGGCTTTTCTTTCTGATCTCTCTTCCCATGCCACCTTTGGTTTTTGTCCCTTTTTTTTTTTTATAGACTTTCTGGGAGCATTGCTTGCATGGATGAAAATGAATTTAATAACCGCCAGCAGTTGGTTTGAGTTTAGGGTTGGGTTTCACTGTGACTTCTTGTGTTTTACGTCACACACCGGGTGGGTTTTAGGAAGTGAATGCAGACAATCTGGTGTCTGCTGGGTGAGGTGATGGATGTGTGTGTGGCCAGGGGTTCGTTCACACGGGGAAGAGGTGCTTAAACCCGGGCTTTCTGGGAGGGAGCACGCCATGGTATTTGATGATGGTGTAAAAACCAAAGTGAAGCTCTCTCCTTTTATGCCTCTTTTCAAGCCTTCTTTTGTGCCTCTCTCCTTTTTTTTTTTTTTTTTTGGTCTGATTCCTGGTTTTTCCATCACTCCCTTATCTTCTCATCTCCTTATTCCAGAGCAAAACTGGGCTGCAGCAGAAGAAACGGTAACGCAGAAAGCGGGCTGTGGGAAGATTGGCAACAACAAAAAAGATCGAGACTCAGTTTGCCAAGCTTGCAGAGTTCCCACTCCATTCCCCTGACCTTTCCGCAACCACTGTACTTTTATCCATCCTTGACACGTTAACAAAAGACTTCCCTCATGAAACAAAAGAGACAAAAGAAGACCCCTGAGAAATTTAGAAGTTCAATGGAAAAAGCAAAACACACGGAGCACTTAACTTCCCTCCCAAAGGACACGAGAGAGCCTGCCAATTCACCAGCAAGTGCAGGGCTAAGCATTTTCCCAGTGGTAACATTAAATCCCGTTGTTGTTTTTCTCTTTTAAAGAGTGTTTACAGTTGACGGTTATGGGAAAGATGACGGATGTAGCCTGGCCCCATTTACAGTAATAAGACTAATGAGGACAGCTTCTTCCCCCAGACTCTTATGGAGAGCCTGTGCACAGAAGGGAAGGGTTGGAGAGCACAGAACTTCACCATCACATGCAGCTAGCTGCTGATGTATGCCCCAGTCCACTGCTGGGAACACCGAGACTCCTGTAAACATCTGGCTTTGACAAGGGTGCATTTCCCAAGATGTATACCACATACTTGCTGAGGTTTGTTAATTCATATCAATAAACACATATTTACAATATTAAAAATAAATGTACAAGTCTGTCTCGATCTGGTCGGTCAGTGGAGATGGTGTGGATCCCATGGTCTTTAAGAGCAAAGCCACTTACTCTGCACAAACCCCAAGTTTGAAGGGGGAGGGCAGAGGGAGGGAAACCCTCTCCCCTCCAACACTGGCTCATTCTACCTCACATCAGCTCTTCATCTCTCCCCGGACCGGTGCGACCTGACTGGCTTTTCTTTACCCAAATTTATTGCATTTCTTTGAAACAAATGCTACTGAGTATAGATCACTCCTGGCAGGTGGTGGCTGAGAGGTCTGGCCAGCGAATGGGCTTACCAGGCAGGCACCCGCACGGAGCTGGTGGGCTGGGACGAGACTTGGCTCTCACACTGCCTTCATGCCGCAGTCAGAGCCGAGCGGCTCCCTGCAGACTCCTTTGCCTACTAGGGAGAAAAAGGCAGAAGCCCTCCTGGAGATAGCAGGAGTGGCCAGCTTGCCATGTTCCCTATGGGGACTTGCCAAAGAAGCACAAGATCCATGGTTACAAAGAGAGATGTGTGTGGCTCAGCTGTGCACCTGTGGGACAAAGTAGACCCCAGGGGTTGCTTGTGAAGGGCCATGGCACTGGGCAGGACTCCCCACCTGTGTGGCCAGGTGTCGGTGGTCCTTACACATTCCCAGTTCCTCAGCTGGGGCTGGCTGCCCCCAGGATCCAGGAAATAAATGAAGTGGGTTTATTCAACCTTTGCCGCAGGATTCTGATCAGATGGAGAAAGGGGAAAAAAATTCCCCTAACCTGGGAAGCAACATCTGGCAGTGAAATTGACCTTCACACCAGCGATAAACCCCTTGGCATAAAACAGCTCCGCACACAACTGATCAGTGGCTTAGGAACCTGTGCACTATGAAACTAATGGGCGTGCAACTAACAAAAATAATCCCCACACATCTAAAACAGACTGGTGCACAGCAGAACCCAGCTAACTGTTCACCTTATACTGATCACTGTGAAGCTGACCAGCATGAAATTGCCCTGACAGCCAGCAGACAGGGTGGAACAATCAGAGTGAAATCCACCTGCCTGCTAAGCGCAGCTCACCGTCCACTGCAAGGGACTGGAGCCCAAAGGCTCTTGTGGGGTTGCAGAGTGCCTGGGAGGAGACCGGCCTTTGGGTGCTGGGGAAATGCTGACCCCAACTGCTCCAGGATGAGGCGGGGGAAGGGGAAGCGAGTACTTTTTGATTTACAACTGCCGCGCCCCAAGCAATCCCATAAATTTGGGGGCCGTTTTCACCAAAACCGTGAGTTACGATTTTTCAAATAAATACATTTTCCAATCAGACGGGGTTCTGTTTAGGTTGAATGTGTCCCGAAGCAGACATCTCTCTGTGCGGAAAATACACAGAGGAGGAAACGGAGCCGGGACGAAGCTCAGACGACATAAAAACTTGTGTAAACACATTGTCATTTACAGACTTCGGAAAGGGGGGGGAGGAAGGCAGAAAAAAAGGGGAGAAAACACATACATGTTTAATTCTCCCTTGAATTTTCTGCTCCAAATCTGTAGGGAAGACATGGGCAATTTAATCTTCTGTTTTCATAAGTTTGAATTACGTTGCTCATTAGACAATGGGCAGCAGCAGATTTGCCTTAAATTGATAACTGTTTTTGAGACTATTAGAAACTAAAAAGTGGATATAATCGCACCTTCTACCACAACCCCCCCTCCACCCCGCAAACACGCATGAATTTTCTCCCTCTCAGTGGAGGTGGGAGAGGGATAGACCAGCATGGATTCTTTTAGAGACATGGATTCTTTTAGAGATTTTTAGCTGTGTGCCCTTGGTCAAGTCTCTTCTCATCCCCCTGAGCTTAATTTGCACCTGTAAAATAAGGGGATAGCACAAGAAATCAGAGGCCCCTGTTGCACACAAAAAAGTCACACATTTGTTCATGCACAGTTGCAGGAAACTCAAGAACCCTAAGCTTTAACTTGGATGCTCTCTAACCAGATGGCTCCTCATTCCAGGAAAGGGGCTATCAGGATGAGACAGAGGCTATTGCCAATCCCAGCTCCCTCTAAAGGTCTAGGCTTGGGGTTGGGTTTGGCATTGGGGTGCAGTGGGTTAAGCTATGGTTTATGACACAAGCATCTTATAATACCAGAGTCCCAGCTGCTCTGTTTCTCGTCCAGCTTCCTGCTAATGTGCCTGGGGAAGGCAGCAGATGATGGCTCAAGTATCTGAGTGCCTGCCACCCTAGTTGGAGACTTGAATGGAGTTCCCAGCTCCCAGCTTAGGCCTGGCCCAACCCAACCCCAGTAGGCTGTTTGGGCCATTTGAGGAAAGAAACAGCAAATGGAAGATCTCTCTATCAATCTCTATCTCTCCCTCCCTCTTTTTCACTCGCCTTTCAAATAAACAAATAAATCTTTAAAAAAAAGATTTATTTATTTAGAGATCTTTCATCTGCTGGGCTGGTTCACTCCCCAAATGGCCCAAAGGCTGGGGCTGGAAAAGTTGAAGCCAGGAGCTTCTTTCCGGTCTTCCATGTGAGCACAGGGGCCCAAGCACTTGGGCCATCCTCCGCTATTTTCCCAGCTAAATCAGCAGGGAGGTGGGATCCGAAGTGGAGCAGTCAAGACTTGAACCACACAGGTCCACGTAGGGTCCACATAGGATGCTGGCACTGCAAAGAAGCTTAACCTTCTATACCACAGCAATAATAAATACTAAAAAAAAAAAAAAAAAAAAAAAAAGCCTACTGCAGCTTTTCTGCTATTCACCTGCTGTTAAGCCCTTAAGGAAGTGGATTCCCCTCTCTGAGCAGCTCCTCATCTACTTACAAGGTAACTCCCCGCAGTCGCTCAGTAAACTTCCTACTCTCCTGTATTCGTGAAAGGTAGGAAACTTCTCATCCTATGAGCTTCCAGGAGAAATCCGCCCCCTGCCCCCGACCGTCCCCTAGCTCCGAGGAGCAGGCCAGGACCAGACTGGAAAGTCCTAGACACTCTTTGGATTTGGCCGAGAAATGTTTAAGGGATTTGCGCGCTCAAGCTGCGGGGTAAATGGCCCACGGGCTGATTTATGGCGCGTTACTGCGCGACGCGATTCCCCAAGACAGCGAGAATATTTTACACCGCGCTAATATAAACAGGCGGCCGGCCCGGGCCTTTTTATGGAGTTCCTGTAATTACCCGGGCCCTGACAGGGCCTTGATTTACTGCCCTATTTAGATAAGGGGTCCGGTGCGGGGATTGCCCGTGGCGTCAAGGTCACGGGACGCGGCGGGAGAAGGTTTTGCGGTAGGCGCCGCGGCGCGGGCTCTCCGAGGCTTGCTGGTCTTGGCTGGGGGTGACTAGAAGAGAGGGGAGAGGACAGGGGAGGGACCCTGTGCAGAGCCCCTGGGTTTGAGGGACCTTCAGATCGCCGGCTTCTGCGGGGAACCACTGTACAGACAGGGGAACTGAGTTCTGCCCAACATCATTTAGGGGGGGAAATCCGGGTGGAGTTGGGGGTATCAGGAACAGGAATTGGGCTCTGCCAACGTAATGGCCATCTGGTGCTACTTGGTCTCGTCCACCTCCAGCCTTTCCGAGGCTAAGTTCTGCAGGGGCGGGAGAGGGTAGAAAAGGACGGGAGTCAGAGCAGGCGCAAGGGCGGGCAGGGGTCCAGTGATCCAGCGTCCTGCTTCGATCCAGATCTCTGTGATCTTGTGGTTGCCTTTCTGCCCGCTGTGAAATTCATATTCTTAAAGATGGCCAGCAGCAGTTGATCGAGATGGGCTGTGACCGATTTCATTTTACTTGATTTTACAAACTGGCCCTCTGGGGCAGGAGTGACCATCCTCAACGCACAGAGGAGGAAGCCGAGGGTGAGCTGGCTCACACGGAAGGACAGTGCCCCGTTTCAACCCAGGTGCGCCCGATTCCAGAGCGAGCTCTCTTAAGTACTCTTTTAATATAAGCTTTTTTTTTTTTTTTTTTAAATCTCTGTGGGTTTAAGCTGTCTACTCTGTAAAGCAGAGGAAGAGTTCCTGCCTGGCTTCGTTAGTGTGACTGGAGGAAGAATCAAGAAAGAAGCCTGCATTTGAAAGGGCTCCAGCTTCCTCAGGCACTCAATAGGGCGCAGGGGCTGCAGGAATGTGGGGCTGGCTGGCGGGACCCCTGGAGCCCCCCACCTCCCAGTCCTTGGCCTGTAGAGTTGGGCTAGAAAGGTCTGTGCAGGACTCCTCCCACTGGGGCCCAGGGGCACTGAGTCAGCGATGAAGACGAACCCAGGCAGCCAAGGTGCAGCAGCAGGCGGCTGGGAATGTCCATCCTCCGATCAGTTAGAGCCTCTTCTGCTAAGGGGGAAACAGACTTGACCCAGACAGGAACAGAGCGAGGTGCTAGGGAGAGACGGAACTGGAGTCACATATTGTGCCAGTCAGCCTAAAGCAGCGTCAGATCTCTGCCTTCCGCAGGTCCTGGGGTGGAGGCAGAAAAGAGGTTCACCAGGTCCCCGTTGTCTGGACATTCTACCCGTAGCCCTCACGCACTCTGAGGCCTCCTGGAAAGCTTTGGTGCCTTGTTGTCTTCCCTGCATTCATTCTGATGGACTGCCCAGCTCCAGCTCCAGGCCCAACGCAAGCCCCAGCCCCAGCTGCACTATCAGTGAGGGCATTCCTGGACAAAGGACTTGGGATCCCCCTTGGAGGGGTGAGGAGCAGGGCTCCCCATGGCGTAGGTGACTGGGGATCCTCAATAGCCAGTGTAGCACAGGGTACTCAAGGAGGTTTCCAGGAGCTGAAGCTTGTCACCCAGTTCAGAAGGTGCATCACCCCCCCCCACTAACCAGGCGTATTTGCAGCCCTGCAAGATGGGTGTACTGGGGGGAAAGTGACTGGGGCTCTGCCGGTGAGCGGGGAGCTGGGCATTTGTTGGGAGTGCTGGGAGTGCATGTTATTGTGAGCATCATTGTACAACTTCACTTCCAGAGCCTGTGAATGTGACTTCAGAGGGAAGGCTGAGAATCCATGTCAGACTGAATGTGTGGAATTTGTGTGCCTGTATGTAACATGCCCACACGTGAGCATGTCTATGTGTGAGCACCTGTGCATACAGAATACTAATCATGGTTGTGTCCTTGTGTGTGCTTGTGGGACTGGAAATTTAGCTGGGACACTGAGAATACAAGAAATGGAGGTTTGGAAGTTTGTGCTGTAAGTACAGCTGCGGGGAATTGCAGGAAAACACAAACTGGTTGTACCTGTGTGTAACTGGGACCCCTGCATCTGCATGTTCTTTAGAATCGGATGATGTGCATGCCTGGGTGTGGAGCTGGGAGTGGCTCCGAGCTGTAGCACATCTGACCCGTACCCTGTGGGGACAGAGATAACATCCAACATCTTAGGAATGAGTGAATCCTCAGAGGCGGTGTGCAGCGTGGGTGTCCATGTGTTCACTGAAAGGCTACACTTACTCTGGGGCGTCTGCATAGATAGGCTTCTGTGTATGCCGGCGAGGTTGTGTGACTCCATGGAAATGTGGAAAGACTGGGCTGCGGGGTGGAGATCGTGCCCCAAATTTGAACAAAGCGTGCATGTGTGCGGGGGGGGGGGGGGGGGACAGAGGTGCGTCTCCATGGAGTAATTACTCTCCCATCCTCACACTCAGAAGCGCCTGCAGGCTGGAGAGGAGCGGGACCCCGCGGAGCCGCCGCCGCCGCGTTGGGCGCCTGGTGCTCCCTCCCTGCGAGCCTCCGGCTGCTTGCTCGGCCCAGCCCCAGCGCTGCTGGCGCCAGGCGCCGGGAGAGCGACGGGTTTGCAGCCCGCCTCGGGCAGGAAACCAGCACCTATCTCCGCCCTACTCCTCCGCCCCGTGAACGTCGGGGCCCTCAGCCGCATCGAGCTCGCCCAGGTAGAACTTGCCGCCTGGCTCAGGACTGGAGACTGTCCCCAGTGCCCCGCACGCCATTCGGTCCCGTGCGCAGCAGTGGCCTTCCACGGGGCCACTCACTAGCGGACTTCCAGGAAAAGCGGTCCTGGGCTCTGCGCCACACTTTCCCTAGCCGCACTGGGAGACAGTTGAGCTTTCTCTCCTGCCTTTGGACCAGTGTCCGTGCCAGGCACACGGTGGGCGTCGAGAAGTGTTTGAGTGAATGGAGACATAATGCGGCTGCCCTATTAAAAGAGCACTTGCGTAGACAATCATTCACACTCCCCTCTTCCCTGCTCTAGAGACAAAGCCTTGATCCCTGCACCCCGGCTAGAGAAGGAGCGAGGCGCTGGGAAAGGCTAGCAAAGATGGAGGGTTCCTTGAACATCAGTAGGGAAGCTAGTGTAAGGCGAGGTAATCCCCAGCCGGGATCGTCACCACCTGGGGATACCCATGTTCCAGCGCCAGCCCCGGGAAAGCCCCTGTGGAGAGCATCAGGCTCGCCCGAACAGAGGGACCGCGGAGGGCTGTGCAGCCCGCATCAAAATCCTGCGCGGTGGGCGTGCGAGGCCCTGCGTCCGCCTCGTTGATGCTGCGCGCAGCGCCTTCGCCCCCAGGTTGCGACCGTGTTTGCGGGCGGAACCTGACGACTCCCGGGGCAAGCTTAGAGATGCAAACGTTCTCAGGGAGTGGAATGTCCCCGCAAAGCCGCGCCCCCGCCCCCTGCGCCAGTCCTGCAGAGAGCTGCAGGGAGTCCCGCAGGGTCGTTGTCCGAGGACCCGAGCCCACACCGGGCTGTCTCAACGTCAGCCCCTCCGGCAGTTGAGCCGGATCATGCGCGCCTGGGAGGCTGGACGCGTGGATCGAAGCCCTGCAGCCTGCAACAAATCAGAAAGGCCCGTGGGCTTTGAGTCTGCCTACGCCTCCGGGTCCCTATCACCTCCTCCCCCTGCCTCAGCCTCAGAAAGTCTCCTGGGCTGGTCAGTCGCCGGCTGTCTGTCTGCTCCAGACAGGGCCAGAATTGGCGGGCTGGAAGCGACCGCGAACACGTTCGGCTCCCAGTCCCGCAAGAGAGGCCGGATGGCAGAGGCAGAGTCGGTAGGGTTCTCGAAGCCGGTCGGGGCCCATCTGCCCACAGCCGCGCACTCTCATCTTCCGCCCGCAAGCAGTAGTAGCTCCCAACCGCGAACCGCTGAGATTCCTATCTTGAATTTTGGGCAGTCTGGAAACACGACCCTCGCTTTTCTGGGCCTCAGTTTCCCCGTCTGCAAAATCAAGGGGTGGGCTCTAGGCGAAGACCTTTTTGCTCCTTGATTCTAGATCTCATCCATGGGTCGCCGGGGAGCGTGGCAGCAGCAGGCCAGGACATTCGCGGGCCTGTGCCTCCATCGCGGAGCCGCTGTCCCCAGCCCCCGCTGGGGGAGGGGCGGAGGCGGGGCGCCATCTCTGTCCCCGCAGGCCGCCTGGAGTTGAGTGGCGCTAGCTGGGCGTAAAACCTGGGACGGCCACCCCCCCCCCTTTCCTACTCCTCCCCGCCCCCCTGCCATTGGCTCTAGGGAGAGGTTGACATCAAAGCCGCGGCCTTATATAAGCCAGATCACGAAGGGGAGTCCGCAGAAGGGTTAAACAGGTCTTTGAGCATCGGCGGCCTTGCCCGCGACTGAAACTCGTAAGAAGGCGGAGAGCTGCACATCTCGTCTTTAGCTTTGCCTCTGACGCCCCCCCACCCCACCCCAAGCCGGCACCTAGCAGTGCGCGGCCCCAGAGCCCACCGGTGGCTCGGGCAGTCTCTGGAGCGCATGGGGCGGTGCTAATCGGGCTGGCGGTGCAGGCCAGGAGCCGCTCCAACATGAACCTCGTGGGCAGCTACGCACACCATCACCACCATCACCACCCACACCCCGCGCACCCCATGCTCCACGAGCCCTTCCTCTTCGGCCCGGCCTCGCGCTGCCACCAGGAGCGGCCCTACTTCCAGAGCTGGCTGTTGAGCCCAGCTGACGCAGCCCCGGACTTCCCTACTGGCGGACCTCCGCCCACCGCCGCGGCGGCCGCCGCCACCTATGGTCCCGACGCCAGGCCTGGCCAGAGCCCGGGGCGGCTGGAGGCGCTCGGGGGCCGCCTGGGCCGGCGGAAGGGCTCAGGACCCAAGAAGGAGCGGAGACGCACCGAAAGCATTAACAGCGCGTTCGCCGAGCTGCGCGAGTGCATCCCCAACGTGCCCGCGGACACCAAGCTCTCCAAGATCAAGACCCTGCGACTGGCCACCAGCTACATCGCCTACCTGATGGACGTGCTGGCCAAAGATGCCCAGGCTGGAGACCCTGAGGCTTTCAAGGCTGAACTCAAGAAGGTGGATGGCGGCCGAGAGAGCAAACGGAAAAGGGAGCTGGTGAGTCCTGGGACCAGCCTGCTCTAGCTAAGGGTGCGGGTGTGGTGGGCGCGCTGCAGGCCGTGCGAGCAGCAGGAGGAGGCCGTGTAGTCTTGTGTGCCGCTTTGCAAGGCTGTCTGGGGTTCCGAGGTGGTCATGATGTGTGTGTGTGTGGGGGGGGGTGGAATTCATAACTGACTTAATTCATGACGTGGGATAGACTGAATGACCCAGAATCTTAACCCTTCGGGAAAGAGCTCTGGGCCCCTTAAGAACCCACCGAAAGCCTCTGGCCCGGGGAAGTGCACACACACCACGCATTTTTACTTCTTACTTGGAGGCATCCTGATCCATCTCTGGGATCTCCTGGAAGTCGGGTTCAGAAACTGGGTAGGAGTTCAGTGATTTGCTTAAATATGAGTAATGACCATGTAGGCTCTTAATGTTTTTAAAAGCTCATTGCTGGAGATGTAGTCTATCATTGTGCAGGAGAGGAAACTGAGGCGCAGAGCGAAGGCACCTACCTGAGGCATCAGAGGGGGAGCTGGGGTAAAACGGGTCAGGTCTTCCATTCCCCCGCAGAGCGCAGCTTCAGGCTCCTGTCTCCAGGGGACTGGTTTCACGGGCAGCTGCATTGGATGTGCATGCCAACAAGCTCGGCTTTGGCTTTGAAAATCGCCATCACTACTCCACCTTTTTGGTCCTCTGGCGTGAGGGCGATACTGTCCGGCGCTCAGTTTCGCTGCCCAGAGAGGGCTGCTGCGTGTCAGAGGAGTGCGGTGACTTCCATGCCGGAGAACTGGTTTCCCCAGATTGGTACCTCCGGGCCGGAGCGCGGTGGAGCCGACTGGAGCACTCCCTGGGGTTTTATCTGACCGGCAAGGGCCTGTGGTAAAGTCGGGAAAGTTCACCCCGGGACCCGGCGAAAGGGAGATAGGCATCGAGTCTCTAACAGCCGCCCTAGGCTCCAGGAGTGGCAGGCCGGGCTGGCGCCTGGCTGGAAGGAGTTCTGGGGCGGATTCCGCTCCCCCTTGTAGCACCGCTGGGTTCCTGCTGCGAGAGCGGGAAAGTAGAAGCCGGGCGGACTCGCCCTCCTTCCCCTCAGGCTGGGGCTCCCAGCTGTAGCGCGAGGGGCCCTAATTCCGTCTCCAGGCCCAGACGCTGGGCCAGGCTGGATGGTCGGCGGGACTGTGGGCGCATGGGGTTGGGGGCAGGTCCGCGCCGAAAGACTGCCGGTTCCTAGTCTTCCTATTCCGCCCCCCTACGGTCTCCCGTGGGCGCCATAAGGCCAAGCCAACGCGCGTCAGCCGCAGTGGAGCCTCCGTTCTAACCCTTCCCAAATTGCTCAGTCCATTCCGGGTCCCAGGAACTTGGCGCATAAAGGCAAATTTATGAGCCTGTTTGCCTGTTTTGCAAACAGAAATCCGTCACTTATTTAAAGACTCCCAGTTACTGCTCCCGACACCTACTCTCCCACACACTCCATGAGGGGCTATCGGAGCAGAAAAATTTAAATCCATCTCTCCTCTACCCCTTTCCCCGTGTGTGTTCTTTGACAGCAGCAACACGAAGGCTTTCCTCCCGCCCTGGGCCCAGGAGAGAAGAGGATTAAAGGGCGCACCGGCTGGCCGCAGCAAGTCTGGGCTCTGGAGTTAAACCAGTGAGCCGAGGCCCGCGCCGAGGCCCTGGCCACGGCAGGCTGACCCCCGAGCCCCGGGACGCGAGGACGGCGGCGGCGAAGGCCAAGCTTCGAGTTCCGGCGGTTTGTGCTAGTGCCTCCCGCCGAGCCTCCGCCCAGCGCTGGCAGGTCGCCGGCTGCAACCACACACTTGGATCGCACGTGCAATGTCATTTGAAATTGTTTTTAATACATTAAGAGAAAGAGAAATATATATATATCTATATATATATATCCACCTCCCCTAACCGAGGGCGGCTTCCGGCGGCTCGAGGCAGGAGACGGGCACTGCGGAACCAGGCGCTCAAAGATGCAGCCTGCTGGCTCTTCTGGGGCGAATTCAGAACGCCCAGGGCCACGGCCACGGCGCCCTCTCTCTCGCTCGCTCTCTCTCTCTCTCTCTCTCAATAAGAAGAATCAGCGCCTCTGTCTGGGAAGAGAACCAAAAGCAGGAAGAGGAGGGTTGCCTTTTGTTGTCTTTCAGCAGCGGTTTTTCTGTTTTCTTTGCGTCGCTGCATTTCCTACTTACTTCCAAAGACAACACTCTCTCCTCCTCTTCTCGTCCTTTCTTTCTCCTTTCCTTTCCTTCGTTCTTTGTAAATAAAAACTTTCCCCGCGCGGGAAGTTTTTATGTATTTAAACTACCTACGGTGCCTGTGCTCAGGTGTTTGTGTCTCCCCGCCCCCCATGCCCACCCCTCTTCTACCTCAGATCTGTGTGACCACTCACCGCCCTCCCCTTGCCAAAGCAGTATCTATGTTCGTGACTAATAAAACGTTTCCTGACGTGCCCCAAAGCCTGTGTGGTGTCTCCGGCGGCTTCTTCGTGGGGACTCCGTGGTTTCTGTCAGCAGCAGAGCCCCCGGCTCCCGCCCCTGCTGGATGGGTAAGCACCAAGCACCGCTGAGCAAATTCATTCCCAGAAAGTAGAACTTTCTCCCTAGAATCTGACAACGGGGCGGGATAACTTCCTTCAGCCCCGAGCGAAGAAAAAGGGAAGCGGCTCAGATCCAGAGGCTTCCATGGAAGTCCAGTCGCCTTGTCTGTGGGTTAGTAGCATGCTGCTCCCTGCCTACAGTGATTTGGGGGAGAAGGGTTGTTGGGGAGGGAGGTGGTCTATCCCACACAGAAAGGGCACCTGCAGGGCAGGGTGGCTCTGAAGAGGGTTCGCTCAGGAATATTCCCATGTGTGAAATTCTGAACTTGGAATTGTACGTGGGCCAGTGCCGCCACTCTCGGCACCTGGAGACTGCCAAGGGGCTGCGAGGGTCGGCTTAGCACAGCTCCCTGCAGGCAGGAAGGACTAGTCGCGGCCCCTGTTGCATCACAGGTGAGTAAGGGAGGCTTGGAAGCGCTTATGCCTAATTGGAGACATTGAGGGTTCTCTCTGGCTACGGGACATCCCAACACGGAGCGTGTGTGTGGACTTGTGCAAAGGGAAGCAGTGCGCGTGTCCCTGCTAATTCAGGGGCAGGGGCCTCTGGGGCCTCACACGCGCACCCCTGGCTTCACGTGCGCCTAAACAAATGAGTGGTTGCATTTGTCTGGGAGCGCGGATGCGTGTTGGGCTACAGCGGGGGCAAACGCGGGCGGCTACGTGTTCGTAGTAATAAAGGACAGTGAGTTGACTTGCACGCGACTGTGCGCCGGGTACTAGGCTTCTCCCTAACAGCTCCCAGGGCTGCCCGAGGTGCGCTCGCTGCGCCTTGTCTGCTCCGGTCTCCCGCGTTCGCTGCGAAGGAGGCGGGAAGACGCCTGCGGTCCCAGGGCGGTCCCAGGGCGCTGTTGTCTGGAGCTCGTGCGCTCGCCTCCCGAACCAGAAAGGAACCCCAGGACAGCTCCCGGGCCGGGCCTCGCGCAACACCGGGCGTGCCCCGGGCGCCTCGTCCGGGCAACGGGGTGAATACGGGGCCCCATTAGCCTTGACTGTAAACACCGTGGCGGGGGCTGACAGGCCACGCAGGCCTTCCCGGACACGAAGGAGTTAATAAAAGGTGTTTTACGGGCGCGAGGAAACGGTGGGGGAGGTGAGACCGTCATCCAACTTTCCCCCATCCTTAGTTTGTTCTTTCTTCCCTCTCGCCCCCGCCGCCAGATCAAACGGGCCCGCGGTTTAACGAGGGCAACACCTCGCGGTAATGAGCCGGTACCCGCGCACCCCTCCCCCGGCTTCAGCCCGGGCCGGAGGCCCTAAGGCCCCTCCGGGAGGAGCACAAAGAAAAACCCATGTTTCTTTCTTTTTCTTTCCCAGAGCGTTTAGAAATCAGCGGTTTAGAAATTCTGGCCCGCGTAGGGGAACTGAGACCCAGGGTGCTAGTCTCGCAGCACCGAGGGCACCTTAAGTAGACTCGAACCCAGGACTCCGTTTCCGGTCACAGACAAACCTCTGGGGCTCTACATGGGGTCCAGCTCCCGCGACTATTTTTAGCTCGCGAAATATCCAAGGCACGGGAAGAATGCGCACCCGTGTGCTCTCCTCGCTCGAGAAGGAGAAGGGTACCGAGGGGTGCCGCGGCGGGCGGACCAAGCGTTTGCAGGGAACCTCATCCTCCCAGGCCTCAAACCCTCTGAGGCAAGAGAGGGGTGGAGTCCCAGCCATGTCTGGTCCCCACCTCAGACGCTGAGAAGAGAGCTGGTGCCCAAGTGGGCTCACGGAATCTTCGCCGGCCTTTGCGCCAGCGAACTCCCAGGCCCCGTCCCCAGCCCTCGGTGCATAGCTGCAAAGTGGGGCGGCAGGTTACCCAAGGATCCAGTAACCTCGCTGCTACCCGCTCCCAGGGCTGCCCTCCTCCCTAGCCTTCGCTCCTTTGAAAATATCTTGAGAGCGGGAAGTTCATTTTCTTACCCCAGCCCAAATTTCTACGCAGCTTGGAGGACCCCTCAACCCTGCAGAAGCCGTGTAATTATTCTTTTTGAATTAAATACATCATTTTTTTATGTAGGGGAGAAATGAAGTGGTCATGCACGTAAAAATAAATTTCAGGAATTTATCATAAGGAAATAGTGATGTGCCAAAGCTTTAACTACAGAACTATTTGAAGAGTGAAAACTGGAAATGGATCCCAATGGGCTGTAATTACAGAATTGGTAAAAGAAATCCATTAGTCCAGTGGGTAACTATTCAACCTTTAGGGAGAAAAAAAAATGTGGGAACTGAATGGGAATTCTTCATGATGTAGGAAGTGGGAAAGCATGGCTAAAATACTGTCTATTGTGACCCCTACCCATGGACACAGAAGTAAATAATCATGGAGAAAGAGTGGAAGATATCCAGCCAAACATTTATATCTCTACCTTTGACTCGTGGGAGTGAGGGTGATTTTCACTTTCCCTTCTGCTTAGCTATATTTTTCTAATTTTTTTAAAAGCATGAATAAGGATTTACTTTCACAGTAAAAATTAAGCTCAATTTCCTTCTAATTTCTCTTGTTCCCAGGGTACTTTGACAGTGTTCTCACTTTATTTAACACCCTCTTATTGAGTTGTTCACCTCATGCTAGGCACAGGGCAAAAGCACAATGAATGGCCCGCTCACTAGACTAATCCTCTGCCTGTGGTGGGCACCAGCACCCAGGGTTCTTGTCCCAGTTGGGGCCCTGGATTCTGTCCCGGTTGCTCCTCTTCCAGTCCAGGTCTCTGCTGTGGCCCGGGAAGGCAGTGGAGGATGGCCCAGGTGCTTGGGCCCTGCACCCACATGGGAGACCAGGAGGAAGCTCCTGGCTCCTGGCTTCGGATTGGCGCAGCACGCCGGCCATAGTGACCATTTGGGGGGTGAACCAATGGAAAGGAAGACATTTTTTTCTGTCTTTCTCTCTCACTGTCTAACTCTGCCTGTAAAAAAAAAAGTACAATGAATAAAAAAGTCATAATAATTAGTAATTAACACACAATGGCAAATATCTTGAGAAATATATTATCCCATCAACACAAGAAAGTGTTTTTTCAAACATTTAAAACCTACTGATGCATTAAATTATAATAACAATAGCTAACTTATCAACTAAATGATGTAAACCCTGAGTGTGCATTATTTCCTATAAGCCTCACAGGGGCTTTGTGAGGTCAACAGAGAGGCAGCTGAAACTCAGAGGTGAAGGACTTTGTTCAAGGTCACTTAGACCACAAAAGGCAAGTAAGGCTTGGATCAAAGTGTGCTTCTGGCTGTGTTCAGAGACCTGGTTTTTCCCACATTGTGTGTGTGTGTGTGCACATGTGTGCACACGTGTACGTGCATATGCAACCAAAGATAATTTCTCCCAATCTGATCTTCCTTGGTTCCCAAAGTAGTAGAAGAAGAGAAAAGGAAGGAGATACTCACATGGGGTCCGGGGTTTTAACCCCAGCCTTATTCTGGAACCTTCTTTCTGTGCCAGTTCTCCAAGTGGATCCCATCTATGAGGCAGAGGGTGAGCTACAAGATCTCGAGGTTCTTTCCTGACGACAACATTCTGATGCCCAGAAATCTGACTTCAGCAGCCTCTGGCATTTGCACATCCAGTTTTCACCTGTCCTGGGTGCTCGCACTTCCCTTAGCACATTTGCCTGTCCACAAACTAGAAGGCAGCCGGGGCAACAACAGGAACAATGCTCCCCATCGCCAGAGGTGGAAAAGAAGGTTCAGGGAGTTGAAGGGACCAGTTCCGGAGGCCAGAGCCCCCTGAGCTGGGACTTAGAAGGCAGGCCTGCAGGCTCCAGGCCCAGGGCTCTCTTGGAATAGGCACTGGATGGATGACTACTCTCCATGCGACCAGCAGTTGAGCTTACAGTCTTGCTAAATCCTCATAAAAGAAATGAAACTAAGGAATCGGCCAGCCTCATTTTTAAATGAAAAGTGACTGGGAATAAAAAATATGCACTCTCTAAAGTGTCTGAAACTAGCCTTCTGATTTAAACCCAATTTGTTTGAAAAAAAATTTTTTTTTTCCAGTGGAGAGTTTTTACAGCTGAGTTCTCCCGAACCCATAAAAAACAAGGTTTATATGGGAAATAGTGAAAGACTCTTAACTATAATACACAGCGTCTAATGTAAGCAGACACAGACACTATATAAAGCTCCTACAAATGTTATTAAAACAAACAGAAATGCACATTCATCCCCACAGAATGGACAACGGGAGGCATCAGACTCCAGAGGAGGCCGGGGAGACATATGTTCACTGAGATGTCCAGGCACCCAAAAACGCTGACACCCTCACCACCTTCTCCAGCACCCCAACCCTTCCTTCTTCTTCCTGATAAGGCCCACACTGGGCAGGGTTGCCCCGGGGCACCTGGGCAGTCAAGCTCTTGTCTGCTTTTGATTACCTAGCTTCTTCCAGGTACAATGCCAGGTACAGAGCCTGGCATGGCCCAGAGCCCCTGCACACATTACTGAACACATCCCAGTCATTTCCTCGTCTACGAAGTCAGAGAGAAAATCGCCCCAATGTCCTGGGGTTTTTCGAGGACGAAATGAAACACAACAAGCCCAACGCTTAGCATGCTGTCCAGGCCACAGCTATTTTTGTTATTTTATTTAATCCCACCACAGCCTCCTGAGGCAGTGAGGTTTTATTTTGATTTCTTTGCTTGTTTTGGAAAAGCAGGAATACTTCCCACAGGCATTGTTTTCAGTGACTTGCCCAAGGGCACACAACCAGTGAGTAAATTTTAGGTCCAAAGCCCTGACAACTGTATTTCACAGCATCAAAGTAAAATAAGCAGCAGGCAGGCTGTAACAGTTAAATTTCTTTCTTTCTTTTTCATTTTTAAAGATTTGTTTTATTTATTTGAAAAGCAGTCTTACAGAGAGAGGGAGGGAGGAAGAGGTCTTCCCTCCACTGGTTCACTCCTCAAATGGCTACAATAGGCTAGGGGTAGGCCAAACCAAAGCCAAGAACCAGGAATTTAATCCGGGTCTCCCACATGGGTAGCAGGGGCCCAAGGACTTAGGCCATCTTCCTCTGCTTTCCCAGGTGCGTTAGCAGACAGCTGGGTTGGAAGTGGAATAACCTGGACTCAAATCGGTGCCCTCATAGGGATGCTTGCATCACAGGGGCAGCCTTCCCTACTGCACCCCAGCGCTGGCCCCAGTTATATTTCTGAAACCATTTCAGGCAGCACCGTACAGTAGAAATAGAATGCAAGCCTCAAATGTGAATCACATATGCATTTAAGCATTTTTTAGTAGCTATGGTGAATACATGAAGAGGAAACAACTGAAACTATTTTTAACACAATATTTTATTTTTTAAAAGTTTAATTTATTTGAAAGATGGAGTGGCAGAGCTGACACACAGAGAAAGACATCTTCTATCTGCTGGTTCATTCCCCAAATGCTTGCAAGATGCAGGTCTGGGCCAGGCCAAAGCCAGGAGCCTGGAACTCCAAGTACTTGGCCATCATCTTTTGCCTTCCCAGGAGCATTGGCAGAAAGCTGGATTGGAAGTGGAGTAGCTGGGACTCAAACTAGAACTTCAATAAGGGACATGGGTGTCCCAAGTGGTGGCTTAACCTGCTGCACAATGCCTGCCCTTACAATATTTCACTGAAGTCAACATATCCCAAAACAATTTCAATATAGATTAATTTAAAAATTATTGAAATACTTTACATTCTTTTTTCCATACCAGGTCTTCAAAATCAGGGGGTACGTTTTATACTTAAGCACATCTCAGGCCCACATTCCAACCATGTATTGGCTACATGTGGTGAGTGGCTACCACGCTGGACAGTGCAGCTATAAAGGCATGGGTAGCAGGAACAGTAAAAGCAGAGCAGCGTATCACTGAATAACCATATTTTAACCGGGCATTGACTGTGCATTAGGTATCAGTACTTAAGGTTCACAGGCTCATTTCCTTCTAACAGACACAGGAGTGCATCATTTACTCTTGTCACTTAAGTATTAAGCAGCAGTGCTGGGTATGATACAGCTCCAGCCCCATGTGACTCCCAAACCTATGTCAGCTGCTGACTCCTAGAGACATGAGAGGGGCTGGACTTAGTAGGGAGCTATGGAATGACTGCTAGAGCTTCCTGCCCAGGTCCAGACCCAAGTCTACTACAACTCAAGTGGTTTGGGGTGATCATTCCCTTGGGCCCCAGCTATTTTCTCTAAGATGGGCTGACAATAGCTCTCTGCACCCGCACAGAACTCTTGCTATCTTAAAAGGGGGAAAAGTCTCTGAAAGTGTTTTGCGGCCTGCGCCGCAGCTCAATAAGCTAATCCTCCGCCTTGCGGCGCCAGCACATCGGGTTTTAGTCCTGGTCGGGGCACCGGATTCTGTCCCGGTTGCCCCTCTTCCAGGCCAGCTCTCTGCTGTGGCCAGGGAGTGAAGTGGGGGATGGCCCAAGTGCTTGGGCCCTGCACCCCATGGGAGACCAGGAGAAGCACCTGGCTCCTGCCATCAGATCAGCGCGGTGTGCTGGCCACAGCGCACCGGCCGTGGCGGCCATTGGAGGGTGAACCAACGGCAAAGGAAGACCTTTCTCTCTGTCTCTCTCTCTCACTGTCCACTCTGCCTGTCAAAAAAAAAAAAAAAATGTTTTGCAACAGAGAATACAGCACAAGACACCTGGCCAAGGCCTAGAGAGTGGTCTGGATGAACCCCCAGGCCTGTACTCAACCAGAGATGCTGGCTAGGTGAGCTGTGTGGCACTGGGCAAGTTTCTTAACTTCTCTGAGTCTCAGAGCTCTCTGCTGTGAAAGGAAAAGGCTAGCTTCCTAAGAATGAAGAGCCAGTGATGATAATACCTGGACAGCCGCTGGCCTGCCTCAGTGTGGGCAGGTGTTAAACATGAGCTATTATTGTTGGTGGTGGTGGGTTTGGGCTGTTGGACCTGCTCTGGAGCAACAGGGTCTGTTGGGGGTCTGGGGGAGGCTCTTTGTTGAGGGAGGTATTCAGGCAATCATCAGGTGGGGTGTGGGAGGGTGGCAACAGTTAGCATGGCAGAAAAAGCATTAACTCAGAGGCCAAGAAAAGGGTGTTCAGGCTGAGGTATGACTGCTGGACCTTGGTGCCATCTGTAAGATGAGGTGCTGCAATCAGAGGTCCCAATTTCTTTCATGCTTTGACTACCTAGGATTTTAACTATAGTATGAATCAGAGTATTTACCAAATGTAGTATCTTTGAGGGGGACAGAAAATACCCCTGAGCTTTGCCATGTGGCCTGGGGATGCTACCGACTGAGGGGAGGGCGCCACCTGGTGGTCACATTCCTTGCTTTGCACTCCCAGTGCAGAGGCTTCTAATTTCCCAGGCATCGTGAGCCCAAAGCCCCAGGGCTCCTTTCCTCTAATTTCTTCAGGAGGTTTAGGAGTGCAGAGAGAGAACACAGCAAGTTCAAGGAGCCAGAATTCTTGGATCAGAGGCTGACTCTTGCACAGATGCTTGGATTCTGCAATCCAGGATCTCTTCTTCCCTAAAGGCATCCCAGGGGGAAAAGATCCTGTTTTCCTTGTTATGCAAAAATTCAAAGTCACACAGAGGCAGGCATTCTGGTACACTGAGTTAAGCCGCTTTCCAAGACCACAGCCCATATGGAAATACTAGTCTGGATGCTCAGCTTGTGATCCAGTTTCCTGCTAATGTGCCCAAGAGCATCTGCCACTCATGTGGGAGACCCAGATGGAGTTCCATGCTTCTGGCTACATCCTGGTCCAGCCTTGGCTGTTGTGGCCATATGGGGAGTGAAATAGGCTGCAAATCTCTCTTTCCCTGTCACTCTTTCAAATAAACAAATAATTAAAAAATTAAAATGTTATACTTTTTTTTTAAAAGCATTATTTATTTGAAAGGTAGACTGGGGGTCGGGGGAGAGAAAGAGAAATGAGAGAGAGGGTGAGAGACTGAGAGATCTTCCATCTGCTGGTGTTCTTCCCAAATGGCTGCAATGGCTGGAGCTGAGCGCTTCTTCCAGGTCTGCTACTTGGGTGCAGCGACCTAAGCTCTTGGGTCTGCTTTCCCTCCTCTGCTCTCCCAGGTGCACCAGCAGGGAGCTGGATTGGAAGTGAAGCAGCCAGGACTTGAACTAGTGCCCATATGGGATGCTGGTGCTGCTCACCAGCTACTCCACAGAGCCAGCCCAAGTTATATGTTTTTCCCCTTGTTCTTTTGAACAGGAGCCACTGAGCAAAACATAATCCTCTCTGGGTACCTCAAATTGCTGCTGATACTGCAGTAGGCTAAGAAAACGCAAAGGGCAGTATCTCACTGCACTAAATGCCAAGATCACTGCAATCCTAGTACTTCTAAACCTATTGCTACTCTCTTCTATCTCCCCAACATTGTCAGCATCCCCTTTCCTATGTGTGTGTGTGTGTGTGTGTGTGTGTGTGTGTGAGGAGGTAGAATGACATACAAAGGATCAGGCTGACATGGATTCAAATCCCAGTTCACAGTTGCCCCAAGCCTTAGTTTTCTACCTGAAAGTCAGGGATGAAAAGAGCATCTTTAAAGGCTTTTGTGAGGCTATGACCATACACAGAAATATTCGAGCACAAGGATACTTCTTAGTAGGTGCTTAACAAATAACGGCTTACAGGGCTTGTGTTGTGGTGAGAGTAGGTTAAGCCTCTGCCTGTCGGCATCTCATATAAGTGCCTGTTTGAGTTTTGGCTGTTCTACTTTATACTGTTCCCTAATAATGCCCTTGGGAAAGCAGTGGAAGATGATACAAATTCTCGGGCCCTTGCCACCCTCCTGGGAGACCTGGATGGAGTTCCAGGAACCTGACTTCAGAGTAGCCCAGCCCTGGTCACTGTGGCCATTTGAGGAATAACAAGGGTGTAGAATACTTCTCTCTTCCTCTCTCTCTGTAACTGCCTTTCAAATTAAAAATAACAAGGGGCCAGTGCTCTGGCCTCTGCCTGTGACATCGCATCACATTTGGCATCAGTTCATGCTCTGGCTGCTCCACTTCTGATCCAGCTCCCTGCTAATGTCCTGGAAAAAAAGCAGAAGATGGCCCAAGTGCTTGGGCCTCTGCCACCCATGTTGAAGACCTGGATGAAGCTTCTGGCTCTTGGCTTTGGCCTGGCCTAGCGCTGGCTGTTGCAACCATTTAGGGAGTAAACCAGTGCGTTCTGTGTCTCTGTTTCTCTCTTTCTGTAACTCTGCTTTTCAAACAAATAAAATAGATCTTTAAAAAAATAAAATAATGGCTATATTCCTGCAGGCCTCCCCTCCTGATCATCTTTTCATACCCAGGTGTGGTGGGGTTGGGCTGCAGGACCTGCAGGAATACAGATACACTTGAAAATAGTATCAGCAGCCACAGATACAACACCTCTAGTTGAAGCTGTAGAAGCCTCCTTAAAACTGTTTAAGTTGACTGGGCCAAGTTCAACCTCATCTAGCTTAGATGAGTCCCAAGGCTGAGGTCTCCTTAGTCACTGCTTCCTCCCATCCTCATTCTTTGGGTTCACCAAGTTCCATGAGATACAGTTTCACCTTCTGGCAATTGCTTGTTGATGCGGTCGAGTCTGAGCCCTGCCTGACCACTTGCTTGCCCTTCTATGTCCTCCACTGCTAGTGCGTGTGGCTGCCCAGGGGTTGTTGGTTGGGCACAGGTGCCCTCCCACTGCTCACTTGATGGAATCCAGTCTTGCTGGTGGCTGTGGGTACCTGGAGGAGCCTCGTCAGCCTCTTAGCTTAGCTGAATGTGTCACAGCTGCTATTGTCATTGGCTTCTCTACAACTTCAAGAGCCGAGTACACACCGCTCTTCTTCAGAAGTGGGGCTGGGTGCAGGGCTCTGTGCCTTCCTCCCAGATCCTGTGATTTTTAGCTAACAGAAGGACCACTCCTGAGCCTTGACCCTTCTGAACTTCCTCACTCCTGGAGGACAGAGTCCACTCCTGTGGGCACCTGGCCCACAGCAGACTCTCATTTTCTTGACCATAGTTCATCTCTTAGTTTGATTTTTAGAAACAGCAGTTTCCCTGACTCCAAAGTCCAAGCTACCCACTCTAGCACCTGAGGCTTTCTGCTCCTCATTCACAGTCCTGTGGGCCTGTACTTCCTTCATTCTCATCTAATCAAGCCTTCAGTTTCCCACAAGGCCTGTTTAGGAGTCTCTTCTTTCAGGAAGACCTCCTGGTTTGCATAATGCTTTTTCTTTCCAATCTTCCCTTACTCTGAATCATAGAGTATTCATGGGGTTGGTAAATAGATGCTGTAATATGCCTGTAAATACAGCCATAGCCACAGATTCAAGTATGTATATAAATGTACACATGTATACGTACATATGTAAAAATGTGTATGCAGTACATACAGTACATGTACCTGCACATATAGGATACATATAAGATACTTCAAAAATTTATGGGAAATGGAGTTAAAAAGTAAGTTTATGTTGGTGTGAAAAATGTGAACTACATGCATAGTTCTTTTCTTGGTATCCATTTCCATAAACTTTTTGAAGATCCCTTGCATGTATACATACACAGTTACACAGTACTTCTAATATGTACACATGTCTTTCTAATATCATTAAATATTAGTTAACAATTATGACACACATAGAATATTCCTCAAACCATTACTCTATTTTAATTATGGGTGGGGTAGAGAGAGAATTCCCATCCACTGGTTTACTTCCCAATGGCTATAAGAACCCAGACTGGGTCAGGGCTGAAGCTGGGAACCCAAACCAGTCCTCCCACATCAGTATCATGAATCCAACAACTTGAGCATCACCACTGCCTCCCAGGGTCTGCATGAGCAGAAAGCTGGAGTCAGGAGCCAGAGTTGGGAGCTGAGCCTAAGCACTCTGATGTGTGTCTTAACCACTGAGCCACATGCCCACTCAGAACCCTAGTGTTTGTTGGACAGGCTGTGTTCAGTTCTTCGCTGAGAAATGTTATCTGGCCCACTTAGTAGGCAGCACAGCAAGGACGGACTCTGCACCTGTTTTTGTTTGACTCTCATCCCGAACACTTACTGATGACCTTGGATAAGCCATTTCACCTTTCTCTACCTATAAAACAAGGATTACAATGTTATCTATATCATAGGTTATCAAGGCATGGAAAATGCTTACTGTTGGGCCTGTGACAGAGTCAGTGAGAACTTGGTACCAATTTCAGAGGTGGAAGGTGAAGATTTGCTGTGGCTTCCCCTCCACCAGTGTGACCTAGTATGTCATGGTTTCCCAGCGTGTGACAAAAACCCAGAGAGACAACCCCTTACAACTCTTAAATGCTGTCAAATTTAAGACTGGATTATTGCTGTTGCTTTCCCCCTCTATTTTCTACATGTTTCAGGAATATGCAACTTAAATTATCCAAGCATATAGCATTTCGAGGGCATCTTAAAAACTGTTTTTGCTATTTTACAATTATGGTGAGAATGATTTCTGCCTGTTATAAACAGTTTAGAGGACACCAAGAAAGCATAAGAGAAAGTAAAACTCACTCCTCAGACCTCCAGTAAGGACTAGTCATGGTTGACATGTTGGTCACGGCCTTTACTTGCTACCCCTGTGGTGCCCAGGGCAGGGCATGGCAGGCTTCCGCTGCTGAATAAATGTCTGTTGACCTCAATGGGATTGACTCATTAACAGGGGCACGTGCTTATTCTGTCCCTCTTGGCCAACCTCTGACAGTTTCATTAACCCCATTAAATCATGCAGGTGCCTTTCCACCTCCTGGGTTTGTTAATCCCCATTCAACTCCGGTAAGTTAAAACCTGGATGTATCTTATTAACCTCCATTAAACCCTTTTAAATTTCCTAACTGGAGTCTTAGTGACTTCTTGGAATCTCTCATTAAAGTTTAGTCGATACAGTTGATCAGGACAAGGGTAACTGTTGTGGCTGCACAGCTTCAAAGCTTGGCCTTCTGATTCTCTGATGGCAGGACTGACAACAGTGTCCCCAGGGCTGGATAAAGGTTGGATCTGGGCCCAGAAGTGCCTCTAGCTGTTACTTCAGCAAGTTCCTCACCCTCTCCCAGACTGTATTTATACCTCTATAAATAGGAGTTAATAACAGTTCCTATTTTATATGATTGTTGAGATTAAGTGAAATAATGCACATAAAACTATTAGCACATTGTCTGGTGTACACTCTGTACTTGATAGCTACTATTATTCCTGGATGTGGAAAAGCCTTGTAAACTGTTTCATAAGTGAAAGCTTCAGGTGCAGGCATTTATAGTGTCCTACATCCCAGGCACTGTGTTAGAATCTGTGGGCTAGTTTCATTCTGACTGTCCACTTAAGACCACCCATTTGAATGATGTGTCTTAATGGTGTCTTTGTGGCTGCCATGTCACTCTATGTGCTCAGGCCCTGACACTTCTGAGCTGTCTTGATGTTGAATGTGGCTACTTTTCTGACCTGAATCTTAGGGGGCTGGACCCAGTGGTTCTCAAACCCAGATGTGCAAGAGAACTTCAGGGGTTTTGTAAAAACATAGTTTTCTGTGGCCCTAACTGGAGACTTTGATTTATGTAGATCTCACTGGTAACTTTTACCGAGTATTGCAGTGAGGCTAAAGCTGCTCACCTCACCACTAGGCCTGGGCAACCTCAAGACCAGAAAAGTGCTTCTCTACTTTACTAAGCTTAAGTCTTACCCGCGGAAATTCATTTTTATTCTTTTTTTTTTAAAGGGTTTTGCTTAAAGTTTTTGTGGAGTGATAGTGTGGGTGGATTGGGGAATCTTCCATTCACTGTTTCAATTCCCAAATGCCCATAATGGCTTAGGTTGGGCCAGGCTGAAGTCAGGACCCTAGAACTCTATCCAGATCTCCCTCATGGGTGGCAAGAGTTCTGCTATTTTCCTAGGTGCATTAGTAGGGAGCTGGATCAAAAGCAGAGTAACTGGGACATAAACTGGTGCTTTGATATGGGATGCTGGCATAGCAAGCAGCAACCTGCTGTGACAAAACAATGGCCTGGGAAATTTATTCTTCTAATTTAAAATTATTTGAAAAGTAGAAAAGATAGAGACTAATGGAAAATGAGGGCTCCCCTCTGCTGGCTCACTACCCAAATATCTGCAATGGCTTGGGCTGGTCAGAGCTGAAGCCAGAGGTGGGAGTTTGATGTAGGTCTACCACACAGGGTGGCAGAGACCCAAGTACTTGAGCCATCGTACTGCCTCCCAGGGTGTACAGCAGGAAGTCAGTCAGTGTGAGAGAAGTTTGGTAGTTCAGTGTGTGAGGGGACAGAAGACATCAGGCAGCTTCAGTGGCTGAATATGAAGCACGGAGGGAAGCAGAGGAATGGAAACAACTACTTACGCTAAGCCTCAAATGGAGACCACATGGTAGGAAAACTCGAACTTCCTTTGCTGTCTGAAGATCAACTCTGGGGTCCTGTAAACAACAGAGCCCTTTAGCAACAATCCACCCTGATCCTGGGGGCTCCTGGCAAGAGCCAGAACTCTCCACCCACCATGCCCCCGTTAACACCTCATGGGGCATCACTCTTCATGACGTTCACAGGGAAGTGTAATTAGAAGAGGATGAAGACTGTGAGAGGATCTGGACTTTTAAAATTTGTGGTTTAAGACTTTAGAGCTAGGATACATTACTTCTATTTAACTAGTACAATAAAGAAAACCATTCCATTTGTTTTCCCTCTGCTGAGGACAGAGGTCTAGTCAAATTGCACTAACAAGGAATTTGAAGTAAATCCTGGGTTTGAGGCTGGGCAAAGGGATTCATTCCACTAGGCCCTGGGGACGTCATCAGAAAAGCTCAGTCAACAGCCCAGACTTCTCAAACCACAGTGTGCAAGGGACTGTTTCCCTAGGTCCTTAACAATGCAGCCTCTTCTTCAGGGCATGGCTGGCAGAGGAAGGAAGAAACATTCTGCATTTCTTCCAAGTGCTTAGGTAATGCAGCAACTTCAAATGGCTACAGCCGATATGCCATTAAAATTGAGTTTTTGGGACACTTACATAAATGTCTGGGCTTCCAGTTCCTGTTAAATTACAAAACTTTATCACACATGGCAACAATCCGTAGGAGATGAACAGCGGCTACCTGTGAAGGGATGTATTTGCCAAGGTGTAGCTGCCCCTTGCAGGCATTTTAATTTGCAATTCTTTTACTTGGCTCAGGACTCTCACATCATGGACAGGGGAAGACCCAGAGAGTAAACTCTGTTGCCCTTGATATTTCATATGCGACACAGAAGTCAAGCCTTGGACTCAAGCTGTTGGGCCCGGCCAGCCTCTTTCCAGGAAAGTAACTGGGAGAGGGAGACCAGAATGTGGGCACAACCACCTGTGATCTGAACAAACTTTGTGTGCCCTAGGGGTGAGGGGGAAATGTAGGTGCTGGAAGCAGATTGCTGACATCAATCACTGTAATACACAGTCAAAGGCCCAAATGTGGAAGTGAAAGCACCTCAATTCTGAGTAGAAATTCAAAGGACACAGAGTCTCTCTTACTCATTCAGATCATTTATTAAGAGCCAAAGTCGGGCCATCTCATCTCTGTGATACTGCAACATGAAAAGTCACATACATACTAAAGACCTCATAGAATTGAGAGCCTTTCAAACAGTACAGAGCCATATATTATAAAATTAAAACACAAACGATCCCCCAAATTTGGCAGGAAACAAGTACAATATGAGGAGGCCTGGAATGGAAGGGCACTTACTTTTCAATAAGGCAGTTACAAAATGGAGAAAGGAAAGATCCATACCCCAAAATACTCTGATGAGCGTAGGATGACAGTGATGTTGTACAGGGATCCTGTGCAACCCTGTGTTGCTGGCAAATGTATTCAGCAGATGAAAGCAACTGAAGGGTTTCTGTGACAAAACACAAGCTTAATGCAACAACTGAGTGCAGACATCTCTACCTCAAGAGGTCCCACCTTGCCTTAGGCAGGATTCTACCTCTAACAGCAATCTACTTTACCCTTCCTAACCATAAATGTGGGAAAAGTCTATAATAATGAAAGGAATAGGCAGCACCCTAAAGCACCATGCTTCCCAGGGCATGATCTTGAGTTCACCTGTTATTGAACTGCCTCGCTCAGCAGGAGGGCCAGGGCCAGCTGAATCACTCTCAAAGGACTGCCTGGGAGGTGGAAGTTTGACCCATCACACCTCAAGCCCATTTCATGAGAATTAAGATTCTATGACAAGACACCTCCCACTAGAACTTTTGATCCCGGGTCTTCTATTATAGACCTGTTTTCCCTTTTTACTAGTTTTGCAAAACTCAGCTGGTCCAATCATTTCACTTGCCCTTAAGTTCTGCAGGTCAGTTCATAGTGCCTGAGAGCCAGGGTGGCCTCGGCAACTTCTGCTCAGTTACAGATTCTCTAGAATCTGAGGACAGCTTACTTTTTCAACTGAACTGATCTTTCCATGAGTCAGAAAGTGAGCAGAATGCTGGACAGGTCACAAGGACTACAGGTTAGTCTGATAATGCCATGTAAACTCAAGCAAATCTTATATTGAATTTCAGCTTTATTTTAAAAAATTTATTGGACAATTCAACTTTAAAAGACTTTCAGTATGGCACTTCTCTGATACTGAATCATGGCTCCCCACCCCCATGTTCTTAGCCTATGTCTTCTCAGTGAAAACAGCTATGGGAATCACAAGGAACACACTGTTGGCAACCATGGAATCTTTAAACTCCATGGAAAGCAATGACATTATTTTACAATGTCCTAGGTCAGGTTTTGCCTAAGCAATGTGGTGAGCATTAGTTTTTGTGGGGCAAGCACACAAATAAGGCCTCATCTGTCTTAGGTGATTTTTTTGTTTTGTTTTTTTAAAGCAAGCTATTAACATCCCCTCTACTTCCTGCCACATGCCACCACTTTGGCAAGAACAAAGGAGAATAACCAGGCTGATGGGGTTTCCTCCGCATTCTCCAACAAGGAACTAAGTGGACACAGGGCAAAGGACAGTCAGGACATGAGAATGTCTATGACCTAGTTGCTCCATTCCAAAACACACTATGCCCTTGGATAGTGCAATTAGGGACTTTGCCAAGATAAATAACTTGTTCCACATGGGTCCCATGGGGCCGATGGAAATGACAGAGAACACAGAAAAGCCAGAGGTTTACAAGGATAGAACAAGTTCCCCCAGGAGGTAGTGAGTTCTCTGTCCTCAGAGGTGTTTAAGTCCAGACTGCTCAACCCCTTGTTGGGATGGTTGTAAGCAGAATGTCAGCACCTATGGGGAGACTAGACGAGGCAATTTAAGGTCTTTCCACAATTTTGGTGTCTTATCCTTGTAATGACTGAGTCTTCAGGTGATTTCCATGGACCAGTTCCCCTTGGACCCACACCCAGGACAGCCTACTCAACAAGCAAGGCCCTGAGAGTAAGTTCCCATCTCCATCCTCCCCCTCCCACCAGGCAGATGTTCTGCAGGACACCAACAAAAAGTTCCCACAAAATAAATAGCGCAAATGCCAAGGTTAGATTCAACATTCCAGCTGCAAACATTAGTATCTGTTCTTCAAGAGGCTTGTAGTAACTATTTAGCTACAAGAGGAACATCTAATAACTCAGCAGCTGTAACACATAAGTGAAATTCCTCTTCAGTTTACAACACTGGTCTTGAATCCTTTGGTTTTCAATCTTTCATGAGATTCAGCTTTGATCATTATTACATTTTTTCGCCAATCTAAGAGTTTGTTCTTCGATTAAGAAATTTGTGTTTGTTTTTTAAAAACAATGTGAAACAACATGAATGGCAGGACATTGATGTTTCCTTGTGACGACCTTCAGGGCACATCAAAGAACCATGCCACGCTGGAATTGAGAGGCAGGGCCCATACTTGTTAAGACAATGCCAGTTCTGGATTTCAAATTCCAGTTTTGCCCAGGAGCACCAAGAGGAGAGAAGGTAATGCTGCAACGTCACAGGTGGAGAGAAGCGCATGAGTCTGACAGGTGGTATAAGAATGCAGGCAGCCAAGGCAAACACTGCTTTCCCCAACCCCACTGCTCTCTACAGCCAGATTCTGTTGTTTTGGAGGGCCTGGCTGTTGCTCATAGGCAGAAGTCTTCTGCCCACAGATGAAGCTGTCAGAAACTGCGGAAGAGGCTAAGGCAAGTGGTTTAGTGGTTTCATGAAAGAACAGACTTTTGGACATGAATAAACGTTAAGTTCAAATAGCTTTGTCTTTGCTCTCAATTGACCTGTTTTTAAAAGGTTGAAGATGCCTACAACTTCCAGTTTCCAAAAGCACTTTTCAAGACAACATGAGACGCAGTGCGCACAGCCTCTGGCTGAAGGTCACAAGTTGCCCAGGCTTCCGTTTGGAATAAAAGCAGTCTTACATACACATTTCAACGTGTGAATCCTGATACCTCATCTTCTTGGACGAGAATGCACTGCTGTTTCTCTCCACTGGGAAAACAGATTTGCTGTTAAAGGAGCCGTGACATGACTACATACTCACAATTTTGGTTTAAATATCAGAAAAATATACTTTCTTCCTCAATAAACATTTCCAGAGAGAACATTAATGATGCCTTAACCTGCAGGCTCCGTCTGCCAAACTCCAACCCCCGATGAGGCTTCTTGATGTCTCTATCAATATCCTTCAGCTGTAAGTAAGGAGACAATCACTAAATACACACTGGATCTGAATGAGGATACTCAAGAGTACCTTGACATGCCAGCCACAGCCAAGTGTATCAAAACAGGATCCCTTCAGAGTTCAGAGCATTGTCTATGTACATTCATTTACACACATGTAAAAAAGGCTGCAATCTGCCAGACATGCACTTTGAACACTGGTGACAGCGTTGCTGCAATGAAACACTCATGTTAGTGACAGGGGTGGCTCTGTCCCCATTCCACAGAGAGCATGGTACTCTGCTCACAGAACTGAAATCTTCAGATACTGCCACCCTGCTCAGTTGGGGTTTGGTTTTGTTTTGATTTCTTGCCTATGGTGCTCAGATTAAGCCATGTATGAGACATGGAAACTCTGCCAGCCAGGCTGTGCATTGCTCCTTTTATTATTTAAGGCTTAAGAAACAACTAAGAATTGAAACTGAGAAGCAAAATGACACCTTTAACCATCATATGTCATCATATGTATCAAGATTGGTCAGATATTAGAATCCAAATTTTTTTCTCTCAGCCTTCTACCCCCAACACAATGATCATATAGAGAATTTTGCAAAAGCATATTTTTGGATATAAAGCTTTGTTTTCACAGGATACTTTGGTTCTGATAAAATTAGCTAGAAGAATGACTTACTGACAAAAACAAAAATCAGGCCATTATTAATACTTTAAAAATTATTTTAAGCAATCTTTCTCCCTAACAGGGAAGCAAATTGCTCACAAAAATGAGCATCAGATAGCACTAACCTTGGTTGGTCAAATTCATGATGTGCTGTCTACCAGACAGAGCCCAGGGACTTAAGGACAGCCGTACTTTCTACCCCACAGCTGAGCTTCTGAGCAGGAGTCATATGGTCCTTGGCAGCTTTCCTGGTGGTCATGAACTGAGGATTAATACTTCTGAAAACATTAGCCCCAAACCACAATTGCTCAGTTTGTCAAAGCATTTATTGCCCAGGATCTTGGCTCAAGTCTTAATAACTTCATCCCAAAAGTGAAGCACAGAACGGTGTGCAAAGTACCACATCTCCTGTGAGAAACATTTATGAGTGTTTCTGAAGCCTTGACAAGCCGGGGCATGCAACTGCCCTGAAATACTCTTTTGCTCTCAAACTTCCTTGTCCTTGCATCAGGAGTCCCTCCATACTTTAGCAGTTAAGTGCTGAACAACAGAAATGGCACAGGTCTCAGTTATAAGAGCAAGGAAGCAGATGTTACAGGGCCGGCACTGCTTTGACAGCTTAGACAACTCAATACTGATCAAATGCCCACTGTGGACAAGGGCAAGTGAAGAGACCAATGTCAAATTGATAATGACAAAAAAGTCTGCAACAAAGCAGGCCATCTACATACCCAGTGGTCAGTGTGCAAGTCCATCAGCTACACCCTATCCTTATTCCAGGGCTATGTCTCAAAGGTGGCAGCCTGGTATTGCAAGATGACTACCAAACTATTTCTTATCCCACATTTTCAGCAGAATAGACTTAACGCTTTATTGAATTCTGTAATACATAGTTTTCCTTTAATTCTTTTTATGATCCTGTTTGTTTCAGTCCAGTAGTTATCTGTCTATACACATGCTGAGTCATGAGAATATAATCCTCTTGACCAAAAAGATTTACAGTATCATCATTCAAACTTTTATTTACAGTAAAACTCAACAGTCTTTAAATGTAGCAGATATCACCTGTGCATTAGGCATTATGCTTTGTTCCTTTAAGATGAGCTTTGTCTTCACTCAAGCTGCTTGCTGCCCTCTGATTTCTGGTCCAGTCTACTCTTGTTGCTCTTCACCATGTAGATGAAGTAGGCGAGGGTCTCTTTTTCATTCACAGGTATGTTCCTGAAGTGTCTGCTGACAGTCTATGTGGAAGAGAAACCAAAATCCCTTAAACCTGTACAATTCAGGGTGACAAATTCAAAATTGTGCAAAAGAGGGGACAAGGACTCGCTTGCAGTGCTGTGGTGGAAATTACAGCTACTGCAGAAGTTCTTGCAACAATGCACAATAGTGACTTGTTTTCCAGAATTCCAGAAGTAGAACTTTAACCTACCAAGGTACAGTTCTATTTTAGTGGCAGCCAATCATCCATCATGACCATTAAATTCCATGAAGAAGAGACCGACTGCTCTGCTTAGTCAGTTGCTACCAAACCTGTCAGGCCCTGGCATAGGTGGAAACATATTTTATAAAAAGTTGTGTTAGGGAGCTGGCATTGTGGCATAACAGGTTAAGCAATGACCTGCAGTGCCAGCATCGTATATGGGTACTGGTTCAAGTCCTGGCTTCTCCAATTCTGATCCAGCCTCCTGCTAATGTGCATCCAAAAGCAGCAATGGCCCAAGTCCTTGGGCTCTTACACCCATGTGGGAGACCAGGAAGAAGCTCCTGGCTCCTGCCTGGACAGCCTTGGCTGTTGTAGCCAATTGGTGAGTGAGCCAGCAGATGGAAGATCTGTCTCTTCTCTATCTCATTTTCTGTATAACTCTGCCTTTCAAATAAATTATATCTTTAAAAAAATAGAAAGTGTGTCAGATGAATATTCAACTGAACTCGTGTTTGAACCCAAGAATCTAAGTACTTAACTTTCTCTTAAAAAAAAAAAACACATTTATTTATTTGAAAGGCAGAGTTATAGAGAGGCAAAGAGAGAGATAGAGAAAGGTCTCCAATCCACTAGTTCACTCCCCAGATGGCTGCAACTGCCTGAGCTGAGCTGATCCGAAGCCAGGAGGTTCCTCGGGGTCTCCCACACAGGTATAGGAGCCCAAGGATCTGGGCCATCTTCTACTGCTTTCCCAGGCCATAGCAGAGAGCTGGATCGAAAGTGGAACAGCCAGGACTTGAACCAGCACTCATACGGGATGCCAGCCCTGCAGACTAGGGCTATAATCTGCTGTGCCACAACACCGGCCCCCATAACTTTCTCTTAAAAGGTACAATAGATTTGAAGGAAAAGTCATCATTTACTATAGTCCTGATGCTGGGCTTTATTTGCTAAGTTTTGAGAACACAGGTCTACTCTTGCCTCACCTCATCTTGCCTGCCATGTATCTGAGCAGTACTTGGGTCCCTGCTACTCAAATGGGAGATTCAGATAGAGTTTGAGGCTCCTGGTTTCAACCTGGCCCATCCTTGGCTGTTGCAGGAATTTGGACAGTAAGTCAACAGTCTTAAGATCTCTCTTGGGGCCGGCACTGCGGTGTAGCAGCTAAAGCCTCCACCTGCGGTGCCGGCATCCCATATGGTGCTGGTTTGTGTCCCAGCTGCTCCACTTCCAATCCAGTTCTCTGCTAAGGCCTGGGAAAGCAGTGGAAGATGGTCCAAGTCCTTAGTCCCCCGCACCCACGTGGGAGACCCAGAAGAAGCTCCTGTCTTCAGATCAGCACAGCTCTGGCCAACTGGGGAGTGAACCAATAGACGGAAGACCTTTCTCTCTCTGCCTCTCTGTGTAACTCTGACTTTCAAATAAATAAATCTTTAAAAAAAAATTTTTTTTTTTTGGACAGGCAGAGTGGACAGTGAGAGAGAGAGACAGAGAGAAAGGTCTTCCTTTGCTGTTGGTTCACCCTCCAATGGCCGCCGTGGCCAGCGCGCTGCAGCCGGCGCACCGCGCTCATCCGATGGCAGGAGCCAGGTGCTAGGTGCTTTTCCTGGTCTCCCATGGGGTGCAGGGCCCTAACAGTTGGGCCATCCTCCACTGCACTCCCGGGCCACAGCAGAGAGCTGGCCTGGAAGAAGGGCAACAGGGACAGAATCCGGCACCCCAACCGGGACTAGAACCCGGTGTGCCGGTGCCACAAGGCGGAGGATTAGCCTGTTGAGCCACGGCGTCGGATAAAAAATCTCTTTTGAATAAATAAAAATAAATAACAAAAAAAGAAAAAAGTCAAATAGAGCATCTGGCTTAGCAGTTAAGATGCCTACATCAGGGGCAAGCATTGTGATGTATTGGGTTGGGCCATTGGCATCCCATATGGGCACCAGTTTGAGTCCCAGCTGCTCCACTTACAATCCAGCTCCCTGCTAATGGCCTGGGAAAAGCAGTGGAATATGCCCAAGTGTTTGGGCCCCTGCCAACCACATGGCAGACATGGATGAAGCTCCTGGCTTTGGCCCAACCCTGGCCAATCTCTCTTTCTGTAACTCTGACTGTACAAACAATAAATCTTAAAAAAAAAAAAAGTCCCACCCTGTATTATACCCTGGGTTCAATTTATGGCTCTTAGCTTCCTGCTAATGCAGACACTAGGGGACAGCAAGAGACGGCTCACAAAGCAGGGTTACTGCCGATCACATGAGAGACCTGAACTGAGTTCTCGGCTTCTCGATCTGGCCCAGATCCGGCTGTTGTGGGTATCTGAGGAGTGAACCAGATGGGAACTGTTTCTGCATCAAATGATAATCAAAAAGTCCAGTAGAAAATTGTTAATATTAGATTGATTTTGAGATTGAAGAATTCCATCTGCTGGTTCACTCCCCAAATGTCTGTAATAGCAAGGGCTGAACCAGGTGGAAGCCAGGACTCCATTCAGGTCCCCAACATGGGTGGCAGGAACCTAATACTTCAGATATCACCTGTTGCCTCCCAGGATGTTTATTAGCAGGAAACTGGATTAGATGCACAGCCAGGACTGACACTCAAGGGCTCCAATGTGGCATGTGGGTGTCCTAAGCAGCAATTTAGTTGCTGGGTCAAATGCCTAACCCTGCTATGTGATTTTAAGCAAGTCTATTCCTCTCCCTGTGTCATGTTTTCTTTTTTAGAAATTGGGCTTTTTTACATTTTTTTTGACAGGCAGAGTTAGAGAGAGAGAGAGAGAGAGAGAGAGAGAGAGAGAGAGGTCTTCCTTTCCGTTGGTTCACCCCCAAATGGTCGCTACGGCTCAGGCGCTGTGCTAATCCCAAGCCAGGAGCCAGGGGCTTCCTCCTGGTCTCCCACGCGGGTGCAGGGCCCAAGCACTTGGGCCATCCTCCACTGCCTTCCCGGGCCACAGCAGAGAGCTGGACTGGAAGAGGACCAACCGGGACGGAATCCGGCACCCCAACCGGGACTAGAACCCGGGGTGCAGGCGCCGCAGGTGGAGGATTAGCCAAGTGAGCCGTCGCACCGGCCCGAAATCAGGCCTTTTTAAGTCTAAAATTTTGGAGTTATAGTATATGCATCAGAGGGAATAGAAAGTTGTTTCTAGAGCTATGGAAAACATAACGAAGACATACACACTGAAGTAAAAGAGAATTAGGGTCACCATTAGAACAGCAGTGCTGGCTTTCTCTTTTTAGGGGGTGATTTTGTCACCTACTTCTGCTAACTGGGCCTTATTGAAGCCTGGTCTCGTCTGCAGCTTGTAGTGTCGCTTATAACGTCGCAGAGTGTTCACCTGCAGCTGGAACAGATCAACCTAGAGAAGAGAGCAGCAACATGTTAACTATCACATGACCACCCAGGGGTCACTGAGAGCCCAGTACATGCCTTGCACTAAGGATGGGGGCAGGGCGCTACAAAGGAAGTCTTAGAAATGGTCCACTGAAGACCAGTAACTGGCTGGGAAGACAAAAGTAACAGTGGAGAGAGTTCTGGCCAGGTGGGGTGATCCAGGAAGGGCAGTGGAGAAGGGCAGTGGAGAAGCTTAACCTCCTTAGAGGGGTAAGCTCTAGAAAGACAGCGAGGAAGAGCAGGGAAGGAGGGAGACCACGTGTACAGAAAGCCAGGAAGTGAACAGATGGGCTACGGGTCACGGGCAATCACAGTGAGTTAAACAGAGAAGACTGGCTGGTAGCAGGCCTTGAAAAGCAAGACCTCCCAAAGGCAGTGGAAGGAGAGGTTTCAGGAAGATGGATCTGGAGATTCATTCACAGGGAAAACTGACTGGAAGCTAGGGAGCCAGAGTGAGATGATGAGGCAGTTTTGGATGGTGATGTGAAAGGGGGACACCAAGGATGGAGAGCAAAGGCATGAACCAGAGAGCTTTAAGGGCAAGACCTGCCAGTGGGTCATGAAGGACAGTGGGAGGCACTCTAGTAGTTGTCTTACATTAGTTCTCGCCTAGCTGTAAGGTCTCAGAATTCGTAATGACCCTCCAAGAGAAGGTGCAAAAGCTACTGCAGTGAATGTACAAACTGGCAAGTCAGGGTCAGGGCTGCGGCCGCTGACTGGAAAACAGAGGGCAAGGGACCACCCACCATATTTTTTCCCTAACCCAGCAAGAAAAGAAAGCTACACAGTCATGAAATATCGAAGGCCCATCAAGCTGGGCTGCCTTTACCTGCCTCTAAAAGGGATGTTCTTGCTTCAGGCAGGTGGAGAGCACTTAAAAACAAAATGAACGATCAATATGATGGACAAAAGTCCTTCATTCTTTTCAAAACATTCCTTAAACCTTTTTCTGTGTGTGTGAAAAGCAGTCAGAAATTGAACACATCTATTTCTTTAAAAATAATAATAATGCTAAATGCAACAGAATGGTGTTGTAAACTAACGCTGGAAAAGGGGACACAGGGAGGGGCAGGGGCAAGTGCCGGAATTTTCAAAGGTTTCCTCCACATCTGCAGACAAAGGCCCGCCTACTCTTTCTGTTCCTACACAGTCATTTTCACTCTGGGTGCTAACAGGCAGTTGCCTTATGAAAAATTCATGCATCAAATATTCAATGTACACTATAAACGGTTCTTCTTTTGCTGAGTCTTATGTGAAAACAATTTAGTAACAAAGAAAATCCAATATCCTTTCCTGGAGCCTCATATAACTGGCACCTTGAAGGCACCATGGTTTGAGAAGCCCAGGTCTCATGATCTAGTGCAGTGGCTTTCAACACAGGACCACTGTATCCCTCGAAAGGCATTTAGCAATGTCTGGAAAACTATTTTGATTGTCATGGCTCAAGGTATGGTATGACTGGCATCTAGTGGGTAGAATCCAGGGATCCCACTATACATCCTACAATGTATAGGACAGTCCCCCAGAATAAGAACTATCTGGTCCCACACATCATAAGTGCCAGAGCTGAGAAACTCTGGTGCAGGATAACTGACTATGGAACGGATCCTTGGGAACCAGCCTGTACCAGGAGTCAAGGAATTAGAGGGTGACAGAAAATAAGAGCTGGTAAGAAATGACGAATTTACACCTTCATCTTACAGACCACAAAACCAAGGAATAGATATCACCAAATCCTACACACTCAGTCTCTAAAGGCAAAAATAAGATTTTAAATATGTTGACATGGTGGTTGCATTTAAGCATTTTGTGAGGGGCTTCTTGAAGAAAGCAGTATGGTCTCCTGGAAAGGACACTAGAGCAGAGCTTCCAAACTCTAAACATGGATGTGACCTGGAGTCTCTGAACCTCTAAGATGATGGGACAGTCAGACCGCTGGATTTCCATGCTTTTACTCTCTCAGATTTAATATTATGACTCTACGATTTGCTTTCCAAACAAACCACTGGAGAACAAAGGGAACTAAAATGACTTCTTAGCATAAATGCAGGACAGGGGTAAGTATCACTTTAGAATTCATTCCTCCAGCTTTCTCGAGCTATTTTTTGGCCTTTACCTCAGGAATGTCAGTGTCGTGTTCAGGAGAATCTCCACCATCGTCACTTGTCTTCCTCTTCCTTTTATTTCTGACACTCTGGATGAAATTTTTGTGGAAATCACAGATATACAGGTGCCTTACCTAATAGGAAGGAAATTAAAGTCAGGGTTGCCAATTCCATAGAAACTGTAACAGGCATCTGTTTGTCAAATGATGGGGCTGTTTTTCTTTGTGGGGCATTGGAGAGAGACAGAGGAGTGGGCTATACTTCCGGAAGCTTACCACTGAACTGAAAAACTAGAACACACATGGAGAAACCAAGTCACCATTGACCTGCAAAGACCCTGAGCAAAGGAAAAGATCCCTGGTCAATCAGTGTGGAGGCGCCCGGCTCTGCAGGCAGAAGGGAAGGAGAATCAAAACCCAGAAGTTATGATGACAAAGGGGTAAATGAGGAGGCCCAGGGCACATAGCATCAATTGGGTGGTAGTGACTATCTGTGTAGGGGCTCAAGAACAGTTTAGATATTCCTTTAGACAAGACAGACTCCCTCAAGGTTTTTGAAGCAAGGAGTGATGTGACATTTCCAGGTCTAAAAAAGTCATGACTTTACAATGGGGCTGGAACATGCTGTCCTGGGAGAAGGGAAGCAGGCAAGATGGGACACCCTACTTTAACATTGAGACAGTTACTATTGCAGGATAGTTCCTTAAAATTCTTTATTTGCATGTATCACTAAAAATTTTTTTCATGTATCATTTTCTAATTCTTGCATTACCTCACATATGATCTACTGAGAGAGAAAAATGTAGAAATTCTCACAAAGTGGAATAACATAAAAGAAGTTGGATCTTACCATTTCCTAATACATACTGCAGATATTCTGGCAATGAGGTGGTAACATCAGCTAAGATGTGAAGAATATGTATATACGTACTATGTTTTTATTTAAAGATATAAGTACCAGGGTTGGTGAAGGAACCATTCCAAAGCCTTAAGAAACCTAATGCCTTTATAAATGACTAGTGGTTGTTGATGGTTAAACAGCTGCTACACAAATGTTCTGGAGAGATTTCGGAATTTAAGTCTATTCCTTAAATCCTTAAAGATAAAAGTAAGCTGACAGGAAATCAGCATCGATTAAGTCAGTCCTTTTTGTAAAGAAAATAATGAAAACTTCATTTAGTCAGATGAATTACCAATTCTGTGTGGTTAGATTAGTGAGGAATAAACAGTTTTAAGTTTATATTGTGATGGTGTTTAGTAGACAGCAGGTACTCTATAAAGGCATCCATAAGGCAATCACTGTAGGCCACATAAAAAAAGGTCACCACTTTCATGGTTATAAAATGGAATAGCTTTGCCAGATTCAACTCCATCAAAGGATCTTTTGGACAGGGCACAAGCCATTATCCCAAAGAATCCCACCTAGCTGATTTACACTCTATACATCATATATATATATATATATAAATATATATGAAGGTACTTCAAAAAGTTCATAGAAATATGTAATGAGAAAACTATGTATGTGCTTCAAATCTTTTCGCACCAAAATGAAGTTTTAATGCCATCTTTCCATGTAGTTTTTTTAGTGCCCATGTACTACTAGACATGATTTTCTCCTGGATGTACACCCTGAATTCCTGATTGGAACCTGGTCCTCCACGTTAGCCAGGCTGGCATGTGAATGTTTAGAGACCAAGCCACAACTCAAATTCAGAGTGACAAGCGTGGTAGTGTAACAACAGGAGATTAGGTGACTTCCTAAAGCTTTGGCTGGGAGACATCAGGTCTTAACATTAGAATAACGGAATCCTAGCTGGAAGAGTATTGGCTATCACCAATGAAAACTCACTGGCCCCAATCTCAATTTCTAGAAGGGTAAACCCAAAGGACCTGACCAAGGTCACTAAATTATTCTAACTCTGGGTACATGTACTTTCCTAGGCTACATTTTTTCCTTTATTTAATTCTCAGTTCCACTTTTCTCCAGAAAAAAGAAAAAAGCAGAAATATATCAATTGGAGAAATGTTTTCAGGTATACTTAGTCTGAACGTCAGAAGACAGCTGACAACTACATAAAATGAGTCAAACTGCCTGCGTTAGATTTTTGATGTTGTTACAAAGGTTTTCTGTTTCTCCTTAACCATTTTCAAGCACATGCTGATTTAAACAATTCAGAGCCTTTGAGGGTGGGGCCTTCAGGGTGAGGAGGAGGCAGGAGCGTGGCCGCAAAGGCTCTAGTGTTGTTTTCCCCCATTTCACTTTTCAGTAACAGCTAAAAATTCTCATAACACAGCATTTACTTGGAATTGAATTCCTGCCCAAGCCTGTGAGAATGAAATAGAATCGCTTTCAGAAATAATGACTCCACAACACCATCTTGAAACCAATTGTGAGCGACTCCACCTGAGAACTCTGTTCCTTCGAAGCATTACCTTCTGGGAAGGCTAGGGCTAAGCTGAGGCTTGCCTCTCTCCTGGAGGGCGCCTGGGCAATGATCAACACAGGTTTTCCAGTGGGGTCAATAGCTTAACAGAGCCCTAGTTGCAGGAGCAAAATCAGGTGTGAAGGCATCCAAGGGTTTAAAAGGACTGGATATTTCTTTTTTTTTTTTTTTTAAGGACTGGGTAATATTATTTTAAATTGCTCAGGTAAAAGCTTGTAACATCTATAAAGATAGGGAGTATTTCCAAATGGATGAATTCACTGCTGTCCCACAATTAAGCATTTCACTCAGACACTTGACCTAAAAATCAGGCACCACCATGGTGTCTAGTCAGTCCTTTGTTCCAAAATGAGTTATCTTTCATTCATTCAGATTTGTAATAAGAAAGCCATTAACTTACCCCAGCAGCAGATGCATTATAATGACAAACATTAAATATATTAGAGGGAGGGAGGGAGGGAAAGGCCTAGAAGAAAGGATAGGAAAGACTTTTTATGAAAGACTTAATGGCCGGCGCAGTGGTGTAGCAGGTAAAGCCTCTGCCTGCAGTGCCGGCATCCCATAGGGGCGCCAGCTGAGTCCGGGCTGCTCCACTTCTGATCCTGCTCTCTTCTGCAGCCTTGGAGAGCAGCAGAGGATGGCCCAAGTGCTTAGGCCCCTGCACCTCTGTGGGAGACATCGAAGAGGGTCCTGGCATCGGATTAGTCCAACTCTGGCCGTTGTGGCCATTTGTGTTGTGACCCAGCAGATGGAAGACCTCTCTCCCTTTCTCTGCTTCTGCCTCTAACTCCGTATTTCAAATAAAATAAATAAATCTTAAAAAAAACACCCTTACTGAAGAAGTGCACATGGGGCTTGGAAGTAAACTAGATGATGCATTTAAGATACAAACCAGCCTCTGTGGTGCTCTGTGTATTTGGCACCAACCCTTCCTGTATCTGGGTTTCAGTGTCAACAATAAAATCTGAAGTGGAAAAACGGGCTTCCTCTAATTTTAACACACCATCTCTGATTTCCCTGAACTACAGAGGAATTCTGGCCCCAAAAGAGAACGGATATTAACCACCTAAGCTCTTAGCTAGTCTACCTGCATGTTAAAACCCCCTCAACTCATTTCCAATTCCTAAACTAGAAGCAGCCGCAGCCACTTACGGCTTGCAGCAACAGATGTCAAACCAAAAAGTTCTTAATTGGTTGACAATAGGCACAGCTTCAGAATTGTTAACTAGAAGTGGTGAAATCACGGAGGAAAAGTTTCCTATAATTAGGCACAAGGCAGGGCAAGCCTATTCACATTTCAATCTCCATTTCCCACTTCCGCATTCCTTAAGGCACTACCCCGAAGGAAACCGACTCTTCCCCACCTCGCCCCCTCCCAGTGCCAGCGACTGTCAGTGCCATCTCCTAAGACCAGGTCGTGGCCTTATTCCTGCCATATCCTGGAAAAACCCACTCCCAGAGCCGTAGCCTGTGAGGCGATCCTCTGCGGAAAAGGAGGCCGCGGGGGACAGGGAAGTCGCTGCTGCCACCTCTCCCAGTCTGAAGAAACAACAGCGTTCTTAGAAGGAGCCAGAAGTTGGCCAACAGCCGGGTCCCTTCATCACCCCCTCCCCGATCCTTGCACCTTCGTGGGCCAACAACATTAACCCACCCCCTCCTGCTCGAACACCGGAGCCAATAAAACGAGCTAGAAACTGCTGTCCAATCTTCCCCGGCAGGAGGAGTCCTCGCACCCCCCGCCCCCAACCTCCCGGATCTCAACAGAATCACAGCCAGGGCAGGTCCGCGCTTCGGCGGCCTCCGAAATCCCGCGGCCAGCTCCGCGGGCTGGCAGAGGAGGGGCGGCGAGGCCGGCGGTGGGGAGCGCCCGGGGCAGCCAACGGCGAGCGGCGGGGCGCGGACTCACGCTCTTGTCGATGTCCAGCTTGAGTTTCTTCTGCGAGATGCTCTTCTGCACCCTCTTGCTGAAGGAGGCGTTGCCCGCGGGCCGGACGCAGCGCTCGCCGTCCTCGATGAGGCAGCAGCTCTGGCCGTAGCCCGGGGCGGCGGCGGCGGCGGCGGCGGCGGCGGCGGCAGCGGCGGCGGCGGCGTTGGCGGCGGAGGCTGGGGGCCCTTCGCGGCTGTCCTCCTCGGTGCTGAAGCCGTTCATCTCCCCGCCCCGCGTCGGCGCCTCTGGGGGCAGGGCCCCCTGCAGGCCACTCCGCGGCCCCGCTCCCTGCGGAGCAGGTCGCCGAGACCCCCAGAGTCCGTCTCCTGACCGGGGCTGCCCTGCCCCGCGTCCCCGAGGCCCTGCTCCTGCAGCTGTCGGCCCCGAGCCTACGGAAACCCCCTTCCTCCTGGCCAGAGGCCCCGGGGTCGACTCCCGCGGCTCGCAGGGCCCCGCTGGGGGTCACCCGGAGGCCCCTCTTGCTGGGAGCTCAGAACCGCTACCCTGAGGCGCGGGCGTCCGGGAGGGCGTCCCAGGAAGAGGCCGCTCCCCAGGGACTCCCGGCCGGGGTTGCCAGGGGGGTTCGAAGGCCCCTGCCGGCTCCCGCCTTCTTTGGGCAGCGGGGCAAACTCGCTGCTGGGCAGCTCTCCCCTGGTGGCGCGGCCTCCCCGCGCGGGGCCCGGCCTCGAACCCGCGGCGCCCGGGCCCCCCGCGCCGCGTCCGGCCCGCCCCACCCCTGCAGCCTCTCGGCTGCTCCCCGAGTCCCGCGGCAGCCCCTGGGCGGCCCGGCCGCCGCCCGCCCAACGCGCCGCACCACAACAGTTCTCTCCCCCCCGCCCTCTTCGGGACAGCGGAAGTCCTGCCTCCGCACGCCTATTGGTCGCATTCGCTCTCAGGGCGGGGTCGTCGCCGCCGCTGGCGCGCTCCATTGGGCACCACTGCCGCCAGTCTCCGGCGCCAGGCTACTTCCTGGACTCTGCTGGGATGGGTTCAAAGTAGAGAAAGTGGAAGAGGGAAGAGTTCCTCGGGCGAGGGAGGGGAACTAGGGCGCAGATTGCCCAGCCCCAAGGAGGAATGATGACCAAGGGTCGGGAGGGACAGAGGGCAAGACTACGAGAACAGCGGAATGTATTCGGAAGCCGACAGAAGTGCAGACGCGGGCGGGGGCGCAGGACAGGCTTGGGGGAGGGGCGTGTGCGAGGAGACCTAAAGGGGACAGCGGTCCTGTCACGAGAGGTACCTACTGGGCACAACGACAGGGCCGGGGCCAGGGTCCCCCAGATCGACGAGGGGGTGAGGAGGCGAGGACAAAACAGGACAGAAGCCAGTCATGGCGGGAAAGACAGAGGGACAGCCCCGTACAGATACATGGAAAGAGATGCCAAGGAGATGAGGGGGCGATCTTGTCGGAATCTTGGGGGTGCCGGAGACGTGAGACTGTGGAGATTGGACGGCACGGAAAGAAAACGGGCGGGAGGAAGGAGGGCCCCGGGGGCTTGGGCGACCCCTCTACGGGAAAGAATCTGCAATCCGGTAAGGTCCGGAGGGTGAGCCGGGTGAAGAGGGGCTGCCGACGAAGAAAAGGCTGGAGGTGGCCGACCAAGGGTCACTCCCGGGACCAGGTGAGGAAGGGCTGGCGTGGTCTAGGGCCCTCCCTGGAGCGCTAGGCTGCAGTTGTGTTGTTCTGAGCTTCCGGGTGTGTTGGTGAGGCAGCCGCACCCTGCTAAGCCCTTGGGCCTGGGAGTTGGAGCCCAAGGCGTCCTACCACCCTCCTGGAGGGGCCATCTCCCAACTTGGGGGACAAATGAGGCCCAAGGGCAGATGGGACCGAGTCGGGCAGTCAAGGCTGGGTAGCATTTTTTTTGGGGGGGGGGAGGGGGGAGAAAAATAGGCAAGTGTTGCTGATTTTTGGTGTTTTGGCTTTCTATTTCCTACTAGAAGGCATAAAAGGAGCTGGATCTGTGTTCTGTTGAAAAAGGGAAAGCTCCCAGCTTCCACGGTTAGGAGCAGATGCCCTGTGATCTTTATTCTTCCTCATGACCTTAAATGTCTTTATACTATCTAGCCTAGTAATTTCACAGGTGAGACGTCCATCTTGGGAAATGGACTTCTCAGAGACAATGTTAATCACAACGATGTTCAATATGGGGTTGTTTCTGATAAGGAAAAATTAAAAAAAAAAAAAAGAGCCTACACATTCCAAAAGGGAAGTGGTTCCATAAACTACCTAATGTCTTGAGAATGAGATGTTGGGCAGTCAACATTTAAGGGAGTTAAATATTTCAGAATCGATGTAAACATTTTCTATACTAATTCACTATTAGCTCTTCAACAAATCATTGATGAGGGTTGTACAAATACTTTTTTAAAAGGTGCAGGATATAAAATTGCATATAGGATATGATATGTTTCCATCTATGTTTAAAAGGAAAACGTGGGACCTGAGTTGGCGCAGTAGGTTAAATGGCTGCCTGCAATGCTAGCATCCCATATTAGAGTAATGCTTGGAGCCTGGGCTGCCCTGCTTCCCATTCTGTTCCATGCTAATGTTCCTGGGAAAGCAGCAGCGGATGGCTCAAGTGTGTGGGCCCCTGCCACCAATCTGGGAGACTTGGACGGAGTTCCATGCTCCGGCCATCAGTCTGGCCCAGTCACAGCCACTGGGGGCCATTTGGAAAATGAACAAAGTGGATGGAAATCTTGGTCCCTTTCTCTGTCACCCTACCCTTCAAATAAATAAATAAATAAATTTGTAAAAAAAAAAAAAACACCATTTGTGCTTAAGAAATACACTGAAATGCTAATTGTGATTATTTCTGGATAGCAGGAATACTGTTAATACTTTTCCTCTACCTTTGCATTTCCCTAATAAACACTTTTTTTTTTTTTTTGCTTTCACAGTAGAAACAAATCAGTTCACTAGGAGTTCTCCCTTAGAGTTCATATATTCAAAAGTAAATTATTGAACACATGGTATATACCCAGTGTAAACCTGGCTACAGGGGGAGGATGAAATAGAAGCTATGCCCCAATATCCTTCAACTGGGGAATTCAGCTGTAGATTCTAAAAACAGCTGGATGTCCGAATAAGCAAGTGTGTGTTGTTGGTTCTGAAGTCAGTTGGAATGGACAGAAGCTCAGAAGTTTCCCACATTTACTTACATCTTTTCCAAAACACTTGTTTGTATTCAGTGCTATGACACTGTGGCACACAGCCTCTTCAGCGCCAGCTGCCCCTGGCTGAGGGCAGCAGGCCCTTTGGCTTGGGGGCTCCGTGTCAGCAATAGGGGTGGTGGCTCTTCCTCATATATCTGCTATTACTGTATCCTCTACAGTTCTCTTTTCTTACTAGGCAACCAGTTGTAACGAATAAACCTTTATATTAGTATTCCCCTGTTCAAAATACCATGTGGTTTTTCTTTCCCGATTAGACCCCAGATTGACATTCCCAGCTTTTATAGATATGTGTGTGTGGCCGGTGGCTCATGCTTTTGCCCAGCCCTTTTTTTTTTTTTTTTTAATTTCCTCAAAAATGGGGGTCAGGAGAGTTGCTTGGGAGGGGAATGGTTGTGAAATCGGACAAGACCCCCTAAAATTTACACTGAAATGTGGCCCCTTGAAGTTCCCTAGAAATGCTATCTGGGGTGCCACATGTACTACCAGAATTTGGGGTACCTTACGATTTCACCACGGGCTTATTACTAAATCCCCAATATTGATAAGCCCAAGAGGGTTCTTGCCTAATATTTAGAGAATTCTAAATACCGGCACAGATAAACGAGGCAGCATGGTACATTTTAAGCTTTTATTTAGTGAGTAAGATGCATAGGAGAGTGAGAGCTTTATTTAAGAGAGGTAAAAAGGGGTTCATACCAAGCACCAGGAACCAGCCACGTGGAAGAGCACCTAGGCCTGTATCTGGGCCAGGGAGCCTAGAGCACAAGGCCCAGAAGCCTTGCGCCCTGGAGGCGTGGGGGCTACAGCAAGCCCCCTCCTGACAAGAGGCCAGGGAAGAAGAGCGGGCCGGGCCACACCATGTCCCGGCTTTTAACCCACTTCCAAAGGGGAGTGGTTAATTAACCTGATTGGCTGGTGGGCACCCAGGTGTGGCCATGTAGGGGAATGAGGCCACACAGGGGTGTAGCAAAGGGATCAGATAGGGGCATGAGGTCACACAGGGGCGTGGCGAAGGCGTGGTCTCCCAGTTCACAAATCTGATCAATTTTAACCTGTATGCCTGCCTACTTCAGTTGGGAGGCATGTCCTGTCTCTCAGGAAGGGGATGAGACATGTCCCTGAACCTTTTCTGGCTCAGTACTAAAAATGACCAGAATGGTCTGCAGTGCCTCGGCCCTGGCCAGTTTCAACCCTGGTGCTCTCATCTCCACTCTGCAGAGAACTGGGTTTTCCCAGCATGTCCTCCTGCTCTGTACCCCGGCATTAACTGGGAGAACAGATACCCTGCACCCGTCACCCTGATCTTTGCCAGTAGAAAAAGGAATCCTAGCACCCAGCTTTCAGGATCTGGAACCCTGGCTGTTGCCCATCCTTTCTGTATAATTTTTAGTCTTTTTTAAGGAATTCCTGATTGGAATCTTTCCCCATGTTATGATGTAGCTTTCACACTTGCCATTTTAATGGCTCTATAACATTTCAAATCCTGTAGTGATGCTGTAGTACAGTTCACTGTTATATAGGGCACAACCAGCCATTTCTGCCACACCTCTTTTTTAAAAAAATATTATTTATTTAAAATTTATTTATCTGAAAGGCAGAGAGAGGGAGAAAGGGGTGTCTTGGGTTTACTCCCCAGATGGCTGCAACAGCCAGAGCTGTGCTGATCCGAATCCAGGAGCCAGGAGTTTCTTCTTTCAGGTCTCCCACGTGGATGCAGGGGCCCAAGCACTTGGGCCAACTTCTACTGCTTTCCCAGGCCATAGCAGAGAGCTGGATCAGAAGAGGAGCACCACAGGTGGCAGCTTTACCTGCTACACCACAGCGCCAACCCTGCCACACCTCTTGTTAGAATTTCCTCATCTACTAAACTCTGGAGATATGTGCTGGTTAATTTTGGCTCTCTTTCTCTGGAGAATTCTGTCTAACATAGACTGCAAAAACCTACAGGTTCTGACCCGGGGATCGCTGCAGACTCGGCATTTTGCTGTTGGTCAAGTGTCTGAATTTCGACAGTGTTCCCGGCAGCTTGTGTTGTAGAAACTGCCAACATCTTCAATAGAAGGTGTATCACTCATGTCGTCAAAGAAAATACTTCCAGGTTCTTATGGTCAAACCTAGCTCCACATCACCATCACACTGGGAGGTTTCAAGACAAATTTACAAATTTCCAGGTCTCATCCCAGATCTAATAAATAAAATTTTGGTGGAAATAGTATGGGGATCAGAAATCAACATTTTAAAACACATCAAGGGGCTGGTGCTATGGCCTAGCAGGTTAAGCCTCTGCCTTTGACGTCAGCTTCCCATAGGGTCACCAGTTCCTGAACTAGCTGCTCCTCTTTCCATCTAGCTCTCTGCTGTGGCCTGGGAAAGCAGTAGAAAATGGCCCAAGTCCTTGGGCCCCCGCACCCATGTCAGTGACCTGGAAGAAACTCCTGGCTCCTGGTTTCAGATCAGCCCAGCTCCGGCCACTGCAGCCATTTGGGGAGTGAACCAGTGGATGGAAGACTTTTCCCTCTGTCTCTTCCTCTCTCTGTAACTGTGCCTGTCAAATAAATAAAACTTAAAAAAAAATCAAATTAATCTAAATTTAAGTAAAATTAGATGATTTTAAAAAATCTGATCTGACTCAAACTGGTTTCCTGCAGCCTTTAAAAAATGGTTATTTGAGGCCAGCGCTGTGGTGTAGCAGGTTAAGCCGCCACCTGTGATGCTGGCATCCCATACGTGCAGCAGTTCAAGTCCTGGCTGCTCTATTTCTGATCCAGCTCCCTGCCAATCAGCCTGGGAAGAGAGCAGAAGACAGCCCAAATACTTGGTTCCCTGCCACCCATGTGGGAGACCCAGATGGAGTTCCAGGCTCCTGGCTTCAACCTAGCCCAACCCTGGGCTATTGGGGCCATCTGAGGAGTGAATCAACCAATGGAAGATCTCTCTCTCTCTCTTTCTGTCTTTGCTTTTCAAATAAATACATAAATGTTTCAGAAAAAACTAAAAATGTTTAATTTTATTTCTTTGGAAGTCAGAGCAATGAACACGGGATCACTCCCCAAATACCTGCAAAGACTGGAACTAGCCAGGGCCAAAGCTGGGAGCTGCAAGTGCACTCCAGGTCTCTCACATGGGTAGTATGAAATCATTTACCTGACCCATCACCTACTGCCTTCCAGGTTCTGCATTAGCATGAGGCTGGAACTGGGAGCAGAGCCAGGACCAGAACCAAGACACTCCAGTATGGGACACAGCATCTTAAGTGGCATCTTAACCACTGTGCCAAATGGCTGCACTGCTTCTATAATCTTTGTTCTGCTTTGTGTAGGATTTGAGGTTCTAGAAATGGCCAAAAGAATCTGATTTGTTACATTTATAAGTTTAGGTAATTAAACACAATTGTTTAACTGCTTAGAAACTTTTTTAAAAAAATATTTCATTTATTTGAAAGGCAGAGTTAGAGAAAGAGAGAGAGAGAGAGATAGAGAGATCTCCCATCTGCTGGTTCAGTCCCCAAAAGGCTGCAACTCCCAGAACTGAGCCGATCCAAACCCAGGAGCCAAGAGCTTCCTCTGGGTCTTCCACATGGGTGCAGGGCCCTAATGACTTGGGCCATCCTCTGCTGCTTTCCCAGGCACATTAGCAGGTAGCTGTATTGGAAGCAGAGCACCCGTATGGGATGTGGGCAGTGCAGGCGGCAGCTTTACCTGCTACGCCACAGCGCCTGCTCCTGCTTAGAAACATTTTGCTTTTTTAGATGAGTAAGACTGCCCTATTGGGCAGTTAAAGTATTTGAGAAAATCAGTCATACTAAATTCATAATTGTAGTTTGAAATGACTAAGGAAATTTGATTAATTAAGGCAGTAAACCTATTAAATATTTAAGGAGGATTGAGTCTATTAAACTTGAGAATTAATTCAACACTAATCAAAGAACTGAAAGTGATTGTTCTTATCTTTATTTGAAAAATTACTAGTTTTAAAATAGAAGCAGAAAGCTTGTAAGTTGAACTTAAAGGCTTTGAGAAAAATCTAGGTTTTAAAAGGGCAACTTGAATCAATATCTGTCACATTCTTTTCCATACCTTACCCTATCTGTAGAGGTTTAAAATTGCAGGTTGATAACTCTCAACTTTATAGCTCTGGCTTAGACCTCTGCTTTGAACTCTAGACAGTACCCTTCAAGTCCTTTCTTCATTTCCTTCCTCCATTTCCCACAACCAGCAGTCCAGCCTTGGCCACTCTCCTCTTCGGCCTGGAGAGCCGGTCTACCCAGTGAGCATCTACAGGAACCACACCGGGCGGCTACACCCTCCGCAGCTTCCAAGGGGCAGCATTCTCACCCTGCTTCCTGCTGTCTCTTTGCCCCGTTAATCATGTGTCAGCTGTTATTCTTCCTTAACTCCTAGAACAAGCCAAGCTCCTTCCTACCTCAAAGTTTCTGCTGTTTCCTTTCCCAGGAATGCTATTTCCCCTTGCTCCTCTTTTGGTTGGATCTAATGTATAGGACTTAATTTCAAGCTCTCCACCGGGGACTGCCTTCACTGATTCAAAGGAGTTAGAGTCCCCCAGCCCTGGCCACCACTGTTCTCTATGCAGTGTCTTATTAGTGTTCCTCACTGCTTGCAGTTATTCTGTTTGTTTTGTTGTTCTGCAACTGTCACAATATAAGCTACACAAAGGCTGAAACTATATCTGTCTTGTTGCTTTGGCCGCAGCATACAGATCAATAATTTTCCAGGTCTAGTGAATAACAGAGTGTATTTTTTGATAAATGAATTTAAATATACCCAGCTATACCAAGGTGTTTATTAAGCATAAAAACTAAGATACAAAACAGCATAAGACTTGTAATTCCAATTCTGTTTCTCTGAGAGTTTACACACACTCAACAAAGGATACACAACAAACCAGCACTGTGGTTGTCCTCAGGCTGGATACTGTGGGTCAAGAGAGGAAATGCAGACAGAATTTTTATTTTTAACTTTATAATCCTTTTTCCTATTTGGATTTTTTTCTTTTTTACCATGTGCCTACTTCTTTCATAATACTACTAAGAAGAAAATGCTTTCTCCATGTAGTCTTATTTTTTAAAGGGAATATTGGATACCAAAAAACTGGGAAGCATCTCAGGACGAAGGGCAGCCATTTAAGTGGAATAAATTTAGCAATTATCTTCCTCACCGTGCTGAGCACCCGTGGAAGCTTCCTCTAGCTCTGGTGCTGGCCTGCAGGCTGGGTCTTTACAGGTACAGCAGCTACTGGTACATGGGTAAGAGCTAGGACTCTGGACTCCAGAAGCACATGGTTTGAGTAGCTGCAAGACTTAAACTCATAAGTCTCAGTTTTCTTCATCTGCAAAATGGACTGAAAACAGCATTCCTATACCAGGGCGCTTGTGAAACTCAAATGCAAAGTGCTTAGCACAGTGTCTTGAACACAATCAGATGTCAGTAAGAGGTAGTTACGATTGCATTCTCTGGTGATACTCCTAAGCTTCCATTGCATCCCTGAGTTCAGATTTCTGCAGGTTAGAAAAGGAGCTATCATACTACAAGGTGGCAGGGTGGTGTTGCTTAGCCTGTTGTTCACTTTCCACATGTGTGGTCTCTAGTTAAATATGTGTAAAGTCTGCAAAGTACTTGCATATTTTACTGCATCCTCTCTTTATTTAAAAAAAAAAAATTTGGTGACCTTAACTTCTTTCTTTCTTTTTTTAAAAAAGATTCATTTATTTACTCAAGAGTCAGAGTTACAGAGAGAGAGCAAGACAGACACAGAGAGAAAGGTCTTCCATATGCTGGTTCACTCCCCAAATGGCCACAATGGACAGATCTGGGCCAATCCAAAATCAGGAGCCTGGAGTTTCTTCCAGGTCTCCCACGTGGGTGCAGGGGCCCAAGCACTTATACCATCTTCTACTGCTTTCCCAGGACATCAGCAGGGAGTTAGATTGGAAATGGAGCAGCCAAGACTAGAACTGGTGTCCATATAGTATGCTAGCGCTGCTGGCAGATGCTTAACCTACCAGCCCACAGCACCAGCCATCTCTTCATTTTTTTTTAAGTTGTGAGATGGAAAAATGAAAGTACTAATAGTAGTGATAAGAAGTATGCGTAAATCAAGCAAGCAAACAACACACAGAATGAGAAAATGTTGATAAGGGACTAGTATTCAGAATATATATTTCTCCACTTTGCGAAGGAGTTATAACTTGACAAACTGAGCAGACTGAAAATACCTTAAATTAAAAATGCATTTAAGGGGCTGATATTGTAGCATAGTGGGTTAAGCTGCTGGCAACACCAGATTCCTATAGGGGAGTTTCTGTCCTGGCTGCTCCACTTCTGACCCAGCTCCCTGCTAATGGCCTGGGAAAAGTGGTAGAAGATGGCCCCAAGTGTTTGAGGCCCCTGCCACCCACATGGTAGACCTCGATGAAGCTCCTGGCTCCTGGCTTTTGCCTGGTCCAGTGTAGCCATCTGGGAAGTGAACTAGTGGATGAAAGATCTATCTGTCTCTCCCTCTCTCTCTGTAACTCTATCAAAATAAATAAATAAATATTTTTAAAAATTAAGAAATGCGTTTAATATCCCCTAACCTATCCAACATCATAGCTGAGCAACACAGCGCCCTGTAGGGTATGGATCGTGAGCCCCTGTGATTGCAGGCCTGACATCGAGCTGCAGCTCACTGCTGCCACCCAGCATCACAAGAGAGTATTGTAATGCATATTGTTCAGGAAAAAAACCAAACTTCAAAATTTCTACTGATTGCATATGGCTTCTGCACCACTGCAGAGCTGAAAAATCATTAAGTTGAGCTATCATAGGCTGAGGACCAACTTCATACAAAGAACTCTTACAATTCATTAACAAAGAGACAATTTAATAAAAAAGTGGGCAAAGATTTTGAACAGACATTTCTAAACAAATAGCCAATAAGCCCATGAAAAGATGCTCAACATCACGAGTAAACAGAGAAATAAAAATAAAAATAATAATGCGATACTACTTCACACTTTCCAGGATGGCTATAACCCGTAATAGACAGACAGTAACAAGCGTTGATAAAGAGGTGGATAAATTCAAGTCCACATCCATTGCTGGTGCTGAAGCCACTTTGGAAAATAATTTAGCAATTCCTCAAAATTATACACTGAGAGTGAATATAATACTTAGCAATTCCAAGTATTCTCCCAAGAGGAATGAATCCATACATCCCCACAGACAATTGTATGTGAATTTTCTTAGTAGCATTATTCATAATAGTCAAAAGGTGGACACAACTGCCCATCAACTGATAAATGGATAAACAAGATGTCATTGATCTAGGTCATGGTATGTTAGTTGGCAATACAATGGAATGAAGAACTGACACATGCTGCAATATGGATGGACCTGAATGTATTGTGCTAAATAAGAGCATGCAGTCACAGAAGACCACATATTGTATGACTGTTGGTATAAAGAGTCCAGGAAAGGCAAATGCATTAGGACAGAAAGTAGAGTAGGTCCAGGAGCTGAAGGAATAGGAGGGGTAGAGTGGAAGTGACTATTACAGATACAGGGTTTCTTTTGGGGGGCACAAGAATAATCTGGAATTACTGGTGATGACTGTATAGCCTTGTAACCACACTGAAAGTGCTGAACTGTCCATTTTTAAAAATTTACCTATTTATTTATTTGAAAGTCAGAGAGACAAAAAGATAGAGGTCTTCCATCCACTGATTCACTTCCCAAATGCCTGCAAGTCAGGGTTAGGCCAGGCCAAAGTCAGAATTCAGGAATTCAATATGGGTCTCCCACATAGAAGGCGCAGACCCAAGTACATGAGCCATCAATCTTCTGCACCCCAGAGTAAGCATTAGCAGGAAGCTCGATCAGAAGTCAAGCAGCTGGTGCTTGAATCAAGTACTCTGATATGGGATGGGGGCAGCTCAAGTGGCATCTTCACTACGGCACCAGATGCCAGTCCCAAATTTTTAAATGGATGGATTATATAGTATGAGAATTATATCTCAATAAAGTTGTTTAAAAATGAATGTCTTATTACTTCTTGATGTAAAGGTAGAAATCATTCAATTTATTGAAAGGAAAACATTTTTAGCTTATTGGATGTTCTTAAGTGGTTGCTGGTCCTTTGATTTATCAAGGAAAATCATCAAATTGAAGCTATATATGTATTAGGAAGGATGGCAAAATATCATCATAGGTTGTGTCTAAGAATGCAGGTATAGTTGGAAATGTTTTTATTTATTTATTTTTAAAGGTTTATTTTATTTATTTGAAAGACAGAGTTACAGAAAGAGGTAGACAGAGAGAGGTCTTCCATCTACTGGTTCACTCCCCAGATGGCTGCAACAGCCAGAGCTGCGCCGATCCGAAGCCAGGAGCCAGGAGTTTATTCTGGATCTCCCATGTGGCTGCAGGGGTCCAAGGACCTGGGCCATCTTCTACTGATTTCTCAGGCCATAGCAGAGAGCTGGATCAAAAGAGGAGCAGCCGGGACTAGAACCGGCGCTCATATGGAATGCTGGCACTTCAGGTCAGGGCTTCAACCTGCTGTGCCACAGCACCGGCCCCAGTTGGAAATGTGATGCCATTTTTTGTTCCCAAGGAACAGATGTGCCTTTTTTTAAAAAAATAAAATAAAATCAATTTGTTCTTTTGACTTTTGTGCTTTTAACAGTGTTTACATTTTCCAAATTAAGTTATGAATGGAAGAAGGGGATTGTGTATGCTGTGTCATGGGAAATGCCCTCAGTCTGTTGGTCCTCTTCTCTTTCCATTTTTTAAAAATTTAATTATTTGATAAGCAGAGTTACAGAGAGAAGGAGAGACAGAAAGGTCTTCCATTCACTGGTTCACTCCCCAAATAGCTGCAACAGCTGGAACTGGGCTGATCTGAAGCCGGGAGCCAGGAGCTTCTTCTGAGTCTCCCATGAGGGTGCAGGTGCCCAAGGACTTGGGCCATCTTCTGCTTTCCCAGGCCTTAGCAGAAAGCTCAATCAGAAGAGGAGCAGCTAGGATTAGAACCGGTGCCCATACAGGATGCCATGCCACAGCTGGAGGCTTAGCCCACTGTGCTACAGCACTGGCCCCCTCTTTCCATTTCATTCATGTCAGTTTATCAAATAAATTTTCCCTGTGCAATACTTCAGCTGATACTAGAAGATGTCACATAATTATTTTACATAAGGGGAAATTCTAAAGCCCATGAAAAAAAAGAATAAGCCTTAGTTTACAGATGAGTCATTCGTAAGTCTGGGTGGAAAAGTGAGCCCTTGAAAGCTGTTTTATTTTGGTCATAACTAAATATGCAAATAAGAGTGATGTGAAGAATAGGATTACTGATAAATTCTACCAAACTAAAATTCCATTTGGTTTTCATTTGGTTGGTTCACCAGCAGCTCAACAGTTTCAGAGGTGCAAATCAGTTCTGCTAAGAGCTGGGGGGGGGGGGGATGGTGGCTGACACAGAGTTGGATTTGACCTCCTGAAGCCATGTGGAGCAGACTAACAGGGCAGAAGCAATCAAATGATTCTGATTACTTCTCTGGGTGCCAGTTCTCATCACAGGCAACGGAAGCCACAGATGTCCCTTACTCATCTTGGTATTTCCAGGGCCTAGGATAGAGGGCTGGGACTTCCTGCTATGGGCACAGAGCATGGGAACTGCCACGGACACAGTACAGGTTTCACTGCTGGTTAACTGACCAAGCCCTGGGATTCTGTGGATGGAGTTATGAAGAAACCACAGCAGGTTCATTCCCAGACCTGCACAAACCCAGAATTCAGGTGTCTGCTTCTTAGGCTGACTGACAGGCGACGGTGGTGGGGAGCTCAGCTCTCCACTCTGGCAAAGGCAGACCTGCCATCCCCACCCTCTGTCCCCAGGCACAGGCTGGCAGGAGATCATACGCCACTTCAATTCCAAGTAGCTCATGAACAAAGGCTGTGAAGTTGCTAAGAAACCTGCTTTGCTGAGGGTTCACCGTGTTTTTTGTTTCCATGGTGTTGTGTGTGACTGAGTGTGAGTGTGACTGCACAAAGGGCGCTGTCACTCTGCCAGTCTTGAACAGGTTCACCCCAGAAGGGAGAAAATGCTGACTGTCCCAGGAGGCACCATGGGCCCTCGGTGTCCCCAGTTGAGCAGCCTAGGCATGGAAGATAAACAAAAGAGCAGTCAGCTGCCCAAGCAAGGCTAGAGGCTGGCAGAGCTGTGAGCAGCTGCAGAAAGGAGGCCTTGGTTGTTGAATGTTGGATCCAATTATAGCAAAAGCCCAGAAGCCCTGGGGTGGGAGACAATAACAGAACTGGGGTGGGGTGCAGGTCCCACCTCCGTCCTCACCCCTGTGCTGAGCTTGATAAATACATCCTCAACAAGGCTAGAGCCGTTACAAAACAAAAGCTGTGAGATCTGTAGAACTGTGAATCCACGTGGGCCTAATCTGGTCATCCTTCTCCCTGCTCTGGTATGGGGATTCTGAGGCCCCCGGAAGGGAAGCTACTTTCTGAAAGGCACACGGCATCTCTGGAACGCAGGAGCACTGCCTGTCAGAAGAAGGTCTGCAGGCTGGGAGTGCAGGGGACAAAGGCCTGCAGTGTATCGGAAACCAGGTTACTCGTCCACTGATGCATCCCTTAAACATTCAGTGAGCCCTTCCGAAGTTCAGGAGCCCAAGTCCTAATCACAGCCAAACACAGAGAAAAAAAGAACCAGAACTTTTGAGCAAACTGTCAGCTTCTCCGCGTTTGTTTCCCAGAAATCATGCCAACAACACAACAATGATCTCACTCTGTTAGGCTGAGCATCTAAGACACCCGGGATTCTACTCGCACTTGCAGACTGGCAGGAAGTGGGTGTTGAAATGGAGGAGAGAGGCCATCTGCCCCATCCCCACCCTCCTACTGCTCCAGGGAGGAAGGACATTTCCTCCCCAGGGTCAGTGTCCTTGAGGAGACACCAGAGGGCTGGCTGCACAGGGCTTGTTTCCTACCTTGCAGGCCCAGGGGCCTCCTATGTGTCCAGCATTTGAAACAAGTCACTGCCTGCTTCCAGAGGTCAGTCAAGGGCACATCTGATGTTCTCATCTGAAACCCTCTCAACGTTCTTATTGCTCTTCAAATGAAGATCAGAGACTGCCTATCAAGGCCATGAGGCCCCTTACAGTCTGGTTTCTGCCTCCTGTTTCCTTCTTGTTCTCTCTCCTACTTGCTGCTCCAGCTCCCCGACCTTCATCCCCTCATACCCCCTCCATAGGGTCTTTGCACATGCTGCCCCTACACCCAAATAGTCAGTCTCCCCTTCCCCTTCTCCTTTTCCAAGTAAGAGTTCAATCTTTTTTTTTTTTTAAGAAATAAGCGAGGTTTTAAAAAGTATATTCATTTTTATTTATTTGAAAGGCAGAGCACCCGAGATAGTCCCCGGATGCCCACAAACAGCCAGAGCTGGGCCAGGCTGAAGCCAGGAGACAGACACCCATGTAGGTTTCTGACATGGGTGTCAGGGACCCAAATACTTGAGCCATCATCTGTTGCCTCTCAGCGTGTGCTAAATCAGAAAGGGAGAAGCTGGCACTTGAACCCAGGCACACTGATACGGGATGTGGGCGTCCCAAGTGGCAGCGTAACCTCTGAGCCACAAGGCCTGTCCAAAAAGACTTATTAAACAAAAACAACAAAGGAAATTACAAAAGAAAATAGTGGTACATGTGGCCACATAAAAAATTTATGTGCAAAATAAAATGCAATTATAGGCCAAAGTTTTAACGTTTACATAGAACGAAACAATGAAAGAACTAGGACTTAGAAAAGAATACACACACACATAGACATGCACACAGATAGATACAATCAGTAAGCGAGCTAGTGCTGAGCACAGATGCATTCCACCTATACTGACAGGGACAACAGTCTGTCTTTACCATCTCACCCTAGATGCCCTCTTCAGCCCTGAGTGATAACTGTGTAAAAACTCACGTACCATAAAACTTCTTTAAAGTGTACAACTCAGGGGTTTGTAGTATGTTCACAGACTGTATAGCCACCAGCACCTCCTAATTCCAGAACATTTTCATCACCCCCAAAAGAAACCCCATTCATAGAAGCAGCAACTTCCCATTCCCTCTTCTTTGCCCTGATGACCACCAATCTCCTTTGTCTCTATGGATTTGCCTATTTCAGACATTTCACATCTGAGGCCTTTTGTGTCTGGCTGTTTTCACTTAGCATATTTTCAAGGTTCATTCATGCTGTAGCATATATCAGTAATTTATTCCCTTCTATGGCTGAACAATATTCCATAAAATGGATGAATGCCATTTATTTGTATGTTCAAGCTTACATTTCCCTAACGACTAATGATGCTGATATCTTTTTATGTGCTATTTATGTTCCATGGCTATTTATATTTATATATTTTCTTTAAATAATGTTTGGGGCTGGCGCTGTGGTGCAGTGGGTTAAAATCCTGGCCTGCAGTACCAACATCCCATATGGGCACCAGTTCAAGTTCCGCTGCTCTACTTCCAATTCAGCTCCCTGCTAATGCACCTGGGAAAGCAGCAGAGGACGGCCCAAGTTCTTGGGCCCTTGCACCCACATGGGATACCCAGAAGAAGCTCCTTGCTTCAGATCAGCTCAGCTCCAGCTGTTGCGGCCATTTGGGGAGTGAACAAGTGGATGGAAGACCTCTCTCTACCTCTCTTTGTAACTCTTTTAAATAAATAAAATAAATCTTTAAAAAATATATAAAAAGTTCAAATCTTTGCCCATATTTTAGGAAAACATTTTTTTATTAAATAATTATTTATTTGAAAGGCAGAGTTAGAGAGAGAGAGAGAGAGAGAGAGAGAGAGAATCTTTCATCTGCTGGTTCACTCCTCAAATGGCTGCAATGGCCAGGGCCAGGACAGGCCAAAGCCAGGAGTCCAGAACTGCACTGGGGTCTCCCACAAGGGTGGCAGAGGCCTCCCAGGGTGCACATTAGCAGGAAGCTGGCATTACAAGCAGAGCCAGGACTTAAACCCAGGTACTCCAATATGGGATGCAGGCATCCCAAGTAGCATCTTAACTGCCATGAAAAATGTCCACTTATGCAATTTACATCTTGTTTGAACACATGTGGTTTGGCTTACTATCAACTCCATTTCAGTAGTATACAGCAACTTTGGCCCTTCTTAGTTCTGCTCCTCCCCTCCTTTGGCCTGTATTGTCCTAAGAATCACATCCTTCCTTATACATTGCACATGCACCAACATACTTAGACTTACTGATTTATGTGGTTTTAAGTCAGACAGGAGGGAAAAGTTACAAAGCCCCACTTATACTGTCTTCTTTATGAGTACTTACCTACTATTTATACTGACCAGTGCTTTTTTTTTTTATTTTAAAGATTTTATTTATTTATTTGAGAGAGAGAGCTACAGATACAGAGAGGGAGAGAGAGAGAGAGAGAGAGAGAAATGTCTTCCATGCTGGTTCACTCCCCAAATGGCTGCAAAGGAAGGAAATGGGCCGATCTGAAGCCGGGATGCAGGAGCCTCCTCCGAGTCTCCCATGTGGGTACAGGGGCCCAAGCACTTCAGCCACCCTCCACCCACCTCCACCCAGGTGATAGCAGAGAGCTGGACCAGAAGAGCAGCCAGGAGTCAAACTGGGGCTCACAGGGGCCCATAGATGCTGGTGCACCCACCACATCACAGCGCCAGTCCCAGACCAGTGCTCTTCATTTGTTCATGAGGATTTGAATAACTGAGATCAGCCAATGGGAGGTAGTGTCAGGTGACCACAAGGTAGATTAAAAAAAAGTGGGCAGAGTTTGTGTTCCTCCCAGTCCCTCCCTGTTTCAGCTGTAGCTCAGGAAGCACTTCTCCCTAGCTACATTCAGCCTTTTCTGGATTCCACTGACACTTGCTTCTTGCCTCTGCAGGCTTAGCAGTGCTAACCCTTTATGCTAGGCCGTAGGTTCCTGTGCCTTCAGCATGTTTAACTCTGCCCACACTCCTTAAACAGTCCTTTTATTGTACTTTCACTGTAAGCCTGGCAGTGGCTGTTTCATGCCAAGACCATGGCTGATTCAGCATGCTCCAAAGACCAAGTTTCATGACACAGTCCCCCACACACTTGCCCTTTGTAGAATTTACCACATTCTTAACCGCACCCTCATCTTCATGATCATCTGATGAAGGTCTTTCTCTAGGCCCAAGCCAGGAGGGCGGCGCACATGTCTGTCCTGGCTCATCCTTGCGCCATATTTTCATTTCTAGCATACAGTAGGTAGTTTCTGATACATTTTTATGCAACAAATATAGCTAATATTTTTGGGCTAAATCTATTTCACAGAAGTACAAAGAGCTTTAGAAATGGAATCCTTCCCCATGTCTACAAGGCTATGAGATTGTACGAGGATAACATGGGAGCAGGGACACTGGGAACACGGGCTGTGGCACTCACCACTAAATCATTTTGGGTCAGGGGCTTCCCAGAGCTTCACTTTTTTAATATATGAAATTAAGAGTTTGGAATAGTAGTCAGAGGCATCGTGAACCTGAAAGAAATTGTTCTGAGGCTCAAACCTGTGACTTGGGCAGGATTTCTCCTTTTCTCCCATTCACCGTTCTCCAATCCAGGATCCATAGTGCCCCCTGGTGGGCCCCAAGAGATAGCACTGGCGTCATGCTCACGGTCACCCACAGAGGCCACCAAGACTTAACTGCAGAATCACAAGTGGAGCTGGAAATGACATAACAGGCCTAGGTGGACCAGGGTTAGCACCATGTCTCAGTGAATTTTTTTGCAGAGCTGGACTTGCCAGGGGGGGATCTTTCTACACATGGTGTTAGACAAAGCTAGTAGCCAACATTATCAAAATGTTCCCATAAGCAAGTACTTGTGGCTAACGGGAGAGCATCAGAGGGAGCTAAGTTTGTTTCATGTTGTCACTGCCTGCCTACAGTCCTTCACTCCAGGGTGCAGTCTGGAAGACCCTTTGTGGGCTGCCTCACCTAACTCACTTACCTCCTGCTCCAACGCACCGAGGTAGGAGTTTCTTCCCACCGCAGAGCCTTAGTATCAGCTGCCCCCTCTGCCTGGAAGTCTCGTCCCTCAAATGGCCTATTGGTTCATCCCTCACGTCTCTTCTCTCCCATAGAGAGGCATGCCCTGGCCGTCCTCACTAACGTTGGTTCCCACCCCCGGCCTTCAAATATCATTTTCTATCCCTCAAGGCCTCACTGGCCTCTGAAATCATCACAGTGGGTAGCTAAGGCCTGCCTCTCTCCCTCTGGAGCAATGGCTGCTGGGAATTTGTTCAGTACCCCATGAGTGCCTGGATATTGACTAGGTACTCAGTGAAGAGGGGAGGGATGACAGACGGGAGAACACCACACACAAGGAATAAGGCAGAGAGCACTTTAGACAAAGTCTGGAGGTTTACTCAACAACAGTCACAGTCACAACTGTACATGGTACGTCAGTTCTTCACAAAGGCTCACTTTTCCAGGCAGGAGGAGAGAGGTTGGTGGTCTTGCGCTTTCTCTACAGAGTCTCAGTCTGACTTCTCTACGGAAGTCCACATATTCTGCCTGCTACCCCTTGGGGAACCCACTCTCCAAGCCAGTAACAGAGCAGGGCCCAGCCCTGTTGTCAGGCACAAACGAATGAAAGCTGTTTAGGAAGGGGATGTTAGGATGACCTTGTCACTTATTTCGCAGGCCCACCTCTCACCCCAGAGGTGGCTGTGAGCCTTGGCTCAAGATCAAGCTTGAGCTAAAATATTTTTTAGATCATCATTCGAAAGCAGAAAAGAATTCTAGAACAGAATTGCACTTCTTGCCCTTTTCCCCACACTTATATTCAGAAAACATTAAAAATGCATTGCCTCCTAGGAAGTAGAAAAGATCACCCAATCCGTACAAACAAGGTGTCGCTGAAGCAAGGAATCTGGACTTCTCAGTTACTACTGGAAAGGGCTCGGCCGCTTTGTTCAGACTCCAGAGACTAGGAAGATGAGACGCACAGAAAGAAATGTGTGGAGCCATTTTTGAGGATGTCACTTAATTTTTAAGGAGAAAAAGGAATTCAACCAGTAGGAAGTTCGAAAAGGGCGTGGGAATGTGGACTTGGATATCCACATGCTACATCTTCAGCCCAAACTGCTCTTTCCTCCCTGGCCCTAATGTCACAGCGCTACACTCTTCCTCTGCACCCTATCTGGTTCTGGGTGATTTCTTCCTAAAGGGAAGTTCCTAGGATGTTTTCAGAGGTGAACGATCCAGGGAGGAGCACATGATGGAAGGGCTTTCACACGAGGGCCTACAGATTCAGCCGCCACCGTAGGCCTTGTACTTACAGCCAAGGTGCTGTTCGCATTTCGAAATGTTTCTGAAGTCTTCCTTTGGAAGGACGGCTGGTAGGCCACACGGCCAGGGCACTTCGCTGCCATCCGCTTGCTTGTGAGCTGGTCCTCAGGTGAGGATACAAGGCCCACTTTCCCAGCCAGGACTTGGCTGACAATGTCTCCACAGGCTCCTGGCTGAGTTTTGTGGAGCCTCAGCTGGGGATGTGAGCAGACACCTGAACCCTCAACACAAGCGGTTTTCAAAAATAAGTCCTAAACAACGAGTGGGTTAGCACTGGAAATTAGTTGGTCACTGTCACTGAACTGAGAAAATTCTGTCTTTCCTTTCCACATTACATAGTCAGCTCCCAGGACCCACTGTGGTGGGATCAGTCATGACAAATGCCAGGGTGCTCAGAGGACCCACCCTTCCCCATTGAGGATGTGAGGTCAGCCTGGGAAGGGGGAACTGAAGGAGAGGAAAAAGGGAAGCTGCATCCCACAGGAACCCTGGTCTTGCCAGAGCCCTTCCACCCACGAAGGGGAATCTAGCCAGTGCTCTGCACTCCTGAATCCCAATGCAGAGGGACAAACCAATCCCTCTGTCTAGGGGTTGGGGTAGGGTATGGCAACCACGGCCCTCAAACAGGGCCCAGTGAGGTAATGCAGGGCCTGCGCTCAGGGACCACCAAGGCCCCCCGAGCAGGAACGAGTTGCCCAGCAGCCCTTTAACTGGGAGTGCTACTTGCGCTGATGGAACAACTCGGACCCAGTGCGGGCATCTCAGCCTCAGCTCTTGCTCCAGGCCACCATCTCCCGCTTGAAATCAGACATTAAGAAACACATTCATCCAACAGGAACCACACACACTACCAACAATGCTTCCCTCTCCGACCCCTGCCCTTTTACGTCTTCTAGCAAAGGCACTAAGAAATGGTTCAAGTTTAGGGATTTGCTGTACATTTGCATTTTTTTTCTTTTTTAAAAGGCACAGTTTTTATTCGAATGACGCTGTGTTGCTCTCGGATGATGACTCTTAATTCATCTCCCTGAAGTGCAACACTCTTGCTACCCTAGATTTCAGAAGCAGCCTTGTCTTTTGACCCCTTTCTGTAGAGGGCCGCTTGTAAAGACAGGGCACTCACTTGGGAAAGGGCACGAGGAACCGGCCGGCAAGCCTCACGAACACGCGGCCTCCTCTCCTGGACACAGCCGTCCAGAGCAGGGCTGTGCTGGGGGCAGAAGTGGAAGCCATCCTTTGCCAGCCTAACGTTCAATTTGGTGGGGTATTACCACCCCTCTCTCCCCGATTATGGTCAGCCTCGAGATTTGCCAGCATCTCAAAGGCAGGTTCGTGGCTCTGTTCCCAGATTTGTATTATTTAATTGGTAAATGATGCAATCAAGAGATCCGGCTCTAACTGGAATAGTGATTTCAAGTACTTTCTGGGCTAACCGGCAGAAGCCATAGGTTGTGGAACGTGATTTCCATTTCTGAATCAGGGTGCGGCAGGTTGGTTACAGAAATGCTTCCTATTACTTTGGGAACCCCTTGGGAGTCTGATACGTAATTAATAAAGCAAAAGGTCAATGTGAAGGGCTGGCATGGAGCTGGGCACAGATAGGGCCATAGGACACAGGGTTCTTTTCTCCACTGCAAAGGAGACTGCAGCTGCGACGATGGTGGGAAGTTCCAGGTCTTCAGGTGTTGCCTGAGGACCTTGCTGTATGGAAGCTTCTGGAGGGAGCTGATGGACACAGGTCCTCGTGCTTCCTCCCTTAGGCACCAACCTTGGATTTCACAGATGCCTCTAGGCTGGGGGTTACCTTGACTGTATTATACCTGTCTGGTTGATTTTTTAATAGCATTCTGGAAATCCATACTGGAGGCTACAACACCAGAAGCCTACGTAGCAACTAGTTTGCGAATGAACTCTAGAGTCCTTTAAAAACTCAGGAGTTCTATAGGAGAACGAGAACCACGACGAGGTGAGAGGCTGGGCATCTGGCCCGCAGCTGATCCTGGGGGCTTCCAGATTCTGTGAGGTAAAGCACCTCCCTTCCTCTCTTGAGGCTGCCCAGCACGGAGAGAGGGCAACGGAAGCAGGGACCGGGGAACCTCAGCCGGCATTTCTAGGCAGGTCTCCTACTCGTCCTTTCCCGTGGGCCCACGGCCATCTGAATCACAGCCCCGGAAAGCTGGTGGCTCGGCTGCCCTCGTGCCTGGGAAGTACTACAACGAGCACTTCCAGCACTCAGAGAGCAGAGGGAGAACCTCTTGTGTGTCCATGGCTGCAAAGGAGTTTCTGGGGCCTCTCGTCTGACCCCATGCCTGGTAGCTGGCCGGCATTCAGCATGGAGCACTCTGAGGGCCCTGGATTTGGCCTTTGAGCCAATTGCCTGGAGCTGAGACACAGAACAGATGCTGATCAGTCACTGCTGTCCCTGTAAGACAGGCAGAAACTGAAGGACCCCAAGGAGGACTTCTTTCCCTTTTGCTGCAAAAGGGTGACATCGGTGCTAAAAGCTGCCCCAAATAGGCAGATATCGCCTTTCTAAAGCACCGTCATGTATGAGAGCTGCTCCAGGCCTGGGCAACCCTGTAGGCCTTATTTCTGGGTGGCCTCGGGCTGCCTGGCATTGTCATGCACAGTGCTCCAGGGGACATGGTTACAAAGTCACACAGGCCCTCCTGCTTTTCCATGGTGCCAGCAGGGATTAAAGCAGGCTCTGCTTTCCTGTGGGGCCGCTTGTGGAGGCTGCCCCCCACCCTGCCCTCACGACTGAGGGGATCAGGGACCAAGCAGACCCCTTGCTCCAGCTTCCAAAGCCCTCTTTGCCTTGAATCGTTTGGCCAGCACCTGATACACCATGGTACCCACGGAGGCTCTGCCTGCCTCAGGAGAGGCAGGTGCAGCGAGGGGACCCTGCTGGGCCTGCCAAGGGGATGTGAGGGCTCAGTTTCTATTGAATTTCTCCAAGACCGTGGAGTTGGTGTGTTCAAACAGCCACTGCTGGGTAAGTGAGGCAGGGTTGCATGTGTTCATGAAGATCCTGTGGTCACTTTCGCTGCAGTCCATGCAGCTGCCGCTGACAGGGTGGTACAGGGTCTTGTCCTACAAAACAGGGAGGGAATCAGCCAGCCAGCGCCGCAGAACACAAGCAGCAGCAGCAGCAGGAATGAGGTCGTGAGGAAGGGACTGGCTAGCTGCTCACAGACCTGTTCGCTGTTTTCCTGGCGCACGGCCAGACATCATGCGGCCTCCCTTGCAGTGGTGTTGCCATGTGACAGGGTTCTAGCTGCTGGGATGTGACAGGACCAATGCCTGCCGCTTCCAGGGCCCTGATACTGCCCACTGAGCCAAATTTCACTGGTCTTCGTGGTGTCTGTGTGTTTCTTTTCTTTTTAAACAGACTCAGTTACCAACATTTAAGATTTGGGGATTTCATGTAAATGTCTGGATTTCTAGCTTCTGTTGAATCAAGTGGAAAACTGGGCACAGCACATTTGTGGAGTAACTGAGTGAGTGGGGGTAGCCTATGTCACTTAAAAAGGAAACACACCCCAAGCAGGTTGCAAAGCCGCCCCAGCCCCCATTTGGTCTTACTGTGCGGTACTTCCACAGCTGGTTGCCCTTCATGCTGTGGCAGTCGTAGAGGGTGACAGGGCTGGTGTGGGAGATGGCGTCAAAGCAGAATTTCTTGGTGTGCTGGGGATCTCCAGGCCGGATGTCCTCTCGCCAAGTGAAGGTGAACACCTGTACACACGGGGACACTGTGATAGGGATTCCTTCCTTCCTTCCTCCCTCCCTCTCTCCCTCTCTCCCTCCCTTTTTTAAAAATTTATTTCAAAGGTAGAAAGACAGAGAGAGAGAGTGAGAGATCTCCCATCTACTGGTTCACTCTCCAAATGCCTACCACAGCTGGGGCTGGGCCAGGTGGCAGGGACCCAAGTACTTGAGCCATCATCTGCTGTCTCCCAGGATGAGCATTAGCAAGAAATAGAAACGGAACCACAACTCGAACCCAAGCACTCTGATATGGGATGAAGGTTATCTCAAAAGTGGCATCTTAACCTCTGTGCCAAATGCTTGTGTCCTTTTTCCTCCACTTTTTTAAGTTATGGAAAATTTTAAACACAGAAGTCCAAAAAGAGTACATAAAGAATCTTCATAAAGTTAATGGAAAAGATTATTTTTAAATTCCATTTTCCCATGAACCCTTTGAAGTACTCTCATACTGACCATACTTCATGCTCTAATCACACAGCTTCAAATGTTACCAACTCACAGCCAGGTTGTTATAACTCTATCCACTCCAACTTCCCTACTCCTATATTATATGGAGGCAAATCCCAGATGTCATATCATGTTGGATATAAATATGCAGTCAGTACCATTAAGAACAATTAACAGTTACTACAAAGTCCTCAGTGTTGTCAAATACCCAGAGTTCAAGTGTTTCTGGATTGCCTTATCAATATCTTTTCACAGTTAGTCTGTTTGAATCAGGATCCAAACTTAGTGCATTTGGTTGATAAGCTTTTTTCTTTCTAGTAGCTTTGTTGAAGGATAACTGGCATACAATAAAGTGAACACTTTTCAAGTGTACAACTGGATATTTTTGACATGTTTTTACCCATGAAATCATCACCCCCAGAGTGTCCTCAAGCTCTTTATAATCTCTTCCTCCTGTCCCCCACCCTCCATATCCCTAGGCAACCACTCATCTGCTTTCTTCTACCAGAGATTAGATCGCAGTTTCTAGAATTTCATATAAAAGGAATCATACAATAGTTGGCATTTGGGGGCTGGCACCATGGCTCATTTGGCTAATCCTCTGCCTGTGGTGCCAGCATCCTATATGGGTGCCAGGTTCTAGTCCCAGTTGCTCCTCCTCCAGTCCAGCTCTCTGCTGTGGCCTGCGAGGGCACTGGAGGATGGCCCAGGTGCTTGGGCCCTGCACCTGCATGGGAGACCAGGAGAAGCACCTGGCTCCTGACTTTGGATCAGTGCGGTGCGCCGGCCACGGCGGCCATTGTGGGGGTGAACCAACAGAAAGAAGACCTTTCTCTCTGTCTCTCTCTCTCTCACTGTCTATAACTCTACCTGTCAAAAAAATAATAAAAATTAAAAAAAAATATATAAAGTAGTTGGCATTTGGTGCAACAGTTAATAACCACTTGGGACACCTGCAGCCTATGTCAAAGTGCCCAGGTTCAAGTCCCAGCTCTGTTTCCTATGCAGCTTCCTGTTAATGCAGACTGTGGGAGGCAGCAGATGCTGGCCCAAGCACCTGGGTCCTTACCATCCATGTGAGAGCTCCGCATGGATTTGCTCTTGGTTTCAACCTGGCCCAGCCTGGCTGTTGCAGGCACTTGAGGAGTGAACCAGTGGATGGTTCTGTCTGTCTCTCTGCCTTTCAAATAAGTATTTAAGTAAACAAATCAATACAATGAGTCATCTAGCACAGGTTCTCTCTTGTCTGCTTTCTTGCACGCAGCATAATTCTGCTGCTATTCACCCATATTACAACAGCTTTTACCAGTAGTTCCTTCCTTGTGGCTGCTGAGTTCTGTTTCACTGTAAAGTATCTCATATACCTGTTCTTGGTCATCTGCCCTGTCTCCAGTTTTTGGCTGTTACAAAGAAAGCTGCTACAAACATTGTGAACAAGTGTTTGTATGTACACATTTTTTTTTTCTCTTGGACAAGTACCTAGGAGTGGAATGGTTCACAGGGTATATCAATGCTTAACTATCTATGAAACTGCCAAATGATTTCCAAGGTGGTGGTAGTCTTATCTTTTATGTTCCCACCAGCAATGTATAAACATATTTGAAAATCTTCATAGGCAGTGTACACTGTGAAAACACGAGGCCCACGTTTAAAAATGTTTTGCCCCCAAATAAGCTTTTCCATTCTGTTTTTCCGCATGAACTTTTGGAAGTACCCTCATACAGTTCCAGTTCACCCACATCCTTGCCTTCCTTTGGCCAGTCTTTTTAATACATGTGTGGTAGCATCTGCTTCCACTTCTAATTTCCAGTTCTCTAACAACTAATGCCATTAGTATGTTTAATATATATTTTTTAAAGACTTAGTTTATTTATTTCAACAGCAAAGTGACAGAAGGAGAGACACACACAGAGAAAGAGACCTTCAATCTGCTAGTTCACTCCCCAAATGGTAAAAGCAACCAGGTGTGGGCCAGGCCAAAGCCAAGAGCCTGGAACTCCATTTGGGCTTCCCATGTAGGGAGTCATGCACTTGGGTCATCTGCTGCTGCTTTCTCAGGGGTGTTGGCAGGGAGCTGGATCAGAAGTGGATCAGCTAGGACACACACTGGTGCCCAAAATGAGATGCTGGTGTTGGGGGCAGTAGCTCAACCCACGATGCTGGCCTCCTAAACATTTTTTTTTTTTATATTTGAGTTTTGAGAGTGGATACAACTTGTCACCAGATATATACTTTACAAACACTTTCTTCCAGTCTATGGCTTGGCTTTTTATTTTCTCAACAATATCTTTTAAAGAATAGCAGTTTTTTCATTTTGAAGTCCAGCTTATCAATTTTTTTCTTTTGTGGACTGTGTTTTTGTGATTCTAACTAGGAACTTACTGCTCAACCTAGGGTTACAAATATCTTTGCTGATGTTCTCTTCAAAAAGCTTTTTACCTTGAGGTTTTATGTTAGTTAGATCTATGACATGGTTTGAGCTAATTTTTGTATTTGCTATAAGATGTGCATTTTTTTTTTTTGCATATGGATATTACATTGTTCCAGCATCATTTGTTGAAAAGACCATTTCTTCACTGAACTGCTTTTATACCTCTGTCAAAAATCAGTTGTCTTGGAGCTGGTGCTGTGGCACAGCAGGTAAAGCTGCCGCCTTCAGTGCTAGAATCCCATATGGGTGCTGGTTCTAGTCCCGACTACTCCACTTCCGATCCAGCTTTCTGCTATAGTCTGGGAAAGCAGTAGAAGATGGCCCAAGTCCTTGGGCACCTGTACTTGCATGGGAGACCTGGAAGAAACTCCTGGCTCCTGTCCCAGCTCCAGACATCGTGGCCATTTGGGAAGAGAACCAGCAGATGAAGACCTCTCTCTTTTTGACTTTCAAATAAACAAATAAATCTTTAAAAAAAAAAAACAGTTATCTTAATATGCTTATATGCATGGGTTTATTTCTAGCTTCTACTTTGTCCCATTGATCTTTATGGCAGTACCTTGTTGTCTTTTTTTTTTTTTTAAGATTTATTTATTTATTTGAAACTCAGAGTTATACACAGAGAGGAGAGGCAGAGAGAGAGAGAGGTCTTCCATCCACTAGTTCACTCCCCAACTGGCTGCAATGGCTGGAGCTGTGCCGATCCGAAGCCAGGAACCAGGAGCTTCCTCTGGGTCTCCCATACGGGTGCAGGGGCCCAAGGATCTGGGCCATCTTTTACTGCTTTCCCTGACTAGAGCAGAGAGCTGGATTGGAAGTGGAGTAGCCAGGACTTGAACCAATGCCCACATGGGATGCCAGCACTGCAGGCAGCAGCTTTACCTGCTACGCCACAGTGCTGGCTCTACCATGTTGTCTTGATAACTTGCTTTATGCCTTGAAATGACACAGTGTTAGTTCTTTAATGCTGTACTTCTTTTTGAAAGCTGTTTTGGATGTTTTAAGTCCTGTGCACTCATTTCTATATACATTTTAAGATCAGGTTTTCAATTTTTAGAAAAAAGCCTGTTGGGGCCAGTGCTGTGGTGTAGTGAGTAAAGCTGCCTGCAGTACTGGCATCCCATCTGGGTGCCAGTTCAAATCCAGACTGCTCCACTTCCGATCCAGCTCTCTGCTATGGCCTGGGAAAGCAGAAGAAGATGGCTCAAGTCCTTGGGCCCCTGCACCAGCATAGGAAGACCTGGAGGATGCTCCTGGCTTCGGATTGGCGCAGCTCCGACCGTTGTGGCCAATTGGGGAGTGTACCAGTGGATGGAAGACCTCACTCTCTCTTTGCCTCTCCTCCTCTGTCTGTGTAACTCTTTCTCTTTCTTTTTTTTAAAGATTTATTTATTTTAATTGGAAGTCAGTGTTACACAGAGAGAGAGAGGGAGAGGGAGAGGGAGAGGGAGAGGGAGAGAGAGAGAGAGGTCTTCCGTCCGCTGGTCCGCTGGTTCACTCCCCAGTTGGCCGCAACGGCCGGAGCTGCACCGATCTAAAGTCAGGAGCCAGGAGCTTCCTCTGGGTCTCCCACATGGGTGAAGGGGGCCCAAGGACTTGGTCCATCTTCTATTGCTTTCCCAGGCCACAGCAGAGAGCTGGATAAGAAGTGGAGCAGCCAGGACTTGAACTGGCACCCATATGGGACGCCAGCACTGCCGGTGGCGGCTTTACCCACTATGCCACAGCACTGGCCACTGCATACAATTTTTGCATTTATGTTCCTGAGATGTTGGTCTGTGGTTGGTCTTACAATGTCTTAGTTTGGTTTTGGTATTAAAGTAATGCCAGCTTCAAAATGGGCTGGCAAGTACTCCTTCTTTTCCTGGAAGGGTTTTTGTAGAACTGGTAACTTCTTTTCTATAGATGTTTGGTATAATTCACCATTGAGGACATCTGGACCTGGGCTTGTCTTTGTGGGGAAATTTTAATGACAATGTTCACTTCTTTAACAGAAGGATGGTGCCTTCCACTTTGGCTAGTGAGAACGGGCACTATTCCTGGCCCTGTGTGGGCTCCAGGCACTCTTCCCTCTAAGCCTCTTGGGTGGCTCTTTCTTTAGCTCCATGAAGTGTCCTCACATGCATGTACTTAGCTGAATATTTAAGGCGAGCCCTATATAAATCTCAGAAACTCTCTCTGCCTAGGTCTCTCCCCTCCCATATTCTGTTTTTGAATTCTAGCCACCTTGGTCTCCTGTACTCTTGGCTCTGTCTGCAATTCAGGGAGTCTGCCTGGCTCCATCTGGGTTCTCTCCCCCTGACCCAGGACTGCAAGTTCCTGAAGGACAGAGGCTGGGACCCTCACAGGGCTCACCTCACTGGTGTCCCATCTGTCAAGGATTACTAGTCTTCAAGGGCTGACGTTGCATTGTAGCACAGTGGGTTAAGCCCCCACTGGCAATGCTGGCATCCCTATCAGAGTGCAGGTTCGAGTCCTGGCTGCTCCACTTATGATCTAGTTCCCTGTTAACACACCTGAGAAGGCAGTGGAAGACAGCCCACGTGCTTGGGTTCCTGCACCCACATGGAAGACCCAGAAGTTCCTGTCTTCAGCCAGGACCAGCCATGGATGCTGTGGCCATCTGAGGGAGTGAACCAGTAGATGGAGGATCTCTCTCTTTCTCCCTCTCTGTAGTTCTGCCTTTTGAATAAATAAATAAATAAATTTTTAAAATTGAAGAGTCCTGTCGTTTTGCATCTTTTGCCCATGTTTTCATTGTTTTGGGCAGGAGGCTATGTTCAGTCCCTGTTACTCCTCCTTGGCCAAAGTGGGGACCGTGGTGGGGATGGCAGCCGCTGCTTCCTGTTTATTTCCCAGGCCTTCTCCAGCTCAGGAGCTGCCTTTGAGACTCTCATTTCTGCCTCTGCAGGGCTGGGCAACTTTTTTCCTGCCAACGGCCGAGCGGGTATTTCTGACATCATTTGCAGGCCATGCAGATCTCACTGGGGTAATGGGGCTGTCACGCTTCCCTTCTCAGCAGGTGGAGGCTGGCGTAGCCACCCACGCAGGCACCCTGCTTTGCTTGTTTGAGCGAGTCCACAGGCACGAACGTGCACTCTCTGCCACACAGTGAGGCTCCCTGGGCAGCTTCTGTTCAGGGGTCTCTCGCAGCTGCAGGTTAGGGTGGCACCGGGGAGCGGAACTCTGATGAGCCACTCCTGGAATTATCAGGAAGGCTGCAGCAGAGGGGCAGGCATTCTGGGGGAGGGGAGGCAAATACCAGCAGGGCGGGTGTGGAGCCGGCCAGGTGGTGGCGGCAGCTGTTCTCGGTGTGTGTACTGTATGTGCCTTTCTTCTGAGTCCTGCGATGCGGGGAACCCGTGCTATCAGACACATCAGACTTCTAAAGTGCCAGAAAATCCACAGTAAGACGAAAAATGTATCCTCAGACCCAGAGTCAGAGATGCTAAGCTATTCAAGAGTGTGGTTAACTGTGTGGAGGAGAGGACGCCAGAAAGCTGCAGGCAACTGCCTGGGAGAGGCGGATCTTCCCGCCAGGCTGCAACTTCCACTCTGCGTTTTTCTGAAAACATCCCTCAGGGATGAGGGATAGCCCTCTCCCACCTTCCTGCCTATCCTCTGGGTGACCACGAGTGGGCACAAGCCCCAGACCCCACCCACACGAGGACGTCCTCACCTTCTGAATCGTGAGAGCCCCACGTCTTTTTCAGAACATTCAGAAGGGGACGTGCCTACCCACTGCGGGCTGCTGGTGGCCATGTGAGGAGAGCCAGGTTAAGAAGGCAGTCTGGGGCTGGCGCTGTGGTGTAGCAGGTAAAGCCACTGTCTGCAGTGCCGGCATCCCATATGGGTGCCGGTTCATGTCGGGCTGCTCCACTTTTGATCCAGTTCTCTGCTATGGCCTAGGAAAGCAGTAGAAGATGGCCCAAGTCCTTGGGCCCCTGTACCCACGTGGGAGACCCAGAGGAAGCTTCTGGCTCCTGGCTTCAGATCGGCCCAGCTCTAGCCGTGTGGCCAACTGGAGAGTGAATCAGCAGATGGAAGACCTTTCTCTCTGCCTCTCCTTCTTTCTGTGTATAACTCTTTCAAATAAATTAATAAATCTTTTTAAAAAAAAACAACAGAGAGAAGCAGGCTCTGCAGAGTCCCAGGTGATAACACCAAGACCTTTCAGTCACCTGCGCCAGTAACTCCCTCTTTCCTTTGACGATTATGTAGGCCAGGTGTCTGTCATTTGTGACCCCAGCAGCCCAGCTGCATTCACTGTAGTGACTGCGAGTATGTATGCCTCCACGGTGTACAGGAGTCTCCTGTAACCCATTCCCGAGCCTGCCAATCGTCACTCATCGCTGACCCAGGCCGCCCCTCCCAGCTCTGATCACTGCATAGCCCAGGCTGCAGACAGCATGGGGAAGCCAGGCTCAGGCCCCGGGCGGCGGTGCTCACCTGCATGCTGTTCCATGCGGCCTCTCCGCGGTCCCGGACGCAGCTCTCCAGCCTCAGAGGCGAGCCCAGGGCCCAGTGCTTGGTGTCTGCACACAGCCCGGTGCCCACATTGCGAATCTGAGAGGGAAAGAAGGAAGGAGCAGACCCGTGAGGTGCCTCAAGGTACCCAAAGGGCCCTGGCTGGAGGTGAGTTTGGGCCAGGGTACAAACCTGAGCTCTGGCGTGGCTTAGTAAAGCTTGCCCTGGGATGCAGGAAGTACCTTCAGCCTTTCAGCAAAGGATACTCAGTGCAAAGCAAGCAATCCCAAGACACTGCTGAGCTTAGAGCAGGCAGGCTGGGAGTGGACGGAGGACTGGAGGAGGAAGCTGTTACAAGGAGAGTTTCCTGGCCCCAGTCCCTGAGAATTTCATCCACTATGCCCAGCAATCGAATTTTACCCCCATTGCCTGTGACTCCAGTGCAGGTGGCCTGGGACTCGATGCGTTAAAGGGCCAGTGAGTGGCCAGAGGTGGTGGGAGTCCCACAGCATAGCAGGGGTCTCCTTCTTCACCTATGGAGACAGTGGCTGTGGTGCAGGGAGACCTGGGAGGGGAGTCTGCAGCCCTAGGCTGCTTGACGGCTTAGCCAACAGATATTGACCACACTCGTACTAGGGGCAGGCCACTGTGCAAGGTGCTCGGTGCCACGTTGCACCAGTCCTGCCTCACACGTACTGCTCTTGTTGGGTCTGAGCAGCGGGAGGACGTGGCGCATATGGAAATGGCCGCTCTGACTTCTGTTTCCGGTTACAGGGAGTCTGAAGCCCCCTGTGGCTGCATACTGCAGCCTGGGCTACCCCAGCCCGTGAGGAGGGAGGCGGGGCCTCCTGACAGCTGATTTCGCTAGAGGCCCCTCCATTAAACCAGCCTAAACTTCCTGGAGCCACACTGCAGTCTAGGACCCTCCCTCCCCAGCCCTCCTTCCTTCCTCCCTCTTGCCCAGCTTCCTCCAGCTCCTCCTCCTCAGTTTCTCCCTCTCAGGGATTTCCCTAAGTGCATCTATTGCACATCTATTGCCACAGTGGTATCCGCTTCTTGGAGGACTTGGACTGAAGCTGGGGAGAAACCAAAGTAGTGGCGAAGAACCCAGAACCAGAGCTTCAGGACAGGCCACGTGTTCCAGACACAGGGGAGGGGGCTGTGGTGGGGCCGGCCAGACCCCAGGGGATGGGCACACTAAGCAGCTGTGTGGCTCTGAGCAAGGCACACGCGGTGTTTCTGCCTCCCAGTGGCTTTTCTGCTGCCCCAGAAGAGCATGCTCATCCCTGGGGTGCTACTGTGCCTGGCCCACCCTGTGGCCCGAGTATCCACTTTGCCTTTGCTTTCCCTGTCCCACAGTGGCCACAGCTGTCGGTGCAGGATCCAAGACTAAGACTTGATTGCTGCACCTTTGCTGGCTTGGCTGGGAAAGAGGTTTGCTTCCTGCTGGGTTGGCCAAGCTGGGATGCTGGCCAGCCTGAAGCTTCTAGAAGCCATCGTGCTACTTTTGGTGAGGCCAACACAGAAGGAAGCTGAGGGGGGCAGGAGAAAAGGAGATTGCCATCATTTGGCCCCCCCGGGTCCAGTCTCCTGTGAGAGCCAAAGAAGTCCCCCTTGTGGCTTCTGAAAGAGCCCAGCACACATGCTCTCCCTCTCTAAGCCCCAAAGGGGTCCCTGAGCCTGGAGACCCAGGATGGACAATGGTGTGCTTCTCTGCCTCCTCCATCAGAGGCTTCCTGCGTGATGGCCCAGCAGGCACGGGGGGGCTCCATGCTCCAGGGGGCCTGTGTGGGGTTTAAAGCTCTGCTGTTGCTATCTTGAAAAATTGTTTTTTAAAAAGCTGGTTTTTTTAAGCTTATTTGTGAGCCAGCGACAGAGAAAGTATACTCCCACCCATGGATTCACTACCCAAATTCCTGCAATGGCTGTGACTGGGCTGGGCCAAAGCTGGGAGCTGGAAATGCAATCCAGGTCTCTCCATGGGCGGCAGGGACCCAATTCCCTGCTGCTTCACAGGGTCTGCATTAGCAGGAAGCTGGAGGTGGGTATGAAACCTAGGTACTTGGATGTGGGACACGGGCATCCTAACCAGTGTCTAACCAGTAGCCCAAACACTCACCCTTGTCTTAACATTTTTAATCATTTTATCCTCACACTGTATCTTGTGAGTGAAACTGACAGGGGCAATGGGGCACGGGGGCAAGCAGAGGAGGTATGTGCTGTGAGAGTGTTCACCATTCCCCTCCCTGCTGTCTGCACACCGCATCTACAATGCCCCATGGGCATACCACTGCAGTGGACCCAAAATGCACGAGGAGCCCAGTGAGACTCAGGTGAGTTCAGGGCAAGTGTGTTATGTCTGTGACTAGAAGGCGGCCATGGCAGGTCTGAGGCCAGGCTTTCCCTTCAAACAGAACTTCCTGGGGCCAGCGCTGTGGCGTAGTAGGCTAAGCCTCTGCCTGTGGTGCAGTATCCCATACAGGTGCCAGTTCATGTCCTGGCTGCTTCTCTTCCCATCCAGCTCTCAGCTATGGCCTGGGAAAACAGCAGAAGATGGTCCAAGTGCTTGGGCCCTGGCACCCACATGGCAGACCCAGAAGAAGCTCCTGGCTTTGGACAGGCGCAGCTCCAGTCATTGCAGCCAACTGGGGAGTGAACCAGGGGATGAAGACCTCTCTCTCTGTCTCTTCCTCTCCCTCTCTCTGTCTGTAACTGTGCCTCTCAAATAAATAATAAAGAAAACCTTTAAAGACAAAACAAAAAAGCAGAACTTCTTGGCAATGGCATTGAAGAAATAGGACGTTGCCAGGAGCCCTCTCAGGTCCTTTCTTTCCTGCTGTGTTGCCCTATGTGGCGAGCCACTTACGCAGGAAAGGGAAGGAGAAGGCCAGCCCTAGTTCCTTCCCCTTTCAGCCCTTCCATACTCATTAGGAAGGGAGGGAAGACTAGTAGGACACGTGCATTATCAAGAAATGAAGCAAGGGGCAGGTGTTGTGGCACCGTGGGTTAAGCCACGGTTTGGGATGCCTGCATCCAGTACTGGAATGCTTGTTGAGTTCTGGCTTCCAATCTAGATTCCTGCTACTGTGCCTGGGAAGCAGCCCATGATGGCCTAAGTACCTGGGCCCCTGCCACCCACACGGGAGACTCAAACAGAGTTCCTGGCTCCTGGCTTCAACCTGGCATATCCCTGGCTGTTGGGGCCATTTGGGGAGCAAGCCAGTGGATGGAAGATCCTTCTCTCTCTCCCTCTTGCTCTATCTCTCTCTGCCTTTCAAATAAATAAGTCTTTTAAAAAAATGAGAGAAATGAAGAGAGCTGACTTAGTTTTCCATAGTGTCTCAGCTCTGGTAAGAAATGCATATGCGTGTCTGAGGTCTAAACAAAGATTTGGGCATTTCCCACATTCCCAACATGAGTGACATGCTCTCACTTTGCATTTAAAGCTACCAAGGTATAATACGATGATGAAAGAGAAGAGTCACACTCATCATCTCACATTTTCCTTTTCTTATAACACTAACAACAGAACAAGTCTGGAGAGAGACCAGAAAGGATAGGGGCACAGTTTTATATTTTATACCTTTCACGGCACTTTTTTTCCTGTCTTCCAGAGAAAGTGCACTTGCATTTCGTTCTGAGCCCTGTAAATCGCTTAGCCCACCCCGCCCTCCGCACTCACCTCCCCCCAGGCTGCGGCAGGGGGCTCCACAGGCGGGTAGAATTTGGGCAGGTCCCAGGCGATCTTGGTCATAAACCACTTGAAACTCTTGCAGTTGAGGGAGCTGCGGAGCTTTTTCTGCGCGGCCACGTCGCCCGCGGAGAGGTGGCGGTACTCAGGCCGGCGCTGGTAGATGTACTCGGCGTATTCGTCCATCCACACTTCCGCCACTCGCTTAAGGTTCTGGGGGTGAGAGGCAGACAGAGGGGCCAGGTTCACTGAGGGGGCAGAGGCCAGCAGGTGGGGTGCAGAGGGTGATGGTAGGTTGAGGTCAACCTTTCTTATTTTACATTGCATCAAAAATGTGCCATGCTTTTTGGCTTTCTTTAATTCTCTATTTTTTTGAAAGGCAGACAGGGAGCCAGTGCTGTGGCCTAGCTGGTAAAGCCACTGCCTGTGGCGTTGGCACCCCATATGGGTGCCAGTTTGAGTCCCTGCTGCTCCACTTCCAATCCAGCTCCCTATAATGCACCTGGCACAGCAGCAGAGGATGGTCCAAGTGCTTGGGACCCTGCACCCATGTGGGAAACACGGAAGATCTAGCTCCTGGCTTCAGCCTAGCCCAGCCCTGGCTGTTGGGGCCATTTGGAGAGTGAACCATTGGATGAACGACCTCTCTCTCTCTGTAGTTCTGCTTTTTCAAATAAATAGCTACATCTTAAAAAAAAAAAAAAAAAAAAGGCAGACACGTACTCTCTCACACGCACAGAGAAAAAGAGGCATGTTGAACAAGCGGGTAAGCTATCCTCTGCTGTCCACTCTCCAAGCGCCCACAACAGCCAGGGTTGGGTCAGGCCAAAACTGGGAATGAAACTCTCCATCTCTCCCATGTGCGTGGCAGGGACCCAGTTACTTGAACTATCATCTGTTTCCTCCCAGGGTGTGCAGCAGCAGGAAGCTGGAATCGGAACCAGAACCTGGACTCAAGCCCAGACGGGCATCCCAAGTGGTGTGTTATCCACTGTACAGATGCCTGCCCCAAGGCCGTCTGTATTTCCATTTATTATTTATGCATGGTTTGCAGAATTCACAACTCACAGCAACACTACTGTTGCTCTGCCTGCCCGTTTGCCACCTCTACCACCAGTTTTCCTTTCAGGAGCTGCCCCTTCATGTGGCTGGGGGAGGGCACAGGACCTCACCTGCCTAATGTCAGTACAGACATCCCTGGACACAGGGGTTGGCTGGCTGTGAGCATGTGACCTAAGCCAACCCAATCACAACCAGTAGGGATTATGAGCCTTGGGCTTTTCTCTGGAACTACTGGGATGAATTTCTTTGGTTCTGATTGGACTGCTGGTTAAAAAGCCAGGCAGTCTGATGAAGACTGAAACGTGCGCATCACTCTGATAGAAGGCGCTCATTCCACCTGCAGTGAAAATGCCTCCAGAAACCCCTGACGGCACAGCTCAGAGCTCAGGAGAAACTCTGCTCCAACGTCCTTCAGCCCCTGGCTGCTGCCTCCCCGAACCAGCTCTCCCAACACCAATCTGACCCTTGTCTGACCCTCGGGTTACCACTGTGTCTCTACTGCAATGCAAACGTCCCTGTGAAGGGGAAAGGGAGCCAGCCTGCAGGCTGTCATTCACGCCCACGTGCGAACGACCACTCTGGGAGCAGAAGGGAACTGGCTGGCAAATGCTTCCATGCTTTCTGTAAAAAGCCCCAGAGTAAATATTTCAGGCTCTGCAGGCCATATGGCCTCAACCCTCCACGAAGCTATAAAGCAGCCACAGCCACTATATAAATGAATGGGTGTGGCTCTGTTCCAATAAAACTTTATGGACACTGAGATCTGATTTTCATGTGTCACGGAATATTCCTCTGCTTTTGATGTTTTCCCCAACTATTTAGAATGTGGAAGCCAGCCTAAGCTCCCGTCAGGCTGAGACAGTTTATCACCTCAATGACAGGAGGCAGCCCCCAGCCCTCCCCCCGCCCCCACTGGAGACAAACTCCTCCAGCCCTCCAATCTGCTGGCTCTGAGGGCAGGAGCAAGGAACTCCTGCATGTCCTTGCTGCTCCCTGGCTCTCCCCAAGTGCTACAGAGGCCTCAGCGGGGCAGACAGGAGCTTGGAACCAGGGTTCTCCCCACCAGGCCCTGCACAGTGAAGGCTCTGTGCCCATGGGAAGCTGGAGGCCCAGACAGAGACCTGAACACTGAGAAGCACAGACTTTGCTCTCCCGAGGCAGGCTGCGCCCCCACATCCTCTGGCTCCCCGTGCACTCTACCTCAGCATCATGGGAAAGCTGCTGCAACTCACTGCTCTTAAAGGGCTAATTAACATAATGTCTTAATCTTAATTCGTGTTTTAATTACTATTTGAATATTGCATTCTTTTTTAAATTTTTAAAAATTATCTATTGGAAAGGCGGAGAGACAAAGACAGACCTCCTATCTGTTCACTCCCCAAATTCCCCAACAGTCAGAGCTGGGTCAGGTGGAAGCCAGGAGCCAGGAGAAATTCAGTCTGGGTCTTCCTTGGGGGTGGCAGGGACCCAACTACTTGAGCCATCGTCTGTCTACTGCCTCCCAGGGTGCACATCAGCAGGAAGCTGGAACTGGGAGCACAGCCAGCATTTAAACCCAGGCATCATGATACAGGATACGGGCAGTCCAAGCAGTGTCTGAACCGCTGTGCCAAACACCTGCCCTGATATTGCATTCTGAGAATTTCTAGACATAGCTTAATAACCGTTTCTCCGAGATCCTGACCTTTTGTGCAGTTGACTATTTGCAGCCAAGGAAAGGACTTCACATTTGTTTCCCTTATATCTCCCCTTAGGATTTTCATGGGCATCACGTGCTTCATCCCCTACTCTAACACCTCCCTGGCTCCGAGTCCCAGTCCTGTCTGCATTCATTGTGCCTGTGTTACAGAGACTAGCTGGATCCTAGGAAAAGCCTCTGCTTTGGTTTCGCCAAGTCTGAGAGGGCGCCTGTCACTGCCTTCCCTAAGGGTCCTTTCCCAGAGGTAGAGACCAGAAAGATCTGAGCAAGTTCAACACACAAAGAAAGCAAGGCTGGCCACCTGTTCCTGAGGTGGGTAAGCGGGTGAACCACAGTTGTCCACCAGTCTGCCCTGCAGTCTGCACAGTTTCAGCTTCCCTCTTTCTTTTTAAATAAAGATTTATTTATTTATTTGAGAGGCAAAGTTACAGAATGGGAGGGGGAGACACAGAGAGAGAGAGAGAGAGAGAGAGAGAGAAAAGGTCTCTCATCTGCTGGTTCACACCCTAAATGGTCACAACAGCCGGAGCTAGGCCTCTTGGAAGCCAGGAGCCAGGAGCTTCTTCCAGTCTCCTACGTGGGTGCAGGGGTCCAAGCACTTGGGCCATTCTGCACTACTTTCCCAGGTACTTTAGGTGGGAGCTGGATCGGAAGTGGGGCAGCTGGGATGTCCATATGGGATGACAGTGCCACAGACGGCGACTTTCCCTGTTAAGCCACAGCATGGGCCCCTCAGCTTCCCTCTTAATCTGGCTTTCTCAGAGCTCTGAGACTACCTCCCCTCAAATCTATCAAGCAATGTTACAGGAGATACCACCCTAGAAGGCTAAGGATTCAGTAGTTAAAAAGCCTAAGCAAACATTTTAAAGAGGATGCAGCAAAGAAAGGCCACAGGTATTCATTTCGGGCATCTTTGTGGTTCTGCCAAACTATGTATGGTGAGACCTCACAGGTCACAGGGCTCACAGAGGAGAGCCCGGGCAGGAGGCAAGGGATTGTGAACCAGCTCACAGCCACACGCAGGACACCGACTCAGTACAGCCAGCAAAGGGCTGTGCTGAAATGCCCAGGCACGGAATTCAGACAGGACCCTGAAACACACTTGGCAGTCTGCAGTGTTCACAGTGATGCTGACACTGATCCTCACAATGGCAGCCACCACTGACGGAGCGACTGCTCCGTGCCAGGCACATGTCACCTCTAAACAGGTTTGCCTTCTGGCTCCCGTGACTGAGGGTCTCCGTGTTATGCTGTCTTCACCACTAATCTGGGGGGAAAACAACAGATGAGAACCAAGTAAGACAAGCACGGGAGGCGCTCTGTTTTGGTCGGCATCACTGCAGTTCGCTATTATCCACTGAATTCATGTATGCTTTGATAAACAGTCTCTGTTTGGTGGGCCTTTGAAATGACAGCTCTGCACAGGAAAGGGAGGTCCTGGGCTTGGTTCTAGAAGCTCAGGGGTTCCTTGCAGCTGCAAAAGCCTCAGTCTTGGGCTTCCTCACACACTGCGCGCGGCTGTCCCGTCCGGAACGTTCCTCGGAGGCCTTCAGGGGTATCTCACAAGACAGTCCACACCGGCGGCTTCACAGGCTCAATCAACAACTCAACATATCGCCCTACAGGGCTATCCGAAGTGCTAGCGGCTGGTGAGGCTGCGTTAGCAACGGCTAGCACTAGAGGGCGCTGCCGGCTCTCCTTTCCTTCAAGGCTGGCCCTCAAAGCAACCAGCGTCGCAGCGTGTCCAGAGCTCAGCTCCCACCCACGGATGGAGCCTAGGGAGACGCAGCGCCTCTTAGGGCCTCTTCGTTTTTCTTTTCAGACACAGGACGTCGGCCCTCCTCGACCCAGGAGCGACAGTTCTGTGCGTGGAGACTCAGGTGAGGCAGGAGGAAGCGATGATGGGGTAAGATGTGCCTTGGACTTGATGCCAGACCAGACTGACTTGCCATAGGAGTGGGTGGTGGGGCATGTTCCCCCCAATCCTCCCTGCTGCTCTCTCTACCCTTTGGGGACTCTCCCTCTGCTTCAGTTTTACTTTTGGGGTCACTTTAATTATTTTTTTTCCCTCCAAGACATTAATTTCAAAAGAAGAAGAAAAAAAGTCTTCCTAGCTAACAGATTTCCATTTGTAGCCAGTGGCTGATGCAATGCAAGCAATAATTGATACAAAGCATTTTAAGGCAGTGAACTAGTTTGATACAGTTTTTGTCAATGAAAGTGGTAAGGTGGTGGGGAGAGGAAAAAGACATATATTAACCCTTTCTACCCCAGGGACTCTGGAACACCTTGTCACAGGCACTGGCCAGCACAACCCACTGCCTGTGTTACCATCTACCCAACACGTGTCTTTGAACCACTCCTGCTCTGACTTTGTTTCCTTGAGCTTGGTCCTAAATAATCATGTCTGTGAAGCCACAAGTATGCCATGCTAATACCTGTTAATTCCTAATCCACATGAATTTAAACACATGACAATGAAAATGTCTACCACCTAAGGTTGTCTCATCCGTCATGCTTTGGGAAGCTGCAGCATCTCCTTCATCCTCCTGGGCAATGCTGAGTTGGAAAGAATCAGCTCCCTTTAGGAACTCTTCACACTGCTTTGGGGAATGTAAATTAGCACAGCTACTAAGGGAAACGGTATGGGACTCCACAGAAAACTAGAAATAGAACTGTCCTATGATCCGGCAGTCCCACTACTGGGTGTCGATCTACAAGACGTGAAATCACCATGCTCCATCCACCATGCTTACTGCAGCACTGTTCACAGCCAAGATACACAATCAACCAAGGTATCCCTCACCAGATGCCCGAAGAAAACGTGGCACAGACACACAGTACAATATGGTTCCACCATAGAAAGAATGAAATTCTGCCATTTGCAGCAAAATGGGTCGACCTGGAGGATATCAGGCTGAGTGAAAGAAGCCAGACCCAGAAAGACAAGTGCCGCATATTCTCCCCAAAGACCTGAACTGAAAAAACCTGGAGCTTGTTCAGAACACAGGACAGTGATCACCAGAGGGTGGGGTGGGGAACTGAGGACCCCATCAGGCTTAGATGGAAGAAGTCCCTGCAGTCACACAGCCCAGTGGGGAGGACAGCTCACAGTAACCCTAGCAAAGAGGACCTCCAAGGCCCCAGTCCTAAAGTGAGGACAAGGAGGGGGAACTGTGATTACCCTGGCTGCATCAGCACATGTCCTGTGTTGAAACGTCACACGGTAGCTTGTAAATATGTACAACTGTAGGTGACAATACAGCTACTGCAGAAACAGCCCAATGACAACTGTAGCAGCAGCGGCAGCAGCAACACAAAATGAGCTCCCTGGAAACCAAGGAGGAAACAGGCTCTGAGGAGCCAGGCAAAGCCCCTGAGTTGGCACAGCCAGCTAAGTGATTAAACAATGCTTTTCAACAGACTCTCACCCGGAGAATGGGGGCAGCTTCACCCAGTAGGGACCACCCAGCCTGGGAGCCCAGGGGGCCTCCCTCCTACCCCCGGAAAGCCACCACCTTACCCGGGCCAGGCTGACTCCAGCAGGGACCTTGTAGGGCACATACTTCCTGTAGATATGGCCCACCCTGGAGCAGGGGATGTCCTCCATGCGGCCTCCACACATCCACACCTGCAGGAGAGGAGAGAGAGGGTGATGCTTCGGCTAGTGATTCACTCATTGTCCCCTTAACAGCCAGCTCTCCTAGTGGGATCGGGGAAAGCATGGGGCGGGCTGTCCGCTAAAGCCTTGGTCACAGAACCCAAGATGTGGGAACAACAGGAGCAGTATGTGGGAACAACAGGAGCAGTAAACACAGCCCACGGCAGCCAGTGCTTCTTGCTGCCGAGCACTGCTGAGGGCCTCGTGTGCGGAGCGGCACTTCAGCCCCATCAGAAAGCCTGTCAAGTAGGCAGGCAGTAACACAGCTCCATTTTAGGGATGCAGAAACCGAGACTCAGAGAAACTCAGCAACTTGTTGGAGGGCTCTGAGTTAGTAAGCGGTGGAGCCACTTTCTGACTGCAGAGTGTAAGTGGTAAACCACTGTGGGCCGGTGCCGCAGCTCAATAGGCTAATCCTCTGCCTAGCGGCGCCAGCACACCGGGTTCTAGTCCCAGTCGGGGCACCCGATTCTGTCCCGGTTGCCCCTCTTCCAGGCCAGCTCTCTGCTGTGGCCCGGGAGTGCAGTGGAGGATGGCCCAAGTGCTTGGGCCCTGCCCCCCATGGGAGACCAGGAGAAGCACCTGGCTCCTGCCATCGGATCAGCTTGGTGCGCCGGCCGCAGTACGCCGGCCGCAGCGGCCATTGGAGGGTGAACCAACAGCAAAGGAAGACCTTTCTCTCTGTCTCTCTCTCTCTCTCTCTCTGTCCACTCTGTCTGTCAAAAAAAAAATTAAAAAAAAAAAAATAAACCACTGTGGACACGCAGAGCCCTGTGCTGAGAAGTGCAGGTAGCACCAGGAGCCGAGAGGGGAAGTCAGTGGTGACAGCACACTGATGTCTGTCAGGGTTATGAGTGGGATGGGGGGGGGGGGGGACTACAGGCTCGGTGGGTTTACTGACCCCGGCATTAGATCCCAAAGTCCTCCTGGATCTCTGGGCCTCTTGCTGGGCTCCCTGGAGCAGCTCCGTGGGCCTCTACCTACCCTCTCTGCAGTCAGGATATTACACTGTGCGACCTGGCGTTTCTCCTCCCGTCCCTGCCTCCCAGGCACGAATACCTGGCATCACAAGGAGCTCCTGGTTTGAACGTGTGCTGTTCTGGCAGCAGTTTAGGGATTTTTGGCAAGTCTAAGCAACACTGACCCTCCAGAGAGGGAGCTTTGCTCAAAGCTCGTGACTTCTCCAGGCCTCAGCTGCCGTGGGTGCAAAGGAGAAGCGCCGCAGGGCTGGGGGCGAGAAACTGCATGGGAAGTGCTCAGCAGCATTGGCACCTACCAGGGTGCATCACAAAGTCTGTGGGAAGATGGGATTCAGGATAAGCATATTTGGGGCCAGTTTTTGAAATCCATGCAGTTTCTTCACCATATGCACTCCTGGGAACTTTTTAAAGTGCCCTCATTATCGTAACTGTTAGCTATAACAATATTAATACAGATACTACAATTCACACACTCAGCTAGTATTTATGGAAAACCTGCTAGGTGCCAAACACTCTGCTGGGGACACATGCTGGTGAAAAGTCATTCCTGGCCCCTGCTCTCGTGGGAGGGGCATGCAGTGACCAGCTTTCCACACGGTCCCTGATGACCCTTACATTCCAGTTAGTACCTGTGCCCCTGTGCTGCTGGCCCAGAGGAGTCACAAGAGGGCTAGCCCCATAACCAACAGGACATTGCAGAAATGTTGATCATAAAAGACACTGTGGCTTCCGGCCTTCCCTCTGGGATCACTTGGTCTGGGGACACAGCTGCCATGTTTGAGGACACTCAGGCAGCGCTATGGCAAGGTCCAGCTGGGGTGTGTGGAAGCCTTCTGCCGATAGCACAGTCAACAGCTGTGACAACAGTCATGCCAGGAGCCACCTTAGACATGATGCCCTGTCCCCGTCCAGCACGCAGATGACTCCGGCCCTGGCTTGTATCCTGACTGTAACTGCAGGACTGAGCACACCAAGGCCACTCCCGAGTCCCTGGCCTGCAGAGGCAGCAGGAGATAACAGGTGTTGGCTGGGCTGAGATGCACGTTGTGGGGTCACTTCTCCATGGCAGCAGGTACGGAACACGGTTTCAGATGAGGGTGCATGCTGCAAGACAGGCAAGCAGAGCCCCTGGAGGGACGCACGGTGCTGATGTGCGGGAGGCAACTTTCCCCTCACTGGCCCAACAGTGCCTCACTTAGGAGGGGTATTTGACGTGGAAATTAAATCATGAGAAGGTAAAAGTAGCAGCGATCTGAGAGAGAAAGAACAGGTAGAGAGAGGGCCTGTGTAAAGGGCCTGGGGCAGGGCCACGCTTAGCAAAATTACACACAAAGGCGGCCAGAGGCCTGGAGCAGAGGGAGCCAAGCCAAGAGCAATGGGAGGGCAGGGCCTGGAGGCAGGTGGGGGCTCTCCTAAGGGTCTTACAGGCTTGAAGAAGGAGGTTTAAGGATGTTTTAGACAAGGCCTTCAGTGAGGGAGCAGACCTCATAGTTTCTGTTTGACAAAGGCGACTCTGCCTGTGGAGAGGAGGAGACCGGCCTGCCAGGTGCAGGCTGTGGGGAGAGGCCTAGGAAGCTCTTGCAGCATCAGGCACCCCAGCCAGAGTGGCATGGGACGAGCTGGGGGCTGTAGCAAGGTGGGACACATGCGGATTCGGGGTTAGTCTTGCTACCCCATCCTTTCATCTGTGGAAAGAGGGGTGGGGATGGGGACTCCTCTAGCCCTAGGAACCCTGCTCTGTCTGTATGACTTCAGGGTACACTGGGGATCATACTTCACATCCTGATGAACTCAGGGGCTCCAGCAGGCTACCCTTCCACTCACATCTAAGGGTCCTTGTGCCCTGTGGCCTCCTGCTGTCCCCATCTCTAGCCCCCGTGTACTCTGTCCCAGGCTTCACAAGAGGGGCTATGCTTCGGGCTGCAATTAGAGGAAGTGCTGCCTGGAGAAATGCAATTATGCTCTGATCTTGGGGGAGAAAAAAAAATCGAGCAAGTCAATAGAACAGAACATTGGTCTCGAGATAATGGGCTCCTGATGGTAGATTAATGTCAAGGCCAAGCCAAGAAGTTTATTTTCAAAGCAGGAGATATTGATCAGGCGCCAACATCCCATAACAATAACTCTTCCTTTATACAGAGTGATTGATGTGGAAGTGATGCTTTTGTCTGGCCGATGTTGCCCAGGTTGCCGCTGGGCTGCCCTCCACCTCTCTGGTGGCAGAGTGGGGCTGAGCAGGTGGGGTATGCCTTGCCCTGTTCTATTTTTGGGCACCTCCTGGGTGGTTGACCAGGCCAGCGTCCAGCTCCCTTGACTCCGTATTAAACTCGCATTAGCTAACAAGGCTGTGTCTCCAGCTTTGCCTGGCAGGGGAAGCTTCCTTTTTCAAATGCATCATCAATTTCCAAATCCTTCTCTTTGCTGAAATCTCTGGTTTCTTTGGCCCTGTCCATGCTGGCCACTAGCCTGAAGGATCTAGAAGGGACCAAGGTGACCTTGATCTGTCAAGAGCCCTGAGGCAGCCACAGTGCCCTAAGATTCCCGGGATGCTTGGAGCCCAGGCTCTGGAGGCTGGGTTTATGCCACAGCTTCCTTGCCCAGGATGGGCTGTGCTGGCAGCTGACTCAGGGTCTGAAGTTCCTCCAGAGGCAGACAGCTGCTTAGATAAAGCAGCTGCCGATCTGATCCTGAGTCCCCTAGGAGTTCACCAGCTTCTCACAGAGGCTCCTGGCCACCCAGAGTGCGTGTGACCGTGGTGGCATCCCAACGGGGTGCACTCCCTCCTCTTATCCCACTGCCCTCTTGCTCTCCATGTCCCCCTACCCTGGCACCCCTTCAGCCCTCCCTGGAGGCTCCTTCCCCTGCTGGAATGCGCTCTGCTCCACCAGCCGACCCTCTACCTGGCTACTGCCTCCTCACCCTTCAGATCCCCTTATCTGCTGCCTCCTCAGGAGCTTCTGTCACCTGTAACCCTGTCAGCCTTTTACCTGTCCCCTCCCCTCCGTGTGCTTTTCCTGCATTGTTTTAAATCAGAAGTGCAATTTTTATTATCTATGTGGCTATATCCCAGGTCTGATCTCCCAGTTCTGGGCATCTGCTGTTTCAGCCTGTGCAGGGCACCTTTTGGGGGCAGCCTTTCCAACCGCTGCACCTGGGGCCCTGTGACCCAGGCTTCCAAGCTGCAGTGCCCCTGCCTCCTGGGCCCTGCAGCTGGAGTTCACAACGGGGTATTGCTGAAGTCATTATGCCAGTTGGTGGTGCTTTACGTGAGAGGTGGTCACATGCTTTGCTTGGGGACGAGGCAAAAAGGACACGGTGTTGCACCGGCCAGGGGCCACCTCTGTCACTGCATGGTAGGGGTGGGCCTGCTGGGGTACTTCCAGCACTCAGGAGACAGACACTGCTTTGAGTACCTGGATCCAGTCGTGCTGAACAGAGGCCATCCCCTTAAACTTAGCCACAGCCTGTTTAAGATTTTTTCTGTCCCTTTTAGTGTAACAGTCCTTATTAACCCTTTTGCACCCATTTGATTCAGGTCCAAAGGTGCCAGGAGTCTCATCTAGGGCAAGCATGGCGCTTTGCCCGTTAACTCACAGGCTACTTGGCCTTGTGGGGTTCACACAGGAGCCAATGACTCAACACTGATGCAAGGTCTTGGGAACGGGGACTTCACTACAGACAGGGATGAAGCTCGCTTTGTCATCAACTCTTCAGTCTCCAGTCTTTCCTGCTTTTAGTAATCTTAGCAAGAATATGTGTCACAGGCAGGGAGTGGGAGATTCCATTATTTCCTGGGCAGAAGGTTCCATTTTCCATCTCTTTAAGTTTGATTCAGGCTGCAGTGAAACGGGACAGACATAGGAGGACAGAGAAAATGTCCCTGTCATGGTCACTGCTTGGTGACAAACAACTCTCAGCTCTTCCACTGGAGGAGGGGACTCTCTCTCTGGGGATAGACAAAAAAGGAGGCACAAATTTTGCTGAGACTCACCCTGGGGCAGAGAGCTGGCCAGAGCCGCTCAGATTCCAGGTTCCGGGCTTCTGCTGACGGCCAAGGTCACTCATCCATTGCACCTCCAGAACCCTCGCTTCCTTCACAGCCAAGGCAGTGGCCGTTGAAGCCCCAGACCGCCAGGCACAGCCGTGGGGAGCACAGCTGCAGCCTGGCTTCCTACATCCTGTCCTGATGCCACGTGACCCTGCACAGTCACTTAGCTGGAGGCCTCCCTCTCCTTGCCTATGGCAAGGGCTGGTGATCTCACAAGGCTGTCAAGGCGGCATGAGACAGTCTGTGAAGGGCACCTAGCTGGATGCCTGAGGAACGCTGGCCGTTTTTACCAGGAGAAGGATGAGAGACACCACCACCGCGGATGCCTCCCTGCTCAGCTCCATTGTGTTTCTCAGCCTCATTCCCACACGGATAAACCGAGGCTCAGGCAGAAGTTTTTCTTAACTGATGTCATGGCAAAGCCTGCAACTGACCATGAGAATGACAGGGCCAGGTGCAGTGCGGCTGTGTCACCCATACCTGGCTGCCCCAGGGCACTGTCCTCTTCCCCAAACAACAGGAGGAAGGCATCCAGCTGGTAGCAGACAGGAGAGGGTCTGCCATGTTGGTAGCCAGATGGTGTTCGGCCGGGAACCCACTGTATCAGAGGTGGGAGTAAATGCAGGCCACGGAGGCCACATCTTGGCAGCCTCTCTCCCGCGGTGGGAGGTGTTCACTGCCAGCTTGCTTCCCGACACACCCCTCTCCTGCTTTGTGGGGCCGCAGATGCCCGCTCCAGGAGCCGTGACGCCCACTACAAGGGGTGTCTAAACATCTGCCAGCTCATGTCTTGGAGTCCCTCTCCTCCTGCTGTGGAAGAGCCTCCTCGCGACATGCCACCAGGCAAGTGCAAATCTAATTGTAAACGCCTGCTCCCCATTCATTTTCATTGCTGCTTTGATTTATTTTATTAGCAAACTTCTTTTGTGTGATGACAGGCTTCATTACAGTGTCTATAAAAGACAATGACTTGCTCTTATCTCTGAAACTGAGAAGCAAAGAAGTGAGTGGTGATGTGCATCAGGAAAACAATGGGACCCGGAGAGCGGGAGAGCCGGAGATTGGGAGAACAAGCAGGCAGCAGAAGGCCCCGCCCGTCCATAGGAGGGAGATGCAAGCAGGCAGCGGCTGCAGTGGGGCCTCTCCATCAGCAGATGGCTGCCTTGGGGCCCCCAGGAATGGCATGGTCCCCACCTGCAGACAGGGGCAGACTGGCAGCCAGCCACTTTTTTTTTCTGTTGACAGCTCAGGAACCCTGTGGAGTGCAAGCCCTCATCAATTGCACTGGGGGTAAATACTATGATAATAACTGCCTCCAGTTACAAAGCATTAGCACACAGGGTAGTGGTGAGGAGGTTGTATTCCAGCTCTTAAGCAGTCTCCTAAGTCTGAAAGGCTCACGGTTTCCTGTTCTACGGAATGGGGTGAATTCTGTGCCTACTTTCGAGGGCTATGGTGAGGCTGAAAGAGGGAATGCGGAAGCTTGGAGGACACCACGATCTGCATGGTGTCACCTCGCCACACAGCACCTGTCACTGCATGCAATGCACACTGCACGTGTGCCTTCCTCCCAGAAAAGAAATTCACATGGTTTTTAACGTGTTTGTTTTGAACAAGTTATTACTTCAAGAACTCTCACCAGCATGCAAAAACCTCAGTTGCCATTGCTAGTCTGGGAAGTTCATGATGGTTACTGGATGCATGGGGACTGTGCCATTTAAAAAAAAATTATTTATTTGAAAATCAAAAGGAGAGAGAGAGAGAGAGAAAGAAAGAGAGAAAGAGAGAAAGAGAGAGAGAGAGAGAGAAGACAGAGAGATCTTCCACTGGCTCACTCCCCAAGTGAGCACAACAGCAGGGGCTGGGCCAGCTGAAGCCAGGAGCTAGGCGCTTCTTGCAAGTCTCCCAAGTAGGTGCAGGGGTATTTCGCCGTCTTCCTCTGCCCTTCCAGGTGCATTAGCAGGGAGCTGGATTGGAAGCAGAACAGCTGGGACTTGAATTGGCACCCATATGGGATGCTGGCACTGCAGATGGGGGTTTAACCTGCTGTGCCATAGCACCAGCCCTGGGTACTACGCCTTGTAGGTTTATCCCATCCCTATACTGGTCTTCCTCAGAGATCTCTAACAGCATTTAAATCACCTGCATCACAGAGAGGTCCCCCTTGGCTTGTAGACAAGGCTCTCTGCCACCTGTTCCTATGGCCTCCTACCCGCTCTGTAACCCCTTGGATTCCCGGTGTGGATGTTGCTGAAAACCAGCTGAACTGCGCTCAGTCTTTGCCCCAGGCTGGGAGAAGGGCATGCAAATTTCTTTCTAGGAACTTTGTAATCAACACAAACATGAACTCATTCATTCATGCATACATGATCTGGTCATTGGTCTGCTTTGTTTGAAAACTCTGTTGAAAGAAATGGAATGGAAGCTAGCTATCAAGAGTGGACGCAGCAATGCAGAGACTTGAGAGCTGGGTGACAGTGTTTTAGAACCTGACATCCACGCTGCCTTCCACGCTGCCTTCCACACCCAGGCCTGAGCACCCTTTCCACCCAACACCCCACCTACTCATTAGAGCTGCAATATTCAACTCTGAGCGAGTACCAGAATCAGCTGAAGTGCAGCTTGCTGCCCCCAGCCCCCAGAGTGTCCCGCTCAGCAACCAGGGTAACACATGAAAATGTGCATCTCCAACAAGTTTCCAGGTGGTACAAATGCTGCTTGTCCAGGAACCACATTTTCAACACCACTGTAAACTGGAACAGTGACAGTCTGTCTCAGGTGAGTGTGTCTGCCAGTTCCCACAGTCCTCAAACAGCCCGAGGAGCATGAGCTTCTTAGGGCTCCTTCGTAGATGAAGAAGTAAAACTTCAGCAGAAAGGGCAGGTGAGTCCAAGGTCTCACTGAGAGTTAGTTTCAAAACTGCCTGGAGCAAAGGCCTTCGGCCTCTTTTCCCAGCCTCAGTCAGGCTTCTTTTTACACTTGTCTTCCTGCAGCCACAGTCCAATCATAGCAACCACAACAATGCCAATGCTACCAGCTACCATTTACTGGTCATTTATTATGTTTTAGGCACTCAGCCAGGCTTTTAATATATTTTGACTAATAGCACAGTCACAACTACACTCTGGAGTAAGGATTATGCTATCCTCATTTTATTGGTGAAGTTAAATGCAGAGAGGTCAAGTCACTTTCCCCAGGTTACATGGTAGCTCACACTAGAACCCAGGCAGTTTGATTTGAAAGCTCCTGTATTCAATCCCGTGCTGTTCTGCTTCCCTGCCTAACATGAGGGTGCTGCCTATAACCGCACCGCTTCTTGAGTCGCTCAGACCTTTGAAAACATCATCATTAGCATTTCTAGCAACAGAATGCCAAGGTGTGAAGAGACAGGGAGTAAGGCATGGACACGTGACTCTCAGCCTTTGGAGTAGCAATGGGAGAGGTGGGCTGTCACAGACAGAGACACTGTAGAGGCTGGAGGGCAGAATGCCTTCCCTGTCCCCAGTCGGCAGCTCTTGGAAAGGCTGGGCAGATGGGGCTTGTTCCAGCATGCTCGGGAAGGCAGCAGCTAGCACCAGGTTCCCGGCAGCGCTGCTGCAGCAGGTGTGACACACAGGGGCCTGGCAGGGGGAGTGACGGGCGGGAAATGCTCTGCTGGGGGCTGTTTGTACGGCATTCTGACCTCCCTGTACCACTCAGGCCAGTCTTGGGAAATCACTTCTCTTGGAGCTGCTGCTGCTGACCTCTGGGTCCTTGATGTAATGATGGCCTTTCTCTAGACTGGAGTCACTTTTCCTCTACCCCTCCCATGAGTTGGGAGAGATGGGCACTGGGCTTGGAGCCGGGGTACCTGGGAGTTAGCTGGCCTGGGGCAGGGGTAGCCTTTGAGCAACCATAGCAGTACCAACCAAAGTAAACCCCACTCACCCCTGAGGCTCTGTGGCTCAATTCACACGGTTTCCTTCTGGGAGCTAGGCTCAGAGAACTTCCTGACTGGGCAGTGAAGGGCGTCCTACCCTTTGTCCCCTCTTGTGAACCCCCATCACTCCCTTGCTCCTGCCAGGGAATCCTTGGAGCTGTCTCCATCTCTCAAAGGGAAGAGTGGAGCGCTGCCTCTGGTCCCTGGAGCAGACCCTGCACAAGAGTGCTCAGCGGGGTCCCTGACTTGTGAGGAGTCATCCTGAACTGGCAGGGGGCCCAAACACTGCACTGGAAAGTGTATGGGGAGGGGCATGCGGGCTGAGCAAGCGACACCATGTCCTTCTTCTCATGTACCGTTCCTGATCACAGAGGGGACAGGTACCTGTTTCAGCACACAGGCTGACAGAGACAGCCGTACTTATTCCTGACACCCCTAAGGCTACTGTAGCCATGAAGCCTTCATCAGACTGTGAGTCACTTTTGGAAGTAATTTAACTTATGCCTCAGTTTCCTCATCTATAAAATGGGGAGAATGAGAGTGCTGCCCTGCGTACTGAGGGTTAAATGATGCAGTGCCACGGACCGGGCCCTACACTTACTGAGCATAAGTGCTTAGTCAGTTGTGGCTGGTATGCATGTACTCTGTGTTTTTTCTTTGCATTGTCATATTCTTTAAAGCTGAATATGAAGATCATATAACATATGTATATACAAAATAATATATAGATACTATTTTTATTCACCTTTTAAAATTTAATATTCCATTCTTTAGGTACATTCTAACTTATTTATCTCCTAAGGATGTGCATCTATATCATTTTCTGTCTCCCTTCATTGTAAGTAATATTTGAACAAACAACTTCTACCCAAATCTTTGCTCAGTTATGCACTGTTACTCTTGGATAGGCTTCTGAACATGGAATTTTGGGACAAAGAATATGCTTATTCTGAAATGTGATGGGTTTTGTGATAGATTGCTATTCACAAGTGATGTACCTACTGATATGACTCCAAAGCCCACATCTTTCTAACTCCAGTTTGGTCACGTGGTCCTGCTTGGACACTTTCTCTCTCTTGTATCTCACAATTGAAGATATTCTTACGGTGGCTCCTGGGACACTGTGAAGTCCTCTTTCTGCCTGCCCCGATGCCCCCAGCTCTAATCCAAACAACCTCTCACATCAGTGTGGGTCAAGGGCTTTCCCCACAGTATCTTACCTGATCCTGGCTCAGGGAGTACAGAGGAGAACTTTTAGCAGGACTGTCTGGGGGGTGGAGCAGCTGGCCCAGGGTGTCCAAAAAGGACGGAGAGCAGAGATGAGAAGCCAGGGCCTTCTTACCAAGCACCCTCCCTGGCCTCACCAGCACCCAGAGATCGTGCTGCGGGTCAAGGTGGGGCAGTTCAGAGGAAGTCTTAACGACAGTGAGAACGGTCCCTGAATTAGGACAGCTTGACCTAAACTGTTCAGCTTTATGATGGTGAAAAAGCAAGAAGCACTCTACAGAAACCATACCCCAAATTTGGGTCTTTTCTCAGGACAGCCACGTGTGGTCCCATCCTCTCTTGTGAGTGGGGTTTACAAGCCTGTGACTGTGAAGGGAACAACATGCACTCTGCAGTGTGCTGTGTTGCTAGGCTTGGGCACTTGTTAGCTGAGGTGCATAAGATGTGTTTTCTACTTAAGATATTTTCAATTTGTGATGGGTTTATTGGGATGTAACTCTCTTGTAAATCAAAGAGCATATGTACTTGGAGTTGGTGTTATGGCATAGCAGGTAAAGCTGCCACCTGCAATGCTGGCATTCCATATGGGTGCTGGTTTCAGACCCAGCTGCTCCAATTCCTACCCAGCTCCCTCCTAGTGCATCTGGGAAAGCAGTGGAAGATGGCCCAAGTACTCCAGGCTCCTGGCCTCAGCCTGGCCCAGCCCTAGCCATTGTGGCCATTTGGGGAGTGAACCAGATGAAGAGCGAGCTCTCTGTCTCTCGCTCTCTGTAAATCAGCCTTTCAAATAGATAAACCTTTAAAAAACAAACAAACAAAAACAGAGTATATGTACTTAAAACACCTACAGAAGCCAGAGACTGTGACACAGAGGTGGATGAGGTCCCCATCCTGCCTCCAGGGAGCTCAGAGTCTAGCAGGGACAAGAGGCAACTCTTAGGGTCATGCTGACATAGGGCATTCACAGCTAAGCAGGTAGTAGGGGGACCAGAGGTGTACAGTGTTGGGGTGTTCTAGGCAGCACAGTGGGCTCAGTAAGGTTGAGAAGTGGCTGTCTGTACAAAGGGACTTCAAAAAGTTCGTGGAAAAATAGAATGAAAAGACATTTATTTTGGAACAAAAAAGTTTAAAATCCATACATAGTTTTTTCGTAGTATTCATTTTGAATGAACCTTCTGCAGGCCCTTGCATGACCTGAGACTGGATGAGTGTTGTTGGCCAGAACAAGGAAAGGCCGTTCAAGGAGAGTGAAGGCCTGGCACATGAGCCTGCGGCTCTGACAAGTCCTGCACAGGTGGGTGAGGTGGGCGTCTGTGGTTTGCCCTGGCCCACACACACACCCCCTTCTGGGCCAGCATCTGAACTTGCCTTTGGAGAATGGGCCCATCTCAACCCTCCTGACTGCATGTGGTTGCAGCTAACCAATGAGAACATTGTTCAGGGACGGGCAAGTGACCAGCTTGCCAATGAACCTCAACCTGGATGACAGCAGAGAGAAATTCCTTTCCTCTGGGCTGCTGGACTGTCACCAAGGGAAGCCAACCCAGATGAAGGCAGAGCATGAGAGACATGGCGCTCAGATCATCAGTCCTGGGGTCAGGATCTGTGCTGGAATTTCATTCAGTTGTGTGGGCCTGTCAGTTCTGGCTTATGTCTAAAATAAATAGATTTTATGTCTAAAATCTGAACGATTAAGGTTTTGGTCACCCAAGATCAAGATTCTAGACGAATTCAACAGGGTGAGAGGGAAGTGGGAAGTTGGAGAGGTCAGCAAGTGCCAGATCAGGAAGCTAGTGGTAGGCCCAGGTATGGCACTGAAGATTTATGCAACTATAGGACTAGGGGGATTCTAACTTTCAGGCAGGGGAACTGTGATAACGTGACTGTGGCTTTTGGAAACAACTGCTCTGCTGAGAGAAAGAGAGAGAGAGAAATAGGGTCACTGACTCTTCTAGAAAATTTAGAGCTGTTAAAACATCCTTTCTGGGGTTTTCCCATCAGGCTAGATGGCTGGGACTGGAGTCAGAGCAGAATTATTAATTCGTCAGCTCTGATGGAACATACCAATTTATCTTAATTTCTGAAAATACACTCACGCCTTTCAGATGAGTCTCTTTTCTCTGTCACTAAGAATAGGGGTCTGCGTGGAGATTTATCAGAGGGAATCTGGCCCTTTGGAAATGGCTGCTCTGGGTGAAACAGAATACCTATGTCCCAGTGAGGAGCAGCCAGCAGATGAATGGGCTCGCCTGTTCCCCTCAGCTCTGCGCACAGACATTCCACAGGGCCTGGGACTCAATGCACTGGCAGACGGGCTGCCACTGGCTCGGAGGACTTGGGTTCTCAATGCCAAGGAGAGAGTGAGCCAAGGGGGAAGCATCTCCCTTCCAGACCCTGGGAGCCTTCTCATTACATCGCCTCATTTCCCCTGGACAGTGACGGATGTAACTGGAACGAATGGAAACCCAGGCCAGCCTCCTGCCCCTCCCGGTTGAGAGACTTCCAGTGTGGCTTCATTACCAAGTCTTTTGTAAATAAACTGTGTGGAGGAAAATGCCATTTGTTCTGCCATAATTGCCTGATGAGCATCATTAGATGGGTCTTTGAAACACAGAGAATGAAATCATTTCAGGTTTAGAAATTCCTTTGTGCAAATCTTTCTCCATTCATTGTTCTCCATGGAGGGAGTTTCTCAAGGGGGACTTAGATCAAAGAGCAAGTTAGGAGCCCAGAGGCTGGGTGTGGCCAGGGACACACCCTCTCTTGGGTATTCAATCAACAAACATTCACTAAGTGCAGTTAATCCTCTAGGTACTTGAGACATAGCAATAAGACAGAAAGTTATTGTACTGAAGTTGGCATTCTAAGAACTCATAGCCTGGACATGCTCATTTCTGAGAACAAACTTGGAAGAATACATTATAAGTCAAGCTTGTTTAACTGGCACATTTGGGAACTACAAAGTTAAAATTCTTCTGGCTCCTTGTGTGTGAGTTCACTAGACCCATAAGGATGTGACATTTGGAAAACTACACTGTTTGGGCTATGGATACTAAATAAATGAACTATATGCCATCACTCACTAAACCAGCACCCATAGCAGACATCACTAATGAGTCACTGCTCTGTGATAAGCTTGATGCAACCTCAGGACATGTGTCCACACAGAACTGAGACAGCCCCCACCTCCCAAGCAATTAGTGTTGGTTGGGAGAGGAAACCTAGATGCTTTTTCTTTTTCTTTTTTAAGATTTTATTTTACTTATTTGAAAGGTAGAGTTACAGAGAGAGGTAGAGACAGAGAGAGAGGTCTTCCATCCGCTGGTTCACTCCCCAGTTGGCGCAATGGCTGGAGCTGCGCTGATCTGAAGCCAGGAGCCAGGGGCTTCTTCCGGGTCTCCCACATGGGTGCAGGGGCCCAAGGACTTGGGCCATCCTCTACTGCTTTCCCCGGCCACAGCAGAGAGCTGGATCAGAAGGGGAGCAGCCGGGACTAGAACTGGCACCCATATGGGATGCCAGTGCTTCAGGCCAGGGTCTTAACCTGCTGTGCCACAGTGCTGGCCCCCAGATGCTTTTTCTGACTTAGAATGTTATTAACTGGAAGAGGTTGCAGAATATCTAAGTAAATTAGGAATAACCCCAGGAAGAGGCAAACACTGAGAAGAAAAGAGAGGGATTGCAGCCAACTTCTTAGACTAGTTTTCCTCTGATGACCCACTGAGGCCATAGAACACAGTGGGTCAGAGCATGGGCTCTGGAGTCAGGCTGAACTGGGTTCATGTGCTGGTTCATTCTGTAATTTACAGCCCTGGTCCCAAGTCCAACTCGTACCTGCCCTGTGAAATGGATCTAATGATGACACCACCTCCCAGGGTTGCTGTGAGGATTAAATAAGCCAACACTCATGAAGCGATGGGCAGGGCCTCTGTTCATGCTGATCGGGGTGGAAATTCAGCTATTATGCACCAGGGTGGATGAACAATTCCTGACAGCTGGCATCCACTCTGACTGGCTGGCATTTGTGCCATCACAGTTGTCAAATAGCTTGAATATTACCCCCTAATATTAGTATTAGTTTTATTTGGGGGACAACTTCAGAAGTCTGGAGGTATGTGCAGGGGCCCAAGGAGGGGCCCTCCTTGGGAGGTGTGTGCTTCCCCTTGGCTCATTCTCTTCTTGGCATTGAGAACCCAAGTCCTCCGAGCCAGTGGCAGCCCGTCTGCCAGTGCATTGAGTCCCAGGCCCTGTGGAATGTCTGTGCGCAGAGCTGAGGGGAACAGGCGAGCCCATTCATCTGCTGGCTGCTCCTCACTGGGACATAGGTATTCTGTTTCGCCCAGATACACACTGGTTCTCAATCCAAAATAATGTTTTAGTAGAATTCTAGGTTGTACATTTTTTGCTCATCAAGAGTTTGTGTCCCCCAGTTCTGAACTGCTCAACCAGATAATATATTAGAAATGATAGTAATCTTTAGAGTATTTATTAAGAAGGGTTATAAAGCACCTTGGTAGGATTTAAGTGTCATTAAACCCATTTTGCAGAAGCAGAACCTGAGGCTCAGCATCCCACATGGTTCATGTCCCGGCTGATGCACTTCTGTTTCAGCTCCCTGCTAATGCCCTGGGAAAAGCAGCATTAGATGGACCAAGTGCTTGGGCCCCTACTGCCCATGTGAGAGACCTGCAAGAAGCTCTTGGCTCCAGGCTTTGTCCTGGCCCAGCCCCAGATGTTGTGGCCATCTGAGGAATGAACCAGTAGATGGAAGATCTCTTTTTCTCTGTCTCTTACTCTCTGTCCGTAACACTGACTTTAAATAAATAAACCAATCTTAAAAAAAAAAAAAAAGAAAGAAAGAAAGAAAGAAAAAAACAAAGCTCAGGGACACCAAGAAGCTTGTCCCAAGTCAGAGCGACGCTGTGTAGAGTTGTGGTTGGAATCTAGGCCCGCCTGACCCCACCCTGGAGCTTTCATGTCGGGGTCTGCAATGCTTGACTCTTGCAGAGATAGATTCAAGGGAGAACCTGACAAGGGCAGTCAGGAACCACCGTGGCCAACTCACATCCTGTGAGGCCAGGTGGCTGTTATTAGTTAGGCCCAGCATCCTTCTGGCCTGTGTGTACCGCACGGCCTGCCTGGCTCCTGTCCCCTGCTGCAGGTCTGCTGGCCATCTAGATCACAGGCACGCTATCTACATTGGATGTGAGCCCTTTCTTATCCCAACATCGTGAGAAGGGATGACAGGCACATGTGAGTCACAGTGTGGCTAAGGCCAGAGGGAAGCCCCCACCCCTCCCCAGGAGTGGCCTACAGGCCCTGGACTTCTTCACCTAGGGGCAGGATGGCTACAGACCCCAAGACCCCCAGAACCTTTCCAGACAGTGGCTAGACAGGCAGCATGCTGGGCCCAGGGCCACGAAGAAGGGGCTTCTGGAGAGCCAGCTCACCTTGAAGGAGATCTCATACTGCTCCCCTCCCCAGATCTCCAAGCCTGGGTCATATCCACCCAGCTCCCAGAACCACTTCCGGTCCACGGCAAACAGTCCACCGGCCATCACGGGAGACCTGTCAGAGAAGAAGGGGGTGGCGTGAGGGTGCAGACATGCTGGCATGTGCTCCTCTCTGATGACACAAAGCTGTGTCTACCAGACTCCAAGGTCCCTTCTAAGGCAGAGGCCTGGGCTTTTATCTTCCCTTTGTAAATGCTATGTTTTAAACAAACAGATGCAAGACTCCAAGATTAACACCTAAGAATGCCTGTGAAGTAAAATCACAGCACCTCCTTCCCATGGGCCTCAAAGCTGCATCACATCTGTATCTCTCCAGTCCTCCCTCCAGGTAAGTCACAGGGTACAGCTCTTCCTCTGCCTGTCTACACTGGAGAGTCTCAGAGAGGAACATACAGCTTATTGTGCCCCAGGTTGATGGAAACGATCTCTGGGGCCAGGGTCCAGGAGTCTGTTCTTATACATGTGCCTTTGTCCTCAGTACACCTCGCATGTGCATACTGCACGGCGGTGTTGCACCAAGAAGCTGCAGTCCCTGTTCTTTCAGCTAAACTGGGAGATTAGATGAGCTCCACTCATTCATTCTCCCAGTAGTCTATTCACTGAGTGCAGGCTGCAAAGCAGGTGCCAGAAGTATACTGAGGTAGGACAGAGTTCTTCAGGGAGGCTAGTGCAGAGGGGTGGCCACATTAGGACAGAAGCATGCAGAAAGTCAGGTTGAGGTGTGATAAGGGCCTCTAGGAGGTACAGAGAGAATATTATTGTATGCAGAAGGAGTGTCTGTCTCCAGCTTGTGGGAGTGAGGAGGGAGGCTGGAGCAAGAGGTAAGGGTCAAGGAAGGATGCTCAGGCGGAGTGCATTCCAGGGGGTTTGCAGTGGGAGGAACTGGGGGAGGAGAAAACAACACTGGAAGAGCATTCAGGGAACAGGAAGTCTGCCTGGCATTGAGCTAAGCCTCAGCAGATGCCTTGCTGCCTGCCAGAATCCCCCGGGCCGGCACTGGGCTGGTACCTGCCTGGGGCCAAGAGTCTGCTGTGTGAGAATCTACCAGAAAATGGTGGCGTCTTGATCTCCTGGACAACTCCAAACTCTCACTGCAAAACATTCCAGCAGCGCCCTCCTCTTCCCCTCCCACCTGGAACTGCAAGCTCATGGGGAGTGGGTTGACAAGACTTTGTTACAGGCCTGCCAATAGCAAAAGAGCCTGCACAGTGAGAGGTGAATGTGCCAGTGCTATATGGAGCTCATTAATAACACAGACTTACTCCTGGGCTCAATCCCAGAGACAGTCCTTGTTATGCATATAAAAGTGTTGTAGAACTGGGTAACTTGCTCAGGGCATCAGAGCTACCAAGATGCACTGCTGAAATCTGAGGATCTGAGCACCATCTGCACCCCTTGCCACCACATCACTGCCTCTGTCATGAACCACAGAGAAGCAGGTAATGAGAGGAGAGGGGACCAGAACCTGGGACACCTTTACTCTAGGGTCTGATCTCCTCAAAGGATTTAACATTGACCCTGTGCTGCCCACAATGGTAGCCAATGGCCACAGGTGACAAGTGGGCTCTTGGGATGTGGCTGGCCTGTGCTGAGATGTGCTGTGGCTAGGGCACACACTGGATGTGCAGAACTCACTCTGAAGAAATAATCATACAGGACATCATCAGTAATAGCAAAGTGTTGGTTACAGGCTAAAATAATGGTATCTTAGGTATACTGATTTAAATAAGATATATTAAAGTGAATTTTAATTGTTTTTTTCTTATGCAGTCACTAGATAATTCAATATTAAATGTGGCTCACATAATATTGGACTGTGCTGATTTAATCTCTTTGAGTCTGATTCCCCATCTACACAACGGAGGTAAGCTATACTTCCTAACTCATGTTGCTAGTTTATTTCTTTTTTCTTTATTTGAGAGGTGAATAGAGGACAGGGGGTGCTCCTATTTCCCCCTCATTGCTGGTTCACTCCCCAAATGCCTGCAATAGCTGGGAATGGGCCAGCACCAGGAGCCAGTAACCCAATCCGGGTCTTCCACACCAGCAGCAGGAACTCAACCATCTGTGTCATCACCCTTGCCTCCTAGGGTGTGTTCTAGCAGGAAGCTGGAGTCAGAGCTGGAGCTGGGAATTTAACCCAAGTACTGTGACAGCAGTGTCTCAACCACTCAGCTAATGTCTGCTCCACGTTGCTAGTGTATTTCTAAAAAGATCCAGGACTTTAAAAAAATAAGGTACCATTAGCATCAATACCCCTTCATCCTCTGAAGACTGTGGGGTTTTGGATTTTCTGGCTGAAGCCATACATGTACTATGTGGAGAGAAAGGGCAGGGCATGTTTCTACTTGGTGCTTCACGGGGAATCAAATCCAAGCCTCCGCACAGGAAACTGGCCTGGGTTGAATCTGGTGGCAGGGCTAAGGGGCTGCCGTGGACCGGGTAGGGCGTGAGAACTGCGGTACTTCCGATATGCAAGGATTTGCCTCCTGAGGGAGGCCTTTCTTCCCAGCCTGCTCCGCTTGCTGCTGTGTTCAGCAACAATAATAACCACAATTCTGAGTTTGTAGTGTCTGCTGTTCGCTTTGCTGCCATTATCTCTGGCTCTCACAAAGCTCTATTACTGCCCCATTTTCGGATGGAAAAATTTGAAAATCAGAAATGCTATAAAATCTGTTCAAGGACATGCAGATAAGCTGGGATTCAAATCAGGGTCTGCCACCAAAACGTGTGTCTTTCAAACATCATTACACCACGCTGTGCCTGCAGATTGCCCATTTGCTGGGCGCCGCGGGGAAGTGGGCAGGAAATGACCAGGGTTTCTCTGGTGGCCACTCCCTGGGGTTTGGTACAAGTTCAATGCAGACGGGAGGTTTCTGGAATGAATCAGTATACAAAGGAGGAAGAGTCCCTCAGAGGCACCTAGGCCCAGAGCCAAGGCGTAGCAGGGTTGAGAGCCATCACTCTCGGGTGAGGCCAGCCCCTTCAATATCCAGATGATGGGACTGAGGCCCCGGGGACACTGCCTGGATGTCTGCCACTGGTCAGCTACAGGGCCAGAACTTAGCCTTTCCTCTCGTGCAGGGAGGAGGATGAATGGGCCTAGATCAGGCCTTCCGAAGCTTTCTAAGTGAGTCTGCTTCTGGCAAAGGTCCCAACAGCAAAGGAGGCTCTGATTATGTCTTGGTTACCTGGACTCCTCTGTTTCTAGAGCAGCCCCTTCTGATCTCAGTTGCTGCTACTGCGCCATGTTGAACTACTGGGTCAGTGCTGGTCAAATGGGGATGTCCTACCTATCCCTGAGGACATATGGGTCAAAACTGCTTTGGCAGCTCAAGCAAGTATTAGCTACTGCTAGCAAATGTTCTCCAGGAATTCAGGTCAAGTAAGAATTGACTCCACGGTACTGGAGGGTGGGGAAGATTGCATGGTATGGTCTTGGCCTTGGTTTTGATCAGAGTGTGAGTGACCATATTTAAGATTAGGGAGGAAGGCAGCTCCTCCTGTAAGCAGCCTTAGATGATCTGTGAAAATGGTTCATTACTCACTTGACCCAGAAAATCTCACAAAATCATGCAAATCAAGAGGCTCAAATATCTGTGTTCACTTTAAGAACACCTGAGAAACTGCCCAGGCCGTCAAGGGTATGCATATCCAAAAAGCCACCAAATACCTGAAAGATGTCACATTAAAGAAGCAGTGGTAGAGTTGGTAGGTGTGCCCAGGCCAAGCAGTGGTCAGTGTCCAAAAACAGTGCACAGTTTCTGTTACACATGCTTAAAAATGCAGAGAGTAATGCTGAGCTGAAGGGATTGGATGCAGATTCTCTGGCCATTGAACACATCCAGGGGAACAAAGCCCCCAGGAAGTGCCACCGTCCCTACAGAGTGCACAGCCAGATCAATCCATGCATGAGCTCCCTGTGCCACATGGAGACGATCCTCACTGAAAAGGAACAAAGTGCTCCTAAACCAGAAGAGGAGGTGGCACAGAAGAAAACGATATCCCAGAAAAAACTAAAGAAGAAAAAACTTATACTTGGGAGTAAATTCAGTATAAAACAAATGCAAATTAAAAGAATAAAGAAGCTACAGGAGGGCTGACCTGCTACAGAAGCACAGGGACTCTCTCCTGGCCCACCCCACACCACTGCCCAGCCACCTTTCATTGCCCCAGAGAAGCCCAGCCCTTGCTACTGCTGAGCCTTCCGTGGGACAGTGTTAGAGGCTCCCCTTGAGAACCATGGGTCTGCACTGCATCCATGAAGATGGCTGGGCTGCCAAAGGCATTCTTCTTCAGAGGGGGAGGGTCAGGCACAGAGAAGGTGGGATTCATTAGGAGCCCAATGACAGGAGGCAGATGTGGCCTTGCCAAGGTGCCATCGTCTGAATCCTTGGCACCTGTGCCTATGCTGCAGAGGGACTTTGCAGATGGGACTGAGACTATCCTGATGCATCTATGTCGTTGCTTGTAGTCCGTGTAATCCCAGGGGGCTTATCCATGAGACAAGGAGGTGAAAGAGGCAAAGGAAACGTGGTGGTGGCAGCAGAGGCATGAGAGAAACACAGAAAGCTCAAGATGCTATGCTGCTGGCTTTGAAGATGTAGGAGGTGGGTGTGAGTTAGGGAACGTGGGCATCTGCTAGGGGCTGGGCAAGGCAAGGAAAGAGACTCTTTCATAGGACCTCCAGAGGGAACACATCCTGTGGACACGTGCTCCTAGTCTACTAAGACTGACTCTAGACTTTTGACCTCTGGAACTTTAACAGCACAAAATTGTGTTGTTTGAAACCACTAAGTTGTGGTCATTGGCCACAGAGCAGTAGCAGATAAATACAGCTGGAGAGACAGGACCTTGGCTTTGTAGTCTCTGGTTTTGACGCCTCTGGCAGGAGAGCTAGAATAAGCTCATGCGACAGCTGCAGGGACGCAAGCTGCTCTGAAGAAAAGACCCTTCCCAGGGCTTGCAGCTCCAGACAAAGGCTGCGTACTATTTCCAACTTAGTGACTAACTCACCGGAATCCAGGTAAGTCTTCCCTCTCCCGGGGCCTCAGTCTCCTGTGCAAGGGGTCGAGCCCTTCCTCCATCCATGACATTCTAGGATGCCATCAGTCCATTCCTGACTCCCTCAAACTTCTGTTGTGGGCCAAGCCACGCTTTCCTTAACACTTTCAAGGCAGTGGAACAGAACGATGAGAAAGCTGGTGCCACAGGCAGACAGGCAGCCTTTGTCACTTAACTGCTAGGCCCTCATTTGGAAAATGTGGATAAAAACTGTCAATGCATGTGGTGGCTTGGGGGTTAAGTTCATCAGTGTTCAGCACTGGGCCAGACTTGGAGACAGCATGAGTGACTCTCCTCATGGCTGTTGGCAATTTGGGCAAACCTTGTAGAGGTGAAAGGTGGGGGTGACCAGCTCGGTGGTCTGTGAGCTGAAGCTCTGTGACAGATTGGGAGGGGTGGTGCTTCTGGCTAGGGACATCTGACACTTGGCAGTGGGCAGGGCCAGGAAGCTGGACCCTTTGCACTGGACTTTGGTGGGAGTGGTGATCCTGATCTATGTGTGGGTTGCAGTGGGGTCACTGATCAACCTCTGGGATGAGACTGGGCCATTCATACTTACTCAAATGGGTCGCTGGGGTCAGCCTTTTGCAGTTCTGGAGGGATCGGGATGCGCTTGTAGTACATCTCCCAGTCAAAGGCGCCCCGCATGGCATCCCCAGCCTGTGTCTCATATCGAAAGTCATCATGGTCAATCACGTCGATCATCGGGCACACAATGGTCTTGCGGTTCCGAGCGATGCGGTCTGAAGCAGCCAAGAGATGCCTGTGAGTTGAGGCAGGACTGGGGAGCAGCTCAGTGTACGATTCTAATCTGAAGCTCACTGGCCTAGCCAACCCGTTCTTCGGTGACAGCTCCAAACACGTGAGTTTTGAGAATTCACAGGGAGGAATGGAAAGTACAACTTTACTCCCATCCCAGTCCTGCCACCCATGACAGGGTCCTGAGGCAGCTACACAATAGCATGTCCAAACCCCGGTGCTCTCCAGTGTAAGTGGAGTGGGAAAAGGCTTTGCCTCACAGGTATGATGTTTGAAAGTGCGTAGCACGGCTGCAGCCCACCATGGAGGCAGACTGATTTCCTTCTAGGAGGACCCCTGTTCTGCCTCTGCCAGGCTCCCAACAGCTGCACCCCAGCACTTGCTCCTCATGGCAGACTGTTGGCCCCTGATAGTTCATGGCATCCCTGGCTGCAGTCAGTGAGCAAATGGCTGGCTCATGAGAGAGTTCAGCCCAATTTTTCCAACTGACTGTGGAAAAGGGAATGGGCTATGCCTGCAAGCTGCGAGTTCCCCACAATCACAGGTATGCAAGCAGAGCCTGGTGGACACCAGGCTGAAGATGCAAGACAGCGAATGAGGGCCTTGACCTAGATGGTGCTATGATCCCTGATCCATTCCAGGCCCAAGAGAAGTGGATTCCATACAAGTCATTCCTTGCTCCAATCTGTGGACAGAATTCCTGCTTTGGTTTGTTTGTGTTTCTCTCCTAAGAAGCCCTGACTGCAGTCAGAGGGTATCAGTAAGCTGTTGCGAAAATGAGGGGCAAGTGGACTATACCAGGGTCCTGGCTGCTTTGTGCCAGGAGTCAAGGTCAGTACTTGGAATGGGAGTTGTCGGGCCAGGGTAGGCCAGCTGCTGTCTAGGGCTCAAGTTTCATCAAAGCTACAGTACATTTTCCTTCATGAGAAAAAGCAGCAGTTTTGTGTATTCTGCATGCAAGACACAATCTATAGGTAGATGGGGAAACAGTCATGAAACAAAACAAAAAGGAACTCTGACAATCAGACTGCATTCCAGGTGATATGGGCGCCTGGGACAGGAGATCCTATTCCAGGAAATGTGTTTCAGTGACACTTCAATGCATGTGTGCCTTTGTGCACTAGATTGAGATGGTAAAAAAAAATAAAAAGTTTAATAAGTGCAGTTTCCAATAATGTATCACCAAGTGTGGCCTGGAGGCCAGCAGTGCCAGACACTGCCAAGGTAGGTTTAAAAACCCCCAAACCTGGCCGGTGCCATGGCTCACTTGGCTAATCCTCCACCTGTGGAGCTGGCACCCTGGGTTCTAGTCCTGGTTGGGGTGCCGGATTCTGTCCCAGTTGCTCCTCTTCCAGTCCAGCTCTCTGCTGTGGCCCAGGAGTGCAGTGGAGGATGGCCCAACCACTTGGGCCCTGCACCCGCATGAGAGACTGGGAGGAAGCACCTGGCTCCTGGCTTTGGGTCGGCACAGAGCAACAGCTGTAGCGGCCATTTGGGGAGTGAACCAATGGAAAAAGGAAGACCTTTCTCTCTCTCTCTCACTGTCTAACTCTGCCTTTCAAAAACAAAACAAAATAAAAAACCAAAAAACCAAACCTGCCCTACCCCAAGAAGACAGGTCCTCTCGGGATTCTTTCTCTTATTTATTTATTTATTTGAGAAACAGAGCGAGTGCTCTCATTTGCTGGTTTACTCACCAAAGGTTCGCACTGGCTGGAGATGAACCAGGTCAAAGCTGGAAGCAGGACACTCAATCCAGGTCTCACACATGGGTGGCAAGAATCCAATTACTTGAGCCATTATTTGCTGCTTCTCTGGTAGCACATTAATTAGCAGGCAGCTGGGCTCTGGAGAAGAGCTGGGACTCAAACCCAAGCATTCTGATATGCGATGTAAGTATCATATCTGCTAAACCAAATGTATGCCTCATCCATGGGGATTCTTGATGAGTTTAAGAGTCTTCTTGGAGCCAGCATTGTGGCATAGCAGGTAATGCTACCACCTGTGATGCCAGCATCCCATATGGGTGCTGGCTCGTGTCCTGGCTGCTCCACTTCCAATCCAGCTCCATGCTAATGGCCTGGGAAAGGCAGTGAAGATGGCCCAAGTGATTGGGCCCCTACACCCATGTAGGAGACAGGATGAAGCTCCTGCTCCACCCTGGTCCAGTACTGGCCATTGCAGCCATCTGGGGAGCAAACCAGTGGATGGAAGTCCTCTCTCTCTGTCTCTCCCACTCTGTCTGTAACTCTGAAGGGCCTTCCTTCTCATTGTTCATGAACATTTGGCTGATTTTACATCCAAAGAGTGCTGGGGCTTAGGGCACAGTGCTTTTGCTGGCTGCTGTTGGAGACTGGTGGCATGGAGTCAAGTAGAACCAGAGGGTGCTGTGCTATGATGCCAACTTCACTTGAGGACAGAATGCACAGGTTCAAATCCTGGTTTGTCACTTATCAGCAGTATAACCTTATACTCTGAGCTTTGGTTTCCTCATGAAGAAAATCAAGCAAGAGGGACAGGCATATGGTCCAGTGGTGAAGACACCACTTGGGAAGCCTGCATCTGATATTGGAGTCCCTGGGTTTAAGTCCCTGCTCAGCTTCCTACTGCTGCACACCCTTGGAGGTAGTAGGTGATGGTTCAAGTATTTGGGTCTCTGCCACCCACATGGGGGCCCCAGAATGAGTTGTAGGCTCCTGACTTTGGCCTGGCCCAGCCCCAGCTGATTTGGGCATTTGGGGAATGAACCAATGGACAGAAGATCTCTCTTCCTTTTATAGATACATAAATAAATTTTTAAAAATAAATTTTTAAAAAATTAAAAGAAAATGGAGGCAAAGAGCAGCTATATCATGGGGTCTCTGTGAGGATTGTATAGGATAAAGGAGCTAAGATGCCTAGCACAGCCTCTGGCACAGGACCAGCCTGGACCCAGCATTCCCTGTGACCAGGATTCTGCAAAGAGGCTCAGAAGCAGGATCTGAAAGGGTGAGCAGCAGCTCCTTAATTTTCTTTGCTTCTCATTTTTGTCATTTGCAAAATGTGGCTATCAGGGCTGGCCTGCCTGCTTTTTAACAAATTCCAATGTGGACCTGGCTTAAGATGTTAAGGGACCAGCAAAGCCATGTTGATGGTGATGATGATGATGATGACAGAATGATGGCCAATACTGGGTTTCCTTTGGGGGGAAGCGTGAATCCTTCTCAGACTCAGAAATGTCTCATCTCTAAAGGCAGAGGGAGCTGCAGATGGCGATATTAATGGTTTCGCAGACAAAAGACACGATGTGCTCCATCAACTGCTGATATTAGCAGGGACAGACTTTGAAATCTACACCACTGTCACATTTCTGTTGGAAAAAGTAAAATAAGGGGGGGGGGGAATGTTTCCTCCATGCATGTCTGCATATTATGACAACTGCCCTCATGTATTTCCATAGAAACAGAGTTAAGGGCTATTTAGACTATAAGCTCAGCTTCGTGTCCTGCCACTTCATTCCCTTTATGAGTCACGGAATGACCCTACAAATGGGCTGTTCCTTCAGGACTATAAACTAGGCAATTTATGGTGGGACTTTTTCCTTTTTCTCTTTCAGTAATGAGAGACAAATGCAGAACTCTTAGTTTAAATAAACAGTTTACCAGATAGTTTAATCCTTGCCTAACCCAGTGAGATCCTGGAATCTGGGGGTCAGAAACACATCATCTCATAACAACGTCCCATGTGGATCCAGGAGAAGAAGTAAGGGTGCTGGTGCTCCCCACAATAGAGGTCCGTTCTAGACCTCCTAGATCAGAAACTCTAGGTGGGGCCCAGCACACTGCAAGATTTTCAGAGGTCTCTCATTATCTGTCCAAGTTTGCCCTAAACTGCAGTCCTCTTTGCTCCCTAAGCTCTCTGTGAGGTTCATGGTTTCTCTCTAGATTGGTAATTCTTCCCCCATCTGCCTCCAGCCTTGGCCCTGGCCCTGACCTGACTTCCAGTCTCAATGGAACATTTCCTCTCTCATGTCTGCCTGACAGCACCAGCTAACTGCCTTCATCAAAATGGCACTCTTCAGGATTCATGCCTGGTCTCTCACCAGCTGCGAGGCACCCCTGGCCCAGCACCCAGCATTCCTGTTTCCCTCCGTCCCCAAGGCTAGGGTGGGTGGCTCCTGGGTCAGGCTGCCCTCTATTTACAGCCCTTCCCTGGCACCTGACAGCCACTCTTGTCATTTGGGAGGCATGTGGAATTGTGACAGATAGTAGACTTTTTGGGCCACACAGATGGTGACTTTGAAGCTTAAGGCCCAAGGGGACAAGTGAGTCACTCGATATCTGACTCCAGTTTCTTTTACTATGAAAAGGAGATCCTTTCAACCTTGCATGCCTTGGTGAGGCCTGGTGTGGTTCAGAGGAGCAGTGCAATCAGCAGTCACTACTTCAGGTCGACATGATAATGCCCTCTGCATTGTCTCCTGGCAGCAGACGGCTCTGGTTTGCTCTCCAGCAAGACTTGAAGTCATCAGAGGGAAGCAGTCATGAAACTAGTACACTATGGAGCTGTAGTGACCATGCCCAAGTCTCTTCCCCTCTCTGTGTTTCCTTCTTTGGGAAGTGAAGAGGCAGGATTGACTCCATGTCTAAGGTCTCTGTGAACATTTCAGAACCTCTGGATCCCACCCGTGCCCCATGGCATCTGCTGCTCTGTGGTGTGCTCTCAAGCACACAGGGGGAAGGCTTGTAGACTCTCCCCAACAAAGCCCAAGGCCAATGGCACAGTTGGCTGATTCCAAGCTACCTCCCTCAGAATAGGAGGGGCTCCCTTACCAAGCAAGGGGGGCAGCCAGTTGACGTTAGCCTCACAGTGTGAGTCCAAGAATGTGATGACATCTCCAATTGCCACTGAGGCCCCCAGCATCCGGGTCCTTATCAGCCCCTCCCGTTTCTTGGTTCGGAGAATCCTCACGCTAGGGAAAAGGGCCATGTAGTCTTCAAGTGGCTTCTTCAGGTGCTCTGTGAGGAAGACAGCAGAGGGGAGATGGATAAGAATAGCTACTTAGTACTCACGCTTGTAGTCCCTCCTTCCTATGTGCACCACACTCGACAGTGTGGGCAGCTTTCTAGCCCACTGCTTCACTGGACCTTTCAGATAGGGTCAAGAAGGGCAGAGCTCATCACCTTGTGCTACAGACGGGAAAACTGAGGCTGGAGGAGGTGCAGCAGTAATGCCAGACCTGGAGCAGATAGGTCTCCTGCAGCAGGGTGTGGGCACCTGGGAGTTATGCCTGGCTGGACTCATTTCTTCATTTTCTGGTAACAACACTTTGCTTTTGACTTGGGAAACTGCCCCTCCCCTTCTAAGCCCATCAGACTAGGGTAGGGGCTGACACTACAGCCTGGTTCCAAGGAAGCATGGCTTGTGGCTCAGGCCAGACCAATCAGGGCATTCTATTCCCTTGGCCAGTGACTGGCTCTGGGATGGCCATGTGATCCAAGGCATTCCAAACAGAATTCAGAGAATGTGTTCCAGAATAATTGAAAAGTGAAGCTCCTTCTTTTGGCTAGGTGGCTAAGTTGGTTGTGGCCATACGTCTGCTGCTGTTTACATCTTTGGCAAAAAGTAGTGAGAGGTGGTGGGGGAATGTGCAGAGACTGAAATCAATAGGTGAAAATGGGAGTCATGAAATGGAGAGACTGTCCTGGTGACACTGCATTTCCCGACACCCTCCTGGCATGCAGTACACCGGCCCCTAGATGCTCTTTCCAACCACGGTCTCCTCTTTGTTTGTTCTAATGTGGCTGGGTTTCTGCCACAGGCCTGGACATGTTGAGAAGAAATATCAAAGGTCATCTCTTTCTACTGAAAGTCCCAGGCTTAACCTTGGTGCTTCCTGATTTTAGTCAGGGTTAGGGTCCTGTATGAAAACTCTAGGATGGCTACAAGCAGACTTATAGTTTAGGGTGGGCTTTGTGGCTCAGGAGGTTAAGCTGATGCTGATCTGAGTTCCAGCTACTCTGCTTCTGATCCAGCTTCCTGCTAATGCACCTGGGAAGGTAGTAGATGATGGTCTAAGTACTTGGGACATTGCCACCCACATGGGCGACTGGATGAAATTTCGGGTTCCTGGCTTCAGCGTGTCCTAGCTCAGCCTATTGAGGGCATTTGGGAGTATATCAGTGCACAAACAATCTCTCTGTTATTCTGCTTTTCAAATAAATAAGTACATCTTTTTAAACACACACAAAAACACAAACACACACACATATAGCCTACATCATACTTAATGATGGCTCAATACTTTCCTCCTATGATCAGGAAGAAGACTGTGGGTACTAATAACTTTCATTTACCATCATACTAGAATTCCTAGCTGGTCCAACTGAGTAAAAAAAAAATGAGAAATAAAAGTATTTGATAGAAAAAGGTGACCATGTCTGAACTGTAGATGACATGATCATTTACATAGAAAACCCTTTAAAAAGCTAGAAAATCTATAAAGAAACTAGAACAAACAGATAAACTTAGCAAGGTTTCAGGATTAAAATCAATACTGAAAAATAAATTGCATTTCTATGTACCAGCAAGTAAGGAACTAGAAAACAACTGACAATTAAAAAAAAAATTTACAATTTCAAGAAAGTAAAATGTGTACTCAGAAAATACAAAAAAAATTGTCAAAGCCGGCGCCGTGGCTCAACAGGCTAATCCTCCGCCTTGCGGCGCCGGCACACCGGGTTCTAGTCCCGGTCAGGGCGCCGGATTCTGTCCCGGTTGCCCCTCTTCCAGGCCAGCCCTCTGCTGTGGTCCGGGAGTGCAGTGGAGGATGGCCCAAGTGGTTGGGCCCTGCACCCCATGGGAGACCAGGAAAAGCACCTGGCACCTGGCTCCTGCCATCGGATCAGCGCGGTGCGCCGGTTGCAGCGCGCCATCCGCGGCGGCCATTGGAGGGTGAACCAACGGCAAAAAAGGAAGACCTTTCTCTCTGTCTCTCTCTCACTGTCCACTCTGCCTGTCAAAAAGAAAAAAAAAAAAAAAGAAAAAAAATTGTCAAAAGAAACTAAAGACCAACATAAATGGAAAGATATTGCTTGTTCATGGGTCAGATATTAAGGTGGCAATTCATACCCTCCCACTAAATTGATATACAGATTGAATTCTATATAAAACACAGTTGACTTCCTTGCAGAGATGGACAACTGACAAGCTGATCCTAAAAATATATAACAAAATGCAAAGGATTAAGAAAAGCCAAAACAATCTTACAGAAAAACAAAAGTTAACCGATGCAAATATCTTGATTTAAACTTATAACAAAGATAAAGTAATTAACACAGTATGATCTTGGCATAAGAACAGTCATACAGATCAATGGGACAAAATGAGAGTCCAGAAATAAACACTCATATTTACTAACAATTGATTTTCAACAAGGGCCTAAGACCATTCAGTGCGAAGAATTATGTTTTCAATAAATGATGCTAGTACAGTTATATTTCTACAAGGAAAAGCATAAAGTTGGATCCTTTCTTTACCTCATACACAATTAACTCAGGATAGATGTATACACAAGAGCCAAAACTATAAAACTCTTAGAAAAAACATAGGTATAAATTTTTGTGGTCTTGGAATAGGCAATAGTTTATTAAAAAACATATGCAAAAAAAAGATAAACATGGATACTGCAAATATTTATTTATTTATTTATTTTTATTTTTGACAGGCAGAGTGGACAGTGAGAGAGAGAGACAGAGAGACAGAGAGAAAGGTCTTCCTTTGCTGTTGGTTCACCCTCCAATGGCCGCTGCGGCCGGCGCACTGCAGCCGGTGCACTGCGTTGATCTGATGGCAGGAGCCAGGTACTTCTCCTGGTCTCCCATGGGGTGCAGGGCCCAAGCACTTGGGCCATCCTCCACTGCACTCCCTGGCCACAGCAGAGAGCTGGCCTGGAAGAGGGGCAACCGGGACAGAATCCGGTGCCCCGACCGGGACTAGAACCCGGTGTATCGCTGCTGCAAGGCGGAGGATTAGACTGTTGAGCCACGGTGCTGGCGATACTACAAATATTCAAAACTTTTACCCATCAAAAGACATAATTAAGAAAGTAAACAGTCCACAGACTGGAAGAAAATATTTGCAAACTATGTATACTGTAAGGGACACTTGTATTTAGAATATTTAAAGAATTGCTACAAGTCAATAATAAAAAGAAACAGATTTTTTAAAGTGGGCAAAATACTTTGAAATACAGCTTGGTAGTTGCCCAGAAAGTTAAACACAAATTCAGCATGTGACTCAACAATTCCGTTCCTAAATATATATCCCAAAGAACTGAAAACAGCTATTCAGAGGAATACTTACACATGAATGCTCACAGGAATACTATTCACAATTGCTGAAATGCAGAAAGAACCCAAATTCCCATCACCTAATGGACGGGTAAGCAAAGACAGCTTATTTCTCAATCACAAAAAAGAACAAAGTACTGACACGTGCTACAACGTGGATGAGCCTCAGAAATATTATGTTCAGTGTGAGAAGCAACACAAAAAAGTCACGTGTAGAGTGATTTCATTTTTATGAAATTCCAAATAGGTAAATCCTCAGAAAGGCAAATGAATTAATGGTTACCAAGGGCTGAGGTTGGGAGAATGGGGAGTGACTGCTTAGGGTATATGGTGTTTCCTTATTGAGTGATGGAAATATTTTGGAACCAGATAGAGTACTTGCATACTTTAAGGCAGCTGATTTAATACTGTGAATATTTTCCCTCAATTTAAAATGAGCACACAGGATGTGAATAGATACACAAATAGCCAATAACCACATGAAAGGTTGCCTGATATCATGAGTCCTTAGGAACATGCAAATGAAAACCACAATGAAATACTACTGCACATCCATGAGGGTGCCTACAGTAAAAAGTTAGATAATAAAAAGTGTTGATTAAAGATGTAGAGAAATCAGAACCCATGTACTGCTGAAGGAAATACAAAGTGGCCGGCGCCATGGCTCAACAGGCTAACCCTCCGCCTTGCGGCGCCGGCACACCGGGTTCTAGTCCCGGTCGGGGCGCCGGATTCTGTCCCGGTTGCCCCTCTTCCAGGCCAGCCCTCTGCTGTGGCCCAGGAGTGCAGTGGAGGATGGCCCAAGTGCTTGGGTCCTGCACCCCATGGGAGACCAGGAAAAAGCACCTAGCACCTGGCTCCTGCCATCGGATCAGCGCGGTGCGCCGGCCGCAGCGCGCCGGCCGCGGCGGCCATTGGAGGGTGAACCAATGGCAAAGGAAGACCTTTCTCTCTGTCTCTCTCTCACTGTCCACTCTGCCTGTCAAAAAAAAAAAAAAAAAAAGGAAATACAAAGTGACATACACACTCTGGGAAAAATCCAGCCAATTCCTCACACTATAAAACAGAGTCACTGTATAATTCTACTCTACATATATGTAAGAGAAATGAAAACATACACCCGCACACATTTTGTACACTATTGTTCATAGTAGCAATAGTTACAAAAGCCCCAAACAGGGAATATCCAAATGTCCACTCACTGATGAACGAATAAACAAAATGTGGTATATCCATACACCATGCAGCAATAAAAAAGAGTGAGCTACTGGAACACTACAGATGAACATCAAAAATGCTACGCCAGCTTAAAAATGCCAGACATACAAGATTAGATGTTACATGATTCTATTTATATGACATTTCCAGAAAGCAAATTAAACAGACAGAAAGGAAATCAATGGCTACGTGGACCTGGACAGGGAGAGGAGCCTGACTCCAAACGGGCACTAGGGAACTTTGTGGACAGATGGCCAGGTTCTGAAGCTGGATTATGATGACAGTTTCACAACCGTTTATATTTACATTAAAACACACTGAGCTTCAGACTAAAAATGGATGATTTTTATGTAAATTCACCTTGATAAAGCCATTAAGTTCTAAAAACAATCCAATATATTTCATAGTAAAAAAGAAATTGTAAATCCAAATAAAAAATACCACACAGAATAGCCTCATTTATATACAAATACAAATAAATGGAGTTAGAGACTAGAAGCCTCTGTATTGTTAACAACCAATTCTCATTCAAATTGTTCTGCAGATTCAATACAGTCCCAACAAAATCACAGCAGACGGACGCTGACAACTTGCTATTAAAATTTACATGGAAATGCAAATTCCCTGGAACAGTTAAAAGAATTCCATAAAAGAGGAACAAAGCTGAAGGACTTACATTTATTTAAAAACATATTAAGGCACTAAAACAGTCAAAACAGTGTGGTACTGGCCACATCCTCACAGAGGTCAATAGAACAGAACAGACGTCAGAGAGAGAACCACAAAGACGAGGGACTTCAGAAAGTCTGTGGAAATGGAATTACAAGTAAGTTTATTTAAAGTTTTGTTTATTTATTTATTTGAAAGGCAGAGAGAGACAGTAAGAGAGAGGGCGAGAGAGAGTGAGCTCACATTGAATGGTTTGCTTCCCAAATGCTCACACAGCTGGGACTGGGCTAGGCCAAAGTCAGAAGCCAGGAACTCAACTCAGGTCTCCCATGTGGTTGACAGTGAAAAACCCAAGGAACCCCTACTCTGATGTTTTGGTGTGCTCAGCAACAAGTGTGGCTAGGAGCTAACTGCAAATTTTGCTCCTGTACTCAATTGCTTTGCTTGCTAAATACCTAATCTTGTGGAATTCTCCCCCCCCCCCCCCCTTAGCTAACACTCTATAGTAATTGTAACTCCCGGCCCGGGACAGCCACTCCCTACCTAAAGGATCCAATGAGCACTCATGGTAACCTTCAAACTCACCAATCAAGCCAAAGCCTGCGAAATATGTTAATCTTGTGGTTTTTGCCTTTAAAAGTTGCTTGTAACTGCTAGTCGGGGCTTCTCTTCGCCTTTGCTGGCAGGGAGCCAGTTTGTGCAAACGCCTAATAAAATCCTCTTGCTATTGCATCTACCGGTCTGGAGTTTGGGTCTTTGGGCAGCTACCCGAGCGCGTTGGATTCCCGATTTTGGGGTCCTTCATCAGGAACCCAGTTAACTGAGCCATTACCTGCTGCCTCGTAGGGTGTACATTAGCAGGAAGCTGGAATCAGAATCAAAGCTGGGACTCAAACCCAGACACTCTGGTATGGGATATGGGTGTCCCAGTGGTGGCCATACCACTGCTATACCAAATGCCTGCCCCAAGTCAAGTTTATTTTGGTGCCCTCCCGCCCCAATTAAAATCCACGCATTAAAATATACATTTTAATGAACTTTTTTTTTAAAGAGAGAGAGGATTTTTTTTTTTTTTTGGACAGGCAGAGTTAGACAGTGAGAGAGAGACAGAGAGAAAGGTCTTCCTTCCATTGGTTCATTCCCCTAATGGCCGCTATGGCCGGCACTGTGCCGATCCGAAGCCAGGAGCCAGGTGCTTCCTCCCAGTCTCCCATGTGGGTACAGGGACCCAAGCACTTGGGCCATCCACTGCCCTCCTGGGCCACAGCAGAGAGCTGGACTGGAAGAGGAACAACCGGGACTGGTACCTGGCACCCTAACTGAGACTAGCTTTTTTTTTTTTTTTTTTTTTTTCTAATAGGCAGAGTAGACAGTGAGAGAGAGAGAGAGAAAGAGAGAGAGAGAGAGAGAAAGGTCTTCCTTTGCCATTGGTTCACCCCCCAGTGGCCACTGCGGCCGGCGCACTGCGTTGATCCGATGGCAGGAGCCAGGTGCTTCTCCTGGTCTCCCATGGGGTGCAGGACCCAAGGACTTGGGCCATCCTCCACTGCACTCCCTGGCCACAGCAGAGAGCTGGCCTGGAAGAGGGGCAACCGGGACAGAATCCGGCGCCCTGACCGGGACTAGAACCTGGTGTGCCAGCGCTGCAAGGCGGAGGATTAGCCTATTGAGCCATGCGCTGGCCATTTTAATGAACTTTTTGAATACCCCAATATGCATGGACTTCTGAAGATTTTTGCAATGGGGCAGGCAGTGTGGCATAGCAAGTTAAGCTGGTGCTTGGGACTCCTGCATTCCATACCAGACTAACAGTTTGAGTCCTGGCTACTCTGCTTCCCATTCAGCTTCCTGCTAATGTTCCTGGGAAGACAGTAAATGATGACTGAAGTCCTTGGGTCCCTGGGTCCCTGGATTTCTGATACTTACATGGGAGACCTGAACGGAGTTCCAGGCTCCTGGCTTCAGCCTGGCCCAGCCCTTGCCATTGCTGGCACTTGGGAGTGGGCCAGTGAATGGAAGCTCTCCCTCTTAGACCCCCCTCATCTCTCCTTTTTTCTGTCACTGTCTTTCCAATAAATAAATAAATCTTAAAGTTTTTTTGTACCAAATAAAGTTATCTTTTAATTCCATTGTTTGAACTTTTTGAAGTACCCTTGTATATTGTCAAATGGTTTTTAAACAAGGGTACCAAGGCAATTCAATGAAGATATTAAAAAGTTTTCAACAATGTGGGCTGGAACAATTGGATAAACACATAAAAATGGTGAGCCTCAACCCCTGCTTCATTGTCATACACAAAAAATAATTTTGGGGCCAGTACTGTGGTACAGTAGGTTAATCCTCCACCTGCAATGCCGGCATCCCATATGGGAACCAGTTTGAGTCCCAGCTGCTCCACTTCTGATCCAGCTCCCCGCTAAAGCAGAAGAAGATGGCCCAAGTGCTTGGGCCCCTGCACCCACGTGGGAGACCAGGAAGAAGCTCCTGGCTCCTGGCTTCAGATTTGCTCAACTCTGGCCATTGCAGCCATTTGGGGAATGAACCAGTGGATGAAAGACCTTTCTTTCTCTCTCTGCCTCTCACCATCTACAGCTCTGCCTCTCAGATAAATAAATAAAATCTTTTTTAAAATTTTTTATTTTTTTGACAGGCAGAGTGGACAGAGAGAGAGAGAGAGACAGAGAGAAAGGTCTTCCTTTTTGCCGTTGGTTCACCCTCCAATGGCCGCCACGGCCGGCGCACCACGCTGATCCGATGGTAGGAGCCAGGTGCTTATCCTGGTCTCCCATGGGGTGCAGGACCCAAGGACTTGGGCCATCCTCCACTGCACTCCCTTGCCACAGCAGAGAGCTGGCCTGGAAGAGGGGCAACTGGGACAGAATCTGGTGCCCTGACCGGGACTAGAACCTGGTGTGCTGGCGCCGCAAGGTGGAGGATTAGCCTATTGAGCTGCGGCGCCGGCTCAATAAATAAAATCTTTAAAAAAACCTTTAAGTGGAACACTGACTGAAGCATCAAAATTTATGGTTCCTGAGGAAAACCTAGGAGAATATGTTTGTGAACGTGGGGTAGGAAGAGATTTCCTAGAGAAAAAAAAACCACTAACCTATAAAGGAAAAAAAAATGGTTGAACTGATTTAAATTAAGAACTTCGTTCTCCAACACTTACCCATTAAAAGACACTAGCAAACACATATCAAAGCAGGCAAGTCTGGGAGAAAACATTTGCAATACACGTGTCTGACAAAGAAATTGCATTGAGAATATATAAAAAATCCCAAAAGTCCTAATAAAAAGACAACTATAAAAAATGGGCCAAAAACTAAAAAGATGTTTCCCAACAGGAAGTACAAAGGGCCGACATGCATATGAAAAGATTCTCAAATCATGTGTTGTTAAGAAAATGCAAAGTAAAAGCCTGTGATGCCACTCACTGCATATTTACCTAAATGGCTAAAATTAAACATGGGAACAGTATCAAGTGATGGAGGAGAGGTGGACTGCTTGACTATAAAGTGACACAACCCCTTTGGAAAGCTATTTGAGTGTTCCTTATAAAGCTAAGTATACAATCAACTTGTGACTAGCAATTCCACACCCAGATATTCACTCCAGAGACATAAAAACCTATACCCACAAAAAGAATGAGTAGTGTTATTCCTAACAGCCCCAAACCAGAAACCATCTAGATATCCTTCAACAAATGAATGACTAAAATAGTAGCAGTATGGCACACCACAGATCGCTGCTCAGTGAAACCGATAAACTACTGATATATCCAATCACATGCATGAGATTAAAAATTATGTAGAAGCAAAGAAGCCAGACACAAAAAATAACATTGTATATAATTACACTCATTTGAGTTTTGTCAACAGCCAAACTAATCTATGAAGACAGAATCAACAAGGCAATCTGTAGCTGGGCTTGACTTGGGACTGGCTTCCTAGGTATAGACATTTGTTAGAGCCCATGGCATCATATGCCTAAGATCTCTGTGCATATTATTACCATTTGTAACTTTTACCTCAATTCTGAAAAGCTGCTCAAAACACACCTTCATTTTCTGCAGGTGAAGCTGGAGGGCCATAGAAATGTCACCAACTGGGAATCAGGAGAACTGGGCTGTTCTCCAGCACAGTAAGTCCTTCCCTGACCTCCTCTGGGTCTCAGTGTTGTCTCTGAGTCAGAGTTTTGGACCAGATGGTCTCCAAGGGCTCTGGGCCCAGGCAGCACAGGACCAGAGCTACTGGGCTCACTGCCCTGCCAACCTCCCCTCCCCCCAAATCCTATGCTGAATTCTCTCCATCAGGGGTTAGAGCTGGAAGGGTCCCCCATGCTGCCTCCAACACACACATCTAGAGGTGCCTCCAAGTTACCTGGCCGCATCCCAGGCAGTTGTGATGTGCTGATCTAGGGTAGCATCTGACTCCTCCTCTTCCTCCTCCTCCTTCTTCTTAAAGATTTACTTCATTTATTTGAAAGGTAGAATCACAGAGAGGGAGAGGCAAAGACAGAGAGTCTTCAGTCTGCTGGTTCACTCCCCAAATGTCTGCAATTGCCAGACTGACGCTTCCTTTGGGTCTTCCATGTGGGTGCAGAGGCCCAGGCACTTGGGCCATCTTCCACTGCCATCCCAGGCACACTAGCAGGGAGCTGGATTGGAAGCAGAGCAGCCAAGACCATGAACTGGTGCCCATATGGGATGCCAGCGCCACAGGTGGCAGCTTAACCCACTACTCCACAGCACTGGCCCCAGCATCTGACTTCTTGACTTGACCCATGGGGAATTCTGGTGCCCAGCCAGGCCTGGAAATCACTATAGTAGTTCAGCCTTGTAATTCTACAGACAGAAAGCTGAGGCTCAGAGAGGAGAAGGTCCCATCTCTGGAGCATGCATAACAGCAGGGCTGCTTCAACCTTCGATTTTCCTAGCCCTGTATAAAAATGATTCACTTCCACTGGCAAGGCTCAATATGGTCTGCAAAGCAGCTTCTCGGATTTCATCTCCTCTGCATTTCACATTTCACAGCTGAGAAAACTGGGGTTCCGAGGACCTACGAAACCTGCCCGAGGCCACACGGCCAGCAAGTCGCTGGCTTCTCTGTAGAAAGCTGATGCTTTGCTCGTCCTCACTGTGGCTCCCTCATCTCTAGCCTTCCTATACTGCTGTCACGCTTTTTCTCACATCCGCCTAATTCATCATAATTTACTTATGTTTTTTTTTAAAGTCAATTCATTTTTAAAATTAATTTTATTAGCTTTATTTTAAAAGGAAACTATAAACACCATCAATGGAAAAATTAGTACCATTTATAATAAAAGGCTAATAAAAATTCTAACAAATAAAACACTGTTCTGATAGTTTCACCAGATGACTCCTGCCTTGTCACAGTGAATGTTCTCTCTCTCTCTGAAACCAATGAAGACTCTCTCTTTGAGGTCATCAGGAAAAATGAAAGAGAACTGGGAAGAAAAATCTTTCTCTCTCCCCATGATGCAATGGGGCTTAATGCAAAGCAGCTGAGCCACGTGAAATCTTAGGTACCACCTCCAGTCACTTCCAGATTGGGGAGGGGGCACTGAGGAGAACAGTGTGCTGGCTGCTTTGATTCGTGTCTGGATGATTTGTGTCCTCTGTGAGATGCAGTGTTTCCTGTTGTACAAGGCTGCACCTTGTGGGTGGGAGCGATGAAAACACGCAGAGGAGACAAGCTCTGCATACACATAGTGGGGGGCCAGGAGGCCTCGAGATGCTCCAAGCTCCTTGTTGTACACAAAGATTAATATGACTTCCCTCGTCCTCTCTCACTTCTTTTTGGAACAGTGACTCTGTAGAGGCAGAAATCAATTTGCCCTAATTGAGGGACTAAATCTTCCCCAAAGAGACTTTCTTGGACAATGAGACAAAGTAGCAAGGGACTCCCACATGCTGCTGTTGGGGTAGGAGCTCAGTCTTTAGGAAAAGAAAAAAAAAAAAAATCCATAGTCATTGTCTGTGCCACGGCTTCTTCTCGGCTGGGTTCAACCGGGATGTCATTAAAACAAGACAGAGCTAATCTCCTACACCACACACCACTACTCCCATCAGAGGAGGAGCACGGCTCCTCCTACTCTAATCACCGAGGGCCCGCTCCGGCACGGCCCTGTCACTAAATCACTGAACGCAGATGGCCACAGTCATTACATATCGGCCAATTAAGGCCTTTTGACAGCTTGTGGTAAAGTCAGAGCAATTACTTAGGGGCAATTACGCTCCTCGTATCCTTATTAGGGAGTGCGTTTACACAAAATCAGGACTGCTGCCTTATTTCACCTCCCTGTCTTCTTGGATGACTGTTCTGTCAAGTCACAGGGTTTTAGAGCTGGAAGGGACTTTCTGTGATGATGATAATGGTTATGATGATGACAATTATGGGACAATTACTGAGTCCCTGCACGTGCACAGAGCTCCGGACTTCACGGGCATTACCTCTGACACCTACAACAACGTGATGAACTGGGCTTTGTGGCCCCATTTTGATACCAAGGCTCAGAGTGGGCACGTGTCCTGCCTGAAGAATACAGTTCATAAGCAGGGAAGCCAAGGTCATCTTGCCTGACCTTGAAAGAGCAGGCTCTTCCTACTCCATCAAATCCATCTCTGCCTCACTTCATTCAGTTGCTCCCTCTACCCAGCTAGGAGGCAGGAGGACCAGAGAAGTTAAATGTCTTACCTAGACTCATACAATGAGTCTGAACAGGGCTGGAATGCAGGTTGGGATGTTTTCCAGTCCAGGATTTCCTCCAGCTTCATAACCCCAGGGCAAGGACGGTAAACTGGTTTCATGGAAGTGCTTATGCTGATGCGTTTGTAATAGATACCTAGAGCAGTGTTAAGAAAGATTCTGACGCTCCACCCTGCCTGGCTCAGCATGAAAGTGCAGGACTACGCAGCAACATCTGCCCTGATGCAGCAGAGTGGCAGCAGCCCAAATGGCACACACTCATCATCCTTATTCTAGGGGTTTCTCTGACTGGAAGACAATACAGAGCTGCTTTTGCCCTTATTTCTCCTAATTTAATGATGAGTTAGAGCCAAGAGACCGATTCTGCAGGTGGAGATCCCCCAGTGCTGCAAGGCTTTACACAGGTGTTTGATGAACACTGACTAGAGAGGCCAAAGACAGACTCTGTAGTATAGGTACCTGGAGCCCAACCACATCCCACAGCATGGGCTCTCCCTGTGTGTGCCTGCCTGCCCTGCACCTGCCAGCACCTGCTCCTCTGCCTGGGTCCTCTCTGGCACATGCGAGGGGCCTCAGCCAGTGACTACAGGGTTGGTGGAGAACTGTGAAGCTTCCCTGCCTCTCGGGCAGGCTCACCCTGAGCACAGTCTCTACACTGGCTCCTAGTATTCTCCCTGAGATCAGGTGTAGCTACCCCTGGGGGCGACTGCTACCGGCTCTCTCATGGCTGCCTCTCCTTTCCAGCTTCACTTTCCCAATCTCTTGCTGGTGTCTCTGAAACTTCCTTCCAAGTGGATTATTTGCATTCACATCCTCACTGCAGCATGTGCTTCAGGGAACCTGAACTTAGATTCCAAGGGGGCAGATCTGACTTGAAAGACTTCCGCAGCTGGGTCTGTGTTTCCAGGAAGCTCTCAGGGACTACCTCAGTGCACCCTCACACAACCCTTGGTCATCCAGCTACTGGAAATCACAGCTGCCACTTGTTGAGTGCTCGACACTTACTATGAACCCGGGGGCTTCACATCTATTTGCTCACCAAATCCTCAGCGATCACGCTGTTTACGGGTAAGGAAACAGAAGGCACACAGGGCGTAAGGAGCTTTCCTGAGGTCCACAGACTCAGTGAGAGGCAAGTGTTGGATTAAATTCCAGGCAACTTGGACCCAGAGTCTGCAGTTTTCTTTGTTACACTTGGATCATTTCAAGTATGGAAACAAAGTAGAATAGAATGAGTCCCTGGGGACCCACCACTCAGCTTGAGAAAGAGTTGATTAGTGGTCACTCCTGTTTGGTCCCTGCCTCTCTGCCCAGTGGACAGTCTAGGCTAGAGGACTCTGTACTTGTAAGCACCGGGTTGTGGGAGGAAAACAGGCAAAGGGTTTTCCAGGGAAGATGTTACAATTCCAGTCTGCATAGCTCTGGCAGTTTCAAAAAAGAAAAGGAAGGTGCGTCTCACTGCCCTTCCAGTGCCTGCTTAAAACCTTCAGTGGGTGCCCATGGCTCCTGGAAGAAGCCCAGTACCTGACCAGGGGTGACAAGGATGTCACCAGCCCCATCTCAGCACCTCCCTTCATGACTGCTCCTCCCCTAATCTTTTAGATATTCAAAGGTCCCACGTTGTCCCAGTTGACCATGGGAGTCTCTGTTAATGCTGGCGCTCGTGCCTGGCTTATCTAATACTCCAAGTCCCTCACACATCTCTCCCTTGTTAACGCTTTTGCTAATGCATTAGATCTCAGCTCAAACTTCAACTCCTCAGAAAAGAGTCCCTTTGCTGTAGCAGGTCCCCAGGTGGCAAAGCCCAGAAGCTCATCCCTTCACAGACGTGGATCACGTCTAATTGTGAATTTCTCACTAAGCACTGAGCTCTACGTGCCCGCTCTGCTTACCTGCCTGTCCCTTGTGAATCTTTGCTCTCCCACTGTTTCCTTGGATTCTAACACTAGGTCCAAGTTCCTCAACCTCATTTCAAGATGAGAGAAGTCAAATCCACAACACATCTCTTGTCCAAGGTTACATAGCCCACAATCTAAGTTTGTTTTGTTTGGGACTCAAATCCAGTTTGGTTTGTTTGGAACTCTTCTCCACTCTGTGTAATCAAATTAGTTCCCAGGTGGAATTAATTCAGTGGCATCTCTGATGCCACTGAACCTTGCAGAAACACCTGCTGAGGAGCACCAAAAACAATGAAGTCTTTTGTGTCTCATGCTGTGGCACAGCACAGAGGATCTGGGGGACAGCCCCATACACAGGCCCAGGACAGAAGTGAAGGGAAAGGAGGAGGCGGCGGTTAGGGAGCAGATCACAAACCAGACAGACCAGCAACATCCCTGGAGTTGGTTCTTGCCCTCAGAGGTGTCGCTAATAACATAAAGGCTGCTCTAGGCACTTGGGGGCTAGCTTTTGGGGACCTGTCAGTGCTCTGGGTCTTGTCACAACTGAGCTCTACTGGCCTCCTGGTAGTCATAGCTCATCTGTTATATGCAATGATTTATTCACTTGTAAGCCTAAGACAGTATATTCTAAAACCCTGGTAATCCAAGTGAGAAGGACTCTTCTTTTGGAGATGTGCATGGCAGTCAAAACAGGACATCACTCTCTGTCCTGTTCTGAGACTCAGATGTTTCTGGCCAAAGTGAAAAATCTAAGATAAGATTCTCACCTTTGTATTACGATGATCACTGTCTTTGTAACGACTTTGCAAATGCTTACTACATGCCTAGGCCACATGTCATGCGCTGTGACATACGCTGTCACATTTCATTCATTCATTGGCAGTATTAACACTCCATCTTAGACAAAGGGTAACTGAGGCTCAGAAAAGTTCTAAGGTATCTATGTTCAGAGAGCTGGTATCATATCTGGTGTCTGCAACCCCAAAGCTGGAGTTATTAACCAATCACCTAGACCAGTTCTAGATGTCCCTGGTCCTTCCATTCTGCCTGGCAGGTACAACTTTCCAACCCCACAACCCTCTGGGATGTCCAGGAGTTTCATTTGCTTAAAAAACTTACAGATATGTAAATCTAAATAGCAGGGAAATTAAGAGAAATTGAGAAAGCAAGCTATGACTACACCAGGACAGGTTTTGGCAGGTGAAATGCATGGGTATTAAGGTATTGGTTAACTGTCTACAAAAGGCAAACAGATCAGTCCTTCAGGAAAGACACCTTTTCTCTGCCTTCAAGCCCCAAGAGGAGTTGCAGAGAGTGGAAGAAACGAAAGGACCTCAGAGTTCAGCCAGAAGACCTGCTTCCTTCTCCTTCGACGTGAATCTGTTCGTGATTCAATCTAAGGCATAATGAAAACTTTGGCCGTGTGGCTGTGGAAAACCAGTGTTTTCTTTTGTCCTCTTCCCTTCCTCCTCTATTTATTGATAGCACTTTCATTTAGATACAATTCTCATAAGTCAGCCATCTAAAGGGTACAGTTCAATGTCAACCAGCCACTTCCTGTGCTACTGAAAGTAGTGAGCCAACTGCCCCTCAGCAAAGCCATGTCTGCCAGAATTCTGTTCAATCTAATCAAGAAAGCATTTACTGAGCTCCTGCTGTGTGTCAGGAACTATGCTGGGTACATTCCTTTCTGCTGATCTAACACAGCAGCTTGCAAAGCAACAACAGCATCCAGGAACTCACTACAAATGCCAGTCCTTGGGTTTCCACCTGGACTTCCTCAATCAGATGGTAGGCCCATGGCCCTGGAGTCTAATAAGCCCTCCAAGCAATTCTTATGCATGCAAAAGAGAACCACTGATGCAACATAATATAGGTGAGCTCAGAGAAACAGACCCAAACTCATCTGGATCACATGAGGACCTCTAAATGATGAAAAAGAGAATCCTGTAGTCCCTTCTGGAATAATGGAAAATGCAAGTTCTTCGAAGAAGGCAAGACAACTTGATTATTTGCTGACTCTCTACCCCCAAAAATACGTGAGGGGGTCGGGTATCTTCCCACCTTCCTGTCTTTCAGCAACTCCCCCCCAATTCTCTGTGGTATCCTTCTGGCTTGGCTGTCCCCTCCTATCCCCTCTCTCTATTCTTCCTCTCACCTACAAGTGAGGAAAGATCTGAGAAATGAATGTACCATGTGACAGGGCTAACAGCTAGGGTTCTTCAACCTCAGCCTTAAAAATCTCTTGGGGAACTAATTTTCATGCAGATGCCCAGCGAGTCTCACATTCTACATGTCTGAGAACCATGGCTTTAAAGCCTTTTGAGTGTGATCCATGCAAAGAAATATATTTCATTTCATCACCTGGGACACTCATTCATACACATACACACTCACATATAACACAAGGTGCAACACACTGGGATATAGAAATACTTTTCTATTCTCTGCTCTTGTATTTCATTCTTATTAAAAAGCTGGGCATGATGACCTCATAGGCAGATTTCATTACCTTCCAGGGGGTCTACTCCTACAATCCAAAAAGTCTGGAACCTACAGCATTAAAAGATGCTCCACTTGAACCTGAGATGCTTGGTCCTCTGTCAGGCCCCAGACCCAAGGCCAGTGCTATTATTACTGGGCTTCTGAGAATGCTTAGAATTGTGCACAGAGTCCATTTCTATCAACAAGATCATCACAGCATTGCTTACCTCAATAGGACATTCTAAGACTCATTGTGTTGATTTCAGTTCTCTGGAATACCAATGAGGAAAGACAGTCATTACTCCCAAGTGGCCCATTTCCTCATGCCAGAGACTCCAGGGAGCATATTTTTAGGTGTATTTTCTATCACATAAGAGCTGCCAGGAAAATGTGCATTTCAGAGTTCTTGGTGTCTATGGGCCTGTTGTCTCAGCAACTCTTTGTCAAAGGCCAACATAATGTCAACACCTAGCTGACTCACTAGATTTTATTTATTTTCACTGTATTTGACAGGGAGAGACAGAGCACATGTTTCCATCCACTGGTTCACTCCTCAAATGCCTGCAACAGACCAGATTAGGGCAGGTTTTCAATCTAAGTCTCTTAATGGGTGGAAGGAACCCAAGTAATTGAGCCACCATGTGCTGCCTCCAAGGATCTGCATTAGTGGGAACCTGGGATCTGGACCAGGGTTAGGACTTGAGTCCAGGCACTCTGATACAAAATGCAGGTGTCCCAAGTGGTTTCTTTTTTCTTTCTTTCTTTTCTTTTCTTTTCTTTTCTTTTCTTTCTTTCTTTCTTTCTTTCTTTCTTTCTTTCTTTCTTTCTTTCTTTCTTTCTTTCTTTCTTTCTTTATTTTTTGACAGGCAGAGTGGACAGTGAGAGAGAGAGACAGAGAGAAAGGTCTTTGTTTGCCATTGGTTCACCCTCCAATGGCCGCCATGGCCTGTGCACTGTGGCCAGTGTGCTGCGGCCGGTGCACTGCGCTGATCCAAAGGCAGGAGCCAGGTGCTTATCCTGGTCTCCCATGGGGTGCAGGGCCCAAGCACTTGGGCCATCCTCCACTGCACTCCCTGGCCACAGCAGAGAGCTGGCCTGGAAGAGGGGCAACCGGGACAGAATCTGGTGCCCTGACCGGGACTAGAACCCGGTGTGCCGGCGCCACAAGGCGGAGGATTAGCCTATTGAGCTGTGGCGCAGGCCCCAAGTGGTTTCTTAACCACTCTGCCAAATGCCTGCCCCTAAATCAAATTCAGATTTTCTACCCTCTGCAACTCAATGTACCTTTATGTAACAGCTGTTCTGTATGACATCTTTTAATATTTTAGTATCAAATTCACAAATAATGGGGCCAGCACTGTGGCTTAGCAAGTAAAGCCACTGCCTGCAGTACCAGAATCCCACATGCATGCTGGTTCGGGCCCCAGATGTTCCATTTCTCTGATGTTCCATTTTCTCTGGGAAAGTAGTAGAAGATGGCCCAAGTCCTTGGGGCCCCTGTACCCATGTAGAAGACATGGAAGAAGCTCCAGGCTCCTGGCTTTGGAATGGTCTAGCTCTGGCTTTTGTGGTCATTTAGGGAGTGAACCAGCAGATAGAAGACCTCTCTCTCTCTCTCTCTCTCTGCCTCTCTGTAACTGCCTTTCAAATAAATAAATCTTTTAAAAAAACAATTCACAAATAATAAAACCTGCTTTACACCCATTTTCAAAAAAATTCTATATAATGCCTGGGCTGTGAATATAAAGGAAGAAATGATAAAATAACATATGTTTCAATATCTAGGCGTTTCAGATGACTGTAAGAAGACATAGAAGTAGCCAAATGCTTAACCTGTGTCATAGCAGAACACATCTTATTTTACCTAGCAGGTTGGCATGGGTGTGTGGGTGGGCAACTCCAACACCACAAGCAGCACTGCTGTCAGTGATGTAACTGTTAAGCTGTGAACCACTTCTGGTAAAGTTTTAACCTGGTCAGTTTCAGCCTGCCCTTGATATACAAGTACTCCTGGAAAAAGCAGGGCAGGCACACACCTAGGGGAGGGAAGAGCAAATAGGCGAAGCCAACTCCTATTCCTGCAATTCACCTGTCCATGTGTGCAACCTCTTCTGGGTGGTGGCTGGCCATTGCAGAAGAAAAGGGGGTGGAGCCCTCTGGGGGAAATGCTACTGGGCACATTCTAGGAACAAAATAGGTTTCTAGGGGGTAGGATTTAGAGATGAGAAGGGACTGAGTTAGGCTGGTGTTGCGTGGAGGGAAGGGTCACTCTGGAGTCTGTGACATCCGACCCTCCACCTCGCCTGTCCCATCAAGCATTCAGTCAGAAGTCCATGTTGACACTGTGTGTGTCTCTGTGTGTAATCTTTCAGGGGACTCTAAGCTGCCAGCCTCTCCATTCAGGGTGAGAACAGAGTCCCTGGAGCAGAAGCTAGCAGACAAGGAGGCGGCTGTCTCTGACTGACACCTACCAGGCGCCAGCCACTGCCCCTCCCAGTAGACTCTGCCACCCCTGTATGTGAGGCTTCACCCTACTGAACTGCAGCAACTGGGTCTGTTGGAAAGCAAGGGCACACAACCTGGGCTGGTGACTCTGTAATTCAAGGCCAGCATCCCTCACAATCAGGTCCCTCCTGGGCTGAAGGCTGGGATGAACCCGTACCATTCATCTCCCTGGCATTTCTCTGAGGATTAATGCTTGGAGCGACCCCCAACCCAAAGACAAACTATACACTTTCCCCAAACGTTTGCTCTGCAACCACAAGCCCCTCTTTCTTTGCCAGCATGTTACAAATGACTCGCATCCCCAGGGCACAGGTGTCTAGCCTGCATGCAACTTTGGTAATTTTAAGAATGACTTACGCTCCCCTTCAAGCAATGCACCAGCCAGCTCCCAGCAACAGAGGGCACTTCATCACACAAATTAACTCCTCTCCCCCACTTCGCAGATGAGTTATCTATTAAAAAAGAGATGCTGTTATCTAAACAGGCAGCCTTGTCTGCACTTTTAATTTCAACTGAATGCTTCTGTCCCTTGTCGGCGGGTAGGCAGAGCCATAAATCTGTGCAATAATCAGTCCAGGAATTAAAAACACTCCAGAAACCACTATCAAGTGAGTGACAGCCACTCCTGCTTCCTGAAAGCGACTCCCCACCAATCAGCTCCAGCTGCCAGGAGAAGGTGGGTCCCGTGGGCTTGGCCCACTCTGCTGTTTCACCCCATTGGAGCCCATCCAGGGGAGCAGAGTCATGGGTGATTCCAGCTGTGAGCTCCTGAAAGCTGCTCTTTAATTATGTCAGCTTGTCAGGTGTCAGAGAGCAACACGTGTTTCATTTAGGACACTGGCTTCCAAGCCTGTCTGCTTCCATACCTTTTGTTTAAGGAGTTGTTAAAAAAGGGGAGAAAGAATTCTTGTAGGGCAGCCACAGCATTGGCCTGTCAGTTTCATATTTGTTAAAGGGCAGAAGTGTCTCTGCGGAGATTTTCCTGCCCAGTTCACAGGAGGAGAAAGTGGCACCTGTGTCGGAGCTCCCGCCTCCCCTTCCCTACTCCACTGCTCCTTCCCCACCAAAAGTTTCCAACTAATCCCACACTGAATACTTAGAAACTTCCCACTCAGGGCCTTTTTGCTTCCACATAGCTTAGTGCCAGAGCGGCTTATAGAAATGTCCATCCCAGGGATTCATCTGTGTTAAAGCCTTTGGGCCTTCAACCCCTCATCTCACATTTGATCCAAGGAAGTACACCACCCAGGGTCTACCTGTGTCACGTGGTGACAAGTCATGCCTCTCAGTAATGGCCACAGCTCACCTTTCCCGACCATGTCCCATCTCAACCCTACACCTGACCCACTCTCTGCGGACAGCGCTCAACTAACTTCCCTGCCTCTGCTCCCTTACTCTGGCAAATCCCTCAGCTGAGATCATCGCCCCCTGTCGCACTGAATCCTATCCCTCCCCTAAGCCCAGCTCTAGCGCTCCAGAAGCATCGCCCATGGCAACAACGCCCTCCTCTGGCAACCAGTAAGCAGCACAAGCCATGGCTCTGCATTCCCACACACACTCTGCTTCGGGACTAGTGTTAGCCTCTTGAGGGCAGGGCCCACAGCAATTTATCTCCCACACAGCCCCTGGCGTACAGGAGGTTCTAGCGGATGCTTGCTGAATGATCCTGATGATATATTTTGTTTCTCATCTGCTTGTCTTATTTGTAAAATTCTGTACACACAATGTGCTTCCACAGGACTCAACACGTCATCCGGGGGGATGTCAAGTGTGTCTGAGAAGCCGTTACCCAGGTACTCACTTGTCAGTCTCCAAACGTGGGAGGCAGTGTCTGGGAGCAAGTCATCTCCCTAGCGTGATGCTGACCAAGGAACAAACCACTCCCCACTTAACAAAAGGGTGCATTTTTGCCCATCACACCCAAGTCTGTTTGTGAGACAGCCTGTGTCCCAGATGTGACCACCCAGCAATGGATCACACATGGGCTGCTGGGTATTACAGAGGGAACAGCAAATGCAAATGCCCTGAGGTAGATGGGGCAAAGCAGTCTACAGCAATCACTGGTTTTGTTGTTGTCAGATATTTAAGGCCATTTCTGTGTGTGTGTACATAAAACATAAAATTTAATCATCCTGCTGTGATTCTTTTTTTTCCCCAGAAATCTTTTATTTAAGGTATACAAACTTCATGCATTCCATAAATATAACTTTAGGAACAGAGGGATTCTTCCCACTGTACCTGTCCTCCCACCTGCACCCTTCTCCCTCCTTCCTCTCCTATTCCCATTCTTATTTTTTTACCAAGATCTATTTTCAATTAACTTTATACACATAAGATTAACTCTATACTAAGCAAAGATTTCAACAAATAGCATGAAAAGAAAAACTGGTCCTCAACAGTCGAGACAAGGGCTGCTCAAAGTCACTGCATTTCAAAGTGTCATTTTTACTTCTACAGATTACCTAGAACATATGGTATTTGTCGTTTTGGGACTGGTGTATTTCACTAAGTATGATATTTTCCAGTCTCATCCATTTTGTTAAAAATGACAATATTTCATTTTTTACTGCTATATAGATTCCATGGAGTACATATCACATAATTTCTTTATCCAGTCTTCAGTTGATGGGCATTTGGGTTGATTCCATATCTTAGCTATTGTGAATTGAGCTGCAATAATCATAGGGGAATAGATAAATCTTTCATATGCTGATTTATTTTCCCTTGGGTAAATTCCCAGGAATGGGAGGGCTGGGTCATACAGGAGGTCTATATTTAGATTTTTGAGGTATCTCCACACTGTCTTCCACAGTGCTGTACCAGTTTACATTTCCACCAACAACAGATTGGGGGCACCTTTTCCCCCACATCCTCACCAGCATTTGTTGTTTGTTAATTTTTGTATGAAAGCCATTTTAATAGGGGGGAGGTGAAACCTCATTGTGGTTTAGATTTACATTCTAACAGAGGTGAGGTGAAACCTCATTGTGGTTTTGATTTGCATTTCCCTGATGGCTAGTGATCCTGAGCATTTTTTCATGTGTTTGTTGGCCATTTGGATTTCCTTTCCTGAAAAATGCCTGTTTAAGTCCTTTGCCTATATGTTAACTGGGTTGTTTGTTTTGTTGTTGTTGAGTTTTTTTTTATAGAAAGCTTTTATTTAATAAATATAAATTTCATAAGTACAACTTTTGGATTATAGTGGTTCTTCCCCACATACCTGCCCTTCCTACCCCCAAACCATCCCACCTCTGACAACCACTCCCATCTCATTCTTCATTAAGATTCATTTTTAATTATCTTTATATACAGAAGATCAACTCTATACTAAGTAAAGATTTTAGCAGTTTGCATCCACACAGACACACAAATATAAAGTACTGTCTGAAGACAAGTTTTATCGTTAATTCTCATAGTACACCTCATTAAGGACAGAGGTCCTACATGGGGAGCAAGTGCACAGTGACTACTGTTGTTGATTTAACAATTGACACTTTTATTTATGACGTCAGTGATCACCCCAGGCTCTCGTTATAAGCTGCCAAAGCTATGGAAGCCTCTTGAGTCTACAAACTCCGACATTATGTAGACAGGGCCATAATCAAAGTGGAAGTTCTCTTCTCCCTTCAGAGAAAGAAACCTCCCCTTTGATGGCCCCTTCTTTCCACCAGGATATCACTCACAGATATCTTTTATTTAGGTCATTTTTTGCTACAGTGCCTTGGCTTTCTATGCCTGAAATGCTCTCATGGGTTTTAGCCAGATCTGAATGCCTTAAGGGCTGGTTCTGAGGCCAGAGTGCTGTTTAGGGTATTTGTTATTCTATGAGCATGCTGTGTGGCCTGCTTCCCATGTTGGATCGTTCTTTTTTAATTCTATCTATTATTATTAGCAGACACTTGGTCTTATTTATGTGATCCCTTTGACACGTAATTCTATCTTTATGATCAGTTATAAACTTAAACAGATCACTTTAACTAGTAAGATGGCCTTGGTACATGCCACCTTGATGGGATTTGGAATCCCATGGCAAGTTTTTAGCTTTACCCTTCGGGGTAAGTCCGAGGGAACATGTGCTGAACTGTACATCTCCTCTCTCTCTTATTCTCACTCTTATTTTTAACATGGATCAATTTTCAATTAGATTTAAACACCCTAGAATAATTCTGTGTTAAGTAAAGAGTTCACTCAATGATATTAACTAGAAAAGGTTAAATACTAAAAAGAATAAAATAGTAAGCTGTTCCTCAACAGTCAGGACAAGGGCTGATCAAGTTATTGCTTCTCATAGTGTCAGTTTTACTCCTACAGGTTTCCTTTTAGGTGTTCAGTTAGTTGTCACCGATCAGGGAGAACATATAATATCTGTCCCTTCGGGACTGGCTAATTTCACTCAGCATGATGTTTTCCAGATTCCTCCATTTTGTTGCAAATGACTGGATTTCATTTTTTTTTTTTTTTACCGCTGTGTAGTATTTCATAGAGTACATATCCCATAATTTCTTTATCCAGTTTTCTGTTGACGGGCATTTAGGTTGATTCTATGTCTTAGCTATTGTGAACTGAGCTGCAATAAACATTGAGGTACAGATAGCTCTTTTATTTGCCAATTTAATTTCCTTTGGGTAAATTCTGAGAATGGAATGACTGGGTTGTATAGTAGGGCTATATTCAGATTTCTGAGGTATCTCCAAACTGTCTTCCATAGTGGCTTTACCAGTTTGCTTTCCCACCAATAGTGGATTAGTGTGCCCTTTTCCTGACACCCTCGCCAGCATCTGTTGTTTGTTGATTTCTGTATGAATGCCATTCTAACCAGGGTGAGGTGAAACCTCATTTTGGTTTTGATTTGCATTTCCCTAAGGACTAGTGATCCTGAACATTTTTTCATATGTCTGTTGGCCATTTGGATTTCCTCTTTTGAAAAATGTCTTTTTAAGTCCTTGGCCCATCTCTTAAGTGGGTTGTTTGTTTTGTTGTGTAATTTCTTGATCTCTTTGTAGATTCTAGTTATTAATCCTTTATCAGTTGTATAATTTGCAAATATTTTCTCCCATTCTGCCAGTTGCCTCTTCACTTTCCTGTTTCCTTTGTGGTACAGAAGCTTCTCATTTTGATGTAATCTCATTTGTCATTTTTCGCTTTGTCTGTGATGTTGGGGGCTTTTCCAGGAACTCTTTGCCTTTGCCAATGTCAACTAGGGTTTCCCCAATGTTCTCTAATAATTTGATGGTATCAGGTCACAGATTTAGCTTTTTGATCCATTTGGAGTGGATTTTTGTGTAAAGTGTAAGGTAGGGGCTTGTTTCATACTTCTGCATGTAGAGATCCAGTTTTCCCAGCATCATTTGTAGAAGAGACTTCTCTTGCTCCAGAGATTGAGTTTTAGCTCCTCTGTCAAAGCTAAGTTGTTCGTAGATGTGCGGGTTGATTTCTGGAGTTTATATTCTATTCCATTGGTCGGTCTATCTGTTTTTGTATCAGTACCAGGCTGTTTTGATTATAACTGCTCTGTGGTATGTCTTGAAATCTGGTATTTATGAGGTCTCTGGCTTTATTTCTGTTGTATTAGATTTCTTTAGCTATTTGGGGTCTCCTGCATTTTGGGAGTCTGGCTAATCCCATATGAATTTCAGCATTTTTTCTATATCTGAAAAGAATGTCTTTGCTATTTTGATTGGTATCACATTGAATTTGTAAATTGCTTTCAGTTGTATGGACATTTTGATGATATTGATTCTTCCAATTCATGAACACGGAAGATCTTTCCATTTTTTTTGTATCTTATTCTATTTCTTTCTTTAATGTTTTGTAATTCTCATTGTAGAGATCTTTTACATCCTTGGTTAAATTTATTCCAAGCTATTTGATTTTTTTTTTTTTTGTAGCTATTATGAATGAGATTGATCTCTCTGAGTTCTTTCTCAGTTGTGGCATTGTCTGTGTATACAAGAGCTACTGATTTTTTTTTTTTTAAGATTTATTTCATTTATTTGAAAGAGTTATAGAGAGAGAGAGAGAGAAAGAGAGAGAGAGAGAGAGAGAGAGAGAGAGAGAGAAAGAGAGAGAGAGAGGTCTTCCATCTGCTTGTTCCCTCCCTAAATGACCACAATGGCCAGAGCTGAGCTGACCCAAAGCCAGGAGCCAGGAGCTTCTTCCAGGTCTCCCACGCAGGTGCAGGGCCCAAAGGATATGGATCTTCTTTAGCTTTCCCAGGCGATAGCAGAGAGCTGGATCAGAAGTGGAGCAGTCGGCACTTGAACTGGTGTCCGTATGGGGTTCCGGCACTGGAGGGTGAGGATTTAACCTGCTGCACTGCAGCATCAGCCCCAGGGCTATTGATATTTTCATTTTATTTGAAAGGCAGAGTGACAGAGACAGATGGAAAAAGATTTTTCATACACTGGTTCACACTCCAATTGCCCACAACAGCCACGGTCAGACTGAGCTGAAACCAAGGACACAGAACTCAAACGGGGTCTCCCACATGGGTGGCAGGGACCCATGTACTTGAGCCGTCACCTGCTGTCTCCCAGGGTGTGCATGAAAGTCCAGGAAGCTGGACTTTAAGTGGAGTTGGAGCTTAAACCCAGGCACTCTGACAGGGGATGTAGTTGTCCCACATGGTGTTTTAACCACTGCACCAGCTCCCCACACTGAGAAGGCAACTCTTAACAGTTTACTGTATTCCCTGTCCAATTTCCCAACGTTTCTATGTTTATTTATGAAACCTGTTTTTTTTTTTCCATATAACCGACGACACATCACTGTCATCTTTCTGTGTCAGTACATGTTGACTTGGCATGTCTTCCTCCCACCCTCCCTCATCTCACTGAATCTTCAAGTTGACCCAAGTGGTGGAGGTAGCTGCATTTTGTCTGACAGGGAGACTACGGCTGGCAGAGGTGGAGTGCTGTGCCCATAGTTGACAGCTGGTCCACACAAGGCTGGATTCCCTGACTCCGTGGCTCCCGCCCTCCCCCTGACACCATGCTGCCTGCCTCCAGAAGACAGAACCAGAAACAAAACTGCAGAGAACTATAGTCCAGCTCAATGTAAGGAAAGGACTTTCTAATAAGAACCATCTGGTAAAGGAAGGGGGTATCTCATGAGACAGTGGAAGAATTCAGCAATGGAACTTACAATGCACACCTTAGAAATGTCTCATATGTGCAGTGATGGCTTCAAAGACCCCTTCAGGGCTGGGACCGTGTGCACCTACAGTTGTGCAATGCTACGCCAGTCTGTATAGCCAGCTATGAGAATAGTGAAAATCCAGTTACAGGCTTACACCTTTACCAGAGACTTCTGAGACACGTTTAGTAACTAGCACCGAGAGAATGTGGGTTTCTTTTCACAAGCTCTAGCCTATTTTTATCTACCCCTATAATTTTCTCCCCATCGTGGCTGTGAGCAACTTTCACTTTCCAATGTTTTGTTTGTTTCATTTGTCAAAGGCCAGGAAACACATGGAATGTTGCCTCGAAGTGGTGCCATGGTGTGTTGTGTGAGGCAACACAGGCTGGGAATTCTGTGCGTCCTGACCCTTGGTTAGCAACGGACAGGAGAGTGTCCCAGCCTTCTTGTCATGCATGAGCTGCACACAGTTTCTGTAGGGTCCACTGCCAAAGGAGAGGGTGCTTTCTGTTCCTGCTGGGGTGCCCTGTGAGAATGAAAGGCACAGCTGGTAGCTGGGGTATCACATGATCAAATCCAAATAAGAAAATTGGCCTGGAAACGCTGTGCCAAGACTCACAGCCCTGGAGAGGCACCTTGTTCCCAAGGAGGGACCCCTGAAGGCCGCCTGAGCTGTGGAGCCACAGTGACCCCACTACTATGGGATGTCACTGCCTCCCAGAGAAAGGACATTAAAAATCATTCTACAAGTACTTATGCTCAATATGGAAGTTGTTAAAAATCAGATATGCACAATACTGTGAAATATCTTGGGGGAGCCCACTATCTAGGTGGCCTTTTCATGCTTTATAGTCTGTTGCGTTTACATCCCTGGTGCAGATAGTCAGCCTTCCTTGTTCCTTATTCCTTATTGCCTAGATCAATTCAAAATGACATTTCATTGGGACTCTTGTATTGGTCAGGGATGATATGGGCTGAGGAGAAATCAAGGTAACGAAACTGAGGCCCCAGGTGAATTTATCTAGAAGAACAACATGAACAAATAGCGCTCTCTCACACACACATACACACAGTGCACTCAGTCTTAGACACACCAAGGACCGTTCAAGCATTGTCTCATTTAATGTCCATAATGATCCCACAAGGTGGGACTGTCATCCCCAGTTTCGAGATGAGAAAACTGAGGCTTGGAAAGTTGAAGGACTTTTCAAACTGCCAGTCAGTGGCAGGGCAGGAGCTTGAATCCTGGTTAGTTTGACTCCAGAGCCTGTGTTCCTTCTTAACACTGCTGGAAGCAAAGGTTAGCAGTGGCACCTGAGGAACTGATTAACTTGGGGGAGGGGCACAAAGCACAGGAGAAGTCTCCCAAACAGAGTTTCAATGGAATTTATCAGGGTGGACCTTCTAGGCAGAAAGAACAACCCAGTTATAGCCACAGAATCTTAAAACGTCTGAGTACAGGGAATTAGAATCCGATGTCTTTTCACTAATGATAAATCTTATTAATAATCAGAGAAGAATTCATACTTTCTTTCAACTGAAACAGGATGCATTTCTTAAGTTGTACGAGTATTAAATATAGACTTTGCTAAGGAACAAAAAAATTAGCTTATAAAGCATTAAGATACATATTAAATCTCTAAAGTCTTGCAGGAAATAAATTATTGAGGCAATCACCTTCTTCAAGAAAGTATAATTTTTAAGTTAGATGTGAAATACGTGTTCTTATAAAAATACAACACTACAAATACAAGGTAGGGTAGAGTTTACTTTGGCCACGATCCTTGGTCCTGGTTGACTCTCCTGTCTCCTAAGTAACTGTTGCTAGCACTGTGTTAGTGGTGTGGAGCATATGCTTCTTTGACTTTTTCTGTAACGTCTCACACACACACACACACACGTAAAGTGCTGGTACTCTGTGTGTGCTGTGTTTACATGAATGGCTCTCATAATACATCTCAGAGCTCTGTCTGTCATTTAGGCCTGGTGCATTGTTTTTATGTCATTTACATCTCACAGTAGAGACTTCACATCATGTTGTAGCTTATGCCCCTTCTCCTACTGATGAATAGGCATCTGGGGAATTGAACTAGTGGATGGAAGATCACTGTGTCTGCCTCTCTTGGAGTCTCTCTGCCTTTCAGACACATCAATTAAAAAATAAAAAAAAAATGAAAAGAGCCCAGTTGGGTGCAGGTCACTAAGGGCTGGGCAGAAAAAGATTTGCATACTTCATTCTTCCCTGGGCCTCTGGAGCCAACTGTCTTTTTAGGAGGCACAGCTGCTTACCATCAAAACTAGAGAGGCTGGGCACAAATTCCCATGGGCAAGAGGTAGACCCATGCCACTGACCTCCTGATTCTCTGCCTGAACCAAACTCCCCCGCCCAGCTGGTCTGTGTGAAGGTGGCTTATCTAACTCAGGTGGCCCAGAGCTGCAGGGGTGAAGTGTGGTTCCAGTAGCAATAGTGCCTCTGTGGACAGCAGCAGGCAGGAAGGCACATGCAGCATGGCATCCACAGCCCAGAAGGAGGAGACGACCGCAGGGGATGGCCCCGCTCCGCTCCAGGGTGTGCACCAATTAAGATGATTACTGGTTTCCTTACAACACAGATACTAATGGCCTGTCACGCCCCAGCATATTTTTCTTAGTAACCTTCAGCTCCAAATGATTAATAAGGCTCCTGTGGCAAGGTTCATACACACACAGCTGGAAAATGGGGAAAACCCAGGGCACAGCTGTGACGGATGCAAGTGCCAGCAGGTCGAGGTCTGTAGGATGCTTTCTCAAGGGCTGTGGCTGCTGGGGAGAGCCTGGCCACTCTCACGGGAGGAAATGTTGAGAACACCCTGGGGGATGAGGATGAGGACTAGCTGTGGGGTCCCACAAAAGCCCCTTTTCCTCTCTGGGCCTCCTCATCTTGTCTGCTAGATGGCAGCAGGCTTCCCTTCTTCTGCGGGCCAGGCAGGATGTCTGTACCGAAGGGTGGTTACAGATGGAGACAGTGGGCACGTGGTCGCTATTAGCAGTTGTAGAAGCAGAAGGGCTATGCGCGGCAGGGGAGGGAGGCTGGCACAGAGGCTAAGAGTGAGGCTCCAAAATCAAGATGACGTAGAATGCCTGTCTTTTCACAGACCAGCTCTGTCACGTTACTTACATTTCTCTAAGCCTTGGTGTCCTCATCTGAAAAGTGGGGATGCTTGCAGATCACCCTTTCTTGGGGTGCTGGGATGGTACATGACGAGTGCAGGGTGTTCTGCAAGTCCTGGCCGGGACACAGTGAACATCAACACACAGTGTTGTGGTGCTTGCTCCTCCAGGCCAGGAAACATGGCATCGGCACTGGAGGCCTTCAAGGCGCCCCTGCCTCCCCCACTTACATTTCCTAGAAATGCTCCCCACCATGCAACACTGCAAATCCCACTCTGTTTAATCAGGGTCTGATGGACAGCCCCATGGCAGAGCTCCAGGAGCTTTGTTTAGGGAGAAGAACGTTCACAGCTGTTTTCCATTTGGCCTGTTCGGAAGTGGGAATTGCTGGGTAGAGGTGGCATCACCTTGCCCGTGCTTCCCGTTTGATACCTAGTAACTAATGGGGATGAAGTCAGAGGGCCCAGCTGACCACTCTGGTTCTCCCTCCATTCATCTTCTGTCCAGTGCGGTGCAATCAGGATCTTGAAGCTTTTTCCTCCTACCCAGCTGTGGCCATTAACCCTTTCCATAAAGACATTCTGGAGCATGCTGGGTCTTCTGTTATCAAATCCCCACCTCAGCCCACAGGGGCAGCAGTTCCTATGGGACGGCTACAGGGCCCAGGCAGGAAGGCCAGCAGGCTGGGGGCAGGCAGTGAAGGGAAATGGGAACACACAAATCAACTGTGGTTCCATGGGAATGTGGGCCCAGAGACAGTATCAGGAGAATTGGAGAACCAGACTATTACGGGAACTCTCCCAACTTCTAGCTATTGGCAATTCAATCAGATTTTTAAAACTTATTTTGAAGGCCAAATAAGCAGGCCTGGGGGTATGTATCCAGCATTTTGGAAGGAATATAAATTCTTCAAAGGCAGAAGTTTATGACCTAGAGCAAAGGAGGAGTAATTTACCAAATGGAGTTCTCTAAGAGCAAAGGAGTTTAATGGATCAGAAAAAAAGAAGACAATAAAAAGCACCTGTAATTCTACCACTTAGACTGCTATTAACATTGATATATGTACTTCTGAGCATCAAAAATACATCTCTAGTTACAGCTATGGTTACCAGTATTTCACTCGGTTTTTATATTTCACAGGACGAGGTCCAGATGTGCACAGCCACCAGCAGCCTTGCTGTGCCTGCTCTTCTCCCTACGTTGCAAGCATTTTTGCACACTGTCCTTTCCAGGCAGCTTTCTTACTCCAAACCCTTCTCCCCATCAAAATCTGCTCACTTGCATGTTTTTATGGGATGGGCTGAGCCAATGTTTCCCAAATTTAAGTAATGAACAATTCCTTTTTTTTCTTTTTAAAGATTAATTTATTTGAAAAGCAGAGTTACAGAGAGGCAGAGAGAGAGAGAGAGAGAGAGAGAGAGAGAGAGAGAGAGAGAGAAAGAGAGAGAGAAAGGTCTTTAATGGCGCTGGTTTACTCCCCAGATGGCCACAATGGCCAGAGCTGCACTGATCTGAAGCCAGGAGCTTCTTCCAAGTCTCCTACCTGGGTGCAGAGGTCCAAGCACTTGAGCCACCTTCTACTGCTTTCCTAGGCCATAGCAGAGGGCCGGATGGGAAACAGAGCAGCTGGGACTTGAACTGGTGCTCACATAAGACAACGGCACTGCAGGTGGCGGCCTCACTCGCCATGCCACAGCGCCAGCCCAGCAATTCTTTTTAAAAGATAAACACCAGGGCTGGTGTTGTGGTCCAGTGGGTTGAGCCACCATCTGTGATGCCAGCATCCCATATTGGAGTGTCAGTTCAAGTTCTGGCTGTTCTGCTTCTGATTCAGCTTCCTGCTAATGCACCTGGGAAGGTAGGAGAGGATGGCTCAAGTACTTAGGCACCTGACACCCATTAAGGAGACCCAGATGGAGTTCCTGGCTCCCGGCTTCAGCCTGGCCCAGACCCGGCTGTTACAGCCATCTGGGGAAATGAAATACAATGCCACATTATTCATTACTTAAAGAGGGATCTCTGGGAATCAGTTATACTAAACAGACCTTCATGTTCTTTAATATAATAAGGGTAAACGAGACAAATATTTATTTACAGATATTTTGTGTATATAAAAGCAGACTTTTGGGTAAGAAACAAGAAAAAATAAGAATATGGCCCCCTGTAGCCTAACTCAGGGTAAATCAAGAGAAGGGATTTGCAAGCTGAGCTGCATAAGGGTTTTCATTTTTTTGAGACTTTTGCGAATACTTCTCATTAATAAAAATCATAAATGCATGTGAATAAATAAATAAAAGATAAAAATTATTGTGGCCTGTTTCACAAACACATTCAGGAATTTATCTAAGCAAGGCTAACCAAAGAAACTAAAGCTTCTGGCTTTGTGAATTTTTACCACAAAGAGAAATATCTTCATAGTTGGTAAAATACTTTTTTTTTTTTGACAGGCAGAGTTAGACAGTGAGAGAGAGAGACAGACAGGAAGGTCTTCCTTTTTCCGTTGGTTCACCCCTCAAACGACTGCTAAGGTCGGCACGCTGCGCCGATCCGAAGCCAGGAGACAGGTGCTTCCTCCTGGTCTCCTATGCGGGTGCAGGGCCCAAGGACTTGGGCCATCCTCCACTGCCTTCCTGGGCCACAGCAGAGAGCTGGACTGGAAGAGGAGCAACCGGGACTAGAACCTGGAGTACTGGCGCTGCAGGTGGAGGACTAGTGAGCTACGGCACCGGCAGGTACAATACTTTTTTAAGAGACAAAGCCAAAATGAAAAGGTCATATGTAAAATTCTTGCCTGCTTCCAGGATCCATTTAACCCTCATTTGAGAAACACTGGTCTAAGGTTGTTAGCAGGAACCTGGTAATTCAAGGTCCTTGATGGGTCAGCCTCCATGGCTCTTCCGTAGGTCCCCTTCCTTCCAACAGGACTTTATAACCTGCAGGGGTCACTGGTTTGCCCTGGAATCCTGGATGGCTGCCCAGGATCTCCCAAAATTGTCCTCTCCCATCTCCAGGGACAGACGTGACAAGAAATTATTTTTTTCATCTTGGGTAAAATTTCTTTTGAAAAAAGTTTTCATTTTTTTTTTTTTTTTAAGAGTCGGGAAAGCACAGACATAGGCTGTTCTTCGCTATCACAGAGTAGGTGGAGGTTTACTGGGCACCCAATAGGTCTGGGACAGGGGTGTGAGTGGGTCTGAGGGCTCAGGGCTCCTTCTCTTCCTTGGTCCCATGCATAGGACCCCTCTCTTTGCTCAACCCCAAACCCCAGTCTTCACAGTGTTTCTGCCCATGCTGCCTTCTGCTCTCCCCAAAATAAGTGCTTCAACTGTACTTCCTCTTACATGCAGATGGAAAGATGTAAACACATGGCAGGTGGGTGTTTCCACACTGAATCCTAGCCTTAGCCTACAGGTGTACACCTAGAAGGGTCTCTAGCATTTGGTGTAGTAGGCAGGTGTACAAATGCAGACAGAGCCGTTTTAGCTGCAGACATCTTTAGATTCAACTTGAGAATCTATTCCCGTGCTAAACAGCACAGCGGGGGCTTCCAGGAAATGAAGGCTCCCCAAGTACTGGAGTCAAATCCTCTGGTGGCACTGGGTCTGTGGCCTGGAGGAGGGAGTGCTGGGAGGGAGGGGTGGTTCTTGGTGTGCGCTTGGCTCCTAGGCCTTAGGGAGTCTTGCCTTGACCTTGTCATGTGATCCAAGGCCACTCATTTAACCTTCCTCAGCTTCAATTTTCTCATCTCTAAGATGTGGCTACTGCCAGGGAGCTGTCTCCACTTGACCATAGTGAAAATGGAAATGAGGAATAGTGCCTGCAATTAGTCTGATGTTTTTGTCACCTGCCCTTGGCTTTTCAGTTAGCTCATCTGCAAAATGGGAGCAAATCAAGTTACTAACACCAGGAGGAGTAGTGAAGTATCAGATGGTATCTCTAAAAAAGGAAGTTGAGATACACCCCCCCCCAAAAAAAAATCATCACTTCTGCAACTACAAGTGTGTGCCATGTTTTAGCAAGTGCTTTTAGGTGTGCCCACCCCAGTGTGCCCGGTCCCTGCACCTTCTCCTGACTGCTCACTCTGCAGCTGGAGAGGCAGGTACCAGGCCAGGAGCAGGAGACAGCAAATAACCAGACTCAACTTTGAAGGCTCAGCAGCTGAACATCCGGACCTCCAAGAAAGAAACCAGCAGGGGCTGGAACATCAGAGAGGGAGGTGGGAGGGCCTGTTCACCCCAGGCCTTGAAGGGCAAGGACTAAGGGGGCAGAGGAACAGACACATACACGGCCAAGAAAGGAACCTTGTGATGTGGAAAGAGGGTGGTAAGGGTTGTGGGGGGTGTGGTGGCGGGACAGGACGGGGAGGCAGGGTTTTGTGCCTTGGTCTCCTTGCAATACCAGGTCTTGTTCTGTGACATCTGACCCTGTCCTACAGCAGGACCCACCTCTTATCTGTTCTACCCCAGTCCTACAGAGTGCAACACAGACCGGATGCACTGAAAACACTTCATAGAAGCATCCTCTATCTGTCACGCAGATGTTTTAATTCATCACAATCCACTAATAGTACCACCTCAACTTGACAATCGGTTGGGGAGATGAGAATTTGAAGTGCAAAAATAATATCCAGGTTGTCAGATGGACTAGGAATTGAGATGCTAACACATGACTGGTGATGATCATGAAATGACAGGGTCACCCGGTTATATCCAGGGTCGCGCACAATCTCCATGCCTGGAACTCTAATAACTGTAATGCCATCACTTTTCCTCCCACCCAGCAAAGCACAGGGGCACAGCAAATGTGTGACTGTCATGATTATAAGGATATACCACACACAAAGCTTTTGTGTCTTCTCTGATGTCCTTAACTGTCTCTTCTCCCTGACCTCCATCCCTAGCCTCCAGCACACATAAGCATCAGGTCGTATGGAGGCTTAGATAAAATACCACACAAGCCTTGAAGCAGGGGATCTGGCTTTCATAGTGGCTACTGAAGGACTGAAGGGCGGAAGTTTGAACTTTGACCACTGGGAAACAGAGACAGCAGAGGAAGCCGGGTGGGAGAACTTTCCCTCCTCTCATTACATATCACTCCCAGATGCTGCCCCTCCTGCAATCTGTGGGAGAAATCTCCCTTGCTGTGAGAGTACAGTGCTATGAGCTGATGCATACAGCCAAGGGGAAGCCATCTCATTCTCCACCCTCAGATCTTCTTGCCTTACTTTCCCTTTTATCCTCACCATCACTGTGCTGGGCTCACACCTCCCAGTCAGCACCTTAATCATTGTTTAGGCTCTGCTTTGTGAAGGTCATGGGCTTAAAAAGACAAAGAACAACCACACATTTGATCTAATTTGTGAGATATAAGTAAGTCATTCATGAACATGGATGCTTTAAGGGTTGTCAGTAACAAGGTGACCTGGGACACACCTCATCAAACATCCCAACCCATACTTATAGTCTAAAAACCACAGCGAAGAAGAATGGGCAGGCAGAATATGTACCATTTTGAGTTATGATTTGAGGTTGCAAAGGCATTCTTGCATCTGTTGATGAACTCAACACACATATTTCATGATATTGTGATGTGCTGGGCACTGTGACGGATGCTGGGACACAGAGGGAACTGACACACCCTCAGGGAATTACTGGTGGAATGGAGCTGGGGGTTCATGTGTAAATGCAAAGGAGGTGCTACATGCGAATTGGGTAATTAAGGGAGGGAGAGAAGGAAAGGATCCATGATGTCTGAGGACAAGAGACTGGGGAAAGCTTCACAGAGTAGAGGACTCCTGAGTTTAATCCAGGAGGATGAGCACAAGCTTGCTGGGGGACAGGTATAGTGAGTGGGAACAAATCTCTTATTTCTGAATTCCTGCTACTGGTTGCTAATTATTCTCTCACAGCATAGACTTCACTTTGTTCCAGCATCTCAAACTCTTAGGGCAAGGCCTATCTCTTGTTTATCAAGTCAAAGCCTGGCGCTCAGGAGCTCTGTAGAAATTTCTGGAAGCCGGAAACAGGACAATGCAGCTCAGTGATCCAACTTTCCCTTCTACCCAGGTCTTTTCCATGGACACTGTCACTCCCTGGAGCCAAGTTATCTTTGAAGGGAGTACTGAGGAGTGAGAAAAGCCATATCTGTAACTGTGTCCCATTCCCCTATGTGGTGTGGGGGTGGAAAGTGCTTTGCTTGTGAGAGTCCTGACCATGGATTCGGTTACTGACTAGATTGTGTATGGTGGGATCATATTTAAAAGCATTTTTTTGGGTGGTGGTGGTATTACTACAATCTGTTTTTGCTCATACTTGCTGCTTCACTCTTACCACCACCAGCCCAAAATCAAAACAAAAACTATAACACCTTGGCCTCTACCACCCCTGCTGATGAAAGTCACAAACCAATGTCAGGAAACAAAGGTCAACACAAAGTCTTGGGAAAAGTCAAGGTCCAGAATAAGCAATATGTTTGGAAGGACAATAGCAGCTTTCATGGTCCTCATCACTTCCTGGAGCTACATATACTCCTGGGCCAGGGGTGCTCAGGTTTCAGAGAGGAGGGAAAGAAGTCAGAGCTGGTAAGGACACCTGAAATCAAGTTTCTCCTTCACATGACTCAGAGTGTAAGGCAGAAGGGAAGTCCAGCTGAATTGGGGGCCCCCTATGAGATTTCGTCTCTGCTATAACTACTTCCTGATCCGAGACTATAGACTATAGGATGCTTGAGGCTTCTTAGACAAACAAACAAAAATAAATGGCAATAATTTGGTGCAGCAGCTGCATTAAAATATTCAGGTACTTGGCAAAACTTGCATACCTGATGGTATATCTGCCACTCAATGTGCGCTCTGCCCAGTGAACACTTAACAGTTTAAAAGCCCTTGTAGCTTATGTGCCCTAAACAGGTCTCTTCAGGAACAAACATGCAATTGGCATAAATGAAAAAAAGGGCATGTGACAGTGATGGGTTCAAGGCCAATTCTTTACTACCTCCTGATGGGCAAAGCTTCTGGGGACAAACAGCAAGATGGCAGAGTAGAGGCAGAGACTGGGAGCTTCCTGTCCTAGGGGAGCTCCTGCTCCTACTCAGCAGCTGTGTGATCTTGGGCAAATCCCTTAACCCCTCCTAGCTACAGGGTTTTCTATGGGCAAAATGAGGAAAATTTATTCCCACCTAACAGGGGCTGTGAAGAATTCCAGACAAGACAGTGAGGCTCACGCAGCACTGTGGCTGGTACCCCGTGAGTGCTCCATCTAAGAACATGCTCTGAGATGAAGCCCAAGTCAGAAACAGTGAACTCTATGTCCTCCTGGGGAGAGGCTGCCTGCACTCAGTTATTCCCACCAATGTGGGCTGTGCTGAGGTCAGGATGTGTAAAGCTGGCCTGAGCCCAGGGTGGCAGAGCAAAATCTCTGAGCTCTACCAGGGAACAGTCCCTGGGATATAGGTTATGGAGCTGGTGCACAGTCAGGCCAGGAATGGCCAATGTCAAAATTTCGGAAATCTGGAGAACAGGTCCATAGTGGCTATTTTATAAATGTCCCCCAAGTGAATCAGTGGAATTTGGAATCCTAAATGGCTATGCATCCTTGTGTATGGCACATAGCCTCTTGGAGCCTCATTTTCACTTCTAAAAAGGTGAAAAGAACATCTTCCTTTCAAAGTTGTTAAGTTGAAATGTGGTAATATAAGTGAAATACCCAGCACAAAGTAACAGCTCAATAAATGATGCTGCTAAATTACACTGGGAAGTAGGAGGAGAAACCAGGGGAAAAAAATGAGTCATAACTGGAGTGGAAAACACTCTACTTAGAAGAGTAACCTTGGGCAAATCATTCATCTTACTGAGGACTTAGCTGTCTCATCAATAAAATGGAAGCAGTCAGATGACCTAACCCATAAGAGTACTATGGGGATCAGGCAAGTTACCCAGTGTGGAGACTGTGCAGACTCTCAAGTGCTGACCAGCTGCCAGTGGCTGGGCAAAGCCAAGCTGACATGTGTGGGTTCCAGACGTGTGGAAGCTGTGCAGATCCACTGGATGCCCAGGGCAAGGGGAGCACAGTGTGAACCAAAGGTTCGACGGCCATTCCTACTTAGGATATTTACTAAGGGGACTTTTTCTCTGATTCCATTCCACCACTGGAAATTTAGAAAAAATATAAGAGCACTGTTGGTGACCCCACCACCGAGAAACAACCATGGGCATTTGGTCATGGCTCAGTGTTGCATCGCCACAGGTAAGTGGACAAGAGAGGTTTAAGGGGAGGCCCTGAGGCTGGCAGCCAAGTTCAAACTGCAGCCTCACTTTCCGTTCAAGCTGTGGGAGAAGATTCCTCACTTTCTTTGCATGCAAAATGAAGTTAGTGCCAACATTACTTTCTTCATAAAACAGGACTGTGGAATAAACAACATAACACATGTTAAATACTCAGTGCAGTGTCTGTCTTGTCATAGGAACTCAACAAGTGTAGCTACTGCTAATGTTCAATGTGCAGACCCCCCAAAGGGATCACGGCAGCATCGATCATTACACCAAATCTCCTTCTACAGCAGTAGTTCTCCACGTGGGCACAGAGGGCCAGCAGGCCCAGAGTTTCCTAGGACTTGCTAGAAATGCAGTTCTCAGCCAGACCTTGACCTACTAAATCAGAAACTCTGAGGGTGGGGCCCAACAGAGGAGGTTTTAACAAGCTCTCCGGGTGATTCTGATGCAAACTCAAGTTTCTGAACTGCTGGTTCATGGCACATTTTAAATGGCTTCATGGCATTTTCTGCCATTACTTATTTAATCACTCTCCCTTTTTCCAGCATGTAAGCTGTCTGCTAGTGGTGTGCTATAGTGGACTTGTACAGGCAAAAATGAGGTGACTATAAACTTCTCTGCCCAACCCTGTTCCTCTGGTAGCTGTAGCTTGAAATCAGCCAAGGAGGGTGCACCCCTGAAACCAGAGGCTCCCCACCTTTGCCCTGGCTGCTTGTTAACTTTAACCAATCCATGATTGGCTATTTCTATTGGTTTTGCTATTATAAACAATACTACAGTGAACACCCATTTACACACATCTATTTACTTATCTTTCATTGTTTCCATAAGGAAATTCTAGAGAAAGAATTGCTAGATTCAAGCACATGCTCACGTTTGAGGCCTTGTGATACATCCTGTCAAATGCACCTGTCTACTTATACTCCCACCAGCAGAGTTGCAGGCGGTTTCTTTCACACCAGTTGGAATGGGCTTTGGAGCTATGGGCCACAGGCCCAGAGTACAGCACCTGGCTCCAACCCAGACATGTTGAAGAACAGGGCAAATCCTGACATTCCGTGCCAACTATACCCCTGTGTTCCCATTCCCAGTGCCTTCAGCTCTGTGGGACTAAATGTTAACTGCCTACCTCCCTGGAGAAGGGCTGTCTCATAGAATCTTCTGTGATGGTCTATATCTGTGCTGTCCCAGTTATGTACAGCTGTTGAGCACATGAACTGTGGCTTGTATCACGGAGCAAGTGAATATTTAACTTGACTGAATTTAATTAGTTTAGCTGTCAAAAGTCACATGTGGCTTAGGGCTACCGTGTTGGACAACACAGCTCTGGGAATTCCAGAAGGACCGTGGCTTGTGCTGCTTTTCCAGTTGATGCCAATGTTGACCAGAGATCCTGCACAATTTGTAGCAGCTCTAATTTCAAATATTTTGCTCTCATAGACCCTTAAATGTTGAAGTACTGGGATTTCTTAAATGTTTGGCAATTGTGATATTTCAGAGTTTAAATTACATCGCCCAGACTATATGTCCTACCTGGAGTCTTTCGTCTGACTCTGTCCCCCTGGGGATTGGGAAGTGATCTCCAGCTCAGTAGAGAGGATGGAGGTCAGTAAGCCAACCGGTTCAGCTTCCTAACTGTCACTTCCAGGCAGACTGGTCTGCCTCTGTGTTCCTGCTTGTCCTACTTCCTTCACACAGGGGAGCTCCTTCATTGCACTGGGTGATGACACCTCCTCCTGGAAGCCCCCTGATAATTCACATTTTGAATGAAAGGCTTTACCACCTGTGTGGCCATGAAACACAGCTCACGAAATGTAATCACAGTGATGGCCTTCAGTCGCCTACTTAAGATTTAACCCCGGGCCGGCGCCGTGGCTCAACAGGCTAATCCTCTGCCTGGCGGCGCCGGCACACCGGGTTCTAGTCCCGGTCGGGGCGCCGGATTCTGTCCCGGTTGCCCCTCTTCCAGGCCAGCCCTCTGCTGTGGCACGGGAGTGCAGTGGAGGATGGCCCAAGTGCTTGGGCCCTGCACCCCATGGGAGACCAGGAAAAAGCACCTAGCACCTGGCTCCTGCCATTGGATGAGTGCGGTGTGCCGGCTGCAGCGCGCCGACCGCGGCGGCCATTGGAGGGTGAACCAACGGCAAAGGAAGACCTTTCTCTCTGTCTCTCTCTCTCACTGTCCACTCTGCCTGTAAAAAAAAAAAAAAAAAAAAAAGATTTAACCCCTGTTTCAGAAATAATTTGAAAAGCTTTAGTAACTAGATTTCTTATTCCACAGCTGATTTGAAAAAGCGAATTAGAAAGGCAGAAAGAGCTCCTAGGGACAGGCACACTGGAGATGATGAGAACCTTATCTAAGAGTCACATGGTAAGGGAAATGATTTAGGAAAAAAATACAAACATATCAACCTTGGGACAAGGTTGTACAAGGACAAAGGAATTCTTGAGGGCAGTGTTCTTAACTAGCTAGGATTAAGACATCCATAAGGCTTCAAAATGCAAACTCCAAACTCTAGGGAAGGAATGTGGAAAGCCATTCTAGAGTCTAGGGTTTAAAGTGATCCGAGAAGTCATTCATACTTTACAGTTGCAGACACTGAAGCATAAAGAGGTGACGTCATTCGCTCAAGGTCATGGGACTATTTACTGGCAGGGTGGTCTACTCATTTCCATACAGATACCTGGCAAAGTCACTTGATGAACTTTTTCTGCCACAATGCCGCTGAGCAGATGAGGCATTCATGGAGGAAAAGAAGCCAATCTGCTCCATCCCCTACACAAAGGCATTTTCTCTTATTACTGATAACAAACACTAGGAAAGAATTCTCCTCTATATAGAAACAGATGTCAAAAGGAAGAATGAAACAAGTGTTGGCATTTATATCTTTATGACTAACTCGGTGTGAATAGAACGGCTTGGGGTGATATAATATGTGAGAAAGGGTGCTCTCTAATTGGGATGATTAATATCCAGGTTGGTATTACAAAGGCTGTAATAAAAATGAATTTCCCTAAATACATGGCTGTCCATCAAGATGCAAATGACAGAAGAAAAACAAACAACTGATGATACACGAATGATTTCAATGCTCCGTACATCACCAGCCATTTATTTTGGGGCTTGGGCCGTGGAGGAAGAATAATAGGATTGATCTAAGGCAGTTATAAACCACCGCTGATAAACAAATAGACATCTTTCTGCTCTATGCAGGAGCAGGTATTCAGAACAAGGTGGTTCAGACAGACAGGTCTTTAAATGATATCCTGCAATTACATTACAGCCTTCCAGCAGATAATAAACCTTCAGTGTCTTGAATAATTTAAAATTTTCCAGTGGCATGAAGGTTGAAGGCAAAGGAAATCACACACTGCTTTGGAGGGGAAAAAAAAACTCAGCAAATCAACTGTGGGGATTTGGCACAACAATATCCAGTGTTTCTTTCTTTGTCCTGAGAGGTGGATATTTTGTTTAGTTCAGTCTGGTCTCCCATTTTCACAGTCGAATTGCCAACAGCAAATGGTTCTATGAAAACAGACATTCTAAGACATTAAATCCTTAGAAGTTATTCCTGTCATCACAGAGGATTTAAGATTTAATACAGAAAAATTTCAAAAAGTTCTTGGAAAACAGAATTAAAAATAACTTTATTTTGGTGCAAAAACAATACATGCAGAGTTTTATCATAATATGCATTTTCTGTATATTATGAAAAAAGGTCTTTTGCATCAAAATAAATCCATATTTAAAGTTCCATTTTCCATGATCTTTTTGAAGTACTCTCATAGCATATTACTATAGATCCAAATAACCTTGAGTATGGATCCTGACTACGCCATTCACTTGATGTCCAATTTGAACATTTCTAATCCTTCCTAGTCGGCATCTATAATATCACACAGGAACATCATGAATCATTAACATTACTTAGTACATATGGGTCTACAAAAGTTCATGACAAAGCACTATCTTTGAAATCCATTTCCCCATGGACCTTTTGAAGTACCCGTGTATTAAGTGTTAATAACTGGTGCATTTATCATTACTGTTTTCATGGATTATTATTATTAATAATGACAGCTTAAGTTCGAGGTCTTCGAGGTGTATTTGGAAAGGCAAATGTTAGAAAAAGAAGAGACAGATGAACACAGAGAATGTCTGAACAAAGGAATGTTGAACACCAAGGTTAACACTGACTGAGCCAGGCACTGTTCTAACTTCCACATGCAGTATCTCAATTAGTTTTCCTAACTCTGAGGAAGTAGCCCAATTTTGCTCACCTAGGCACAAAGAAGTTAAGCACTATTGTCTGACAAAAGCTTGGATTCTTAGAACCCAAGAACTCAAAGTCCAAGCAACTTTAGGTTTAAGTCTTGCATTTGGTTTTTCTTTTAAATTTACACAAGTGTGATTTTACACTGTTTTAAAAGCAGTCGTATCGATAGAGGAGTTGGAGGTCCTGAAATCTGGGTCTGAGAATTGCCAAGATGGGCTTTTGTAATTCCTTTAGTTACAGACACAGCACACTGGGGTCTAGCCAAAGACGTTTTCATGAGAAGCACTGTGTTTGTAAAAATGTTCCTCAGTCCTCCTGAAAGACTGCAGTCTGTATGCTGGGTCAGGAACCAGCTAAAATGTTAAAATGGGGCTGATGATGGAAGCATAACTCAAGAAATGTATCCAAGGATGAGTTTTGGTTCACATTTTCCATTCAGTCATTGTGGAAAACACTATGGAGATTACTGTTAAATTTTTTAACAGTTGAGATGGGGCAGGCAATTGGTGTAGTAAAGATGCCACTTGGGATGCCTGCATCCCATACTGGAGTGCCAGAGTTCAAGCCCCAGCTCCACCCTTGATTCCAGCTTCCTGCTAATGCATACCACAGGAAGCAGCAGGTGATGGCTTGTACTTGGGCCCCTGCCACACATGTAGGAGACTTGGATGGAGTTTCAAGCTCCTGGGTGTAGGCTGGTGCAGTCCTGGCTGTTGTGGGAATTTAGGAAGTGAACCAGTGGGTAGAGGAGCTCTGTCTGTCTCTGTCTATGATTTTCAAATAAAATGAAAACAAAAGACAAAAAAAAAAAAAAAAACCTTCCCTAAAATACCAAAAAACCAGAACTACTATATGATGCAGCAATTCCACTTCTGGATATCTATCCAGAAGGATATACAATCACTATCCTGAAGAGATCTATGCACTTTCGTCTTCACTGTAGCAATGACAAGGATATGCAAACAATCTAAGTACCCACTGCAGGATGAACGGATAAAGCAAATGTGGTAATATACACAATGGAAATTCCCTTAAAAACAAAATCCTGCCATTGGCAACAATATGGATAAACCAGGAGGGCACTGTGCAAAGCGAAATAAGCCAGACCTAGAAAGATAGATACTGCATGATCTTACTTCTACATGGAACCTAAAAGAGTTGAACTCACAGTAACAGTAGAACAGTAGTAACTAGGGCCTGGTGGGAAAAACAGGGAGATGCAGGTCAAAGGGTACAGACCTTTAGCTTAAGATGAGTAAGTTCTGGAAACCTAAAGTATGCTAGGGTGCCTATAGTTAATGTATTATATACTTGGAATTTGCAAAAAGAATAGATCTTAAGTATTCTTTTATTTTTTATTTATTTTTATTTGACAGATAGAGTTAGACAGTGAAAGAGAGGGACAGAGAGAAAGGTCTTCCTTCTGTGGTTCACCCCCAAAATGGCTGCTACGGCCAGAGCTATGCTGATCCAAAGCCAGGAGCCAGGTGCTTCCTCTTGGTCTCCCACGTGGGTACAGGCGCCCAGGCACTTGGGCCATCCTCCACTGCCCTCCTGGGCCACAGCAGAGAGCTGGACTGGAAGAGGAGCAACCAGGACAGAATCTGGAGACCATATGGGATTCCAGCGCCGCAGGGGGAGGACTAACCAAGTGAGCCACAGCGCTGGCCCCCAATCTTAAGTATTCTTAATACACACACACACACACACACACACACACACCTGCATCTAAGTGAGGTGATGGCTATGTTAATTAGACTGTGGTAATGGCTTCACAATTTATATGGATATCAAATCATAACACTGAACCTCTTAAATAAAAGCAATTTTTATTTGTTGTTATACCTCAGTAAAGCTGGGAGGGAAAAAGGACTTGCACTGGTGCTTATTTGGTTCATGTATTAAGTCAGAGATGGAACACAGGAGAGTCCCTAACTGCTGCTGTCAGCCCCACCCTTGGAGCACATCTGCTGAGGGCAGCCAGGACGTGGGGTCATGACTGTGTACTTGACTTCCAGAGGGGCCTGGTGGTTTGTGGGGACTATGTCTGGCCAGCAACACATGCTCCCTGAATGCGGAGCAGGATTTGTCATTAACTGGCAATATAACTTCAGACCTCTTCCTAAACACATTTTCATCTCTAAAAGGTACAAGTTGGGTGACAATCCCTAAAAGCTGTGCAGAAATTCCTTGAATTCTAGAGTTGTGCTTCCTGAGAACACTCAGCTTTCTACCATCAGTGGAAAGCCCTGATTTCTTCCAGATTTAAAAATAGGCTTTGTGTGTGGGTAACTTGCAAATGCCTGAACTCGAGGTTTCACAGGTGGAGAGTGCACTAAGAGACAGGATCTGTGGGAGTGTGGAAGAAATATTTTAAAATAAAGGTTGAAATGTGAATAGAACTGGGGTGCCTGTTCTTGAACTCTACCACCACATTTTTTTCAGAAATTTATGTTGCAGTGGCAGAAATTTGGAGATGGAGTTACAAACAGGGTCTTCTAAAACCTGGGAGGAGTTTTAAGAGGATCAGGCAGAAGCAGAGCCCATTGATAGCCCTGCAAGGAGGCTGATTTGTCTTTTTAAAGATTTATTTATTTATTTGAAAGGCAGAGAGTTACAGAGAGAGAAGAGACACACAGAGAGAGATCTTCTATCTACTGGTTCACGCCCCAAATGGCCGTAACACCCAGGGCTGGGCCAGGCAGAAGCTAGAAGCCTGGATTTTCTTCCGGGTCTCCCACATGGATGGCAGGGGCCCAAACACATGGGCCATCCTCTGCTGCTTTCCCACGCCATTAGCAGGGAGCAGTTCCCCAGGACGCAAACTGGATTCAATATGGGATACTGGTACTAAAGGCCGTGATTCAAATCTGCTGTGCCACAACACTGGCCCTAAGTGGGCTGATTTAAATTCAGCTCCATGAAATGCTTTCCTAACAGCTGTCCAGTTATTCACGACACAACAGGACAAATGTGCACAGGGAGTACACATGTGGCCACTGGGACTGGCCAGCTAGCCTCAAAAGACACTTTTAGCAAACCCAAGCAGGTAAGTACCCTAGGCTGAAAGAACCAAGACCTGAGGTGCCTTGATGTGAGCTTTATGCATCTGCAAGGCCATGAAGGAGGTTAGAAATGGGCCATGTGGAAGAAGTGCTTCGGGCACACAAATATTCATGGGTGGGTCTTATAGGTCCCAAGAGAGGCCAGAGATCCACGTGCTGGAGAGCAGGGCTCTGAGCCAGGTGCCCTGACGCCAGAGTAGAGATGAACTAAAATAGATGGGACCAGGCAACAGAAAAAGCAGGCATGGCCCCAAGTGCTTTCTTCCATAAAAAAATTTTATTGGATATTTCAGTAGGAATTTATTCCATGCTTGGTGAATTTAGAGTTATGGGCTTGGTTGGGGCCTCAAACAGGTGATTATGGTAATTTAGAGAGAAAGAACCAAGCCATTTCTGTCACAAGACCATTCCAGCTCGAGAATAATGGTGCCTCCTTGTATTTATAGAGCGCTGAATACTTTCCAAAGCGCTTTCCCATCTATTATCTCATTTGATCCTTACAGCAGGCCAGAGACGGGGGTTGTGCCTCTGCCATGGGCTTGGAACGAGAGCCTTCACCTCTCCGGGTTTCAGTTTCCTTGTTGAAAAATGAAGGGACGGTTCTCTCACTTAGTATTATTTTTCCATCTGCTATTCCTCAAGAGCTTCCCCTGGCCCTCCTATCTAAAGGCTGTCTCTGCTTGAGGAGCCAGAACCACCTGCCTCAGCTTCCTTAAAGAGCTCCTTATGCAGATTCCTCAGCTCCCCCCAGACCCAGGGCCTGACTGCTTGCAGGACCTGGCCATCTGCATTTTTAAAAGATTTTATTTATTTATTTGAGCAGCAGAGCTACAGACATAGAGAGGGAGAGACAGAGAGAGAGAGAGGTTTTCCATCTGCTGGTTTACTCTTCAAATGGCTGCAGTGACCAGAGCTGGGCTGATCTGAAAGCCAGGAGCCAGGAGTTTCTTCTGGGTGAAGGGCCCAAGTTCTTGAGTCATCTTGCACTGCCTTCACAGGCCATAAGCAGAGAGCTGGATTAGAAGAGGAGCAGCCAGGACTCATACTGGCGCCCATGTGGGATGATGGCGCTGCAGGTGGGAGCTTAGCTGACCATTCCACAGTGCCAGCCCCCAGGAATCTGACAGGCTTTGCATGTTAAACACACTTCCTGGTGATTCTCAGATGTACCAAAATCTGAGAACACTTATTCTAGTATCTCCTAACTCCTCAATTCTGAGGTCTTGCCATGTGAAACACACACTCAGCAACTTAAGAAATCTGGAAAAAGTCTAAAATTCTGATGAGTAGGGAGAAAACAGTGTAGTGTTGGCTGAGAGTATCTGATCATCCAGATAATAACAGCCTCTCAGGGATATAATTAGTGCCCTCGAAATTGGAATATGACTGTTTAATAATTTAAGTGAGATCATCAGGATTAATGAATAGCAGTTGAAATTAAATGTGGGACCGTAAATCCACACAGGCCTGGTACAGCGAGGCAATTATTTATGACAAGGCATGCTGGAAAGCAGGGCTCTGGCTGAGGCTGAGGGCGCCCTGACTTCTCTTCCTCCTACAAGGGCCTTGTGCTTCTGCACTTGTGATCCACGGACATCATCATTCAAGCAGACCACAGAGTGCACTTGGAGGCCTGCCCCGCCTGTACTCTCATGTATCCCAAGAGTCTGAGCATCTTTTCAATGCTGTCAAAATGATCTGAGATGTCTGTTAAGGAGGCAGATGGCTGGGGCCCAGCTCAGAACCAATGAATTAGAATCTCTGCACTTTAACCAGCTCCTCACTCATTGTTGATAGTGACAAGAATTCAGAGCCATGGCTTGAGTCCGGGTGGAACGGGAGCTCCTGGGGACATACTCCAGGGTCAGGACGACTCCTTTGAGGTTGCTTCTTCTTGGTCCACCCAGCTGGTGAGTCTGCCTTCCTTCTTTCCTCCAGCCTTCCTTCCCTCCCTCCTTCCTTCCATCCTTTTCCCTCCCTCCCTTCCTCCCTCCCCTTCTCCCTTCCTTCCTTCCTTTTTTAGATTTATTTACTTATTTGAAAGGCAGAGTTACAGAGAGGCAGAGACAAAGAGAGAGAGAGAGATCTTCCATCGCTGGTTCACTCCCCAAATGGCTGTGACGGCTACGGCTGGGCTGATCTGAAAGCCAGGAGCCAGGAGCTTCTTTCGGGTCTCCCACACAGCTGTAGGGGCCCAAGGACTTGGGCCATCTTCTGCTGCTTTCCCAGGCCATAGCAGAGAGTTGGATCGGAAGTGGAGCAACGAGGACACAAACTGGCTCCCATATGGGATGCTGGTACTACAAGCGGTACTTGCTACCCCCTAGCACTGGCCCTAGGATTTGTTCCTTTCATGGAAATAAACAATCTCTTCTCTGACTGTACTTCTTTTTAGTTCATTAAACTCTTTTGTATCCTAATTTCATCTAATCCCTATAATGAGACTTTGAGGTAGCCAGGTTTCAGTTAATAGCAGGGAAAACAAGCTCCACCCAACAACAGGATCAGAAACAATGGCATCTCCTGAATGCTGAGTGTGCTGGCCCAGCCCCAGGGCACCAACTCACTGCATCCACCAAAGGGAAGACAGGAGTAGTAGGCTTTGGGGTTAGGCATGGCAGAAAACCAATGCCAACTCACGTACACAAGAGGAGAGTGTGCAGGCTCATGGGATGGGAAAGAACAGGGATGGAGCTAGCCAGAAGCTCATGTGGATTCAGGATGGCTCTGCTGGCATGGCAAAGAATGTGTGGTAGGTGAGGGGCCATTCACCCAACAGCCTGCAGCAGCAAGGGAGACAGGGTTTAGTGTCTGCTACAAAGAACACATGGTCAACTCTGCTCAGAAAGAAGGTCTATTTACAGGTCACTGTCATGGGCCCCGAAGCTACAATCCTGTCGCAAGCCAGCAGCAGCAGGTTTGCTGGAAGAGGAGAGGCCGGGTCTTCACTCTCCTGCCTGGTTACAACTCAGCTGCGGGTAGTTGCTACTTTGAGCTTTCCACTGAGAGAGACCCAAGCCCAGTTATTATTGGCATTCAGATCTGGCTCAAGAGCCCATGAGAATATTTCTGTGAGTGAGATCCCAGTGGAAAGAACGGGGCCATAAAAGAAGGAGGTACCTTTCTCTGAAGGAAGGAGAGAACTTCCACTTTGACTATGACCCTGTTGGAATAAGATCGAAGTCGGCGAACCCTAAAGGCTTCCATAGCCTCGGCAACTCATGACTAGAGCCTAGGGAGATCACTGACACCATAAACAAGAGTGTCAAATTGTTAAATCAACATCAGGAGTCACTGTGTACTTACGTCTCATGAGGGATCTGTCCTTAATGTGTTATCCAATGTGAAGTAATGCTATAACTTGTACTGAAACAGTATTTTTACACTTTGTGTTTCTGTGTGGGTGCAAACTGATGAAATCTTTACATAGTATATACTGAATCGAACTTCTGTATATAAAGATAATTGAAAATGATTAAATAATCTTGGTGTTAAATTGGAAATTGCATAATTAATCAATTTTTTAAAAAAAACATGTAGGATCTCTGTCCTTAATGTGCTGTACATTGTGAATTAATACTATAACTAGTACTCCAACAGCATTTTCACTTTGTGTCTCTATGTGAGGGCAAACTGTTGAAATCTTTACATAATATGTACTAAACTGATCTTCTGTGTATAAAGAGAATTGAAAATAAATCTTGATGTGAATGCAAGGGGAGAGGGAGCGGGATAGGGGAGGGTTGCGGGTGGGAGGGAAGTTATGGGGGGGAAGCCATTGTAATCCATAAGCTGTACTTTGGAAATTTATATTCTTTAAATAAAAGGTTTATATGTATATTAAAAAAAAAAGAAAGTTCTAGACCACACACGTTGACAGAAGATAGGAAAAACGAGTCTCTGAGAAGACTGGGCAGAAAGTACGACTGCAATGTTCCATGTGTTTTTACCCTCTCTGCAGATGATTAGCAATGCCCAATAAATCCATTTTGCTAAGAGGAGTGGAGGACAGAGAGTAGACAGTGGGAAGTTATCAGTTATTTTGAGGCTCCTGGTTGCTCATAAATATGGTAGGCATCTTTGAGGACATCTGCATTTACAAAGGAAACAAATTCATTTTTTAAAATCATTCTAGGAAGAAAGATCATTCTGGTCTTTCAGGAGAAGGACCCAAGTATGTACGAGGTTCTGCAACGGTTGGAAAAGGCAGCCTGCATCTGTTAATGCTTCATAGGAACTGACACCACCAAATCACACAGAGGTGGGATGTTACCCTGGCTTTGACATGTGCCTATTTCTTTGTCCAATATGATGAGGCAAAACATGTATTTTCATGAGATTTTTCCATATGAGATACTAAAGCAAGAAAAAAGCAAGAAAAGAGAAATTAAACTTTCAATGCCCATGAACACTTACAGACTTACAGTGCTGTGATTTTCTTCTCTTGAACAGTTTTTAGAACAAATGAATGATGGATAAACACGCGGTTTGGCCTTCTTGATCTTCCAAAGTGTTAACCATTGCCTATTTTTGGCTATGGGAACGGGTAACATTTTAAAGCTCTGGGATGAACAGCTCTGAAGGTGCTTCTGGATTCAAATCAAACCAAAACTGGCTGTGAAGCTGTGGATGATTGAGAAAGATGTTCTTGAACATTTCAAGGGCTGGAGGTTCTGCAAGGAAACTGGGAAAAATCCCTGAAGTCCGTGATGGGTTCATTCGGGGGCTGCCCAGGGACCAAGTGTCAAGCAACAGGGAAGAGCTAAAGCGTAACTTTCTGGCCAGCGAGCATTATTAGCCTGCTAGAACCAAGAGCACTTAGGGGGTTTGGCTAATATCAGTAAGAAACACAAATAATGGCACACACCTAATATATGACTCCAAGGCCATGACAACATTTCATATCTGTTGTTGCTGTTTTACTTAGAAGGTGGGGTGTAGAAAGAAGGGCAGTTTCTTATATCTTGAACCCTCACATTTCTGCTTAGGCAAATGCTGTCTGCTAGAAAGCTTCCTATAAAACTGGATAGAATTTGTTTAAGATGCCCACACCAGTGTTTGGCACATGCCAGTGGCTACACAGGTGCTATGCAGCAAGATGATCATGGTTTTTACTGCTCACTTCCCTCTGTGATGCAGGCAAAGTCAGCACTGTCAGTTCTCCACGCAGTGAATGAACCGTGAATGACGTAAATAGCACCTGGTTGGTTTGCACTAGACCAAGTTAGGTATTAAGGAACTTCTCACTTTTATTTCCACCTCAAATTTCATCTCCCTCCAGGCTCTGAGTAAATAACAATTCACGTCAGACCTAAGCAAGCAGGAAGGCCTGAGAGCTTTCTAAAGACAGGCTAGGGCAGAAGGGGGGCAGTTCCACGGCCCTCCCCCAGGAAACTTATTCCAAGGACAGGTACGGTGCTCCCTGGGTTTTGCTTCCTTCCATTATGTTTTTAAGGAAACAGTAAAAACAGTAGAAAAGGTTACACTTTAATCCTCACAAGAAAATCAGGAGAATATCCGTGATTTAGCAGTCTTGCTGTGCCAAGTTTTTAAAATGTAGAAGGTTCAGCTGCCTCAATGCAAGTGTCACCTTTCTGAAAATATAATGCAGCTATTTTTCCACTACAGAAACGATTCCTTCCCAAAGACTGGAGCTTTTGATGCTTCAGATGCAATCTGAGCGATTTATTTGACTTTTTTTTTTTTTTTGCTCTCCCAGTAAATTATTCATACAGTGCTTGATTCACAAAATCCTGTATTTTTTTAAGATGTACAAAATATTCCATAAATACATCAACTCCTGCATCCTGAGTTCCTGCCAGATATCCACCAAAAGGTTTATAGATTTCCTTCGTTACAAACTAATTGATATTCTGTAAGAGCTTTAATCTACTTAGTGGCTCCCTCCTTTGGAGTTTCTTTGGAGAAAGAAGTGCTTAGGCTGTCAGCAATATTAAAGGAGAAGAGAACTGAGAAAGCCTGTGAGAGATACGACATCTCAGAGTCTGATTCTTAAGGTCTGGAGTTCTTAAGATTAAAGAACAGGTTGTGGGGAAGATCAATCTCTCCTGTCCAACGTCATCTCCAACCAGGAAGAGATTTTTCTAAGGGCAGGTGAACAGTTTAGGTCACCTCCCAACTATTTCTCTGAGCCTCAGTTTTATCATCTGTAAGATGGAGCCACTTCCCTCACCCTCATATTTCCATAGAGGAAACCTTACTTCACTTTGAGGGTGGTGAAGCAGAGTCAGGCCCGACAGTCGCCACCTGTGTGCGTGGATGGCTTCATCGTGCCTCCCTGTGGTGTGCTCATGGGCACACGCTGTGCCCTCCCTGGGCCAGCCTGTTTGTGAATGAATGGTAGGAAGAGATCCATGCTATGGTCTCCGGCTCCACCCCTGCAGCAATACAGCGATCTCCCGAGACTCCTGTCTCTGTTTCACCACTGACTCAGAGAAGGACAGACGCGGCAGTCATTCCATCACGATGTCAGACTGAGATAAACCAGGGTACGGAGTTCTTTATGAATGGATGCCTACTACCTAAAGCGGAGCACAATGAGGAACACATGAGAGTTAGCTGTACATCTGTCATCGAGCAGAAGATGTCTGTGACACAGGAACGGGAAAAGAAAAGTAGCTGTAGAAGAACACGTAGAATATGACACCCCATTAAAGGAGCATGTGAAAAGACAGGTGAAGACGAGGAGCAAAGGTTCTGGAATCAGAAAGCATGCTTTAAAATCAAAGCTTTGCCTCTCTGAGATAGCCGATGACAGTAACTTACTTAATTTTCTGTGCCTGTTTTCTCCTCTGTGAAATGGGGCTAAAATATTAACTCTGTAGGTAGAAACAAAAGCTCTGAGATCACTGAGGTCATGGCTTTCACCCTGGGCCTAACAGAAACTGCCCCACTCCCACCCTGCCCTGCCCTAGTGCTCTGAAGATGGGGCGGAAAACATACTCAGCACAGAGGAAAAGCTCCATAAACACAAGCTCTGGCTATTACACGCAGCTATATATGTTCCTATGAGGCAGAATGCTCTGGAAGCTCATATACCAGAATGCTAATGTTAGTGACTTCAGATGGGGTGGAACTGAAGGGGAATTAGGAGGGTATCAAAAAGGAAATGAAAAAAACACTGGGAACAAAAGAAAATGTATATAAATGGCAGGTATGAAAGAAGCTCCACATCACTGGGACATTGAAAGGAAACAATAATGAGAGCCCACTCACTGCACATCCATCAGAATGGCAGAAATCTCCAATACTGACAACACCAAAGGCTGATGAGGACGTGGAGCAACAGGAATGCCCTTTCACTGCTGCTGAGAATGCAAACCGGTACAGCCACTTTGGAAGACCATCTGGTGGTTTCTGACAAATTCAAACATAATCCTGACATCTTATGTGGCAGTCACTGTTCTTGGTATTTACCTAAGTGAATTTAAAACTTCAGGCTCTCACAGAGACCTGCCCACAAATGTTCATAGCAGCTTTATTCATAATTGTCAAAACCTTGAGGCAACTGAAATGACCTTCAGCAGGTTAGTAGACAAACAAACTGTGGTACACACGGACAATGGGAAATTCAGCACTGAAGAAAATGAGCTCTCAGGCTCTGAAAACACATGGAGGAAACTTAAATGAATGCTCATGAGTGAGTGAAGCAAGTCTGAAAAGACTGCATGCTGTATGGTTCCGACCGTGTGGCATTCTCGAAAAGGCTAAACTATGGAGACAGTAGCAAGATCAGTAGTTTCTAGGGGCTAGGGCCGGGGAGAAGGATGAATGAGCAGAGCACAGGGGATTTAGCACTCTGAATGAACTAATAATGGCAAATACGTTATTATACATTTGTCTCTCTCATGGAACGTACAGTACCCAGAGTGAATCCTAACACAAACTAATGTGATAATGCCACAGTAAATCAATTACCGTGAGCCACAACTGCTCTAAAAAAATAAAGTTTATTGAGAAAATAAACCTGAGAAAAATGAGACTGAACGTCAACAGTGATTGCTTCTAGGTGATGAGGCTATGGGCCATTCCTCCTGCATGTGCCACATTTTTCTCTCTGATTCAGAGCCTGTTCATATGCTGGTCCCTCTGTCTGGAACCTTCCCCCTTTTCTACCCCGAACAAGTGAGATCTACTTAGCCTGTCACACTGAGTTCACACGGAATCTTCTCTGCCAAATCTTCCCCTGTTCACTCTGTACTCCATGGCACTTGGACTCCAGCACAAAGCAGGTACTTCATGGTCTTCCAACCCCTTGCCTCATCCCCCTCCCCTACTGGAGCTGAGCTTTCAAAAGAAACCTATTTTTTTATTCTATAGTGTTGTGCCTAGTACCTCATGTAGCATTCAGCACACAGTCATTCCATGAATACTGCTGAATATATGAGTATGAATTACTTTGCTAAATCAAAACAAACGTAGAGAAAAAAATACGCAGCACAAAATTTCAAAGGGTGAATGAAACCAAGTAACCTGGAAGTGATGACTAACCACACCAACAGGTAGGCTGGTATTCAAAGTAAATGAAGGCCAAGGGAGAGACTACAGAAATCACGAGCAACAGATGCTTACTGGGCAGTGTCAACAGTATTATGTATATGACCCAGCCATCCCACTCCTGGGAATTTACCCAAGGGAAATAAAATGAGCATATGGAAGGGTTATCTATACCACCATGTTTACTGCAGCTCATTTTATAATACCTAAGATATGGAATCAACCCAAATGTCCATCCACTGAAGACCAGATAAAGAAATTATACGATATGCACACCATGGCATACTACACAGTGGTAAAAAAATAAATTCTGTCATTTGCAACAAAATGAATAAAACTATAAAACATACTTAGTGAAATAAGCCAGTCCCAAAAGGTGGTAACTAATAGAGCACCTAAAAGGTAATCTATAGAAGTGAAATTGACACTTTTTTCCATACTATTTGCTGGACTCTTTATTTAGTATAGAGTTAATCTTATGTGCATAAAGGTAATTGAAAATAGATCTTAGCAAAAAGTAAGAATGGGAATAGGACAGGGAGGAGGAAGAAAGGTGGGAGTGCAGGTAAAAGGGGAGGTATGGTGGGAAGATTCATTATATTCCTAAAGTTGTATTTATGAAATGCATGAAGTTTGTATACCTTAAATAAACTGCTTCTGAGGGAAAAAAAAAAAGAGTGGTATGCTGGGGGGCGGCGCTGTGGTATCATAGGTTAAGTTTCTGTTTACAGCATGGGCATCCCATAAGGGCACTGGTTCGAGTCTCGGCTGCTTCTCTTCCAATCCAGCTCTCTGCTTATGGCCTGGGAAAGTAGTAGAAGATGGCCCAAGAGCTTGAACCCCTGCCCTGGTGTAGGAGTCCCAGAAAAAGCCCCGGGTTCCTGCCTTCAAACTGGCTCAGCTCTGGCTGTTGTAGCCATTTGGGGAGGGAACTAGGGGATGGAAGACCTTTCCCTCTGTCTTTCCCTGGCTCTGCCTGTAATTCTACCTCTCAAATAAATAAATACCTTATATGAAAAAAAAGAGTGGTATGTTGAAAAGCAACATGGGATGAGGCAAAGTGGTTTCTATGATGTGTTCCCGTGACTGTCACGGTGTGAGCGTGCAGGTCAGAGCTCATAAGCCCATCCTGGAAAGAGAACCTTTGACTCTGGCCTCATTAGCTAAGGACTCTACTGCATGAGCTCATGGGCTCAGCCATCTTCATGCTCCTTCAAGCACCATTCACCACCAACAACCTATCAGTAGCTCTGAAGGCTCTTCCTTAAGAACCTGCTGTCAGGGACCATCCTGGTTATATGCTTCTACTTGTTTGTGTGTTGACAGGGAGTTGAGCTGGAGAAAATGCTGTTAATGAGATCATACCATGGCCCTTCACTTGTGCACCTCATCAATCGACCAGCCCACAGGTCACCCAAAGACAAGAACCCTATGCATTACTACACACCTCATCTCTCTGAGAAGACAACATGGGTTGAAAGTGGGTGGGTGGGGGAGAAAAGGAATAGAAGTGAACAAATGAACAAAGACCTCTTGTTTTTCCTAATAGAAATAGGCCACCCAGGCAGTGCAATCTGGAGGCAGGTCTGCCACCCTATTCTCTCACCTCTCTCCCTCACAAGTGCAGAGACACAAGTCCTCCTAATCCAAGAACAAAGTGCAAGCATTTGCAGAGCTTTTGGAGACCCCTGGAAAACTGCAGTGTTCTATTTGTGAGCAGGGTCAGGATTATTGGTGTCAGCGTCTGCCTCTGTGCGAGTCTCTGATGCTGCCTGCACAAAGCCCTGGGTCTTATCCAATAACTCGTCTGCTTCAATCTGTCTCCTACCTGAGATCCTGACCCCTGGCTGAATTACAATTAGTTGTCCTGAGGATGTGGGAGGAGACTCGTTTCAGAGGCGAATGCTTTCTGCCAGGCAGCGCCAATCTAGCGTGTAGTTAGCATCCATGAGTTCCAACTCTGAGAACCGCCTCTATTAAAGTGGCCCAGAGCAATCTGTCTTTGACGATGGCCCATATTTGCCATACTTTAGATAGGCTTCTCCATAATTCTGAAATTGTTTCTCCCAAATCTCATTTTTAAAACAATCACTGCTAAGTAAGTTTTCCTGCAAAGCCATCTTGAGCATTTCTTCTTGAAACAAGAAGAGTGACTGCTTCTCTGAAGAATGCAGGTGGCAAGCCCTCACAGCTGATGTGCGAGACTGAAGGGCAAGAGGGAAGAGCTCGCTCTGAGCTCTGTGCCTGACCTGTTGCGATGCGGGGCTGGCAGGCAGGGCCCTCCGCTCTGGTTTTCATCTGTGAAATGGGACAGCATTTGTTCTCTTGGGATGTGAGAATGTCACCACTGGGTTAGTATTTCTCCTCTCTGGAGAAACAGATGCACTTGGAGGATGTCAGGGCATGCGCTTTCTCTTTGTCAACATCATTAAGTCTCTGCTGGGGAGGGATATGTTGTTATTGTTACTACTGAGTACATATAACATGGGGATATTAGAGTTGCAAAGCATTCTATCTCAGGACTGTCTGCATTTGATAATGAGGTCTTTTTAATAGGACATCTGTGCTTTAATACAGTGGGAAAGTAATTTACTGAGAAGTGCCCTGGGAATAGAAAGGAGGTACTTCTTTTTGCAGGTGGTCAGTCACCCAAGCAGCTGAGAGGCAGAGGAACAAGGCCACAGTAGAAGTCAGCGTGCTTGTCATTAGCTCTTCCCACTGTTCCAGCCCTTGGATTTCCCATCTAAGAAATGAAAAGGTTGAGTGATTTCTGTTGTTTTCATACATTTCTAAGCAGTGCTGCTCCTCCTATCACACCCTTTCTCAGAAAGTAAATGCAGACTATGCCAGGCGGGGCGCCTAAGCCCTACCTGTGCCTGTGAGACCTATACTCCTCTCATCATGCTCAGAAACATCCATGGGACCTCCTTACACTGAGAGCAGTGTGAAAGCCCCGCGCCAAGACGACTGTTAAATTATTTTCTAAGTGATCAAGGGGAAATGCTTGTTTAACTTCAATTAATTTATTTGAAAGGTCCATTTCCCAAAATGCCTGCAGGAGCCTGGAACTCAGTCTGTCTTCCACATGGGGTATAGGAGCCCAAGTACTTTAGCCATCACCTGTTGCCTTCCAGGATGCATTAGCAAGGAGCTAGATTGGAAATGGGGCTGGGACTCAAACCCAGGGATTCTGATATGGGGTGTGAGCATCCCAGGTGGCAAGGTAGCCACTGTGCCAAACACCTACCCTGAAATGCTTGTTTCTAATCCTGCTAATGCTCAGTTTATTCTACCTATGGAAGACTGATGCTCTGTGACTCCAAGAGGTACCCTACTGAGTGGTGTGGGTCCACGCCACAGTAGCTGATGGCTCAGAAAAATGGGTGACAGGGAGCTGAGGCTGCAACACAGAGATGTGGGCCAGTGCCAAGCTCTATAGGAACTGCCAGCCACATCTGTCTGCCTACAGATGGTCCTGATGTTGGCTTGGTTTTCTCTGTGGGAAGAAGCTGCTGCCACTTTTCCTTTCCGCTTCCTCGTTTGTTCACTCACAGTTCACAAACATTTGTCTCCTTCTAGATCACAAGTGGTCAGGCAGGGAAGGCTAGCAATGAAGAGAGACTGACAAACAGCCATGTAGCCACAGGGATGGTGAATAATGGTGGTGGTGTGGGGCCTGTTGAAGATGCTATCATGGGGTTGGTGCTGTGGTGTAGCTAGTAAAGCTGCCGCCTGCAGTGCTGACATCCCATACGAGTGCCGATTCGAGTCCCGGCTGCTCCACTCCTGATCCAGCTCTCTGCTGAGGCCTGGGAAAGCAGTGGAAGATGGCCCAAGTGCTTGGCCCCCTGCACCCACGTGGAAGACCTGGAGAAGCTCCTGGCTACTGGCCTCAGATCGGCGCAGCTCCAGCCATTCCGACCATTTCGGAAATGTACCAGCAGATGGAAGACCTCTCTCTCCCTCTCTCTGCCTCTGCCTCTCTGTAACTCTGCCTTTCAAATAAATTAATACATCTTAAAAAAAAAAAAAAAAGATGCTATGAGAGGAGCTGGTGTGTGAGGAGCACAGAGGACACCCAGGCAGAAGACAGCATGTGAAGCTCACAAGGGCAGGATGGGGCTTGATGCTGCTGGGACACAAGGACTGGCAGCCAGAGTGTGGGCGCAGGAGTCCTGCTGGGAACAGGCAGCCACCCCAGGGAAGACACCCACCCAACAACTGGTGAAAGCGTTGATGCAACAGAGAAGCCTGAGCTACTAGCTGGAGGACACAGTTTTTTTAAGATTTCATTTCTGACCTCATCTGTGTGTCTCTTAAAGCCAAGGCGGGGAGTTATTGCACGGGGTCAAGCTCACAGCTAAGAAGCTCCACATGTGGTAAGATTACGTGCATAGTGCCAGACAAGCCTAACTTAGTCACCACATTACCGTGTAAGGGGTAAGTGACCAAAGGTAAGACACACAATGTCTCTGGGTCTCGTTTTTCACATCTGTAACTTGTTATGGCCAATAGTGTAGGTAGGTTTATTAACATCTCTAACATACTCCTCTCTTTTCTGCCTCTACTAAAGACACCAAGAAATCAAAACACATTCTTAGCCTCCCAGGCTGATAGATGTGCCCGGATCTCGGGGTTCCGGCCAAGTTTCTAGAACCCTCATTGGCTCTGAGTAAGCAGGGAAGCCTTGATGGGAGAGGATTTTGTGTCCTTTATGCTCCCTGCTTTTCCTGCCCAGAAGGCGGACTTTTTAGATACAGTGGCAGCGGTTCTGCGACCGTGAGGCTGAGGGCGCAGGAAGAGAGAACATGCCTGGTTCTCTGCAGCTTAGAACATGCAGGTGTACCAGTCTTGGATCTCTTGTACATTAACAGACAAGTGAATGAATCCTTCCCTTGTTTGAGCCATTTTTTACCAAGTTTTTCAGTTCTTCACAGTTTAATGCACTTCTAAACTGACGCAAAGAAGATAGCAATAGGACCTGCTCCATGAGTTGCCGTGAGAACAAAATGCAACGATGAGTTGAACGGTGTCACGCTCACGGCCAGGCAGCTGGCATGTGCTCACTCAACAGTGGCTCACGTGCTGCTGCAGCTAAAGGAGGAAAAACCTTCCACCCCTTTGGTAATCACCGGACGGAGTCAGGGGCAGGAGGCCGCGTGGGGTAGTCCCTACCTCGGTCGCTGAAGTCATCGACCAGCACGATCTCGGCGACCAGCTCCGGTGGTGAGCGGTTGAGCACGCTGTGTACGGTGCGCAGGAGGGACGACCAGCCCTCGTTGTGGAAGGGGATGATGATGCTGGTGTTGGGCAGGGTCTCCAGGTAGCGTTTGCTGTTGCAGCTGCAGGAAGACACAGCAGAGGGGAAGACAGGATCAGTTCTCAGGTAGCCAAGAGAACTCGGGCACAGGCTGGGTTATCCACGAGGTTCACTTCCTCCCCAGCCTTCAGGGAGGGAGTGGGAGCCAGGGAGACCTTGGTCACTTCAGAACTTTCTCCTCCTTGGCATCCTGAAGTCCTGCCTCTGCTCTCTGCACACACAGCACACAGGGATAGGAACAAGACACCTGGACTCTGTACAAAGTCACGAGTCCATGAACGTGGAAGGCAGCCCTGAGCCCTCTCCCTGCTGTGACAGCATCATCTATGATGAGAAATATATTTTTGGGTCTGTGAACCTAGTTCCTCGCAGAAGGTTCTAAACCCCTTGTGATTTCCTGAGTAAGAGGGGTGCCAGCAGGATCTAATGTTCTCATATTTGGTTGAGGACCCTGGCTCCTGCAGTAAAACTTGGAATTCCCTTGGGATTTCCTGGCTGATAAGAGCATCTTTTCTGTTAACGAGGTGACTCTTGGTGGGCTCCTGGAGGACTCATCACAGAGACCATATCAAGATTCAAAGCTCAGAGCTTTCAGTGGCGGCATTCACCAGCAAAGGGAAAGACGCTGGAGGTTGAGTTAATGATTGATAGTGAAAAGCCCTGACCACAGGGCTGGGAAAGCTTCCAGGTTGCAGAATCTGTGGAGGTGCTGGAAAGGGGGCCCCCCAGGGAGAGGACATGGAACCACCACGCCCTTTCCTGCATCCGTGGCCCAGCGTAGCTCCTCCACCTCCTGTTCCTTTGTGTCCTCTGCAATATTCCTCACAGTAAGCCGGGAACCGTGGGTCCCTGAATTCTGCGAGACATTCTGGCAAATAACCAAACCCAAGGAGGGGGTCACAGAAACCCTCAATTTACAGCTGTCCATCAGAAGTGCCAGAGGCCTGGACTTGGCATTGGCATTTTAATGGGGCAAGCCCTAGTCCCCAGTCCACACTTCTCTTACACAGCAAAAGGGAGGAGCAGGCCTGACCGTGATAAGGACCTGAGAAGGGTGTGAGGAGCCAAGATTGCCCAGGAGAGTCCACCATTCCCTCCCACCCTTATCCCCACCGAAAGGGAAAGTAGTCCTCCCACCGACACCTGCATATTAGCCCAGCCTGACCCATGTCGGACTTTCATCCTACAGAACTACAAGAATAAATCTGGGTTGTTTGAAATAAGAGGAGTAAGCTGTTAGGTTGCTAAATGTAGAGTCATTTGTTAGGGCAGCTGCAGAAAGGAACACACAAGGAGTCATCCTCGATGCCATCTGGCTTGGAGGACAGACCAGTACCAACTGGAAGATCACAAGCAAACCCCCCCATTGCTTACTTTTCGTAAAACGTGGGCAACACTGGCTCCAGATTCTCACAGGGCAGCAACAGGCTGCAGCTGACAATGGCTGCCCCTCTCTCTGGAACAGGAGCTCTCTGGTGCCCTTGGCTCTCACCACTCTGTGGCCTCACACCCGGGCTACTTCACTCCCTTACATTACCTACCTCCCAGACCCCTAGGGGCATGGGCATCTGGGATCCCACAAGAGAAAGTCATTGTGGGAGGGGGCTCCAAAGACTGGTAAGTTTGCAGCTTGGGAGAGGGAATTTGTGACATCCTGATTCACATCCTGATTTTGCTTGTACAAAAATCTTTCCCGAATGGGCCATCAAAGAAGGAGGTACCTTTCTCTGAAGGGAGGAGAGAACTTCCACTTTGACTATGACTGTGTCTAAATAAGATCGGAGCTGGCGAACTCAAAAGGCTTCCATAGCCTTGACAAATCATGACAAGCGCCTAGGGTGATTACTGACACCATAAACAAGAGTGTCAGTTGCTATGTCAACAACAGGAATCACTGTGCACTTACTCCCCATGTAGGATCTCTGTCCTTAATGTGTTTACATTGTGAATTAATGCTATAACTACTACTCAAACAGTACTTTACACTTTGTGTTTCTTTGCAGGTGCAAACTGTTGAAATCTTTACTTAATATATACTAAATTGATCTTTTGTATATAAAGATAATTGAAAATGAATCTTGATGTGAATGGAAGGGGAGAGGAAGTGGGAAAGGGGAGGGTTGCAGGTGGGAGGGAAGTTATGGGGGGAAAAAAGCCACTGTAATCCAAAAGCTGTACCTTGGAAATTTATATTTATTAAATAAAAGTTTAAAAAAAACAAAAGAAAAATCTTTCCCTTGTATGCCATTGTAATCAACTGTCAAACGAGCCAAGGTCTCTCTGCAACTTACTCTGAAATGTATCAAAACTGCTATGGCAGATTCATGGACCAAGAGAAGGTTAGATGTATGATCCAGTATGCAGAGTAATGTGCAACCATGGTGGGAACACGGATGTTCACTGTACTACTGTTTCAACTCTTTTATATGGCGATTTTCAGAAAGAAGTATTAGGAGACAATGGGTTTGAAAGCTTCTTCTTAGTTTCAAATTATACCTTTGCTAAGGGCTCCAAGGAAAGCTGTTGGGGGCAGATATCTCACTCCCCCCAACCCCACTTAACTCTCGCAGTCCTGGCAGAAGGGAAATGTAGCATCCTGGCTGTGAGCTCATTTCCATCCAAGTGAACTGGACTCCCCCAGTTCTAGCCATCCAGTTCTGATGGACAAGCCAGCCTCACTCACTTTCCCCTTGGGGCCTTCCAGACTTCTTTCATGTCCCCTCTTGCTCTTCTATCTCGCCGCACTGTTTTTATCCAGTCCCCACGCCATCCTTCTCTGACCCTTTCCCCACCTCTCTAATCCCTTTGATCATTTCAGCCAGTCTTCTCAGGGAACCTTCTCCAACTTCATTATGTCGGCCTTCACAAATAAATGAAAGCACCTCTTCTTAAAAATCCCTTCCCTTACCTCAGCCGAGTTCTTTGCAGCCAAGAAAGACAGGCGCTATCTAGTTTTCTACAAAAGTTCCTGCCTTCCATCCAATTTCACAGGAGGTTTGCTTGATTGAAGCAAGGTTGGGGGAGGGGGCCAGCTGTAATAAATTGCCTGGAGTCCACTGGTGAAATACAATAGCATAGCTATTACCCAGCAGAGAGCCCCGGCTCTCTCCAACCCCAGAGCTGGGCCCCACAGCCTGCCAGTGGGTATACAAACACTATCACGCATTAAGGGAAGCAGACAAAGCCACAGCAGACTAAATGCACTCCTAATTTAATTCAATCATGGAATTAAAGATTATTCAGAACTCACATAAAAGGCTCAGCTTGGATCATCGCCCCGAACGTGTGCCTCTCCCTCTCTCTCTTTCATCTACTCTTTTTCTCCCTTCTCTATCCACCCCATTCATTCATTTACCAAATAAACACAAAACTTCAACTCAACTTTTGCCAATAAACACTAGTCATTAGTTTGGCCTCAGCTTATTAGATGCCTTTTGTTTAAATAATAAATGACAATAAACTCATCTTTACAGTATCCAGCAGAGAAACTGCTTCCACAGACCACCTTCCTGGTCTCTGCTTTGGAAAGCCTGGTTACTTTTCACCTTTTCTTTTCTTTTTTTCTTTATCTCCTCCCTCTGCCGTTCTTTCTTTTGTTAAGATTTATTTTTTATTTGAAGACAGAGTCAGGCTGGCGCTGTGGCTCACTTGGCTAATCCTCTGCCTACGGTGCCGGCACACCAGGTTCTAGTCCCAGTCGGGGTGCCGGATTCTGTCCCGGTTGCTCCTCCTCCAATCCAGCTCTCTGCTGTGGCCTGGGAGGGCAGTGGAGGATGGCCCAAGTGCTTGGGTCCCTGCACCCGTGTGGGAAACCAAGAGGAAGCACCCGGCTCCTGGCTTCGGAACAGCGCAGCACCAGCCATAGTGGCCATTAGGGGAGTGAACCAACAGAAGGAAGACCTTTCTGTCTCTCTCTCACTGTCTATAACTCTACCTGTCAAATAAAAAAACAAAAACAAACAAACAAAACAAAACAAAAAAACAAAGAGTCAGACAGAAAGAGATCGATCTTCCATCTGCTGGAGCTTTTTCCAGGTCTCCCATGTGGCTGCAGGGGCTCAAGGACTTGGGCAAACTTCCACTGCGTACCCAGGCAGGGAGCTGGATCAGAAGAGAAGAAGCCCAGTCCTGAGTCTGTACCTATGTGGGAAGCCAGCGTTGCAGGCAGAGGCTTAACCTGATATGCTACAATGCAAGGCCCACTCTTCTTCTTACGATGTCCCAGATCAGTAGGCAGAGGGGCTCTAGGGGTGGCATGGGGGAAGAGAAAGGGCTGTCACCGACCCCACATAAGACTTGTGTGCATGTTGTGTCTTTAAAATCTCAACACTGGATGGTTAAGTAAGCCCAGTTCTTTTGTGGATGATAACCAAGAAGTATCACTTTGCCCTGAGGCCATCAGAAAATGTGGTCTCCAGGAAGGAAGGACTAGGATTCTGTTCCCATGCATGTAGCTACCATGATAGGCCAGGCAATAGACAGAGTTCAACTTGCCTCATGGTTTAGAGAGCACTTGTCCTTCTCTCTCCTATAATCTGCACCATATCCTCACCAGGAGATGAACTGGAAAGAATGGAACTTACAAGAATAAATGGCTTTGATATAGGCCTCAAATCCAGACAGTATTTATTTATAATACTTATGTTTTTCCCGATTTCAAAATTGATAACCGTTTGGCATATAAGCTAGGGAGCTACAAAGGCTCAAATGAAAACTGCTAACAGAAAACACAGATGACCCTGAACTCATGATGGTTTGGCTTACTGATTTTTTTACTTCATAATGGTGCAAAAGCATGATACATGTTCCGCAAGAACAGTACTTTGAATACTGGATTTTGATCTTTTCCCAGGCTAGAGATTTGCAGTTCAGTTCTCTTATATGACGCTGGCTCAAGCCACTAAAGTTCCCAGATAGCCCTGTGATCATGAGGTGACAACAAACAGACAACTGAACAGTGTGCCAGGTTGCTGAGCTAGGATATTCAGTAGGCTACGTATAGTCAATGCACTTTCGACTGACCATATTTTCAATTTACAGTGGGTTGATTGGGACAAAAGGCCATCATCAGTTGAGGAGCGTGTGTACTTTGCTCAGCTCAGACACTTGGGAGTGATCTCTGCTAAACACTTAGGGTGTGTCTCCTGTGTTCTCTGTGCACACACACCCATTTCTACAACACAGCATATGCACACAGACTCCTTCGTGTCCTCCCTCTGTACTCTTCAGCTCAGAGCTCCAAATCTTTATGGGCTTCTGGTTGTACCACGGCCTCCTAAGGCACTTGGAAAGGCCTTTGTGAGGGGGGCAATCAGGCAGAGCACTGATCCAATAGGGTCAAAGCAGCAGAACTGAAGCTTCCAGTACTTGTACAACATCGATCCTGAGGTCCTCTTGGTTCATCCATATTTATGGCCCCAAATGGCACTGTGAAAGATTTCTGGGACAGACGTTTGGCCTAGTAGTTAAAAAGCCTGAGTCCCATATTGGAGTACCTAGGTCCAGTCTAGCTCTGGCTCCCAATTCTAGCTTCCTGCTAACACACACACTAGGAAGCAGCAGCTTATGGCTCAGGCAGTTGGTTTCCTGTCACTCATGTGGCAGACCTGGAATTCCCAGCTCTTGGCTTCAGCCTGGCCTAGCCCCTGCTGTTGTGGGCTTCAGGGGAGTAAACCAGCAGATGTGAGCTCTCTTTCTCTCTTAAGTAAAACAAATAATAACAATAATAAAGCCTTCTGCAGGGTTTACGATCTTATAACCAAGTTTTGCAATAACAAACACTTTATCCTTTGCATGAGCACCCCCACTGTCCTTTGGTTCACAGTCTGATAAGGTTCCAATCCCAATTGGGCAAAGTTCAGTTATACGTGCACAGCATGGGGACAAAGAAGCATGGTTGGAGATGTTTACTGACACACAGAAATACTGAAAAGAGTAGGAAAAAAGTGAATTACCATTAACGAGGGAAGATTAAAGGAAGAAAACCTCAAAATAAAGGATACTGATAAGCAGTTACAAAAAGTGGCAGAAGATGACAATGGTGACACTAGAAAACATCTGTAGAGAATTTCTAATATGCCAGGCAGTATTACCATCATTTAATATGCACTCCTTTAATGTCACAATAATCTGGGGAGGTACCTGCTAGTATTATTCCCATTACCAAGAGGGAGAGCCAAGGCACAGAGAATTCAGAGACTTGCCTAAGAGTCAAAGAGCTGATAATGGATGAAGTTCACATTTTAGCCTATCTGTTTTCCTTTATGCATACAAATATTTGCCTTCAGGTGATATGTCAATGACATTAATTGTAAAAGAAAAAAAAAAGCAGAATGAATAGATAAAACCCAAAAGTCAAGGAAACTAGCAGGAGTCTGAAGTCCTGCTTCTAGGTTTTGCTAGCCCACGTCCGTTCTCACTGGATCTCAGTTTCTCCTTATGCTGGTAAGGAAACTGGACTGGCACAATGGACAAGTCTTACATGCCTGCTCTGCAGGCCTTCTCTTTCTCTTGGTAACAGCATCCTGACTTTCCATGGAGAATCTCTTACCCCTCACTGGATTGGAGAGCATTTATGTGGAACTGACTCCTCCCTTACTTCAGGGAGGGTCAGAGGAAGCTGGCTCAGCCAATTACTGTATTGGGCCTCCCCAGCCACAGTCACAGTGATTGGTTCAAGGGTGCACACCTGTAAATCTTTGCTGAGACTTGTGGGAGAGATGTAAGCTCTTTTCTGTTGAAACGGGACATAAAAGGATATAAATCTGGACTGCCTGGGACATTGTGTGGACTGGTGCCTGCCTCAGAATGAAGTTAGTAGAGTAGAAAACCCAGCCAAGAGTTGTTTAGTAGGATTCCTGCTGGTACTGCTGGGAACCTGGATTCAGCTGCACCGGAAGCCAAGGTTTATTTCTGGCCCTTTTCATTATATGAACCAATAATTTTCTTTCCTTCAGTCAGTCAGAGTCAGCTTTCTCTGCAATTCAAAGACTCCTTATCAATCAAAGTGGATAGCCACTAAGCCCTGGCATTGGAAGCAGCTTGAGTTGGATCTCATTATGGCTTCTGAAAGACAGAGACAGAAGGTGTTCACCAGGAGACAATGCTGCTCTAGAGGGGGCAGCCTCTCTCTCTTCAGCTCTGCGAGAACTTTTCTCATTCACTGACTAGGAAAAGCAACCTGGGTGGAGAGTCACGGTGAGGTGGGAGGCAGGAGGAGGAATGGAAGATAACAGCTCATTTATGGCTGAGAAGCCACCAATTTTCTATCCCTTAAAGGATTCTGAGATGAACTGACTATATTAGTCCTTAGATATGCTTTCAAGGCTTCATGATGGAGCAGTAGAATAGCAAAAACAAACAAACAAATAAACAAAAAAAAAAGCCAAAATACAAGGGAAGCATGGGACATCATCCTCAGAGCAAACTGAAATGCAAGTCAGTTTTAGAACACTGATCATAAGTGCCAGAGGTAGCAAGATAAGGGGATGATCTGGTCATTTGCAATACAATTGAGGAATCTGGAAAATATCATGCTGAGTGAAATAAGCCAGTCCCAAAGGGACAAATATCCTATGTTCTCTCTGATCGGTGACAACTTGCCGAGCACCAAAAAGGAAACCTGTTAAAGTGAAATGGACACTATGAGAAACGGTGACTTGATCAGCCCTTGCCCTGACTGTTGATGAACAACTTAATACTTTATCCCTTTTAGTATTTTTTTTTGGTTGTTCTACTTAATACTATTGGTTGAATTCTGTAATTTATACACAGTTATTCTTAAGTGTTAAAACTTAACTGAAAAGTGATCCCTGTTAAATATAAAAGTGGGAATAAGAGAGGGAAGAGATGTACAATTTGGGACATGCTCAATCGGACTTGCCCCAAATGGTAGAGTTAGAAACATACCAGGATTTCACTAGTCCAAGTGATCACTTTCTGTTCACAATTGATTATAATGATAGGACTAAGAGTCAAAGGGATCACATAAACAAGACTAGTGTCTGAAAATACTAACTGATAGAATAAAAAAAAGGGAGAGAATGATCCTACATGTGAAGCGGGATACACAGCAGACTCATAGAATGGCAGATGTCCTAAACAGCACTCTGGCCTCAGAATCAGCCCTTAAGGCATCCTGATCTGGCTGAAAAGCCCATGAGAGTATTTCAGGCATGGAAAGCCAAGACACTCTGGCAAAAAAAAAAAAAAAAAAAAAAACTAAACGAAAGATCTCTGCAAGTGAGATCCCAGTGGAAAGAACAGGTCAAAGAAGGAGGTACCTTTCTCTGAAGGGAGGAGAGAACTTCCACTTTGACTATGACTGTGTCTAAATATGATCAGAGTTGGTGAACTCAAAAGGCCTCCATAGCCTTGGCAACTCATGACAAGCGCCTAGGGTGATTACTGACACCATAAACGAGTGTCAATTTGTTAAGTCAACAACAGGAGTCACTGTGCACTTACTCCTCATGTAGGAACTCTGTCCTTAATGTGCTGTACATTGTGAATTAATGCTATAACTAGTACACAAACAGTACTTTACACTTCGTGTTTCTTTGCAGGTGCAAACTGTTGAAATCTTTTTAATATATACTAAATTGATCTTTTGTATATAAAGATAATTGAAAATGAATCTTGATGTGAATGGAATGGGAGAGGAAGTGGGAAAGGGGAGGGTTGCGGTGGGAGGGAAGTTATAGGGAGGGAAAAAACCATTGTAATCCAAAAGCTGTACTTTGGAAATTTATATTCATTAAATAAAAGCTAAAAAAAGAAATTAAAAAAAATATAGAAATAAGAAGGAGTCAGCTCCATTCTTGGAAATGGGTAAATGTGGAGAACTCAGTTTTTCATTCCCTCCCACAAGGGTTGACCCTCCCAGGAGAGGGCATGGGGACTCAGTAAATTTAAACAGGAGTTCTGCTTTTGTAGACCCAGATCCCACTCTTAGCATCTTAGGTATTTGCCAACTCATGACTCATCCTCCTATTAGCTCACTGCAGCCATTCATGTATTCAAGAAATGAACACCTATCACGTACGGTGAGGGAGAAATCACTGTCCTTATACCGTAGGTTATAGAGTCTAACAGGGGAAGAGGACAAACACTATCAACAGCCATAGAATGTTGCGCTCTCTTGCCATCCTCAGCACAGTATGAGTTAAGAATGAAGGTGTTGTGAGTCCTGAGTGGTGCATCCTGACACCCAGCCTGTGCCTTGCCAACAGGGAGTGGGCCATGAATAGCTGCTGGGTTCAACTGGAGGTGGCAGGTGCCTAGTTCAACTCTCGTTTTCTAAGTAAGGAGGTGAGGCACAGAGAAATGACAGGGTGATACCAGCTGGTGTTAGACTGAGGCATGTGCCCAGCTCTTCAGTTTACTCATGACACAAAGAGAAAATCCTTTGGAGACCTTGGATATAGATAACAAATCTAAATCAGACACAGTTTCAAGAAAGTGGCATCTTTCACAAGGTTCTAAGTGCTGACTGTTGGCTTGGCAGGTCCATGAGGAGCTGGACTATGCCATCTAAAGAACTAGGATCTTTGGGGAGGGAGGGTATTGATGAACTTCAGCAACTAAAAGCTCACAGGAAAAACATGGACACACTAAGTTTTCCTGCTGATCATCCAATCAATGTGCATTCTAATTTATCAGAGGTAGTTTGGTACAGACCTGGAGCTGAAAAAACCCGCTACTTGGCCTCATAACCTTGGGCAAGTTACCAAACCTCTTCAAGCCTCAGTTTCCTCCTTTATAAAATGGACTTAGCGTTTTGAGCTGAGACATGAATAGGGAAGGACATGTTGACATTCTGTAAACACAAGGGTACGTCAGACGCCATCTGGATTCAAAAAGGACATCTGTGTTGGTCAGGTCAGTCATCAGGCTCCCCTGCCCCTGCCTTCCCTTCCAACAGACTGACCCAGTCCAAGGGCTGGCTAAGGAGCAGACTGCTAGGCTGCATATCTACCCTTTCCCTGGCCACAGCTGCATGGGGACCGAAGCAGAGCCTTTACCCAAGCGATGTCAATCCAGTAGCTTGCCAGTTGTCAATGACTTTCAAGAAACCTGAGCCTCTGAAGGTTTCTCCAGGTCAATCAAATTTTCTTTCTTAGAGACACAGCTTTGATGTATGGAAGGAGGACCACGGAATTAATTGGGTGGGTGGGGGGGAGAAGACAATACACAGAGAGGAGCTCAGGCCTTTTGATGGTGAGATCCAGAATTCCTGGTGTCAAGAGGGTCATAAGTGACCCTGGAGGTCTGATTAGGAAGTATCTTCCCATTTCAGACATGCGAAGGCCTGGCTATGTCATGGCTCTATTTCCTCTTCCTAGAGAGTTGGACCGTCTGGCTTTCGCCACATCCCACCTCGCTAACATTCCTATTTCTCATCATTATTGCTTTTGCCTCCTGGCACACAGCACCTGGTTAGTTGAAGCAAACTTGAAACCAAGGAAATCTATCCTATCCCTAAATCCATTCCCTGGAATGAAAAACCAAAAGCAAGCATTTAAATGTTGTGCCATGGCTGTGTCAGTTATTTTTTATTTTTTCTGTATGATCTTGAAAATAATTAGGTTATTTATTTATTTATTTATTTTGGAATCAAGATGTCTAAACTTTAGAAATATCACTCAGACAGAAACCTGGACTTGCAGGTCATGGACTCTGAGGCTGCTGGGCCATCTTGTGAATGTTCTATAGGATCTACTCCATGGATTCTGTATCCACTGAGCCACCATGACCTCGGGAGCAAACACTTGCAGGGCCCTTTACTACTTCCAGACTCTGCACACTACATACAGCACATTGTTTTCTGGTGATCACAAACACAAATTTTGTTGTTGTTGTAAGGAAACAATAATTTAAAAAATCCCTGTGGCTCTGTTTGAAAGTTCCCAGTGCTTGGACTCCTAGATAAATAATCTTGTGGGTTTGGGTGCTACTTTAGCACCTTCTAATAAGAAAGAAATCCTATTGCCCTCTTTCGCTAGGTAGATGACAATTCTGGACTTACACGGACCAGATGGGGCTTCTTGGGAGCTGGTTTTTGTGATCTGAGGGAGGTAAGAGTCGGGATCCTTTTGGTCAAGGAACAAGGCAGAGGCCAAACCTTGTTCTGAGGTCCATGCATGACCTCAACCTAAAAAGCCAATTAGAACTACCAAAGGACTCAACTCTCATCTTGTCTATGCTTCTTGTTACACAGAGGAAACTGAAGCCCAAGATGAGGAAGGATTTCCCAGGATCAGAGAGTTATAACACAACTGCATCTCAAAAAGCAGCCCTTGATCCATGGGTAAGAACTGTAGAAAGGGCGCTTCTTGAGGACGCAACAGCAGGTGTGATGAGGAAAGGGAGTGGGCTGCAAAGACACTAAGACCTGGGTTCCAATCCTGCCTCCACCACTTGGAGCTGGGTCACCTTGGGGAAGTCATAACCTCTCTGAGTCTGTTTCTGCTTTGAAAAAACATGGATATAAATCCTTCTGATTGAGGCTGTCACATGAAGTGAAAGAGGTACCACATGTGAATGCAGCTGGTACAGCATCTGGCACATAAATACCAGTTTTCACTTCATAGTGTGGGTCATTTTCCAGCAAATGGCTCAAGTTCAAAATTCTGGGATTCTCCCTTCTCTATTTCACACAAAGGACAATCCCTTATAAGACAGAACTCTCAGAAAGACCATGTCCAATGGGCACTGGAGCCAACCCGAAGCTAAGCACAAGTTATAAAGTTATATGAAGTTATAAAGTTATATGAACTCTGGAACTAAAGGCAGAAATGGAGTCTCAGTGGTCAAGTGTGAAAAGTCCCTGTCTCCCTCTTCCCATGTCCCCTTCAGAGGCAGAGCTAAGGCCCCCTCCTGACACACACCAATATTCAACTTCCTTCTCCAGCTGGGGCTCAGCTCCTCCATCCTTCCCCACTGTTGCTGGTGGATAAAGCAGGTGCTGGCTTTCTCTTTAACACAGTTTGGCTGGAGCTGGAAGAGCACAAAGATCAGTGTGACAACAAAAGCCATGGCTGACAACTTTATGAAGGCCCTTCTCCATTCAAGGGAGGTTGTGCTGAAAGCCAGCCAAATCCACCTGCTAGTCCCCCTTGTCAACAGACAGCTAGAGAAACACAAAGGTGTATCATCATGATTAATCCCGATTTCTGCATCAGTTCATCACGAGTTCAGCAACCTCCATGACTTGCACCTGAGACATCAGATGAAAGCAGTATTTCCAGGACTATGACTGGTGCTGTCTTTTCCTACACTCTACATTTACATTTTGCAGCCACCTTTGTTCAGATCATATCCAGGGCTAAGATAGTTATAAAAATGACAATGAGCACAAACCCAACAACAGCTTCTTCACATTGCTGTCCCACATGCTAAGATGTTTGTTCCTCCTAAAGATATTACGTGCAATGTATGCCATGTACCCAACCTTCAAACAAAGGCTGACAGCAGGAAGGAGGAACTCTGGTTAATGAATGTCGTACCCAACACATCAAATAAAAACCATAAAGACTACATTCCGGATGCCAGCTAGGTGCTATCTGCTAGGCGAAGAGCTGTTAGGAGGAAATGGCCTTTAATATCAAGAGCCTGATGACTTGTGAAAGAGGATATAAAAATGTAAAGATATGTGTTCCAGGATTTTTTTTTTTTTGCCACCCTGTCTCCAGAAGCAGAGAGCTAGAAACAACCTGTCTACAGGGGAAAGGCTGAATTGATTATATTCTAGTGAGTATTACACATTTTTAATAAATGTTTCAGAAATGGAACCATAATATATTAAACAAAAGCAGCTACTTTTTAAAATAAAATGCATAGGGGCCAGCGTCGTGGCACAGTGGGGTAAACTGCTGCCTAGGTCATCAGCATCCCATATCAGAGCCCCAGTTCGGCTGTTCAGCTTCTGAACCAGCTCCCTGCTAATGTACCTGAGAAGGCAATGTAAGTACTTGGACCCCTGTCTCCCATAGGGGAGACCCAGTTGGAGTTCTAGGCTCCTGGCTTTGGCCTGGCCCAACCCCAGCCATTGGTGGTCATTTAAGGAGTGAGTCAGTGGATGGAAGATCGATCTTTCTCTTTCTCTGTATTACTCAGCCTTTCAAATAAATAAAACTTTAAAAAAATAGAATAAAATACATTTGGTACAATTAAATTTTTGTAAAACAAAATGCACCCCAAATGCCATTTATATACCTACATATGTTGCATAAGCAAACAACAATGGAAAGCTACATACTAAGTTGTTATCATTCAGTCTCTAGGCAGATTTAGGATTAGAGTGTGGGGGGGAGTGGAGGGGAAAGGGGCTATTGATTTCTTCACCCAGAAAGAGTGTGGAGAAGGAGGCTTACAATCAGGAGGACATCATGTCCTCTTTTCTGTACCAGTACTCCTAAACTCAGCTGGATGGCTTGTCTGATCATCATGCTGCCCTCGATACCATCTTAATGAAGGGATAGCACGGAAAATCGCCTTTATCTTTCAGCCATTATTTTCTTTTTGCTTAAATCCTTTCAAGGCCAACACCACTTAGAAATCGAACTCATCTCTGTAACCAATTTTACTGAATGTTATTTATTTGCTCCTGGACAAGCATACATTACCTTCAGCAGGGGCGTGAAATGCAACTGGAAGACTGTGCCAGTAGTGTTTGCTAGATTTATCTAGCGAATCCTGCTCTCTATAGCTGGTCCAGGAAGCTTTAGGCACGGAGGATTAGAATTTAAAGACACCTCCCTTCTTGTCTGTGAGACATAACCTCAGTTTGCACATGATGCAGTATGCATATCCAACATCCCTGTAGGCCCAGGTTGGAGGCTTTTTTTGCCTCCTCCTAGCTATGGGCACTCTAGTCACGAGCTTAGCTTCTCTACAGTTCAGACTGTACATCTTAAAAGGGACTAGTGACCCTCATTCGGTACACATGATTTCAAAGAGGCTGCAATAACGGAATAGTCTGGGACAGTGTTCTTGTAAACCAGAAAACAATGCTGAGCATGTAGGAAATAAAATTCATTCATAAAGACACTAAGAATAGAAATCAGCATGACAAGGCTGGTAAAGCTTCCAGCACGATGCCTGGCACATTGATGAGTAAATAAAAGCACCATGTAAGGGGGAGATAGTATTCTTCATGGAGAACAGAAGATGCAGAGAATGCACCTGTTGTAGAAATGATAAAAGAACACAAACTCTAGCTCACACGGCTAGCAAAAACTGTAGGGGGCACAGGCCCCTTTGGTTTTTAGTTGACAGGCAGCACGTATGCTTGTAAACTATTAATCTCCATTTCAACCCAAGGGCTGAATTCACTGAAATCTGTTTTAAGAATCATAGCAAAACAGTCAATTTGAGAAATTTTATTGGCAGTCATTTTATTTTAAGGCTTATGAGCTCCTTTAAATCCCAATGTTAGGTCTGATGGATCAATAACTGCTATCTTGGAAAAAACATGATTGTTCAGAAGAGAGACATTGGCTTCCAGAGGGCAGCTGATTTAAGTCTCCTGAAAAAAAAATTAGTGAAGCTCCAAACAAAGCTGGACTTTCCCCCTTCCCAGCTTACAGATCTCAGCTGCCTGCTAACCACTTGCCAGTCTGGGGAGTCTGTCTCACATCCCAAAAAGCTTTGGGGCTCTAATCTTACATTGAAGCACACCGTTAAAAAGTATCAAGTGAGCTTACTCTACCACATGAATCATGATTTTAAAAAGGGTTAAAAAGTGCTAATAAGTCCTAAATATGTCTTCCCAGCCTGTCACTGGTGTGCAAAGGTCTGACAAACTGTTTCTGCACCGGACGGGTGGGTGTAGGTGCAGACTTCAGCCACTCATTCCCATCCAAAGAGTGGGAAGTGGTGGGCACTGCTTCTGCTATGACCCACACGTGGAACCCAGACTCCATCACGTTACACATTACAGTTAAAGGCTGGTCTTGGCTAATCTTTATTTTATTAAAAATTTATTTATATTTATTTATTTATTCATCTGTGTAAGAGAGAGCGAGACAGTGAGCACTTCCATCTGCTGGCTCACTCCCCAAACACAACTGCTGGGATAGGACCAGCCTGAGGCCAGAAGCTGGGAACTCAGTCCACGTGTCCCATGTGGGTGGCAGGAACCCAATTACTTGAGCCATCACCACTGCCCTCAAGGGTACACATTAGCAGGAAGCTGGATTCAGGAACCACAGCAGGGACTTGAACCTAGGCACCTGGATATGCATTCTCAATTGGCATTTTAACTGCCAAACTAGAAGCCTGCTCCTCTCATTCTCTCATACCCACGCTGCTTGCTGTTGTCTGCCCCTTCAAAGCAGATCTAGAATTCGGTCTTGGCTACTCTGCTGCTCCCACCATGGTCTGAGTCACTATCACTCCTCTGCCTCGCTCTAAGATGTTCCCAACAAGTATCCCTGCTTCACCCTGGGCCACCCACAGTCTATTCCTAAAATAGCAATCAAAGTGATGCTTTCAAAATGAAAATCAGATCATGGGGCTCTCTGCTCAAACCCTTTAGTGGCTTCCTGTCACTCACTGGTGAAAGTCCCAGCCCCAATCTGACTGCTTAACCTCATCCAGATACCTCTCCAGTCCTGCTTCTCTCATCACTCCCATCACTGGGCTCCAGCCACACTGGCCTCCAAAAGCCAAACATGGTGGCCTCAGGGCCTTTGCATTTGCTGTTTTCGCTGCCTGTCAGGCAGTTAACTGCCCTTCGAGGCCCCTCATTCCTTTGCAGCTCTGTTCTCAGAGAGGGCTTCTCTGACTAATGAAATAAAATCCACTCCACTCTTACCCACTTTCTCTGTGCCTTTACCATTCTGTTTCTCTTTTCTCCTACATCACTTACCACTATCTGAAAAATTCATATATTTATTGGTTTGCTGAGACTATGAATCCTCCCATGCACAATGGAATGTATGTTCTGGGAGGAAGGAAATTTTGTCTATTTGTTCACTGCTGTTTTCCCAGGGTCTAGATCACACAGAGGAACTCAATAAATATTTACAGAATGAATGAATGAATGATAAGAGGACAGTGACAGAGGACCTGTAGGCTGAAAATCTTTACAAGGCAGGAATTCTCCATGGATCACCACAGTGTGCCTAAGTAGGGCCTACAGACTGGAGGTAGAAAGGTGGCAAGGGAGCTCCCAGCGAAGTTACCTTAGATTAAGTTCCTGATTTAACTTGCTCAGTCAGGTAGCCATGTAGGGCAGGGGCCCAAGAAAGTAGGCAGCAGCTTCCCTTGGCCGCCAGGGTCCCCACCAAGGACACACAGTTTGCTGGTGATACTTTCTGGGTCAGGAAAGCTCAGTTCTTATTGTATCCCTGCCCTTTCTTGCTCAGGCTTATGTAACCACTCGAGAAATTTCTCCCTCTGCTTATGGGAATACTTACAAACACAAAGCTTTCCTGGTTTGCAAGCCAAACTCAGCACGACCATGGCCACGTTATCATAGGCGGAAGGTGGTGTCCCTGAACAGGACTTCAGCTAGCTCCTCTGGGACCCCAGTCCTCTCCCTCCTCCTGGTCCCTCTGGTCTCATCCTTAATAGGATGTTTTGGGTGCTGCAGTGGTTGGCAAATATTGATAGCAAACCCATCTTCAACTGAACTCTGGGTACAACTCTGCTCAGGGTGTACCTGTGTGATTCTGGCATACCTCTTAAGTGAATAATGATGTGTGATAATTACATGTGCCCAGGTTGTTCATGAAGGATATCGGTCTGTATGGAATATGCTTTTCTTGTAATATCTTTGATTTTGGTATCGCATAATGCTGGCTTCACCATGACATCCTCTTTGATTTTTCTTGAGTGTGTTATAGAATTAGTATGAATTCTTCAGTTGTTGTTAGACTTCATCAGTGAACTCACCTGAGCCTACAGTGTCCGCTTCTTCAACAGATACAGGGTTATCAGATACCCATTTCCACTTGACTGAGCTTTAGTTGACAGCTTTAGAGGAATGTGTTGTTTCATCTAAATGGCTAAGTTACAGAGGCAACGTTGTTCAGAACATCCTTTATTTTCTCTTAAGAGTTATAGAATCTGTAGTTACGTTGCCTCTCCCAGTCCTGATTTTAGTAAATTGTGGGTTTTTTTCTTGGGGTGAGTTTTACTTTTTTTTTTTTTTTTGGCAGTTTTACTTTTAAAAACAATTTATTTACTTATTTGAGAGGCAGAGTTACAGATAGATAGAGACAGAGATAAGGAGAGAGCGAGAAGGAAAGAGACTGTGCATCTGCTGGTTTACTCCCCAAGTGGCCACAACGGCCAGAGGTGGGCCAATCTGAAGCCAGGAGCCAGGAGCTTCTTCAGGTCTCCCAAGCACTTGAGCCATCTTCCACTGGTTTCCCAGGTGCATTAGCAGGGAGCTGGATCAGAAAGTAATTTGTGTTTTCTTTTTATCAGTCTGGTTAGAAGTTAATCAAATTTAATGAACCATGTCAAAGATGCAGTTTTTTTCTTTTTTTTTTTTTTTTTTTTTTTTTTTTTTACAGGCAGAGTGGACAGTGAGAGAGAGAGACAGAGAGAAAGGTCTTCCTTTTGCCGTTGGTTCACCCTCCAATGGCCGCCGCGGACGGCGCGCTGCGGCCGGCGCACTGCGCTCGTCCGATGGCAGGAGCCAGGAGCCAGGTGCTTTTCCTGGTCTCCCCGTGGGGTGCAGGGCCCAAGCACCTGGGCCATCCTCCACTGCACTCCTGGGCCACAGCAGAGGGCTGGCCTGGAAGAGGGGCAACCGGGACAGAATCCGGTGCCCCGACCGGGACTAGAACCCGGTGTGCCGGCGCCGCAAGGCGGAGGATTAGCTTGGATCCATTGAGTTTCTCTATTGTTTCTCTATTTCCTAGTCCATTGATTCCACTGATTTGGGCTACTATCTTTTATTTCTTTTCATCTGCTTACTTTGGATCAATCTGATGTTACTTTTCTAGCTTCTCAAAGTTGAAACTGACATAATCAATTTGAGACCATCTCTCTTTTTAAAAATTTAATCATTTATTTGAAAGGTAGGTTATAGAGAGGGAGAGGCAGAGGCATAGAGAGAGAAGTTGTCTTCCACTCACAGGTTTACTTCCCAAATGGCTGCACAGCTAAGGCTGGGTCAGACTGAAGCCAGGAGCCAGGAGCTCCATCCAGCTCTCCCACAAGAGTGTAGGGGCCCAAGTACTTGGGCCATCTTTCTCTGCTTTCCTAGGTGCATTAGCAGGGAGCTGGATTGGAAATGGAGCAGCAAGGACTCAAACTGATGCCCATAGGGGCACTGGCACTGCAGGCAGTGTTTTAATCTGCTATGCCATGGCACCTGCTCCTTATTTTCTAATACAGGCATTTAGTGTTACAAATACTGCTTTAGTGACACCCCACAAACTCAGATGTATTGTACTTTCATGAAGTCCTAAACACTTTCTAATTTTCCTTTTGATTTCTTCTTTGACCCACTGGTTATTCACAAGTTACTTTCTAGATTTTGAAAAATCTTAAGAAACTTTTCAATTATTGCTGTCTAAATTTAGTTCTGTTATGGTCAAAGAACATATTTTATATCATCTGAATCCTTTCAAACTCATGGAAACTTATTTCTGGCCCAGGATATGGCCTAACTTGGTAAATTTTCCATACACCCTTGGAAAAATGTACATTTTGGTGTTAAGGGGGAAGTGTATTCCATACATGTCAATTTCGTCCCATTAGTTGCAGGTATTGTTCAAGTCTACTGTATCCTTGCTGCTTTTTTAAAAATTGAGACAGAGGTATATGGATTTGGCTATGTCTATTTCTCCTTGCAGCTCTACCAGTATTTGTTCCTGTATTTTGAAGCATGCTTTTGGGTACATAAACATTTAGAATTTAAATGTTTAACAATTTTCTTTATGAAGGACCTCTTTGAATGAAACCTTTTAAAAAAATAATTATTTATTTGAAAGGCAGAATTATGAAGAGAGAAGGAGATATTGAGAGATCTTCCATCTGCTGGTCCATTCTACAAATCACCACAACAGCCGAGGCCAGACCAGGCCAAAGCCAGCAAACTAGTGCTCCATTCTCGTCTCCCACATAAGTGGCAGGGTCCCAAGTACCTGGGCCATCTTCCACTACATTCCCAGGCACATTAGCAGGGAGCTAGATGGGAAGTGAAGCAGCCAGGACTGGAACTGGCATTCACATGGGATGCTGGTATCACAGGCAGTGACTCAACCCACTGGTACCACAATGCCAGCCCCAACAACTTTTTTTTTTAAGGTTAATTTTTATTTCTTTGAAAGGCAGAGCAAGAGAGCGAGAGTGAGAAAGAGAGAGAGGGAGAGAGAGAGAGGAGAAAAGTGGGAGGGCTCCTATCCATTGCTTCATTCCTTAGATGCCCAAAAAGTCAGGAGTGGGCTAAGTTGAAACTAGGAGCCCAAAACTTGATCTGGATATCTCACATAGGTGGTAAAGATCCAAGTATTTTAACCATTGCCTCCCAGGATGCATTAGCAGAGAAGTGAATTGGAAATGGACTAGCCAGGACTCAAATCAGCACTCCAATATAGGATGCGGGCATCCCAAGGGGTGGCTTAACCCACTGTGCCACAATGCCCACCCCTTCTTTACTCCTAGCAATATTTCTTTGTTCTTAAATGTAATTTGACCAATATTAATAAAGGCACTAAAGCTTTCTTTTGCCTAGTTTTATGGTGATATATCTTTCCTATCTTTTAACTTATCTGTATTTTTCTGTTTAAAGTTTTTTTTTTTTCCAGGTAGCAAGTAGTTGTATCTTACCTTCTTATGTAATCTAACAGTCTCTATCTGAAATGCTTTTCCATCTAATGTGGTTAGTGCTATGGTTAAGTTCAAACCCAGCATCTTTGTATTTGCTTTTTACTTCTTTCCAATTTTTATTCTCCCTTCCCTCTGTTTCTACCTTCTTTTGAATTAACTGAGTTGTTTTCATGATTCATTTTATCTCCTTTGTTGGTTTATTAGCTACAACTCTTCAGTATTTTAGTGTTTGCTTTAGGGTTTATAGTATATATTTTAAATTCATCATAGACTACTTTTAAATATACCACTTACAGTATGCGAATCTTACAAAAGTGCATTCCTGTTTCTCCTCTCTAGCCCTTATACTGGCATACATTATGCATTTTCAAATATTTTCAACCAACAAAGCTATTATTTTTGGTTACACAACTGTCTTTGAAATGATTTAAACAATAAGAAAAATGATGTATTTTTACCCACCTAGCTTCTGTTTCCAGTGACTTTCATTCTTTGTGAATCAAGATTCCTATTTCCATCTGCTTCTGTTAAATGATATTTTCACTGAGTGTAGACTTCTAGGTTGACAAGAGTTTTTGTTATCAGCACTATAAAGATGTTGCTACACAGTGTTATTGCTTGCACTGTTTCCAAGGAAAATTCCATCTCTTAGGGATTATTGGCCTTCATTGCCTGATGTTCAGTGTCTTAAAAACCACTGCTTCATCTTGTCACTCAATCGTGGCCTCCAAATAGCATTTTATGTTTATGTATATATACATAATGGAGCATTATTATTATTATCATTGCAACAATTTGGTTGACTTCCTATGCTGGCAAGTCTCCATGTATTCAGTGTACATATTTAACACATTTGTCAAGGCTATTAAGCTATACTTTCCTTCCTTGTTGCTTCTACTTTGTAACTTGCTGGATGTATAAAGGTGCTCAGTAGATACTGAGCTTATAAATTCTTTCGAGGAATTCAGCACATACCATAAACCAATTATGTTATTTTAACAAAAAGGAGCAAGGAAACAGGCATGGGCATCTGGTACACAAAGAATCCACTCAGGTTCTTCACTACTGAAGTCAGATCCCAATGCCTGGAGAAAGCAGGTCAGGGTTACAGGCTGCTTTCAAGTGCTCTAGGGAAGATCTCTGTGTGAGAGACACTGACCACCCACAGTGGGGTAGGCACAGGGACAGGCAGACACCAGCCACTTCAACAGCTGGGTCTCCCTGTGCCATCAGCCCTGTGCCCTGGAGGGTCCTCCCTGTTTGGTTGCCAAGGAGCCTGGCAGGGCTCCCCAGGGAGCATGGAAAGTGGGCCAGCCCACCAGTCAGCCTCTGTTCACACTACGCGGCGGGAGGTGCAGCGAAGAGGCCTGCTCCGAGCCAGCTGGCCACCTCCCACGCGCAGGCCCAGCTAGTTGGGGCCAAACTGCCTCCTTTCTATTCCCCGCGGCTGTGCGTTCCCCAGTGTAGCTCCTGATGGAAGCAGAGGCAGCTGGCACAAACAGTCCCTCTGTCCTGTTCCTGACACGCTGTTGCCAAAATTCAGTTTGAAGGAATAAAAGGCAATCATAAGCCTCAGCTCCTGCTGGAGAAGTTGTTTAAGCTAAAAGAAACCAATGGGAGCGAGTGGCTCAACTGCTCTAATTTAAAGACCCATTTCTGCTGTCAAACCCCAGGAAATCCCCCCTGGAAAAAAAGCCAGGCTCTTCAAACCGTCTGTCATCTCGTTTCTGAAGAGTCGGCTCCCACGCCAGTGATTATGAAAAATGGGGGTGTCAGGACCACTGGTTTTGGTAACGTGTTCTTCAGTTAGTAACCTGGATGCTGGCTGGCTGAGCGGGCTGGTGATAGAGGTGGCCGAAGCCTCCTTGGCTCAATTCCCATCCACCTGAAATGGGTCCTTTCCCACATCAGTGCCAAAGACCCCTCTGCCCAGTCGGTGGGGCTGAAGTTGCTTCTCCGAGCAGTGCCCATGATGCACAATATGACATGCAACACCATAAGGGAAATCACTAGACTTCAATCCGGTTACCGACATTCATCCCCCACTGAAATACAGGAGTTCATGTGCTGCATACAGGGAGTAACAAGATCTAGTGGTGGTTCTCACACGACCTTCATTTTACGACGGTGGTGAGTGTGCATGCCACTCTGAGAGGTCTGAACATACTGTGAAATGATGTCTTTGGGTGACAGTGCCACTGGTGCTCTGCTGCCTGCCTACCCTCATAATGGAAGGGAACCCCAAACTCCAGTTAGAGGCTAACTAAAAGAAAAATGCACTGTTTTTCTCATCCTCATGTGCAGACTCCCATGAAATAGATCCATCGATACTTCTGTAAACCTCAAGACTCCTAGATAAAGAAGACTTTTTTTTTTTTTGGCTGGGACGTTGGTTAACAGCACTTCTCAGGGAGACAAGAGGCACAGGTCCCCTATTCTAGCCAACTAAGGGGCTCACCTTCTCAAGTCCTGAGCAGAGGACTTAAGGTGCCTCTGCCCAGCCTGCTGTCTGTACCTGCAATGTTCTTTTCAACTCTCCATTATCTGGTTGGCCCTAGTGGGTCTTTCAGGATTCACTAGAGGGCACCCCTTGGGAAAGCCTTCTGAACTCTCCTAAGGGTGGCAAAGGCTCAAGTGCATTCCCTGAGGTCCCAGAGCACACCATGTCTATCCCGTTATTGATCTCAATTGGGCTATAATGAGCGGCTTATGCCATTCAGCTCAATCCCCCCCACACACACACACACCTGCACAAGAGTGTGAGTTCCTCTGAAGTAGCAACAATGGCTCACTTACTGCTGGGTTCCTGTATTCAGCACAGGGCTGGACACACAGAAGACCATTAATATTCATATACATTGACTAAATGAATAGACAGATGGATGGACCAAAGCTGTGACCACAGCCAGTCTTTTCCTTTCAAAAATGTTCCTTTTTTCATACCAGTGATTCTCAACTCGGTTACATGTGACAATTCATTGGGAGAAAACAGTGAGCCCCAGGCCACACCCTCAGACATTCAGATTCCAGTGGTCAAGGCTAAGTCCCTAAGCTTTTTTTTTTTAACCATCCAGGTGCAGCTAAGGCTGAGAACTTACAGTACTGCAAGAACAGCAGCTGAGGTTAGAGTACAATGCTTCTCAAGTGAACTTCTTTCCCAGACTCAGAAAGATGAAATTAGTGAGAATTTTGAACTCTGTTAGTGGCTAAACATATAAACTGAGGTTCTGTCTCTCACAGTCAGCTCACAGTTCTGAATCCTGAGACAGATGTGACAGCTGAACTACACTCTCAGACTCAGAGGAATAAGATCTAGGGCTTGGCAGTGAAGACCATGAAACAAATGCAAACCCCTGAGGCATGCACACTGAGGCCCCTGCTCCACCCATACACCAAGGGAATAATGGTTGGGTGAGGGCCCTGTCCTGGATGCTAGCATGTCTTTTAGATGAGCCTTCCCAGCTTAGTTTTGTCACCTACAAAGTAGAGACGATAATAACAATGCCGACCTCAAAGCAGTATTGCAGGGAAGAAAGGAGGTAATGGGAACAAGAAGCATTTTGTAGGTCACCAAGCCTGCTACCAGGATTCTTTATTACTGTTTTCCACCAACTTACTTCTTCTTTTTTTTTTTAATTTTATTTATTTGAAAAGTAGAGAGACAAAGAGATCTTTCATTCACTGGTTCACTCCCCAAATGCCAAAAGCCAGTTGCCTGGAACTTAATCCAAGTCTCCCATGTGGGTGGCAGGGACCTGATGCTTCTCAGGATGTGCATTAGTGGCAAGCTGGAATCAGAAGTGGAGCTGTGACTTGAACCCAAGCACTCTGATATGGGCTGCAGACACCCCAAGCTGAGTCTTAACCAGAGTGATAAATGTCTGCTCCCTCATCCTGAGTTTTTATCAGCGGAAAGAACTTCATGGATCAGTGATTAAGAAAATGGATTCTACAGCCAGACTCCTTGCGTTCAAATCCTAGCTCACATCTTACCATCTTATGCAAACCATCTAACCTTTTCAGGCTTCAATTTCTCATCTGTGGAATGGGATGATCAATGGCAACCTTGGCTGAGCTAATGCACTTCAAATGCCTGCAACAGCAGTTTTCATGCTTGAAAGTATATTTGAATCACCTACAGGGGGTGTTAAAATGCTGACTACTGGGCCCCTCCCTGAGCTTTTGGCTGGGGTCCAAGACTCTACATGTCTAACAAGTTCCCAGGTGACACTACTGTTGTTCTGAAACCTGCACACTGAAAACCATGCCTGATGTAGTAAGTGCGTAGTAAAGTTTCACTTGTGATTATCTTTTCCTGGGCTCTATTTTCATAGTCCTTGAACAAAGCTCTGTATGCCCCAGCGGCTACTTGGTATCACTTTTGTGTAGAAGCAGTTCTGAAATCCACTGGCAATGGTTCTCAAAGTGTGGTCTCCAGGAATCTTATCCAACTCCCTGCTAATGCACCTGGGAAGGCAGCAGATGATGGCCCAAGTGCATGGGTCCCTGCCACCCATGTGGGAGACCCAAGAGAGAGTTCCTGGCTTTGGCTTGGCTCATCACTGGTTGTTGTGGGCATTTGGGGGAGTGAACCAGCACATGAAAGATCTCTCCCTGTTTCAGTCATTCTTTCAAACAAATAAATAAATCTTTAAAAAAAAAAAAAAAAAGTGTGGCACCCAAGGCAAGCAGCACCAGTTCTTGGGTTCCAACGCAGACCTCAGACCTCACCCTTGGGAGTGAAGCTCAAGCTCTGGTGTTTTAACAGCTGTCTAGGTAGTTCCAATTCAATTCATATCGAGTTTAAAAACTGCTCTTTTAGAATGTCCCCATCATCACCACAATAAACCTGACTGAAATGTACAGGAGGAAGGGGATGTTAGGGTCTAGAATATAGTTTTTGTTTGAACTGGAGTCTAAGACTTGCTCAGCTTCTTATTTACCTTACTGCCTTAACTGACTCATGACACTCCATTAAGCCTCACTGTTGTCATCTGTAAAATGGGCATCACTCCAGGAACCTGAGGTGATGCAAATGAAGGATCTAGTATATACTATGCATGGATTCTGGAATGTTTTTGCACCAAAATAGGCTTCTTTGTGAACTGCGATTTCCATGAACGTTTTGGAGTACCCTTGTATACAGGTACATAAGATAACTAAAGATTTTTTGGAAAAAGGAAGGAAAAACGTAATACAGAGAAAATAGAGTGTGAGGGATGTGCGTGCCTCTGCAGCCGTGCTCCACGTGGAGGCGTGAGCTTCCCCGGGGCTCAAGCACAGGTGAAAGGAAGCGGTTCCAGGGCTCCAACTCCCAGGACCGAGGAGGGAGGCTGACTCTCCCGGGGAGAGAGCCACACCCCCCTACCAGCCCCGTGATGCCAGCTCTGAATTCAGCAGAATCTCATTGTGGGGGCATTTGCACAAAGGCTCTGGGTAACAGGAAGAGATCTCTACCAGTAGCACCTTGTGTATCTGCTGCTTTCAGTAATTCTCAACAAGAGCCAGGGGTGAAATCCTTAGATCCCAGAAGATAAGAGGTGTTACACTCACTTGGGGTGTCGGATATCAGGCAGGGAGCGATTCAGGGAGATTTTATCACTGACGTAGATGTTAAATCCATTTTCTCGGTATGCCTGGTCCACTCTCTCGGCGTCGGTCATGGGGTAAGGTCTCCCTTGTTCTCCATTTCCTAGCAACAAAGAGCAAGTTCAGTGTTGCTCATCACCTAGCAGATTACAGGGTCACTGTGGAAGGTAAGGGGAAGAAGGAGAAAAACAGTGCAACCACCTGCATACCAAGTGGTGCCTCTGGATCCTGCGGGGACAAACGCAAAGAGAGGGAAGGGAGCCACAGTCCTGTCAGTCATTTTACAGGTCTGGTTCTCATGGAATCTTCACAGCAACCATGGAGGGTACACTGAGAGCTCACATTCTACAGATGGGTAAACTGAGACTTGGGGCCGGCGCCGCGGTTCACTAGGCTAATCCTCCGCCTGCGGCGCTGGCACCCTGGGTTCTAATCCCAGTTGGGGCACTGGATTCTGTCCCAGTTGCCCCTCTTCCAGTCCAGCTCTCTGCTGTGGCCCAGGAAGGCAGTGGAGGATGGTCCAGGTGCTCGGGCCCTGTGGCTGCCTGGGAGACCAAGAGGAAGCACCTGGCTCCTGGCTTCAGATTGGTGCAGCGTGCTGGCCATAGCAGCCATTTGTGGGGTGAACCAATGGAAGGAAGACCTTTTTCTCTGTCTCTCTCACTGTCTAACTCTGCCTGTCAAAAAAATAAAATAAAATAAAATAAAACAAGAAAAACCATCTGAGACTTGGGAAGGTTCTAAAACTGGGCATGTGGGTTCCAATGCTTATGCTTCCTCCACTCTATTAAGCAGTCCCAAACCCCACCACAGCCCCACCGACTGTGAGCAGATCAACCTGGAGCACAGCACGCCAGCTCTCTGAGCTGCCCTTCCTCCTCTGGCACCCCAGCACATCTGGGAGCCACACAAGAGGCTGCACATGTGGGAGCTGAAACATGACATGATTGTGAGGAAATGCGATTATTCTCTATGTCAGGCAAATTCGACATGTAAATCAAAATTGCCATAAATGATAAAACAGGCTCTGAATTTTTTCTTTAAAACCAGAAAGCAAATTAAGATCTGCTTATTCTAAGCCAGGACTGCTCAAAAGTACTGCCTTGAAACACAGAGTCAGGAGGATCAAGGGCTAGCTTTTCCTTTCCCTGCACAATCCATCAAGGGGAAGGGTCCCTGATGCGTCAGGAAGTTATTCTCTGGGTTCCCAAGAAGCATATGGCAAGTGGGAGTGTCCACATCCACCTCACGCAACAGCAGCTTAAGAACCTGTGGATGAGTGAGGGTCTTGGAGAAAAGGCAATAAAAGCAGCTGGTTAAAAATCACCCCATCTTCTGGAGCTTGCAGCCTGTTTACTTGGCCAACATCAGCTTGCCAGGAATGTGCAGGCTGAGAGTTAGAGTCCAGCGGTAGATGCTGCTCCACTTCAGCCAGAAAAGGGAAACAACTCCATCATCTGGAACTTGTAATGATCAATGGGAAGACATTGCAGAAAACGTTAATTTATTTTCATCTACTTTAAAGAGACAGAAAGAGAGAGAGAGAGACGATACATGAGGCAAAGGGATCATCCACCTGCTACTTCACTCCCCAAATCCCTGCAACAGTCAGGGCAGGGCCAGGAGGCTGGAACCCCACCCAGGTCTCCCAGGTGAGTGGCAAGGGCCCAAGCATTTGAGCCTTCACCTGCTGCCTTGCTCAAGGTGCATTAGCAGTAAGCTGACCAGTGCCCATGAAAGATTCTGCAAGGCACACAACATGGCAAGCAGAAAAAGGAGACGAGAAGCATTTGCTCAGGGAGAGAAGCTTCAGGAGGGCAATGCAGGGGAGTGCTTTAGAGTCTGGGTGCTGGAGTCAGCAGGGCACACTTTGAAGGCCAGCCCTGCTAATCCTCAGCTGTGTCATCTGGGGCATGCTTTTAGCCGTTCTAAGTCTCAGTTTTTGCCTTTTGTATTAATGGAATAAGGAGGTTTAATAATATGAGGATTAACAAGGCAATGCAGAGCCGGACGCCTGGCACATGGTTAGCACTCAACAAACGCTGGTTATTACTCTTCTGTTAAAAAATATTTATTTATTTATTATGTAGTTAGAGAGAGAGAGAGAATATGAATGTGTACCCATCTGCTAGTTAACTTCCAGAAGTCCAGAATGGCTGAGACCGCGCTGGGCCAGGCCACAGTCAGGAGCCAGGAACTGAATCTATGCCTTCCACGTGGATGGCAGGAACCTAACTACCTGAGCTGTTACAGCTGCTTCCCAGGATCTACGCTGGTAGAAGCCCAGAGTCAGGAGCCAGAGCCAGGTACTAGACCCTGGCACTCTGATGTGGGACATGAGAGTCTTAACCACTAGGTCAAATGCCCACCCCTGGTTGTTATTATTATTATTAATGTCTCTACTGCTCACTCATTGCTTGCTGATCAGCCCAATGTTCTAATAACGTTGGTATAACTGGCAAATCAGCTCTTTCTAAATGCTTGCTTTCTTAATTCAAGCGGTGCTCTTCCTTCTTTTAAACCATTAGCACAGAGAAAAATGCACCTTCTGTCTTTAGATTTCCCTGACCACTGGTGAGGTTACCATACCAGTCCTATTTGGAGCCTCATGATAAGTGGGGTTTGTCATATAATGTTAAAAAATCATTACTGTTGGATGCTGTTAGCTTAGATAAAAATGATAAAATACCAATCCCCTACAGCTCTACAGTGCTTTTCAGCATAGCAAAGCTACTTCATACTCATCGCTTTACTTGTTGCCCTCCTAACAACATCCTAAGGTTGTCTCAGCAGGAAGCACATTGACAGGGAAGGTGAGGCTCAGGGAGTGTGCCCTTTATCTGTCGGACTCATGGCTGGCAAGGCCATCAGAGCTGCTCTCCCAACTCCTTAGCCCAGACTGCCTAGGGGTGATTCATCACAGACCTTCTGTATCACCTTATCCCAACCCCTCCCACCTCTCCAGTCTAACAGAGACTGTTCCCAGGAACACTTTGGCTGAAACCCACCCAAGGAATTCAAGTTCATGGCTTTGGTGCTGGGTAGGGATGAATGCTGCATGCCAGACCTGGGTCCAAAGTCCCAAGTCTGTGTCTTTCTTTACTGTGTGACTCCAGGCAGATTGCCACTCCCCTCTGCGCTATGGGTCTTTCGTTAAATGGACCAAAAGGTTGATTCAGTTTCACAGAGAAGATGACATGCAAGTGCAGGGTAAAGACCTTGCTGGCTATGGTGTTCAATTAATGGTTGCTCTTGCTGTCACTGCTCTGTGTTTTAGTGGTGAAACATCCTCCACAGGGAGACACTTTCACTCACTCAGCAAAGGTGGCAGAGCAAATTCTTGTTGGCAATGTGAGTGCAGAAAGGAGTCAGAGCAGGTGAAGGGTGGGAGGCTGGTCCTGGGAGTCAGGGGAAGGGACAGGGTAGACAAGGAGGATGTCAAGAGGAAGTCCAGACTCCTCCACTTCACACATGCGCCCTCCATGGACTCTGCCTGTGCACAAGCCTGCCCTCCGTACCTACGCGCTGAGCATCCCTCCTGATGGCCTCCTTGTCATGCCAGTCTTTCAGCTTCTGTCCATCTCCCAGGAAAAAGATCTTCTTTTGCCGAATATGTGAGCCCTTGGGAAAAAAAAAAAAAGAAATGTGAAAAAGAAGAACAGGAAAGAGAAGCTCAGTCACACGAAGCCAGGGATGACACTGCCTGAGGGAGCTCTGGTATTGATTGAATGACTGCTGCACTGTGTCCCACTCCTCACTTGCCCATTCCTTTGGTGCACCTGTGCGAGTGCCTGCCACATGCCAGCTCAGTGGGGAAAGGCCAGCAGGAGGGCAGAAGCACGGGGCCCACACCTGGGAACTCACAAACCAGAGTAAGGGAAGAGCAATACACATGTCCTTTTCACTCAGGGAAGAAAGCGCTAAGTGTGGGGCTATCCCCAGAAACGTAACATGAGCCAACTACTGAACTTGCAGCAGTCTAGCATCTACATGAAAAAGGGAAATGTGAAGTCAGTTTAAATAATATTAGACACTATGCATTTATGTGAAACATATTCATTTCATGTGTAATCTATGTAGACAGTGATCAAGGTGTTTTTCATTGTTGTGGGTGTGTACTAAGTCTCCAAAATACACTGTGTCTTTCACATGTGTGTTAACCGCATTTGCTCAGCAGCTGCAGGTGGTCAGAGGCTGCACCTGGGCCAGTACAGGGTCTGTGGCTTAGATGAGAGGTCAGAGGCGGCGCTGCAAGAGTGCACTTCCTCCAGGGAGGAATGGAGACAGTTTCATGGACACGAGGGTGTTGGGGTTGGGCTTTAGACCAGGGGAAATGAGAGGCAGGCGGGGGAACAGCGAGGACGTGGACTGCCAGGCGCTGGGGGCGAATGGAGGAGCTGTGCTTGGCCTGAGGGGAGGGGCTCTGGGCACAGGCACCCAGGCAGCTCTTGCTCCTCTCTGCAGTCCCTAGCACCAAAGAGGGTGAACATTCGGCAAACATGTGTGCACTGTAGGAGTAAGCAATTGAGCAGCTGAAAAGAAAAAAAAGCATATACTTGCACAGCACCCACAAGGGAGTGGCAGCCTGGGGGCGGGCACTCACTACGGAGGCCGCACACCGTATCTGGGGTCATCAGAAGGGGTCTCCTGATGCTTTTGGTCACCAACAGCCAAGTCTCCAGGCTTGGCCTGAGGCTCCGTAAGAGCCTCCCCCCAGGCACGCCTCAGCTGTCCATATTTCTCTACCACCTTCACATACACAACAACAGCTTTCCCCATCACCCTGCCCAGTAAAAATCCCACAAACTTGTGCCTGCCATCGCGGCGGCAGCAATCCAACAGTTCTACTTCCTTGATAACGAACAAGGAAGGCTCTGACTGAAGGCGAGCTGGACGTGAGTGCTCTCAAGAAGCCACCTGAATAAAAATCATCCCTATGCCTGTTTGTTAAGTCTGTGGCCGATCTGCATGTTATCAGATTGTCCACAGCGGCTCAACCTCCCTCCAGAGGTTCTAGTGACAGCAATGATCCTCTCCCACAGACCTCTGTGAGTCTCAAGAACACAGCTCTGAAGCAGAGTGTGCTAGCTGTCTTAGGAACAAAAATACCACAGAAAGCAAGGAGCCACGCATCACCGAGGCGGAGCTGCCAGGTCCTTAATGGACCACCTGGTCAGTGCACCCAGCTTCAGCTGCACTGAGCTGCACTGCCCCTGGGGGGCCTCAGATGCTGCCTTGAGATGGGGCAGCAGGGGGAGTTTGCCCCCAGTTCCTTCCATCAGAGTAGCAAGGCATCTGTCTTCTTTATGGATTGGGGCTACATTTGAAAAAGTTCCTCTTCTAAAAACCAAACAGACTGAAAATCTTCTCAACTAGCCAACAAATATATCTGGCCTGGAAGAGGGGCAACCGGGACAGAATCTGGCGCCTCAACCGGGACTAGAACCCAGTGTGCTGGCGCCGCTAGGCGGAGGATTAGCCTATTGAGCCACGGCGCCGGCCCGACGACCCGTTTCTGTGACTGATAAATACAGAAAAAGCACAGCACTGGTATCCAAGCCTGTGTTCTAGGAAGGAGTAACTGCCTCATCCACACAGAGTGTTCTGCTCCGCGTGTGAGAGCCTCTCAGGGAGACCTATTGATATATTATTTTTAGAGAAAAGTTATGAAGACAAGGTATATTCTGGTGTTTGTGATGGCCGTATTTGGAGGAACAGGACGGAGAATGGGAATCTAATAATAAAACTGTGGGTCCTGCAGAGGCAACCTATTTAACACCTGATCCAATTCAACTGGCTCTGGCTGATAACAGGATTTAGAGAGTTTCCTCATTAACCAGATATCTTGGGCCCACGTGGAAAGTCGGTGTTCTTCAAGCAAAGGCAAAAACCTCAGAGTTAAGAGGGGCTGGCATTCTCTAAGAGAAACTCATGCTACAAGCTGTAACAACGGGACAGGCATGAACACTGCTGCTCAAAAGACAAGCAATTCCCAGGCAATAGCAATCACTTAATATAATGTAAAAGAGCACGTCAATCCAGAGGTGATTTTAAGTTTCTTTAATTCTGCAGACACAAAAATTTGTCTATAAAGGCTGTGATTATTCTCGCTCAGCAACCACCTTCTGCTACTTTTCTCCCCCTTAGTTTCTAGATGTCCTTCTGCTGAAGGAAGAGAAAGGGCGGGGAGGAGCATGGCTGGAGAAGTGGGTTTGTGGAGGAGGCTGGCAGAATTAATGTGGAAATCGCATTAAACCATAAGTTAGAAATGGCTTTTGACTGGCTGCTCTAAACAACCGCTTCTGGTATCCATGTGCTTTCACTTAGCATTCCACTAAATGAACTGATCAGTGTTCAAGCAGCTACACACTCACACACATACACATGGAATTTTAATCATCTTTGTTTAATCACTTTTAGCGTGCCTGGCACCCTTTGATGGCAGGAAAGGATGGTGGTGAAGCAAGGAAACTGCACTTGGCTCATGAAGAAAGACTGGTCCAAGTGCACAAATCCTCAGACCGAAGACCTGGCCACGCCTGCCCAGCAAGGACATTTGTGTCGCTGGCCGGGCTGGTGAGTGGAGGTCTGGAGGCACTAAGACAGCAAGTCACCTGCTTCTTCAAAGGCTGGGGTGGTATTACCACAGGAGGCTGCAGTATATTTTAGGTTGGCATCTGCCCATGTCCCTCTCCACTGCAGTGATTTGGCTCTGAGGTTTAAATGACCCTTCCTCTGTAATTCCAAACATTTGTTTATCCACTAAGTAGATTATTCTAATTATTCTCCTCTCTCTCACTCTCTTTCTCTCTCTCTCTCTCTCTCACACACACACACACACAGACACACACAAGGTTACCTTCAAGATTATACTTCAAAGAGGATCAGGTAGGGCTTAATTTAGCTTAAGTCATAAAGTTACTTTAAGTAAAGAAGTATGGACAACTGGATCAGAGTCCTTTCTTTCTTTTTTTGACAGGCAGAGTTAGTGAGAGAGAGAGAGACACACAGAGAGAGAAAGGTCTTCCTTCCATTGGTTCAACCCCCAAATGGCTGCCACAGCTGGTGCACTGCGCCAATCCGAAGCCAGGAGCCAGGTGCTTCCTCCTGGTCTCCCATGTGGGTGCAGGGCCCAAGGACTTGGGCCATCCTCCACTGCCTTCCCAGGCAACAGCAGAGAGCTGGACTGGAAGAGGAGCAATTGGGACAGAATCCGGTGCCCTGACTAGGACTAGAACCTGGGATGCCAGCACCAAAGGCAGAGGATTAGCCAAGTGAGCTGTGGCGCTGGCAAGAGTCCTTTCTTCATGAGTTGTGAGGACATAAGTCGGATGGTTTTATTTATTCAGTCACTCAAAAAATGATTATTGAGGGCTGACCATATCCAGGAACTCTGGGAAAGACAATGATAAATAAGAGCGTCCATGCCCTCAGCAATCAGTGCAGACATGAGACTTGTATGTAAAGGAGGAAAAACATACAACATTATACCATAATGCCTTAAAAGTAGTACAAAATAAATTCTACTGGTATTTATAAGGGCCCTCAAACTGAACTGTACTTGGGATGTCCAGGACAGGGTTAATGGAAGAAGAGTCTTTGAGAAGGTATGTGTGTGTTTAAGGATTTTTTTTTTTTTTTTGCGAGTTACAGACAGAGGGAGAAACAGAGAGAAAGGTCTTCCACCTTCTTCTTCACTACCCAAATGGCTGCCTCAACCAGAGCTGGACTGATCCAAAAACAGGAGCCAGGAGCTTCTTCTGCGTCTCCCACGTGGGTGCAGGGGCCCAAGCACTTCGGCATCTTCTGCTTTCCCAGGCCATGAGCAGACAGCTGGATAGGAAGAGGAGCAGCCGAGACACAAACTGGTGCCCATATGGGAAGCCAGCACCACAGGGCTAGGATTAGCCTACTACACCACAGTGCCAGCCCCAAAGGTGTGGTTTTGATAGCAGCAATGAAAGGGACAGGTCAGCTAGAGGGAAAGTATGCACACAGATGGAGCTTACAGTGTGCAGGACTAAGATGCTTTAAAGCAAGGGGCCTAGCTGGGCTGGACTGAGTGAGGTGCAAGAGAGGAGCCTTAAGACTGAGAAGGGAATCTGGACTAGACGTAGACAGTCTTATGTTTGGGCTTCTTTGCAGGTGGGAACCACAGAGGGTTTTTGGGCAAGGAACAGGCTTTGTAGTAGAGCAGCAAGAATAAACATGTTATTTACTAACTACTCGCTTTCAGTTAACCTCCAAATTTGCTTCCCGTGAGAGCTGCAGGCAGAAAGATGTTTTGAGTTCATTTAGAGGAAATGTTCCTTTTCTGTGGGCTGAGGACCATGCTGTTTCTGCATCACAGACCTAAACATGTATGACCCAACCACAGTCCCTATCCAGTACACTACTGTTTGGAGAAAACCTACGTTCAACTACAACCAGGACCAGGCTGCGTGGGACCACCACCCAACTTAAAGGATGCTGTTTATGAGTGAAAGGAGACTCTAAGACTCAGCAATCGTGAGACTGGCCGCGTTGGCCAGGCCCATGCTAAGCAAGTCCGGCTGTTCCCAACGGCAGCAGGGCCAGGCCAGTCTCCCCTGCTCCAATAACTCTGTTGTCTCCACACCAGGAGGCTAGAATCTGAAATTTGGATGGGGTCCCATTCCCTAAGGGGAAAGGTCACTTACAAATGGGAGCCACTGTTTAAAAAGGCTGATGGTGCATTTCCAAGGGCAGGACGGTGCCCTCCCTCCCCGCCCAGCCTACCCTTTGTTTTCTAGGATGGCTCTAGAAAAGGTCATCTTCTACTGAAGGTGTGAAAGCTCATTAAAAGCCTTTTTAAGCAGCAGGGAGAATGTCTATTATCTAAAGGGCAAGTGGAACTCTTAGTAACTTTTCCCTTCCATTCCAAAACAACAATTTCTTCAGAGTAAGTACCCAAATATTTTATCTAAAAAAATGCAAAACCGCAAACCCACCCTAACTAATGGGGTTCATCTGCATCTCTCACCCATCCATCTATCCATGTATCTGTCCATCCATACATCCACTTAAATGTATGAGTACAAGCACAAGCCAGGCCCTGTGCTAGCTGCTAAGGATAACACTGGTGAGCAGGACAGACAAGGGTCCTCCTCTCACAGAATTTAGAGGAGTGTGGCCAGCAGAGGAGGAAACACCGACTTTCACCCAGAATCACAAAGTTGCTACAGTTGGCAAATACATAAAAGAGGGATGTACTGCAAGAAAAAGATTCTTTTTTTCAGATCAGATTGGAGGGATATGACCCACTCAGCAATGCTTCCCTGAGGAGACTGGAAAAAGAATTACATCAGTAGAGAGAAGAGAACACAGCAGTACAGACATAGGGACAAGCAAGGACATGCGAGGGCCCTGTGGCTGGACAAACGTGAAACACAGGAAGAATTGAAAGAGCCGTGTGTGAGGTACACAGAGCAGGAGGGGAGGTCGGATGGGGACCAGAGGGCAGAGATAAGGATTCCCCCTGGAGCATTTAGATCTGTGTTTTATATACAGAGGTGGCAAGGTCGGAAAGCTCTCTTGGTGGCCAAGTGGAGAGGGGATTAGGAGGCCAAGAGTAAGGGTGGGAGGTCAGGCAGGAGCCATCAGAGTGGTGCAGGCAGAGAAGTCACAAACCTGGGCCAGGACGACACAGGTGAGACTGGGCAGACACAGATGGTCTGTGAACCTACAGAAGCAGGTGGGGCTCAGTGTTGGTTTCATCATGTGTTACTTCCTCATTTCAATACTATCTGTGGAGAGCAAGCCAAGGAAGCAGGGCTGAGATGGGATTGAATGTCTGTTTCATGCTCAGGAATTCAGTGACATAGCCAGGAAAGGGGCTAGAAATCCCAAGTGGGGAAGCTGGTGAGCTTCCCAAGTCCTCACGCTCAGGGACCCTATGCTCCCATCACGTCCCCAGGGGCCCCAGTTCTCAGAGACACACACACACCCGCCCCCGCAAGTGGTGTGGGCACTGTGGTGCTGACAGATCCTGTGCTTAGAAGATAAGTATTTTCATTAGCTCAGAAGGCTCTGCAATGACTTCAACCACAGAAATGGCAATCAGTTTTCATGCTGGGGAAAAATTGCCTAAACTGGACTCGTGAGAGGTGGTTTGTCTTTATATTCCACAGGCGACTGTTAAGGGAGATTCTGATTTTATGTTATTTTCACCGTAAGTGGTGAGTTTATTACAGTCTAACTCTTTCGTAAGATAAGACTTGACTACATTATTATTGTCATTATATCCACTTTGTAGATGCCTAAACTGAGGCTTGGGGAGAAAATCGGTATGAAGGCATTTTGCAAACTGCCAACCATCACATTAGCGTAATCATCACAGCAAACAGCACTGGTCACATGCATCTGCCCACTGGTTCCCTGCCACTTGTCTAGGAAGGCATGAGGAACACAGTCTCAGGAGAGGGAAACTGGCTGAAGCTAATCGCACTTCTGCATTGTCAACAGGGCAGTGCCCAGGGGGTCCTGACAGCCTCTGTCTGGTTGCTGCGGAGTGGTCACAGGAAAGCCTCTAAGGAGTGTTTTCTCAGAGGCTTGTGGGGTAGGCGAAACAAAAAGCCTATGCTGCTTTGCACAGCAGGTGTGGCTGGTACTGAGCACAGCAGGCAGAACTGGCAAGCTCGAAAGAAGCCAAGTTCCAACCTCTCAAGGACTAACATACCTTTAGTCTCCTAGTTGGGGACTTCTGGCTGAGCCACTGAGGAATACGGTCCTTGCTCTATTAGTAGTCATCATTATAAATACAATGTGCTATATTCCAAAGACACAGAGAGTGGAGGAGCTCTTGCTTTGAAGTCCGAAAAACCTAGGGTGGGGTCAAAGTTCCGGGGCTTACTAGCTCTACAGCCTGGGGCAAGTTACACCATTTTCCCACCTCTAAGCAGGGGGAAACCAGTAGTATCTTGCATAAAGGTTACTGTAAGGATTAAGTGAGATTCATCAAGTATAGTTTTAACAGTGCTTGGCACTGAGGAAGCATGAAAAGTTGTAGCTACCATTAGGATAGTACTTTATAATTTGTAAAGTATTTTTATTTGTACTTCCTATTTCTTCACTGCAGGCATACTAGGATAGAGACACACATTGCCAGCCTTCTCTGACTTTCTTCTTTCTGGATCCCACACTCTGAGACTCTTTCTCAACACCAGTGGGCTAGTGCTGGCCAGGAGACAGGACCCACCAGCTATACCTGCCTCGGGCTGGAAAAGTGAATCCCCAGGTACACCCAGTAGATGGTGATCTGCAGGACGACTGGCTGCTCACTCCTTGAAAAAGGTCCCCCAAGAGGGCCAGAGCAGGTAGACGGGTGGGGAAGCACAATGTGACTGACAGCAGTCCCCTCTCTGTGGCCCCATTCCACAGCTGCCGGGACCTTCCCTTGCACCCCACGCCTCATAGGCGACAGACTCCAGCTGTCTGCTGGGAGCTGAGACACCATCTCTTTGGATGGTCCACTGGATCCAGCAACCCTTTCTTTGCTACAGAACACGGATGGAGAGCATCTTGGGCAGCTGGGACATGGAAAACTTCCTTCCTCTCTACAGATAGCTACAGTTACTAGAGGATTCCTTCTGGTATTAGCTCCTTGCACTTCCTCCCGGTCCAACGGGAAAGTCTCTGATGAGATCATGATTCCGATCTCTTCCACCTGCCACCTCAGAACCTCTGAACTCATCCCCTTGTCTCTGTTTCTCTCTGGTGGAGGCCACACGGGGCTTTAGACTGCCCTGGCAGTACCCCCAGCACTCTCTTGCCTCCCCCAACTCATTTTGGCATTGTTGCTTTTACATAATAATCTCATAAGACATCCCAGGCCCTAGGCAGCGAACTAGAGGTGCAACCACAACATGGCTTAGGGGATCGCTTTTCCGGAACACACCAAGCTGCTGTGAAAGCAGATGCTCCTGCAGGGATGACTCCAGACCCTCACTTTAGCTCACTTCCCTGATGTGTGTCCTTAGAGCGTTATGATTGATCCTTTGCAATTTCATGGTCATTGGGGGTTCATTTGATTACTCTCTGTGTCTCCCCAAATTATGAGCCCCATGAAGGTAGGAGAGTTTTTTTTGTTTGTTTTTTGCTAAATGAATGAATGGGAGGAGACACCTTTCGCTTCATCTTTTCTAGGTGAAGGAAAGGTCACCAAGGGATTAAGTATGTCGAATATAGTCACAAAGATTTAATACCATAAAGGGGTTCTGAGGATTAACTTTATCCTATGATTAAATGGCTTCAGGTCAATTTACTAGGCTACAGAACTCTAGAGAGAGCAGGTTCACTTGATCCTAAAATGATTTCTAAAAGATGCAATAGCTTTGAACTCCTGTACTTTGCTCCTTCTTCCCTTTTTCAAACTGTGTTCTTTCTGGATTCCTAACCTTAAAGTTTGTGGCAGAAATTACAGTATGTCCCCTAGAAGCTGTTCTCCTTTTCAACCGCAGTAATAGAAATTTTAGCTGGGAATATGACTGCTTGGAATAAAGATAATATTTCCCTGACACCTTTGCAACAATATGGGGCCTAGCTAGGTTCTGCCTGATGAGATGTGAGTGGAGGTGCTGTGAGGCAGCCTCCTAGAACCTGCCTGGAGACAGGACAGGTGTGCCCCTCTGCCTTCTTTTTTCATCCCTTTCTCTATTTGGCTGTATAGAAGGCAAAAGCTACCACAATGGACCATGCGGTAGAAGTCTGCATCCTAGGGATGGTGAAGCCATTAGCAAGAAGGAGTCTAGGTTCTTGGGGACTTAATGGAGCAGAACTGTCCTGCCAGTCTACCCTAGACTGCAAAACTCCAGAATTTTAAGAGAGAGAAAAACAAACTTCTATCTCAGTTGAGCATTCAAGTCTAATTTTTATTCACCCATCTAGAAGCTTGAAGACTGAGAAGTAGCTTGGTGTGGTGGCTAGCACCATGAAGCAGGACCTAGGAGATCCAGGTTTCAGACCTCTGGCTCTGCATTTATGTAGGTCCTCCTTTCTTCCTTTTTTTAAATTTTAATTTGGAAGGCAGAGAGATAAAGAGATAGAGATCTTCCATCTACTGCTTAACTCCTCAAATGCCTATAATGGATGAAGTTGGGCCATGCCAAAGCCAGGAACCCAGAACTCAATCCAAATCTCTCAAGTAGATGGCAGACCAACTACGTGAGCCATCACTTCCTGCCTCCCACGGTGCACACTAGCCAGAAGCTGAATCAGGGGCCAGCACGGTGGCGTAGAAGGCTAAGCCTCTGCCTGCAGTGCTGACATCCCATATGGATGCCAGTTTGAATCCTGGCTGCTCCATTTCCGATCCTGCTCCCTGCTAATGTACCTGGAAAAGTAGCAAAGGATGGCTCAAGTTCTTGGGTCCCTACACCAGGTGGGAGACCTGGAAGAAGCTCCTGGCTATTGGCTTTGGCCTGGTGCAGCCCCAGCTGTTACCACCATTTGGGGAGTGAACTAGCAGATGGAAAATCTCTCTCATTATCTCTTTCTCTCCTTCTCTCTCTGAAATTTTCCCTTCAAATAAATTTAAAAAGCAGCAGCAGCAGCAGCTGAGACTCAAACCCAGGTCCTCTGATGAGGGATTTGGGCATCCCAAGTGGTGTCTTAACTGATGCACCACTCTCCCACCACCACTGTCTTTCTAGGTATCCATTCATTGACTGTAAAAAGAAGATGGAAATAGTATCTTTCCATAACATGAATGTCTATATAAGAAATGCTGAAGAATCTACAAAACAGCTACTAGAATGAGTAAGGCCAGCACTGTCACAGAATAGAGTTGATATGCAAACATCAATTTTATCTCTAAATATTAGCAATGAAACACTGGAAATTTAAATAAAAATACTGATTGCGGTGAGAATTCTTTGGTAAAAAGCAAAGTTGGAGAGGAGGAAGCAAAGTGTTCTCCTTCCGCACTGATAGAAGGAGTGTATCTCAAGCTGACAGCATCTATTCTAGTGCGTTCCTGGGTCATGGAGTTGCTGAAGTTGCTATAAATAAACTTTATTTTCATTGTTAAAAAAAAAAATACTGATTGCAATGGTGCAAAATTTTTTTAAATATTTAAGGAATAAGTCTAATAAAAATGTATAAAACCTATAGACCAAAAACTATAACACTGTTGGAAAAATAAAAGAAGTAAATAAATAGGTTGGGGGCCAGCGCTGTGGCGTATTGGGTAAAACCACTGCCTGCAGTGCCAGCATCCCATATGGGCGCCGGTTTGTGTCCTGGCCACTCTTCTGATCCAGCTCTCTGCTATGGCCTGGGAAAGCAGTAGAAAATGGCCCAGTCCTCGGGCCCCTGCACCTGCGTGGGAGACCCAGAAGAAGCTCCTGGCTCCTGGCTTCGAATCGGCGTAGCTCCTGCCACTATGGCCATCTAGGGAGTGAAACAGCAAATGCAGATCTCTCTATCTCTCTCTCTCTGCCTCTCCCTCTCTCTGTGTAACTCTGACTTTCAAGTAAACAAATAAATCTTTAAAAATAAATAAATAAATAGGGTGATTTATCATGTTAATAAGGTAGAAGATAAAACTGCACTAAGATGTCAATCCTCTTGAAATTGATCTATAGACTCACTACAATCTTCGTAGACAATGACATGACAATGGACTTAGAGGAAAAGCTGAAGAGAGACAAAGAACAAAGATGGAGACCTTACACGTCCAAATTCCATGGTTTACTTTAAGGATACAGTGATCAAGGGAGTGTGATGCTAGAATAAGGACAGAAATGTGCTCAATGGAATGGAGTAGAGTCCAGATAGTTATGTAGTCAGTCAATTTTGAACAAAGGTGCTAAAGAAATTTAATAAGTAAAGGACAGTTTTTTTTTTTCAACAAACGGTGGTGGAACAATTAGAAATCTGTATGACGAAGAATAACTCTCAACCCTACCTCATACCATATACAAAAGTAAACTTGAACAGGATTATAGGCCAAATGTTAAGAGTCAAAACTATAAGTTTTATAGAAGGAAATATGTGAGAAAATCTTAATGACTTTAGGCAAAGGTTTCTAAGATGGTACATAAACAGCATAAAATATGGGCACCTTAAGATGTTTCACCATTACAAGCTTTTGCTGTTCACAGTCAAGCCATAGATGGGAGAATCTATCAGCAAAACGTGTATTTAATGAAGGACTTCCATTCAGAATGCATAAAGAATTCTTGCAACTCAAGGGAATCAGTCATTATGGTAATGAACATCAAAGCCACCATGAAATACCATTTTACACCTCCTAGGTTAGCCATAATTTATAAAATGGAAAATAACAAGTGTTGGTAAGGATGTGGGTGGAAAAAATGTAGCTCCTATGCATTGTTGGTGGGAATGCAAAATGGTATAGCTGCTGCAGAAAACAGTTTGGTGGCTTCACCAAAGGTGAAATAAGGAACTAACTACTCCATGATACAGACATTCCACTCCTCGGTGTACAGGTGGGAGAACTGAAACAGACGTCTGTACACCAACACTCATAGTAGCATGATTCACAAGAGCCAAAAGGTACAAAAAACTTAAGTACCCATCGACAGATCAAAGTATTAACAACACGTTAACATGTGGCATTCACATACAATGGGATGTTATTTAGCCATAAAAAGGATGTAACTTTGATACAAGCTACAACATGGATGGACCTTGAAAATACTAAGCTTAGTGAAACAAACCTGACACAGAGGACATTTGCTCTATGATTCCACTTGTACAAAGTACTCAGAAGAGGCAAATTCACAGACACAAAAGGTAGAGAAGAGGTTACTAAGAAATAAGGACAGGAAAGTATTACTGTTGAGAATGACAAAAAAAAATTGAATATAAACAGAGGTAATGTATTTAATACCATGGAAGTATATGCTTATGGTTAAAATGATAATTTTTAGATATATTTTATCACAATAAAACAATTATTTTGGCTGTCCTCCTTCTCCCCCCCACCCCAATCTAATTCTTCCAGTTTCCAACCTTTATCTATTCTCAAATCCTGTGGAGATTCACATTGTACACTAGCATAATAAAGGCTCTTTGAAAAGAAAGCAGTCTACCTTTGAGCAATCCAGCATTTCACAAATTTCTTTGGCTAGAAGTCCCCCTGACCCGCTAGGTAATGAGAAATGTTCCTAGGGAACTCACTGGCTCTTTGGTGCCGACACAGACAAGGTTTATGAGGGCTACATGGCTCCTCCCTTCAACACATGCAATCTAGCTTTGTTCTATTTTGTTTTGCTTTAAAAACATGTAGATGGCAAGTTGACATTCTAACTTGGAAGGAGGAAAATAAAGCTTACGACAGGCGCAATGCTGTGGCACCGCCTGTGAAGCTGCTGCTTGGGATCCCTGCATCCCTTGGCAGAGCACTGGTTTCTGTCCCAGCTGCTCTGCCCTCCAGCTCACTCCTCGTTTATGTGCCTGGGAAGCACCCAATGAGGGCCCAAGTACTTGGGTTCCTGCCACCCATTTGGGAGACCAGGATGGAGTTTCTGGCTCCTGACTTCAGGCTCAGTTCAGCAGTTGCAGCCTTTTGGGGAGTGAACCAGAAGATGGAAGATCTCTCTCTCTCTCTCTGTGTTACTCTGTCTTCCAAATACAAAAATCTTTTTTTTTTTGAACTTTATGATAATATAATACATTTTAAAGGGAAGTGTCAGTGAACCTTTGAAGCATCTGTTGTCCATCTTTCTACTCACCCATCCATTTACCCATTTATCCACTTAACAAACACGTTGACTATTTCATGGTCTTGGGTTAACTGCTTTAAGGAATGGCATAAAGGCAACAGTGTCAATACAAAATAGGCTGTATTTGACATTACTTTCTTCTAAAACTTGTGACTGGGACCTGGGAGAAGAATCGTGAACTCTTCTCCCAGAATCGTTCTGCAGAGGGGCAGCGGGCTGGGTGCTGATGGATGAATATGTCATGGGCTAGTGGAGGCACTGCGCTAGCAAAGCTCGTCCTTAAATAGATTTCTTTTACCTTCCAATCAGAAGAATAATTTTAGACTCTTCTTAAGACTGGCTCTTAAAAAAAATGGTAATCGATCACTTTACATTTTCCAAATAGTTTCTTACATCTAAGTTTCTCTGACAACCTGGGCTTAGCTTGGGGGAAAACATATGTGAAATTCTTTTATTCTATGGATTTAGGAAGACTTCTCAGGACAACAAGATTGACTGGAAAACTGCTCTCAATCCTCCACCCCCTTCCCACATCCATGCCTTCTGTAATGGATTGTGCAGCTCCACCCATCAAGGGTGGACATTTATTTCCCCACCTGTTGAAGTTAGGCTGGCTTCCTGACTTGCTTTGGCCTAAAGAACGAGGCAGAAATGACAGTGTGCCGTTTGGAGTCTAAGCCTCAGACATCACACTTTTCTCCCTACATGTTTACTCCTTTGCCCTCTCTAGGAGAACAAGCCCAGTCTAGAATTTTAGATAATATTAGAAGCAAGTGAATGTGAGGCATGCAGAGAAGAACCCAGGCCTCACTAGACCAGCCAATAGCCCTCAAAAAAATCTGTATGGGGAGCCCAGCCACGACCAGCAGAGCCAGCAGACTCACCCACAGCCAAAGACTCAAGACTGAGCACAAAGAAGGCTTGAGAACACCCCTGACTGCCTGAAGGCTCCTAAGCAATAATGTCTGGTGGTTGTCTGAAGGCATAGACCTCTGGGCCCATTGTTATGCAACACTATTTATGGTAAGAGGTAAGCAACAAATTGACTTTGGAGAAAATCCAGGTCATCTCTGTATTTGCATTCAAGGTGCCAAAATAGAAAGGGAGCTGTTTGAATCCTGTCCTCCCACCTCGTTTTTAAAGACCTAAATCATACCCTCTTCTGAGATTCTGTTCCAATACCACATCCTTAAGAAGCCCTAATTCTGTGTCTCTCCACTTGAGAAATAACCTCTGACCTCTTGCTGCACTCACTCTACCTTACTCTTCTTGGAAGTTAGCATTTCAGGTCTTCAATTACAGCCATTGGTATACATGTCATTTCCTCCTACTGAACTCTGAACTGCTGGTTTTAAACCGTGATGAGCAACCATCAGGCTTTAATTTCCAGTTCACTGAGAACCAAACCATTGGTAGTTGGCAGAATTCTGAGAACACCTTTCAGTGACCTTCCTCCTTTTATATTCCCTGCCCTTAGAGTGTGGATGACACCTGTGGATATTATGGGGTACCACTTCTGTGATTAGCCTAGGTTATATGGCAGAGGGATACTATCCAGATCAATTTAACCTGATGGCCCTCTCAAATCTGAGAGCTTCCTCCATCTGGCAGCATAAGAGGAAGTCAAAGTGATTCAAAGAGTGGAAATCAATCTGATGTGGCTTTGTAAATTGATGAGTGTATTGGTGGCCTTGAAGACCAGAGAGTAGCATTGGCTGATAACAGCCAGTGAGGGCCGGTGCCGTGGCTCACTTGGCTAATCCTCCGCCTGCGGCGCCGGCACCCCAGGTTCCAGTCCTGGTTGGGGCACCAGCTACTAGTCACGGTTGCTCCTCTTCCAGTCAGCTCTCTGCTGTGGCCCAGGAGGGCAGCAGAGGATGGCCCAGGTGCTTGGGTGCCTGCACCCACATGGGAGACCAGGAGGAGGCACCCGGCTCCTGGCTTCAGATTGGTGCAGCGCTGGCCGTGGCAGCCATTAGGGGAGTGAACCAACGGAAGGAAGACTTTCCTCTCTGTCTCTCTCTCACTGTCTATAACTCTACCTGTCAAATTAAAAAAAAAAAAAAAAGCCAGTGAGAAAACAGGGACTTTCATCCTTCCATCCTACAATCACAAGGAACTAACTCTGCCAACAGTCTGAATGAGTTTGGAAGTATATTATTCTCCAGAGACTCTAAGTGCCCAGCTGGCTGATATCTTGATTTTGGCCTTGTGAGACCCTAAGAAGAAAACCCAATTGGATCTGCTTGGACTCATGACCTATAAACATCTGAGATAATAAATGTTTACTGTTTTAAGCCACAAAATTTGTAGTAGTTTGTTACACATCAACAGAAAACACACACACACCTCTCAATAGAATGGCAGACTACATTTTCCCAAAGCTGAGTACAACAGAAGTCTTCTGTTCCATGTGTTTTAGAACTTTTCCACCAGCCAGTTCAAAAGTGGAATCCATGTCCCCTTCCTTAGAACCTGAGCTGACCTTTGATAATGCTTCAGTCAACTGAGCTGGACAGGAGCTGGGCAAAGTGACTTTGTGAGACAAGATCATAAAAATGCTGTGGACTTCTTCCTTGTCTCCTTAGGACATTCATTACTGGAACCAGCCCACTCCATCATGAAGAAGCTTCCCTGTGGAAACCAACACTGAAAGGAACCAAGAGCTTCTACCAATGTATCCAGTCACATGAATGAGTTATTTTGGAAGTGGACCCTGCTGAACCATGCTGACTCTCTCTGGCTGGTACTGTGAGGGACAGAGACAAATCACTCTGTGAAGCTTAGACTGTAGATTTATAAGCAAATAAACAACAATTGTTTTAATCCACTAAGTTGTAGGACAATCTGTTAAGTATCAATAGCAACTGGAGCAAGTACGCAGCTTGTGTCGCATGCAATTCACCACCTGAGCCTGACAGATGAGTGGACTGATCTTATCCATTCAACCACATGAGTCCACTGAGCATGCACTCGGCTGTCACAGCAATGTCAGGCTGCCACAGATGTTCCTGAATGTTTCTCCTCAATTCCCGTATTTATCTCTTTGTGAACTGGTGCCAGTCAGCAACAAGCATTTTGAGAGGTATTGCCATGAAACATCTCGGGGGCTAGACCTCTTCTTATTCACCTCTGCATTCTCTCAAGTGCCTGTTAGAACTCCTGGAAACAGGAGGGACTTGGTAAATGTTTATAGACTGAATTGAAGACCCAAAGACAGCTGAGGCAGTAAGCTTGACTCACTCATTTTATGGATGATGAAGAGGTTGTGCAGAGAGGTGAAGGTTCTACAGTCAGGGCCACAGAATGAGCTATTGGTAGGGCCAGAAGAAGGGCATAGAATTCCTGAAAACTCCCAATCTAGGCTTTGCAAAGCCAGCTGTCCGTGTGTGGAGGGGGGTTGTCCTGGTAAAAGACAATCCAGGAGAGGAGTCTGGAGAAAAGCAGATGCATGCTCTTGGGAAGGGGGCAGCTGCCATCCCAGCTCTGGCTGCTGTTGCCAAGTAAGAGCCAATAAACTGAATGCTCATTTTTTAATGGGAAGCCAGAGAGTCAGATTTCTAGAGACTATTTTCTGGTTTTTAATATATTACACTAGATAAACAAACATGTTTGCAGACTAGATCTTGTCCAGCAAGTTGCCAATCTGCAATTCTTGATCTGGCTGAACACATCCAGTTTACAAATTTTGCCAAGAATTTGCAGGAAGAGAAGGCAAGACTTTTTTCTGACTTGTCCAGGAATTTGATAATGATGATGATGACGATGACGACGACGATGATGATGAAAAAGAAGATTAACAACATTTATCGACTCTTGGCTCTTCTCTCCTGCTCTCTTGGCTCCTCTCGTCTCTCTTCTTTCTGCTCTATCTTCTCTCCTCACTAGCTTCTCTTCTCTGTCTGTCTCTCTCTCTCTTATACTCTCTTGCTCTCTCTTATCTTTCTTCGTCCCTCCCCTCCAGGCTGCTGGGTTTTCTCCAATAAACTCTTTCCCTTAAAACAAACAAACAAACAAAAAATATTTATCAAGCTCCTACTATGGGCAGGGCACTAGGCCAAGCAAGCTCTTAGACCTACAATCCCATTGAGGCTTTTCAAAAGAACTAGGAAGTAGGCACTAGCATTTCTCCTTTTTACAGATTTCAAGAAATTAAGCAACTCGCCAAGCACATAGAGCAAGTAGGCAGCAGGTTCATAAGCACATTTTTATGGCATGAATGGGTCTTCTACCACCTCACAAAGTTTCACTATATCTTTAGCATCCTGCCTATCAAAGCCCCTCACATTCAGTTTTTCCTGGAATAGTTGCAAAAGCCACCTTTTAACGTTTTTGCATGTATTCAGACCAGGAGAAGCAATGCAAGGATGATCCATTCCCTATCTTCCAGAGTCTGAGTGACACACAGCCTGTGCCCACCTCACCCTTGCCAATGGCTTTCTTCCCAAAGGGCCAGGGCACATCTGTAGCTACTGCAGGGTAAGCAAGCAGCAGCTTGCGCCATAGGGCAGGAATTCCCCAGCTTCCTTTGCTAAATAGAAGGGAAACAGAACCGATGAGAAAAGGGGCCTGAAAAGAAATCATTTAAACCTGTTATTTTCGAAACATGTTCAATGGATCCAGTGGAGATGCCTCAACTGGGAGTTGGAGGGGGCGTCCCAGCAAGAGGAGCTCAGATTGCCTCTTTCCTACACATTAATTAGGCTTTCAAGTTAAGATTATGTGAAAAGTGCTCTACTGCTTAAAAAAACAAATCGGAGAACCAATGATCTAATCCAACCCTTCACTGCATTTTTAATGCCAAAGCCTATAATTTAATTTGCAATTATAAAAATAATAAAAGCTTGTGATGAAAGATTCAAACAGCTAAAAGGGTATACAATGAAAAATAAAACTCTCTCCCTACTCCCTACTTCTAGTCTCATTCCCCAGAGATGCACACTATCCACAATTTGTATGTTTCTTCCAGAATTTTTAACAAGGAAATTGAAGCCCAGAGGTTGGCTTGTCTGAGATGATTTACCCAGGCCCAGGGCTATTTACTGGACATTATGCTCCTGGCACTTTTCTCTCCCTTTATTACCAGTGGAAGTCTCAAATGGTCCCACAGACTGCATCTACAATGTCAGAAACCACACATTGTGCATGTGCTGGCCTTACTTACTGAACAGGAAGATCTCACATCTTTTCCATGTGATCCTATTTTTCCATAATCTTTATTTCACATGGTAGAGAAACAACCAGAATCAGGTTCTCAACACTGGCCAGCGTTCAAGCCAGGAGCAATGGCTGTGAAACTGCACGCTCAGCAAGTGGTCTGTACTGTTGAATCAAAGTCCTTCAATACGGAAGGGCAACACCTCCATAACTTTGGCCTCAGGGGCTGCTGCTCCAACAGTGTTGGGTCCTCAATGAGTGCACTCCCAGCCTCTCCCCTGCTTTCCTGCCCTAATGTTCCTTCCTCTCCCTTCCCCCCTTCCCAACTTTACTGCTTGCCTGCTGTGCCTCCATCATTCTCACCTGCGGCCCTCTTTCCTATCTGCTGGAGATTTTGGATACATCTCCAGGTTGATCGCATGTCCTGCCTGGTAGTCAAGAGTGCATAAGAAGCCAGCGCCGTGGCTCAATAGGCTAATTATTCACCTTGCAGTGCCAGCACACCAGGTTCTAGTCCCGGTCGGGGAGCTGGATTCTGTCCTGGTTGCCCCTCTTCCAGGCCAGCTCTCTGCTATGGCTGGGAAGGCAGTGGAGGATGGCCCAAGTGCTTGGGCCCTGCACCCCATGGGAGACCAGGAGAAGCACCTGGCTCCTGCCATCGGATTAGCGCGGTGCGCAGGCTGCAGCGGCGTGCCAGCCACGGCGGCCATTGGAGGTTGAACCAACGGCAAAAGGAAGACCTTTCTCTCTGTCTCTCTCTCACTGTCCACTCTGCCTGTCAAAAAAAAAAAAAAAGAGTGCATAAGACAGAACACCAGGCCTCTCCCTGCCCCAGAAGGATAACATTTATTGGGCTTTCCTCATGCCTGGCTCAGTGCCAGGCAATTTCCAGTCCTTAGCCTCACCACAAGCCAAGAAGGTGGCACTATTATAATCAGCCCCATTTTACAGATGAGGAAATTCATTTGAAGTGGTGTCTGGGACAGGAACACAGAGTTGCTTAACCCAAGGCTTGGGAAGGATTTGTTCAAGTTCCTAAAGCTGGCAAGTTACCCTTGACCAAAGCCTTTGACAACAATTCCACCGATTATACTAGTTCACAATATGTTCCTGAAGGGGGACAGACCACCTGCAATAACCCTGGTTGACTGTTATCAATCTGCCTCCCTCCATTTATTCAACAGCCAGGCTCCTACTTGAGGTTCTTGAAGTGGACTCTGAGTCCTAAAGTAGTGCACAGATCTGGGAAGAAATTAATCCCACTTTACATGCTGCCAGTTGTGCAGACTCCCTGTTGTTGCCTAGGTTACCTGACTGGAGTTGAAGCCACTGCTGCTCAATTTCCTATTTACCTTAATTAATCTGATTGGCGGGGCTCCTTCTGGAAGGATGCTCAGTCCCCTAACCCTGCTGTATCCCTGGGATGAGCAAGGAAACTGGGGAGCGGTGCTTGGTGGACAAACTTACATGCTGCAGGGAGGCAGCCCTGGGGGCCAGTGTGGGCAAGGAAGACCACCACTGAGGGGTCATCTGACACCATAGGGAAAAAGAGAAGCTCACTTTCAATGGTGTTCACCTGCCAAAAAATTTCAAGTTTCACTCAGAAGGCAAAAATGCACTGGCAGACAAAGCATAATTATGTCGTATTATTCGGGCTATTCAAAAGGAAGGCATGGACCTGAGAAAATAGCTGTGTCACCTGTGCTCTGTCAAAGGCCTTGTTTCATTTTGCAGGCTTTAACACAATTACACAGGAAGAAGGCAGCGGGTTTGGGGAGAGGCCTCTCCTCCCCATGCTGCAGAGAGCTTGTTTTCTAACAAGCATGTTCTGTTGGCTGACCTGAACCTAAGCGTGGACCTACAGCAGATTATCTGGCTTTCACCTCTTTCCACCTTTGCAGTGTTACAGTTTCTGGAAGGAGTCACAGAGGAGTGGACATGTGGTACTTACTGGGTCATTGTCTGAGATACATCAGGGCTCAAAGGACATGAAATCCAAAGACATACTAACCTCTGCTTTCTCACCAAACGGAAGTGGGCATATTAGACAGACAGATGACACGCCCCCACACACCTGTGGACTTAGAAAGTCTGAATGCAGTACAGTCACCTAAAGAAGCCTGTGACTATTATTAAACCCTTCCACTAAGCTGCTTTCCATACAGCCTACCCTCATTTACAGGACTTAAGCATTTGTCTAAGCTTTATTGTTTTTTCAATCATATCGCTTCTCTATGAGAGTGTTTTTAAATTTTAAAAAAACGCACTTGAAAGGTAGAGTCACACACACACACACACACACACACACACACGGGGAGAGAGAGATCTTCTATCCACTGGTTCCCTCCCCCAGATGCTGCAACAGCCAAATACCAAACCTCGAATTCCATCTGGGCCTCACACATGGGCTTAAGTACTTGGCCAACATCTGATGCCTTCCAGGCACCTAAACAGAAACTAGAGGGGAAGTGGATCAGTTGGGACTTGAGCCAGCAGAAAACCAAGTGGCAGCTTAACCCTCTGTGCTAATGCCCTTATCATTTTTAGTACACACAGTCAGCAACAGCAGCTGGTGCGGCAGGTTAGTTCCCACTGGCCATTTGCAGTTCCAGCAGTTAGGATGGCCCGGGAGTGCAGTGGAGGATGGCCCAAGTGCTTGAACCCTAAACCTGCATGGGAGACCAGGAGAAGCACCTGGCTCCTGGCTTCAGATCAGCGTGGTGCGCCGGCCGCAGCATGCCGGCCACAGCGGCCATTGGGGGGTGAACCAACAGAAAGAGGAAGACCTTTCTCTCTCACTGTCCACTCTGCCTGTCAAAAAAAAAAAAAAAGCTGCTGCCTACAGAGCCGGCATCCCATATGGGCTCCTGTTCCAGTCCTGGCTGCTCCACTTCTGATCCAGCTCTCCACTATGGCCTGGCAAAGCAGTAGAAGATGGCTCAAGTCCTTGGGCCCCTGCATTCACATAGGAGACCCAGCAGAGGCTTCCGGCTTTGGATCAGTGCAGCTTCAGCCTTTGTGGCCATCTGGTGAGTGAAAGAGTGGATAGAAGATTCTCTCGCTCTCTCTCTCTCTCTCTCCCCCTCTCTCTCTCACTCTGTTACTGCCTCTCTGTAATTCTGCCTTTCAAATAAATAAATACATCTTTAAAAACAATCAAAGGAACACACACACGGGAGGACATTGGTGACAGTGATAGGCCATGCACATGGAAGAGGTCATCACAGCATCTGAACTGGGTCATCTATGAGGCCAGTGTCTCACGTCGTTGAGCTGAGGATGTGAAACATTCTGTGCATCTGTTTCATGTTCTGCAGAGAGCCTGCTGAGTCTCCAGGTCTAGGCAGTCTCCCTGGATCTTGGGTAAAAAGACACTAAGTTTGCTTAACTGTGTACCTGGCTACCCAGCCACACAACCAGGTTACATAAAGCTGCATAAAACAAGAGAGCTAGATGTGAGGAATGCAGACTGTAATGCTCCAACTTCAGGACTCCCCACTGGAGACAGACAGATGTGCGGGGAAGGGTGAAGATGGGAAATGCAAGCTTTTGTTCGGCAGCAGAGTTTGTAGGCACTCTAGGTTCACAGCCAGAGGGCTGACATGGATTTATCAAACAGACACATCAATTATGTCCTAAAAGTTGGGACTCCTTGATTCCCATCAGGTGCCTCAGGCAAGCACCTGCCTCTGGGGGTCCGTCTGGCCTGTGACACATCCCTAGTTGTGGGGCTCAGCCCCCTAACCTCTCGCACCAGCTGCTGCATCCAGATTCTTTTTCCTTCCTTCAAATATGGGCACATCCCTTGCCTAGGTGTCTCTGTGAGGCTCTACTTTGGTTGTCTGACTCAGAACCCAGTTTCTCCTGCCCTCTGCCAGTCAAGTCCCAGGGATGTTCTAAACTCTAATGCTGACATGATGTGTGCCTCCAGCATGCTAGGCTTCCCTGGCTGGCACTGCCCACCAGTCTGCACCCATTCCCTCTCAGAGGCCAGGAGGCAGCTTTAGCTGTGGAATCCCATCTGGGCCAGGTTCAGGCTCGGGCTCTGGAGGCCTCACCTTTCTCTCCTGGTTCCAGGCTGCTTTTAGTGCCCTTCCAGCACCACTGAGAAAGCAAGCACTGATTCTTGTGCATCACAGATCCTGCTTTCAGAACACCACATGGATCAACCAAATCCAGTAAGAGCAAACAATGTTCAGCTGTGGTATAAAAATTCCTGGAAAAGGAACAATAGCTAACATTTATTGAGCTTAATCATTTTTAACCCCTTGATTAAAATCATTCAATGGATTCCCATTGTTCTAAAGGTGAAATCAAAATTCTTTAACAGGTGGGGCTGGCGCTGTGGCTCAGCAGGTTAATGCCCTGGCCTGAAGCGCCAACATCCCATATGGGTGCCGGTTCTAGTCCTGGTTGCTCCTCTTCCGATCCAGCTCTCTGCTGTGGCCAGGGATAGCAATTGAAGATGGTCCAAGTCCTTGGGTCCCTGCACCCACGTGGGAGACCTGGAAGAAGCTCCTGGCTCCTGGCTTTGGATCAGCACAGTTCTGGCCATTGTAGCCATCTGGGGAGTGAACCAGCGGATGGAAGACTTCACTCTCTCTCTCTCTTTCTCTCTCTCTCTCTCTCTCCCTCTCCTCTCTCTGTGTAACTCTGACTTTCGAATAAATTAATAAATCTTTTTAAAAAATTCTTTAACAGGCTTAGAAGGTTCTGCATAGCCTGGCCTCCCTCCACCAATCCAGCCCATCCTGCACCAGGCTGTGAGTACCTTCCGAGTCCCTCCAATGCACCCTGATTTTTGCTACAACAGGGTCTCTGCACATGCAATTTCTTCCACCTTGATTGCTTGTCCCAGCAGCCTTCTTCACCAAGTTCACGGTGTAGCTCAGCTCAGATGCCATTTCCTCTGGGCAGTGTCCCCTGACCTCTGACTCTGGGATTGTGGCACAGATGGTATGATCCTCTCCTTCAGAACATGAACTTTGAATGCATCATTCTATTTAGAACGCTTATTTAATGAATGCATATCTGTGCTTAAACTCTAAGCCCTGGAAGGGCAGAGACAGCCTGGCTTGCTCACACACAGCACCATATCAGACACACACAGGTGCTCCATAAATGTCAGCTGAATAAATCGAGTGAATGGGCGAATGGTCCCTGGAGTCACTCCTCTTCAATGCACTGAGTCAGTCTAGCCTCAAGACAACCCCATTGTTACAGACAGTAACTAAGATTTCACAAGGGCTAAGTAACTTGCCCAAGATCACATATAATAGCAAGTGGTAAAGTCAGGATTTGAATTTGACCTTAACACTTACAGTTCATTGGTTACACTACAAAATTTGATCCCCAGCCAGCCAGGAGAGGACATCCCAAACATGTATTTTTTCCCTCTGTTTTAGAATACAAACTACCAGAGGGGTGAGCATAGAGGGAGAGTTTTCTTCTCTTTCACACACCTGGATGTGGGCCACAGAGAGGTGAGGACATCTTACACTTTTTATATTTCCCAAAATACTGTGGGGCTCACTGCACTGCAGTGCAAATGGGCTGAACTGCTTCCAACATCTGGGATAATGTCATGGGTGAGCTCCCCCGGTAAGGAACCTGCTCCCTCTCGAGGTGCTTGGTTAACTCTGTTTTGGTGATGTAGTTTGCTAATTGCATTACTGCCTGTGCCATCTGACCTTGCTAATAACTGCTCAAGCTGCAAGCTTGCTACTAAAGTCACCATGTTATGAGCAATTATTTGGCTCTGTGCAAAAATGTTAATTTCATGCTTTGTAAACACATCTCTTGTAAAAGACCAACCTGCCTACAAAAATTGCTTTTGACATCCCCAAGATAATCTTCAGGGGTGGGGAGGGTGAAAAAAAGGGGGTATCCTATTAATCAGCTTCTACAGCTTTCTTTCTCTTGAGCTGTTGAGGCTTCTTTTTTTAAATCACAAAAGAGGAGTGTTGATGTCAAGGTTCACTGAAGGACTTCTAAGGATGCTAAAACTCTCACACGTTCACTGTGCATTTCCAAACAGGTTCAAGCAGTTTGGGTAACCTGGGAAAAACCTTTAAGCACTCTATCCCTTAGCATCTGAGAGTTAGAAGCATCTTAGCAACAACCCAGTCTCAATACTTCATTCTGCTGGCTTCCCAGAGGTCATGGCCAGAGCTAAGGATGGAACCCAGGGTCGTCAATTCCTTGTGCTTTGCAGCAAGGCATGGGCCCTAGGGCAGAGAGAAAATCCAAACTGGTTTTTTAAAAACGAAGAACTCCAGGGGCAAGCATTGGATGCGGTGGGTAAGCCATCAGCTGCAATACCAGCATCCCACAACACAGCATCATGGCAGTTCGAGTTCTGGCTGCACCACCAGATCCTGCACCCTGTAATGCGCCTGGGGAACCAGATGAAGATGGCACAAGTACTTGGGTCCCTGCCATCTATGTGGGAGACCAGGATGGAGCTCCTGGCTCCTGGTTTCAGACTGGCCCAACCCTGATGGTTGTAGCCATTTGGGGAGTGAACCAGCAGATGGAAGATCTCTTTCTCTGTCTCTCCCTTTCTCTCTGCACTCTGCCATTCAAATAATTAAATCTTACCAAAAAAAATCAATGAAGGACTCCAGTCATCCTCTACCCTAGGAGTTTCCCTTTGTGATCTGACATCCTGCTGGATGGACACAAGAAAGCAGCTGAAGAAGTACGTGTGTCTCCCTTTCTGCCACCCTCCACCTCCCACTGATGTCCCCAAAAGAGATGAAGTGCTCAGAGCAGGAACACCTAGGAAGCTTAAACCAAAGTCACTGTTTGCTTAATCTGTAATATTCATCTATCTCACATCTTATTTTCTCCTCCATAACTTGGATGTCTTATTTTAATACAAAATTTATGTATTTCATTCTTCTCTCTAGACAGCTTGAGTCGGCTGGATGCTCTTGGAAGGAATGCCTTGTTTACCCAACATGAACTCACTGTACAGAAGTCCCTACACATGCAAAAGGATCCAGTCAACTCCAATGGGAGCAGACGCAGATCTACAGTGAACCCAAAAAAGCCCAGGCAATGGGGCTGTGGGTGCACAGGAAAGGGAAGATCAATCAGCATTTGGAGAAAGGTTCTCCAGAAGCATGGATTTTTTTTTCTTTACAGTAAAGTCTTTTACTTTCCTTGACTGTAGATTAATCGGAAAAGATAAAAGCCCAAAGGAGAAAACCCTCTATGGGAAACTGGGTACATAGGATTTTTGTAATTTTTCTTACAACTGCATGTGAAACCTACAATTAACTCAAAATTGGAAACTTATTTAATCCTTCATAATCCCACCATCCAGTAATTATCCCTGTACATAATTTTATGGTTATCCCTTTTACCTTGCTACAATGCATATGTCTAGAACCTGGCATCTGAAAACCTAATTGGAAGTCTGGAATGAGCTTTCTTCACCATGATGTGTGGAGAGAAATTTGATGTTACTAAAAGTTCTTTGAAAGTATTTTCAAAGAGTGTATTATATCCTGGCCGGCGTCTCAGCTCAACAGGCTAATCCTCCGCCTAGCGGCGCCGGCACACCAGGTTCTAGTCCCGGTTGGGGCACCAGATTCTGTCCCAGTTGCCCCTCTTCCAGGCCAGCTCTCTGCTATGGCCCGGGAGTGCAGTGGAGGATGGCCCAAGTGCTTGAACCCTGCACCCGCTTGGGAGACCAGGAGAAGCACCTGGCTCCTGCCATCAGATCAGTGCGGTGCGTCGGCCACAGTGCGCCGGCCGCGGTGGCCAATGGAGGGTGAACCAACGGCAAAAGGAAGACCTTTCTCTCTGTTTCTCTCTCTCACTGTCCACTCTGCCTGAGTGTATTATATCCTAATTCAAGGATGGCTCATAGCCCTGGTGCAGAATGTTTAACTGCTGCCAGTTTTCCACTTAAAATGTTTTTCTGCAGGAGTGGGCATTTGGCATAGTGGTTAAAACACCTGAACTCCATTCTGGAGTGCCTGGTTAAGATACCTGTCTCCAGCTCATGATTCCAGCTTCCTGCTAATATATACCCAGGTAGATAATGATGACAATTTAAGTGACACTGCCTGCCACCCACGTGGGAGATCTGTATAGGGTTCCCAGCTACTGGCTTTGGCCCTGGCCTAGTCCTGGCCACTGCAGGAGTTTTCTCTGGTTCTCAAATAAATACAATAGTTAAAAATTTGGGGGAGGGAAGCTGCATTGCAGTATAGGGTAAAGCTGTCTCCTGTGACACCAGCATCCCATACAGCGCTGGTTTGTATCCCAGCTGCTCCACACTTCTAATTAAGCTCTCTGCTAATGACCCAAGTGTCTGGGCCCTTGCTACCCATGTGGAAGACATGGTTAAAAGCTCCTGGCTTCTGGCTTCAGCCTGGCTTCGTACTGGCCACTGTGGCCATCTGGGGGAGTGAACCAGTGGATGGAAGATCTCTCTCTGTCTCTCCCTCTCTGTAATTCTTTCACATAAATAAATAATAATTTTTCATGTTTTATATATTTTAACACATTAAATTTTTTTCAGTTTCAATAAACATCCTATATATTCCACACTACTGATTTTTCTCCATAGGCTGGCCTCCTGGAAAGAAAATCCTGGGAACATTTTTTAGGGCTCTCACTTCATGTTAACAAATTTCTTTCCTGATGGGAGTAGAAGGAGGTGGGCAACTTATTTTTTTTTTTCCAAGTGAGATTGAGAAATGTCTCAATAGAAAAACTCCATGGGTCTGCAAAGTGCCTAATTGGTGGGTGATTTCCCAACGTAAGGCCATCTGGGAGCCAGGTAAGGGAGTCCAGAAAGGAGAAAAATCCACCTGTCTGCAAACTGAGGTAGGTACTTCATCCAGCTGTCATGCTTACCTGACATCTCAGTGCAAAATGATCTTTGAGAAGAGGTGCACTAAACCAGGACATATGGGACTGTCTTTTGTAAAAGGAGGCTGTTCACTCTTCTCCTAGGAGGGTAATAACTTGGGAAAAATGCATAAACCATTGCTGCAAGGATATAAACAGCATGAAATTATCCAAACTTGGAGCCATTAAAGATGCACATTGTGAATTTAGAATCAAAACACTCTATAAATTCACAGCAAATCTGCACATTGAAAAATCAGCCTGCATACTGTAAAAGCAGTTGTTGATTTAAAGTTTTAGAGAATGTTGCTGACTGTATTTCTATATTTCCTGGTTGGGCTTCTCTTATGGAAGACCCTGATAACACCAGAGGGAAACAGGCACTCCAAGATCTCTTCCAAGTTTGATGTTCTCAGAGATTAACTTTAGCACTTGTTCTGTAAAGGATTTGGCCAAATTCTGCTCTACAAATCTACAGACTGCCTGACCCCATGCTGATTTGTTTTTTCATATTTTGGAGAAGGGGACAGGACACCAGAAGCATGCTAAGTTTAATAAGACTCCATATAACCCTCTTCAAAATGCATCAAATACTGCATCAAAGCAAGAACACATAGCATTTAGAAGATGCACTGAGAAATCCTTCTCTCCTGAAATTCTGTTTGATGTCTACTGTAGTGATTCTCGGAGGGTCAGGGAGAAAGGTCTGCCTCACCACCCTTCCTGAAATGACTGTGGAATGGGTTCAGGAAGGGAGCTCTGATGGGTGGTCCCACTGCCCACCATTTCTGATCTCCTGGAAGTCATAAGAAAGGCCCTCTTAAATAGTTGACCTGAGGGGTCTCCAGTTACTGGGATGTGGATTTCAGGCACTCCCTAAAAACAGCTGAATGGGTCTGCACTGCTCAGAAATAGAATCAATATCATCTAGGAAAGGCTGAAACAAACATTCACTGATCCTGGACGCAGAGACTAAAGAGTCAAGCCAGATGCCAAAAGCCCTTTGACTTCACTCCGTTCCTTCGGAGTTCTAAAAAGTCTACCAGAAGGCCTTGCAAAAACAGTCTATGCAATTCTACGATTTTGGACACTTACAACAAAAAAAAGTAAGGATAGCAGAAAGGACACAAGTATCCCTTCACCTAGATCTACTGATTATTAACATTTGCCCTCTACGTATCTATACAATTTTGTTCACTCATGAAAGTGAACTGCAAACATCATGACACTTGGCCATTAAGTCCTCCAGCCTCTTTCAAGCAAAAGAACATTTTCTTACAATTTCATTATCACGTTGATAAAAAGTGTTATCTAATAGGCACTCCATTCCCACCACACCTCAAATTACGTTTTACTTTTTTTTTTTAAGATTTATTTTATCTATTTGAAAGAGTTACAGAGCGAGAGGTAGAGACAGAGAGAGGTCTTCCATCTGCTGGTTCACTCCCCAGATGGCCACAACGGCTGGAGCTGCGCCGATCTGAAGCCAGGAGCCAGGAGCTTCCTCCTGGTCTCCCATGTGGGTGCCGGGGCCCAAGGACTTGGGCCATCTTCTACTACTTTCCCAGGCCATAGCAGACAGCTGGATTGGAAGAGGAGCAGCTGGGACTAGAACAGGCACCCATTGGGATGCCCGTGTTTCAGGCCAGGGCTTTAACCCACTGCGCCACAGCGCTGGCCCACGTTTTACTTATTTTTAAGTTAACATACAATCCACATTACACAGAATTAATCCTTTACAAGTATACAATTCAGTGTTTTCTAGTATTATCATTAACATCACCAAAATTATTCATTAACATTAAAAATTATTTTGACCACCCCCCAAAGAAACTATGCACCATAGTTAATGTTAAGTCTGAGTGTGTGTGTGTCCCCAGAATTGCTAGACTGAAATCCTAACCCTAAAGTGAAGGTATTAGGGAAGTGATCAGGTCATAAGAGCAGGGATTGATGTCCTTCCAATGGAGACCCCAGGGGATCCCTCACTCCTCCCACCACAGGAGGACATCAAGATCACACTATCTGTGGCCAAGAAAGCAGGTCTTCATCAGACATCATATCTGCTGGTGCACTCATCTAGTATCTCTCAGCCTCCCAAACTAGAAGAAATATCCAGTTTATGGCATTTTGTCACAGTGGCCCCAAATAATGAACTAAGATCATCGATCACTCTCCATTTCTCCACCTCCTCATCCTTAGAAACCACTAATCTGGAAGGCGCTGTGGCTCAATTGGCTAATCATCCACCTGCGGCACCAGCACCCCAGGTTCTAGTCCCAGGTGGGGTGCTGGGTACTCGTCCTGGATTGCTCCTCTTCCAGTCCAGCTCTCTGCTGTGGCCCGGGAGGGCAGCAGAGGATGGCCCAAGTGCTTGGGTCCCTGCACCCACATGGGAAACCGGGAGGAAGCACTTGGCTCCTGGCTTCAGACTGGCACAGCACCGGCCATGGCAGCCATTAGAGGAATGAACCAATGGAAGGAAGAAGACCTTTCTCTCTGTCTCTCTCTCACTGTCTATAACTCTCTCTCTGTCTCTCTCACTGTCTACCTGTCAAAAAAAAAAAAAAAAAAGAAAGAAAGAAAGAAAGAAAGAAAAGAAACCACTAATCTACTAATTTACTTTTCATCTGTACGAATTTGCCTTCTGTGGACATTTCATATACATAGAATCATACACCATGCAGCCTTCTTTGTCTGGCTTCTTTCACTGAGCATCTTTTTTTTTTTTTTTTTTTTGAAGATTTATTTATTTGAAAGACAGAGTTACAGAGCGAGAGGAAGAAAGACTATGCCTCCCACTTGCTAGTTCACTCCCCAAATGGTTGAAGCCAGGAGCCAGGAGCTACATCCGGGTCTCCCATGTGGATGGCAGGGGACCAAGCACTTGGGGCATCTTCTAGTGCTTTGCCCAGGCCATTAATAGGAAGCTCAATTGGGAGTGGAGGAACCAAGAATCAAACCAGCACCCAAATAGGATGCACGTGTCACAGATGGCACCTTCACCAGCAACACCACAATGCTGGCCACAGAATTTCACGTTTTCAAGACTCACCACGTTGCAATGTGCAATACTTCACCCTATCTCCCAACTGAATAATATTCCATAGTGTGGATATGCCACATGCTGTATATCCACTCATAACCTGATAAACATCTGAGTTAATTCCATCTTTTGCATACTGTAAGTAATGCTGCTGTGAAGATTTACGGCCAGGATTTTTTGTGGCCAGTTTCCATGTCTCCTGGGCCTACACTAGGAGTGGGATTGCTGGGTCGCATAGACCATGCACAGCCTTTTGAGGAACTGCCAGGCTGCCTTCCAAAGCAGAGACCCAGCAGCCACATCTGAGGGTGTATCAGCATTTATTATCATCTGTCTCCAAATTGCTCTTATAGTTTTTTGTTCTCAAATCAAGATCCAGTCATGGATTATGCATTTTATTCAGTTGTCATGTTTTCTTTAATCTGGCCCAGTTCAGCAGCCTTCTTTTACCTTTTCTAACATTAACATTAAAAGGATAAGAGTAAGGATATTTGTTTGGCCTAACAGTTAAACTGCCACTTGAGACAATAAAATGCCTCATCGGAGGGCCTGGGCAGAATTTTTGGCTCTACTCTTTCCAGCTTCCTACTAATGTGTACCTTGGGAGGCAGCAGGTAACAGCTCATGCAGTTGGGTTCCTGCTGTCCACATAGGAAACTTTGAGTTCTCAGCTACAGGCTTTAGCATGGCCCAGTCCCAGCTGGTATAGGAATCTGGGGAGTGAACCAACAGATGGATGCTCTCTATTTGTCTCTCAAAAATACATACATAAATAAAACAGGAATAAAAGCAGGACCTAGTTCACAGGAGAGATTTATCGCTGACTCTGGTGGGATCCTAAAGTACCCTTCCTTTGCCCATTGCTGGGCCAACTTGGGGGTGCTGAGGAACACTCTCCAAGGAGATAAGCTGGAGTCCAGCTCAGTACCAAACAAAACGACAAAACGATATTGCAGCTCTTTTCTGGGAATTGCTTCTCCACATCTCAAGGCTTCTGTTCAGCATCACCAGGGAACTCAGGGGAAGGACAGTAGGTCAGGCTAAGGTGGAAGAGAGTACATTTGAGAGGCACTAGGGAACCCAGGTACCTGTCTCAACGTGAACCTGGATAACACTTGCCTAGCTGGGATGTCCTAAATGTTGGAATTAATTGGGGTCTCCGAACTACAAGAGGGTACACCACTGGAAATAGTACCCACCAGCCCAACAGAGTAATGAGCTCTGACAAATGCTAGATCTCAAACTGTAGCTACTTAAATCCCCTACAACTTCAATAGCAGGGATGACCTGAACACTCAGTGGAAGAGGAACAAATCAAGGGATCTGGAACCAAGTCCTGGCTTAGCCAGTTTCCCTTCGTGATGCCAGGCAGGTAAACCAACCCTAATCTAGAAGTGGGGGAGGAACATACGTGGTGTTCCTTTCAACTAAGGATCTGGAATTCCAGGTGGGATACTGTCAGTTATGGTTGCCAGTGATAATTCAGACACACTCCTCGTTAGAGGGAAGCCGGCAGAGTGAGAACTAAATGCAATACAGCAAAAGCCTGGAAGGGCTTCACAGTACTATAGGGGACCCACAAGAACCAGCTCTGGGCACTCATGGAGCACTTCCTGGCTCTTCTGAGTACATTATCTCACTTGTCCCCACATGAGGCAGACAGGGACTAAGTTATCACTTCCATTTTACAAAGGAAAGTTCACAGATCCGAGGTTCATTCCTTCACCCCTTGAACAATAACCATGAGGTATCCAAGAGCAAGGTGCTGGGCTAGTCTTTGGGGACACAACGGTACACTAGACAGGCAGGAATCATTCCTGGCAGCTTCCAGGTAGGCAGGAAAGTCAAGGAAGCCACAATAAAATTCCACTCTATTCAAGGCAGTGGGAGAATCTAAGCCTCAGGTAGTTGGAATAAAACTACTGCCCGGGGCCTACTTGGCCGGTGGAAGGGGAAGGGAACACGTTTTCCCTTGTTCAGTGCTAAATACAGAACTTCAAAACGAATGCTCTCCAGTGCCCAAGGGCCTCATGTCCTGGACTTTGGCTTTGAGTAACCTCTCTGAGGTCCTTGGCCTCACCAGCAGCTTGTGCTGCTGCTGATCAGTGCAGGATGCCTCCCCTCCAGGCCTGCCTGCAAGGGTGAACTAATGCTTGTTCTTTAGCTCAAACCTATCTGTGGACCATCAGAATGTTTTCTTCTCCTTTCTCCATCAAAAAACCAAAGACGGGGTCACTGCTATGGCATAGTGGGTGAAGCCACCGCCTGCAGTGCCAGCATCCCATATGGGTGCCAGTTTGAGACCCAGTTGCTCCACTTCTGATCCAGCTCTCTGATATGGCCTAGGAAAGCAGCGGAGGATGGTCTAAGTCCTTGGGCCCCTGCACCCGTGTGGGAGAACCAGAGGGGGCTCCAGACTCCTGGCTTCGGAAAGGTGCAGCTCTGTCCGTTGCAGCCATCTGGGGAGTGAACCAGTGGATGGAAGACCTCCCTCCCTCTCTCTCTCTTTCTGCCTCTGCCTATCTGTAAATCTGCCTTTCAAATAAATAAATAAATATTAAAAAAAAAAGACAAGGCATGAGCTGATGAGTTTCAATGGTGTCTCATAAAATGAAATTAAGAGTCTTTAGTAGAAGGAGGTACCTTTCTCTGAAGGGAGGAGAGAACTTCCACTTTGACTATGACCCTGTCGGAATAAGATCGAAGTTGGCGAACTCAAAAGTCTTCCATAGCCTTGGCATCTCATGACTAGAGCCTAGGGAGATTACTGACACCATAAACAAGAGTGTCAAATTGTTAAATCAACAACAGGAGTCACTGTGTACTTACTTCTCATGTGGGATCTGTCCTTAGTGTGTTGTCCAATGTGAAGTAATACTATAACTAGTACTGAAATAGTATTTTACACTTTGTATTTCTGTGTGGGTGCAAACTGATGAAATCTTTATTTAATATATACTAAATCGATCTTCTGTATATAAAGATAACTGAAAATGAATTTTGATGTGAATGGAATGGGAGAGGGAGTGGGAGATGGGAGGGAAATTATGGGGGGTGGGGGGAAGCCATTGTAATCCATGAACTGTACTTTGGAAATTTATATTTACTAAATAAAAAATAAAAAAAAAAAGAGTCTTTAGTGACCTCTGAAGTCAAATTCTTCAAGACTGATTGGCTGGATGCAATTGTTTAATAAAGGATCCCTCCTCCATCCAGTCTCACTCTCCTGCGTAGTTAATAGGGCCATCCCATTACTCATGGCGGGGCGGGGAAGGGTTGGGGGAGAGGACAGGGATAAAATGGTCAGTGTCTATACTTTTTGTGGAGGCTGGTTCATAAAGAAGATCTATTTCCAGCTAATTAAATTGTAACCATTTTATACATTGACTTCTGGCTGTGATCAGCATCTGAATTTACAGATCCACGAGGCCACACCGACTGGTGTGAAGAAGCTAAATAATATTCACTTAAAAGAGCATTAAATTGTGCAGAACCATCATGAGCAGTCAATAAAGGCTTCATGTGAAACAGAATTTAAAGGCATGCTGTTTGCTACTTTACTCCCCTGAGAAACATAGGCTTTTAGAAGTTATTTCCTGCCTCTGAATTCCCTGCAACTAGAGGGGTTTTGACAATTTTCTGCTTTGTTTAAAATGAATGATGCTAAAGCATAAAACTTTGTTAGAAGCCCCGTTCATTTGAAAGGGGGGCGTGTCCTGGGTTCTGCCACTGACACAAAAGGAAGAGAGACAGGAGGCTAATTAAATAACAAAGGCTCAGCCAGAAACCTCAGTTCCAGGGGCCTAATCGCTTTTGCCAGGCATGGGCCACAGGACTGGCTGCATGCTCCCTCCAGCCTCCTTGGCCTAATCCTCCGTCCTCAGCAAGAAGCATTCAGACAGTGTCTGGAATCATAATGGAATTACAGCTGCTGACACACCTCATCCATGAAGGACGAGGACTCGGAGCCTTGCAAATAAGGCAAAGAACCAGAGGCACCAAAGGGGTCTTTTTTGGAAACGGGGTGGTAGTGGTGGTTAGAACTGTCTCTCACTTTTTCTTCCACTAAAGTACGAAGTAGTCCCCCCCTTATCCATGGGGGAATATATCGCAAGACCCTGCCCACAGTAGGTAGCTGAAACCCCAGAGTACTGAGTGCCATACACACATTCCATGTTTGTTCTTAAGCACAGACACCTGCAGTAAAGCTTATAAATTAGGCTCAGTGAGAAATTAACAATAACAATAAAATTGAAGAGTTCAAATAATATGCTACAGTAAAGTGGTAGTTAAAACTTAGGAATTGCTTATTTCTGGAATTTTCCATGTAGTATTTTTGGATTGCAGCTGACGGTCAGCTAATTGTAAGCTGCAGAGAGAGAGGGGCCGCTGTACCTGTTCATATACATGCGCCTCAGGGGAGAAATAATTACTTTTAACTCAGACACAGTGGACAGTTAGGCAGTGGCCCCTGTACACCAACAACAAATACTGAAGGATACACCCTGTGGTTTGCTAGTTTTCTTCTTTGGATTTGGATTATGAAGTCTCCTCTACTCTGAAAGAAACTATGCAGGATTAATGGGCAGAGGCTGTGTTTGTAAAGTTTACATTCCCTACACTTCGCACATTGACCAGCATGCAGGAGGTGCTAAATAAATGTTTGCAGATTGACATCAGGTATACTTCATGTGGTTTAGGGCAAATATAACTTCGCTGATTTCAGTTGGGAAGAAAGTCGTTTTGCAGAACATTTTGCATGCAGGCACTCACAGCATATGTGAGAATACTAACAACCGAAAGTCAAAGCTCCATCACCCGTCATGATTTTCAAACAGCATCGCGCAGAGGCTGAGGGGCTGTGGTAGGAGGGAGGCGGAAAGAGGCTGTAGGGCTGCTGCCCCATCCACACTCACTGCAATCCACACAACCCACTTCTGCCTGTTTCCTGGACTGCTCAAACTTCACCTTCAAAATAATCTTTGGAGTAAAAGTTCCTGCAACAGGACGTGCATGTGGTCTCAAAGTATTTCCCCACAAGATATCTATTAACTGGAAGTAAAAACAGTAACTTTATACTGCAGAACCCTGGCAGACACCGCCTCAAATGAGGATAAAGTTACATCGTGGGGAAGGGACACCAGGGCTGTACCCCTGGTACCAAGCACTGCAGAGGGCACATGTCTTTTCTGTTGTGTTCTCTCACCTAGTGCATCAAATTAAGCAGAAGAACACATCAGACAAGAACAACCTGGGGCATATTCTATGAAGTAACTGGCTACTCCTTTCAAAAGTGCCAAGGTCATGAAAAAGAAGACATGAAATGCCACAGATAGGAGGGGACTAAGAAGATGACAACTGAATGCAATGTGAGATCCTAGATTGCATACTGGAATGGAGAGAAGGACATTAGTAAGAAAAAACTGCTCAGGGCAGGCGCTGTGCCATAGCGGGTAAAGTTACCACCTGTAATATCAGCATCTCATACAGGTGCTAGTTCAAGTCCTAGTTGCTCCACTTCCAATCCAGCTTTCTGCTATGGCCTGGGAAAGCAGTGGAAGATGGCCCAAGTCTTGGGCCATTGCATCCGTGTGGGAAACCTGGAAGAGGCCCCTGGCTCTGGCTTCAGGTTGGCACAGCTCTGTCCATTGTGGTCATCTGGGGAGTGAATGAGTGGATGGAAAACCTCTCTCTTTCTCTCTGCCTCTGCCTCTCTGTAACTCCACGTTTCAAATAATAAACAAATAATTTTTTTTTTAAAGAAAAACTGCTGATATTCCAGTAAGGTCTGCACACAAGTTAATAATGTTGCTTCAGTGTTAATCTAAACAATGGTTATCCAAGATATTTTAACACTGTTACAGGAGATGGCTGAAACAGGGGTTCTTGTCTTCCCACAAGAAAGAATTCAGGGTTGACACGGTAAGCAAAGTAGCAAGGTTTAATGGCATAGAGCATCAGAATGGATGAGCACCTCTCTAGACGGAATCTGAGGGTGCTCAGTCAGTTAGACTGGGGTAAGCAAGGTTACAAAGTTTAACAGAGAGAATACACCTGATAGGACAGGCGGGCATCTCAGCAAAGATTCAGATTGCATTTATTTAGGGCTTATAAAGGATTATACAACAGGTCTTCCTGCTACTTCTCCTTCCCCACCCTTTCCTTCTGGACAAAGGGTTTGCTGGGTGTGAAACTAGTGAAATTCCTCCCAAGGTTTTATTACCCAATGATATCAGACTGGGTAGTAGCACATGTGGTACTAGGCAGAAAGGATCCTCTTGGGGTGCCTGACCTGGGGGATGGGAGGGAGGAGGCTGCGACCACCTATAAAGTTACCGGGCTATGGGCAGGATTTTGTAGTATAAAATAATAGGTTGCTTCCAAGGCATGCTTCCTAGGTTGCTAGAGTTGCTGCACTCCTTTCCAGGGGTACTTTGCTTTTCATAGGCCTCTCTCACACGGACTATTTTTTTTTTTTTAAGATTTATTTATTTATTTGAGAGTCAGAGATACAAGAAAGAATGACAGATGGAGAGAGAGAGAGGGAGAGAGAGATGCCATCTGTTGGTTTACTCCCCAGCTGGCCGCAATGGCTAGTACTCCGTCAGGCCTAAGCCAGGAGCCAGGAGCTTCATCCAGGTCTCTTGCCTGGGTGACAAAGGCCTTGGGCCATTTTCCCCTGCTTTTCCCAGGCCATCAGAAGGGAGCTGGATGGGAAGTGGAGCAGCAGGGACATGAACTGGAACTCATATGGGATGCCAATGTTGTAGGTGGCAGCTTTATGTGTTACGCCATAGTACCGGCCTCCACATAGGCCAATTAGAATCTTTCTAGCTAACAACATGAAGAGGAGTGGGCAAAGGGTACAAAGAATTATTTTTACAAATTTTTTTCCTTTTTTAAAAGATTTATTTATTTATTTGAAAGTCAGGGTTACACAGAGAGAGGAGAAGCAGAGAGAAAGAGAGGTCTTCCATTCGCTAGTTCACTCCCCAACTGGCCTCAAGGGCCGGAGCTGTATTGATCCGAAGCTAGGAGCCAGGAGCTTCTTCTGAGTCTCCCAATGTGGGTGCAGGGGCCCAAAAACTTGGGCCATTTTGTACTGCTTTCCCAGGCCACAGAAGAGAGCTGGATTGGAAGTGGAGCAGCTGGGTCTCAAACCAACGCCCATATGGGATGCTGGCGCTTCAGGCCAGGGCGTTAACCTGCTGCACCACAGCGCCGGCCCCCACCTTTTTATTTTTCATAAAAGTATTCCAAAATAAAACTTTTAAAAGTTTCTGCAACTACAAAATTGTCATTCCTGAGAAATACAATTATATTTTTGTTTGGACTGAACTTCAAATACGACACAGGCAGGCCTCAGTGGGGGCCAAGAGCAATTCAACCACAGGATCAAAGCCATGGATTTGGAATAGTCATGAATAGCCAGGCTGTAATGCCCTGAGCCCGCCTGCAGGAAAAGCCTGGAGAGGAGAAACAGGATCATTCCCGGTGCTGAGCAGGCTGACCATCATGCACAAGACAGCATCACAAACACACCTCCTTACAAGTGGTAAGCGTCATGGGCTGCAATCAGAGACCAGGCCACTGCTGTCCCATTTATCTTGCAATCCATTTCCAAAGATTTTACCAATCTCTTCCCTATTAGATAAGTCACATAGCCCTGGAAGCATTTTATATAAAAAGAAAAAGACCCTCTCCTGACAAGTCTCCTGATTCAGGTATGTATGCAGATTTTAATGCCAATCATTTGAAACCCTCAACTACTGGTTGTCTCCTAGCAATGCTCAACGCTCAATGATTCCCTAGCATAATGTAAAGACTCAGCAGGTATGCAGAACTGCCCAAGGCAATGCACAATGAAGAACACAAAAGGTGGCATAGTTTGGAGTCATTTGGTGAAGGGACAAAGAGCCACAGGAGACTCTGAGGACGTGCAAAGTCTGTTTCCCAACAGATTAATGGAAATGAATGGGAGACAGGGGTGAGAGAGCTGGGAAAGACAGAATCTGAATAGTAGCCTGAATGAGTTCAGGTTTCAGCTAAAAAAACTGCTAAGAATTTTGTATTCTCTTCCATAACATACAGGGCTTATCTTCAGAAAAAAATTATGGTCTTCCTGCCTCAACGCATTTATTCTGTAGTGTCTCATATCTGCTGACACATACCTTAACTTCTTTTTCTTTTTAAGATTTATATTTTATTTTTAGAAAAGACAGATTTGAAAGAGAGGGAGAAAGAGAGAGAGAAAGAGAGAGAGAGAGGGAGAGAAAGAAAGAAAGAAAGAAAGAGAGAGAGAGAGAGAGAGAGAGAGACAGGGAGAGAGAGAGAGAGAGAGATCTTCCATCTGTTGGTTTACTCCCCAAATGGCCACAATGGCCAGGGCTGGGCCAGATGGAAGCCAGGAGTCAGGAGCTTCATATGATACCTTAATTTCTTGAAGCATGATGCAAAGTGACTTAGAAAATGTTAATTTTGAGGGGCCAGTGCTGTGGTACAGTGGATTAAGCCACTGCCTGCAACACCAGCATCTCAAATGGCCCTGGTTCTGGTCCCAGCTGCCTCACCTGGGGAAGTAGAGGAAGACGACCCAAGTGCATAGGCCTCTGCACCCAACTGGGAGACCTGGATGAAGCTCCTAGCTGATGACTTGCACCTAGCCCAGCACTGGCCATTGTGGCCATTTGGGGAGTAAACCAGCAGAAGGGAGACCTCTCATTCCTTCTGTCTCTCTGTAACTCTGTCTTTCAAATAAATAAATCTATATAAAATGTTAACTTTTGTTTACTGTATCAGCATATTCTGTTAGTGCAAAGAGGTATTTCAAGACGCATTAAAAAAAAAATGAATTAAATCTTAAAAGCACAAATACATCTACAAAATCCATTCATCCAGAAAACCTCACTCCCTAATGATGTCAGATAAATGAAGCACGACTCTACTAGGAAGCTGTGTTAAGAGGCTAGGAAATCTATACTGTACATATATTAGTCATGCCTGGGAAAACAAATCTCGTCCTTTCTTTTTCTATTATGAAAAGTGTGGGTTTGGCAAATGTCCCAAAGGTCATTTTTCTTTTTAAAGAGAACATCTGAGCTCCTGATAACAAATTACCTGCTTTTTGAAGTGATATTAAAATTCAGGATTCAGGCCTTTTATTTTTCTCTAAAAGCCAGCATCCTTGTTAAGGTGTTTTTGGTTCTCAGAACACTGAATTTCAACATTTTAACTTAATACTAAAATATCAGTTCTTTTAAATTAAAATAAGGCAGCTGTTTGTGAGGCTTCATCCCACTCCTTTTCTAGAACCCACACCCTGATCTTGGGGAACCAGGTTTCTCCCACTGACAGTCCACCAGAGCTAGGAGGGATGTTAGCTCTCTCAGTTCCTGGACTGAAGACCTGACCCACATTCCTAAGAGCATGGAATATTCCTGGCCACAAGGCTTGAGGTAAGCGTATGACCCAAACAAGGCACAGAGGTCTGGCTCTTGACCTGGAATTCAAGTATCAAGAAAGAGATAATTTTTTTAAAAAGGATTTATTTATTTATTTGAAAGGCAGAGTTAGAGAGAGAGGAATCTTCCATCTGCTGCTTCACTCCCCAAATGGCTGCAACAGCCAGAACCCAGCTGATCTGAAGCCAGTAGCCAGGAGCTTCTTCTGGGTCACCCACATGGGTGCAGGGGCCCAAGGACTTGGGCCATTGTCTATTGCTTTCCCAGGCCATAGCAGAGAGCTGGATCAGAAGTAGAGCAGGCAGGACTCAAACAGTGCCCATATGGGATGCCGGCACTGCAAGGTGTGGCTTAGCCTACTATGCCACAGCGCTGCCCCCAAGAGAACAGACTATTCTTTTTCTACTGAAGATATCTAAACCTCTGGATCCCATCATATCTAAAGGCAGAACATCTATAGTCTTTTCAGTTACAGAAGCCAATAAATTCTTTCTCTCTCTCTCTCTCTCTCTCTCTCTCTCTCGCATGCACACACATGCTTAAGTCACATGCCAACTGAAAGGGTGCCATTACAAATAAATTCAGGAAGGCAGAGATGAAGGGATTTTTCTAATCTCTCAAATTCAACTTTCAGGTCCACCATCAGCAAACTTCAGTTAGGTAACAGTACAGTCATGAAGTCATTAAAGCACAAATAAAAAGTGAACAAAACCCTGGTTTGACGTCAATAAGCCAAATTCCACATGGCCTCTGTAACTGGCCAAGTCAAGTGGCTTTGGGTGTTGTTCAACCTAGGCCTCAGTTTCTAAATTGGAGGTGATAACTTCACAGGGTTGGTTAAAAAAAAACAAAAACAAAAACAAAAACCAGAATGCTGAAGGATCAAACAGCCAAGCACTACCCAAAGTGATTAATGTAGATCATCGCTACTCTTTACTAGGTGCAGGAGAAGATGGGAGAGGAAGTTGTGTACATGTGCAGTGTGCAAAGCACCTGTGTTCAGGGAGATATCTGTGGGGGTCCATGTAGAATCACTAACATCAAAACATCTGTGGTTGCCTCTGGAAGAAGTGGGAAAATGTAGCCACATCATCCCAAGGCTGTGACAGTGTTGGAAGACAAATCCAGGAAGCAGGCATCTGATTAGAAACCTCATCACATGCTCTAGCTCTTTCATGGGACTGCTTACTCCTTACATTCAAGAACACAACTGCATTCATCTAATGGACCTCCTGGGGCTTATCTGGTATTAGGTTGTAAAGCTGGCTCCTGTACCACACCTGCCAAAAAATCCTACTGCCTGGTGGTATGAAATAATAAATAAATGAATGGAATGAATGAGAACAGATGAAATAGAATGAGATAAATCCAACAAATGAGACAGTTCTCAAGCTGGAGGTCCAAGGTCACCTTCAATCTCCAAGAGTCCATGAACAGCATTTTTTGTGTGTAATAGAAATAGCTAGCATTTAAAAATTTAGAAAGTTCTCTCACAGATCCAAATGCCCAGTTTCTCTTGAACACATCTGGCAATGCTGGCCTTGAACACACCAACTGCTGGCAGGAATCCCTATGCAATGGGAGGGAATGTTCCCAAACCATCCATTCCCTTGTCAACTCTCCCATTTCTTACAGGCATTCAAGCGGCCTGACCAAACTGCACCATTTCTTACCCTTGAGAAGAACAGATGTGGGAGCTCCAGAACCCATCGCCACTCTGTTGTTCTGTCGTCTGCCCACTCCAAAGGTGCACAATTAAGAAAGGAAGGCTCATGGGTGATGGAAGAACAACTCTGTGGGCAGACTAAAAGCCACCAAAAGGTTCACTTTAAAATATGACCTGTATGGTCTATGAATCCTATCTCAATGAGAAGCAAAGAGGTGAAGGTCGAAAAAGAAGGCGGGGTTGGGGGAAGGAGGAGGGAAAAGGAAGAAAGGGAGGGAGGAGCTGAAGAAGGAAAGGAGGGAAGGAGAGACAAGACTGTATGGGGGAGCTGGCACCATGGCATGGCAAGTAAAGCTGCTGCTTACAGTGTCAGCATCCCATATGGGTGCCAGTTCAAGTCCAGGTTGCTCCACTTCTGATCCAGCTCTCTGCTATGGCCTGGGAAAGCAGCAGAAGGTGGCCCAGGTCCTTGGGCCCCTGTACCAGCACAGAAGACCCAGAAAAAGCTGCTGGCTCCTGGCTTTCAATCAGCACAGCTCTGGCCTTTGTGGCCATCTGGGGAGTGAACCAGAGGATGGAAGACCTCTCTCTCTCTCTCTGCCTCTGCCTCTCTGTAACTCTGTCTTTCAAATAAATAAGTAAATAAATCTTTAAAAATAAAAAGAAAGAAAAAAAGACCATATGGGAAGAAACAGCCGGTAGGATACCATCTGGACGAGACTGTTATACCTGCATACTCTCATAAGCTTCCTATTCAGTGTCTTTTCCTGTTCCCTGAGAAAGCAAACTGCTTTTCTGCTGGTCACCAGGAGGGAAAATAGAACACAAACTAGTCCTAGAGGCAGGAAATCCTATTTTGTTACTTCCTGGCTGAGTGACCTTGTCCAATCATGTTGGCTCTTTGGATTTCAGCCTCCTTACTATAACATAAGGATGACATCTCCTGAGCTGCTTCAGTCAAGGATGGTTCTGACCAGCAGGAGAGGTAACAAAAATGCAAACACCTTTTGAACTACAGGGAAGCACATCAGGTGCAACAAAGGCACAACCCCAGGACAGGAGCACCATGGCACTCCTTTTCAGTGCAGCAAACAGCACAGCTGCTCACCCAAGGGTCACTTCCCCCTTTTGCTCTGCTACTAGAGCACTGATTTTTATACAGTTACGTAAAAATAAAAGGAGAAAATAACAATGCAAGTAACACTGAAAGACCTTTTCAAAATGGAGCGCCGGAGGCCATTAGGGGAGCAAGACCTGAGTGTGTCTCTCGCAGCTACATAAGACTTCGCACTTGGGTCAACTCCACCCTTTGACTCAGGCATCTGGAGCAACCAGATAAAAACACTGTGCCCAGGGACTCAAGATGCAGGTGAAAGAGTTACTGGACTCCTGTTTATGAGAAGTTCTACTAAGTATACACTCGGGCAGTCTTTATCTTCTACCAGTCACACAGCCCCTGGTCTTTCGCAAAGAAGATTCAAAGAATCTTGTAATACTGGTGGCCCACGTAAGCTCTCACTTGCCCTGCTTTCCTTACAGCGTGGACTCTGAGCTACCTGACCTCTGTCTCCCAAACTGCAACTCCCAAAACCTCAAACATTCACAGTTTTCAGAGCTTGCAGAGATGGACACTCACCCCATTTCCCTCTCATAACTGAGAAGGAGGACTGGTGAGTCTGTGCCAGCCTTGATGGTCCTATTTTCCTTACTAGGGATTGATTCAAGGATAGAACCCACTGATGGTTTCTGCTGGGATTAGAGGCAGGGGTTAGAGAAAAGATTTCCTCATTGATTAGAAGTGACAACAAATACTGCCTTCCCTGCTCCTATCAGGAGCTCCTGTGTGAGTCTTCTATCTCTGAAGGAAAAAAAGCAGACACGCTGAGGATGACAGAAAAGAAAGATGAGATGAACAAGATCCTTGATGACACTACTGAGCTGCTAAATTAACCAGCTCTGAAGCTTGTTATTTAAATAATGTAAATACCCCTACTGTATTGGCTATTTTGGTTTGGGTTTTTGTTACTTGCAACCCAAATATCCTAATTTATAAACCCAGTGAGCTTAGACTCTTCAGAAAAAAGTCATTTATTATCAACTGAACAGAATTACCACTTGGCATTAAAATATACTTGCCTTCCTGGTGCCATGTATTTTTTTTTCAAAGAGGTATTGATGCCAACAAAAAACTGCCTGATTTGATGTGACCTTTTTCAGGAATTTATTGTTAATAAAAATTACCTGAAGGAAAAAAAAAAAACTCTCCAAGAATGCTGGGACTGCCAAAGGTCAGCATACAACCAAACACCTCCAGGTAAATATTTCTGTGCCAATAGGAACAATTCTTCAGTGTGATTTCAATATTTACAAGCATCTGCGAAGGAAGTAAGGTGCACTGGGGATTAGAAAGGTGAGGAAGAAAGATGGTAGTGTAGTGGAACCAGCACAGTCTTCCTGGATCTCCAGATCCTGACAGAAAAACACAAAGTAACAAGACAGCAAATGCATGGAACAACATGCGCAGCCAATGAGCTAACAAAGCATCCCCATGAGCCCTAAACTACAAGCAGGTGAGAGCAAACCTCCATTAACATAAGGCTTGCGTGTTACTGGCAGGTATCCATGTGGGAGGAAACAGGAAGTTACAAGAAGCAATGTCCTGAGAGCAGAACACTTAACTGGAGTAACATATTCAAGACAAGCAAGGAAAGAACATCTGAGCCAAAAATTTTCTACCCAGCAAAACTGACTTTCAAACAGTGGCACAGCTGTTACAGGCCTTTAAGAACTCAAGAAACTTGGTTTCACTCTTAAGGACCTGCTAGACAATCAGACTTGAAAGATATCAACAAGCAGACCTATGTTGGACACGAAATGTAGCATAAAACAGTGAACATATAAGAAAATGGCGAAAACTATGAAGGAAAACAAAGGATGCAGAGGCAAAAAAAGCCTTGTTAGTGTTTTCCACAGTCATGCTGGTGATCTGTATTGTCACTCTCATAGTAACAATACATCTATATTGTTACATTCATAGTACATACAATGCAGAGTAAGAGTCTGAGTCTAGGGGCTGGCGCTATGGTGCATTAGGCTAATCCTGTGGGGAAGACAGCCCAAGTGCTTGGGCCCCTGTACCTACATGGGAGACCTAGAAGAAGCTCCAGGCTGCTGGCTGGCATCAGCCCAGGTCTGGCCGTTGTGGCCATTTGGGGAGTGAACCAGAGGACGGAAGACCTCTCTCTGTCTCCCCTCTCTCTGTAAATCTCTCAAATCAAATAAACAAATCTTAAAAAAAAAAGAGAGAGAGAGAAAAGAAAAAAAGAGTCTGAGTCTCCGGTGATGATCCCTGTAGACCAGAGTTCTGGATGTGAAGGAAAGCAATACAGGGACTTCTCAAAACACTTGTGAAAATGGGGAATTCAAAGGCAAGTTCATTTTCGTGCAAAACTTTTTGAAATCCATACATAGTTTTTTCATAATATGCATTTCCATGAACTTTTTGAAGAATCTGAGATGCACATATATACAATATATACAATTTTTTGCACTAAAATAAGCTTTTGATTCCACTATCTACAAGTTTTCAGAAGTTCTCTTGTATACAAATGAGACAGAAAATAAAAACAAACAACAGACTTGGGAGACTTAACCACATTTACAAATTCATAGAATATTTTATCTTTAAACAGAAATAAAATACAAAGGTAGACATATTTATAATTTCTTACCCCTGTCCAATGAAGAGACCAGGGGGAAGCCCAATAGTAAACAGCATCTCTAATACCCATTTTGTGGCTTTAACATACGATTTCCTACTAAAAGAAATCAAGTAGTTTCTTAGTGAAATGACTGACACTAGGTCTGGGGCATGGAATGTGTCAGATCAATCTGGAACATCTTAACAGAGCAGAGAACTGGGAAGCTGTCACAGGAATTCTGGATCCAACCTGAAGAGACTGCCACCACATCAATGAAAAAGAAAAGCAGAATTGGAGTAGTACAAACACCACATAGCTCCTGATGAAGGAACACGGCCTCACTGATGTTCCTGCCAGACATTATTCTAACCGAGCTTCTTTTTAAAACATTTATTTATGTTTTCAGAGACAGAATATGTTCCCTCTGCTGTTGTTCTCCTAAAATGCCTGCGATGCTGGGACTGGACTAAACGAAAGCCAAGGGCCCAGAACTTAATCTGGGTCTCCCATGTGGGTGGGAAGAATGCAACCACTTGAGTGACCATCTGCTGCCTTCCAGGGTGTGCTTCACCAGGAGGGGAAATTGCCAGGCCTCAAACCCAGGCACTCCATTATGGAATGTGGGCATCCCAAGCAGTAACTTAACCGCTGCACCAAATGCCTGCCTTCCCCCACCACCCAGTCACTCTTCTTTCTGATCAAATTTCTGGATCCAGCTGCTGATTTGTAGAAAATAAAGAAAACCAAGGAATGTGTGAGCCTCAACCACAAGTGCACAATCGCAAAACCCAGAGCATGGTAACCTCCACAGGCTTAGGTTCCTCAATAGAAAAACCGTGGGGAAGGAAACCGTGGATCAAGGGAGACTTGAAAAGCGTCACTTTTAAAACCGGGTCAGACTAAATGCCTAGGGATACACATTTGAGTAACATATCTGTTTTTAAATGAAAGGAGGTAACCACTATAAAAGGGGTGCGGGAGAGGAGACTGTGACTCGCTAATTCTCCAGAAGGGGTTTCTGGAAGGACTGGCAATGTCCCATGTCCTGGTTGGTCATGCTGTGAGGAGGTTCGCCTTCTGCAATTCCCAAGTTTACAACTGTTTGGTAAGGTTTCCTGTATATTATACTTCACTTTGCAATAAACAGACTGCTTAAAAAAAAGGGGTCGGTGGGTGGGACAGGGGCCGGTGCTGTCGCATAGTAGGTTAAGCCTCCTCCTGAGGCACTGGCATCCCATATGGATGCCGATTCAAGTCCCATCTGCTCCACTTCTGATCCAGCTCCCTGCTGACGGCCTGGGAAAGCAGTGGAAGATGGTCCACGTGCTTAGGCCCATGCCCCTGTATGGAAAACTCAGAAGAAGCTCTGGTTTCTGGCTTCGGATCGGCAAAGCTCCAGACTTTGCAGCCACTTGGGGAATAAACCAGCAGATGGAAACTCTATCTCTCTCTCTCCCTCTCTGTCTGTAACTCTTCCTTTCAAATAAATAAATAAATAAATCTTAAAAAAAAAAAAAAAGGACAGGGAAAGGAAGGAGAGGAGAAAAACTCTGTCTCCATCCCTGCCCCCTGCATGCCCTGTGTTGAGAGCCAGAGAGCGTGGATGGGGTGTACTGCAGATACGGGGCACAACCTAAGCAAAGTTGAAGGGGTGGAAATGAGGTGGCAGATTTTGGCAAGAGTAATTTGGCTACCCAATAACTCCATGTAGAAAACTCTGGGAAATATGAGTTGCGGGCATAGTTTAGAAGTCTCATTAAGCGTGGACAAGATGTTCATTCTTAGTATCTTAATCAGCAGATAAAGAGTAAATGTTTCTCACCAAGGATTGAAACATCTGAACCAAGCCAGTGCAGTGGTCATTGCTCACTTAAACACCTTCCTCCTTTCTAACAGAACTCCTGCAAGTTTCTGTGTCTACCTGTGATATCTGGAGATGTGGCAGCCATCTTGGAACAATGAAAAACTTTAACCTGGGGAGAACATGGTGAGAACAGTGCAGCTAAACTGGGGCAGGAATATGAATCACAGATGATATTACTGAGCCACTGCACTTATTCATCCCACAATTACCCTTCTACTGGGGTTCTTATTAAGTGAGATGACCAATGCCAATCTCACTTAAATGAACTGTGTCTTCCACTGCTTGCTCTAGAATACAGCCAAAATTATACATGGGTTTTAAGAGAAAATACTGAAAAAGCCCAGCTAGATCCTTAAGAGGTTAAGACTCCAAGAAACAAAAACCTCAAGTGTCTTTAAACAGTCCTGTACCCTCTGGATTCACGACCCACTGGCTGCCCTGAACAGTCTCCCAGTTCTGCAGAAACCCAGCAGTCAGCTTAAGTTTACCACTTAATCACACGAGTCTTGCTGGTGTCAAGCTCTTAAAGGAGTTGATCCTAGGGAACAGGGAGAAAAATGAAAAGGAAATAAAATTGAACAGTTGCCTAGAGAGAACACCAGCTGTGTGTGATTGATTTCCATGTAATATCCATTTGTCTCCCCGGAATTTCTTCATCAGGTCTCTGGTCCAGGGTCACGGGGGAGGCGTGATGCTGCTCTGCCTGGAATGCAGTCAGGAAGAAAACCTTCCCTAATATGGCCCTGAAGGCTGCAGAAGCCAAGATGGGAGACCTGATGTAGGGGTGGGGTGGGGCAAGTACCAGAAAGATGCAAAGAGGGACAGTGGGGCCACAGGCCCTGCAGCCAAAGGGGAATGCAGCTCTATTGGCTACTGTAGCGGCAGTTTCGTCTCCCAAGGTGGTGGGCTGTGATCTGGGAAGTTTGCACTTCTCCTGGGAGCCTTCAATCCATCAAGTGCTTGGGGCGGGCAGGTGTCTTGGCCCCGACAAACAGCCAGGAAACAGGGCTCCTCCACTGCCCATGCATCCTAAAAACCACACAGGGAAATGAGTTATCAGAGGCATTTGGGCTTGGGGGTCACTGGTGGTAGAGACGGGGTCAAAAAGAGAATGGAGGGCAGGCTATAGTGTCCCCTGTGGTCATTTCAAGGTGTCACCCCTTTAGCTTTTTCAATGCTCTTGGCCATGGACTCTGTGTCCTCTGGTGTTAACATGGGTGCATGCACTTGCTTGGTGCACCTCTGCCCACAGGAATGCAGTCCATGTGCTCAAAGAAAACAGAGAGAACAAATAAGGCAGTGGTTCTCAAAGTTTCGTCCCAAGTACAGCAGCAGCAGCTTTCCCTAGAAACTGTCAGAAATGCAAATTCTCAGGCCCCACTCCAGCTTGTTGAATCAGCCCTGGAGGGAGAGGAACCAGAAATCTGTGGTTTAACAAGCCCACCTGAAGATGAGATTGACAACTTTATCATGCAGAAGGAGAAAGAGCAGGCCAGGGACTTCCAGTGACTTACCTAGGATCAAAGAGCTGAAAAGCAGCTGGGTCTGAAACCAATCTAATGTCAGAGCTGCAACATCACCACGAGACACTTAAAAACCACTCTTGACCATTTCTGATCTTTCTACGTAACATCTTAGCACCTTATTAGGGGCCTGGAGCCTAAAACACTGCCCTTCTTATATAGGACAAGAAGACCACAGCAGCCTCTCTCTTTCTGACTCTCCTTGTGGCCAGCATTAGAGCAAAGGGCCCACAATCACCCAGGAGGCACCTGCACCAGAAACCCAAGGAATGGTGGGACAGAGCTGCTTCGAACAGGAGCCCAAGGAGCACACTGCCTGGGTTCATATCCCAGCTACATGACTTGTTTGCTGTGCCACTGCAGGCAAGTGTGAACCTTTCTGAGCCAGTTTCCTCGACTCTAACATGGAGCAGGATGATAGAGACAGCATCTGCTGCTGAAGCTGCAATGAGATCACCCAGGAATACGTGATAAATGCATGGCAGCTGCCACTGCTATCCTCAACACCACCTTGTCCCTCACCTCCCCAGCTCCCCCTCGTGACCAAGTCATGCTGGTTCCACCTCCTGGTTCCCACGTCTGCCCTCTCATCTTCCTCTTTGCATGCCCATCCCCACTGCTACTGTTGTGGTTCTGGTCCCTATCTTGTCCCTTTGCATCCCCACGAGCATCTTCAAATGGTCATCTGGGCCTGCAGTAGTCCTTTCTGCCCAGTAAGCTTTCTCAATTGCAAACCTGAGCAGCTCAAGCCCTGCGATGGCTCCCTGTGACCTGCAGGGTCAAAGTTCAGTTCGTAGGCAGAACCCAGTGTCAGCATATCCCATCTTTATTTTATATACAGATTTCCATCCCTTCAACCCCATGCTCTACACTTAATTAATTTTAAGACCACTCAAAACTGTGGGCTTCTCACACTATGCTGCTCTCTTCCCTCTGCCTCAACTCTCATGTGCCTGGCAAATTCACACTCATCTTTCAAGACATATAGCCAGTGCTGGCACCTTAAATCCCAGTCCCCGGGTGGATGAGGTTGCCCTGCTTTGCCCTACACCTGCTTCCCTCCATGGGGCTTATGTGTTTCCACACCTGCCATCCCTGTCTGCTGGATCACCCCTCTATACCAGACACTCACTCTGGCACACAGAAAACATTCTAAGCTCACATGCTAAATGGATAAACACAGAACTCTCCCAGTCTCACTAGTCCCAGCTCTGCTCTCTAGCCTCACAAAATAAACCTGTTCTGCTGTTATCCCCAGAAGTCTTTCAGATGTTGGATTCCCATCTCACTTTCAAAACAGGTTGAAATGAGTCTCACTACAGATATGGCTGTGGTTATGCAATGAGTAAAGCAGTAACTGATAGCTAACTATGAAATTTATCTAGCCATCACCAGGCTGTCATTCCATTCCCAGCAGTGGCAAAGCCCCTGGTTAGGAAAAATATGAGCTTCTCCTCTCCTGAGGATAGGGATGTGACAAGGACAGGGATGTGGCAATCACGGCTAGGGGCTTCTTGTCATGGTCTCAGCCCTGGCCTGGAAACTTGGTTACTGGTTCCTGGTTCTTCCACTCACTGGGTGAGTGAGTTGGGGAGCCCATTCCTGGCTTGGGCCTATGACCCTCTGATCTGTAAAATGAGGACTATGGACTAGAGGCTCTTTAATCACCCTCCATAGCCCTAATATCTCAGGAATTTCAAGGCTGATTAGGTCATTGGTGGCTGACTAGATGGGGACCAATTTATGGTATCTGTCAAGCAACAGCTTAGAGAAGAATCCCTAGCTTTAAGAGCAGCTCCCTCCAGCAGCCTCTTGAAATGCCTTTAGATAGCAACATGCCTTTGAACATAAGCACTCAAGAATAACTTCTGTCAAGCGCTTACTCTGACAGGTGTCATTTAAGGAGTTAATTATTTTAATCATCACAACAACTCCGTAAGGTAGAGCTATTATTGCCCCCATTTTACAGAAGAGAAAACTGAGTAGTTAAATGATTGCTCAAGGTCATACAGGTGAAGAAAGCAGGCAGTGTAAAGCCAGATTAATATCCACTATGCAATATTGCTTCCTTTGGTTAAATCCAAAGAGAGGGAAACCCATTTACGTGAAAAGTTGCTCAGGGCTCCAGGAATACCCAGGCACTTGTATAAAACAGTCCTGAGTTAAATAAGACCTGGAAGAAAACAGGAAGAGTCCAGTGTATTTCTCACCTGTCTATTGAGAACTGCCAAGTGCTCAGGAGAGTGAGAGTGGACAGAAAGCACAGGCCTCCTCCACAGAGCCTGTGGTAATTCATGTGCCAGGCATCCTGCCAAGAACCTGCCTTTGTTATCTTTTATTCACTAGAAGATGGGTGCTGATGCTGTTCCACTGTAGAGGTAAGAAAAGGAGGCACAGAACGGTAAAGGAGCCAGCCCAAGGTGACACAGCTAAGTAACTGGCAGAACTAGGACATGAACCCAGATCTGCCTGTATTCCAGGATCTGTTTTCTCAACAAAACTGACTCACCAAAGTCGTAGGAAAACAATTCAAGCTTTAAAGAAACAAATGACAAGGTACAGTAGGACAAACTACAATGCTTTGAGAAACTAGGTGTGAAAACAATGCAACAGACAGGCATGGAGCACTCTTCAGAGGCAGTGACTACCGTGCTCCAAGGCAGCTGATGAAAAAGAGGGAGGAAGCTGTGACATGCGTGGGTTACAACTGGGAGTCTGAGTTGGGAGCAGGAGTTGGGACAGTCTCAGACATTCCACGCAGACAAGGTTGGCAAAGCCAAGCCAGGACCATATTGTCACACCAGAGAGGATTCCAAGTGCTCAGGCACAACATGACAAGAGCCACTGTTTTCAGGAGAGTGACAGGAGGCGGACAGGGATTTCAGAGTGTTTTTCTGGCCATTACCCCCACCCCCCAACATTGTCCTCCACGGATTCCTTCCAGGAAGGACTGATGCTCTATAGGATCACAAGTACCTGGGAAGATACCCCAAAGACTATTCACAGAGCATCACACAGGAGAAGCAGGCAGGACACAGAGTGGTGCGGAGGACCCAAGCTCAGACCAGAGATCTCATAGCACCCTAGAGAGGAGCTGCCTGAGCAGGTGGGGCAGAGCTGCACGCACCCTCTACTTCCAGATGGTCCTCCTGTGGGAGCCTTGGACCAACACTGCAAAAAGTCCTGATTTATCATCAGAAGGCTTACTGAAGTAGACTGGAGTAGAACCAATACTTGCACAATTATTCTTTTCCAACCGTGCACCTTTGAGCAAGTTACTTGGAAGTTCCCTGAGAGCTGGTTTCTAATCCACAAAAGGGAGCTATGTTGCACTGCTCACTCCACAGAGCTGATCAAATCCGAGACAGACTGCAAATCCTCTGTGGCCCAGGAGGGCGCGGAGGTGAGGGTTCCTGTGGTGGGATGTGGATGGGGTGAGGAATAAGCAATGTGTTCTAAGCTCCCTCTCTACATGCTGCTTCCAGGTTTAAAGTGGCAAAGAGGAAAAAACTAAGGTATTCCACAAGCTGCAGGCCAGGTCCAACTCTAACAGTCGATAATGAGGATGCAACAGTAGCAACAAGCGAAGCCACATTGAGAAAGGCGAATGCCATGTGTTTATAGCAAGAAAAGCAGGAGGCCAGAGCCGTGGCTCACTTGGTTAATCCTCTGCCTGCGGCGCCGGCATCCTATATGGGCGCCAGGTTCTAGTCCCGGTTGCTCCTCTTCCAGTCCAGCTCTCTGCTGTGGCCCGGGAAGGCAGTGGAGGATGGCCCAAGTGTTTGGCCCTGCGCCCGCATGGGAGACCAGGAAGAAGCACCTGGCTCCTGGCTTCAGATTGGCACTGCACGCCGGCCGTACCGGCAATTTGGGAGGTGAACCAGCGGGAAGGAAGACCTTTCTCTCTGTCTCTCTCACTAACTCTGTCAAATTATAAAAAATTAAAAAAAAAAAAAAGAAAAGAAAAGCAGGAAAGACTCTAAATGCCCAATAACACAGGAATGGGGAGAGGCACCAGGGGAGGCTTCTCTTCCAAAGAGGAGCAGCATGCACTGTGTTTAAATGATGATCACAACTGAAAATAACTCCCATCCATAATGTCTTCTGTTAAAAAAAAAAAAAGTTTGTTGATACATACTTCTCTATAGTCTCCTTAAAATACACAAATTCAATACCAAAACCAAAATGTAAACAGATATATGGCTGTGGTTATCTCTGGACAGTCATAATCACTGGGAATTGTGTGTGTTTGAATGTATCTGTATTACGTAAACTTTCCACACTGAGTTCACATAGATTGCTGCTGAGGAAAACAGGAGAGTGGTGTCTCATCCTCTGCCACCAGCATTCCCCCTCAGCTCCCCCCATGTCTGTTTCCACATTCCAGGGATTCTCTGCTGGCAAATCCTGTGGCTCTGCCCCCAATCTGGGGCCTAGCATGCTAAGGAATTCCCAAAGCCCAAACCCCCACCACTGAGGAGTGGGTTGGGGTGGGGCTTCTGCAGAGAGGCCTCATCCAACCAGCAAAAGCACATTCTTTCCATGGGCAGTTCCAGAAAAATCCTCAGGCAAAGTGAGAATGACAGGGGTCTGAAGTAGACCATCCATCAGGCCTACCTCTGTGGGCTTAGCACCTCGGCAAGGGGCCCCCTGAAGGCGGTCTCTCTCTGCAGCCATTTGCTGAGTGCTGATCCTCTGCTCCTCACTGGGGATAGGTGCCAAATGCATTCTATGCATTATCATCTTTAATCTCCATAGCTTATAATCTCCCCAAATTGTAGATGAGGGCGCTTGAGGCTCTGCTATGCCTTGTCTGGCCACCTAGCCAGGACGTGGCTGAGAAGGCCCAACTCCTGGTCTCACTGGACTGGGCCCCGAAGTGAAACAGCATCTCTATGGGCTTCCTACACTTTAGTGCACTTGGACTTGGGTTTCTCTTTCCTTATCCAATGAATAGGACTCCTGGCAACACTCAAAACTCCTAAATAAATAATACATAGCTATGTCTGTATGCTCTCCCAACTTCCCAGGCTCCATTCTCTGGCCACAGAATAAAACTGCCATTTTTCATCAACAGAACACTTACAAAGTGTTGACTATGTGAGTTCTGTGTGCCAGGAGGCCCACGTTTTTAACTAAAAACTATCAGAAACAACCCATGTCCTGAAGCATCTTAACATCTTAGATCTACAACTGACAGACTGAGAAGTCTACAAAATTTCCCAGCTGACCTCTTTTGGGAAACTTTGACCCTGAAGGGATCTCACTCACTCACTCACTCACTCCTACAGAAAGTGCTACCGCTTACTGCACCTAGCACACACCAAGGATGTCATGTACTTCCTTACTTCTGTCCACAGCTGAATTCTGGGACACAAGTTTTATGACCCCCATTTTATAGGGGAGGCCACTGAGGCTGACTCAAGGTCATGCAGACCGGGGAGCTGCCTTGAAGCATCTCTAATACTTGGTCCTTTTGGGGGGTTATTTTCGCATCTGCTCATTGTTCTATGAGATTGCACTCCACAAGGATAGGATGTATCCCTCAATGACCTAGTCTTGCACATGACACACAGTAGGTATGTGCTTGTGTATGCATGTGTACATGCACGTGCATACTCTCACACACAAGTAATAGTTCAAGGAAAGCTATCAAGGTTGCCTCTAGATTTGGCTGGATCTGGACCTAACAGAACTCTGCCAAGTCCTAAGTATCTAGTGATTCAGTCTTCTATGGGCTTCAGTTTCCCTACTCAACATTTGGAAAGACCAACTGACTCATCTATGCACAGTGAGGAGCATAGGAGAGTCATGGATATCAACTTGAGCAGAAGGCTGGCATGTAGTAACTGCTGACTGAAACACAGACATCTACAACTTACAAGGCCAAAAACAGAAGTGTCAATTATGGGACACCTGGAACTCAAGATGTCCTCTTCCCATGGGAGAATGGGAACCTACTGGGGGCAAAAAGAAGACATTTTTGTCTTCAATCCCAGCACTAGCCAATCAATTGCTGAGGGTGGCAGAGACTAACAGCCTTTCCTGCCCATCTCTGAGCTGTGCTGAGGATGGCAGGCAGGCAGAAGGAGGGAGAGAGAACCCACACAGCTGCTGTGCAGGGCTCAGGCCAGCCTCGCTGTGAATGGGCAATCAGGACAGCGCCTAACCCTGCAGAGTCAGAACGTAGCTGAAATTAAACATCCTCAGCATGCCCCTGCCCACCTGAGATCCACAAGAAGAAGGAGAGGGGAGACATGAGGACACAGGGGAAAGGTGGGAAACGAGGCCCAGGCCTGAGTGGTGGACTAAAGACAGGCACTCAGAGGGCTGCGCTTTGGAGCAGTGTCGTTAAGAGCTCAAACAGCTCCAACATCTACCAGCCCTGACATCTCCTCTCCCTGAGTCTCGGCTTCCTCATCTCTGCATGGAGTGAAATGACAGAGCCTCCCCCAAAGAGGCTGCTGTGAAGCAAATAGTTGGTTTGCTGAGCACCTACCTGGTAAGAGCACAATAAATGGTACCCATATCATGCCTCCATGATATGCTTTGTTTCTGGAGATAAAAAGCAACCTCTTCAGACACCAACAGAGGTAAAGAGGAATTCGGTTCAGTGCCACTAAAATAAAAACAGGAGTGCCGAACTCTTTGCTGAGGATGACTATTTATGAGGCTAATTTCGGTTTCTGCGTGCTAATGAATCCCCGATGGCAGCCTGTGTGCAGCTCCGAGTGCAGAGAGCAGGCAGTCGCCTTCCCTGGAGTTCTCCCAAGGTCCGTAGACGCTCACAGTGCTCAATCAGCGTTTAATAATCACGGCAATAATCCTGGTAATGATTGGGGGAAAGTGTAGAGCGAGAAAGAGGAGACACAGGTGGGGAGGAGGCACACTTAAGCAATTTTGTTTCCTCAAGACAAACTTCTGCCTGAAATAGATTAATTCAGTCTGCACATTAATGTGGATTACTAATTAATGACTAAAAACTGCTCTCAGCACCTAAAGTGCTATGCAAATGCTTAAAAAATAATAACATCTAGGAGTCTCAGGGTAAATATGGAAAGGAAAGAAACTAGCCTCTTTTTTTCCTCCTTAACATTTAAAACTGTATGGTTAAAAGAAATGGAGGACATTAAGGAAATTCATTTAAAGCACAGAAACATAAACTAGGCAACCCTAGTGTGAGATGACTTCTTTTGCTTACTCCTGAGTGCTGTGGCCACTGGGACACATGCCTTGCGTTGCTTTCTAGACACTGAGTGCCATGGCCATGACCCGATCTCCACATCATTAGCACCCAATATGGTGTCAGGTGTGCAGGGAGCAGCCAGGAATGTTTCCTAAAGCAAACACATGGGCTCAAAAGGGTTTGTTGAAGAGGAGGATGAGGCCGGTTCACAGTGTCTTCCTTCCTCAGAGGGTGGAATGAAAAGTGAGAAAAAAGTCATTTACAGCAGAGAAAGAGGACAGAAGCCGCCTCAGCCATGACCAAGGTCAACACCCACAGTGTGCACCCTGGCTATGATGTGATGCCAAGGGCACCTGACCTCCGTGGTCTTCCTTCCACAATCCTGTAACTCCCACATCAGCATCAGAAAATCATCAGAAAGATCCCAGTGGATTCTAAACAGTGCCTGACTGGAGTGCCTCAAAACCGTCAGGGTCACCAAGAAACAAAGAATGTCTGGGGAACTGTCAGAGCCAAGAGGAAGGAGCCCAAGGAGATATGGTGATGAAACACATTTTTTTCAGGAGACAAGAGTCTAGGAGGATCAGAGACCTGTTCAAGGTCTGACGGAGGAGGCAGGGTCAGGACTGTCCCGGTGCACAGCTTCCCACAAGCGTGTCAACGCATCCCCCAGTGGTGGAGTGCGACTCCTCTTCATGCACAGTGAGGAAGGTCCTGTAGAGGACTTTTTCAGCTAAGCACCTCAAGGAAATCAAGAGACTCACTCTATGTGGGGAAGAATGGTCTTCACAAATCCCCCCACTCAGCAGAAAGAAAAACTGAGGCCTGAAGAGGAAAACAGAGCCTTGCCATTGCCAGTCTAGTACACTGGCAACAACACTTGTCATATCCCAAACCCTCTGCTACCTGGAACACAAAGACCCAGTGTATAGGGTCCCGGAGGAATGCGTGCCAAATCCTAGCTCTATCTTTGCCAACCTCCCGGCTGCAAAGGGCATCCATGTAGGAAATGGTTTGGTATTCAGCTGTGTGTCTTTGTGCCCCAGCATCCTGGCCACTGCCAAGCAGAAAGCCCAGACCTGGCAGGCGAAGGCCTGAGACAGGAGGACAGCTTCCAGCTGGGGTGCATGGAGTGGGCAGAGCTGGGCCTGGCTGGCAGGCCACCCTTCCCTGTGCGGTTCCATCCATCAAGCCGCCCTGGGGGATCTCGTTTTCCAGCCCAGCTCAGGGTACATTTTCAAAATGTGACCCTGTTTCTGTTATGAGAATCAAAGTGCTCCAACCGCAAGATCGTAAATACTCCAAAGTGACTGCTAATGGCAGTGACAGTTTGCAAAATGCCAAATGGCAGCGAGAAGTGGACGCCATAAATTACATCCCGACTTCTCCATTCTCACCGAGGTGTTTTGTGGGTTTTTAGTGATGAGCTCTGCTTTCAAGTGGATTTACAGAGGCTCCCCATGAATTCAGGCAGAGCTTTTAAAAGAACACTTCTCATACATGCTAAAAAGAAAACCAGGGGAGCCTACAATTTCAAACCTAAAACAAGTTTATTAAAAATGCATTGACTGAGTAATGGCCAAAATATGGAAAGTGGCCCACTGGAAGATGAAATGCATTCAGTGTGAAAGTACTAATAATTATACTCAGAGTAATGATGACAGCTAAGATGTATCGGGCCAGCCACCAGGGGTGAAGCATTTTACATGGATTATCTCACTGAACACTTACAACAGTTCATGTGGTAGGTGCCATGCTTGCCCTCAGTTGGCACATGAGAAAATTCAGGTCCCAAGAGGTGAAGTCATCCGTCCAGGTAACACAGGTAGTGAGGGATAAGTTGGCACCATGAGTACAAGGGGTCCGCTGGGAGCTCAGGATCTGCTAGTGGGTCCCCCCTCATCACAGCTGACCCATGATGGAGTACACTCACAGGTCTCCCCAAACTCAGTGCAGCACAATGCCCAGGAGAGGTCTGGGGATGACGGAAACATCAAATGCAAGATCTGGCACGGTGAACAAAACGACAAACTTCAAAAATACAAAACAGCCCTACTGTGATGCAACCGTGAACTTCGAGGCTGGATTTGCCTACCGCCTAAGTCTTTTCAGCCTTGGTTCCTTTATTAGCGAAACGAGGGCAACAGTACCTTCTGGCTGTTCAGACAGTTTGGTAAGATGGCACAGGAGAAGCCCTCTCTGCAAACCCCAAAGCCCTGCACACACAGTGCTATTAATAAGAACAACTAGAAAAGCCTTTCCAAGGCGGGAGCTCCAATTCACTCTCACGTCCCCTTTACAGAGGCAGAAACTGAGCGTCAAGGAGAGTAAAGAACTCGCTCAGGGTTTTACCATGGAGAGTTAACAGCACAGCCAGGACATAGGTTTGGAGAGTCATTTGTTCTTTCTGTCCTCAATTCCATCTCAGCGTGCGAGTGCAAGCATGCACACACACTCACTCACACATAGTTAGGGCGCCAGTGAACACAGTCGGGGCTGCTGGGGAAACCTGCCCCAGGTCCGTTGCTAGAATGGAAACTGAAATCCACACACATCTCCAGGAGGCAGGCAGACTGTGGCCTCCATGGACAGGTGACCTCACTGCCTCGGGAGCCCAAATCAGTGCCCTAAGCAAAGTCATGAAGCCACTGCCATTTCTGTGGCTGTGACCCTCGGGGAGAACTTGCAGGCTCACTAAGACACCCCCATCACCCATGCTTGGTTTTTTTTTGTTTGTTTGTTTGTGTATTGACAGGCAGAGTGGACAGTGAGAGAGAGACAGAAAGAAAGGTCTTCCTTTGGCGTTGGTTCACCCTCCAATGACCGCCGCGGCCGGCGTGCTGTGGCTGGTGCACCGCGCTGATCCGAAGGCAGGAGCCAGATACTTCTCCTGGTCTCCCATGGGATGCAGGGCCCATGCACTTGGGCCATCCTCCACTGCACTCCCTGGCCACAGCAGAGAGCTGGCCAGGAACAGGGGCAACCGGGACAGAATCCGGCGCCCTGACCGGGACTAGAACCCGGTGTCCCAGCACCGCAACGTGGAGGATTAGCCTATTGAGCTGAGGCACCAGCCTCATGCTTGTTTTATTGTCTGCAGCTGGTGAGGGCACTGCTGATAACAGTGAGGCAAGAAGCAGGGCTCACTGCAGCCCAGTGCCACTGCCAGCAGTCTAAGGAAATGCCTCCAGCTTCTTTGTCTCTCCACAGATTTCCTTCCTTTGGGTACTGTCCCACTTTGTCACAAAATTCTACACACTACACCACTTCCCCCAGGCCCTGTTGCCTCTGTTTTCTGACTTTCAGGAAAGTTGTAGAGGGGAAAGTTTCCCAATTCCAGACTCTTCAGGCTCAGGGGATCTACTCCAAGCTCCTCTTCTCCGGTCATGAGGCCTCCTCTAATGCATTCCTACCCAAGTGTTACCTAGTCACTTTCTTTTTTTATTTTATTTTATTTTATTTTATTTTATTTTATTTATTTGACAGGTAGAGTTACAGACAATGAGAGAGATAGACAGAGAGAAAGGTCTTCCTTCCATTGGTTCACTCCCCAGATGGCCGCTATGACCGGAACCGCACCGATCCGAAGCCAGGGGCTAGGTGCTTCTTCCTGGTCTCCCATGGGGTGCAGGCCCAAACACTTGGGCCATCCTCCACTGCCCTCCCGGGCCACAGCAGAGAGCTGGACTTGAAGAGGAGCAGCTGGGACTAGAACTGGGATCCTGGCGCCACAGGCAGAGGATTAACTTACTGCACCACAGCACCAGCCCCTATCTAGTCACTTTTAACACCTCCAACAATGGGGAACTCCTGAGCAGCTCATTCCATATTTTGCCAGCTGTTAGAATAAAACAGGTTAAGATCATGGAGCCTGATCAGGATGGATATACAGACTTGTAGGGACTTAGTATAAAATGAAAACATGAGGCTTCTTGTTAAAAAATTATTAAGAATTACAAGACAACAGCAGGGAGTGTCAAGCCAGACACAGCCTCCTTCTGTGCACAGAGGCTTGTGCATATGCACTGGTCATACACCCGTAGGGCCTGATTCTAATGCAGACTCAGTGGGTTGGATCCCACTTACTAAACCATACTGGCAAGTTCCTCAACCTCACTGTGTCTTACTTCACTCCTATGTAAATGGAGGCAATGCTATCTATTACACATACTGGTTTCTGAGTATTAAAGGAGCCACTCAGAAACAAGGTTAGGAGAACACCTGGCCCAGTGTAAACAGGATCATTTCTGTGCCCAAGTTGCGCCCCACTGCAGAGTGAAGTCTGCTTAGCCATCTGTGCCAGCCCTCCTGAATTCAGCAGACAGCACATTAGCCTTGGGCATCTTCTCTTCACCTGGGAGCAAAGCTGCTGGTTCCTGTCATGCCGCCAGCCTCGAAAGCCCTAAGCAGGAAAATCTCAGCTACCACCATCGGTATATCTGGTTTTATGGGACCTGAAGTTTATGTACTAGGGTGGGAGCGGGATGAGTGTAGCTCTTTAAGAAGAATATAAAATTATGGCAAGCACACAAGGTATTTTTTTGAATGTTTCCAGATGTAGTCTCAACTCAACGATCCCCACTGCAGGATTCTAAAAACGCCCGTTGGCCACTCCACCACACAAGAGGAGGAGCAGTTAAAGTGGAGACAGCGGTCTTGTGGATAAACTACCTCGCTGCTGCAAATGTTACAACACATGACTGTGGAATACACTGCTGGGCCCCTCCCAGGGCCCTGGAAGGAATGGACTCTCAAGATCCGTGGTAAATCTGACTCTGGTCACCATCCTGGCTCATGATAGCTGATCAAATACCAAGAGAAGGATGAAACTGCCTAAGAAGCCAGCCATGGTCCAGGCTGTCTGGAGTGTAAGCCCTGAAAGTCTCTTGCATGTGCCTCCCCCTCCCCTGGCCCCTGCCAGGCTTCAGGCCACACAGATGGCTGCCTGCTGGCACCTGTCCTCCCCAGGCCTGTCTCCACAGGGCAGCTGCAGCTGCAACCCCAGAATGCAAACCTGACTGTGTCCTCTCCTGCTTCAAGCCCTCCCCCGTCTTCCCACTGATGCTGGGATGAAATCCAAATTACAGGCCATGACTTTCTCCAAGGTCCTTCCGCCCTCTCTGGTCCCAATCCTCACTGCTCAGCCCTTCAAGGCCAAGCCCTAGTCAGATGAGCCGTGTCTCTGTAGGGTGTGAAGAGAACACAGGAGCATGCCACATACTATTTGAATTGTCTCCTCGCCCAGGAGTCTATCAGTCTACCGTGACTAACTGTCCTTCAGATAGTCACTGACACTTCCCAAAAAACTTTCCTTGCCCATGGCCCCACTCAAACCAAACCAAACCAAACCAAGCCTGGACTGTACACTCCCACTGCAGCCTCTATTTGCTCCACGCAAGCACTTCTGTTGCCTTCTGGCCACTGCAGTCCTAAACAGTGCGTTTCCTAGTGAGGCTGTAGGTACCACGAGGGAGGGCCCTGTCTGCCCCATTTCCCCAGGGCCCAGCACACACTAAAAACACAGGAGGCCACTTGCAACCATGTGTTGCAGAATGACCAAGTGCCTCAGAATGCCAAAGGCAGAGGCCTAGGGCACAAAAGCCACTGGTGTGGCATTCTGAAGAGCCACAATCCTGCGCACCACTAACCTGCCGGGCAACCCAGGACAGGGCCACAGCACCTGGAGCTACACACCCCTTTCAGAACCCAGACACAGCACCAGCAGCAGCAGCCCACTTCTCCTCGCAGAGACAGCACAACGAGGCCATCTCCTTTTCGCTGACTTTCCTGTGCACAGAAAGCTTGCAGGAGCAGCCTGACTTCGGAGCTCTTCATTTATTATTCATTTGTTTCCTTGTAATACCATTCCTGCCGCACACAAAGGACAAGCACTGGGACAGGCTTCCCACCTGCAAATTAACATTGATTCAACCCAACCCCAGAAAATCTTGTCTCGGAGCAGCCAATTACAGACAGGCAAACAGGCCCAGGAAGCAAAGAACCAACCTGAAACCAAAAGGGTCACTTTCCCATTAACAATGTCACTTAAACATTCTGAGCATCATATTTATCACCGCCTTTACATATTTTTATTTTCATAACAGTCTCCTGAGGGATGGAGTGCAGGAATTATTATCCCCATTTTACAGAACAAGAAACTGAGGCTCAGAAAGGCTAAGCAACTTGTCTAAGGTCTGAGAGCTCCATAAGTGGAAAGCTAAGGTGAGCCAAGGGGGCAAATGGCTCCACAGACAACTCTCCGAGACTGCAGTATACTGTTCTTCCTTTTCCTTTCTAAAGATATTTTAAAGAATGATTTTAGTATCAGGAACAGATCTGTAAATTAATTTTGTTCTGCAAGACAAATGAGCTTGACAAATAGGAAGAATCGTAGGAAGGGAAGCTGAAGCTACTCAACACCTTACAAAATTAACCACATGTCTGTTCTGCGTTGCTCGCTCCAGCCACACTGCATCCCTCTCCAGGCTTCAGGCCAGCAGCTCTGCACAGCCCCAGGGCCCCGGGAGATGCTGACCTGCCTGCCTGGACCCTCTTCTCCTGGCTTCTTCCCTGGCTTCAGGTCACCACCTGCCCCCATACCATCAGGCTCAGAAATTTTCATCCCAGAGTACGACACTTTGACATGTGAGTACTTACTGGAAGATCTTAGAGGCTACCTTAGACTAAAGGTCTGACTTTCCACCACCCCTAAAGCCTCCCAAAGGCAGGGAGGGGCTCTCTCTGAAGCTCCTGTATCGTGAACTAAAGGATATTCTTCCAGAAGAAATGCAATCATTTGCAACTCCTTCCCTAAAATCTTATTACTCAGGGAAAATAAGTCACTGGAGAAGAGACCAGGAATCCCACACGCAATTACACTCTTCCTCTCTTTTCCCGAGAGTTGCACCAAGGGGTTCCCTGAGACACCTCCCAGGCACAGGAAGACACCTGATCATAGTATGTGGGCCCCCTCTCCCAGAGCCCAGAGGGACCTGGCCTCGGCCACAGTTCTTCAGGTCAATTCATTCCCTCCCATCCTGAACCGCTTACCACCCCTCTAAACTACCTGCACCCTCATTACTAGAGGATGGCTCTGGTCTGAAGTTCCCTCTATACAATAAAATCTGCACGCCCTTTCTCCTGTTGATCCACTGTCAGCGTATCTCAGCAGACTCAGACCTTCAGAAAGGTCCCTGCAAACATCCTCAGAGAGGCCGCCTCTTGCCCCTCCCCCAACTCTTCCTTCAGATAGCCACTGACACTTCCTTCACCACACCCACCACCACTGGCTTGTGTGTCTGCTTCTTCCACTAGGAAGTGAGCTTTGTGAAAGCTAGGGCTGTTTCTCACCACTACGCAGAACCATGGCATGCGCCAGGCATTAGCAAAAAATAAATTTCATTCACACTTGATCATCTTTGCCCAAGTCCACAGTATCTCACTCAAAATAACCAAATGATGCGCAGCCACCAAACAGTCTTATAGCAGCTAAATAAAAGTAGCACAGATATGAGCCTTCTATTTTCATTAAGAGACCCAGAGAGGTTAAATGGCTTGCCTGGAACTACACTGAGAGACAGGGGCAAGCCTGAACTGACCTATGGGTAGGGGTTCTAACTCACTTCCTATTAAAAAAAAAAAAAACCTGCTTAAAATGTTTTTCATCCAGTTTCCTCCTACTGCTTTCAAGATTCTCACAGGTTACCATGCTGTTTGGTGAGCTCTTCCTCCCAAGAGGGCAGAGAGCCGCCCATGCCTGTAGCAGTTCTCAGAGCTGACATACAGCAAGAGAATGTGAATTAACAGACTCTCTGGGGTGAAGCTAATCCACAACGGAACTATCCAGGATCCTGAGTGAAAAAACTGAGAGCTACAAAGACCTAGGTTTCTAGGCCTCTCAGCAAAGCCAGGCAGCTATGCAGCATCTGCGTCCTAGGACACCAGAAAGGTGGAGACAGCCACAGATAGGCCACCATGAAGCTCCTGCCAGACCCGGGATCTAGATTCATGTGTAGAAGCCTGACACAATGGTCCCAGATGCTGCCCCACCTCTTAGTCTAATGGGCCCATAGTAACCAACAAAATAAAAACATGAATCAAAACACAAACTTGACAGCAATAAGAAGAAAAGCTCTGACTATTCCATTTTGAAGTCATCTAATCTAGCAGTTGTGATTTCTAAATTCAATGGACTTGAAAAGATAATTCCCGGGCTGGCACTGTGGCACAGTGGGTAAAGCCGCCACCTGCAGTGCTGTCATCCCATTATGGATGCTGGTTGAAGTTCTGGCTGCTCCGCTTCTGGTCCAGCTCTCTGCTATGGCCTGGGAAAGCAGGAGAAGATGGCCCAAGTAGGGAGACCCAGAAGAAACAACTGGCTCCTGGCTTTGGGTCGGCCCAGCACTGGCAGTTGCAGCCATTTGGGGAGTGAACCAGCGAATGGAAGACCACCCTCTCTGTCTCTCTCTCTCTGCTTCTGCCTCTCTGTAATTCTGCCTTTCTAGGAAGGATGGAAGGAAGGAAGAAAGGAAAGAAGGAAGGGAGGAAGGGAGGGGGGTGTACTTAGTATGCACATTCAAACCAACCAGGAAGACAGACAACCAGCCTTCTGCTATCACTATTATATCAAAAGAAAAGGACACAAATGGATCAAGTTGGAAAGAGGTCCTCCTTACAAACAGTAACACACTAGGCCTTTTGAAAAGTTCACCACTCTCTCCTCATTATCTCTTCATTTTACCCTGAACTGGTGATCATTTTCACAACAAGAACAAATATGTGAGGCAGTGACCCAGAATCATGGTTGTCTCCTCACATACACCTTCTGCCACTCCCGATCTACTCTAAGGACAAGGGAGCCTAGGGAGGCCTCAAGGCCCCGAGGTGCCCACCGCTGGCTAGAGGCAGCTCCCAGAAATGGCAAAGGCTGCTCTAGCTGATGCATGCAAAAAGTATGTCAGTGAGCCTGACTTTCCCTTTATTCACCAAATGCTGTATCTTCTCTTCCTGGGCTAGGCCAGATCTTATCTAATCGGCAGAAAGAGTGAGCACTGAGACTGGGATTAGGTTCAGAGTCATTTAACTTCGTTGCTAGTAAGCAGCTCAAGGAAGCACACCCAGGTCCTCACTACCAGGTGTTTCCTTGGAGGCATAGGTGGGGCCCTAGGATATAGGCAGCCCATGCAAGAGATGCCCACAAGTCTAAATATTATAGGATTGTGGGCCTGTTACTGACAGTGTCCCTAGCCTCATCTCACCTGGAGACAACTTTTAAGACCATAACTCTATTCCTCAGCAAGCCAGACACAGAGGCCTAAGGTGCAGATCTGGGTCTTCAAAGTCTTGCTGTGCACTACGGGGCAGTGTCCCCTTATCTGCGCCTTACACTGCAAAACTTGGGAATTTTCTCTTTGTGTCAACTTAGGGCCTCTGTAGGCAGGTCCAGTGATTGCTATCCACAACTGCCACACTCCCTAACTAATGAACTCCCTGGAAACAGGAATCTATTTAAACTTAGTATTTCCCAAATGACCTGATATAGTCCTGGGCATGGAGAAGCACTCGGGCTGAGACAGTCACCAGAGAGCACAGTATCCATCAGGGACTGTTACTGGGACATAAAGCTTTGTGGGCACAGAGTCATAACATTTAAATTGCACATCATTCAACAATAGTGAGGCTTCACCCCAATATAATCTGCCCACAAGTTCAGAAACTTCTCATTTGCATTTGCGAATTCTGATAATGGGAACACTGCCTTTTCTCCAATGGACTGAGGGCTCCTCAAAAGTAATTTGGATTTCACTCTTCCCTGCAGCTTCCCATCATGCCCAGCATGGAGACAGAGACTACAGGCTCCAGAGATGGTTGCTGGACTAAACAGAGTTACTACAGGTTTCTGCTTTCTCAAAGTATCCTAAAGACCTTGCATTCATTCATTCATCTTGTCATCTAATGCTCTTTATATGCCAAGCACTGTGACAGAAAACACTTTGGGGAGTTAGAGAACCTGCCCTGGTCCCTGATCACATGGAACTTACATCTGTAGCAGGAGAGAGGAACTTAAGTCCAACATCACACAGATAGCCATATTATTTCAACTGCAGTCAATAACCAAGAGCAGAGGTAGACAAGGATATGGGAGTCTGTAATAAGGGACTAATTTACATAAATTGTGATGCAGGAATTCTAATCGCACTACCATAAAATCTCAACTGCTGGCTACTTAGTGGAAAAGAAAACCATAACACACAGGAGCTAATCAGGTAGCCATACAGGTGATCTGGTACAGATCACCAATGGGAAGAGCGAGCACCTTCCTTCCCTGGCTCTCTAGGCTTACCAAAGAAACAAACTTGCCAAAATGCAATTCATGCCAAGTTTTAGACAAGACACAACTTCTAGCAATCACAACCTAAAAACATTGAGACACAACTTCCTTTTCTAGCAGTAGGGTAGACAGGATCTCTGACCAAACCGCTAGCTGAAAACAACTAAAACAGAAGAATAAAAACAACAAAACACATATTTCTAAATGCACTGATAAGTTTGCAACCATGTAAGAAATGATTAGAGAACAAAAGGCAAGTGCAAAAGGAACCCAGGGTTAAATGGAGAACTGAAACTGGCTTTTCCCTTGAGCGTATTTGCTGATGTGCATATCCTCTTAGAGAACACATAACCCAGAGAACACCACCCAGAGTCCAGAGGAGGTGGGAGTCTAACAGGTGTCCTCTCTAGACTACCACCCACATACAGACCGGACTCCCTACCTCCTTGGTGTAAGGGTAAGAGAAACAAACTCAAAGGACTGGCTCAAATTCTGACAATGATTAAGTGGGTGGGAACATCACAGCCAGCTCTGGTGTAGGTTTTGGTCTATAATCAAGAGGACCTGGATGTCTGGAACACTTCAGGCTGCAAATTTAATGTAAAGGGATCCCACCAGGTACATGGCCAAAGCAAATGCTAATCTCTTCTGAAGGAATGCAGCTTTACCCAGCCCTCAAAACACCTCCATGGAAAAAATTCTCAGAAACATGAGTTCAAGGCAAAGGAGAAAGGAAGAGAGGAGGAAAGAAGGAAGGAAGAAAGGAAGAAAGATGTGTGTGTGTATGTAATATACACATACATATAGATTATACATACATATTCACATATATTATATCATTTATTTGAGAATATGTAAATATAACATAACAATATATAATACATTATATTCATACATATATATGAAGTACCTAGTAAAGCAAAAGGGAAAAAAATCCCCCAAAATTAGTTGGATCAACAAAAAGTTTTAGATACTAAAATTATCAGATACAGGATGTATTTAATGTGCTTTAATGATTAAAACAGACAATATGTTAAAAGAAGAACAGATTATGAAAAAGAAAACAAGTAGATTTGAAAAAGATCCAAATACAACTTTCAGAATTATAATAAAATAAAGTTTAAGACAAAATTCAAAGGAGGGGCAGGCGCTGTGGCACAGTGGGTTAAAGCCACTGCCTGCAGTGCCGGCATTCCATATGGGCGCTGGTTCGAGTCCCAGCTGCTCCACTTCCAATTCAGCTCTCCACCATGACCTGGGAAAGCAGTAGAAGATGGTCCAAGTGCATAGGCCCCTGCAACCACATGGGAGACCAGGAAGAAGCTCCTGGCTTCGGATTGGGTCAGCTCCAGTTGTTGCAGTCATTTGGAGAGTGAACCAGCAGATGGAAGACCTCTTTCTCTGCCTCTACCTCTCTCTGTAACTCTGCCTTTCAAATAAACAAAATAAATCTTAAAAAAAAAAAAAATTAAACGGATAGGTAACTGCAGCTCCAACAAGGATTGATTAACTGCAAGGGAATTCTGAGGTAATTATTTAGAATGCAGCACAAAGATTTAAAAGAGAGAGAGAGAGAAAGAAATTACAAAACAAGTTAAGAGACCATGAAAAATAGGATGTAGAGGTCTGGAAAATGTCTCCAGTTCCAGAACAAGAGGAAAGAGAAAATGGGACAAAAGACATATTTGAAAAGGTCAATCTCTGTGAAATTTCCTGAATTGATGAAAGACAACAATCTAGATTCTGAAATAAGAGTTAATTCACAAGCAGGATAACAAACAAACACATCAAGCCAAACCAAACCAACACAAAACCATGGATACAAAAAGAAAACTCATCAACAGAAGAAAACTAGAGACAAACATCCCTCTTAGACACAGATGCAAACATTTCAAATAAAAGTTAGCAAATCTCGGGCCAACACTGAGGCACAGCAGGTTAAACTGCCATCTGCAGCACTGGCATCACATATGGGTGCCTGCCTGAGTCCTTGCTGCTCCACTTTCGATCTACCTCCCTGCTGATGTTCCTGGGAAAGCACCAGAGGGTGCCCAAGTGCTTGGATCCCCACACAGACGTGGGAGACCTGGATGAAGTTCCTGGCTCCTGGCTTCAGCCTGGCCCAGTCCTGGCCATTGCACCATTTGGGAAGTGAACCGTGGATGGAAGATCTCTCTTTCTCTCTATCTCTCTGTAACTCTTGACTTTCAAATAAATAAAGAAAAAGAAAAGTTAGCAAATCAGCCAGCGCCGCAGCTCAATAGGCTAATCCTCCACCTAGCGGCACCAGCATACCGGGTTGTAGTCACAGTCGGGGCACCGGATTCTGTCCAGGTTGCCCCTCTTCCAGGCCAGCTCTGTGATGTGGCCAGGGAGTGCAGTGGAGGATGGCCCAAGTGCTTGGGCCCTGCACCCCATGGGAGACCAGGAGAAGCACCTGGCTCCTGCTATCGGATCAGCACGGTGCGCCGGCTGCAGCGCACTGGCCACAGCAGCCATTGGAGGGTGAACCAACGGCAAAGGAAGACCTTTCTCTCTGTCTCTCTCTCTCACTGTCCACTCTGCCTGTCGGAAAAGAAAAAAAAAAAGAAAAGTTAGCAAATCAAATACAACAAATCACTCATAAAAAAGATAATAAGTCTTGGCCAGTGGAATTTATTACAGAAATGGAAGGGGTTTTTTCAAGGAAATTTTTTTAATTAATTAATTTATTTGAAAGACAGAGTTACAGAGAGGTAGAGGCATAGAGAGAGGGAGAGAGAAGTCTTCCATTTGCTGGTTCACTCCCCAAGCTGCTGCAATGGCCAGAGCTGGGCCAGTCTGAAGCCAGGAGCTTCTTTCAGGTTTCCCACGTGGTTGCAGGGGCCCAAAGATTTGAGCTACTGAAATAGAAGGTTTTTTTTTTTTTTTTTAGCATTCAAAATCAATGTACTCCACTATATTAAAATTAGAAAAGAGTGTCAAATAGCAATTAATATAATCAAATCTTAATAAATGCACAAAGAGAATCTGACAAAATTCAACATCTACTCCTGTTGAAAAATTTTTGGCAAACCAAAAATAGAAACATCCTTGACCTGATAAAGGGCATCCACAAAATCCTGCTGTGTACATCACACTTAACGTTAGCATTTGAGACTGAATACTTTTCTCTCCACCAAAGACATAAGACAAAGATGTCCACTCTCACCACTTCACTCGTCACTTAGCTGGACGTATTTGCCAATGCAATGAGGCAAGAAAAAGGTATGTAGGGTAGAAAAAAATAAGTAAAACTGATTTAATTTTCAGAAGACACACTCGTCTATATAGAAAATATAATGTAATCTGCAAAAAAGTCTACCAGAAGTAATAAGTGACTTTAGGAAGATTATAGGAGACAAGATCAATATCAAACAATTGTATTTTAATACATCTGCAGTAAATAATCAAAAATTGAAAAGTAACAATTTTAAGAGCATTAACACTGAGTTCTAGGCCCGGTCAGGGCGCCGGATTCTGTCCTGGTTGCCCCTCTTCCAGGCCAACTCTCTGCTGTGGCTCAAGAGTGCAGTGGAGGATGGCCCAAGTGCTTGGGCTCTGCACCCCATGGGAGACCAGGAAAAAGCACCTAGCACCTGGCTCCTGCCCTCAGATCAGCGCGGTGTGCCGGTCGCAGCGCGCCAGCCGTAGCGGCCATTGGAGGGTGAACCAATGGCGGGGGAGGACCTTTCTCTCTGTCTCTCTCTCTCACTGTCCACTCTGCCTGTCGAAAAAAAAAATGATAAAATTCTATAGATAAATTTGAAAAATATTTAAAGACAAAGCTACAAAATATTGTTGACCAAAAAAACACTAATCAATAAAGCTATACCATGTACATGGGTCAAAAGAATAAATATTGACTTACGGATTTAATGTAATCCCAATAAAAATAAATTTAAAAAGTAGAAATTCCAGCAAGCTCTTTTTTAAAAATTGGCAGGCTGATTTCTATTTTTTTAATTTAAAACAATTTTTATTACTAAATAACAATTATACATATTTATAGAGTATACTGTAATATCTCAACACACTATATATTGATCAAGTCAGCATAATTAGCACATCCATTTCCAACAAACTGATCTCCAAAACTTATCTGGAAGTAAAGAGGACCTAGAATAGTCAAAACAAGTTAGGCAAAACAGAACAAAATCGGGTAATTAACACCTGATTTCAAGACATACCACAAAGCTACAATAACCCAGAAAGTGTGGTACTGGTATAAAGAAATACAAATAGATCAATGAAACAAAGTTAAGGGCCCAGATACAACCAACACATATATGGGCAACTGGCTGTCATCAAAGATGCAAAAGGCAGTTAGCAGAGAAATGACCATCTACTCAATGATATTGGAACAACTGCATATCAATTGGAAAATAAGTAAGTAACTTTGACCCAGAAGTTACACTACATATAAAAACGTAAAATGTTTAGGAAGAAACATAAGAATAAAAAATTCTGTGACTTTGAGTTAGGTAAAGATTTCTTAGCTACAATACAATACCAAAAGCATGATCCATAAAAGAATAAACAGATGAATCAAACTGCATAAAACTTCTGTTCTTCAAAAGACACTGTTAAGAGAATAAAAAGGGGCTGGCACTATGGTGCAGCAGGTTAAAGCCCTGGCCTGAAGCACTGGCATCCCATATGGGCGCAGGTTCTAGCCCCAGCTGCTCCTCTTCTGATCCAGCTCTCTGCTATGTCCTGGGAAAGAAGTAGAAAATGGCACAAGTCCTTGGGCCTCTGCACTCACGTGGGAGACCAGGAAGCTCCTGGCTCCTGGTTTCGAATCGGCATAGCTTCAGCCAATGCAGCCATCTGGGCAGTGAACCAACAGATGGAAGACCTCTCTCTGTTTCTACCTCTCTCTGTTAACTCTGTCTTGCAAATAAATAAAAATAAATCTTTAAAAAACAGAGAGAGAATAAAAAGACAAGTCATGGGCTGGGAGAAAATAGAGCAAAGCACATACTTGACATAGGACTCATCTAAAATATAAAGAACACTCAAAATTAAACAAGAAACCAAACAAAAATAATTTTTTAAAAAGATACAAACAGATATATCACAAAGAAGACATACAGAGAGAAATAAGCACATGAAAAGATGTACAACAACATAGGGAACTACAAGTTAAAACCACAATGAAACGCCACTATGCACCTCTCAGAATGACTAAAATGATCGCTCATCCTAAGTGTTGACAAGGAGGTGGAGACACTGAAACCCTTCAAACAGTGCTGCTGCAAATGCTAAGTGCTATACCACAGGTCAATATGCACCAAACATATCATCCAGTGTTCCACTAGTAGGGACTTACCTAAGGGAAAGAAGAGCATATGTCTCCACAAGACTTGGACATCAATGCTCACAACTCTGTGAGAGTCCCAAACTGAAACAACCCGAAAGTCCACCAAGAGGTAAATGGATAAGCAAATAATAGTATAGTCACACAAACGAGCAAACTGCTGACACATGCAACAACACGCATGAATCTCAAAATAATTATGCTCACTGAAAGAAGTCAGAATTTTGGGTTTTTAAGGAGTACTTGACATATGATTTCATTTGTATACAATTCTAGAAATACAAACTAATCTATATTGATGGAAAGCAGACCAGCAGTTGCCTGAGACCAAGGCATGGGGCAGGACACAGAGCCTGTAAATACATACAAAGGGGCCCTGGGAAAGCTGGGTCTATGATGGATATACTCATTATCGGGAGGTGGTGATGTTTCCACGGGTATACACATATGTCAAAACCTACCAAATTGTTCACTTGAAGCACATACAGCTTGCTGTATGTCATCTATACATTAGTAAAGCTGTTTTAAAAACCCACACGGGAGTGAAACAGCAGAACACCAAAAACAGAGACAAAATCTTAAAAGTAGCTGGAGAAAAGACAGATTTCAGTTGAGGCAATAATCACTAGATGACCTCTGACTTCTCTACAGCTGTAATGGAATCCAGAAGGCAGTAGAATAATGTATTGAATGTACTGAAAATAAACATTGTCAACCAAAACTGCATGTCCAGCAAGAACCCGAGCAAAATACAGTCTCAAGCAAAAACTGAGAGTTTGCTACCAAGAGCCCCTCATTAATTTAAAAGGATATGTTTTTGGCAGAAGGAAGGGATTCCTCTTGGAAAGTATGAATCAAATAATAATAGTGCAGTCTTAGGGAATTAAAGATCTAACTAAAATGCAAAACAGTAATAGCATATAAGTCAGACAAGTTGGGACAAGTAAAGTCAAAATGCTCATTAAGGGCCCTGTGTCATCAGGAGTAGGGTGAGAAATATTGATTCATTTAAACACAAGAATTCGTGTTAAAATTCCTTTGTTAACTAATCAAAGTACAGAAACAGAATACTCATCTTTGTTAGTAGCAAAAGTGAGAAAAAATTCAAAAGAAGGCAAGACAGGAGTGGGAAGTAAATATAAAGAAGGTGAGACAAAAATAAATCCCAAAGGAAAACGGAAGAAGTAATCCCCCGCTAGGACAGGAGCTTCTTCCAGAAGGAGGCTGTGTTCTGTGCCCACTGCATCTTCTGCACCTACCACAGTGTATGGTTCATTCTGGATACTCCATAAACATCAAATCAATATTGGGCTGGATGGATGGTAAATGAATGAATCTGGTAAGCAGAATGAATATGTGAATGTACAAATCATATAAAACTTCATTTTGGCCAAAAGTTTCTGCCTTCTCCAGGAACCACGTCATTTATCAGGATTAGCTAACAAATTACAGGCTGGACAAATTGAGTTTCTGTCTTCGCCCTGGCTACTGTCTGAGAGCAGTCAAGTATGCAAAACACAGATGGGCAAGGAAGGAGGAGGCACCAAAGGACTGGGTCACATCAGTCCTAGTTTCCAGAAAAGTCAAGGAAATGAAAGCAATGCACAGGAAGTAGCTTCTACTTTTGAATTCATGTCTTCTTGTCTGTTTGTACCACCGAGGCCCTAACTGATACACAATGTAGGGGCCACAAGGATCCCACCTACTCTCTGCCCCTCATCCATCAGGGACACACAGCCATCCCATCACCACCTCTCCTCCTCTGCTCAAAGACCTCACCATATCACTGCGGCCTTGTGGAATCAGACATAAGCTTTTCAGCCAATGTTCGAGGTCTTTGGGGAGGAAATTTTAATCCCTTTGTCCTACCCATTCCCCTTGAGGGGCGTAAAGCTTGAGCTGACAGGGATCCCACAACCATCCCCACCCCTGCGATGCTTGCTGCTGCTGTGCCTGTGAGCACCATATCTTTCCGCCATTTTAGTTCCTGAGGCGGGGCACATGTGCCAAAGCCTCACTCAGCTGCTAATGCTTCCCTTGTAACACAGAGCCCAAAATCAGATTTCACTTCTTATTCTCCAACACTCCGTTCACAGCTCTCTTATGGTTTCTTAACCTCTCTCACGCTCTGTGTGGGAGGCAATGCAGCCCAAAGGTTAGGAATAGAGGCTTTATAACTGAACCTAGCTTCCTCATGTCCCAGCTGTAAGGAACTGGGGATGTTACTTCATTTCTCTCAGCCTCAGTGTTCGCATCTACAGAATGGGAGAAATCCACCTCAGAGAGCTCCTTTGAGGAGAAATGGCTTCACGCCAGTATGCCTGAAGCACACAGCACACACAACAATGGTTGCTATCAGAATGCTTGACTTCCACCTCTTCCTCCCCAGAGGGGACTCCCTACAACAGCAGCCGTGTCTGATTATGTCTCTACCTGTCTTTGTAGGTATCTCTCCTACTACTCACTACAGTGCCCCCGCACAGTGTTTTTCTCCAAATATGCAAAATAATTTCAAATCAAGAGTTACAATGATATTAAGTATGCTCTTATTATTGTTAGTGCTACATTTACTACATATGAGACTACAATTTGTTTCCAGGATCCGGAAATCCCATATGCTTCAGATATTAGCAGATGATTCTGACACTTTATGAAGAAAACTAAAAAGGGAAACAAGAGGTGGGAGATTATAGTTGCAAAACAGGCACCAGACCAAAGACCTGTATGTAGCATATACAAAACACTCTTAAAACTCAATTATGAGGGGCCAGCGCTGTGGCGTAGCAGGTAAAGCCACACCTGCAGTGCCAGCATCCCATATGGGTTGAAGACCTGGCTGCTCCACTTCTGATCCAGCTCTCCTCTATGACCTGGGGAAACAGTAGAAGACGGCCTAAGTGCCTGGGCCCCTGTACCCCTGAGGGAGACCTAAGAAGCTCCTGTCTCCTGGCTTCGGATCAGCTCAGCTCTCACCATTGCGGCCAATGGGGGAGTGAACCAGTGGATAGACGATATTCTCATTCTCTCTCTCTCTCTTTCTGCCTCTTCTTCTCTCTCAATGTAACTCTGACTTTCAAATAAATAAATCTTAAAAAGAGAGAGAGAAAGAAAAAACTCAATTATGAGACACACAACCCACTTAAAAATTGATTAAAAAATTTAAGACATTCCACAAAAGATACAAAATGGCCAATAAAAACAGGAAAAGACTCTCACTGTGAGAGTATGCAAATTTCATGTGAGAAATGTAAATGTTATTCCTTCATACCTGCTGGAAGGGTTAATTTTGAAGACTCGCCACAGGGCTGATGCTGTGGCTCAGCTGTGATGCCAGAATCCCATGTTTGAGTCCCAGCTCTTCTGCCTCCAATCCAGTTTCCTGCTAATACACCTGGGAAAGCAGTGGACGAAGGCCCAAGTGCACCCACGAGGGACACCAGGATGGAGCTCTTGGCTTCCAGCTTCATCTGGCCAAGGCCTGGCTGTTGTGTCCATTTGGGGAGTAAACCAATGGATGGAAGAAATCTCTCTCCCTCTCTCTCTCTCTCAATCCCTATCTGTCACTCTGCCTTTCAAATAAATAAATAAACCCTCAAAAAGAAGAAAAAAAGGACTGACCATGCCAATACACACAGAATGATGATGGAACGCAAAGCAACACATCTGCTTTGGGAGAGACTGTGACTGTTTCCTACAAAGTTAAGCACACATGAACCATGCCACCAGCCACTCCCCTCCTAAGTACTGACCCAAGAAAAACAAAGCACACATCCATACAACAAATGTTCCTTCACAGCAGCTTTATTTGTGATCGCCCAAGGTTAGAAACAACTCAGGTGCCTATCAACAGGAGAATGCATAGACAAGTCAGAGGACAGCCAGGCCACCGAATGCTATTCAGCAACAGAAAAGAACAAACTGTGGACGCCCACAAGCACACGGATGGATCCCAAAGATCATCATGCTGAATGGAGGGAAAAGGTCACTCTGTTCCACCTAAAAAAAAAAATCCCACATAAGATATGATTTCTTTAATATAAGAATCTAGAAGATACAAACTCATCTAGAGAGCCAGGTGGGTGACTACATGGGGACACAGGGAACAATGGGTTACAAAGAGGCACAAAGAGCCTTTTGGTGTTGACAGAAATGTTCATTACCTTGGCTGGGTGATGGCTTCACAGTTTATACAGATGTTAAAACTGATCAAGTGGGGCTAGTGTTGTAACACAGCAGATAAAGCAGTGGACAAAGGCCCAAGTGTCTGGGCCCCTGTATCTAAGTGGGAGACCAGGAAGAAGCTCAGGGCTCCTGGCTTCGGCCTGGCACAGCCCCAGCAGCTGCAGCCATTTGGGGAGTAAACCAACGGTTGGAAAATCTTTCTCTATGTCTCTCTCTCCCTCTCTGTAACTCTGCCTTTCAAACAAATAAAGTAAATCTGAAGAAAAAACTGATCAAGTGACACACTTACTTATATTATGTGCAATGCATTGTACTTCAAACCTTCTTCAACAAAGTTAATGAAAAAAAGTACTAATGTTTTCAAATTTCACTTGAAAAGGAAACAAACCAGTGGGCATTAGGACTTAAGGAGAGGCTTAGGTGGGTGTGCCAGCTGCCTTTTGCAGCCCAGGCCAACACAAAGAGCGGCGGGCAGGCCATGAAGCAGGAAGCCAGGCAGACAGGCGGTGTGTGGCACCGTGAGCGCCATGGATGAGGTCTGGCTACGACTGGCTTTCTGAGGTTGCCTTCATGGCAAACCTTGTTCATTCAGAGCACCAGAACCTGGCAGCTCAATGTCCTGAGCCCGAGACACATCAGGTTACATTCCTGTGGGTTTGTTGCTTTTCCTGTGTGCATTCTGCAAGAGATTTCTGGGTGCCTGTGAAACCTTCGCCCAGAAGCAGGGTTATAATCATGAATTTCAGTCATGGCCAGAGGCCCACTGATACAAATCCTTCAGGGAAAAGGGGGAGGAGCTCCAGGATGGCACCCTAACCCCTGAGCAGTTCATGCAGGAGAAAAGGGAGCACTTCTTACCCCAGTACCTGGAGAGGCAGAATTAATTCCTCAGAAAGAGCTTAAAAATAAAATGTCAGTGAAACAGGTGAGGGAGGCACCTGCCCACTCGTCCTACGCCCATTCTGGCCGTGTCTGCGATGACCTTGCAGTGGGTCTCTCTGCAAGCCCCTTAACCTTCACACATCCTGGTTCCCCATGTGTTGGATGGGGGAGATCATCTCTTTCATACCCATTTCACTCCAAAAGCACTGAGGCAGCATAACGCTGAGAAGCGTGAAGCCTGACACAGGAGGTTAAACTGGGAGGCCACGGCTGAGACCCACAGGATACAAGTGGCCCTGTCTGCCCTGCACTATATTTAAAACTGGCTTGGACTGGCGCTGCAGCTCACTAGGCTAATCTTCCGCCTGCAGCGCCAACACCCCGGTTTCTAGTCTCGGTCAGGGCGCCGGATTCTGTCCCGGTTGCCCCACTTCTAGTCCAGCTCTCTGCTGTGGCCCGGGAAGGCAGTGGAGGATGGCCCAAGTGCTTGGGCCCTGCACCCGCCTGGGAGACAAGGAGGAAGCACCTGGCTCCTGGCTTCGGATTGGTGCAGCACCAGCTGTAGCGGTCATTTGGGGGGTGAACCAACGGAAGGAAGACCTTTCTCTCTGTCTCTCTCTCACTATCTAACTCTGCCTGTTAAAAACAAAAACAAAACAAAACAAACAAACAAAAAAACAAAAAAACCTGGCTTTTCTTGAAAAACTCAAAGAAAGAGCTGGCCTCACTTGAGCCATACATACACTTAGTTGTCCCTGGCACTGAGGAACAAGCTCCCAACCAGACAGCCCTTCACACATTTAGGTCCTGGCTCAACCCTGGGGACATCTGGGTGACAATGTCACCAATCTGCACCTACTCCAGACTGCCCCCTCACCCAGGACAGCGGTTGACAGTGGGTGTTTAGAATTTCAATGACAAGTAGCCCGGATACTGAGATTAAGTACTTGTCATGGGAAGAAAGCAAACATTGGGCCAAAATTCCTCAGTTCAGACCCAAGTTTACAACAATGACAAAAATTCTCTCTCCTATGCTTCCTGTGGTTTTTCCCAAGACCAACTTTATGGGGGTGTAAAACCACTGAGCCTTATGTCACCTCTGAGGTGAGAACTGTGCATGTGTGAGACATAGAGAGAGCAGGTGAGGAGGACTGAGATTGTACAGAAGTTACGTCATAGCACCTGCCTGAGTCGGTTCCCTTGTTCTGTAAAACGCGAGGCTCAGACCACATCAATGAGAGGGTCTCTAACTTGTGTCACAATCACCCGGGTGTGCTGTTCACTAAGCATGCAGATTCCTGGGCCCAGCCACAGAAAGCATGAATCTGAAGGGCTGGAGTGGGGCCATGAAGCTGTCAATGTGACAGGTGCCCAGGTGTCTCTGACGCCCCAGGCCGCTCAGTCTGTGGCCACTTCTCCACTCGATTCTTTAATGTGCGCTCTGTGACAGAAGGTGTGCTAAGGGCTGGGAACCCTAGCAGCAAATGAGTCGCATAGGCACAGTCCTCAAGCAAACGCACCTGTGGACTAGGTGAGGGGAGACTGCCAAAGAAAGGGATGACTGCCATGTGAAGCTGGCAAGGCACAGGCACCGCCAGTCACAGGGCACCAGGGAACCCAATCAGGCCACATGAGGCAGGCTGGCCAGCGAAGGCTTGCTGGGGAGGTCTCACCTGTGGAGGACCTGGCCTGGGGAAGCCCAAAGCAGGAGCATGGCAGTGCCTGAGGACTGGGCCCAGCACATGTATTTGAGAAGTGGATGGTCTACTGGGCCAAGGGCAAGAGGAGAGGAGAGCAGAACAACTTGGAGCCTGGAGCGGCAAGCAGGGGCCAGATCACACAGGGCCCGGTCAGCCATAGCCAGGAACTGCGGCTTGCGTCCTGAAGGCTATGGAAACACTGTGAGCAGGGCAGGGACGCCCCCAGACTTGTACTTTAGCAGGATCTCCCTGGTTGCTGTGTGCAGAACACATGGCAGGGAAAAGAAAGGGCACACAAAGATGGAAGAGGAGGAGGGAACGAACAAGGAGTGGTTCTTCAGTGCCGCACGGCCCTGGCCCCCGGGAAACCCCAGCCTTGAGGCTTCCTGTGGCAGGATCCCTGGTTCCTTGTTGGAGGAACCTGGGGTTTCCCACTGATACCTTCCACTCACCCCAATCCTCTTGGGGCTGCTTGCCTCTCTCCGGCTCAGAAAGGGAAGTGGCACCTGCCTGCTGGTTTTCAGGTACCAAGTAGCAAAAGCAGAGACTTTCTAGAAATGGCTCAGAAGCAAAACATTCCCCACGCTTGCCCTTTGGGACTATCAAAACCACCTTAAGAATAACTCACTTAAGGTCAGCACTCTACAGTTCACAATCTTCACTGCCAGACCTTCTGCAAGCTGCCCAGCACTCCCATTCCAGAGAGGAGAAAACCGAGGGCTTGGATGACAGATGCAAGGTCACAGAAACCACTGGAAACAGGCAAGGAGCTCATTCCATGGCTCTTTACTGCTATTGATCCCCAAGCCCATAGGGACTGTAATTAATTAAAACATCTCTTCCCAGCACTGCAGACAGCAAACTGGAGAATTCAATGGAAACAATCCGCCCGGCGTAGAAGTGTTTCATCTTGAAGTCCTGGGGGAGCTTTTGAGATGAGGTGGGGAGAGGGGAGATGCCATGGGCCTGTGAGGGAGCCTCAGGGCTGGCTGCAAGCGCCCACCCAGGAAGGCTTGCCTGCACCTGCACCTGTGCCTGTACCCTCCTCTGCTGCTTCCAGTGGACAGCAGTGTGCACGCTGGGGATGGGGGGAGCCTGGCCAAGAGAGCTGAGGGGATAAGTCTTCCTGTACCCTTACCCCCTACATTTTCACCTAGGTTAAATCAGGAAGTAAAACTACAGTAATAGAAAGGAAGATACTTTCTAAATGCCATTGTCACCAAAAAAGTAATGGTTATTCTTGATCCCCACAATGCATCAGATAAACCCTCTCTGAACAGTCTATTAACCTTTAGCATACAACCATTATGTCCATTTTACAGGTGAGAAAATTGAGGCTCAAAAAGGTTAAGCAACTTTCCCACAGCTATCATGAATGACAGAGCCAAGATTCAAGCCCAGGCTTTCTGGCACATGAGCCAGGGACTTTCGGGGTGAGGGCCCGCGTGCTTCATTTGTTTCGGTGACAGGGGACATGAAGCCTACAGTGACTCTGAGCCTGTGGGAACTTCCTTTCCTTTTACTTCATTTGGAAGGCAGGCTGGAACTCTGTCCATGTCTTCCACTACTTTCTTGGGATAACAGAAAAGGGAACAAGATAGAGCGGCAGCCAGTGCCAGGTGCAGAAGGCCAAAAAGATCACAGCTCCACAGGGAAGGGGCGCATACCCTCCCACTCCCACTGCACTCGACTGCCCGCCCCACTCCCACTACAGAGAGAGGTGACTGAAGTTCTTCCTTGCCACAACGGGATCCTGGCTGCAGAGGTCACAGAACATGGGACTCCAGGGGCATCTCTCCAAACCTTCGGCCTCGGTCAGCATCTCTCGGACGGAGAGCAAAGCTTTGGGCTAATGTCACTGCAGTTTAGAGCAGAGGAAGGGGAGGCAGGGGGTGGGCCAGAGAGCTCCCGACAGACAGGCAGACAGGGCAGAAAAAGCATCCAGGCAAAGGAGAAGGAAGGGAGTGGGGGCTGCTGGGCCTCCAGGAGGCTGAGGGATGATTTATTCATCATCCTAGGCGCTCGATAGCTGCTGGAGTGATTTTTATGGGCAAAATGCCCAACAAGCCTCTGAGCGCACAGGAAACAAATTGAACAGGAAGTAAAAGGTAATGCTCTTATAATTAAAACAGGACCACTTGGGGTGGGGCAGGGGGTGAATCTCTCTCCCAGGACTATAGCAGAAACTTTTCTTCTTTCACAGGTTCATTCTAACCAAGGGAAAAAATCTGCAGGAACCACTCAAAGTAAAAATGCAACTGCTGGGACGCGAGCAAGAAAATATAAATGTACCTGCTAGGAGGGAGGCCTCCTTGTGCAAACAGCAGGTGGCTACACACTCATCCGGGGACACAGTTTAATAATAAATGAGGAACCAGAGCAGCACTCCCAACCACTGAGGGATGCCAGGTCTCGGAAAGGCTGGTATGTTTTCAGGGAGAGAAGTACTTCTTTCAGAAAGGCCAAGAAGCTGCATTCTCAAAGCAGTAACATTTTTCACTATAAAATTATCCAGTCAGGACAATGAGGTCAAGTTTTAAATACACTTTATTTTAATTTTTAAAAAGACATATCTGAAAGGCAGAGAAAAAAAGGGCGGGGGTGGGTAGAAATTCCACTTGCTGATCGACTCCCCAAATGGCTGCAACAGCCAGAGGTAGGCCAAGCTCAAGCCAGGAGCTAGGAACTCCATCCGAGTCTCCCATGTGTGTGGCAGGGGCTCAAATACTTAGGCCATTTTCTGCTGCCTTCGCAGGCACATGAGCAGGAAGCTAGATTAGAAGTGGGCTACCTGGGTCTCCAACTGGCATTCCAATATGGGATTCCCAACAAGCAATGGCTTAACTCATTGCATCACAAAGCTGAGGTCATTTTGATCAGCATAAGTAATCTGAACTCAGAAGTTGGAGGCAGGTAGTGCCAGAATCCCGTATGGACACCAGTTCAAGTTCTAGATGCTCCACTTCCGATCCAGTTCTCTGCTATAGTCTGGGAAAGCAGCAGAAGATTGCCCAAGCTTTTGGGCCCTTGAACCCACACTGGAGACCCGGAAGAAGTTCCTGGCTCCTGGCTTCAGATCAGCCCAGCTCCGGCCATTGTGGCCACCTGGGGAGTGAAACAGCAAATAGAACACCTCTCTCTCTCTGTTTGACTGCCTCTCTTTAATTCTGCCTTTCAAATACATAAATAAATCTTAAAAAAAAAAGTTGTTGGAGACAAAGGGTTGAACCCTACATCTGCCTCAAGACACAGTTCCTCCGTTTTGCTTTAGTTGCTGATGCTGAGAAAATCTTTTGGTTTAATGGAGATTAGATCTGATGAATAAGTAACAGCGTGCCCTATAATCTCAGGATTATCTTCAATTAAGCATATGCTGAAAAAAAAAAAAAAGCTGGTGACTTTGGACATGTGAAAACATGGCCAATAACACCTCTAAGTTTCTTAAAATATTTTTCTTATACTTCTTAAAAGGAGTTTGCAGAATCTGAAACACTGTTTTACAGAAAACTGTGAACACAGAAGCAGCTACAAGGACTCACAGAGACAGTCTGTAAGGTGCTGGCCGGGGGTGGGTGGGGGACCTCTGAAGTTCCCCTGGCTGTGGTCCCAGCCCCTCCTTCACCTTGACATCTCTCACAGAGAGCAGTGAAAAACCCGGTGGCAGAAGCAAGCAAGCAAGTAAGCAGGCTCCCCTGCTTTCCAGTTCAGGGAGAAAAGGGAGGAAGGGAGCACAGAAGGTAATGATTACTGCCACAGACCACCTTCTCTGATAAATCCTTCTACACTAGAGCTAGAAAAACGCCCAGCTGAAAAGAGAAAGGTGCTGAGAGGCACAGAGCTGACAGTCCCTTCCAAGTCCTCCTCCTGCCCCAGGCCTGGGGCCTCCACCCTTTACACTCTGTACTTCCGGTCCACAGAACCCCAGATCTGCCAACAAGCAATGCAGATGTGCTGGAGACAAGCCACGGGACCTGCAGCAGTCCTATGCACAGGCAGCAGATACTGCACAACCCTGCCTCAGCACGAGGACACAGTTTTGACCGTGACCGTGTTCTGCTGTCTTATGGAGAAGAAAATGCATGGTTGTGTCTGTGTCTATTAGAACTGCAAGGCTGGGATGACTGGTGGGCAAAGGAAAAGGAGAGGTGGTGATGTCCACATCCTTGGAGCTGTCTGAGCCCAGCACAGATGACACCTTTGCAGGCAGCCACAGGGAGGGGCCCCCGGGGTGGGAAGTGGTACTGGACAATGCTGAACATTCCTTTCCCATCCAAACTCTGTCTTAAAACAGAAGACGCCATTTCAAAATTAATTTTTGGAAATCACACAAGTGACGCCTAAGTGTGATCACATCCCAGGGCCAACAACGGAAGGATGGAATTTACAAAGCCTATCCCACCTGTGTCTTCTCAGGGCTGCCTGAGCCCTGCAATCCAGCTTTGACTGCCATCAGCAGTTGCTGTGAGGTCAGAGAGCGGGAGAACAGAAACTGTGACAGCTTCTGGTTCCTTGTGCTCTGCCTCTTCCCTCGTGCTCTCCCCTTTTGTCTTAGGGGAAGCATACCTAACAACGAGGAAACGGAGAACTGCAATGAGCCTCCTTCCCAGCCCCCTGCCACCACATCGCACCCCAAGATGATTCCCGGAGACTGACTCATAACCTCCCGGTGTAATGAATACACTGAGAAGTGCAATCATTCAAGGGGGAAAATGGTTCACACATATCCTAACCAGTTTTTAAAAAGAAAAAAAAAAAATCAGCTCCTCTTTTGAGTTTAAAAAGGAAGCGGCGAGGGAATGAAAGGGAGGAGGTTCTCAGCTTTTCCCTAAGTAGGCGCTGTCATCCCCTCCACAGTGAGCTCGCTGCTTCTGAGATCACAGTCAATGAAACACGCTGCTCAGGGCGGTAAGGAGCCCGCACAGGCGACAAACGCCAATTCATTAGAGAAGGAAAAAGATTAATTCTAGAAGATAAGTCCCCCAGGTGCTTATCGGGTTGGAATTTTGAAAAGGAGAACCACCTGGTTCTTGCTTTTCTTTGGAGTCTATTTTGATCCTCAGAATTCAGATCAAAATGGATTTTTCTGAGACGTTTTAGCGAAGAGGCTGTGGGTGGCAGTGGGAAGGGAGGAGTGATTCCCATCACAAAACCTTTCTGTATTCCAACTGCTGGAGGAAGCCACACTGTTCAGATGACTGGAAGGGAAGGAAGAGTCTGCAACCTTACACTAGAGTCAGATGCTTTCCAAACTGACACACCCCAGCCACTGGAGGGGAAGGGTCGCCACACTGGCCCAGAAGGGCTTAGTAACTGGCTTAAGAACACACAGCACAAACTTACGCCCTGACTTGCTCCTCAACAGGGAAATTGCTGGCAAATAAAGTTGCCAACTCATCGATCAGCTTCCAAAAATCCAGCCCAGCCATCTCTGGAGCCACGCAGAGGCGGGGATGAGCAGGCAGTCGTCAGAGCATTCCTAGCCTCATGGAAATAAAACACTCAGAAACTGGGAAAGGCAGGACTGGTCATTTAAGACCTGCTGAATGTTCAACCTGGACACGCTGTTTTCCTTTTAAATTCTTAATCCCCATAGAAGAAGGGCAGGCAGCTGTGGTTACCACTCACTTCTCTCACCTTGATCCTCTGTAGCAAACAAATGCAAAGAATCTGAGGACAGCATGGCTGTGTGTTTGAGCTGATAACAGCAAGAGTAGCTCATGCTTAACAGGAAAAGTTTTATGTGCTTATTACAGATGAGGAAACTGAGGCACACAGGGGTTAACGTCACCTCCCCAAGGCTCTAAAGCAGAGTGGAATTTCAACCTACAGATCTGACTCCCAGGCCTACGACCTTAACCCCTCAGCCACTTAACCAGCCGGATCATTTTGTACAGGTTACTTAATTTCTCTAAGCCTTACTTTTGTTATCTGTAAAATGGAGCTAATGGCATCAGCCCTGTATTAAATGAGACAATGCAGGTAGAGATCCAGGCTCCAGATGGTCCCACTGCACAAGTCCAGGGGATGCTGCTCACAAATGGAGATTTGCCACAAGGCAGTCCTGTCTGGCCCAGCACCTGTGGTGGGGAAATGCTCACGTGCTACCATCATTACTCATCATTATCAGATGACAGCGTCAATAGCCAGAGTCAAGAACCAAGGGGAAAGCTGCTCATCTGGGAAGACAGGTGTCAGCTCCACCTGAGGGCTCCCACTGCCTCTACGCTTCTGATCCTCCTTTCCCAGACCCTCAGGCAGTCTGCCTTGGAGTACCTTGGTTCCCACAGCTCAGTGCAGATGTCAGTTTCCAGAGGGCAGGTGGAGGGCTGTGACTTGGACTCTCCTACCACTTGGAGTGTCAAGTACACAGCAGCACTCAGGGCCTGTGGTGGCTTCAAAATGTCCACCAGTTCTTTCACACTCCTCCCTTTGAAGGGTGGAGCTGAATTCTTTTCTTGCACACAGGCTGAACTTGGTGAGTCACTTCTATCAGAATAAAATGCTCTCCCCACCCCCGCCACCCCGTGTTGTGCCACTTCAGAGTCTAGGTCACAGGAAGAACTGGGGCTCGCCCTCTCCCCCGGTCGCCAGGGGAACACTCAAGCCTGCTGAAGCGTCCTCACTTGGAAGAGGGCTGCCCAGTGCTTGTTCAAACTCCAGCTTCTCACAGTCCGGCTAAGAACTTGACCGCAACCTCAAGAGACACCCTGAACCAGAACCACTCAGCAAAGCTCGAATCCTTGGCCCACAAGGACTGTGAGATAAAGAATGTTGGCCCCCTATTTTCTTATAATGTGTTACACAGCATCACTTAACTGAAGCACAAAACACGGTGAATTTGAGACTAAAGCAACTATAGGAAAGTCATGGTTTTAGGGCATACTTGGAGACAGTGTCCTGTTAGTAAGCCCTAAAATAAATAAGACGAAAGACCTGACACAGACTGGCTTTATGTGATCAGGTTTTTTCTCAAAAATCCCCACAGGGAAGAGAAGGCGAGTGTGGATGGAGACAGTCCAGAGGAGGCTGGCTGAACATTACGTGTTCTTCTCACTGCCTGGCCCCTTGCTGTCCCCTCCCCAGCCTCAGGGCCACACTCCCTCCACCCCAAGAGCCTTCCTCCCAAATTCCCCAACTAGTCTTCTGGCCTTTGCACTTGAAGGTTCTTCCTCCTCCTAGCATCCCTTGCCCTTCTCTGTATTCATTTTTAGTCACTGAATTCTTTTTTTTAAAGATTTATTTCATTTATTTGAAAGGCAGTTACAGAGAGAGAGAAAGAGGGAAAGAGAGAGGGAGAGAGGGAGAGAGGGAGGGAGGGAGGGAGGGAGGGAGAGACATCTTTTATCCACTGGTTCACTCCCCAGATGGCTGCAATGACCAGGCCTGGGCCACACCAAAGCCAGAAGCCAGAAGCTTCTTCCAGGTCTCCCACATGGGTGCAGGGGCCCAAACACTTGGGTCACCTTCCACTGCTTTCCCAGGTGCATTGGCAGGGAACTGGATCCCAAGTAGAACAGCCAGGACATGAACTTAATTCATTACGCCACAATGCAGGCCCCTTCACTGAATTCTTAAAACTGTTTATTGTGGAATAATGTAGAGCTTATAGAAAAGATGTGAGAACAGGACAATGAATACCCCCAGGATAGCTTTCACCCACATTGCTGTCACTCTCTCTCCCCGTCTCCTCCCTACCTGCATTTCAGAATGTTTCCTGAGCCACTTGAGAGAGTTACAGACATGACAAGGCTTGATTCCTAAATTTTTCAGTTTGTATTTTGAAAGATGAGGACACTGAAATTAGGAAATTGAAGAGTGATACAATACTACTATCTACTCTGCAGTCCATGTCCAAATCTTGCCAATGGTTCCAATAATGTCCTTTACAGCTAATCTGTTTTTCTGGCTCAGGATACAATCCAAGATGCTTGACTCCTTTTGTCACTCATCAAATATATCACCTGCTCGGCACAGTATAGAGCACTGGCGAGAAAAGAATGGGGAGAGAAACACAGCCACAGTCCTCAGAGCACTGAAGTTCTAACAGAGACATAGCCCTGGCACAATCGCATGAATTTTAAGTGTCTGTAGTCACAAACTGAGATGTGTGCTCTGAAGAAAAGAGCCCCCAGTGTGAGCTAGGGAAGAAGGGGGTCAGAAAGCTCCCTGGAGGTGGGGACACTCAAGCTGAGATGTGAAGGCTGATGCAGGATCAGTCAAGCAAACTGGAAGGGTGTTCTAAGCAGCCACGACCTGTGCAGTGGTCATGAGGCAGAGGACATAAAGCCCGGTGGAGGGTGGTGTGGCTGGAGGGCAGTGTGGGAAGGCGCCTGGAGTGGGACAGTCTTTCTCCTAGAACAGAAAGCCACAGATGGGTTTCCACAAGGGCCAATGCCCTCATTTATATTTCCACAAGATCTTTCTGACTGCTGCATGAAAGCAATACAGGTCAACCCACATCTTAGCCCCGAAGCCAGAACCCAAAAAGTTCTTAATAACTCTTTTTTTTTTTTTTGACAGGCAGAGTGGACAGTGAGAGAGAGAGACAGAGAGAAAGGTCTTCCTTTGCCGTTGGTTCACCCTCCAATGGCCGCCGCGGATGGCGCACTGCGGCCGGCGCACCGCGCTCATCCGATGGCAGAAGCCAGGTGCCAGGTGCTTTTCCTGGTCTCCCCATGGGGTGCAGGGCCCAAGCACCTGGGCCATCCTCCACTGCACTCCGGGGCCACAGCAGAGAGCAGAGGGGCAACCGGGACAGAATCCGGTGCCCGGACCGGGACTAGAACCCGGTGTGCCGGCGCCGCAAGGTGGAGGATTAGCCTGTTGAGCCACGGCGCCGGCCATTAATAACTCTTTTTTTATAACTCATTTAGTGACAAGGTCTGACCTGGATAGGCACAAGGCTATTTATAGTCTTTATTTACTTGGTTCAAATGTTTTAACTGCAGAAGAAAAAAAAAAAATACTGAGTACGGGGAGCCACTGCAGAACCAATGAGGGCTACTGTATTAGACAGTGTAAACGTTATATTAACATGGCCAAGCCAGAGAGATTTTTGTGTGTCTCCCCTAATTCACATGTGCAACTCCTAACCCAGAGTGTGATGAAATTAAGAGGCGGGGGCTTTGGAGAGGGATTAGAGCAGGAGGGTGGAGCCTGCCTATCTCTGCTCTCTGCCACCTGCCATGTGAGCATACACCAAGAAAGTAGCCATCTGGAAACCAGGAAGAGAGCCGTGGCCAAGAACCTAACTGTGTTGGCTCCCTGATCTCAGACTTCCAGCCTCAGTAACTCAGAACGAAGCATTTGTTGTTTAAGCCATCCAGTCTATGGTACTCTACTGTAGCAGCCCTAACTGACAAGACAATCTCTCAGCAAGCAATAAACCCAGCTTCGCTGCTCGCTCGCTATGCAGAAATGGTTCTGGGCCCTTCAGCATGTTTCCCCTGCCAGCTAACATGTTGTCAGCAGTAGTCAGCATAAGATGTGGGACAGACACTGTGGGAGGAGGGACTGTTTTCTTTCTGCTGTTTTCAATTTGCATTTATTTATCTAAGAGAGAGGGGTGAGAGGGCAGCAGAGACAGAGAGAGACAGACAGAGGGTCTTCCCATCTGCTGATTTCACTTCTCAAAAGCCTGCAATGGCTGGGACTGCAGCTGGGATCTGGGAACTCAATCTAGGTCTCCCGTGTGGGTGGCAGGAACCCAACTAACGGAATCATCAATATTTCCTCCCAGGGTGTGCATTAGCAGGAAGCTGGATTTGGGAGTAGACATGGGACTCAAACCCAGGCTCTCTGATAAGGAACACAGGCATCTTAGCCAGTGTCTGCTATGACAAACACCCTGCCCTGGAAGAGCCTTTCTCGTTGTGGTCATGGTGCGCACCCCAGGCAGGCAGCATGGTAGCCTCTGTGACACAGGCTCCTGCAGTAACACAGCTTCTCACGTCCAGCTTCACCACCTGGCTCTTGCAGCAGCCAGCAGCTCCCTTGTGCAGTTGTATAGTGGGCTGCCTTCCTGAGACACCTCACCATGAATTTCTATCCCCAGCACCTTAACAGGTAGATTTCCAGCAAGTTTCTCCTGTGTGGCACCACAGCTACTTCTCTGCCATTCAGTGAGAATAGCTGTGCACTCTCCAAGAAAATCGAGATCTCAGCCCAGGCTCTCTGTCAGCCCCAGGGGCGAGGGTGCTCCTCCGACACTACCTCAGCCCTGGAGGTGGTACCTGCTGTTTCTCTATTCTCCCTTTCTATTTCTTTTTGGCCAATCTTTCCTTACTCCAATCTCCTGTTACAGTTAATAACTTTCTCCAGTACACTCCTGGGTTCAAATCACCATGTGATTTCTCTCTGGTGGAGCCCTAAGGATTGCAAATCCTAGAAAGTGCCTAATAATACAGGGGTCTACCAAGGGATCCAGACCCTTAATAACAGTGGTATCTGTGTGCCACTCACTAATTGCCTGGAACTACAGCAAGTGCTTTGTGTGTACAACTCACTGGATCCTGGGAACTCACCTACAAAGCGCGTATTACTATCACACCCATTTCTAAAATGGGGGGACTGAGAAAACAAAGAGTTAAAGAAACTTTCCCCATGTCACATAGCAAATAAAAGGCAGAGCTGGGGTTTTAAGTCCACCTGAGGCCTCCTAAGTGCAGGGATGGAGGGGGGAGGGGGTAGAGTGGTAGGGGTAGGGGGGCAACAGAGGACCCAGGTGGAAGGCGACCCAGGTATGTCCTCCACCTACTGTATGGTGCCCTCTGCCCCAGAGTTATCTGTCTGGCAGTCCAGCCGGTCCTCAAGGGCTGAGACCTGTCCTTTCCTCTCGGTCCGTCAAGTGTTTAGCAGAGAGCCAGCCTGGGGCACATTCAATATTCAGTCACAAAATTCTAGAGAGCTGACCTGCTGACACAGGTAGAACCGCAGACCCAGTGCCAGCAGACAAAGCCATTCAGGTCAGCTTAGAGTGGCTGGGCCTATCCTGGACCTGGCTGGGGAGCACCTCTGCCTCACCTGGCCTGGGTGCAAACATCCAGTGACAAAATAACCTTCTAGGCCTCTGTAGCTCTCAAACTCCAGAACCCATGAGAAAGCAAAGCTGATCCCATGATTCCTCTCCCAACGCCCTTATTGCCGTCAGAACTGGAGGTTGGGAGTCCAGCTCAAGGACCCAGCCCTGCTCCCACCTTTACTTTTTAGTGTCAGCAACCTTGAACTGGGGAAACTGTGCACACCCCATGGTGTTGTCCCTGCTCTGCGCTTTTGACTGCGCTGTCCTCTCTGCCTGGAGTCCCCTCACTCGCGTCCTCATTCTCAGCTTTTTCCCATCATGGCTAAACCATCCCACTCCCTTTGGAAAGCTACAGGCCCCTCCTTCAAGAAGTCTTTCCAGCCCTCAGGGCTCACTGGATCCCCTTATGCTCCCAGATAACCATACCTATTGCTACTATTGCTACCAGAGAGGCAGTCCATTGTATTCTGACCTGTGTGGTGTGTATGAGCCCAGGGTTAAGACTCAGTACATGCAAGCCAAGCACAGCTCCATCAGTGACCAGCTGTGTGACCTTGGGTGAAATACTTCCATTTCTGTGATGGAAGTATTTATACATTAATATTTATACATTAGTAAGTATTTATACATTAATAGCCTCACCTATAAAATGGGGAGAATTGTAGTGTATATGCTGTTGAGTGGCTGGGAGGATCAGGAATTAGAATAATGTACATAAAGTGCTTAACAACAGGCTGGGCCCAAACAGCCTGCAAAGGTAGTTCTGAGAGTCTTATGCTCAGAAGCTGCAAGTTAACACACCTTGGTGGCCCCACTCTCTAGCAGTGTCTGGATCAGAGCCAGGCACAGGAGACAAATGAATGGATTCATTCTCTCTCCACCCCAACAGCCTGCAAACTGGTTTCCTGGCCTCCACTGCTTCTGGAGTTGCCAGAGTTTCCTTGCTAAGGCATGCGTCGGAGCAAGACATCCTCCACAACTCTGTGGCTTCCTCAAGTCCGGCCTTCCCAGCCCAGCCAGAGCATTGGGGATCAGCCCGCAGCTCCTCTCTAACAGACTCCTGAGGTTTCAGTGGCTCTGGCTAGAACTGGCTCCCATGTTTCAGCCTGACCCCCTCCCACAGGACAAGTGCTCTGCCTTGTGTGCTATGTCACAGTGAACTTGTCATGGTCTCCCTTTCACACTAGCAGCTCTAAAGGAAGCAGCTGTTTTTTTTTTATATTATAGCAGAGGAAGCCCCAAGTAGATTTTGTGGGAACCCAGGATGAAAATAAATTGTTGAATCTAGTTGAGACTCAGAACAAAATGAGAGGTGGCGCAGTTCAGGAAAATGAGAGACAACAGCTGAGCTGCTGTTGTGGTGCTGCAGGATAAGCCACCACCTGGGACATCGCATCCCATATCAGAGTGCCAGTCTGAGCCCTGGCACCTCTGCTTCCAATCCACCTTCCAGCTAATGCACCCTGGGAGGCAGCAGATGATGGCTCAAGTAATTGGACCTCTGCCATCCATGTGGGAAACCCAGATGGAGTTCTGGGCCCCTGGCTTTGGCTTAGCCCAACATTGGCTGCTGTGGGCATTTGGGGAGTGAACCGGCAGATGGAGGATCTCTCTCTCTCTCTCTCTCTCAAGTAGAGAAAAAGAAATAATTAAAAAAAAAAAAAAAAGGGAAGCAGGCCAGAACTATGGCAGAGACAAACTAACAGCCCGCAGTGCTGACATCCCATATGAGTACTAGTTTGAGTTATGGTTACTCTACTTCTGATCCAGCTTCTTGCTAATGAGCCTGGGAAAGCAGCGGAGGATGGGCCCCTATATCCACCTGTGAGACCCGGAAAAAGCTCCTGGCTCCTGGCTTTGGCCTGGCCCAGCCTCAGTCACTGTGGCTATTTGGGGAGTTAATCAGCAGATGGAAGACCTCTCTCCCTCTATGTGTCTCTCTCCTCTTCTTTTTCTGTAACTCTGCCTTTCAAATAAATAAATAAATCTTAAGAAGAAGGAGAAGGAGGAGAGGAGGAGGAGAAGAAGAAACAAGAGGAGAGGGGAGGAGAGGGGAGGGGAGGGGATGGGAAGAGAGGAGAGGAGAAGAGTGAAGAGGAGGATAGGGGAGGGGATGAGGGGAGGGGAGAGACAAGACATAGCTGGGAGAGAGTATGCTCATTACCCTTACCTCTACACAGGTCTTTCTTCCTCTGCCCTGCAAACCGGACCCCTTCAGTCATACTTAAAGAACAGTCTGCTGACAAAATGGAAAATGGCCATGGGTTCATTTCCTAGGACTGCCACAACATCCCACAAACTGGGTGACTTCAAACAATAGCCGCGTGTCATGTCACGGTTTGGGAGGCTTGAAATCAAAATCAAGGAGCTGGCATCCAGGGGAGATGCTTCCTTGTCTTGTACAGCCTCTGGAAACCACAGGTGTTCCCTGGCTAACAGCAGCACCACTCCAATTCCTGCCTCTGTGTTCCCAGGGCCTCCTTCTTGTCCATGTTTCTGTCCCCATATCTCCACTCCGCTCCTTACAAGTCACTCACACATGACCTCATCTTTACCAGCTACAACCCTAATCACCATTATTTCCAAACTGGGTTACATTCAGAGGTGCTGGACCCTAGGACTTTAATATATCTTTTTGGGGTACACAATTTAGGGGTGAGAACCTACTGATCGACTTCATGGGAGCTGTGGTTCTGTGGAAGGCCTGGGGCAATAGCCAGCACCTTTTCTGGGCTTCTGAAGGGACATGAAACCCAACCCCATCAAACACTAGACTCAGTGAGGGGAAAACACAGAATCCCAGAGAAGCTGTCATTTATATTCCAAGGACTGGAGGGAGGGGACTAAACGGATCCCCACCCAGCGACAGCAAGGAAGCTATGGGCTCTGAGGCCAGGGGTTACTTCTGACGGGAAGATCTGAGGAACAGAGACAGCTTCCCCTTGAACTCTGGCCAATGGCCCTTTAGCAGGAACTCTGGAGAGCAAGCACTGTGCAAGCCAAGTGAACTCAACCACAGAGAACAAGGTGTTTATTCCCAGGCCATGAGAAGGCAGCCCCATCATCAAGAATAGAATGGTGTCCAAATAAACACAGGGTAACAGAGTCTCACCTGGACAGGTACTTGGGGACACCGGCATTCATCCATTAGTTCATTCAACAAATATTTACTGAGTAGCTACTATGTTGCCTGCCCTGTGGACACAGTAGTACATAAGATAAATGTGGTTCATACCCTCATCTTATATCTACTGCAGCAGACATATAAACAAGTAAGGAAATAAGGGAGCTGATTGCAAACACTGCTGAGTTGCTAAGTGGATAATTCACAATTAGACATGTTACAAGGTAACCAAGAGAGGTTCAAGGAAGGCTCCTTGGAGGAGGTGACCCTAGAGCTGAGACCTAAAAGATGAGGAGGAACCAGTTATGCAGCAATCTCTGGGAAGTTCAATCTAGGCAGAACCAAGTGCACAGGTCCTGTGCAGGGGCCATGCTTGTGGGTCTAAGAACACCAGCATGACAGAAGCATGAGGAATGAGGGGGTTGGGAGGAAAATGAGTGTGAAAGGCAGGCCCAGGCCCAACAAGGCAGAAGCTTGAACCGTACGCATTTCCAGTGCAGCAGTGGCAAGCCACTGGAAATTTAAGAAGAGGGAAAGGAACCTCTGATTGTGCACACTGGCTGTGGACAAAGAACAGACCATGGCCTCAGGACGCAGCAGGGGAGCCTGGGTCAGGGATCCAGGTGAGACACACCAGGCTGGCAGGAAGGTGGAAGGAAACGGGTGAACTGGGTGCATGTCAGAGGAGGAGGTGACACAAACACCCAGAAGAGAACTCAGCCTCAGTGAATGCCAAGAACGGAAGGACCTTAACTCCCCAGGGGAACACCACTTCCCTAGGAGAGGCACTGCAGGGTCACAGGCCCGCCCCAGGTGGACTCCATCTGAAAGTGGCTCCTACCTGAGGGGTCAGGCTCCTGTTTTAGAAACAAAGAGACTGCAGCAGGGAGGGGCTGGTTAACCATAGCCTGCCCAGTCAGCCTGTAGCTTGTTGTTGCAAATAAATTTTATCGGAATCCAGAACACTCCATTCATTAACATAGTATCTGTGGCCACTATCACACTATGACAACAGAGCCAAGCAGCTGCAGCAGAGAACGCATGGTCTGCAAAGCCCAGAACAGTCTCTGGACTAAAAGATCATGCAAAACACATGGGTCAGGGGTGGGCAGGTGCTAAACACCACCTGGGATGACTACATTCCATATATAAGTGCCGGGTTTGAGTCCTGGCTACTCCTCTTCTGACCTAGCTTTCTGCTAATGCATAGCCTGGGAAGTAGCAATGGCGTCTCAAGTAGCTGGGTACCTGCCACCCACATGGGAGACACTGACTGACTTCCAGGCTCCTGGCTTTGATCTAGTCCAGCCTGGCTATTACAGCCATTTGGAGAGTGAACTAGCAGCTAGAAGATTCCCCCCACCACCACCACCTCTGCCTTTCAAATAGAAATTAAAACAAATTTTAAATTTTAAAAACTGCTGAAACACACTGGCCAAGTTTAGGTGTGGCACGTATGGTGACAGCTGGCCACTTGGCTTGTGACAACTCTCTGGGATCCCTGCTCTCCCTGGGAAGGCTCCTTCAACATTCTCCCCTCCCTACCCCGCCTAGGGAAATGACAGAACACAGCACTGCCATAGGCATGCCACTAAAGATGTGCAAATTACAATCTCTCAGCACTTCCAAGAGACAGAGATGAATGCTAACTGCAGAGATGAGGGGAGGATTTCCAGAAAAGGTAAGATTTGAGAGAAGCCTAAAAAGACTAAGGTGGGCCCTCCAGAAATTCTCCTTATTTTAAAAGATTTTATTTATTTATTTGAAAGGCAGAGTTGAGAGAGAGAGAGAGAGAGAGAGAGAGAGAGAAAGGCCTTCTATCCACTGGTTCACGCCCCAATTGGCAGCAATGGCTGGGGCTGCGCCAATCTGAACCCAGTAGCCAAGAGCTTCCTCTGGGTCTCCCATACGGGTGGAGGGGCCCAAGGACTTGGGCCATCTTCCACTGCTTTCCCAGGCCATAGTAGAAAACCAGATCAGAAGTAGAGCAGCCAGGACTCGAACCAGTGCCCATTTAGGGATGCTGGCACTGCAGGCAGCAGTTTTACCTGCTACACCACAGCACCAGCCCCTAGAAGTCCTCTTTATCACCCTGAGCCTTAGCAGATTATTTAGGACACCACTGAAATAAAGGGAGTGAGTATCCCATCTCTGGGGGTGTTCAAGCCAAAGATGCCTGTCATTTGGTTAGCAAGGGCAAGTGGAGGGAGACTGGACAAGGTCAAAGACACGATCCCCTGAAACTGTGGATTCCACAGTGGCAGGCTTAGAGCTTCTTTAATCTCATCTCTCCTCATAATTGCTGACAGAGACACACATGTCACAGAGACAGCTGGGGCAGGGACAAACAGGGAGACAGCAAAACAGAGGACAGTGGGGAAAGGGTTGAGAACCGGAGAGGGTGAAAAACCATACTCACAAAGTCAAAGTCAAAGACAGCCCACACAGGCCCCGGGGGAGGAAATCCACACCAGGGTTTCCCCCCTTAATTGCTACACACACAAAAAAGAGCAAAGGCCTGACAATCAGGGTTAGAACTAATCAAATGGCCCTTTCATACCTCTGGCTTGGCACCTGGCAGCCTTCTTAATGTACCCCATTGTTCCCTGGCAAGACTGCCTCTGGCTGCCAGGGGAGCATGGAGAGTAGCAGGCATGAGCCCCAGGCTGGATAAGTGAGCAAGGAGCTGACCCTCGAGACCCCACCCCCACAAGCCCCTGAGCATAGACTGACAGCTGAACCAAGGCAGGGGCTGCAGGAAGAGCTCCAGGTGGGAACAGGAGTCAGTCCTTCCTGCCCTATCTGTACTCTGCCTGCTGCCAGGAAAGCATTAACTCCCGCCCCCTCTTCCTAACAGGTGAGGCTGGAGACCAGGGGACATTAGGGAGGTTAAATGGCTTGCTCGTGGGACTTAACAAGAGCACACACTTGAGAATGCAAATCTGGGTGTGAGTCCCACCGCTTGTGTCCTGCACAGACCCAGGAAGTGACTTACATGTACCAAACCTCAGTTTTCCCATCTGTACAATGACAACAGTAGGATCACTGACCTCCTGGAGCTACATCATTCTCATGATACTAGACAAGCACATGGGAAGCAATAAGAGCTCCATAATATGAATGATCACTCTTACTGCCAGGGAACTAGGGCTCTAAGACAAACCTGACTCCCCGTCCAGGACTGGCCACCAACACCTGCGGCTGCATCCCACATACCGCATGCCACTGCCATACCAAGCACCCTCTGGACCCTCAAGGGAAGGTATCTGGGAAGCAGGCAGAGTGCAGACACTGCTGCCCTGGCAAAGAAAGGGCTCTGTACTCAGAGACATACGTGGCTATGCTCAGTGGATCCACCACACCCAGGTAGCTCGGAGGCCCCTCACATAGGCTCTCTCCAGAAAACATCCTGGGTGCCTTGAAGTCCCCTCAGACAGGGGAACACAGCCTCAGTGGGTTCTTTTGGGAAAGAAGTCTTCCCTCTGGTTTTGCAGGATCCCAACACTGCCCTTGGAAAGGAACACACAGTCCAGGGTTTTAAGTGCCGGGAAGACAAAGTGGATTCTGAATCCACATCTTTGCGGCACACCTGCAGCAGCCCCTGCCATGGCTGGGACAGACACAACAGAACAGGCTGGGACCCGAACTGCAGACCCACAACCCATCCCCAAGCAAGAGAACTGTTTTCTTGGACTGAGATAGAGCAGGAACCAACTGACTGTATTCAAGAGCGCACATGGTTTACAGTCTTATATTTCCAAGTCATCATCTTGTTTTATTTTGTTCTCCCCTGAAAAGTATGTGAGTCTTAAAAGTCAGAAGGATTCACCTCAATTTAATGGTTCTGTGGTCAGTCGAACCACTTATGCTTTCTGAACCTCAGTTTTCTCATCTGTAAAGTGGGGACCATAAGCTCTACCTTGCTTCCACCATGAGAGTAAGAGAACACACCAGAAAAAGGCTATGGAAGCCTGTAGCTGATAAAGCAGGTCTCCTGTGCACAACTGTCTCTGGATGCCAGGGTGGTTTTGTGGAAGGAGGAAGTACCCAGGGCTGAGACCACAAAGCATGCAGCAGCCATGGCCATCTGGAGAGTGGAGGCCACCGAGCGCAGGCAGCTGCTACTCAGATCCAGCAAATGTTAAGGTTACAGGAACCTCAACCCAGCCGCCTGACTTTTTGACTTTTCCCCAAAGGCCAAAAGTGGGAAGTTTTAAAATGGGTACAGTCTCATGTTCAGACACTAGAAACTTGCTAATGTATAAAAACAAAGACAGTGATGGCTGTGGCCCAGCCCTGGATAAGTCATAGAAAACCTATCGGGGGCATGCATCTGGCCCCCAGGCCCCCAATCTGCATATTTTGTTCAAGAATTTATGTAAGATTTTGATTTTGTGAAAAAAAAAAAAGGGTCAAAGAAGTTAATAAAAATAAGCTCCCTGAAGAAGACCGTCTTTAAGGTTTATTATCAATAAAATAACAAGGCAGCCATAGGACAGGCTCTGGGGCTCCAAAAATGGAATTACTCACTTTTAGCTGAAGTTGGGTGCCAAATTTAGAAACTGGTTATTTCATAAAAAGACAGAATACACACACACACACACATTTTAACTGCCAGCAGCTGAGTCTGATCAATACTCAGGAGAAAACACGCAAAAAATAACAGTTTTCAGTGGAGAACATACAATGCACTTCAGCAGTAGGAAGTCATTTTCACATTGCCCACCCCTCTCCCAAGATGTTTCCAACCTGCTCCATTTAAAAAAACCCTTTCTCAGGAAGCCCCTGCCAGGCCTCCCCGCTCAGAAGCCGACCTCTCTCAGGACTCTGAATTTGTAACTCACCAAAGACCTGCGCCGGCTCCTGGGTGGCACTTGAGACCTGCTCTAATCCCTGCCCTGACATTACTGCCGGGACATTCAGCTAGGAGAAGAGCTCTCAAGAGTCAGCCAAAGCAAGACAAGAGCCAGGCACTTGGGGTCCTTGGCAATGACCTACCCCTGCAGACTGCTCCAGGCCTCACCTCCCATCACGCAGGCCGTCATGGCTGGCAGAGGCAGCAGAAACAGAAATCTCTGCTGGGCTTACCTCCTGCTCCCACCGCTGCCTCACTGTGTGGTCTGCATGTGTTGCCAGGCCTCTCTGAACCTCAGCCTTCTCATCTTTAATTTATGCCAACCATCAACACCACACTGTGGAGTCATGACTGTGCTCATTTTAAGAGAAGGGGTCTGACGACCCAAAGGTTGGGCACTGGGCTAGCAAGTGGCAGCACTGGTCCTGGAGACCAAGTTCTGCTGGTTTCCAAGGTCAAGCTTTCTCCTCTGCTCCCAGCTCAAGGGACAGGTTTGCACAGGCTCCAGAACGTCACCCCTCCCCAGGAGGCCCCCGGCTCAGCCCCTCACTTGCATACAGGCACCGCACCCTGGCCCCATGGCAGGAAGCACCCAGACTAGAAGGGCAGCAGACTGTGGGCATCCAAGGAAAACAGGACTCTGAGGGCCCAGCCAGTTCCTGCAGTTCATGGCAGAGAGATTCCAACATGCAGTGCCCAATCCAGACCCCAATCCTGGGCCTCATCTGCTGGCATCTGGTACAACCACTCCCAGCAGGCACCTCCGAACCCCTCTACAGGTGCTGACTGGTGACTGGAGAAGCTGCAGATAAATACACTCCCCAGGGATCACTCGTGAAGCAGTCCTGGGCAGAGTGGAGTAGGAACCAGGGGAAGGAGAGAGATGTCTCCTGTGATGTGGGACAAGAGAAGAGTGGGTCTATTGGACGCTCCATAGGGAACCCTGGCTCACCCCAGCTAGGCCCAAATATTGCCTTTGGATGTGAGCCCAGGTGTCTCCCTGGGAATTCTGAAGCGCCCTGAAGTTGTTTAAAAACCATTTCTCAAAGCTAAGCTTCCCGCACTCTGCCAGGCCCTACTGAGGATCCAGGACAGATCAAAAGCTGTTATTGGGCAGGGGAGCATTTGGCCTGGTGGGTAAGATACCACTGAGGACACAGGCATGCCACATCAGTTCCTGGCTCTGGCTCCCAACTCCAGCTCCCTGCTAATGTAGACTGTGGAGGGCAGCAGGGAAAGCTCAAGTAACTGGGCTCCGGCTACCCACGTGGGAGACCTGGCTTTACTTCCAGATTCCAGGCTTCAAAGCCCTACTTGCTATAAACTTTAAGGAATGAAATGGGGACAGAAGATCTGTCTCTCTCTGCCTCCCAAATAAATGAAAAAAAAAAAAAAAAGATGAACCTTAACATAATTAAATGTTAAGGGGAATTATTCCCATTTTTGCAGACCGAGAACTCCAGCCACATAGTTCAAGTGATTTGCCCACGCCTAGGGGGTTTAGATCAGGCAGTGTAGGCACAAGGCTAGAGCCCCATACACCATCCTACAGTGTCTCAGACTAAGTAAGGGGGAATCGCTTTGCCACTGGGGCGTTAGGAGGGGAGGGAAAAGATCCTCTTCAAGGTCATTCCCCTACCAGGTGACCTCCTGGGCACCTCCTCTGTTGAAAAAGCCTAGTCTTGCCGGCGCCGTGGCTCAACAGGCTAATCCTCCGCCTTGCGGCGCCGGCACACCGGGTTCTAGTCCCGGTCGGGGCACCGGATTCTGTCCCGGTTGCCCCTCTTCCAGGCCAGCCCTCTGCTGTGGCCCAGGAGTGCAGTGGAGGATGGCCCAGGTGCTTGGGCCCTGCACCCCATGGGGAGACCAGGAAAAGCACCTGGCTCCTGGCTCCTGCCATCGGATGAGCGCGGTGCGCCGGCCGCAGCGCGCCATCCGCGGCGGCCATTGGAGGGTGAACCAACGGCAAAGGAAGACCTTTCTCTCTCTGTCTCTCTCTCTCACTATCCACTCTGCCTGTAAAAAAAAAAAAAAGAAAAAGCCTAGTCTTAGCACAACAGTCTCTCTTCTCTGCCCAGACATCCAGGCTCCCATAGCAGCCTAACAAGAGGGGGCGCAGGGATGAGAGACCTGCTCCAGTATGAAGGAAGTATGCTAGATAAGGACTTGGCTGGGTTGGAGGCTCACAGGTTCAGCTACCAGCCCTCCCAACACAGACTGAACATTCTCAGTCAAGTCCCTTTATCTCTGTGAACCTCAGGGCCCTCATCCACTCCCAGCTGTTTCTAATCATGAGTACATAACAAGATGTAAAGGTGACGGGCTCAGCAAGGTACATGCTACAGCAATGGCAGCCGCACTCCATTAACATCCTCATCACCATCTACACCAACATCAGTCCCCTTACTAGTAGCATTTTTATGTTGTGGCTTCCAGTACCTGATACAGTGGAAGGAAACTCAGCATTTGGAGCTCAGCATTTGGTTTTGAGAATCCTCTCAAAACCAAAAGGAAGGAAAAAATCATCCTGCTTTTTTCCTTTCCCTCTCCTATCTACACTCAGCAGAGGGCAGCAGACAGGAACCATCCAAAGATAAGAGAGGGAGAAGAGAGACACATGGAGAGAAAGCTACACACGCATAAACACACACCCACCCAGCACGGCAAGCGGAACTGTTTAGCTTCCTCTAGCTTCCAAAGTATGAACACTCCGCCTCCTCCAGCTAAGAGGGCCAGGCACAGAAGAAGTGGAAGCTGAAGAGAGAGACAGAAGTTCTTTTTCAGCTTGAGAGACATTTTTAAGGAACTGACTTTCAATGTGTGTAGGAAAGGGAGCAGGGACTCAGAGGACGACTGTGAGAGCAAAGGCAGGCAGCAGCAGAACCAGTCAGAGTAAACAAAGACAGCTTTCGGCGGCTCTGCATCTGAGCCCTCCGTGGGGCACGGGCAACATCAGCACCCAAGCTCTCCCCAGCAAGAAAAAACAGGCCCACACGGTTAATCATCTCCACCAAGAGCTGGGAGCTGGCGAAAAACACCGGCTTTCCAGACTGCAGGTTCGGGGCTCAGCAATGAATCCAGAGAGGCAAAGAGGCACCCAAATCTGAGCCCTGGGGAGAGACTGCTGCTTGGCTCCCAGAGCCAGCAAGCGTCTGCAGTGCACAGCTGACAGCTTCTTCTCCAGGTATCTTGCTCTGCCTCCCCACAAGAGTCCGCAGATTCTTCTCTGGGAAATGTTCTTCTTAGGACCTGCATAGTCCAACTCTCTGCCGAACTCTAGAGTGGGTTAAGCCAATCTGCCCAACATATCCTCCTGCAGCTGTGAACGGTTCAGAACACACCACATCCAAATTGGACCAAGAGGAACACAGGAAATCCTGCTAAAGTTTATAGGAAAGATGTTTCTTCTCTTTTCTGTAGAAGCTACCTGGGGAGATAGGCTGTTCCAGGACCTAGGACTGGAGATGAGGTCTAAAAGCGCTGCTACCATTTTATGCAGCAGCTCAGTCTGAACAAACAGAGAAAGTCTGAACCTAGAGAACCCATGGAAAAGGAGCCTGAGACCTGACAATGAACCTCTTGATCGTACCATACCTGAAGCCACCTGCAGCCACAGGAGCCAATATATCCCCTCACTCAGCACAGCACTCTGGGCTTAATTCATTCTGCTACTTGCCAGTGACAATGAATCTGAGCTGGCTCTGAGGCTCGATCGCTGTGACTGCCGCAGACAGCAGCTGTGGTGTCCCATGCTACACACCCTCGTCATCTCTCTACTCTCCTGAAGGATCCCTGTGCCACCTTTGAGTTTACTTCATTTTGTTTATTTTAAAACAAGAAAACATTGGAGGAAAATTTACAAAAATGGATCTGTAGAAAAGCCAGATAAGTTGCAGCAGACAACTAGTCTGTTTAAGAACTAGCCTCTAAAACTTGAGATGATAACTTGGCTCATGGGGAAAATAATGGCAGTGAAGGATCAGATACTGGTATGCAGATAGAAAAAGAACCTTCATGGTGAGATAGAGCAAGAACTTGGAAACGACCACCATTTGGTCTTGAAGCCAACCTCCTTGGAATATGGGGATCCCTCTCCTTACCAGCACTAGTCTGCCTAACGTCTTGGTTTAACTTTAGTCTGTTTTGTTTCCCAGGCTTGGCAACTGGATATTGAAAAACCTGTGTTACGAAACTTGATGCAGCCCCTCACTTGAGAACTCGCTGAAGTGATTTCCCCTCTTCTGGGCCTCAGTTTCCACACTTAAAAAAAAAGAGGGGCTGGACTAGATGACTTCTGAAGCCCCCTGCCCACTCTAGCCCGTTTCAATCATTCGGCAAACATGTCCTGGCTGTCTTCCAGGTGCCATACCTCGCACCATGTGTTGGAAGAAGATGTAGTTCCTACCTCACCACTTGCCTGGGAAGGGGGGCAGGGAGAGGTGTCCTGATACACTTCTTGGTGACAGGACGTCAGACAGATCCAGGCTACCTCCTTTCCACATTCCACTGGACAAGAATCCTTCTTGGAGTCCTTCCCTTCCTGCTGACACATCCACAAGGCAGAGCGTTTGTATATATGAGAAGTACAGCAGCCAATGCAAACACCATTGGGAGCATCCGGTTTCCAGGGGACATACTTTCAGCTGCCAAGTATACCTGGAGGTGCTTTTGACACAGTGATGAGATTCTGATGCCATCTCCGTATCACAGCTGATGCAGACAAGGTACGATTAGCAAGCTAGATGGTTATCTTTTCAAAAGGCCTTTGCTTTCTCATCCCTGATTCCATTATCTGTTATTGTCACTGGGGCCAAGAGATTAACGGCTGAACCTTTTTAGAATACAGCACCAGAGGAGGCAGGAAAATGAACACATCCACAAGTTGGGGCCTCATCACAAGGTGGATACAGAGGCCTGTGCCCAGATCTTTCCAATACACGCTTTCAAACAAAAGCACAGATCCTGGGATGTCAGTGTTGGAAAAGCCCTAACAAGGTGTCTACTTCCTACATCACAAACCAACCTCAACAAATCATTGACTCTGCGTGAAGAGCAGTGCCGAGAAACAGTGTGAGGCCAAGTCTGGGCTTAGTGGAAAAACAGACTGATTGGCAATGTCCGCCCTGGACATGAGGAGGCAAGCACTATTATGATACACATTTGCCTTTCCCCTGCCCTGAATCTAATCTTTGCTTCACATATGAGGAATGCAAAGCCCAGAGAGGTGAAACCACTTCGCTGAGTTTGCAGCATGAGTTTAGAGCAGGAGAGAGAATGAGAGCCAGGCCTTCCTCAGCTGGGCTCCTTGGGAAAAAGCAAGGCCAGGCTGAGAGGAGGAACCCAGGGAGCCACTTTGGGGGCGTCAGATTTCAGCTGGGCAGGAGAAAGAGAAGTGATTAGCAATCTGAAGGACATCAGCTCTTCTAGAAAAACTGAAGACATCACTGGAAAGCCACATTCTATGGTTCTGAACTTTCTTCTGACATGTATTGTTCTGCTACCAAGAAGACCGAAAGAAACAGGCAAGAAAAGTATTGATTTCTGGATGTCCTAAAAATAAAGTTCAGGTCTGTCACAGTGAGAAACTCCTGATCCTTGACAGCTTTTTCTCTAAAGATTTATTTATTTATTTATTTGAAAGACTACGGCTCAGAAATGGGAGGGGCTGCATCAAGTTTCGTAACACAGGTTTTTCAATATCCAGTTGCCAAGCCTGGGAAACAAAACAGACTAAAGTTAAACCAAGACGTTAGGCAGACTAGTGCTGGGAAGGAGAGGGATCCCCAGATTCCAAGGACGATGGCTTCAAGACCAGCTTTTATGCTTGGCTTCGCAGCTTTTGGAGAAACCAGCTGCCTGACCAGAGGAACGCTGAGCTCTGGAAGCATTCTGTGTGGCTTACAGAGCAGCTGCCCTACTCAGCCACCAGAGACATGGCCCAGAAGGAGCTGCCAGGATCAATCTGGAGCCTTACAAGCCAGCAGATGACCTGAGCGTTATCTATTTGAGACTCTTTAGTCTGAAATCCAGTGGAGAAAAACCAAGGAGTCCAAGGAACAGTCCTTCACTCTCCAAGAAACTTCTCCCAACCCCACCAGAAACCTATTTCTCATATGCATGAAGTCCCGTGAGACTTCCCTCCAGAGCCACTGAGGGTTGTTTTCTTAGGAGAAAGAGCACGGTAGTGCTCTGAGATGATGGTCAGCAACGACAAAGGTGACAGGCTCTGCTCAGAACCGGTCAGCCCTGTGGAGACTGCACCATGTGCACAACCCAACTTCCTGAGAGCAAGCCCTTGATGCTATGTGCGCGTTCCAGCACACTGGGATGATGGACAGAGCACTGGCGTGCCGAGAAGTCAGCCTGTTCGCTCAAGGCCAGCTGACATTCAAACAAGTCCAGCGCTCTGCATCTGCAGGAGAGTGGAACACAAAGGGGCTGTGTGGGAATTTGGCAGGGTGTCCCCAAAAGGCACCAGATGAATGCCGAGTCCTGCAGCACCTACAAGAGCTCATCATTGGGGAAACAGCTCCGGTCTGCTGCTCCCAGGAAGCAAAGAGACCACCTTTAATGCACAATCAGTTGGCAGCCACCCACTGAACACACACACACACCAGACCCCTTTGCCACTCCTTCCTTCTCTTCATCCTATTCCAGAGGAAATGCAATGAGCAAGAACTGCACCTCCCCAGAGAGGCCTATCTGTCCATTTCAGTTAGGGACTTCCAGCAGCAGCCAGCTGTTGCTCTCTCCTCTCTCTCTCTCTCTCTGCTTCTCATACTCTCTCTCTTCCCCCAAAAGGCTGCCTTACTCCATCAATACCCTCTTGTACAAGTGAGTAATTCATTTTGAAAGCTCAGGCCAAACTGGCAGTTAACCTTGACCTTCTCTCTACACATCTGGGTCTATAGAAAATGAAAATTAGGACTTCTCCAGCATCTACAGCCAATGAAATACGAGGGCTTTCTCCAGACAGAAGTGGAAAGTCAAGAGCTATTTCAGACTCTGCAATGGGAAAGGAAACCCCCTGCCCTTGGGCTGGGCTATGTCAAGCACGGACCCCCTGGCCCAGAGAGGCCGGCTACGAGGGACTCCTGCCTCCAGAAAGGAAAGAGAAGCTGTCCCTGGACTCTTCACTGGTTCACTGGAGCTGGGTTGATGATCACATTTTACAGATGGAAAAAGTAAGGCTGAGGGAGGGAGAGGGCTGCTGACCAAGGATGCACACAGCAAGCTAACGGCAGAAGTGGGGACAGAACCCTGGCCTCTTCACCCTGATGCTGGTGCAGGAGAGGAACAGAGGAAGGGGTTTTCTGAAGGAAAAGTCCCTACAGACACAGAATTTCAGGGAGAGAGTTCTTAAGTGGCTGTCAGGGCTCGAGCCAGAGGCTTAGAAAAGGGGCAGGGCCTTGGTTTCTAAACAGTAAGATGGACCAGAAAGATCAAGCAGACCCTCTGGGATGGTTTGCAACAGTTACCGGAGTGACAGGCTGAGCTCAGATTGGTCAGCCCTGTAGCAAAGAGCGCTCTGTACTCTCCAAGCCAGACAGCCCAGACAGCAGCCAAGGAAAACCATCAACCTCAGAAAGTCAGCCTGTTCCCTTGGGGCCAGCCAACAATCAGCCTGACCCTGAAGTGCAAATTATCCACTTCCCATGAGACCAGGGAAATCCAGGAAAAAAAAAAAAAAAAAACAACTGAGATGTCTTGCTGTGTGTGAAACAGTTCAGGCATGCACATACTCCCGGGCATCCTCTCATCCTCTGAGCCAGGGGCTGGGATGGCAGGAGTGATGTGATGGAGCTTGCATTCTCTCTCTCTCTCTCTCTCTCTCTCTCACACACACACACACACACACACACACACACACACACAGTTTAGAAGAGACAGAACGCCGGAGATCCCAGTTTCAGTTGCAAGAGACACCACACCCAGTGGACCGAACAAGTTTGGAAGACAGGGAAGGCATCCTGTCCTCTATCCGCCGTGTACTGGGCACCAACTTAACAGTCTTGGGGGGGCATCTGGGGGTCTGCCCACCAGCACCTCCACTTTCTGCATTCTCAGAAGGTCAAAGGCAGCAATTAAGTCACTCAAAGACCAGGCGCTCACCCCCCTACCCGACTCCCAGGAGCCCGAATGCAGCTGCAGAGAAACTCACAGGATTTGAGAAAGCAACAAGGCAGGGAGAGGGGTGGCAAATAAGCCGGGCGGCCCAGGAATCTGCCTGTGCACGCAGATGGTACGGAACGCCACGATCAGCAGGTGGGGGGTCACAGGGAAGCCCTGGACGTCAACCAGGAGGACCAGAGTATCCTTCGTATTGGCAGAAGTCACCCTGGGATACAGGGATGCAGACAGCGGCCTCTCAAAGAAAACAGGCTGCGAGAGGTCAGGGAATACCGGCTGGAGACAGACAGGAGGACGGCATCTGACGCCCAGACACAGGGCTCCCCGCTGGGCACCAGGTCTCTGGGATTCTAGCGCTGGCTCTGTTCTGACCGGCGCGGGACCTGGGCAAGCCCCTGTCCTCCGCTGAGCCTCCATTTTTCCCATCTGAAAAATGGGAAGAGCAGACTCTTCCGGAGCTGACTCTGAGGAAACACTCAGGAGAAGGGTGGAGAAGGAACCGCAGGCTGGAAGGAAATTCGGGTTGGGGTGTTCTCACACCCACCTGAAACCCGGCACTCACCTGTCCCGCCGCCGGGGCCGCCGCCGCCCCGGGTCCCCCAGGGGTGCCGTCGGGCTGCCGCTCGCGGTACAGCTCCCAGAGCCCCACGTTGGGCAGCAGGACCAGGGCCGCCAGCACCAGGGCCACCGCCTGCAGGAGCCGTTTCTCCTTCCGCCTCATCAGGGCCGGTCAGCCCCGCTGCGCCCCGCCTGCCCCGCCGCGCCGCCTCGGGCTCCGCGCGTCCGCCAGTCCGCCCGGCGGCGGCAGCAGCTCGGCGAGCACAAGCGGCCGCGGCGCCGGCCCCGCTCCAACTCCGCGGCACTTCCGCTGCTCGTCGGCCGGGGAGCCGGGCGCCGCCACCGCGCCGCTGCCGCAGGGAGGTCGCGCCGCTGCCGCCGCCCCTTGGCTCTGCGGGGTCGCGCGTCGCGCGCCGCCCTTCCGGCGGTGGGCTGTGGAGCGCCGGCTGCCGCCAGCCTCCACCGGCTCGCGCTGTGCGGCGGTCGGCCAGCGCACGCCAGCGTCCCGGGCAGCAGCGTGGCCCCTCTCTCCGCCGCGATGGTGCGGCCCGCTCCTTGGCGGCTGCCCCGCCCGCGGGAGCTTCGCGAAAGTCGGGGAGTTGGGGAGTTCGGCGCCAACTGGTGCGGACTAGTGGGCGGGGTGCGTACCCGCGTGCCCGGGAGCGTCCCGCCGAGCCACCTCTTCTGGGGACCGCAACCCCGAGTTATCGGGCTCCAGGGAAATCTGCGAAGCACGCTGGAGCTCAGACGACGCTCCGCGTCCGAAGCGCCCGTGCTGCCGCTTCTCACCCTCCTAGTCTCGGCCCGGAGGACTCGGTTTTCCCTGCCGTGAGATGGGGCCAGAGCGGTGCGGGCGGGCCCAGGTTTCTTTGCTCTATGAGGCCCCACATGCGCGTCGGTGGTCCCTGCAAACCAGTGGGAGCGGGCAGGAGGGGAGGAGTGGGGAGGTGGCCAGGGCCTTTTCTGCTGTCCACCCCCTTTGGAGTTGGGATGCCTTCCATCCCCACGGCTGCGTCTGCACTCTTGGCACCGCTGCCTCGCTTTCAGCCACTCAGCAAACCATCAGCGAGCGCCTACCAGACACGGTGCCAGGCTCCAGTAGGGAACGCTCGCGGACTCCGGTACGGACGTCTGGGAACTGAAACGTCCAACACGTGGTGGCACCAGACGAGGTAAAAGGTGCGGAAGTGCAGCGGAGGGCCCTGGAGGGGACGGCCCAGGGCTGCCTCAGAGCTGGCCTCCCACAGCGAAGCCTGTGGCTCCTGCTCGAGCGCTCAGCGCTCACCCCTTAACTGCTTCCTCCCTGCTGGGGACGGGGAACACAAACCCCTCTTTGCTGCCACCTCCACTTGGATCCTCTTGATCCTTGCTTCTCCAGCACCCTGAGCCCTTGCCTCCCCAGTCTTGAACCCCAGGCCGGACTGTGGGGTCTAGTTTTCTGACACAGCTCGGAGTTTGACATTTGCTCTACAGCCCTCCAGGCTCCCATCGCCTGGGCTCTGCAGCCCACGCTTCTGGGAGCCCCGCACTTGGCCCAGCCTGGCTTTCATGTATTCCCTCCTGTACCCTTGACCACCCAGTTCCTTCTGCCTCCCTGTTGGGTGGGAATCTTATGCATTCCTCCGTCTCTGGCTGAACTGCCACCGCCTCCACAAAACTCCCCCGGGGAACTGCTTCTTTTGGGGGGATTTCTGTCAATCATTACCTTTCATGGAATACTGTATTCCAGGCAGCCTGTTAGCCTCTGACAAGCATTAGCCCGCTTTATGCTCCCAGGCACCCTGGGCGGTAGGCGCCTGGCTTGCACCCTCTTGCAAATGAGACTAGATGAAAGCAGGCAGCAGCCATGGTGATCTTTATCACTCCTCTGCTCATGTCCCACCAGTGGCTTCCCACCTGCCCCTGGGTTCCTTCGAGGAACCTACAAGCCACTGCAAGGCCATCTGTGATCAGTCCTCACCCTATCCTCTCTTCATTGTGCTGCAGCCACTGTCACTTCTGTGCTGTGGCGCACATCACACCATGTACCCTCCACCTCTGCTGGGACTGTCCACTCTTCTGCTTCTACATCCTAGCCCTGTGTCTTTTTTAAATGTATTTTTTATTGTGCTAAAATATACATAATAGAATTTACCCGGAGCTGGCGTGTGGCACAGTGGCTTAAGCCAGTGCCCACAATGCTGGCATCCCACATAAGCACAGCTTCCTGTCCCAGCTGCTCTCCTTCTAGTCCAGCTCCCTGCTAATTGGGCCTGGGAAAGCAGCAGAAGATGGCTTGAGTACCCTGGTACCCATGTGGGAGAACTGGAAGAAGCTCCTGGCTCTTGATTTCTGCCTGGCGCAGCCCGGACTGTTGCTGCTATTTTAGGAGTAAACCAGCGGATGAAGACACCTCTCTCTTTCTCCCTCTCCCTCACCCTCTCCCTCTCCCTCTCTCTCTCGCTCTGTCTTTTCCTCCTTCTTTCTGTAACTCTGTCTTTCAAATAGCTAAATCTAAAAATAAAATACAGTTTACCATTTTAGCTGTCTTTTTATTTTTAAATATTTATTTGAAAGAGTTACACAGAGAGAGAAGAGAGAGGTCTTCCATCTGCTGTTTCACTCTCTAGATGTCCTAAATGGCTAGAGTTGCACTGATTTGAAGCCAGGAGCCAGGAGCTTCTTCTGGGTCTCCCACAAGGGTGCAGGTGCCCAAGGACTTGGGCCATCTTCTACTGCTTTCTCAGACCATAGCAGAGAGCTAGATCGGAAGTAGAGCAGCCGGGACTAGAACTGGCACCCATACAGGATGCTGGCACTACAGGTGGCAGCTTTACCCACTACCCACAGCGCTGGGCCCAATTTTAGCTATTTTTAAGTGTATGGTTGAGTAGCATTTAAAACATACACTCAGTTGTCCCACGGTCTCCACCACCTTTCTCCACAACATCTTCATCATCTCAAATGGAAGCTCTGTACTCAATTAACACTAACTCCACCACTCCACCGGTGATCAGCAGTCACCATTCTGTCTTCTGCTTTATCATTTTATTACAGACACTTCATTGAAATGGAATCACGCATGATTATGTCACACTTATTTTACTTATGTTTCCAAGGTTCATCCATGTTGTTGCATTATTAGACTTCCATTCCTTTTTTAGATTGAATAATATTCCATTGTATGTATATACCATGTTTAGTTTGTTCAGAAGATGGACATTTTGTTTATTTCCACCTTTGGGCTGTTGTGAATAATGTTGCTATGAATAGCCCCCTGACTTTGATATTGCAGGGGTTACACAATATTTACATTATAGATAATGTTACAACATTCTCTTTGTGTCTTTAGGGTACTAGGTACAATCCTGGTAACAGCCAAGAGAGTAAAGCTTTAATAAACACAAGACTCAACTGTAGCTTCCCTGCACCTTGGGATAATGTGTGTGAATCCTTACCATAGCCAATGGGACCCTACCTGAGCTGACCCGACTACTAGCTTTGCTTCTCTCCTAGTTAGTCTTCCTTTGCTGTGTTCCTCAAACTCACCCACTTGAAGCTCGCCTCAGGGGCTTTGCAATGTGCTGTACCCTTGTCTGGGATTCATGTCTCTAAACCTAGGCATGGCTGGCTTCCTCCTGTCTGTCAGGTCCTGCCTTAGAGACAGCGTTCCTGACCAGCTGCTCCATCTTGATATCAGCTTTGGCCTCCCTCTCTAGACTGTGAATTACAAACAAGCAGAGGTTTTTTTTTTTTCAACCTTCAGTATCCCCTGCCTCTTCCCTTATTGCGAATCAGAAACCTGGAGCTCCTTCCAGGCAGAGGAATTTATGAAAAGGGTCCCTTTCCTGGAGCCAACACAGCCAGGGCAGAACCAAGGAATCAGGATTCCAGGTACTCAGTAATTGCTGGTGGGGTGAAGTATAGAGTTGAGGTAATGAGGGAAAGGAGAATATTCAGCGTCTTTCTTCTTCTACCCCTTCTTGCAGCTCCCTTGAGGATTCTGCAGGAAATTGGATTTGAGCTTTTTCTCATGTCTCACCAGAATCTCTAGTTGATCAAAGCTACACATTGGCCCAGTCTGCCCCCAGTGGGGACTCTCGCCTGAGAACCCAGCTTTAATCCTAGGCCACTTTGATCACCTTCCACAGTGCAGGATGCACCAGGCAGGGGGAGGGCTCACAGGGCTTTATCCTACTCCTAGAGACAATGCTGTTGGAGACCTGTGGGCAGGCCATTAGCTCTGGCTGGTTTCCTGAGAAAGTTGATCTAGTCATTGATTGAAATGGAACAAGAAATGTTATTTTCAGATCGAGCCCTCCTGGGCCTGTTATGGGCATTAAATGAGATAAGGTGCATAAAGGACTTAGAGCTGACTCTGTTCTAACATAAGCACTAGTAGCTGTGAGTAAAACAAAGCCCAGCGCCAGCAGCAACTCTGAAAAGGGAGGAACAGGATTTCAGCCATGGGGAGAACACTTTAGGGGCTCTCCCTTGTGCTCTGGGCAACATTTTTATTTCTTCAATTGTTTGTTTATTTATTGATTTAAGAGTCAGAGTGACAGAGAGAAGGAGAGAGATCTTCCATCCACTGGTTTGCTTCCCAAACACCCTCAATAGCTGGACTGTGCCAGGCTAAAGCCAGGAGCCAGGATCTCCAGCTGTGTCTACCACATAGGTGGCAGAAACCTAAGTACTTTGGCCAACATCTGCTGCTTCCCAAGCTATTAGCAGGAAGCTGAGTAGCTGGTACTTGAATTGCCACTCCAATAAGGGATGTGGGTGCTCCAAAGAGTAGCTTAACCTGCTGTGCCACAACACCCAACCCTTGCCTACACTTCTCTGATCTCAAATCCCATCACTCTCCTTCTCACTCCTGCCAAGCCAGCCACACTTTCCTCTTATCCCTGTCCCTTAAGTGCACTGTGCTCTTTCCAATGCCAACACCTTTGCATTGGCTGTTGTCTCTGTTGGCCTTTGTCCCATTTCTGGCTCTGTCCCATTCTTTAGGTCCCAGCTTCAATGTCACCTCTTCACAGAGAGTTTCTCTAACGTACTCTTTCCTGTTTGTTACATCTCGTCATACTTCTCCTTCACAGTCTTTGCCACAGTCTCATTTATTTATGTATTGACTATTTTATTATCTAGTTTCTCCCAAGAGAATGTCGGCAGCACAGGACAGGAGCCTTTGGTGCTCATGCTGTGCTGTAGCCTCACAACTGGGACCATTGTGCCCGGCACACAGCAAAGGCTTACAACAGACAAGGGCCCTTCAAAAAGTTTATGGAAAATGTAATTAAAAGATAATTTTAGGAGTAGGCATCTAGCCTCGTGGTTAAGACACCAGCTTCCTACATCAGAGTACTTGGATTCAGTTGCTGGCTCTGGCTACTGCCTCTGGCATTTTGCTGATGCAAACCCTAGGCAACATTAATGATGGCTCAAGTGATTGGGTTCCTGCTACCTGCATGGGAGCCCTGTCTTGAGTTCTTGGCCTCTGGCTTTAGTCTGTCCCAACTCAGGCTACTGAAGGCATTTGAGAAGGGAACCAGTGAATGGGAGCAAGTGAGCTATCTATCTATCTATCATCTATGTCTCTGCCTGTCAAATACATAAAAGATGAAAGAATACATTTTATTGAAAAAAATCTTGAAATGCATACAGTTTTTTTCATCATACACATTTTCCATGAATAATGAATATTTTCTCTCTTCCCACATTTCCATCCTCCCTGCTACCATGAGGGACATGGACACCTTAATGGCTGGGCTAAATACTCACCCCTGTAACACTTTTTAACCTTGGCCAAGTTCCTCCGAGCCTCCAATTCCTCATCTGTACAGAGGTGATCATTGAGAGTCTGTGATGATAACAATTTCTAGGGTGTTAAGAGGTATGTTTGACTTCAACCAAAACCCAAAAACCTGTAGAGGTTGGACTGCTGTGTCTCCTGCAAACCTAAAGACTTCTTGCTCCTCTCCTCGGGATCATCAAGTTCGGCTGACACATTCTCAGAGAAGCCCTCAGACTTAGCTTCCAAGTTGTAACCTCTTAGCAGTGCCTTTTCAGGCAGTCACAGCATTGTTGGTTATGAGCTGATTTCTGGTATCTGTCTTCCCCACTGGACTGGAAACCCTGTGAGGACAGAGACCATATTTGGTTTCTAACATTTTTTGTTTGCTTTTCATAGGCTTTTTTTTTTTCTAGAACAAATTTAGGTTCACAGCCAAATTAAACAGAAGGTACAGAGATTTCCCTTGAGCCCCTTAAAATTGCCTCCACACATGCACAGCCTCCCTGACAATCAACATCCTCCCATCAGAGCAGCACATTTGTTAAAATTGATGAATCCACACTGACACACCATTACCACCTAAGTCTATAGTTCACATCCATGTTCACTTCTGGTGCTGTGCATTCTATGGATTTGGATGGATACATAAGGACATATCCATTATTATAGTATCTCACAATGGCACTTCACTGCCCTGCGCATCCTCTGCGCTCCATGTTTTCATCCCATCACCACCTCTGCTCAACCCTTGGCAGCCATGGACTGATCTTTTTTACTGTCTCCATAGCTTGGCCTCTTCCAGAGTATTATGTAGTTGGATGCATACAGTATACAACCTTTCCATATTGACTTATTTCACTTAGACGTATGCATGTAAGGTTCATTTATATCTTATGTAGTCTTATGTGGTTTGAGAGCCCGCATGAGGTGCTACCAGTCTTCTGGATTTTGGCCATTATAAAAGATGTGCAGTGGTGCCTCATTATTTTACTAATTTGTATTTCCCCATGAACTATGATGTGGAGCATCTTTTCATAGGCTTCTTTGCCATATGTTTTTGCTCTCATGCATGTCCCAACACCCAGCACAGCACTTCACCCTCAATAGGTGCTCAACAAGCATTTGGGAAATGAATAAATCAATCAAGCTCCGACCTCTTAGAAACCTGCATTCAGAAAATGCACTAACACTGCTTACTAAGGCCTTTCTAAAATCTAAAAATCTCAGATGCAATCTCGTAAGTATTATGGGATAAGGGGGTTCAGACATAGAGTACCAGTTTTGGGGTTCATTACAGTGCTAGCATTTAGTGGCATTTCAGCTACCAGTTGAAATAAAAAGAGTTTTCAGGATGCCTATTTGAAATAACCCCTAGACGTAGAATTACCTTTCTCTTTGTCTCTCTCTCTCTCAGTCTACTTTGTCACTTCCACCCTGAGATGCCAGTTAATTCAACCTGCCTACTGTAAAAGGATGTTACTGAATCAAGACAGTGGATGCAGAAGGTGCCCCCAGGCAGACAACATTTGAAAAGGCAAACGAGGAAGGCTATAAAGATCAGAGTCAATATACTGTGTCATTGGATGGATACATCTCAAACATGGCATCATCCAGTGGGGTGAGATGCAAATATCAGGTGTACAGGGAGCCTTCTTCCTGGTGTCACACACAAAAAAAATATCTGGACTTTGGAAATGAGAATGCTTCCTGTTTAATTGCTTTTCATTTTTGCACAAAGGAGAACAAGTTGTGCAAAACACAGGTATAGATGCAAATGACTGAATGGCAAAACGATGTCCCCAGGAGCCTGAGACTCTTGGAAAGATGGTTTCTGTCTGTGGGCTTCCATTGTGAAGAAAGGAAGTAGGATATTCTGTAACCCGCGGTCTCCTCTTTGGCTGCATATTGGAGACACCTGGGAAGCTTTTGAAACTCTGGATGCCTACACGGCATCCCGGACCGATGACGTCAGAATCTCCGGGGATAGCACTGAGTCATTCCCAAGTGGTTCCAGTTTGTGGCCCTGTCAATGGCTTTCTGAACACCCTGCATAGTATCTTTTACTCGAAGCTGTAAGTCATCGGATTCTCCACTAGGTGGCACCTTCCAGCAAACTTCAGTGAGTCCAGAAAGGTCTTTAGGTCTAACTAATGGATGGATCCAGGAAGGAGGGCTCAGTGGGCATTGCTGGCAGGGAGGGGTCAGCAAAGCGGGTGAGAAGCCTGAACTTGTGGTTAACAACTTGCTTGTGAGCTCTGGAACACAGGTCGGGATTCATCCCTGTCAGAAAACCAAGGCATTAAGAGTGGGCCGTTCCATCCCGCAGGACTGTGCTCACCCACTCACCCGTAAACTCTGGTCTCTCCATCCGGCAAGAACCACAACAGCTGCTCACAAATCATCCGGGAGCCCCGTTATGTGCAGGAGTGGACCCCTGTTCTTATTATCTGGCTGGTTAACACTCTGCTTTTCCTTGGAGAGCTACCCTTACCTTCATCTCTGCTGGGAGGGCGGCTCACAACTGACCCCACCCCTAACTTCAGTCTTAGCCTACCAGAACACTCAGTCTCCCTCCACCGCAGTGACCAGCCCAGGAGCGAACACTGCACCGGACCTCTGCGAAGGTGGCTTTGATGAGGGGGGTTACTGGGAAGGGGTGGTCTTTCCCAGCTCAGGCTGCTGAGAGCACTGGATAAGAGTCTCGCCTTGAGGACTGAACGCTGACTTTAGTGCCTCTCTGCCCACGGAGGCTGTGGAGATTACATCAATGAATTCCTTGCTCTCTGTTTTCCGCTTGGGTTTAGCCCTTCCAAGCCAGGGCAGGATTTCACGGGGAGGGAGAAGAACGAGGTCAGGGTGTTCTTTTCCCAGCTTCCTTACTGGGCCTGGGCCTCAGGCTGGCTGTGCTTGCCATTAAAGGCCACACAGCTCCTGTCGCGCAAAAAAGTACCCTCCTCTCTGAAAGGGACTCTCCTTGATAACTGCCTCTTGCGCCCTAGGGCTGGACAGCCCGGGCTGTTTCTCCATCCCCCAGCCCCGCTCTGACCTAGTCGGAGCCTTGTGGTTACTTTATCCTGCCCCATTGTCCTCCTAGGAAACTCTCCTTCTCATTTCCCAGAGCCAGAGTGCCCTCCATTTCCTGCCTACACTCTACTCAGTTGAGAATCTCATGGCAGCCCCACACGGGAGGAAAGTGGAGCTGAGATATCATTGTTCCTCCCCTCCAATTGACCTTCCACATTCAAGAAATTACCTAATAATGCTGAGTTTATTGCCTAGTAAATTTTAAGTTTATCCCTTCCCCTGTAGGCCTATTTGGGACCTATTTCAGGGGCTTCCAAGAGAATCCTTGATCAGAACCTGGCTGCCTCCAATAGTCAAATCCTCTAGCTCCTGGTCCATCCCCTCCCTCAGTCCTGGGCTTGTCTCTGACCTGTAACTTACCTCCCCTGGGTCAGAAGGGTGAGCTGAGCCTTAGAAATTATAAGCAAGTGCTACAGGCAAGCGGAGGAGGGAAGCTGGTTGAGGTCCCTGGAGGGGGAAGTTCAGGGAGCATCAAAGTGGAGATTATTCTGGGACCACACACGAAGATAGGGGACTGCAGAGGAATGCGTCAGTCAAAAAGGCAAGGGAGCAGGCAACGGTAGTGCTAAGAGACCAAACCCTGGCTCCTGGTTTTCCCCTTCCATTTCTGGTTTCTGGGGTGCCTGGCTGGACTGAGGTCCCCGCCCCAACACTGATGTGGGGTTTCTGCTTTCCCTGAAAAGTTACTCTCTGTCCTTGTGACCAAAGGAGCCCTGGCCTTGATAACCTTATGTCAAAGTCCCAGTTAAAGCCTTTACCATCTCTTCCTCGAAATGTGGTATCTCTCACACTGCCACTTCTGCTACTTTACTCCTCCCTCCCTTGAAATGAATCCACCCCCACTGCGGTGACCAAACTTGTCCCATCCCTTCCTTCTTGTGGTCTCCCTATTGTCCTCACAATAAACCCCATGTTGCTGGCTGTACACTACATACAAGACTGCTGAGAGTCCCTTACCTTGACATTGTTGCTTTTCTCCTCCATGCCTCTGTTAATGTAGCTTCTCCTCCCCAAGATGCCCTTCTGGTGCTTTTGTGCTGATGAGCCCTGACTCAGCTTACCCAGCATCTCTTCACTTCTTCACTGGCACCTTCCACCTCCCACCCCCAACCTCAGATCACTGTATATGTTTACATTTATTATATGTTAATAAAAATGAGAGTACTAACATTTATGGGGCTCTTTTTCTCCTTTTAAATAAAGATTTATTTATTTAATTGAAAGTCAGAGTTACAGAGGGAGAGAGAGCGAGAGATGACCGCAACACCAGGGCTGGGCTAGATCAGAGCCTGGAGCTGCATCTGAGTTTCTCATGTGGGTGCAGGGGCCCAAGCACTTGGGCCATCTTCCACTTCTTGCCCAGGCCATAGTAGAGAGCTAGATCAGAAGTGGAGCAGCCAGATCTTGAACCGGCACTCATATGCGATGCTGGCACTGCAGGAGGCAGCTTTACCTGCTATGCCACAGCGCTGGCCCCTATTTCCATTTTCTAGAGGAGAAAATGGAAGCAGAAATGTCAAGTATGTGTCATAACCCACAAGAAGAATGTGATTGACTTTTGTCTGTTGTTCATTTCTTTAAAAAAAAAAGTTGAGACAGTGTTAGTTTTATTGAGATATTTACATGCCATACAATTCATTCACTTTGAACAATTCAATGGCTTTTAATATATTTTTCATCACTCCCCCCAAAAAACCTCATACTCGTTAATTGGTTAATTTTTAAGCTGTTCTTAGTGGCTGGCATGATGTCCAGCACATAGTATCTGTTTAGCTAGACTTGCTGAAAAATGGATGGCTACCTTATGTAAGAGAGGGGAAGGTGCAAACGCCTCTCATTTCAACAGCAATTAAGAGATTTGCCCAATTCTTCTGTTTTTCCAGTTTCTATTTTTTCTCTAGTGATAGCCGTCATTTGGTAAGTATCCTTATGTGCCAAGCTTGTCACTGAATAACCTGCATATATTATCTCATCAATGCTCACAATACCCAGAAAGAGGTGTTATTTGATCCATAGCGCAGGCGAGGAAGGCAAGACTCAGGAGTTTCATTAATTTGTCTGAAGTCTTACAACTAGAAGCCACCCTTATCCTAATGTTAAGGAAACTGCTACTGTGTTTCATTGAGCACTCCTCCCTGCCTCGGCATTGTGCTAAGTCCTTTATGTACATCACCTCATTGTTTGTTGTAGTCATTCATTCAACAGTTATTTATTGAGAACCTACCACACACCAGGCACTATAGCAGATGTTAGGGATTCATTCAGTGGTTGGCAAACAGATGGATCACGGTCTCACAAAGTTCACGATCTAGTTATGGAAAAGGCATTGCACAAATGAACACATGAATAACAATTGAATCAGGAGGGAGGAAGGAGAAAGGTCTTCCTGACTGACAAGGGGCAGATCTGGTGCTAGAATGCAGTACTGTTGGGATCTAAGTTCAGTACTGTGTTAGACCTCTTTTCATTGCTTTAAAATATCTGAGAGGAGCTTCTTTGGAATATAAAAGGTTTTTTTCAGCTCACGGTTTGGAGATTTCAGTTCAGGATGGGACAGCCCCATAGCCTGGTGCCTGTGGAAGCTCATGATGCTGGCTGGGCAGGTCCAATCACCTGGTGAGCCAGGAAGAGAGAGAACACAGGCCCAGCTTGGACTCAAATAATCAAACCTCTTTCGAGAACCACCATTCCGAGGACACATCCCCAGTGACCTAAAGACCTCCCATTGCCACCCTCCTTCCTAGCCAAAACTAGATCATATCTCTGCCCCTAATCCACCAACTCTTAACATTGACATTAGAATTTAAAAGTCTGCATGAGTTTTGGGGAGACGAATCCTACCCAGCCCATAATAAACACCCTGCAAAGGTCCTCCAGTGCGACACCCCCAGGCAGTTCTCTAAGTGGGACTCTGGGTTTGCCAAAGGGCCACTGAGTAGCCTGCTTGTTCCTGTGGAGGTTCTGCTACTTGCTGGAATGCGCATGTGTGTGACTGCACGTGTATACACAAAGTAGAAGCTCCAGTGTCCCATTCCCTCAGCTGCAGTTTGTCTATGGGACAGCCAATGCCTAAGATTAGCCAGTGCTCTCTGTCTTCAGCTGGGAGATTTACATTTTAAGTGCACTTTGCTATATAGTGGATTGTACCTCACCATTGTTATGTAGATGATACTGGAGATCACACCATACAAATACAGAGATAGTCTCATTTTTTTTTCCCAACTGCAAACCATGCCATGAATGAACTAAGCTTCAAATACTACTCTATAGATGGACAGTTGTTTTTAATCTTGTGCTGTTAAAATAATGCCGTGATGACTAACCTTGTGCACATTTTTTCTATAAAGGGGAGGTTCCTAGAAGTAGGATGAACGGAAACAAAGGATAAACAAACCTTCAGTTGTGAAAGCTATGCTAAATTCCCCTCCACAGAGGTTGAGTCATTTTGCCATTCTACCAGCCTGGGCCCACACAATAATTTTTAAAGCACATATTTTACATAAAGATCTATGCTTCCAGCTTCTCTGGAAAACTTCAAGATCCGGCTATACCAGTCCTGTCTTCCTGCATGGTTCACTTGGTGCTGAGTCACTGCTGGTCACTGAGGCTGAGCAATGGTCACTATGGCCTTGAGGGTCTCAGTAGTTGCAACTGATGTGACCTACCCCCTTTGCTGTGAAGAGGAGGAGACTTGACAAAATCATAGAGGAGGCCAGTCGGGGAGTAGAATCCAGGCACCTCACTCCCAAGTTCAATTTCACGAGGAGGCCTCCTGTGTACAAAAGGAATGGGTAATGAGAGCAGGTAAGTGCATCAAAGGACTGGCAATTTAGCACTAAAATTGGAGTTGTTTTTAGCATTCAGTTAGCTCATATATACCTTGTGCCACCTTGTCGTGAATTAAACTGTGACTAATCCACATAAAGCAGAGTGACAAATTGGTTTCTATTTCTTCAGAGCAACCCCAAAAGAGGGTTAATGCCACAGTAGAGGGATTCAGGTAATGCATTCATTCATTTTGTCATTCATCAAGCACAAACTGTACGCCAGCTCCTGTTGGAGGAACTGGGAATTCAAAGACAAGTGTGCACGTGGTGAACACGGAGCTCTAAAGAGACAAGCATGTAAGATCTGACGTAATGCAAGAGGTGCTTTATTGAAGGCATCTACAGGCTGCTACAGAGCCCTGAGAAGGAACTTCTGATTTTACTGAGTGCCCCTGACGAGGTCGCAGGAGAGGTGATATTTGGGGCCTCCTGGCTGATGCACAGCGGTTTGCTAAGAAAAAGGAGGAGCACAGGAAAGAATTTCTTTAAGACACACCATCTTCGAGGACAAGATTCTTTCTTGGAAAGTACACAGCTCAAAAGAGGTTTGGCAATTAAAAAACAAAAAACAATGAAGGAAATTTACTGCCTTACTCAATTGAAAGTCCAGAGTAGGGGCTGGTGCCGTGGTGCAGTATGTTAATTCTCCACCGGTGGCGCCGGCATCCCATATGGGTGCTGGTTCTGGTCCCAGCTGCTCCTCTTCCAATCCAGCTCTCTGCTATGGCCTGGGAAGAAGATGGCCCAAGTCCTTGGGCCCCTGCCACGTGGGAGACCCTGAAGAAGCTCCTGGCTCCTGGTTTTGGATCGGCGCAGCTCTGGGCTGTTGCGGCCACTTGGGGAGTGATTCAGCAGATGGAAGACCTCTCTCTCTCTCTCTCTTCCTCTCACTGTCTGTAACTCTACCTCTCAAATAAATAAATAAAATCTAAAAAAAAAAAAAAAAAGAAAGAAAGAAAAGTCCAGAGTAGACGTGGCTTCAGGTACAGCGAACTCCAGGTGATCAAAGCATGCCACAGAGCCACAGAATTCTCCCTCTCTCCCTCTACCTCTTTTTCCCTTTCTCAGCTCTGTTTTTTCCTTATGTTCTTGGTTCCCAGGAATGCTACTCTCCGCAGATGGCAGGGCACTTGCTAGCAGCTCTAGGTTTACATTATCCTGACAGCTAGCTATGCCAGGGGCAAACTGACTTCTCTTTCCCAACCACTCACTAAACATCTTGCACTGAGTCTCAGTGGCTATGTGTGAGCCACTTGCTCCCCAGTGGGGTGTGGAGTTGGTTAGCTCCATCTAGGTCCTCAAAGCACTGAAGACTGAGCCCCAAAGGAAAAACACGAGTCCTGTGTACCAGATCCTGACACAGGGCAGACCCAGAGCCCATCTCTCTCCTCAGAGGCACAGGTGTTTCCAGACACCTGGTATGTGCATGTACCTCTGTTTCTGAGACCAGAAGAACTCAAGGGTAAAGACTGGCAAAGACTGAAGAAAGAACTAAGATTCAAGTCCTTCAGGACAAACAACTCCTTGATTTTATCAAAGAAGAAATGCAGGATCAGAAGAGGGAAGTGATTCTTCTATAGTCACGCAGCATGGCAGCACCAGAGTCGGGGAGGGGGACCCTCTTGCGGTGAGCAGTCTTTCATCTGAGGAGGCCCAGAGGCCCTGAAATGGCAAGTGTGCATTTCTGGAAACCACTGTCCTGTGGCAGGTGCCACAACCTACAAGTCCAAATGCCACACCATCTGCCCCAGGTTTGTGTCTGTTGTTTGTCCTGACACCATAACAGCACAGCCATAAGTCCCAGGGGCTGGATGTCACAAGGACTCTAAGCCCTACTGAGAGCAGCTAAAGGCAGGTAGCAAGGAAGACAAATAGAAAGTAACAGAGCAGGGTGTGGGGGCAGGAAACTGGGGTGAAGATGGGCCAGGAAAGCTGCTGGGGGTGGGGGGGTGCTTTGAGGGAGGTAAGAAGGGAGATGTTCAAGCCAGGAAAATTCATCCAGGATCTGGATTTCCACTGTGACCTCCCACTCTATATATTTTATTTTTAGCAGTGTGATATATACATTTGGTCATAAAATTTAATTCAGACAGCTTATAATAAAAACCAACTGCTTCCACCACATCCTGTTCCCCAGACATCAACATTTCTGAACTGTTTTGCTTTTAGCTTTGACTAACATTTATTGAGCACTTTTTAAAAAGATTTATTTATTTATTTGAAAGGCAGAGTTACAGGGAGAGACAGAGACAGAGGTGGGAGAAGGGAAGGAGGGAGGGAGGGAGGGATGGAGGGAGGGAGGGAGGGGAGAGAGATCTTCCATCCACTGTTTCACTCTCCAAATGGCTGAAATGATTGCGGCTGGGCCAGGCTGAAGCCAGGACCCTGGAAGCTCCATCTGGGTCTCCCATGTGGGTGGGCGGGGCCCAAGAATTCGCATCCCTTGCCTTTCCAGGCATATTAGCAGAGAGCAGGACTGCAAGTGGAGTGTGTGGGACTTGAACCAGCACTCACATGGCATGCTGACATTGCAGGTGATGGCTTAACCTGCTGCACTACAACACAGGCCCCAGTGAGCATTCCTATCAGGTGCTAAGCCCTGGGTTAAACCCTTCATGTACATTGCTTCTTTGAGTGCTCACCAGGACCCCATGAAGTATATGGCTTTGTCATGCCCATTTAGCAGATGGGAAAACTAAAACATGGAGCAGTCAGGTAATCAGTCCAAGTTCAGCTAGCTGACGAATAACAGAAAAGGGATTCAGTGTCAGAAATCTGATTCCAAATGCTCAAGTTCATCCCACCCTGGTGATTTCTGTCAAAGCTTTCTTACTTCTACCCCTTGAATGATCAACTCTAGGCACCACCTATTGGTTTCGAATGATTGATTATTTAGCTTATTTAAATGACTCCCCCTGACTCTACCCACCAATTTTAGGGGGATTTGTGGCAATATTCACTTCTGTTGTGTGTACCATGGGGGCCTTAAATCATGCACATAAACCTCAATTTCTGTTCCTATTCCATAAATAATATTGAATAGCTATATGAGGTCACCTACCTCTGAGTTATGCAGCGGAAAGGCCATCCAAAATTTTCTTGTCCTCCAGCCCCATTCACTATGACACCCAGCTCCATGCTGGGCACACAGCAGGTGCTTGATAAATACCTGTGCAATAAAACAAATGCAGAGAAACCGGCCAAGAGCAGGGGTGGGAGATGACCAGGAACTCGCAGACAGGCAAAAGGATGGTAATTGCAGCCTGAAATGTTAGCCCAGCTTCTTCAGAGACACAGCCTCCTGCTGAGCAGGGAGCAAGGAGCTATAAAATGGAAAAGGAAGGAGAATTGCCTGAGAGCAGCTGTCAGGAAGCACTCCCCTCCCAAGTCCCCCTCCCCCCCCCCCAGTGGAGAGATGGTGGAGGTCATCAGTGACCTCACTGCAAGGTTGTCTCAGCTCAAACACCTGGGCCTGTGCTGCAGCCTGCTGGGAAGCTGCCAGGGAATGCAATCTGCACAGGCTTCTGGCCACCTCTCCCTTGTGAGAAACTTGGGGGACTCCGCTATGACCAGTTCCAAAATGGGTTTTCCGGAAGGGTTGCCTGGGGTTGTTTCCTGGGGAAGCTTCTCCCACGGGTTGGAGAATTTGGGCCTGTGTACCTTGAAGAGCCCAATATATGAGGATAAAGGCCACCTGCCACAGGGCCTTTCTGCATGCTGTCCCTCTGCTTGTAGTACCCTCCTCCTTTTTAGCTCCCATCCTCCTTGCTAATTCTTACTCATCCTTTGCACCTTGGCTCAGGTGACACTATCTTAGGGAAGATTTTCAGGCCCCTCAAGCTGGGTCACAGTCCTTATTATGTGTTCTCTATGTATTTTTCCCTTTATCATATTTAGCACAGTTGTGATTTTACATTAAATAGTCATTGCTTATATAAAGTCAGCTTTATCCAGTAAACTGGAACTCCCATGAGGGCAGGAGCCATTTCTGATTTTGCCAACCACTCTATCCTTAATATTAGCATAGCACCCAGCCCACAGAAAGTGCTGAGTAAGCATCCCCCTCCCCCTTAAAGTTACTCATCGATTTATTTGAAAGGCAGAGTGACAGAGACAGATCTTCCATCCACTGTCTCACTTCCCAGATGGCTACAACAGCCTGGGCTGGGCTGAGCTGGGCTACAGCCAGGAGCCAGGAACTCCTTCCTGATCTCCCATGTGGGTGGCAGGGGCCTGAGTGCTTGGGCCATTAGCTACTGCCTCCCAGGCACATTAGCAGGAAGCTGAGCATCTGGGTGCCACAGACTGTGGCTCAACCTGCTGTGACACAACCCTGGTCCCAGTAAGCATCTCTGGAATAAATGGAGTGAATGAGTGAGCCTTGAATAATTTGCTTGTCAAATGATTCCCTGGTGTGGAATTTCGTTGCCTCAAAACCTGGTCTCTTCTGTGCACCTAGGAAGGAGGGAGGTGAAGTTCTCCACCCTTGGCCTCACAGTGCAGCCTGTGATTTGCAGGGGCTGGCATCCCCGATGACTCACAGCAACTGGGAACACTCCTCATCTCCTCCCCCTCCACAAACACACACACACACACACACACACACACACACACGTTCCTTCCTCTGCCTGGCTCCTGCCCCCTCTCTCAGTGTCACCAGGCTGTGTCTCCTCACCTTATACTGCAGGAATTCTCAGCCCTGGCTGCAGCTAGAAAAGAAAAGTTTTTAAAAAATGTTTATTTTTGTATTCATTTTTATTTTATTTTATTTGAAAGAGAAAAATCTCCCCTCCACTGGTTCACTCTGCAAATGCCCACAACAGCCAGGTTAGGGCCAGGCCAAAACCAGGAGCCAGGAACTCAATCAAGGTCTCCCATGGGCATGGCAGAAAACCAAGTTCTTGGGCCATTGTCTTCTGCCTCCCATGAGCAGGAAGCTACAATCGAGAGCAGAGCCAGGACTTGAACCTAGGCTTTCTGATCTGGAACATGGGTGCCTGAAGTGGTATCTTAACCACTATGCCAAATGTCTGCCCCTAGAGAAGCTTTTCAAACTCACAAATGTGTGAGTTTCTGACTTAGGAGTTCTGATGATTTGGCACAAGTACAAAGTTAACAAGTTCTTTTTTTTTTTTTTTTTGACAGGCAGAGTGTACAGTGAGAGAGAGAGACAGAGAGAAAGGTCTTCCTTTGCCATTGGTTCACCCTCCAATGGCCGCCGCGGATGGTGTGCTGCGGCCGGCGCACCGCGCTCGTCCGATGGCAGGAGCCAGGTGCTAGGTGCTTTTCCTGGTCTCCCCATGGGGTGCAGGGCCCAAGCACTTGGGCCATCCTCCACTGCACTCCCGGGCCACAGCAGAGGGCTGGCCTGGAAGAGGGGCAACCGGGACAGAATCCGGCGCCCCTACCGGGACTAGAACCCTGTGTGCCGGCGCCGCAAGGCGGAGGATTAGCCTGTTGAGCCATGGCGCCGGCGGTTAACAAGTTCTTTAGGTGATTCTGTTGAGCAGGGCACTTTCTGGCTTGACCTCAAACATAACTCCACCCTTCTAGCCTCCTGCCCTACACCAGTTTGTCCAACCTTCTTCTCCTCTGGGGAGAGAGGTGTCTTCCCATGTCATTCAGAGTTCTAGGCTTGGACTTCTCAATTCATTCACCTTGTGGCAATTGGCTGGAAAGATTTTTCTAGAAGAAAGGCTTAATTAAAACTCCCCCTTGCAGTCCATTGCTTTCAGGAGCCTGGCAAAGCCATGTTCACCTGCCCAGGCTCATCCATGGAGGTCCACTGCCACCTTGGTCATACTGTGCCTCTTACACATGAGCCATGCTCAGGGTGTGCATGGGCCGAGCTATGTTCTTTCCTTCCTCTGGGCCTCTGCATAATCACTCCCTGCCCAGTGTCAGGGAAAAAATGTATTCTGACAACAGTTAAAACAGTAAGGAAGGCTTTACTTGGGATTATTGTAGTAGAGTGATGCAATAGGGAAGAGAATGGGCTCAATTACCAGTACAACAAAGACAGCTGAAGATTTTAATGGAAAGTGACTAAGACATTAGGATAAGGGATTCTTGCTAAAGTGACCAGACAGGATGATTGCTAAAGGCAGGCCAAGAGCTTAGACATCAAGTGTGAGAGAGGAGGAGTTTGGTTAGATCTCAAAGGTGAGGGCTGACTTAGCAGGATTTTATTTCGCTAATGCTGAACTGTGTAAAATTCAGATGGGGCCAAGGTGAAGGGTTGGTTAAGAAGAAAGCTCAGAGGAATCTGGCTAACGTGTGATGGAGGCAAGTCTTTGTTACTGAGTTGTTTCTGGGATGTGCTCTGATCCTCTTCCACCCACTGTGGATGCTGGCATTTGTCACATCCTGTGGTGGTGAGGTGTTACTTGCTGTTTCCCTGCTTGGCTGTGAGCAACTTGCAGGCAGAATTTGTGTCTTCAACCCAGAGGGTCTAACACAGTGTTTGGCCCTCAGGAAATGTGTTTTGAATGAATACATAGTGATGAACACGGCTCTCCAAAAATGGCTGCTCTGGCCCGTTTTAATCAATGCCTGTGTTACCTATATCCGTGCTTCTTGGGGTTCTATGTGGTCAGAATCCTCAGAAAGGCTTATTAAACAGGGGTGACTGGGCCCCATCTCAAATCTCTGGTTCAGAAGGTCGAACTGGGGCCTGAGAATTTGTGTGTGTAATACCAAGTGATGCTATCACACTGGTCCCAGACTGCATTCTGACCATCACTGACCTGTGGTGATTACAACTGATATCATCACCAAGCGATGTGTCTCATAATATTTCAAAAACTCAATGATAATAAAATTTAATAAGTGAATTTCAGGTGAGATAGTGAAGCAGATGTGAGCTCATGATCTAGGTGACCTCAGTACACAATTCTTTCTCTTCCCTTTGCAGGCTGGAGCAATGACTCCAGACTTCATTTTCTTTCCTTTGTACTTCATTTTCTATGGGAGAGGCTGCATATTAATGCAGGGATTTGCAGACATGCAGCTTCCTGAGTTCTCTCCTATCTCAGTTCTTATTGCTACCTGCAGGTGTGAATGGGTTCAGGGGGCAGGGATAGCCAGGCAGGGGCCATGTCTGGGGCAGCCAGGGCAAGACTGAGTTCCCCCTAAATGACTGCATGGCCTGAAGGAGGTCAAGGTACTGCTGTTCACAGGACATTCAGACAGATGTCAGAGTATACTTGGGGTCCTCAGGGTGTGAGGCAGAATCAGGGATGGGAAGGAGAGGACCACACCACGGGCCAGATCTGGGGCTAGCTCTCCCTGTTCTGCCATGTTCCAGAGAGGAGCGCCTTCAAATTCTGAATTTGAAGTTGACCCTGCCAGGCCACGATGAGAGAATATTGATCAAGATAGAAGGACAGAACGTGTATTATTTTTACAGTGTGTTACTGTAACTTATAGCTTCTAACTATTCAAACAGGGTCTGTAGGGCTCCAGGTATACTTTTGGCTCAGGACATATGAATGTTTGGGGTGGACTAGATGGCTGGAGAGACCAGGGGAGGTGTCAGACTAGGAGAACAAGGCCGTTCCTCGAGAGTCTGTGCTGCTCTCCCGGGTGGAAACCTTCAGCTGGAGCTCCAAGTAGCCTGCCTTCCTGGGGACTGGCTGCACACCTTGGGAACACCTGCAGGGGTTTCTCTCCTTCTGAGAGGTCAGGTGAAAACTGGCACCACAGTCAAATACAAGTGAATTTGCACCTGCTCCTTTGTGATAAAGGAAGAGGTCTGGACACTGACAGCTTTGGATCTGGTGCCAGGGTTGGGGAGTCAGGCAGATATCAGTGCTGCCAATTTCTAGATATTTCTCCCTGGACAAGGCACATCAGCTCTGTAAAGCTCAGTATCTTTGTATGTTATATGGAGACACTGTAATACCTGACACAAGGAGGGGTCATGGCAGACGCCTTTGTCCAGTGCCTAACAGGTGAGTGCTTAGCAAGTAGTCACTGTGATCTGTGATCTTCTGTTCCTTCATTCCTGCCTGGTGTGGCTTCCTCTCACATCAGGCCATGTTTGGGCAGGTTGGAGAACTCGGGCTCCGGGATCCTTAGCCTGTCCTCCGGATAATCTTGCCCTGCTAGAAGGCCGCCCCTCCGCGGCATTGCAGGGCTCTAAGTCCCCTCTCCCAAAGCAGGCATTTTGCAATGATATGCAGATCTATGGGCCTCTGCCTCAGAGACTCTGGTTCACCAGATCAGAGCAGGGCCCAGCAGTCTGCATTTCATGTGCTCTCCGGATAATTCTGAGAAACGCTGTGGCGAAGACAGCAAGGCGAGCCACGGAACCAAGAGCATCCCCCACTCAGGTCACTCCAGAGCAATGCCCAAGAATGGAACCAGCTGCCTTGAGAAGTAGTGAGCTCCCTGCCTAAGGTGTGTAAGCAAACGCCAGACAAATACCTGACAGAGGTAGGAGAAGACTCAACCTTAGCTTAGGAGTTGGACGTGGAGATCCTGAAAGTCCCCGCGATGGCCTCTCCTGTTTCCTCTACTAGTTATCTCGCAGGACGCGTCCTGTCAGCCGTTCCTGTGTCTCCACGATTGCTTTCCCTGGGAGCGTCAGGTTTGGGAACCGCGCGATAAGTGGTTCCGCCTGCCTCACTCAATTGTGCCGAAGGGGGGCGCCCACTTGCACTCCCGCTCCAGCCTTCCGGGCACCTTGCGGCGCCTCTCACTCCGCTGTGTAAAATTTATAAACGGAGCTGGAGGTGTGGAGTCAGCTTGAGGCTATGCTCGAGAGAGAACTTGGAGCTGCGGGTCTTCCGTCAGTGAGCTTAACGCTGCGTGCGCTCGCTGCCCTGCCTCAGTCAAGAGCGTCAGCGCGCTTCGGTGAGGTCCCTGCAAACTGCCCCGTCAGGACCCTCTGGGCCCGAGGCTAAGGGAAAAGCTAGGGCAGTGATACATCTTGCTATCCTTCCGTTGTCGGCAGCAAACCAGCTAGGCCCGGGGCAAGGCGCGAGGGCACGCCCAGTCACAGAGTTCTTAGGAGACTGGGGCTGTGTTTGCTCCTCAGGTACATCTTTCAGACTGGAGCCTGGCCAGTAATTGGCTTTGAGTAGTGGGCTGACAGGTCAGTTGTTAAGGATCTCAGAAAGTAATTAAAGGGAGATGAGGGTTTTGTTTTGTTTTATTTTGTTTTTTAACACGTTCATTTCCCCACCAATTAACAATGGGGGGAGGGGGCTTACCCTAGACTCTCTGGCCCCGGGCTTGTTCCCCGAGGGGTCTGAACCTGGCTAGGTATCTTCTTACCTGTGTTCTGAAATACTTCTCTCTCTGTCTCTCTCTTAAAGATTTATTTATTTTGAAAGAGTTACACAGACAGAGAAGGAGGGGCAGAGAGAGAGAGAGAGAGAGAGAGAGAGAGAGAGAGAGAGAGAGAGAGGTCTTCCATCCACTGGTTCATGCCCCAGATGGCTGCAACGGCCGGAGCTGTGCCGATCTGAAGCCAGGAACCAAGAGCTTTTTCTGGGTCTCCCAGGTGGGTGCAGGGGCCCGAGGACTTGGGCCATCTTCTACTGCTCTCCCAGGCCACAGCAGAGAGCTGGGTCAGGGTGAAGCAGCTAGGACTTGAACTGGCGCCCATATGGGATGCCAGCACTGCAGACAGCAGTTTTACCCACTATTGCCACAGTGCCAGGCCCCTAAAATACTTCTCATTCTAAGTCCCACAGCTGTCCTTGGAGACCCAATTTTTTTTTTTCATGTTATTTCTATGTTAGAAGGATCATAACCACTGCACTAAATGCATTTAGTTAGAGTTGGGGGGAGGGGAGATCTTCCATCTGCTAGTTCACTCCCCAAATGGCTGTAACAGCTGGGGCTGGGCCAGGCTACAGCAGGAGCCAGAGTGGATAGGAGGGATCCAAGGTCATGAGCCATCACCTACTGCCTCTCAAGGTACCCATGAGCAGGAAGGTGCACTGGAAATAGAGCCAGAACTGAAAGAAGGCACTCTGATATGAGTTGTGGGCATCCCAAGAATGATCCTAACCACCATACTAAATGCCCATCACTGGTGACCCTTTTTCTGAGCCCAAAGGGGGCATTTCTTCCTTGGACTAACCTCTTCCTCCATTCAAGGGCAACGAATCTGTCTCTTCTGGCACCTGCCATATTTGCACCTCAAACAACAGTTTTGAGACTGGTGGCCACATGTTGAGCACCTACTATACGCCAGACATGGTGCTAAGAATGCTATGGGCATAACCTTAAATGTTCATATACATAAAATTATTAGTTCCATTTTAAGGATGGCAGAAGTGAAGCACAGGGTGGGTAAGTGACTTGCCCAGGTCTGAGTGCCTTTTAAATACATTGGTGCTTCTGGGATAAATAACACAGTGGATGCAGAGTCTGGATCAAGACCCCCTAGTCTAGTTGTCAGAAAGGTTACTGTAAGTTCTCTAAGCCTTAATTTTTCTCTCTGAAAATGGGGATAATAATAAAATCTACTTCTCTGTATTTATGCTAGGCAGAATAATGTTCCCTACATTCTCATTTCCATAACCTATGAGTATGTTACCTTACAGGGCAAAAGAGATTTTGAAGATGTGATTGAGTGATCCAGAGCTAGAGAGATTTTCCTGGGTTATTTGAGTGAGATCCCTGTAATCACAAGGATTCTTGTAAGAGGGAGGCTGGGGTGTCATAGTTAGACTTGAAGATGTTATGTCACGGGCTTTAAAGATGGAGGAAGGGGCCACACGCTAAGGTGTGGGGACAGACACTAGAAGCTGAAGAAAATGAAGAAACAGTTTCCCTTTTAGAGATGCCAGAAGCAACACAGCCCTGGGACACCACTAACACTCATGGGACTTCTGATACCCAGAAATGCAAGGCAATACATTTGTGTTTTTTAAGCCACTAAGTTTGTGATATTTTATCATAGCAGCAATAGGAAATTCACAAAATATGATGTGTTTTTTTATCAGTAAAATTCCAGGCACATTAGGTTGCTTACATAAAAGTTCACTATAAATGCTGCCTCTTGGTTTTCCTGTGAGCTTCTTAATATTCCATACATCTTTGTATTCCACACATCATCTATTATAACACTTGGCACAGAGTAAGTGCTGTCACTATTTGATGGATGAATGATTATTCCATTCATTAAAATAGGTTAGGAATGGGCATTTGGCCTAGAGGTTAGATGCCTGTTGAGGTGCTCATGTGCCACATTGCAGTGCCTGGGTTTGCTGACTGGCTTTGCTTCCAACACCAGTTTCCTACTAATGGAGAACCTGGGAGACAGTAGTGAGGGTTTCATCAATTGGGATCTTGCCACCCACAATGGGGACCTGGATTAAGTTACCAGAGTCAGCCTTCAGTTCCAACTAGGAGCCACTGTAGACATTTGGGGAGTTAACCAGCAGATGGAAGCTCTCTTTGTCTCTGTCTATGTTTCTTAGATCTATTTCTCAGAATCTCAGAAAAGTTTTGCTGCCTTTTATAGCATCATCTTCTGGTGACCAGCCAGCCTATGCATGTGCCCTCAGGGACAGAAAACTCTCTCCTTTCCAAAGCTGCTGGTTTTGAATACTTCTGACCATTAAAAATAAATATCCCTATTTTGAGCCCAAATCTATCTTCCTGTAGCTTCTACATACTTGCCCTTAGAGTTGCTGAGAGCAAGTTAAACTTTGGAATGGTCCAGAATAAAAGAGCACAGAGATTGAGAGTTAGAATCTGGTTCTGATGGAGGTCCTCTACCAGGAGAGCAAGGGCAATGTAATCTAATGCAAACAGGGATGTGAAAGTGCTTGGCATGTTGTAGATAGTAATTGTTATCTTTCTATGCCAGACGCGATCTAAAGGTATTATCTAATGTTATTCTTATAGTATACAACTGAGATAAATTCAATTATTATTCGCAGTGAACGGATGAGAAAACAGAAGCCACCAGAGCTTGAGTCACATGTCTTACGTCACACAGCTAATTTAAGTGACCGAGTGGGGACTGGAACCCAGTCTACTTGATTTCCAAGTTGGTGTCCTTATCTAACATGCCACCTGCCAAAAAGATGATACAGTAGGCATTGCTGTAATCGATTGCTTCAGCCTAGGGACTCCTCACTTGGTAAGTACCTTTGGTTCTTCACTCTTTCCTGAATTTGCTGAATGGTTCTTGGCCTCTCTGCTTTGTGGGACAAAGAGAACCATCGAACGTGCTGCAGTCAGCCACAAGTTATCCCTCCAGCCGCAGGCCCCCTCCTAACCAAATTTCCTGTGGAAAATGTTCTCTGGAACATTCCTTCCCTCCTCCCTGGCCCAGAGCTGAAATAACCCCAGGCAGCTCTCCAGACAGAGGGAAGTGAAGAGGGCTACGTGTGTTACTGACAAGAACATAAAGAGGGCCAAGCTCTGTGTGCTCAGACTGGGAAACAGATTCCAGGAGCAACGCGTCTGCCACGCTGTAATGATCCTGAAAGTGGTCGGCACTTTACACAGCTCCAGAACCTACAAAGAGACTTCAAAGAGACTGGTCCTCTGAGAATTGTTCTAGGAAAAGGAACTGAAGGAGAGGTAAGGGTCCTAGATCAAACCCAGCTCTTAAGTGCATCAGAACACAACCGAAAACAAAATTTAAAAAAGCGAGTTTTGTGGACAAAATTTTAAAAGGCGAGTTTTGTGAAACAGCAGGAAAAACATTTTAGAGATGCAGGTTAAGAAGAAAAGAGAAACGGACTTTCACGCTGTTGGCTGATGTCTGTGAGAGTAGAAAGAAATGAAGTGATTGGATCTCAACCCTCTGGCTTCCACCTGTTGCATGCCTTTCAGTTAATTCATATACATTTAACTCAACTTATCTGCTCATTCATTTTCAGTTAAATAATGGTTAAGTGCTTTCTGAGTGCCAGACACTGGTTATGTGCTGCCATGCAGAAACACCATGGCTCCTCCCAGGAGCTTATGATGCTCAAGCCCTCACGTGGTCGTCTGAGCACAAAGTGTCCACTCCTGCTACCTCCCCAGCTCCGTACTTCACTTTAGTTTCCCACAGACACCCACTCCCACTCCGGCCCCACCTTCATTCTCCTGCCTCCTTCCTTTAGAACTAGCTAAGTATGGGATTCAAGAGGCTGGAGTGTAGTCCTTTTTCTGCCGCCTATACTCCATGTGACCTTGAACAAGAAACTTTATTATACATGCAAGAGGAAACTGAGCTCTGGGATAATTTCCCTCCTCTTGCTCCCCCAACCCATGCATTATGTTCAAATCCTGGCTCCCTCACTCATAAGCTGTGTGCCCTTGAGCAAGGCGCTTAACCACTCTGTTCCTGAGTTTCATCTTATGTAAAATAGGGTAATGGAGTCTTTAAGAGAAATGTAGGTGTAATGTTGAAAATAGTTCCAGGTATACAATAGGCACCCAATAAACATGGACTACTCTTTTTTTTTTTTTATTTGACAGATAGAGTTAGATAGTGAGAGATAGAGACAGAAATAAAGGTCTTCCTTCCATTGGTTCACCCTCCAAATGGCTGCTATGGCCGGCGCTACGTTGATCCGAAGCCAGGAGCCAGGTGCTTCCTCCTCGTCTCCCATGTGGGTGCAGGGGCCCAACCACTTGGACCATCCTCCACTGCCCTCCCGGGCCACAGCAGAGAGCTGGACTGGAAGAGGAGCAACCTGGACTAGAACCCAGTGCCCATATGGGATGCCAGTGCCTCAGACAGAGGATTAACCAAGTGAGCTAGGGCGCTGGCCCCATGGACAACTCTTGTGACAAGAGTTCCATGGACCATGGTATTGAACACCATTGGGTTTTATATATTTGGGTGATTATGAGATTTATATCTGCCTGTCCTCCTTGGACTGTAAGCTCCATAGGGACTTTTTGCCTCCTGCTATCTTCCCAGCATCTGCCTCAGTGACTGGCATGTAGTAGGAGTTCAACAAATATTTGTTTAACAGGTTAATGAATGAACACATTTCTTCCCAAATCCATCTCAGATTGCAGAGGAGAGAAGATTTTGAAGGGCTGCCAGAGCATCTGCTCCCGGAGGTTTTTTCCCAAACAAGCTCCAACAGCTGTTTGTGCTAGCAGCCACTGTAAAAAGCGTTCTTAAAAGCGAGAGGGAGAGAGCAGTGGTAACGGGGAGATCTACGGCCCAGCTGGGATCCTGGGGATGCAGCTACAGCAAGACTCAGGGGAGGAAAGGGGGAAGGCTGTAAGGGAGATGCACGGCCTGAAGAAAAAAAGACAGAGGCATCATTTTGAACGAGAGACAGAGAGAAAAGCTCAGAGAGGAAGCACTGAGAGTGGCAGAGACAGACAGCGAGAGGTGCTCATGCCGCGGTTGACAGAGACAATGACAGAGTGAGAGATCAGAGATGGAGAGGAGGGAAGACAAGTGTTTGAACTGGCAGCTAATTCCCCAGATCCTTGAGGGGTTTTGAGAGATAGAGCATACTGCAGGCTTCAGCCTTGGCTGGTTGATTTACGACCAGTGAGAGTGGAGCCCCAGTTGAGCTAAGCACATTAGGCAGCTGTGTGGCCTGGAACTTCTCGCAGCCATGCCCGAGACTTCCCCAGGGAAGATCCCAGGATGCAGGGGATTTTGAACAGAAGCCAGAGAGTCGTGAGGTGGACAGCTCATGCCTTCGTAATCACCCTGTGTTCTAATTGGGAACCACACAAGATGCTTTGACTCAAAAGACTGAGCCTGTTGGTAGCCCTCCTTTCCTCCTTTTCCCTCTCTCCCTTCCCTCCCTCCCTTTTTCCAAGCTGATTTATTAAGTATTCAGAATGAACAAGGCCACCAGGGAGGCAGAGATTAAATAAGACATGATTCTTAACTTTCAAAGAGCTCTCTGTGGCTTAGTGTAAAGAGAAGAAAAGCAGGCACTGGAATAATAGGGACGGTATGACACTGTTTATATAGACTAAATTCATTTTTATTTGTTCACGATACATGTGTTTAATGGATACTTGTAAGAATAAAAATGAAGATGGCAAAAATAATCTATCTTTGTGAACAGGTTGCTGGGGGATGTGCTGGGACAGGCAATGAAACCTGGAATGCCAGCGAAGGGAGTGTCGTCTTTAGGTGAGCAGTATGTTGCTTATTTTATTTAAGAAATAGAAGAAATAAGATAAGTGCTTTTGAATGATTATTGTTATAGATAGTGGATACTTGGACACTTTGATGTGTGTTGTTCCTTTTAAATTTTTTGGAATTAAAAAACTCAAGAAATGGAGCAACTGATTGCAATGCAGTGACACAAGTCACTTTCCTACACTTCTTCTTCCACATTAATCTCAGCAAATGGACGCAGCAGGGTAAAAAACCTCATCATTCTCTTCCCCATGCCCCAAGTCCATTTATCCTCCAGGTCATATTTGCAGTAACAAGTTCTCCAGGGTTGAAGCAAATGAGTTAGTTCTTACTAAGTAAGATGCAGGAAGAGTACAGTCTCACCTTGAGAGCCTTCAGAAATCAGGACAATGGGTAGTTTGTTGGGAGTCCCAGTGAGTAGACTCCTCTGAGTATCTTTTTCTCCAAAGGCTTCTTCCTTCACAGGCAAATGATAAGATGATATATGACACGGTCTATATTTGTATAATGTCTGGTTCTTTGGAGTCAGACAGACCAGAGGGAGGGACTCTTTCCTAAGTGTGTGACCTTGAGCAGACTGCTAAGCTTTCTCTGGGATTTAGTTCCCTTGCTTGTAGAATGGGGACAATTGTGATATTTAAATGACCTGGTACAAGTGAAGGGACCAAGAAGCCCAGCAGAGTGCCCAGAAAACAAAAGATTCTTAGCCGGGGTTAGTCCCCAATTTCCTCATCTGAAGGATGCCCCTTCATGAATCACCCTTGGTAAATGGCCATACTCACCAGGACTTCTTGAGTCTGAGAAAATCCCACCCCCACCCCCATCCTCTTACCTCCCAACCCCCGCCCCACCACAGAGAAAACAGCCTTTCAAGAGGCAACATGGTCTCTGGGCCTAAAAAGTCTAGGGCCTTGGGGAAGGAAGGAGTCCCAGGGTCAGAGAGCAACTGAGCTGAAAGCGACATTACCGGTTCTTATACCCTGACATCCCCAACCTTGCTAGCACCTCCTGGGAAAAATCGTGTAGCTGCTTGAGCCTCAGATCAGAATGATTGAGACTCGGGCACAGGAATCTCTTCTTCTGAGAATGTTCACCCCAAAATACAAATTAAAATTGTGGCAAATCATTTTCCATCCCTCAGATGACAACCAAAACTTTGATAACATCAAATGTTGGGAAGGGAGTAGGGAAATGTATGCTTTCAACCACTTCTTGGTTAAGACGCTACTTGGGATGCTTGCGTCTCATATCAGAGTGGCTGGATTCAGGGCCTGGCTTTTTACTCTTGATTCGAGCTGCCTGTTAATGTGCACCCTTGGAGGCAACAGGCCATTGCTCAAGTCTTGGGTCTCTGTAATCCATATGGATGACTAGGATTGAGTTCCCAGTCAGGTGGTTGAAAGAATTTGGGAAATGAACCAGTGGACAAGAGATTTCTTTATGTCTGACTCTCTATCTCTCAACTAAATATAATAATAAAAACAAAACTGTACAAACCTCATTGCTTTGGGATCCATGTCATAGGACTTGGCACAAAGAGGTCCACCTCAGGGTGTGGCTGTAGGACTGTTAGAAATAGTGCAAGGCTGGGAACAAACTCAAGCAGAGAGGAGTATCTGAATAGACTATGATCACTCTGGATCTCACAATATTTGCAAATAAAAGGAGTAAAGTGATTTTCTAAGTACTAAGTACTGTTTTAGAAACAGCCCCCAAAATATTGTTAAAAAGCAAGCTGTAATATGATCTATATAACAGGTTGACATAAAAACAATAACAACAAATAGGAAAACTACATAGAAGTGGCACCTCAAAAAGTTCATGGCAATATAGAATTAATGATAAATTTATTGTAATGCAAAAAACTTGAAACTCACCTATAGCTTTTTCATCAAATGCATTTTCCATGAACTTTTTGAAGTCCCCTTATAGTCTGTGGGTACAATTATATGTATAAATAAATATATAGTAATGATCCAGAAATCTGATAATTGGGAAGAATGATAGTGGAAAGGATATTGTAGCTTGAAATATAAGGTCCTAACTTTTAAACATATTTATTCATTATGTAAACATTTGAAAATAGCTTTATTCAGGTCCAGTCGACACATATTATACTCTACAGATTTAAACTGGAAAATTGGATACATGCAGACACCTGTGAAACCATGTCAGCCATCAAAATATTAAACATATCAGTCACACCTTTAAGTTTTCTTGTGTGGCACAATCCTGTCCAGTGCAATGGAATGTAAGGGTAAATATGCAGGATTGCTGCTAGAAAAGATTGCCTTGCTTCACATACAGACAGGCAGAAGAAAAGACCTCTCTGGCTGGCTGTTTTTTTTCTGTGAATGATGCCTGGAAGAGTGTGAGCCGTCTTACAACTCAGCAGAAAATGGAGTCAGCTTTGAACAGAACCAACATAAGAGGATAGGAAAGTAGAAAGAACTTGATAATATTTCTGAGCCTGGAGTTAACTCTCCGTGGAGCTCCCCTACTTTAGAACTTTAGTTTTAAGGTAGAACACAATGACTGGGTTGTTTATACTTGTTTGAGTTGAGTCTTTTGTTACTTGTGGCCAAAAGCATCCAATGAAATGTGCTCAAAGAATTAAGGGAGGGCTCAGAACATTGCTTTTGAATTGAAGCAGAGATTATGAGAAAGTCATAGATGACCCAAAGGCCAAGGACCAGAGGAGAAGAATGAACTCAAGGTAGCGTGTGACATGGACAGCGAGAAGGGACTGCTAGAACACTGAAGTATTTCTCCTGGGTACCCATGATGTTTTGGGAGATGGGTGGTGAACTTTCGGAAGTCAGGATAAAAGGGAGGTTGGTCTGTTGTTATTTGGGCATCAAAGAGAAGAGACCTTGATAATTAAGGAGATGGAGGCACCTGGGTTACTTTTGAACACCCTGATCCCCAGTATCCCCATCTGTAAAATGGGTATAATGGTTTCCTTCCATGACTACCTATAGAGTCCTTGTGAGAATAGACCATGATCTGAGATAAGGTAGAAAGGGCTGTAAAAATCAAACATACAACACAAATGTTCCTTCCTACCACTGATCTTCTGTCGGTGGGAGCAAAGCTATGGAGTCAAGGCCGCTGGATGTCTCTTAGAAACTCGCATTGTACAATTTACAAGTCTTGGCTATGAGAAAGCCAGGGAATCTTAGCAAAGATATATCCTTCCTGAGACACACTGGTGACATGTCCATGAACTTTCTATGCTTGCATGTGCATGCAAATGCCCATGTTGGTAGCACTGTAATCAGAGAGTGTCTGTACATATTTGCAGTAACCATCTTTGCTTTATGTATCTGTGTTGGGGGCACAGTGTGGATAGCCGGGTGAAGCACAATCAGAGCCAGGTACACCTGAGTGAGAATACAAGTCTGTTACTTCCCAGCTCTGTGACCTGCAAGTTCTTCAGCACCTCTGAGCACTTGTAAAAGGTGGCTGCTATGACTCACAGGGAGGCTATGAATTTGAAAGTTGAACTTTAAAGTGCTCTGACAACCATAAGGGGCATAAGTAGAATACACCTGAGCAATCTATGAATAAAACTCCATGTGTGTTTGAGAGAGTGTGTGTGTGTGTGTGTGTGTGTGTGTGAGAGAGAGAGAGAGAGAGAGAGAGAGAGAGGGAGGGAGAGGGGGAGAGAGAGAGAGAGAGGGAGAAAGGGATGGAGGTGTGATATGAGAGATGTAGATATATGGGTGTGATTGCTTATATAATGGGTATTATGTGTGATCATGAATTAGTAAATGTGTGATAGGGATGGAGAAAATGGTAGAGGACGAATGAGAATTAGTAAGAAAGGAAAACCTGCAGAAAGATTAGAAGAGAGAAGAATAAGACGGTATGAGCCCAGATCTCTGCCAACTCCAGGAAGGCAGACTGCAGTTGGTCCAGGAACCTCAGGGATTCTCCCTGGAATGAGTCCATCTTCTGAATCCTCTGTTCCGGGATCACCTCTCAACACTTAGAAACATTATCCAGGATGCTGGGGCCAAAGAGGGGTATTTTCATGGTCCATTTCTTTGGCCTTCCAAAAAGTAAGGGGATATTCTATCTGGGTGCTTTGCCTCTATACTCAAAAACAGGACTGCCTCTGCTTGCGCCCCACAATTCCCTCCCCCCCCCAGGACTTTCTTTCTTTATTTTTTAAATTTATTTTTTAAGGAATACAAATTTAATAAGTACAACTGTAGGATTATAGTTATGCTTCCCACCATACTGGACCTCCCGCCTTCCCTAGACTTCCATCCCTCCTTCTCCTCCCACTCCCCTTGCTGGTCCCATTCTCCATTAAGATTCATTTTCAGTTAATTTTGTGTACAGAAGACAACCTCTATACTAAGTAAAGATTTCAACAATTTACACGTGCACATGCACACACACACAAAACTGTGTGAGAACTAGTTTTACAGTTAACTCTCATAATACAACTCATTGAGGACAGAGGTCCTACATGGGGAGTTAGTACACAGTGACTCTTGTTGTTAATTTAACAATTAACACTCTTATGGATGAAGTCAGTGACCACCCAAGGCTCTTAACATGAGCTGCCTAGGCTATGGAAACTTTTTGAGTCCACAAACTTCGTCAGTATTTGGACAAGGCCATAAGAAAAATGGAAGTTTTCTCCTGCCTTGAAAGAAAACTACATCCTTTTTTGATGGCCATTTCTTTCCACTGGGGTCTCACTCACACAGATCCTTCATGTAGTACATTTTTTTGCCACAGTGGCTTGGCTTTCCATGCCAGAAATGCTGTCACTGGCTTTTCAGCCAGACCAGGGAGCCTTAAGGGCTGATTCTGAGGTCAGAGTGCTACTTAAAGTCATTGTCATTCCATGAGTCTGCTGTGTGGACTGCTTCCCATGTTGGACATTCTCTCCTTTTTAATTCTATCTATTATTATTGCCAGGCACTTGATCCTACTTATGTGATCTCTTTAACACTTAATCCTATCTATATGTTTACTTTAACACTTAATATGATCTCTTTATCAATTAAGATGGCTTTTTTACCACCAAGCTTAATGGGATTTGGAATCTCATGATAAGTTTTTAAACTGTACTCTTAGAAGTAAGTCCATGGGAATGTATACAGAACTATACAGTTTTACAATTACAAACTTCCTCCTCCCTCTCTTATTGCCACTCTTATTTTTTGCTGAGATTTATTTTCAATTGCCTTTATACACATATTATTAACCCTATGTTAAGTAAAGAGTTCAAGAAATAGTATGAAGAAAGAAAAACAAACAAACAAACAAAAAACAACCAAAACTGTTCCTTGACATTCAAGAGAAGGGTAGATCAAGGCATCCCTTCTTGAAGTGTCAATTTCACGTCTACAGATTTTGTTTTAGGTGCTCTATTAGTTCTCACAGATCAGGGAGAACATACTGTATTTGTCCCTTTGGGATTGGCTTATTTCACTAAGTATGATGTTTTCCGGATTTATCCATTTTATTGCAAATGATCAGATTTCATTTTTTTCTCCTGGTAGTATTCCATGGAGTACATATCCCACAATTTCTTTATCCAGTCTTTGGTTGATGCTTCCCACAATTTCAACACCAGAAACTTCTTGCTGCCTTCCTGTCTTTGATCTCTATTGTTCCTCCAGGCACTCAGTACACAGCCAGCAGCCTTGATCTATTGTGATGTATGGTGTCCCTGCCTCACTCTGCGTGGAGGGTCTCTTTAATTCAAGTTGGGCTCAAACATCTGGGGTGGGTACTATTGTGCAGTAGGTTAAGCTGCCATCTGCAGTGCTGGCATCCCATATGGGTACCCTTTGAAGTCCCAGATGCTACACTTCCAATCCAGCTCCTTGCTAATGCCCTTTGGAAAGCAGTGGAAAGATGACCCAAATACTTGGGCCCCTGCAACTCATGTATGAGGTCCAGAAGAAGCTCCTGGCTCCTGGCTTCAGCCTGACCTAACCCTGGCCACTGTGGCCTTTGGAGAGTGAACCAGCGTATGGATGGTCTCCCTTTCTCTTTTTTTCTCCTTCTGTCTCTGTAACTTTGCCTTTCAAATAAATAAACAAATCTTTAAAAGAATAATAACCCCTCCTAGGAGAGGTCTTCTGTGACTTGCCAGTGTGCAGCAATATGGTTCTCCACATCCAGCTATCCCATTATAAGCAAAGTACATAGACCATGTGTGCACAGTATGGTGGATAGTTGTGTAATTCACACATATCACTATCCTTTCCCTGCCCCCACATTAAGAAGTAATACATTATCTGCACCCTAGAAAGAAGCTCTTTTCATTCCTAAATGTCTCCTCCCAGGCACACTCTCTCCCTGCTCCCTGCAATTAACCTCCACTTTGACCTTTTGATCATCAGTCTGTGCCGGCTATTTAGCTACTGTCTCCAGGTGTCAAGCCCACCATCCCAGTGGCTGTTTTGCGGTGCTAAAGCTGGGACACTGAAACCCACTTTTCTCTCTTACCACAGGCCTTCTCTTATTTTCTCCTTACACAAGGGAGAAAGCACTTGTTTTTCCCCCATTTGCTTTCTGTACCTGTCAGCTGCACCACAGCAAAGCAGTTTGTTGCAGTATCAGAAATTGATTGTGATTTTTAGTTTCTCCAGTGCTCGAAAAGCCAATCTGCTGGTGCCCCTTTGAGACTTTATTAGCACCTGTAAGCTGGCCTGCACCCCTTCTCAGAGGTGTGGTCCCAGTTCCAGGCATCTAAGTGTACATCATTCTAACCTTTTCCGTCTGTTCCCCTGGCAGCTGCTTCTTGTAGGTGCTATGTCTAGGAAACAGTTTTTGCATTTTTAATTCCTTAACACCCAATCAATTTTTATATAAATTCTACCTGTTTAAAATAATGTGTGGGGGTTGGCACTGTGATGTACTAGTAAAGTTGCTGCGTGCAGCATCATCAGCATCCCATATGAGCACCAGTTCAAGTCCCAGCTGTTCCACTTGTAATCCAGCTCCCTACTAATGCTCCTGGGAAAGCAGTGGAAGATGGTGCAAGTACTTGGGCATCTGCACCTACATGGGAGACCCAGAAGAAGCTCCTGGCTCTTGGCTTCAGCCTGGCCAGCCCTTGCCATTGTGGCCATTTAAAGAGTGAACCAGCAGTTGGAAAATCTTTCTCTCTCTCTCTCTCACTCTCTGTGTAACTCTGCCTTTCAAATAAATAAATCTTTTTTAACTTTTATTTAGTAAATATAAATTTCCAAAGGATAGTTTATGGATTACAATGGCTTCCCCCCCCATAACTTCCCTCCCACCTGCAACCCTCCCATCTCCCGCTCCCTCTCCCATTCCATTCACATCAAGATTCATTTTCAATTGTCTTTATATACAGAAGATCAATTTAGTATATATTAAGTAAAGATTACATCAGTTTGCACCCACATAGAACATAAAGTGCAAAATACTGTTTCAGTACTAGTTATAGCATTAATTCACATTGAACAACACATTAAGGACAGAGATCCTACGTGAGGAGTAAGTACACAGTGACTCCTGTTGTTGACTTAACAATTTGACACTCATGTTCATGGTGTCAGTAATCTCCCTAGGCTCTAGTCATGAGTTGCGAAGGCTATGGAAGCCTTTTGAGTTCGCTGACTTCGATCTTATTTAGACAAGGTCATAGTAAAAGTGGAAGCTCTCTCCTCCCTTCAGAGAAAGGTACCTCCTTTGATGGCCAGTTCTTTCTACTGGGATCTCACTCTCAGAGATCTTTCATTTAGGTGTTTGTTGTTGTTGTTGTTGTTTTGCCAGAGTGTCTTGGCTTTGCATGCCTGTGAAATTCTCATGGGCTCTACAGCCAGATCCAAATGCCTTAAGGGCTGATTATGAGGCCAGAGTGTTGTTTAGGACATCTGCCATTCTATGAGTCTGCTATGTATCCCGCTTCCCATGTTGGATCGTTCTCTCCCTTTTTTATTCTATCAATTAGTATTAGTGGTCTTGTTTATGTGATCCCTTTGACTCTTAGACCTATCAGTGTGACCAGTTGTGAACTGAAATTGATCACTTGGACTAGTGAGATGGCATTGGTACATGCCACCTTGATGGAATTGTATTGGAATCCCCTGGCACATTTCTAACTCCACTATTTGGGGCAAGTCCGATTGAGAATGTCCCAAAATGTACATCTCCTCCCTCTCTTATTCCCACTGTTATATTTAACAGGGATCACTTTTAATTTAAATTTAAACACCTAAGAATAATTGTGTGTTAATTAAAGAGTTCAACCAATAGTATTAAGTAGAACAAAAAAGAATACTAAAAGGGATAAAGTATGAAATTGTACATCAACAGTCAGGACAAAGGCTGATCAAGTCACTGTTTCTTCTAGTGTCCCTTTCACTTCAACAGGTTTCCTTTTTGGTGCTTGGTTAGTTGTCACCGATCAGGGAGAACATATGATATTTGTCCCTTTGGGACTGGCTTATTTCACTCAGCATAAGGTTTTCCAGATTCCTCCATTTTGTTGCAAATGACCAGATTTCATTGTTTTTTACTGCTGTATAGTATTCTATAGAGTACATGTCCCATAATTTCTTTATCCAGTCTACTATTGATGGGCATTTGTTGATGGGCATCTTAGCTATTGTGAATTGAGCTGCAATAAACATTAAGGTGCAGACTGCTTTTTTGTTTGCCAATTTAATTTCCTTTGGGTAAATTCCAAGGAGTGGGATGGCTGGGTTGTATGGTAGGGTTATATTCAGGTTTCTGAGGAATCTCCAGACTGACTTCCATAGTGGCTTTACCAGTTTGCATTCCCACAAACTGTGGGTTAGTGTCCCTTTTTCCCCACATCCTTGCCAGCATCTGTTGTTGGTAGATTTCTGTATATGAGCCATTCTAACCAGGGTGAGGTGAAACCTCATTGTGGTTTTTATTTGCATTTCCCTGATGGCTAGTGATCCTGAACATTTTTTCATGTGTGTGTTGGCCATTTGGATTTCCTCTTTTGAAAAATGTCTATTTAGGTCCTTGGCTCATTTATTAACTGGGTTGTTTGTTTTGTTGTTTTGGAGTTTCTTGATCTCTTTGTAGATTCTCGTTATAAATCCTTATCGGTTGCATAATTTGCAAATATTTTTTCCTATTCTGTTGGTTGCCTCTTCACTTTCCTGACTGTTTCTTTTGCAGTGCAGCAACTTCTCAATTTGATGCAATCCCAATTGTTAATTTTGGCTTTGACTGCCTGTGCCTCTGGGGTCTTTTCCAAGAAGTCTTTGCCTGCGCCTACATCTTGCAGGGTTTCTCCAATGTTCTCCAATTATTTGATGGTGTCGGGTCATAGATTTAGATTTTTTTTTTTGACAGGCAGAGTGGACAGTGAGAGAAAGAGACAGAGAGAAAGGTCTTCCTGTTGCTGTTGGTTCACCCTCCAATGGCCACCGCAGCCGGCGCGCTGCGGCCGTCGCACCATGCTGATCTGATGGCAGGAGCCAGGTGCTTCTCCTGGTTTCCCATGGGGTGCAGGGCCCAAGGACCTGGGCCATCCTCCACTGCACTCCCTGGCCACAGCAGTGAGCTGGCCTGGAAGAGGGCAACCAGGACAGAATCCGGCGCCCCTACCGGGACTAGAACCCAGTGTGCCAGCGCCGCAAGGTGGAGGATTAGCCTAGTGAGCTGTGGCAGTTTAATCCATGTTGAGTGGATTTTTGTGTAAGGTGTCAGGTAGGGGTCTTGCTTCATGCTTCTGCATGTGGAAATCCGGTTTTCCCAGCACCATTTGTTGAATAGACTGTCCTTGCTCCAGGAATTGATCAAATATAAGTTGGCTATAGATGTTTGGATTGATTTCTGGTATTTCTATTCTGTTCCATTGGTCTATCCATCTGTTTCAGTACTTAGGTTCATTTTTGAAAGGGACTTTTGCTGGGTTGATAATTGTATTTTGGCACATATTTTCTTTTGTCATTTAAAAGAAATTATTGCATTGTTTCTCTTGAGAAGTGAGTTACTGGTCTGATTGTTCCTCCTTTGGAGGTATTGTGTACTTTTTCTGAGGCCACTTTTTTTTAAAGATTTATTTTATTTATTTGAAAGAGTTACAGAGAGAGTTAGAGACATAGAGAGAAAGGTCTTCCATCCTCTGGTTCACTCCCCAAATGGCTGCAACGGTCGGAGCTGTGCCAATCTGAAGCCAGGATCCAGGATCCAGGAGCTTCTTCTAGGTCTCCCATGTGGGTGCAGGGGCCCAAGGACCTGGGCATCTTCTACTGCTATCCCAGGCCATAGCAGAGAGCTGGATCAGAAGAGGAGCAGTGACACTAGAACCCTGGCACCCATATGGGATGCTGGCGCTTCAAGCCAGGGCTTTAACCTGCTGCACCACAGTGCTGTCTGAGGCCACTTTTCAGATAAATGCTCTAGTTCTGTGTGGCTAATTTGAGTTTCCTCCCAGAGATGATGGGCCCTAGACTTCAATTTCTGTCCTCCCTGCAGTGAGAGATGGTCAAAGGTGGCTTCTTCATCTCTTCTGGACCAGCAAAGTCCTCTGGGACAAATTCTGCACACACATCACTAAATCCTGCCACCTGTCATCCCTGTTCCAGTGATTCTTCACTCTACTTGTTCACTATCTGACAAAACTCTCAAGCAGATTTTGAAAAATTATGCAGTTTTTTTACTATTTTCACCTTGGTGCAATCTCCTTAGTTCATCACTACTGACTGTATGTGTTGCCTCACCTTGTTTTCTTTCTAGTTTTTAATGACATCTGAACTGCTGTTGCTTGTTCATTTGCCTGTTTTTGTAACCATCCCAGTAGACTCTAGAGCTCATAAGATCAAAGACTTTATCTTGATCACTTTTGGGAACTCAGCCTTGGTACCTGATCAGGTGCAGATTAGGCTCTGTATTCAATATCATCTCAAACCACATTGTTCTTGCCTTCTCTGCTGCTTGCCCTCAGTGGTACTTTCCCTAGACTCTCACCACAGGTCCTTTGCATCTGCTGGTTCTGCTCCCTGTGAAGTCCTTCCCTTCTTACTTCATATAATTAAGTTCTCAGTTCGAGAATAACTTCTCAGGGAAACTACCCCAAGCTGCCTTTTATGGTTAACTCTCACCATTACATAGTTCTTAAGTACGACATACATATCACTCATGGTAATTTTTAAAGTTTAGATAGTAGATGCAATTGTGTAATAATTTCATTACAAACTCCATGAGGGAAGATACTTGTCTGTTTTTCTCATGACAGTGTCTCCAGCAACTAAACAGTGCCTGGTTCTCAATAAACATTTTATGAATCAATGAATTCATCATTCTGCTTTGTATTATCCTTATTTTATGGTTGAGAATATGAGAAAATTGGTGAGTTTCAAGTTAGCTGTCTGTCATCTAGAGACATGTAAGTGTGTTTTCTCTGTGTTCCATGTGACATGAAACGCGTTTGTAGAGATTTTTAAGGCTCAGTTTCCTCACCTGTAAAAAAAGAAGCCTGAGCCCTACCTCAGGGGACTGCCATGAGCAGTAAGTTGATTCACATGCATAGGAGCCTAGCACATTGCACACTCCTATTATTGCTCTATTGTTGTTTTTCCTGGAGGACTCTTTCAGCAGGAAGGAGAAAAAAAATCACTTGGATACAGAGCCATTAGCAGTGAGCTTTGAGTGGATGGGAGTGATGATGAGATATCATCAGAGGCAGATAAGGAACCTGAGAATCAGAAGGAGAGAGACTAGGGAGCAAGGGGAGGTGAGAAAAGAGTGACACACAGCTCTCATTGCCCGGGGGCCCTGACCACTTGCTGTCTGCTCTGGCTTCAGCTCTAAGAAAGGCCCTCCACCCTTTCTGCAAACAGCTCCAATGTGCTTTCAGCAGACTGCCGATGCAGTACTTCACTTAGCACTCAAGATCTAGCTGCGCTCAATTTTCTCAAAAAACATTTTTACTTATTTACTTGAGAGGCAGACAGGCAGAGAGAGAGAATGCTTCCATCTGCTGGATTACTCCCAAAATACCCACAACAACGAGGGCTAGACTTGGCTGAAAGCAGGAGGGAGAAACTCAATCCGTGTCTCCCATGTGGGTAAGAGCAAACCAATTACTTCAGCCTTCACTGCTGCCTCTCAGGATCTGTATTAGCAGAACGTAGGAGTCAGGAACTAGAGCTGGGTATCAAACCAGGTCCTCCCAGGTGGAACTTGAGCATCTTAACAGCTGGATTAAATGCCCTCCCCCCATTCAGTTTACTTCAGTTTCATCACGTGTCGGTCAGCAGTGTTCCAGATGAGCTGTTTTGAAACTTAGCAGAAGCCAGTGAGGTGTTGCCTCGAGTTTCTGTCCCACTGCCAGAGACTCCCTGAGTGACCTTGGATGTCTGATGACCTCAAAGAACTGTCCCTGGACTTGTCAGCCTTGGCCCTGGCAAGTATGGTGGAGGCTGGCCAAGGCAGCAGGAGGTTGACAGGGGCCTTGGCAGCAGAAGTGATGCATGCTCTGGTTTTCACTCTTGGAAGTCTCCATTGCTGCTCAGACAACACAGGGCAGCAGTGAATGCCCAGAAAGACCCGAGCCTATCGTAGTGTGCTTTGAGCGCCCGACGTGAACAGGCCTAAGAGCCAGACTGTGTAGGGGCGTCCAGGTATAGGCTGTAACTGAGGGCCTGTGGCATTCAAAGGCCCACCCACAGTGGTCAGGGGCATCCTCTGTGTCTTTGGAATGATCCTGAATTCATAAAGTCAAGATTGCTCCCCAGCCTGGAGCATTGCACTGAATTTATTTGGGAAAGAAAATGGTCCATCAATAACAATAACAATTTACACTCAGCAAACTGTTGTTTGACCACATGTTGATTTCATTAAGGCTCTATCACAGTAATCATCCTAATAACAGTGTGTGGTTCCCACTTGCCCTCCTACAAGGTTTTAAGAGTTCGGCCTTTGCTTGATGGGCTGACACTGAATTCTGGAACGATTAGCTTGTGACTAGGAGGAAGAAACAAAACAAGTATTGAGTGAAAGTTGAAGAACTTAATGCTGTGACTGTGATTAATTATCCATTTGTTTGCCAGCTATTTTTCAGCACCTACTGTGTGCCATGTACTGTGGTAGGTATCCAGGATACACTAGTTGAATAAGGTCAGGCTCAGTACATTCATTATCTGTTGTCACTAGACAATATTAACTGCAAACTTATCAGCTTAACATAACACACATTTGTGATCTCAGAGTTTCTGTGGGTCAGAGTCTGGGCATGAGTTGACAGGGTCCTCTCCAAGACCACAATCAAAGTGTCAGCCAGAGCTGGGCTCTCATCGGAAGTTTTTACTGGGGAAGGATCCTCTTACATATTCTGGAGTTGTTATCAGGGTTCAAGTTCTTGCAGCTTGTGAGCCTCAGTTTCTAGCTAGCTGTCAATTGGAGGTTACCCTCCATTCTGTGCCATCAGCTTGTGATCTGCTTTATCAAACCACTGAGGGAGAGATGGATGACTGACGCTGCCAGCTTATGTACTATAATCCTAGAACTGACATCTTGTCACGTTTGCATGTTATATAGGTTAGGAGTGAGTCACAGTTCTTGGCTGCACTGGAGGATTTGAGCGCCAGGATTTGGGGATACCTAGGGATCATCTTAGAGTCTGTCTACCCTTGTTTCTGCTCTCATTCAGGCTACAGTGTAGACATCCGTGGAGTAGAATAACTCCTAGCTTGAAGTGAAATTCAGACTACAGAAGGGGAAGATTCGGATAATACCCTACCTCTGCCTCATGAAGTATGAGGAGGAATTGTTCAAATCAGCTGCGGGGTAAGTGTATGTGTGTGGTGGTGGTGGTGGGGGGGGTGGAGTATGGCTTGGGTATGATTCACAGAAGGCTCCAGGAAGAGGAATTTTAAACTCTGAAAACTTGAGAGCAAAAGGCAGCCATGGTGATCACCTAGTCTATTGGTTCTTAGTCTGGATGCACATCGGAAGTAGCCAAACAGCTTTCTGAACCACCCATGTCCAGGTCCTGCCCTCTGAGTCTCTGATGAATGAGTTTCAGGAGGGCACAGGCATCAGGTGTTCTAAAAGCTCCCCAGCTGACATTGTGGTGAAGCATGTAAAGCCATCACCTGGTTCCTGTCCCAGCCACTCCACTTGTGATCCGGCTCCCTGCTAACAGCATGGGAGAAGCAGAAGATATCCAAAGGAGCTTGGGACCCTGTTACACACGTGGAAACCTGGATGAAGCTCCAAGCTCCTGGCTTTGACATGGCACAGCACTGGCCATTGCAGCCATTTAGGGAATGAACCAGTGGATAGATCTCTTTCTCTCCCTCTGTAACTATTTCAAAATAAATAAATAAACCTTGAAAAATTAAATCAAAGCTCCCCACATGATCGTAATGTGTGACCAAGGTTGAGAACAGCCCCAGTCTGAATCCTTCATTCTCACAGATAAGGAATTCGGAGCTCCGAAGGGAAATGCGTCACTCAAGGATACACAGCTGCTATTTGCAGGGTGATAAATGCAGAGGGCACTGGTCTGGCAGATGAAGAAAATCAGCCTCTGTCCCTTTCTCTCTAGGACTCAATTTCCTCATGTAAAATGATACAGAGCAGAGGATCTCAGAGCTCCCCCACTATTTTTTTTTAAAGATTTATTTGAGAAGCAGAGGCAGAGAGAGAGAGAGAGAGTGAGAGAGAGAGAGAGAGGGATTTTTCCCATCTGCTGGTTCACTCCCCAAATGGCTGACCAGGCCAAAGCCAGGAACCAGTAGCTTCATCTGAGTCTCTCACATGGGTTCAGGGGCCCAAGCACTTGGGCCATCTTCTGCTGCTTTCCCAGGTGTATTAGCAGGTAGCTGGATAAAAAGTAGAGCATCCAGGGGTCAAAATGGTGCTCTACTCACGACACCATAGCAATGCCACCTCAGAGCCACTTCTAATGCTGGTGATTCATTCCCTCTAGGTAAACACCAGCTCCATATGAGCAGCTGTCCTGAGACTGGTACCCAGCTGTCTCCATTCTGGTCAGTGACTTTGGGAAGTGTGGCCAAGGCCCTTCTCTGAGTGAGGCTGCCTGGGAGACTAGACATTCATGAACATGCCCTTTTGCTGGGCACAATTTTGTCTCCTGAAGCACATGAGAAGTTCACCCAGCAGGAAGCTGCTCTGGCTGGGTTTAATCTGTGATGTGCTTATTAGGATTAAGATTTTAATTAAAATTGACATCTCAAAGGCTACCTCCAAAGGAGGCATGCTTTTATGAAAAGGCAGATTGTGGTGGCAAATGTGACTCTGCCGAGTGACCAGGCAGGTGGCTGTGAAGTTAATATAGGAGCCCTCAGTTCTCTGCTTTGGCTGTATTCGCCCATTACCTGCCAGTGTTGGTGGATCCATCCATGCATACTCTAGCAATTAGGACGGGTCAAAGACTGTGCTGTTCTTGGCCTCTGGGGACCAGAACTCCCTGGTCCAGCTCTGGATGAGTGTGTTGGTTTATCTGGAGCTCAGCTTCCTCCATAAACACAGGCTGCTTCATTATCTAAGGTGTAAGAAAACACTTGCTGAGTGCCTACTCTGAGTTACAACTCCCATCTTTCTCCTCCAGGAGTTCACAGGTGGAGGCAGAGTGGAGCACTGGCAAGACAATTAATGCGCGAGAAGGCCCTGAGCTCAGTGCAAGGCTCGTAGGAAGCTCTTGGGATAATTATGTCCAGGTGTGGTGGGAGCGGCACTAGCTTGAAATCACACGTCCAGGGGTGGAGGAAGGGAGAATAAGCCATGCTTGCAAGAAGTATTCTCGTTAATTGATTGTTCAGATATTTATTGAGCCCTGAGTACATGGCAGGCACTGTCTTGGGGAATGGGAATAGAGTGGTGGACAAGGCAGTGACATTGACCTTGTCTTTAGAGAACTTAACCATCTCATGGGAATAATAGTCATAGTAATAAGCATGGCTTCTAGCTGAAAAGTACTTACATGTGCTTTGTGCTTCATTTACATGTCTCATTTCATTTATCCTCACCAAAACCCTTATCATGTAGGAGCTGTTATTTTCCCTTTTTACTGATGAGTAGCCTCAGAGGGCTGAGGCCCTTGCCCAGAGTTTTCAAACTTGAAATGGCAGAGCTAGGATACCTTCCCTGAGCTGGGTAACTCAAAGCCTGAACACTTACCACTAGATTATTCTAGGATTGAGGCCATGGATAACCAGTGGAGTGGTTGAATGAATGTGTGTAGGTGTGTATATGAGTGTGTGTGAATGAGAATGAGACAGAGTACACTGGTTGGTGGGCAGGAATGTTGCTGACCAAGCTCCTCCTCTGCAGCCCCAGGAGACACCCTCCTCCCATTGCACACCACACTTGTTGGTGATGTGAAGGGATCAGTCTGGTAAGACAGCTGCTGCCTGCTCTTTTTTAAGGGACTGTAAAAATTGGTGGTACCTTATTAAGATGAAATCTAGAGACAGAGAGAGATTCAGAGGATTCTCTGTTCAAAGTTCTTTTTTTGTGGACCTAGAGGTCACTGGTGTGAGGCATACAGGTTCTGTTTGGCCAAGGCCACTGTCGTACTCACACTTGACGTTGAAGTTTGAAGGGTCAGCCTTCAGAGGCTTGCTCCAGAGGGACACTCCTAGGCCTGGGAAAGGAGTCAAGATTCCATTAGACAGCGTGGAAATCCTAGAGCCAGGGTGATGTGGGAAAGCTTAGATAGATAATGTTAAGTTCACGAGCTGGAAGCTGCACCTCCTTTGCTCTGTGTTGCCATGTTCACCTACCTATCAATCAGGAGACCCCTCCCCAGGAAGTACTTCCTCTTACCCGGGATGTGCCCTGGGACGTGGGGATGGTACCATGTAAACACTTTGGTTTTTCTAAAGCCCATAAAAACCTAGGAAGAATGGAAGCTCCGCTCTCTTCCTTGTGAACTCAGGATAAGCAGAGCAAGCTATATCTTTTTCTTTGGTCTATTCTCCCTTAATAAAGCCCTAGTGGGCCTGTGTATTTTCCTCACTTTGTAAATAAAGTTTATCACATGGTATGCCGTATTTGGGCCTGTATTTAGAATTCTTCTCTAAGTAAAAGGCAAGAGCCTGGAAAATTAATTTAGGCCCAACCCAGCCCATAACAAGGGAACTCAGTTCAGGTGGGACTGGCTAATTGACCACAGGGGTGGGACTCCTCTAAGGCCTTGGGGTGGGACCTAAACTTTAGGTGGGACTGTGGTTATGCCACTGGGGGTACAATCCTTATAGTAATTCTGGCAAGGTACTGTACTGATAAGGAAACCAAAATGATGTTGAGTTCTTGAAGTCATACAGCAGGAGGGTTTTGGAGCCAGGATTTAAATCTAGGTAGGAAAACCGTGGTCAGAGAGGTTAAACGTGTCCTAGGTCACACAGTGTGTAGGTGGTAGCATAGCTCCAGAATCAGTGCCCTTTCTGTGATGTGAGTCCTATAGGAAGTGCAGGAGGTTCAGTTAGCTGCTGATTGAGACAGAAGGAAAGAGACATGGGGCTCAGCAGGGAGGCCAGGTGTCCTTCCTCAGCCCACCTGAGTGACTGTGCCTGGGAGCTGGGCTGGGTATGGTCCAGGATGCCTGGACCAAGACATGAGTATCCCCAGAATTACAGTTCACAAGGTAGCTCCAGAGTGCCATGACCTCAGCATGTGCAGAGGAGGGGACCGCTCCTCAGAGAGATGAGAGTCCTCAAGTGAGACACACAGGCTGGGACAAATGAGCACCACACTCCTTTCCCTGAGGTTGATTAAGCAATTAACTCACAGAACATTAACTATCAGACACCCTGCCAGATATCACCACCCGGTCAGATATCATTCACCTGTTTGCAGACATCTGCTAGATGCTGAGTACGCAGCCGAGAATAAGACACAACCATCTCAGCTGTGATGATCGTTTACCTCGTCACCAATGAAGACACACGGAGGCCCTGAGCGATTAAAGGAACGCCCTATAGTCACAGAGCTGGTAAGTGCTAGAGCTGAGGCTCCCTGCACCTCCATTGCAGCATTCAGCCTGTCCTTGAAGTCTTGCGAGGCGACCCCAAGAGTGGTTTGGATGGGCTCTTTGTTTACAGAGCAAGGCTTCCCCAGTGTTTGCCCAGGTTCCTGTGACTCGGCCAAATGTCACCTGCTTGCCAACAGGTCCAGGGCAAGCTTTTCGCATTCTCCTTTCCTTCTGCTTCGCGTCTTTCTCCATTACACTCAAGCCCCTGTGAAAAACCGCTCTTAGCACCACTCCCACTCAACCCCGTAAGCCCCTGTTTGTTCTGCTGAAATACTCTTCCCCTTCCTCTTGCACTCTCAGGACACCCTGCCACACTTTAAGACCAGAGCGTGTACTCCCTCTCTAGTTCTCTGGAGCCAGGGACTGTGTTCAGTGCTCTCCTGACCCCCACTTCCTTTGTTGCATTTTTGTGGGTACCATGATGTATCTCCATGCATTTCTGTTTTGCACATCTGTCTGTGAGTTCTTCCAGAGCAAGGCCCACTCCAGGGGCTCTTATCCCTGTTGTGCGCATAGCTCCTGCTCGGTAAACGTTTATGAAATGAGGGCATGAGGACAGCGTGGGTGCTCTCTCTGCCGTGCTACATCCCAACTATAGACCTCCCTGCAGTCCAGCTCCATCCGCACTCTTTATGCCGGCTGCTGACTGTGGGTTTAGGCCTTCGATGCTTCATTAACTAATAATAATGAGTCACTGTACTGGCCTCGGGAGCACTGTAAATGATACAATGTCAGGAGAAGGCAGTGGGATGTGGAATTTCAATGAGGCTGGAGTAGTTCTTGAAACAGAGAAGATGCCACGTGCAATCTTTTTCTCTTGTAGCCCCCATCCACCAGACCTCAAACACTAGCACAGAGCCATTCTATTATTTCGTGCCAGTTCCAATTCTATGCTGATTGTAGGGGTTGCAAATTGGCGCCTCCTATCAAGTGGAGTAGGCTGAGTAACAGTTCCCTCCACAATATCCGTACCCTAATCCCTGAGAGCTGAGCGGGCCTTTGGGGGCCAAAAGGTCTTTGCCAGGGTGATTAAGCTAAGGCTCTTGAGATGGAGAGATGATCCTGGGTGGGCCTCATGTATAAATCACAGGGGTCCTTCCTTGTAGAAGTGGCGGGAGGAGATTGGACTACAGAAGGGGAGAAGACAGAGTGAGGGGAGCAGAGAGTGCAGTGATGTGCTTTGAAGATGGGGGAAGGGTCCAAAAGCCAAGAAATAGAGTTGGCCACCAGAAGTTGAGTGTTCGTGTTTTAAACCATAGAGTGTGTGGTGTAATTTGTAAAGCTGCAACAGGAGACTAACGTGTCAGGCTACTGTCCCCTCTTCCAGAGAACCAGATAGAATGCTGCACTCCTTTCTGGATGCAGCCTCACAATTATCTTTCACCCAGAGCATCTGGCTACCACTAATAATTGGTCAGAGTCAGAAAGGGGAGAGGGAACCCATGTGCCACTTCTAAGTAGTCCCAATCTTTCCTTCCACAGATAGGGAAATGGAAGCCCAGGGAGATAGAGTTACTCCCCAGGGACACACAGCCCATTCACGGCAGGACTATCTTCTGTGGGCCAAGATTCTTCCCCTTTGCCATTCCTTTAAAAGCCCGCCTTGATGGCAGAAGCATGGATGGTGATACAGTTCTGGCTTGGATTGAGCTCCCCTGGAGGAACAGCCAGGGCTGTTTAAAGACATGGGCCTGCTGGGGTCTTTCCCTGGCTCCACTTAATGACCCTCCTGGAAAAGCCAGGCTCCGCAGCACAGCCTCCAAGCAGGTTTAGCCAAGGCTTGGCCTCTGAGGGTAGATTTAGTCACCACAGCTGTCAGTGGGGACTCCAGCTAATGACTTACCTGGAGCATCTTTTGGCTTGGCTCTAATCTCTCCCCCAGGAAACCTGGGCTTGTGAAGTAAGAGTTGTCGGGAAAGCTGAGCGATCTGCTACCTGAGAGGTGGTGATGCTGAGATTTTAGCTTCCCCAGCAGTTACCTCATACGGAATGATTGCCTCTCCACCTGGATTTATTAGCCAAGAGTTCTTCTGCTCAAGGAGCCTCAGTGGCTCCTCATGGCTTTCCAGAGTTTCAATGGCACATTCCCACCTGTCTTGGGGCCTCAGCCTTGCAGTCCAGTCTTATTTCCCACTGTACTTTCCCTAATACGAATGCTGCAGTCACACTCACTGTTCTGCCCATCAGTAGCAGGGTTGGGGCCAGAGTGAGAAGGCCCAAGTTCTATTCATTTTTTAAAAAATTCTTCTCCCAATGTGCAACCAGGCAGAAGATACTATGTTAGTAATGTACAGAATCCCAAATTCAGGTTGTAGTCTTGATTTTTATGATTATAAAATCCTATTGCTATGGTTTGAGTAACATCTGGCTTTGAGACTCATGCAGCTGTTTAAACCCAAAAGTCCTAAGTGAATGGTGCTAAAGAGAGTGAAGCCCTGATCTGATTAGGGTTGTCTGAATGTAGGGCCTTTGGAAGGTGAGTGGACTGGATTAGGTTGCCAGGGCCGTGTCCATGATCAAATCATAGCAGCTTTACAAGGAGAGACCACACAGGTAATCATGTTTCATGTCTCTGCTTCCTGGATTGCCGTGTGATCCTCCCTTTGTACCTGTCCTACTGTCCACCCCCCTCAGCAGATGCTAGACTAATGGGGGCCACCCAGTCTTGGACTGTGAACCACCCAGAACATGAGTGGCTTCTATCAGATATTTAAGCTGTAGTAACCGAAAGCTGACCAATAGCCCCATCTAAACAATTTTCATTGTTTGGCTTAGTGTGCAAGACAGGTTAAATGTAGAGGAATGATTTTGCATATTGAGTTGAAACTCAGGTTTTGTCTCTGCCCTCCACAGACTGTGTGACCTTGAGCCCCCTGAAGTCACTCTAGTCTACTTCAGCTGTGTCCCATCCAGGAGACATTTCTGTACCCCCCCGCCCCCCAGCAGCCTGGCAAAGCTGTATGAACAAGTGAGGCAGAATTCTCCCAGCGTGGGTGGTAAATGGGCCAGCCTGGTGAGGAATGGTTGAATCCAGAAGTTTGCCTCAGCAGGAAAAGGGATTGCTGGCAGAGTGGCAGGTGGCAGACAGGACTGGAAGGAGACAGCACAGCCATAGATCTTGGCAGAATGTAAGGGCAATTAACGGAGCAGACCGTTTACCCACAAAATGTTAGTGAGCCCCACACTGTGCCACAGAACTAGGTGTGGGGGACCCAACAGTGAACCAGGTGGAAAAGGTTCTTGGTTTCAACCAGGAACTTTGAGTGTAGTGGGAGAAGGCAGGCATTTAGCCAGGCAGTGACAACACAGAGTAATGGGAGCAGGAGGAGAGAGGTGCAGTCACAGAACCATAGGAGGGACCCCATCAAGGGGCAGGAGGGATTAGAGATCGCCTGGAGGCTGCTACCCTTAGTCTGAGATATTCAGTCATTTGTAAACAAAGGGGACAGGAGAGGTCTTCTAGGAAAAAGTTCTGGCTGGGCAGCAAATGCGCAAGTCTTAGAGGTCAGAGACTAGCCAGAGTGATTCACAAATAGGAGACTACAAGTGAGGGCTGGGCCTAGAACCCAGGCAGCTGATTTGTAGCCAAAAGGAGAAAATAGGGAAAATGTGCATCCATCCATCTAGCCATTACAGGCTTACTTGTGTGGACATAAATATAGGCTGGATTTTCAGCCTAGGCAGTCAGTACAGATCTGAGACCTGCAAGGGAGAAGAATGAGGCTGCAGGGGTTGAAGGACTGAAGGCTGAGTGTGGGAGACAAAGCAAGCAAAAGCATAAAGAGAGAAGCAACAGGGTGTGAGTGGAGGGAAGAGAATAAACCTTCATTGGAAGCTCGGGGCTTAGCCTTACCTGGTTTTTATTGTTTTTTGGTTTTTTTTAAAGATTTATTCATTTAATTTGAAAGGCAGAACAAGAGCAAGTGAGAGAGAGAGAATCTTTCATTCACTGGTTCACTCCCCAAATAGCTGCAATGGCCAGGTTCCCACATGGGTAGCAGAGACCCAAACCCTTGAGCCACCTTCTGCTGCTTTCTCAGGCGCATTACCAGGGACTGGATTGGAAGCAGAATGGCCGGGACTTGAATAAGCCTTTCGATACGGCATGCTGGCATTACTAGCAGCAGCTTAACCTGTAGCACCACAACGGTAGCCCCAGCCTCAGTTTTTTCATCTCTAAAATGGTGTTAACTTACAGGACTGTGGTGAGGATTACATAACAGAATATAAGAGTATATTCAATGCTTAGCATGGAGTCTGACACATTGAATGGTTACTAAATCCTAACTGCTGTTTTAGTGCATTTTCTGTTGCTATAATGAAATACCTTACTTGGAGCACTTTATAAAGAAAAGAGGTTTACATAGCTCACAGTTTTGGAGGCTATAAGGCCAAGATCAGGTGGTCCCAAGTCTTTGACCTCTGGTGAGGGCCACCTTTGTTCCATCACAGTATAGTGGAGAATTGGAAGGGGAAGTAGCCATATGCAGAAGGGGCCAGGAGTGTGGGGTGGCTTCACTTTATAGTAACTTGCTTACACAAGAACTACCTAGGATCCCTGGAGAAATACATTAATTCCTTCTGAAGGCAGCACTCCCAGTGGCCTATCAAACCGCCATTGGGCTCTGCCTCTTTAAAGTTCCATCACTTCTAAGCATTGCCACACTGGGGACAAGGCTTCCAACACACCAAACTTTCTGGGGCAGACTCACATGATATCCAGGGCATAGCAACTATCTTTGTTACTATTATATGTTCACTCTTTCAACAAATACTGCCTGCTATGTGCCAGGCACTTTTTTTTTTTTTTTGATAGGCAGAGTTAGACAGTGAAAGAGAGACACAGAGAAAGGTCTTCCTTCCATTGGTTCACCCCCAAAATGGCCCTATGGCCAGTGCACAGTGCCTATCCAAAGCCAGGAGCCAGGTGCTTCCTCCTGGTCTCCCATGCGCGTGCAGGGCCCAAGCACTTGGGCCATCCTCCACTGCCTTCCCAGGCCACAGCAGAGAGCTGGACTGGAAGGGGAGCAACTGGGACAGAATCCAGGGCTCCAGCCAGGACTAGAACCCCGTGTGCCAGTGCCGCAGGCAGAGGATTAGCCTAGTGAGCCATGGCGCCAGCCAATGAGCCAGGCACTATTCTAGGTACTGGTATACATCATTGGATGACCCAGACAAAACTCCTTGTTCTTGTGGATCTGATGTTCTGTTCTGAAATGAGTGCTCACTCATTTCATACTCCGAACCCTGTGTGGAGGGTCGTGTTACTCCTATTTTGTAGATGAAAGCTGGACACTGAGAGGCTAAACAGCTTATCCAAGATGGTGAAAATAGCAAGCTGCAGAGGCAGGATTTGAATCTAAATCAAGCATATCAAGGTCTCTCTCCACTACTCCATCCTACTTCTAAAAGGCAACTCTGAGTTAACTATTGCACATATGGTATCCACTATGTATTTTCAGCACAAATTTTCTGCATTGGTCATAATTCTAAACTCTATGTCTTGCCATTTCTGTAGGTCACACATATCCATTAGACCATGTCTGGGTTGCGAGTTAGGAAGATGTGATTGCTTTGCCCATTGACTTTACAAAAAGTCCAGGGACACAGGAGGTCTGTGTAGCTGGAGTAGTAGGCAGGGTTTCCTGGAGAAAACTAGGCTTCAGCAACAGGGAATGAAAAGGATGGGTGTGGGCTTGGGAACAGGTTATACAAGAATCCATACTAAGGGAATGTACAATTTGTGACTGTGCATGTAGGAATGATGTGTATGTGTGTGTTAATTGTTTCAATAAATGTTTACTGAACACCTAAAATGAAAATGCATACATCAGGTCTTGAAAAGTTTGTGAGCATATGCATTACAAAAAAATAGGGATGAGTTTCAGAATCTTTTCCCACCAAACAAGTTTTTCTTTTAATTACATTTTCCATGAACTTTTTGAACTTTTGTCCTCATAAGCACTGGGGACATGACAGCAAAGAAGATGCATTGGGTTCCTGCGCTCATGGGAGTTTACGATATCTGTGGTTTATATAAGGGGGAGGGAGGGCAAGGTGAAGGATGGGAGAGGGCACATGTGGAGAGGGCATTTATCCCAATAGAGACCCCTTTCCTTGCATTCGTTTCCTTGGCTTTGCCTTTTGATTTTGCTCCACTGACCCCTGCTTCTGTCTGCCAACTAGAGTGAAAGGCACAGACTCCTGGAAGCCAGAGCTCAGGAAGTCCCAGATGCCAGAGTGGAGGCTGCACTGTGAGGCGCCTTGGCTCATCCTTTTAGGCTGATGTTCCCTTTTGGTGTGGATCTTTTATCTACTAGCTCAGGGCACACAATCAATGCTAATCCAATCCTCTGGGACCAATGAAACAACCTGCATTTAAAGGGCTTGGGTTCCCCTTTTCTGATTACCAAGTGACCTACATAATCACTCTCACCCCAGACTGCCTGGGAGGGCAGCACCATTGACAAAGCCCAACCAAACATTCTCCCTGCTGGGAACTGGCTAGGATCCCTGCTCAGCTTGCCAAGCAGAGAAGAGACAGGGGAGGTGGGAGACAAGGCAAAGATTCCAGAGGCCTGATTCTCCCCCTGAATCTGCAGTGAACTCCCAGTGAGATTCTGGCAATAACCATGCCATACCCCCCCATAACCCATTGGGCCTCAGTTTCCCCATTTGTAATGCAAGCAAGTTTTAACTGGATTGTCTCAAAGATTCTTCCATGCCCCACGATTATGGATCATTCAGTGATACTAGCTTACATTTACTACTTCTACCTGAAAATGCCTCCAAGGACTAAAAGATAGATACATAAGTTTAGCATGAAGATGAATAACATAGGCATATGTTTAAGTTCATGTATGTATGTTGGAACATTCCAAGACACATCAAATGAAAAAATTTCTGTGGTCTCACATAACACACATGTATCATAAACACATATAGAGAATATTTAAATATCTCTGGAAGGTTACACAAAGGACTTCTAACCTTGGAGGAAGATAACTGGTTGTCTAGGAAGGAGATTTAAATTTTGCTGTACCTTTGTGTAATTCTTGATTCTTAAAGCCATATATATTGCTGCTTTGAAAAGTAAGCAGTAATCTTGAAAGTAGAGTGTGGAATTTGCCACCGGTTCATTTAGTCACATATTTATTGAGAGTCAGTTACATAGTAGGTGCCAATTTAGGAAGTGGTGAATAAGATAGTTCTTGTACTTAGGAAGCCTGCATTCTGGAGAGTAGTACCAAATGGATGAATAACAATGTCAGGTAGGGATAAAGAGTATGAATGACAGACTTGAGCCTGAAGCCTGGCTTTACCACTTATGAAACATCTAAATGTAAGTGGGTTGCTTCACCTTTTCAATCTTTGGCTTCCTCATCTATAAAATGGGGGGTAAATACTAAGACCACTTCATGGGGGGTGATTATAGGAATTAAATGAATCACAGTACCTGGGACATAATAGGAGCTTAGTAAGTGTTGGTTATTGCTATGGTTGTCATTACTGAAGGCGAGTGGACATAGCCTTGAGTTTTCCAAGGACTGATGGAAGTTGGACGGGGCAGACATCTAAAAGAGCAGGTGGGGGAGCCAGGAAGAGGGGAACACATTGGACTAGTTAGGGGTAGCTGATTGTGATAGGAAAGGAGGGGGTGGCAGGAGAGATCCAGCCAAGCCCAGAAGAGAAAACCGGGCCTAGAGCCTTAATCTGCAGTGAGCCCCATAAATGCCCCCAACAATGCCTGGGATGGCTGGGAAATGGGATATGAAGTCCTTTCATCCCAGCCTCGGTGCCCAGGAACAGAGTTATAAAGCGAGGTGTCTTAGCAGGTCTGAGCCTCTGATTAGAATGGCAGGTGCAAAAAAAATTATTCTGACACTTAGTAAAGATGGAAAGGCAGACCTTACATAATGGGGTTTTACAATAGGAGAGAAAGTCAGACTAAGTTTCAAAAACAGCAAAGAAAAATGGGAATTTATTGCTAAGCAGCAAGGTGAGGAAAATTACTAGGGGGAAACATCTGGGCTAAGGAGGATCCTGGCTGAGCTGACCTAAGAGGATTCCTCCTGAGGACTGGCTTGGATGATCAGACATCAGTTGAGAGAGCAACTCAGATACTGGGGGTGTGGGATGCTGGTTAAATGGACTTAGCAGAATTTTTTGCTGAAACTGGACAATGCAAAGACAAACAAAGTCTGAAAGTCAGGGCCTCCTTGAGATACAGGTTCAGAGGAATTCAAGTTTTGAGTTGAGTCTGATCATGGAGAGCATTTTCACCACAGGCATCTCTGTGTTGGCATGGGGTAGGGTCCATTCAAACCTTCTACTCCCTCCTCTGTGACGCTGGTGGACCCCCTGCTGCTAGAGTCACTCTTCATGGGCAGGGCAAGTGAAAACATCTGAGTGACACAGGTCAGAAGGCCTTTGCCAAAGAATCTAGATGCAAAGAATCTAGAAGTACGAAGAGTGAGTTTCCTCCAGTGTTCCCAAGGTTGCCTAGCCTTTGGGTCCACTTGAGGTACCCATTACAGACTGGGCTCCTGAGCATCAGTTTCTGAGCTGGCTCAGTAACATAGGGTGGGCTCTCATTAACATCTCCTGGAAGACTGCACTGTCATGCCCAAATAAATGACATGTTTCTCAGGCAAGCCGAGCTGGGAGCTCCACCATCTTTCCCCAGCAGAGACTTAGCTATAGGCCAGGGTCAAACTAGGGGATCCATCTGTGATAAAAACAACAGTCACTTATTCTGTGACTTAAAGCCTGCTGGGTGCATGTGCATTTATGCATGTGTGCATGCACATATGTTCATATGCACACAAATGTATGTGTGTGTAGGGGGAGGTTAGATATGGAGGAATGAGAGTACAGGAAGGGAGCATAGGCCTGGTGAAGGAAAAAGGCAGAAAAGTGAAGTGTTTGCTTCTCAAGAGAAAATGAATTCTAAGAGAAAGCCATTGCCCTGGGGACTCTGAATCTCACCTGCATTCAGTGAATCTGTGAATCTCATTTGGTGAAGCTTTTTATGCAAATCCACACAAACAAATTCTGGGCACTGCTTGGAGTCCTGGGAGAGCCGACTCCATTTCAGAAGCAGCCAGGGGAGGTGAACTTAGCAGGAGGCCCCTCCTGAAAGCTGAAGATAAGAAGCTGGCCATGGCCCACAGGCTCATTTCCTAGTGATAGCTTCTTAGCCACAAAGAAGATATATCTCTGGCTTTTTGACACAAACCCAAAGTGTCAATTTTTTCCAAATTATTTTTGAGCAACAAAATCCTTCTTTGCCCCAAGGAAGTTTTAAATGGAACCTTGGAACCTGACATAGAAAAGAGAACAAAGCAAATTGCTCTGGCCTGAGGATGGAAATAAGCATGGGGCACTGTGGCCCCTCTTCCCAGGTGATGCTCATCCCTCTTCCTGCAGGCAGCAGAGGTTCCAGCGCAGATTCAAAACCTTAAGCTCTTTACAGGTAGAGAACCCTCCCAGGTGCAGCTGCAGCCTCCTACGTTGCTTTGTGCAAGTCTGGGGACAGGTGGTCCCCACCTGGTGTTTGGTGCTGCCCTACACTGGAGGACCAGTTCTTTCTGGAAAAAAGTCACTGAAAAATGCTGTGGCCAGCAGCTTAGGCGATGATCTCATAGTGTGACTTGACCCTACAGCCAAGGGCCTAGATTCTGAAGTTGGAATCCTTGCTCTGTCACTGGAAGTTGTGTGATCTTGGGTGAGTCACTCAGCCTCTCTGAGCTATGCTTCCTCCTCCACAAAATGCACATGGTTCCCACATGATAAATTTGTGTAGGGAGTGAAAGAGTGGCTCAGTGTCAGGGCTTGCAAAGGCTTAGGCTTATGCGACCCTGGAAAGCAGCAGAGATGAGTGGCAAGCAGCGGGCGTGGTCCTAGAGGGAAAGCCATTGCCCACCTCCAGTCTCTTATTCTCGGGTAGGAAGGCAGGCCTGGCAAATGCCACTTTATAAGAGAAGAGAAAAATTCAGTTTCTTAAGATCAGACCTTGGCGACTAATTCACAGTCCTTAAGCACTGTGAGGAACAGGCAAATGCATCTGGAGGGCCAGGAGTCTGTAAAACAGATGCCAAATGACAATCATGCAGGCACCCAGTGTCACTCACCGAGTTCCACATGCTTTCCCCATCTTCACCCATTCCTCTCCGTCCTGTCCACCCCATAGCCTGGTGAGCACCGAGTTTCCCTTCTGTGAGGATGAAGAGATCTTTACAAGGGCACCAAGCTAATTTTGTGTCTCTGGACAGCAGATGTCCTGCCATCCCCTGACCCCATTTTGTTTCCTCTGGGACACTTTTCTGCCCAGGTTTGACCTTGGCACCTCTGTTACCAAAGTTGGCTTCTCAGAGGTTCTTGTCTTCAGGCAAGAAGGAATTTGGCCATGAGGCAGAGAGTAGTGATAAGTGAGGTTGCAAAGTTGAATGAAGAGAGTGCACCTGACAGACTCCAGAGTGGAGGTGGAGGGCTCTGTAAAGGACTGACAGGTCTGCATCTAGACTGCCCTGAGTCTCAATGAAGAGTGCACCTGACAGATGAGGCAGGCAACTCAGTAGAGGACTGGCAGCCCAGTCTGCCTTCAGACTGGAGTTCTTATGGATCTCAGTATGGGTTCCTTCATTTCTCCTCCCCTCCTCCCTCTTCTGGGAGATTGCTGAGTGGAGGGCTTTCTGGATGTGAGGTTTCTGAACATTCTCCCAGGACCTTATCAGCATGGTGTTATTGGACCTAACATATCCTTTCCCCAACACTCCACCTGGGTGAAGGGCGGGAGAGAGTCCCCTAAGGTGCCCCAGGGAGAGGGATGCAATCCACCTCATGGAGTTATTGAACAAGAGCTACAGCTTAGAGATGTGATTGCTGGTCAGGCTTGCTTGTACATTTGTCCTCATTCCATTGCATAAAACTTCCCATTTTCTTTTTAAAAAAATCCCCCTCCCTTTTTTTGCCTCTGTTAAACATAAGCTAGTGTCTACTTAGCTACCTTAACATCTCTACAAGGAGCTTCAGACCGTGGGGAGAAGGGGAGGCTTCAAAAGCACTGTCTCTACTTCCTAATCCTGAAATTCAAAGACAGCCTCTCAAGGAGTGAAGGAACTTGGCTCTGGATGGCTGAGCTACATCGTAGCAGGATTGATCATTCTCTGAGAGGAACTCCCAGGGGTTCCAGTGGTGGCCTTAGAAAATGTACATCTGGAATTGGTCTAGCTGCCTTTCACTTCCCTGTGCTGGTGTGTGTGTGTGTGTTGGGGGGGATGTGAATGGAAGGGAGTAATCAGGCAGAAGGGATTGGTCTTTATTTTATTTCTACCTTTCTCCTATCTATTCCATTTTTTTAAATACAAAACTCACTCAGCTTTCATAGAAATGATACTTAATGAAACAATTTCAACTCAGAAACATTCAGCAATAATGTAAAAATAAAAGGAGGGGGGAGTGGTCAGAAAAACTTTGCTTCCCAGAAAACTGACTGGCAACAATGCAGTGAGCATCTTCCACAAGTCTCTTTATATGTGGATAAACAGTTAGAGACACAACTGCAGAACTCTCCATGGCTGGGCTCAGCAGGGATCTGCACATTTGCACAGTGTGCCTCTTCCCCTGGCAATGTGGTCAGCTCTGCTCCTTGGCTGTGGCTGTACACAGTTTTCAGGGATGAGTTGCACATTACTTCTCAGGTCCTTTGTTGTGGAGATGCATGCTACCCCAATCCCTCTCCTGTCAAGGTTTCCAGAGCTCTTTTGGATTCAGATCATATCATCCGTCCCATGCATGGACACTGGCATGGCCTCCCTGCTTTCATCCTCCACACAGCAGCCAGAGCTGGCTTTTAACTGTGTCCATCAGATAATGCCACTCCTCCGCTTAACACCCTTGGATCTCTTCCCATTACTCAAAGTAAAATCCAAACCACCTACCCAAGGCTGACAAGACTGACATTTTTGCCATCCGCTCCTGCCTACCTGGCTTTCTCTGATGTCCCCTCCTGCCAAGTCAAGATCCCTTATTCCCACCTCAGAACCTTCCACTGGCAAACTCCCCCCTAGATCTTTGCCATCTGGCTTTTCACCATGCACATCTCAGCTCTGAAAACTCTTCTGGATCCTTCTCTGTGCCTAACCCTCTCCTTCCACCCCCACCAACTCTGCCAGCACCAGTCATTCTGTTTTCATCACTCTGTTTTCAAGATTCCTTTACCACACTCATAATTATCCAATTGATTTTGATTTGATCCCATGTGTATTGTTGGTTAGCTTCTGCTCTCACCCCTTAGAACACTGCTGGATACCCAGAGTTCCAGGTAATTATTTGTTGAATGAAGGAGTCAACCCCTTAGCCATTGCAAAGCCCAACGTTCTTTAAAATCCCTTTTCTTCCTTTCCCCTGCATCTTCTTATGCTGCTGCCTTCAGATGACTGCTTTTTTTTTTTTTTTTTAAGATTTATTCATTTGAAAGGCAGAGTCAGAGAGGTCTTCTATCTGCTAGTTCACTCCCTAGATGGCCACAATGGCCAGAGCTGTGCAAGTTCGAAGTCAGGAGCCTGGAGCTTCTTCTGGGTCTCCCATGTGGTTGCTGGGGCCCAAGTAGTTGGGTCATCCTCCACTGCTTTCCCAGGCCAGAGCTGGATCAGAAGAGGAGCAGCCCGGATTTGAACTGGCGCTCATATGGGATGTCTGCACTGTAGGCAATGGCAGTAGCGGTGGCTTTACCCACCACACCACAGCGCCAGCCCCAAATAACTACTTCTTAAAGTAAGCTTAAGGCTTTGCTTCCACAGAGTCTGCCCAGACTGCAGCCCCTCTCAGCTGTATCTCCCACTCTTGTTAGGGACCTCCCTCTTCAGCCAAACAGAGCCCTTGATCTCCGAACATCCATCCCCGCCAGGAAGTCGCACTGAGTTGCTCCCCTCTTCCTGGCTCATGCCATCTGGCTTTTGCTGCCCCAAGGTTACCCATCCTCAGTCCAGCTGAAATGTCACCACCTCCAGGAGCCCTTCTAGTCATTGCTTCAGGAATGTTTTTTTTTCTCTCTGCTGTATTCAGGTAACACTTTATCTTACCTTTTCTACTCTGGGAGATTAGCATGCTATGCCTTCCAATGTTGTCATTTGTGTCTCTAGCTTAATCTTTCTAAGTGATGAGTTCCTTGCCTGCAGAGACCATGGCTTCCTTGCACACATTGAACTTTAAATCCTTACCAGGACAGGATGAGTTGGGAACTGGCATTAACTTCATGTTACAGATGAGAGTTTAGGAAACTTTCCAAAGGTCACAGAACTAGTAATTGGTGAAGCTAGGATTTCAATCTAGTTTCAGTTCTAAACAGTGAGGCTGAAGCCATTCATCTTGATGCCTGTTGCAAAATCCTCTTTCTGTTGTTTTCCATCTTGCTGTGCAGTTGAGCTCCAGGCCCTCAGCTCCTAAACTCCTGGGCCTTTGAAGTGAAGGGCCTGAGGGGATATTGTTAGTGTCAAGGAAAACAAATCAAAGCCCTAAAACCTGAAATGAAAGTCCATGTGTCTGCCTGTAAGGCTCTGCATCCTTACTCACAGATGATTCGAGTCAGGCTTGGGCAGCCAGGCAGGGAGGGGCTGATTTCTATCACATGGTTTGCCCTGAAGAGTTTTCCTAAATTATGCCCAGGCCTTCCCTTCTCCCTCCTTACCCTGCTGAGAATATGATAGTCTGTCCTCTGTTACCTGTGGTTTCACTCTCCGTGGTTTCCCTTATCTGTGGTCAACCATGGTCCAAAAATATTAACGAAAGATTCCAGGGCCGGTGCTATGGCTCAATAAGCTAATCTTCCGCCTTACGGCGCTGGCACACCGGGTTCTAGTCCCAGTCGGGGTGCCGGATTCTGTCCCGGTTGCCCTTCTTCCGGGCCAGCTCTCTGCTGTGGCCCGGGAGTGCAGTGGAGGATGGCCCAAGCACTTGGGCCCTGAACCCTATGGGAGACCAGGAGAAGCACCTGGCTCCTGCCTTCAGATCAGCGTGGTGTGCCGGCCGCAGCGCGCCGGCTGCGGCGGTCATTGGAGGGTGAACCAACGGCAAAGGAAGACCTTTCTCTCTGTCTCTCTCTCTCACTGTCCACTCTGCCTGTCAAAAAAAAAAAAAAATCCAGAAATAAATAACTCATAAGTTTTAAAGTATGCTCCATTCTTAGCAGTGTGATGAAATTGCCACTGTCCCACCCCATCCTGTGTGAATCATGGTGAGTCAACCTTTGTCCAGTGTATCCATGCTGTATATACTGCCTGCCTGTTAGTTGGTAGCCATCTTGGTTATTGGATCAATTGCCCCAGTATTGCAGCGCTTATGTTCAGATAACCCTGTTTTGCTTTATGACTCCAAAGTGCAAGGGGTGTGATGCTGCATTTCAGATAAGCCAGAGAGAAGCTGTGAAGTGCTTCCTTTTAGTGAAAAGCCAGTAAGATATTTTGAGAGACAGAGAAAACACATTTATATAATTTTATTACAGTATATTGTTCTGAAAATCATTCTGTTGGATTAGTCAGTATTGTTAACCCATACAGTGCCTCATTCATAATGTAAGCTTTATCATAGATATGTATGTATAGGAAAAACATGGTATATATAAGTAAAACGCTTATACTTGGTACTATCTGTGGTTTTAGGATTCTACTTTGGGTCTTGGGACATATCCTCCTTTGAAAAGGGAGTACAATTGTATCATTTATTTCTGTTGCTGGACATTTGGATTGTTTCCATTTTTTATCAACATATAAAGCTGGTAGGATATTCATACATGAAGTCTTTTTTTGAGCATGTTTTCATTTTTCTTAGGCTAACACCTGAATAGAATTGCTTATAATAGAATTTCTTATAAGAAATGCAGACCATTTTTCTGAGTGGTTGACCAGTTTTACACTGTCAAGAATAAATGATAGTTCTAGTAATTCTATATCTTTGTCAATATTTGAAGTTATCAATTTCTTAAATTTATATATCTGAAGGATGTGAATTATATCTCATTATGGCTTTAAATTGAATTTTCCTAAGGTGCTAAGCACCTTTTAGGTTGCTTATTGGCCATTTGTATATATCTTCTGTTGAAAAGTATCTGTCCAGTTTTTTATTACTTAAAAATGTTAAACTGTCTTTTTTTGAGTTGTAATGGTTCTTTATGAGTTTTCGGTAAAATTCCTGTCACAGATATATATTGTGAATATATTCTTCTGGTAATGGCTTGAATTTTCATTCTTTTCATGATATCTTTTGATGAGCAGAAATTTTTTATATTGAGCAAGATATGTTTATCAATATATTATGGTTAGTGATGTCTGTGTACTATCCAAGAGACTTTTGCTTCCTCTTGCCTTCTAATGCTTACTATTTGCGTGGTGTGGCTTTTCACATTCATTTACTTTCAGTCTTATCTGAGCTTTTTTTTTTTTTTTTTTTTTTTTTTTTTTTTTTTTTTGACAGGCAGAGTGGACAGTGAGAGAGAGAGACAGAGAGAAAGGTCTTCCGTTGCCGTTGGTTCACCCTCCAATGGCTGCCGCAGACGGCGCGCTGCGACCGGCACACCGCGCTCATCCGATGGCAGGAGCCAGGTGCTTTTCCTGGTCTCCCATGGGGTGCAGGGCCCAAGCACCTGGGCCATCCTCCACTGCACTCCCGGGCCACAGCAGAGGGCTGGCCTGGAAGAGGGGCAACCGGGACAGAATCCGGTGCCCCGACCGGGACTAGAACCCGGTGTGCCGGCGCCGCAAGGCGGAGGATTAGCCTGTTGAGCCACGGCGCCGGCCTGTGAGCTTTTGTTTTTAAAAAGCATTTCTTGATGCCAGCATATAGTTGGTTCATGGTTTTTTATCCAGCCTGAAAATTTGTGCCTTGGAGTTTTAGATTGTTTAATCTATTTAAATTTAATATAAAAGCATGAAATTGCTGACATTGCTAGCTTTGAGTCTACTGTCTTTCATTTTATATTTGTCCATATTTTTGTTCCTTTTTCTACCTTCTTTACAATTATTTTTAGTATTCTATTTTATCTCCTCTGTTGACTCTTATAGCTATTCCTGTTTGTTTCTTATGTAGTGATTGATTTATGGAAACACAATGCATCCTTAACATATATTGCAGCCTATTTAGTGTTAATACTATATTAACAACAACAACAAAAATACTGTATCAACTTGCATATGAGAAATTTACAAGTTATTTTCACTTAACACTATCCATTTTTTGTTATTACACACTTTTCTTCTACATGTTATAAATACCACAAATTACTATTGCTTTTGTTTTATTTATTTGTTTATTTATATGAGAGAGTGTGGACAATATCTTGCCACTTCTGGTTCACTCCCCAAATGCCTACAACAACTGGGATTGGGCTGATGCTGGAGCCTGAGCTGGGAATGCAGATCCAGTTCTCTCACAGGGTGGCAACAACCCATTACTTGAGTAATTGCTGCTGTATCCCAGGGTCCACACTGGGGGGAAGCTGAAGTCAAGAGCCAGAACTGAGAACCAAACCAAGGCATTCTGACTATAGGACATGGTTGTCTTAATAGCTGGGCTAAATGCTTGCTACTGCTTTTGTCTTAAATCACCCATTATCTTCAAGAAGGGATGACTTGATCTACCCTTCTCTTGAATGTCAAGGAACAGTTTTGTTTTCTTTGTTGAACTCTTTACTTAACATAGAGTCAATTGAAAATAGATCTCAGTAAAAAATGAGAGTGGGAATAAGAGAGGGAGGAGGAAGTTTGTAATTGTAAAACTGTATAGTTCTGTATACATTCCCATGGACTTACTTCTAAGGGTACGGTTTAAAAACTTGTCATGAGATTCCAAATCCCATTAAGCTTGGTGGTAAAAAAGCCATCTTAATTGTTAAAGAGATCATATTAAATGTTAAAGTGAACATATAGAAAGGATTAAGTGTTAAAGAGATCACATAAGTAGGATCAAGTGCCTGGCAATAATAATAGATAGAATTAAGAAGGAGAGACTAATAGATAGAATTAAGAAGGAGAGAATATATTAATAATAATAATAGATAGGCCGGCGCCGTGGCTCAACAGGCTAATCCTCCGCCTTGCGGCGCCGGCACACCGGGTTCTAGTCCCGGTTGGGGCACCGGATTCTGTCCCGGTTGCCCCTCTTCCAGGCCAGCCCTCTGCTGTGGCCCGGGAGTGCAGTGGAGGATGGCCCAGGTGCTTGGGCCCTGCACCCCATGGGGAGACCAGGAAAAGCACCTAGCTCCTGGCTCCTGCCATCGGACGAGCGCGGTGCGCCGGCCGCAGCGCGCCAACCGCGGCGGCCATTGGAGGGTGAACCAACGGCGAAGGAAGACCTTTCTCTCTGTCTCTCTCTCTCACTGTCCACTCTGCCTGTAAAAAAAAAAAAATAATAATAATAATAATAATAGATAGAATTAAGAAGGAGAGAATTAAGAAGAAGGACTGTGGGAAGCAGTCCACACAGCAGACTCATAGAATCACAATGGCTTTAAGTAGCACTCTGACCTCAGAATCAGCCCTTAAGGCTCCCTGGTCTGGCTGAAAAGCCAGTGACAGCATTTCTGGCATGGAAAGCCAAGCCACTGTGGCAAGAAAATGTACTACATGAAATATCTGTGAGAGTGAGACTCCAGTGGAAAGAAGTGGCCATCAAAAAAGGATGTAATTTTCTCTCAAGGCAGGAGAGAACTTCCACTTTTCTTATGGCCTTGTCCAAATACTGACGAAGTTTGTGGACTCAAAAGGTTTCCATAGCCTAGGCAGCTCATGTTAAGAGCCTTGGGTGGTCACTGACTTCATACATCAGAGTGTTAAAATTGTTAAGTTAACAACAAGAGTCTCTGTGTACTAACTCCCCATGCAGGACCTCTGTCCTCAATGAGTTGTATTGAGAGTTAACTATAAAACCAGATATCAGTTTGTGTGTGTGTGCAAGTTGTTGAAATCTTTACTTAGTATAGAGTTGGTCTTTTCTGTACAAAATTAACTAAAAATTAATCTTAATGGACAATGAGACTGGCAAGGGGAGAGGGAGAAGGAAGAATGGTGGGAGGGCTGATATGATGGGAAGAATAACTATATTCCTACAGTTTTACTTATGAAATTTTTATTCCTTAAAAAATAAAAAAAATAGGCCGGCGCCGTGGCTCAACAGGCTAATCCTCCGCCTTGCGGCGCCGGCACACCGGGTTCTAGTCCCGGTCGGGGCGCCGGATTCTGTCCCGGTTGCCCCTCTTCCAGGCCAGCCCTCTGCTGTGGCCCAGGAGTGCAGTGGAGGATGGCCCAAGTGCTTGGGCCCTGCACCCCATGGGAGACCAGGAAAAAGCACCTAGCACCTGGCTCCTGCCATCGGATGAGCGCGGTGCGCCGGCCGCAGCGCGCCATCTGCGGCAGCCATTGGAGGGTGAACCAACGGCAACGGAAGACCTTTCTCTCTGTCTCTCTCTCTCACTGTCCACTCTGCCTGTCAAAAAAAATAAAATAAAATAAAATTAAAAAAAAAATAAAAAAATAAAGTTAAGAAAAATCACCCATTATATATTTTCAAATTAAGAAACAAAGCCGAAAAGCCTTTCATATTTGCCTACATGCTATTTTTTTAACTCTTATTTCTGTAGCCAAATCTGTGTTTCATCTAAAGAACTTTGTTTTTCTCTTGTGATGCAGATCTGTTGATGACAAATCCTTTCCACTTTGTTTTTTTTTTTTTTTTTTTGAAAAATCTCTTTATTTTTGAAAAGGTGTCCCTGGATATTGAATTCTAGCTTGAAATGTTTTGTTTCATCTTTTTTCTCTCAACATATTCTTTATGCTACTGTATGTTCTTGCTTACATCATTTTAAATAAAAGAGTGGATTTTTTTTCAGTATTCTCTAGCAATAATAAATCTTTTAGCTCTGGCTACTTTTAAAAAATTTTAAATTTATTTTGGCGTTCGACACTGTGGTGTAGGTTAAGCCTCCGTCTACAGTGCCAGCATCTCATATAGGTGATGGTTCTAGTTCCAGCTGTTCCACTTCCTATTCAGTTCCCTGCTAATGTGCCTGGGAAAGCAGCAGAGGATAGCCCAAGTATTTGAGACCCTGCTACTCACATAAAAAACCTGAAAGAAGTTCCTGACTCTTGGCTTTGGACTGGCCAAGCCTGGGCAGTTGTGGCCACTTGAGGAGTGAAACAGCAAATGGAATCTCTCTCTCTCTCTCTCTCTCTCTCTCTGCCTTTCAAATTAGTAAAATATTTTTTTATTTTTTAAAAGATTTATTTATCTGAGAGGCAGATACAGAGAGAGAGAGGAGAGAAAGAGACTGGCTTTCCCATCACAGATATAAAATACTCTTTGCATTTTTGGTTTAAGCATTTTGACCATGTTTACATTAGTCAGGGTTGTGGAGAAAAATAGAATTGATAGGTTATGTATGAGGGAAATTTAAAGAGCTTGTGAGAAATGAAATTGAAAGTAAATTTATTTTGGTGCAAGAATTTTTAGAATCTATGCATATAAGGAATCTTCAGAAGGCTCATGAATAATGTATTTTATGAAAGAGAATTATGAATGGACTTCAAAAACTTCTGTGCCAAAATAAACTTGTCTTTCAATTCCATTTTTTCCAGAAACTTTTTGTGTTACATTTGTTATGGATATATGAAAGGAGGTTTATTTGGGGGATTGGCTCATATAATTTTGGCTGCTGAGAAGTTCCATGACTAGAGACCCTGGGATGCTGGTAGTGTCATTCAGTCCAATTCCCAAGATTTCAGAGCCAGGGAAGCCAAGGGTATACCTCTCAGTTTAAGGCTCAAAGCCTTAATATTGAAAGTAAGATGGCCACTAGTGTCAGCCCTGGAGTCCAAAGACCAGTGGGCTTGGGGTTCTAATGTCCAAGGCAGGAGAAGTGTGTGTTCTGGCTCTCAGAGTGAGAGATCAATTTGCCTTCTGTATTTATTCTCTCTAGATCGCTGATCATTTGATGAGAGTTCTCATCCATCTAATACACTCAGACTCACATGCTAATCTCATTTGGAAACACCGTAACAGATATACTCAAAATGTTTCTCAAGACTTCTGAATATTACTTAATCTAGCGAAGCTGATATCCATAATTAACCATCACACTGATTGACATACATATTTTTGTGTTTTTTCCTGGTTGGCTTTCATGGAGTTTTGTGAAACCATATGTTGAAAGTTTTCAGCACACTTTGGGGATAATTGACTGTTGTTTCTTCAAATATTTTTTCCCTGTTGCCCAATATCTTTTACTTCCGAAACTTAGATGTATTATATTGCTTGACATTATCCCAGTAGTCATCCAGGCTCTATTCATTTTCTTTCTTTCTTTTTTTTTTAAAGATAAAGATTTATTTATTTTACTTGAAAGTCATAGAAAAGGAGATGCTGAGAGAGAGAGAGAGAAGTCTTCCATCTGATGGTTCACTCCCCAAGTGGCCACAACGGGCAGAGCTGTGCTGATCCAGGAGCCAGGACCTTCTTCCAGGTCCCCCATGAGGGTTCAGGGGCCCAAGGACTTGCACCTTCCCAGACCATAGCAGAAAGCCACATGGGAAGCGGAGCAGCCAGGACTCAAACTGACACCCATATGGGATGCCAGCACTACAGGTGACATCCCTACTTGCCATGCCACAGCACTGGCCCCTTCAATATAGTCCTAATCTACATTTCTCTTATTATGAGTAAGTCTGAGTTTGTCTTAATGCTGTTTGCCCTTCTTTCCCTGTGGAATGTTGGTATTATTTTCTAGTCCATTTTTCTAGCTTATTGGCCCTTTTCTTCTGCAATTTTAGAAACTCTTTTATATATTACATATACAAACTCTGTGTGACATAAATTGTAAACATGATTCCCAGTTGTCATTTATCTTTTCCTTCTCTTGTAGCATCTTTTTGCCATGCGAACAATATTTTAGAAAGCTTTTATTTAATAAATATAAATTTCATAGGTACAGCTTTTGGAATATAGCAGTTCTTCCCCCATACCCAGCTTCCCACCCCTACTCCCAACCCACCCCCTATTCCCTCTCCCATCCCATTCTTCATTAAGATTTATTTTTGATTTTCTTTATATGCAGAATGTCAACTCTATACTAAGTAAAGATTTTAACAGTTTGCACCCACACAACCAAAGTATAAAGTACTGTTTGAGGACAAGTTTTACTGTTAATTCTCACAGTACAACTCATTAAGGACAGAGATCTTACATGTGGAGCAAGTGCACAGTGACTCCTATTGTTGATTTAACAACTGACACTCTTATTTATGACATTAGTGATCACCCGAGGGTCTTGTCATGAGCTTCTATGGCTATGGAAGCCTTTGAGTCCACAAACTCCAACATTATTTAGATAAGGCCATAATTAAAGTAGTTCTCTCCTCCCTTCAGAGAAAGGTAACTCCATCTTTGATGGTCCCTTCTTCCTGCTGGGATCTCACTCTTGCAAACAATTTTTTAATCTGTATTTTCTCTATAGAGATTATGGCTTTTGAGTCATAGTTTGGAACGATTTCCTCATCCCAAGACTGTTGAGAAATTCAACTTTTTTTTCTAGTACATGTATAGCTTCATTTTTTAACATTTACCTTTATGATCGTTAGGGATTTATCCTAATGACATGATAGACTGATTCAAGTTTTTCTTGTTCTGTAGCTCTCTAATAATCTGAGTATTATTTATTTATTCTTTTTTTTAAAATTATTTTTATTTATCTGAGAAGCAGACATACATAGGCACACAGAGAAAGAACTCCCATTGCTTGTTCACCCCCCCAAATGCCTGCAACAGCTGGAGGTAGGCCACGTTGAAGACAGGAACTGGGAACTCAATCAGGTCTGCCATGTGGGTAGCAGGGACCCAAGTATTTGAGCTACCTTCTGAGACCTTTAGGCGGCACATTAGCAAGAAGCTAGATTGGAAGCCACATTGGGATTTGAACCCAGGTACTCTGACATGGAATGCAGGCACCCAACCAGCATCTTAACAGCTAGGCCAAACACTTGCCTCTTGATTCTTGATTCTTGATTAATATTTAGGGGCTGGCACTGAGGCAGCCACTGCCTGAAACACTGGCATCCTATATGGATGCAAGCTCGAGTCACAGCTGCTTCACTTCCAATGAAGCTCCCTGCTAATGCACATTAGAGAGCAGCAGAGGATAGCCCAAGTCCTTCAGCCCCTTCACTCACATATGATATCCTAATGAATCCCCTGGCTCTTGGCTTCAGCCTGGCCCATCCCTGGCTGTTGTGGCTATTAGGGAAGTGAGCCAGAAGATGGAAGACCTCTTTCTCTCTCCTTTGCTCTACAACTATGCCTTTAAAAGTTCATTATTTTCCCACTGATTTGAGCTGTTGCCTTTGTAATATATTAAATTTGCAAATGTAATTTTTGACTTCCCTATTCTGTTTTATGTCATTTATGGAGACTTTATAGAAGATTTTACTGTCTGTTAAAACATGTCCTTTATTTCCTTCTTTTTCATGATTTTATTCACTATTCTGGTTTGTTGTTCTTCCCAATAAACTTTATAATCAATTTGTTCAGCTGCAGCAAAAATCTGATGGCATTTTTATTGGGATTGTTTAGAGTCTATAAATTAACTTAGGGGAGTTATCATTTTTATGATGTTGCTGCTTCTGATCTAATAACAAAATACCAGAAGATATTTTTGATGACTTCATCCGAGTAGGGAGTTGGTGAAATGCTGTGTGATCCTCTGCTGAGGAACACTGAGTTTTAAAGTCCTGAGCCCAATCCTGTGCCACTTCTTCCAGGTAGCCTGCCTTGTTTTCTAGGGACATGATCTCTCCATCCTCTACATACATCTTGTGGCTCACATACAAACTACAACCTTGTTTGTGTGTCTGATTTCCCTCCTCTAGGATAAGAGTTTTATGGGAACTGGATGTGCATCATAACTCATAATAATGCAAGAAAACGAAGCTGAGGAAGAGGCTGTGTACGGGGCCCTTCATGTCAGCTCACAGCCTTTCCCAGGGGTCTCCAACTAGCCCCTGACAGGCTCAATCTATTCCACATGCTTGATTGGCATGGACATTTAAAATAAATTTTAAAGCTTTGTTTATTTATCTGGAAGTCAGAGTTACAGAGAGAGAGAGGGAAAGGCAGAGAGGGAGATCTTCCATGTGCTGGTTCACTCCCCCAGATGGCTGCAATGGTCAGGGCTAGGCCCAGCCAAAGCCAGGAGCTAGGGGCTTCTTTCAGGTCTCCCACATGGGTGGCAGGGACCCAAACACTTGGGCCATCTTCCCTTGCTTTTCCCAGGCCATAGCAGAGAGCTGGAATGGAAGTGTAGCAGCTGTGACACAAACTAGTGTCCATATGGAATGCTGGCATCACAGGTGGCGAGCAACTTTACCTGCTATGCCACAATGCCAGCCCCAACATTTAAAAATTTTGAATTAGTTGCCGACATTTAAAAATGACAAGATTTCATATGACAATATAGATGTGCAGATCCTTAAAAAGAAGGAGCCACTCTGACCTTGCTGGGCCACATTCCCAAGAGGTGACAACCAGGTAGAGGCCAAGTACTTGCTGCCTCCTCTATGCCGGGAGTGCACTCCCCAGTTTTCCCTCCACCCCTTCAATTCTGTTACCTGCCTACACCCTGACAGCATTTCAGTCTGTACTCCCTCTCCTTAAAGCATGGGAAAAGGAATGAGGGAAAGCCCTCCTTGCACCCTGTAGATATTTGTGGAATGAATAAATCCCTGCTTAGCAGTTGGGCTCCAAGGGCTGGGCTGACTTAGCGAGGGTCACATGACCAGCAGGTGGCAGGGAAAGTGATCTAAAGCTGTTTTGCCTGGCTGCACAGCCCCGGCAAGGCATTTAACAGCCTTCCCAGTGCTTGCCCACATATTCTTTCTCACCTATTAGCTGGCTAATGGCCGCAGACGTGGTCCCAAGCCCTCGGCTCTCAGCCGGAACGCTAGTAACCGCCCCATTAACACAGACCCTGGGGAAGAGGCCTTGGGCCTGGGGGAGAAATGGGCCTTCCAGACTTTATAGTTTCATACATTCAGGGCCCAGTCTCTTTTCCTTTTTATTTTGCTTTCCACACAGCTCCCCTGGGCCTCGTCAAGTCTGCTGATGCTTGGCACCAGGAGCAATGTGGGATGCAGAGCGGCAAAACGAGAGTCACCCTGCGCCAGCTGGTTGGTTACCTCTTCTGAGGGAGGCACAAAGGGCTGTGGGTTTCTCAGGCATTACACTCCCATTTGCCCAGAATTTAGGAGCTTCCTCAGAAACTCATCTTAGACAAGAACAGCCAACTGTTTTTTTCTTGTTCAACAAATGCTGAGTGTCTCCTCTGTGTCACCTGCTGTGCTGTGCCTGGAGAACTTTAGACTAGTGCCTGCATCCTAGTAGGAGAAGCAGCAAAATGGACCTGCAAGAAGAATGCAGCCTAACAGGGCCCAAGCTGCAGAAATGCCTGATAGCACAGGACAGCGGCCTGCAGGGTTTCCCAGCGCATGCAGGGTGCCTCCTCCAGCTGAAACCCGCAGAGAAAAGAGGAAGCTAGGGGAGGAGGGAGAGGGGAAGGATTGTGAGAAAACCCCAAGTCAGACTGAGGAGCTGAAAGCTCAGTGGTCTCTACCCCAGACGGAAAAGCACAAAGAAGACTGGGGCCAGGCCAAGCATCTGACAGTGAACTTGAAGTGAGCATCTACTGCCTATAGCATTAAACATTTTCTCTGTGTAATGGGCTCTTGGGGAAATCTATTTTTTATCCTGGGACTAAGGTGCGGGGCACAGGATCAAGACATGTTGCTTTCTCCCTCTTCTGCTGAGGACTGCCAGCAACAGGGTCCTCACACTCTCTCCAGAGTAAACCTGATGGCAGTATAATAAGTCCTGTAACCCCTACCCAGCCCCTAGCCCCCTTTTTAGTTTGTAATTGAAAACTAAGAAGGAAAGAGGCAGAGTTGTGGTCAGGAGAACAGTGTTCCCAGTGACTTTTCTTCCCTCCCTCTCCCCCTCCCTACCACACCCTCATCAGCCTGTCACAGGATGGGAGTCAGACGGGAATCCCTTCTGTAACTTGGGGAATCCTGCAAGAAGGGAGACTGGCAGGTCACTTTCAGCTGAACATTTGCTGAGTTTGCTGCCATGAGAACCAAAGGTAGTGAGTGAGCTGGATATGGATGGTGCATAGTCTCCCTGAAGTTCTGTGTGAAGGAGCCTGGAGGTTTCCAAAAGTCAGGGCCGTAGGGGAACATGTTGGGGCCAGTGGTTAGTATTCCCTTGTCCTATATCATAATGCCTGGGTTTACTACTTGGCTGTGTTCCTGACTCTAACTTCCTGACAATGCAGACCTTGAAAGGTAGCAGATGATGGCTCAAGTAAGTGGAATCCTGCCAACCAGGAGTTACTAGTTCCTGGCTTTGGCTCAACTGGGAGCCACTACAGGCATATGGAGAGTGAACCAGCAGATGGGAGTGCACATGCTCTTTATCTCTTTCTTTCTCTCTTACTCCAAAATAAGAAAAAAAGAGGCAGCAACTGGCCAAGGGAAGCTCTGGGTGAGGCTGAGGGATGGATAGGTTGCCCCTCTTTTGGTGGTCCCCAGAGCTGCCATTAAGCTAAGCTACCCCCCAGGAAAAGCAGACATACAAATCATCAGGGACCACTAGTACCACATGGAAAGACACTGACCCTGAAGAGGCTAGAGTTACATAGCCCCACACCAGATGAATAGCACTCCATAGCCCACCTTAAACATCATATCATAGAGGAGAAAGGAGAGACCTAGAACAGAGTGTGGAGGATGTGGATGTTGCTCCACAGTACTGTGGAGGGAGGGCAGTGATAGGCAGGTCCTGTTTATTGAGCCATGGACCCACCCACACAAGCTGGAGGAAAGAATGAGATGTTTCAATCAAACAGTTTTAAGTTGGGCTGAATGCTTAGTGACTAGAGTGTTTTGGCATCTGCTATGTCATCATCACCAAATGGGTAAGGCAATAAATTTGGGTACAATTGGAGGAAGAAATAGAAGGTGGAAGAAGCAGGCATTGTGGTGCAGTGGGTTAAATTGCCACCTGGAGTACCAGCATCCCATGTAAGTGTCAGTCCAAGTCCCAGCTGTTCCCCTTCTGACTCAGCTCCCTCATAATGCTCTTGGGGAAAGTATAGGAAGATGTATCAAGTGTTTGGGCACCTGCCACACACATGGGAGACCTAGTTAGAGTTCCAAGCCTCTAGTTTTGGCCTGACAGGGCCCTGGCAATGGTGGCCATTTGGAAATGGACCAGAGGACAGAAGATCTCTCTCTTTGTCTCTCTCTCTCCCTCTCTCCTTCTTTCTCTAACTCTACCTTTCAAACAAATAAATCTTTTTTAAAAAAGAAATAATAGGTAAAGAAAAGTATTTTCATGTCAATGGCTCAATACATTTCTCTTCCATTTTATCACTGAATCCTCACATTGATCACATAAGGTAGGTATTGCTATTATCTCGGTTTTAAAGATGAGGGATCTGGGAATGCAGGACATCAAGGAATTTAGTCAAAGCCCACAGGTAAGGAGTTGCTGAGCCAGCATTTGCAGTCAAATGGTCGGGCTCCAGAGCTACTCACTGAGCAGCACCACCTCCCTGAAGGGAACCCATGCTGCCACTCTGCTCCTTGCCAGCGTCTCCTGTCTGAATAAATCTACTGATAGGGAGCTCACCAGCGGCCCATGTATTTTAATGCATTGTCAGACAGCTGTTGAATTAATTACTTACATATTTATGGGGTTTTGTGGTTAAACCACACAACACTGATTTAGTAAGTCTTTAGGAGACACCTCCCACTCTGCAGAGGGCTTTCCATCTATTCTGCGAAGAGGGCTCAGCAGGCAATTCTTCCATCTGTCTTCTGCACCTGAGGAAAAGGAGGCACAGAAATACTGGTGACCGGCTTAAGGTCACATGGAGCCAGGACCACCACCACCAAACATTTATTGAGTGCTTGCTGTGTGCCAGGCATGGTGCTAAGTGTTCTCTGCAGTGCTGTGAGGTTTCCATGGTCTCAACTAGCTTTCCCATACTTCCATTCGTCATCCCTCTTTTCCTGCATGGAACCTCTGTCCAGAGGATCGATTCCCTGGCTTGGGGTGGGCCCCATAGTGAGGAGCCTGATAATGGTGTGAGTCTTATGGAAAAGCAAAGAATGGGGCAGTGCTGTGGCACAGCGGGTTAACGCCCTGGCCTGAAGCGCCAGCATATCATATGAGCACTGGTTCTATTCCTGGCTGCTCCTCTTCTGATCCAACTCTCTGCTATGGCCTGGGAAAGCAGTAGACTATGGCCCAAGTGCTTGAGCCCCTGCACCCACGTGGAAGGAAGCCCCTGGCTTCAGATCGGCGCAGCTCCAGCCATTGCGGCCAATTGGGGAGTTATCCATCAAATGGAAGACCTCTGTCTCTCTGCCTCTCTTCTCTGTGTAACTCTCTGACTTTCAAATAAATAAATAAAATCTTTTAAAAAAAAAAAAAAGAGAGAGAGAAAAGCAAAGAATTTGGCTTGCTTCCCTAGCCCTAGCTCATCATATTTGTAGCTATGGGAGAAGGCACTGACAGTTCAAAGAATGGCCTTTGGTTAACATCTTATTCTCCATAAATAAGGGAGAACAGGCACACTCTGCATGCACAGTTTTGCTGTTTCCTTCATTCCTACACCTTGGCATAGCACCGGCCTTGAGATTTACAGCTTCAAACTTTCAGCGAGACTGTCTAATTCCTTAGCTTGTCAATAGGTTCCCAACCCTGTGCTCCTCCTGAGCAGTCTTTCTCTGGACTTACCAGTTGTCTGTACAACTGCTGATCAGTCTCCTGTGACCGGAAGTTTAGATCTGGGGCTTGGGTGGGTTCAAATCCCAGCTCTGCCACTTCTGGCTCTTGGGAGCAGATGGGTTAGAGAGAGATGGCCTCTCACACATACACAGAATGGGGATAATGAAAATAGTGTCCCTGCTGACATTTACCCCTGGTTGGAAGACAGGCACTAAGCAAGCTGTCACATGAATGTGAATATCAGTCAAGGGGGCTGGCATTGTGGTGTAGCGGGTTAAGCTACTGCCTACAAGGCCAGCATTTCATATGAGCACCTTTTTGAGGCCCAGCTGCTCCACTTATGATCCAACTTTGGGCTAATGCACCTGGGAAAGCAGTGGAGAATGGCCCAAGTAATTGGAACTCTGTTGCCAGGTGGGAGACCTGGAAGAAGCACCTGGCTCCTGGCTTTGGCCTGGCCCAGCTCTGGCCGTTGTGGCCATTTGGCAAGTAAACCAATGGATGGCAGATTCCCCTCTCTCTGCCTCCTCTCTCTCTCTCTCTCTCTCTCTCTCTCTCTCTCTCTCTCTCTCTCTCTCTCTCTCTGTGTGTGTGTGTGTGTGTGTGTGTGTGTGTGTAACTCTGGCTTTCAAATAAGTAAATCTTAAAAAAAAAATTCAGTCAATGCCAAGTGATAAGATGAAGAGGCATTGAGAGTGGTCAAGAAGGACTTTCCTGAGGAGGAGAAATTCAAGCTAAGACATTCGTGATGGGAAAGAGCTGGTGAAAAGGGATTGGTTAGAGGGGTAGCTGCTGTGGGGATGGGAAGGAAGATTCACTAGGCTTCCTCCCAGTAGATTATCGAAGGGAGATGGAATCTCAAAGGTGAGACTGGAATGAATAAAAGGATGAAGGAAAACCCAGGAAGAGGAGGAAAGACAGTTGTCTGTGGGAGACCCTGATGCTGTCATGAAGCCCATAAGCACGTTTCTCTGCTCTGGCTGTCGGCAGCAGCTTTCAGCTTCTGGGTCCCCCTCAGGACTGGCGGAGGGGAGGTGGCAGGTCCTGCTTTCCCCACTGCTGAGCCCTCATCTTCTCTCCCCTTTTCCAGAGATGGTCTGATATCAGCCATTTACTCAGTGGTGTGCTAGGAAGTATTTAACGACTGGCTCTGCAAACATGAAAGGGCACTGATTTATAGTTGTAATGTCTCTGAGTGTGGAGCTGGGAGAGTGGTGCACACAGTCAGCTCTTAGGCAGGCCACCCGGGGAATGGTGAGCAGGTTGGGAAAAGCACTTACTAGGCACCAGGCGTGGTTGCAGGCACGTTGTATGTACTAACTCACAATGACTCCATGAAGTAGGAGTTGTTGATAGCCTTATTCTTACAGGTCAGAGAGAAGGACTCAGCTAGGTTCAGGAACCTGCCCAAGTTCATGCAGTTAAAACTGACAGAGTTAATAACAGATTCTACAGAGTGTGACTCCTGTGCTCTTTGGAATAGTTCTTAAATTTTGACACTTTACTGCCTAAACTTTTTTTTACTGAGAAAGAGGGAGAGGGAGAGGGAGAGGCAGAGGGAGAAGAACAGTGCTGTCATATGTTGGTTCACTCCCCAAATACCCACAGTGGCCCAGGGCTAGGCTGGAGGTAAAGCTGGGGACTCAACCCAGGTCTCCCACATGTGGCAGGAACTCAGTCACTGGTATTGTCACCATTGCCTCCCAGGGTCTGCACTAGTAGGAAGCTGGAATCGGGAGTGGAGCTGAGTATTGAACTAAGTCAATCTGAAATGGGATGCAAGTGTCTTAACTGACATCGTAACTATTAGGCCAAGTGCTTGCCCCTAAACTTTGTTTATTGTTGTGTACCTCTAGAAAAGTGAAATTCTAAGAGGACAGCTCAACAATGTTTATGTATATATACCTCCTTGTAACCAGATCAAGATAGAGAATATTTCCAGCCCTAAGCTGTCCTTTGTCACTTTCTCCCTACACTATCTCCCTCCAGAGGTAACCAATATCCTGACTTCTATCTCTATCCATTCCTCTTGTCTGTGCTTGAATTTTGCATATACGGAATAATTTAGTACATAGTCTGTGGTATCTAGCTTTTTTCTCTCCAATGCTGTCTGTGAGATTGCCCGTGTCAGAAGTGTGTTCTTTTGCAGTTGTGAAGTATTCCATAGGGTGTGGGCATAGCACAGTGTAACCATTTATTCTCCTGTGGATGGTCCTGGGAATTGTTTCCAGAGTGTGCTGATAATCACTGTGGCAACTGCCTTCCGAGTTTGGGTGGGGGGCCCTGAGTCTTCCCATTTCTGAGGGGTTTGCATCCTTAGCACATGGGGTGATTGGTTTTGTTGGGGATGTCTTTCTCTGATTACTGCCGAAACAAATGACTGCAAACTTAGTGCCTTAAAGCACAACTCTGGAGGTTAAAAGTCCATGTAAGGAAGTTTTAAATTCACTCTCTTCCTTCTGAAATTGTGATAATTTTAGTCTGAGATACACTAAGTAACAGGACAAAGAACATATGGATTTCTTTACATGTCTAATAAATGAGAGCCACACATGTTCTCTCAAGGAGGAGCAAGCTGGCTGACCCTTACACAGAGCTAAACAAAGGGCTGAGGGCTTGGGCTTCAGGGGAAAAAGAGGGTAGCACAGCCTTTGGGAGGTTGAGAGAAGGGGATGCACAGCCAGCTGTGGTCATCTCTGCTGGGGCCAGGTGTCAGTGCGCCCATTTCCTACTGGGCAGAATGGGGGTGTCAGAAAAGCCTTTGTCTGCATCCGCTGTTTACTGGACCAGTGCAGATGGCTCTAAATCTTTTTCCAAAGGGCAGCTTTGCAGAACCGTTCCCATGTCTATAGAGTTTACAGTTTATCTAAATAACTAACTTGGAATATGCCAAAGACATATTTGGAGTGGGATATTTTGATCCCCTCATCTAAAATAGGTGAGCAGGGTTAAGGTCCTTCTGAAGGTCATTGGGGGAAAATCCTTTTCCTTATCTTTTGCAACTCTTAGGCTGCCATTGCCCCTCTGGGCTCTGCGTGTGCCACATCACCTCCTCTTACTCTGAGCCTTCTGCCTTCCTTTTATAAACATGCTGTGATCACAGTGGGACTACTCAGACAATCCAGGATGATCTCCCATCTCAAGATCCTTCACTTAACCATGTCAGCTTTTTGCCAAATAGAGCAACATAATCATGGGTTCTGGGGGTTAGGACGTAGACATGTCTGTGGGCCGTTCTGACTGACAAACTGAACTGTCTAATGAGGAAGTAATCTTGATGATGACAAGAGCCCTGGGTGGTCTGGAACTGTGTCTTGATTCATGGTGGTGATCCCTGACCCCTCTTGGCCTTCGATAGATAGAAGTTAAAGGGCTGGATCAGCTGAGCCACCTCCCAGGCGCCTTGCAACCTCCACTTTATTGATTCTACAAACAAGCTCTGGGCTTAGTGTTCTGCCTAGCCACATGTTTTATCTGCATGTGTCCATTTCTCCCCACTCCCATGGGACAGGGAGCATGCCTTCTGAGAAAACCTCCTACTCTCTCCTCCCTTTCTCTTCACAGGGCCTCTGGGCCTTTCATTCAGAATGATTTTGAAACCTTGATACTGATTTTCCAGTCACCTAAGGCCATTCCCTTCCCTCCCACTCTCAATTGAAAATCCAATTTTAAAACAAAATTTTAAAAAAGAGATTCCCCATGTGATTTCAGGGGCTGGCTTGACAAGTACATCGAGTGCAAGGCGCTTGTGAAGAAGTAGCAAAGACGCCCTAATTACTTGTTTCTGATGTGAGCGGAGCTGCCTTCTCATTTGCACTCGATGGCTGTTCAAGCCACAGGCTCCCCACAGTTAATGAAAAAAAAAAAAAGATCCTGGGAAACCAAATTAGCTTCTTTTTTTGCCATACAGGAAATATCGCTTGATGGAAAGTGAACCAGCAGACTGTTGGGCCTCCATGTCCTCCAGGAGCCAAGCTCCTGCTCTTTCCCAGCTGGCATCCTGCAGCTGATCACGTCCTCCGTCCTCCACCGTTATTTCATTGACATAATCATTTACTAGCATCCACTTCTCTGAATTGGTTGTTAGTGCCTGAGCTTTGAAGTCAGTATGTGCATTAGGTGCCAGGCCCTGGAGACAACATCGTAAGGAAAACAGACAAGGGGCTTGTCCCCAGGGAGCTTGAACTGCTAGAGGAGAGAGATAGTACTGATAAATGCCCCACAACATGGACTTACAGACTGGTAAGTGCCAGGAAGCAAACGTTAGGGGAGCTAGACTTACTAGCTAGCTTACTGCCAGAGGGCTTCTCTTAGGTTAAGGGTTATGAGTCTGCCTTGGGGAAAAGTGAGCCAAGATCTGAAGATCTTAAGCCAAAACCAACAGCCTGAAGGAGGATAGGTTATGCAGGCAGAGGGAAATGCCTGGCAAAGTCTCTGAGGCAGGAGGAAACTGAGGAGGTAGGAGGTCTTGGGGAGATACAGAAAGTAAAAGGAGACGGAAGGAGAAACAACACATGATGGGAAGTTTTGAATTTCTGATGCAGTCTGTGAAAAAATTAACTTTTAATGTTCTTAACTATAGAAAGCATAGAATTACATTTTCTCTGTAGGGTGGCTGTGAGGATTCACTGAGATAAAGTATGCAAAGTGCTTAGCCTAGATGCTGGTCCATGACAATCCTTGAACAAGTGGAAGCAACTAGTTTTATGACTGTGTGCAAAACACACCGTTGCTGGGAACTGAGGGCTGATGGGGGAAGGATGAATCAGATGTTGGGCTGTGCCTTTGAGCAGCTTTGAATACCATCAGGAAGACTGGCAATAGCTAGTCAGGCGGTATGGTGTAAGAAGAGTGTTGCAAGAGTAAGTTCAGAGGAGGGCGTGCTGAGTCCCAGGGGGAGTCAAGGAAGGCTGCTTGGAGGGGGAGGCATTGGACCCATGCACAGTCAACAGGAAAGATGCCTAATTCTATTCAGGCAGGAAAACAAGGAACATCTTTGGTTCCCTGGGAGCATCTGGGAAGCAGAGAGAAACAGCTGCGTTCCCTGCCCTCCCGCAGGAAGTGAAGGAACTCGAGGTGTTGCTTCTCTTATTAATCCAGCTGTGAGCATTTTTTAGACCAGCTGTCCTCACATCCCGGAGCCCCTGAGGAATGAGGCTCAGAGCCTCTGAACAACATCATTAAAATGCTTCCCACAAAGAGACTGAAGCTGGGCGGGTGAGAAGCCAGCAGCAGGACCGAGCAATGTGAGCGGCTTGGAAAAGGAGGAGGCTGGGGCAGGAAGTGGTTCCTGCCTCGCTCTGCACCAACTTGGGCAGCAATTGTGGACCAGGCACCTCGCCTCTGGGCCTTGGGTTTCTCACCTGTGTAATGAGAAGTTGGCCTACATGACCTCTGGGGACCCTATTCCTCTGACAGTCTGTGTTTCTAAAAGGAAACCATGAAATGGCTAGGTTACCACGTTGCTATGTTCACAGAGAGAACATAGGGGAAACAGATGCAATTCTTCAGGCAATTGACTCTCCCCTCCCCTCCTAAGACTTCTTGCATGCAATTGCACTCTCAGTCCGTTTGAAAGCCTAAAGTATATCTGGCTAACTAATTATCTATACTTGGTGTTCCTAAATCTAGCCCTGTTACTGATATTTCTAACAAATATGTGATCGTAAGCAAGTCATTTCACCTGTCCAAGTCTCTTTCCCCTTCTCAAAAGGAAAATATTGGACTCAATCCTTTTAACAACCCCTTTGGCTGTCATTTACTCTGCTGCTCCTTATTTGCTGCCTTGATCCTTCTGTGGGTCACTTCAGTAGAGGAAAAAGTGAGATGTGGGGAATGCAACCCAAGTGAGCCACCACGTCCTGGGCCTCTCAGCTGACCTGAATAAAGGCCTGTGTTCAGTGCTGCCTGGGTCCTAGATCAGCAGAATAGCAAAGACTTATGAAGATGGACTTTGAGACACACACTTGGCTTCTGCCAATTACTAGCTGTGTGGCTTGGTTCAAGTACCAGATAATGCAAAGTGTGTGTGATTTCTCCTTAGGCAGAAAAACAAGACGACTTAGTTCCTTACTTGTAAAATGGGAGTTAGGGCTTTTATTGGTGTCTTTTTTTTTAAAGTCAGAGTTATACAGAGAGAGAGAGAGAGAGAGAGAGATCTTCTGTCCACTGTTTCACTCCCCAACTGGCTGCATTAGCCGGAGCTGCGCTGATTTGAAGCCAGGAGCCAGGAGCCTCCTCTGGGTCTCCCACAGAGGTGCAGTGGCTCAGGACTTGGGCCATCTTCTACTGCTTTCCCAGGCCATAGCAGAGAGCCGAATCGGAAGTGGAGCAGCCAAGACTTGAACTGGCACCCATTGGGGATGGCAGTACTGAAGGCGGTGGCTTTACCTGCTACACCACAGCACCAGCCCTTATTGGTGTCTTGATGGGAGTTAACTGCCTATCCCTTAGAGTTATTGTGAGGATTCAGTATATAGAGGTGTCCAGAACATATTTATCTGCTAAAAGATAAAACAGTTACTCTGATAAATGTGCAACTCATCCTTGGCCTTAGGGTTAGGAAATAGGGAGTGGTGGAGATTGTAGCAAAGTAGAATGTACATTCCCTGTACGTGGAGCAGCTTGTACCACAACTAACATTTTAGGTCTCAGTGTTGTCAGATCTGATTTTTCTAAAGAGAAGCCAGAAGCCTGGCTTTCTATATGAGGTAGTTTGATTTTTATATATTGGCTTTCTTTCTTCCTTTTTAAAAAAAAAAACAAAACAAAACAAAACAATATGGTATAGGCCAAATTAAGACATGGCTGTAGCCAGGATGTGACCCACAGTTTGCCAGTTTGTAACCTCTATGAATGTACCCCATGAATAGTAGGGAAAATCCTCATCATCTAATTTGGCTCCCTCAACACTCTCATTTTACAGATAAAGAAACTGAGGCTGTTGAAGTCTGTCTCTGTTGCTAATAGCACAATACTACAGCCTGGGTGAGTTAACAAAGAAAAGAGGTTGACTTTGGTTCCAGGTTCCAGTCCAGGGTCAAGGGGCTATGTTAGGTGATGGCCTTCTTGCTGGCAGGTGGCACGAGGCACCCCAGAAACAGGAAACCCACGGGTGTGTATATCCTTCCACCTCTCACTGCCTTCTTATGAAGCCCACAGGATTCAACCCTGGGGGGGTTCTACCTTGATGACCTCATCTAATCCTAACCCTCTGCCAACTACCTGCCTCTGAACACCACATTCAGATGAAACTCCTGCCTTCTGTGTACCTCACGATGGGGATTAAGCTTCAAGGGGACAAACCAGATTCAAACCACAGAAGAGGTCAAGGCCAAGAGAGGTGAAGTGACTGCCCCATGTCACTCAGCTGCCTTACATTAGAGCCAGGGTTCTCACTCAGGTCTTTTGACTCGTAGTTTTGTTGCTTTTTATGCCAAAGCATAGGAGTCTGTCTGGAAGCTCACAGCCTCCATCCTGGGCTACCTGGGGCTGACGGGAAGCTCTGTTGTAGTAGCTCCGGGACAGGAGACACAGTGCTCCTCACCTCTCCCCGACATCTTTTCCTGCAGAGCTTGCAGATAACAGTGGTTTGAATCTTCCACGGACCTTCCACCCACGTGCCTACATGTGACACTGGCACCCAGACATGGAAAGGCAGGAGGCCAGAGTGAGGGGGAGAGTGAGTCAGAGTTTCCAGGCAGCGCCTCTTACCCCAATCCCTCCCAGCTCTGCCCACTTTCCCTGAGTCAGAGTCTAGAAATGTCTTAGGTATAAGACATCTTGAAAGGTTCCAGGGCAAAAGAATCCTCACTATAACATAACTGTGGTAAGATAAACCTTTGGGGGGCCTGCACAGGGGTGTAATGGCTAAAGCCGCCGTCTGTGGTGCCAGCATCCTATATAGGCACCACTTCAAGCCCCGGCTGCTCCTCTTCCAATCCAGCTCCCTGCTAATGCGCCTGAGAAAGCAGTGGAAGATGCCCCTGCACTCACTTTGGAGACCTGTAAGAAGCACCTGGCTCCTGGCTTCAGGGAGGCCCAGCCCCAATCGTGGCCATTTGGATAGTGAACCAGTGGGTGGGAGATCCCTCTCTCTGTCTCTGTCTGTCTCTCTGTAATTCTGCCTTTCAAATAAATAAATAAATAAATCTTTTTAAGAAAAGATATAATCTTTGTGATTAAATACTTCAGCAAACTTTAAGCTAAAAATGAATGGTTGCTTAGGTTTAACAAAACAAGATTCGCAAATGCAAATCCATTACAATTCTTATCAGAAAGACCCAAAGCCTCCAGACCCTCCTCTCAACACAGCCTCCTTATCATCTTCCAGAATCTCCTACTTGGGCCACAGTTCTCTTCTTTTCCTTCACTTTAAATTCTAGTGTGCATCAGCTCAGCCCTCCCGGCAGCTCTCGCAGGTTCTTTGCTCATCAGGAAGTCCACTCTGCTCCATTCTAAGAACCTTGTTAGGGGTGACTTGGATGTGTACTGTTGGCAAATTGCTCCTGGAAAGATGTTTCCCGCTTTGGCAGGAGATGGAGCAGGAACTGTCCTGCTGGGGAAGCCGAATGGCTTATCAGCCTTAGCCCCAACTCCATGTTCTTTACTGGGGTTTTCATAATTTCTTTTCCTCAATTGCTTCCTCTCAAAGGTATTTGCATTTAAACAAGAGTTTGCTCCCCTGCTGATTATTTTTCTTCTTCTTTGATTCCATCGCAAAAGCAGTCAGAGTTGCTGGAGTGTTGGTGTCTGGATGGGCTCCATGGCAACAGCCAGGGAGCTGAATGGTGTGAGCTTCACCTCTTTCCTTTTGCAGACACAATTGGCAGGGTAGGTACATTTGGGAGAAATTTTAAGGGAGTGAAAACGGAGCTGTTTGTCACCTCTGAGTCTCCTGGGCCTGCTTCCACAACCTCTGGCTAGATTGCAATGAAAATCCTCAGATAGGAAGAACCCCCTTGGGTGATGTTTCAAAGCCACAGCCCCATGGTTCTACTTGGGGAGAATGGTGCAAATAGCAGTAAGAAGAATATTCCAGAGTTTACCCTGGCACCCACCAATGGCACAACCTTGAATAGACAGGTGACCTCTGGTTAACTTGGATGCTTTGTACACTGCTGAGTGGGGTTTGGCTCACATTTCATTTCTCTCTCTCTCTCTTTATCTTTTTCCTTCCTTACTCTCTTGCCCCCCTTTTCCTTCCTTCCTTCTTTAAAAATATTTTATTTGTTTATTTGAAAGGCAAAGTTACATAGAGAGAGGGAGAGACAAAGAAACAAAGAGACGGAGATCTTCCATCCTCTGGTTCACGTCCCAATTGGCTGCAATAGCCTGATCTAGGCTGATCCAAAGTCAGGAACTGGGAGCCTTCTCCAGGTCTCCTACATACACGTAGGAGTCCAAAGACTTGGGCCATTTTCCGCTGGTTTCCTAGGCACATTAGCAGGGAGTTGGATCAGAAGTGGAACAGTCACATGGGATGCTGACATCGCAGGCTGGGGCTTTACCTGCTATGCCATTACTCTGGCCCCTAAAAATAGATATCTTACAAACAAATAATAATACAGGGGTTTAAACAGACTATGGTAAATGCTACATCAAAAACAGAATGGGGGGGGGTGGCACTGTGGCACAGTGGTTTAAAGATATGGCCTGCGGTGCCAGAATCCCTATGGGCGCTAGTTTGAGCCCTGGCTGCTCCACTTCCTGTGGTCTGGGGATGAAGCCTTAACCACAGAGAACTCTGCAGTGCCACAAAGGACTGTTGTGAAGTGTGGCTTCAGTGCCCAAACATGATGCTTGTTGTTTCTCAGAGGACATCCATGTGGCCTGTGGGCTTTTTGCTTGCTGCAGGCCAGCATTCATTTCATTTGCTGAAACACACATAAAGATAAACGGGGAAGCCCACATTGCAGAGAATTCCTGTTGAGAGGTGAGCAAGAATGATCCATCTCAGCCATGCCCAAAGTCTGCTGGGCTTGTGATTGGGTTTGGAGATATTCTTTGCCAAGAAATAGCATGCCCAAGTGGGTGTCAGGCCTTGAGTGTTTGCTGGAAGGCTAGTGGGCCAGGTTGTTCCCTCAAATCGCCTGGAAGAGGCTGCAGAGACCAGCACAGGTTAGCTGTGGGAAGAGGTTTGGATTTCAGAACAAAGTAAGAGATAGGAATTTAGAGCAAAAGCCTATTTCAAAAGTGATTCTAGTTCATTAAGAAGCAACTGGGAGTGTCGGGGCCAAGAGCTGGCTGGTCCCAGGTTTTGGAGGGGTTGACAAGGAAGACAAGCAACATTTATCTGGGCTGACACAGAGCGTCTCCAAATCCTCACCCCTGCGGGAGACAGGAGGAAGCCCAGGATCTGTTACATGCCAAGGCAAAAATGAGTTCCAAACCTCATTTTTGTGCCCCCTGGAGCACATTAGACTGCACAGCTGCTGCATCTCTGTGCCTTTAAAGATGTCATTGTCCCTCCCCTTCCCAGGATTTTGTCCTGGAGAGAAGGCTACCTGCCTAAAACTACCCTTTAAAACCCTCCCCCAGGGTTTTTTAATTGAATCATGCTACTGCTCAAAAACCTTCAACAGCTCCCCAGTGCATACAAAATAGAAGTCCAGGTCTTAAGCTTAGCACCACAACCCTCTCTAATTGCCCTTAAGTCTCACCACTTCCTTTATTCCATGTTTCACCCACAGTAAGCAAACTCAGCAGCATATAAATACACCTGTATTTACTGTCTCTGGGCCTTTGCTGATACAATTGCCTCTGCCTAAAGGCTTTCTTTGCTTTTCCCTTATCCTAACCCTGTCACTTATAACAAGATTTTATTGGACAGGTGTGTCTGCTACTTGCTAGACCTGATTCAAGCATCATTTGACATGGCCACAGGGACAGATTTCAAGAAAGGTCCCAAACTCTTTTTTCTGAGTCCATGCTCTGTTATGGAATAATCTTGAGTGCCCTCCATTTCTGACTCTGGGTTTAGGCACATCATTTGCTTGGGGGAAGTGGGATTTTAGCAAATGTGATGCAAATAGAGACTTAAAAACACTTGACTTCTTTCTGACTAATACACTGTTTGAATGCTACCTTCTTCAAGAAACTACCTGTTCTGCTAGCAGGAATGGAGAATTTGACAGATTTTTGGATGTGCTCAAGAATGTTGATGTCAAATCAGACACCTGAGTTCAAATCCTGAGTTCGTATTTGCTAGCTGTGGATACCAGGCAAGACACTTAACATCACCAAGCCTGGATCAAGTGACTGTTTTAATATGAGGGGATTGAAGCAGTTCATGGAAAATATGCATTATGAAAAAAAAATTGTACATAAATTGTGAATTTTTTAAAGTCAAAATGAGCACATTTTTAAATTCTATTTGGTGCACTTTTTGAAGTCTCTTATGTTACACCTGCATGTCTGATTTATTTCAAAAATTCAGTGAAGAAACTATGTGTGGAAATCATTTGATACATGCTTAGCAATTGCTATTATTGTCAAAGAAAATTTTTTATATCCTTATGGCGAGAATAGTGGTTTAGTTAGCCTTTTATTCCTAAATTATTATGTCCTTTTTTCCTGTTCTCAGTGTGTTGCACAAAACCTTAAACACAGCTGATGCACATCTTTTTATATGTGATCTCTGAGGTAAGGCAATAAGGAATATGTCCTCTCATGAAAAAATCTTTGGGGCAGGCACTGTGCTGCAACAGACTAAGCCACCACTTGGGGTGCCCATATCTATATCAGAGTGCTGGTTCAAGTCTGGGCTTCTCGGCTTCTGATCCAGCTTCCTGCTAATGGATACCCTGGGAGGCACTAGGTAATGACTCAAGTACTTGGGAGATGCAGTTGAGTTATTGGCTCCAGGCTTTGGGCTGGCTCAGTCCTGGATGTTGTGGGGAGTGAAGCAGTAGGTGGAAGACCTCTCTCTGCCTTTCTCTCTCTGTCCCTCCTTCAAGTAAAATTGAATACATAGATAAAAATTAAGAACAATTCTTACCATGCTCTTTCTGGTCATTCAGTTAGCTAAGACAGGAAAATTCTGATATTGATAAGGTGCCAGGCTAGAGTCTTCACTATCTAGCATAATTTTCTGGTCATCTTCTATGAAACCCAGTGGAAACATAAAATATTATCTCTGCTAGTGATACAGCATGGTCCCAAAGCAGTAGCCTCATCACGCACCATGTGTGTATTAAGTACTGTGCTAAGTCATTATTTGTATGACAGTGAGAAGAATATGGTTGCTTATCAGCAGAGTGGCTATCATGGACATTGGTTTTTGTCACATGCCTCTATCCTCTCCTTTCTTCTGTTGAAGTTGTAAGTCAAATTTGGTTTAGGCGCTTCCATAGCCTCGGCAACTCATGACTAGAGCCTGGGGAGATTACTGACGCCATAAACAAGAGTGTCAAATTGTTAAATCAACTTCAGAAGTCACTATGTACTTGCGTCTCATGAGGGATCTGTCCTTAATGTGTTATCCAATAATGCTATTACTAGTACTGAAACAGTATTTTTACACTTTGTGTTTCTGTGTGGGTGCAAACTGATGAAATCTTTACATACTATAATATTAAATCGATCTTCTGTGTGTAAAGATAATTGCAAATGATTAAAAAATCTTGGTGTTAAATTGGAAATTGCATAGATAATTAATCAATTCTTTAAAAAAAAATCATGTAGGATCTCTGTCTTTAAGGTACTGTACATTGTGAATTAATACTATAACTAGTACTCCAACAATAATTTCAGTTTGTGTCTCTATGTGAGGGCAAACTGTTGAAATCTTTACATAATATGTTCTAAACTGATCTTCTGTGTATAAAGAGAATTGAAAATGAATCTTGATGTGAACAGAAGGGGAGAGGGAGCGGGAGAGGAGAGGGTGGCGGGAGGGAGGGAAGTTGTGAGGGGGGGAGCCATTGGAATCCATAAGCTATACTTTGGAAATTTATATTCTTTAAATAAAATAAAAAAAAAATTTGGTTTAGGAAGCACCCTTTTCTGCCTTATAGTCAGTGTGATATTCAGTTGGTAGGTTTTCTCCCAGCTCCAGCTGTGGCCCCTTCAATCAGGCCTGGCCTTTGTATGCTGCTCCACCTCCCTGACCACAGGCCAGTGATATTAGTCCTGGGACTTTTACTAGAACCTGTTGAGGAAGAAAAGCTCTCTCTCCACTGGGGTTGCTTAGCTAGAAGGATGAGAACAGTAGTTGTTTGTTCCTACCTTGCAACACGGAGGAAGAGCCTGTCTTGGTTGGGGAAGGAAGGGTCTGGCAACATAGAGGAAAGCCACATTGAGAGTTGCAGAGTCATGACACCTTTTCCTTCCTCTATCCAGCCATACCTGGCAATCAGCTTACCTCTAGACTTTTTAGTTACTTGAGCAAATATATTCTCTTTTTCCTTCAAACCTTTCTGAACTAGGTTTTTGTCACTGAGAATCCCAAATAACCTCTCAGAGCCTCAGATTTGTCTTTTGCCAAATGCAGTTTAATAATACCCTCCCACTTATGCAATGCCTAACCCACTGTTGGCACATGGTAGTTATGGTCCTTCTTCCTGTGGGGTCTGGGAGCGAGAGTGACTGTGCCCCTCTGTTTCAGGAAGCAGATCATCCTGTTTGGCCAAGTGACAGAAAAATGCCCTGAAGGCAAACAGAGGGAAAGCAGCCTCCTTTCCCTAATGCAAATAGCATCATCTTTTCTAGGTGGACAGAGGAGCTCAGTGTAATGCGTATTTTCCCCTAGGTCTGGTTTCTGATTGCTACCTGATGTGTCCCAGCAGGCAGCCTGCTATGTTCTACAAACTCCAGCTAGATGATAAACCTTTGATTTTTGCTCTTCTCTGCTTCTTGGGAATAATGGAACCATAATGAATTACGTCCCCAAGAATAGCTGTAATTGTAACAATGCTGCACAGAAGGAGCTGGCAAATCAGTCGGCCCCGTAAAATGTGCCGACTTGCTTTCAGACGCTCTCTTTGGAACGGGTCTTGTCCTTGTATGTTTTTCTTCACCACAAACCTTTAATAAGCAGAGGGCTTTCTGTGGGGAGTGGAGAGTGAAAGTCATACACATGGTAGGTTTTATTCTTGCTTTGTTTTCTTTTATCCCCTGTTTGTACAATTCCCCTAGAAATGTGGTCACAGGGAGAGATGTCTGCACCTCTTCTCTCTAAATATCTTTGCTGCCACCCACCTGGCATCACATCAAAAGAAATGATACCTCCCTTACCTGGAGTTGCAGATCATTAGAATGCTGTCCAAGGTGCTGACAAATGGTATTCTTAGGGAGACATCTTGGTTCAGTTCATAGGCTGTATTGTGCATAGTCAGGGAGACACTGGGCTATAAGTGTAGTAAGGAGGGGTATCTCTGGATACTCCAAGTTACCTGCTGTAAGCATGCCTTCTTGGAAGGCCATATTCTTCTTATTTCCTCTGAGATCCTGGAACCCACACTGAAACAAATGATAAGTAGTACACTTATCATCATATGGGATGGTAAACATGGTTCTCCAGTGCTTCACTGGCATGGTAGATAAACACAAGCAGAATCAGCACTGGTTACACCTACTAGATGCCACTATTCTACACTTACAGTATGTGCCAGACACTTGGTATCCATTTTCTCAAGTGCTTTTTATGACAACTCAGTAAGTTAGGTACTGTTATTGTTCCAATAGTACAGTCAAGAGAACTGGGACTTAAAAAGAAAAAAAAATTGTTTGACCCGTGGAAAGAGCTGAAGTTTGGCTGTGGGTCTTCCTGACCTCATTAGAACTCACTGTTTTAACAACCAAGATATGCCTAGTGAGTGTACTTAGGAATAAGTTCTAGAAGACATAGGAAGGTCAGCCCCTAGCTCACTAGGTGGTTTAGAACAAGATACTTTTCTTATCTAGGTTTTGAATTCCCTAGCTGTAAAATTAGTGGGTCAGCTCTAAGGTTGCCGGTTATCCAGGTAACCCTAGTTTAGTAGAAAGATCCCTGTCACAGGGCATGAGCTTGAATTACATAGCTAGGGAACCACGTGGCAACACAGTCACAGAGGGACTCCCTCCCAGGTTGGTGAGGTGAATCTGCACATCTTTATCTTTCTTTGTCCCATGAGAGGCTGATGCCAATGTTTTTCACCTAATTCCAGATAGAAAAGGCCAATATTTGTTCCCCCTGGAGCCTGGTCTTGCCAGTTCGGAGGCAGCTTTATTTGTTTGCTGCAGTTTGCTGTGGTGACTCAGCAGGAGGTGGGAAGGATGCACCCATGCTCTCAGCTGCCTCCTGAAGTCCTCACTTGGCTAAGCACGGAGATACTGGGTGGGAAGGCCTCAAGATAATTGCTCAAAATCTTTGTTGCTGATGTTCTCTTTGCCTTGGCAGGTCCTGGATTTCCCTACCTCTAGCAGGGTTCTCACTTCATTGAACACTCAAACACCCATTAGTGAAGCTTGTCACTTTCTTATTTGCCAGAAATGTCTGACACAGAAGGGCAGGTACCACTTAAAATGTCAAGGCAGCAGTGCAGCTGGCAGGTAAATTTCTGTGTAAAAAATCCTCTTTTTCTTTTTTTCCCTTTGGAGCAGGAAACAATGGAAGATTCTCTGATGGCAGACAGGCACGAAGATTGTGTTCAGCCAGAGAGGAAGGGGTAAACAGTCAGGATTTCAATAGTATGTGATTCCAGTGCTCAGTCCCCCAAGGCACCCAGTTCTCCTCCCAAGGACCGTTTTCATATGTCTTGTTGATGAACGCTTCCTCTACCCTCCCTCCCTCCATCTCTACTGCCCTGTCCACCTTCCTCCTGGAATTATGTCCTCATTTATCTTCTTGTCTCTGACTTCTCTGTATGACAATCTATATGCAGCTGGTTGCCATCTGTACATTTTTGAAGGGGAGTCCTGAGCAATGGCTTTTGAGCATGGATAATTTCAATGGCTTCTTGAAAACAAATGCACTTCCACTCCACTCCACCAATTTCCCCTCATAAGTGCTTGCTATACGATGCCATGAACTACTCGAGACATCCACTTATTTTTCAGACATCAACCCTATCAGGTGGGCACTAATAGCTTCATCTTACAGTTGAGTAAACTGAAGCAAATTGCCTTCAAAGAAGTTATAGATTACACAGATTAAAAATACAAACCAAGATAAACAAACTATGGTACAGCCACATAATAGAATGTTAGGTTAAACTGAATAAACTGAGGCTGAGAGATTCAATAACCCGCCTAAAAGCTCCCAACTTGTAAGTGCCTGACCCAGATTTAAAGCAAAATAGTCCTCATTTCCCCCCTTTTAAAATCATTGCTATTAATAGGGTTTATTTTAGAAATAACTTTTAGGTTTATAGAAAAAGCGAATGAAGTAGAGAGTTCCCATACTCACTCCCCCCCCCCCTTCTTCTATTAACATCTTGCAAATTAGCGTGGCATATTTGTTCTAAGTGTTGAACAAAGTAGTGACATCATGATCATCCTAAATCCATAGTTTTAATTAGGATGCACTCTTGGTGTTGTGTGGCCTACTGGTTTGGATAAATACATATGACATGTATTTGTCATAACTGTATCATATGGAATAGTTGCACTGCCATAACCATCCCCTGTGCTCCTTGCTCCCTCCCCCTGAATCCCTGGCGATAACTCAATTTTTTGCTTTATCCTTAGTTCTGCCCTATCTGGAGCATCAATGATCGGAAACAGTAATTAGGTGTTTCAGATTGACTTCTCTCAGTCAGCAATATATATTTAAGTCTCCTCCGTGTCTTTTTGTGACTTGATATTTCATTTTTGCTGCATAACATTCTATTGTGTGGTTTACCATAGTTTGTTTATCCTGGTATGTATTTTTAATTTGCATAATCTACAGCCTCTTTGAAGGCATATTTGCTTAGGCTGAAGTTTCAGATCCTTCCTAATATGGCTCTCATTTTAATCCTGTTTATTCTTTCCCCCATCCTGTTGGCTCCCTTGTTCCCTGAACACACCCTTCACTTCTTAGAGCTTTTGCTTAAACTGTTGCTATTTCCAGGAACATTTTTTTCTTCATCTTTGCATATCTAAATCATACCCAGGGTTTCAGGTTTCAGTTCAAATGCTACCTCTCTGGTGAAGCCTTGATGCCCCTACTGCCAATTGCAGCTGACTTTTTTTCTATACAAGTACTAAGTAAGGTTGATAGGGATGGTTGTGTGCTTGGTCATCCAGCAACTAGCCATCAGCTTCTGGTTACAATTACAATCTGTTCCTCCCAGTTTGGCCCATGAAGTTCAAGTATAGATGACCATCACTCCTTACTTTACAGCTGGTGGGGAGCATTAGACCAGACGTAAACCCATTGTTGAATTGCATTTTCTAAGGGATTGCTTTGGAAATGAACATGTTACCTAATAGGAACCAATGAGACTCAAGTTGAGAGTTCATATGTTTGAAACTGAAGGGGTGTGAGATCTGGGATAGTTTCAGCTTTCTTATGGCCCAGAGGGGAATATGTATAAGAATAGGGTCATATGTAGGAGAAATGAGAGAAATTAGGTCCTGACGATGTAATTTGTACTCCTTCCCCCCCTTCAAACTGTATAACCACAATTATGTGAGCCAATAAACTATTTTGTTCCAGCTTATTTTCTTTGAACTTTTCTTGCTAAAAAAGGACTTGCCTACACAGGTGTACCACAGGACAGTAAAATTTTTCAGCAGACCATCTGAGGATTAGCTATCCAATCAACAGATAATTACTATATAACTAGTATGTTCAAGCTGCTGTGCTAGTTGTTGGTCACTGGAAGGAACAAGCACTTTCTGAAGCCACAGAAATACTGAACAACTTGCGGATCTGTTACTTACGTGCATGAGGATTCCATCTGCACTTATCAAACATCAGGACACACAGAAATGGTGTGAGGAGTGGCTAGGGCAATGCGAGGTCAGCAGGTTCATTTCAGACCTGTCTGCCTTGAAGCTCTCAGTAGTTTCTAGTTTCTTCCACTCCCCGGAAGGATAATGTAGGGCAGGATTCAACAAAGCAAGCCCCCTCTCTCCCTACCACCATTGGTGAGAAAGGGGTTTTACATTGACCAAACCTGGTTCTTACTGGACTTGAATATATCTTGAAGCTCATTATCTATTTAACTGGCTCTAGAGAGGCAGCAGGTGTTTGGGGTGGAGAAATGGGAGCTCTAGTAGCAGTGTCAGAAAACAGCCTAGAGAGTAGGCAGTGGGTTGTGGCAGCAAAGATCTGTTGGGTCAGAGCTTCGCTCAGGTGCTGGCTGCACTTGCCTGTGAAAATGGAGCTGTAGTTTGCCTTTCTGAAGAGTACATTCCCCTACCCCCACCAGATATGTAGTGCAGGAAGTCTGAAACTTGGATTTCCTGCATATCTTATTAAAACTCAGAATCTGTCTTAGTAGCTCGGGGGTGAGGCCTAGTAGTCTGCATTTCTAATAAGTGCCCAGGTGATGCTGAAAGTAGCAACAAGGTAGAAAACAACATGAATTTATCTCAGGCTCATCACCTGTTTTGTCTTTAGGCTCTTATTGTTTCTTATGTTTTGGAGGAATATTTGCACCTGGCTAAGTTCAAGTCTAAGTTTCATCACTAAGTAGGGATGTTTTCAACATGCAGTGTACATGCACTTAGGAAGGGTAGGGAGACCTACTATTCAAAAACAAATTTAATTATTCCAACAATGCCTGCTGAGCTCCTACAGTTCTAGACACTGTGCTGTGTTCCAGAATGATGGCCATGAATTAGACATGGCGCTGTTCCCTTGGGACTTCTAGTCTAGCAGCCAAAGAGACCCAGACTAAGCAGATAAACAAATATAATAATATCAAGTTGTAGTAAGTGCACGGAAGGATGTTTATAGGTGAATAGGTTTGAGAGTATTGAGGAGAGAGGAAGTATTTTTAGAGTAAGAAGCTATATCCTTTTCCTACTGCTGCTGTACCAAGCTACCACAAAGTTAATGACTTAGAACCATAAAGACTTACTCTTAGAGTTTTAGAAGTCAGAAATTCAAATAAATCTCACTGTCCTGGAGTCAAGGAGGTTTTTCAGAGCTGCATTACTCTGTAGGCTTCAGGAGAAAATCTGTTTTCTTATTTTCTCCAGCTTCTAATGGCCTCCTGCATTCTTGGCTTCATGGTCCCTTCCTTGCTTGTGTCAGCTTAGGGATGTGTGGTCGAATCTCCTTCTCTGGTCTGGACTCTCCCCTCTCCCTCCTAGAAGGACTCCTGTGATTCTTTCAGGCCCACAGGATGATCTAGGATAATTTTCCTGTCTCAGGAAACTCAATCCCATTTACAAAGTTCCTTTTGCCATAGGAGGTAGCACATCCATAGGTTCTGGGACCAGGATGTGGACATCTTTGAGGGTAGCATTACTCTATCTACCATAGAGGTCAAAATCATCTAGTCAGACACATGAAGGCTGGAGGCAAAAGTTTTCCCAGTGGGGGAATCAGCAAGGGTAATGGTCCTAAAGATGGGCAGAGCTTGTCAAGTCTAAGAACTGAAAGGGCCCCAGGATGGTCAAGGACAGGGAGTCAGACAAGATGAAGGTGAATTCAAGCATGTGGGTCCCATAGGCTATAGTGAAGGCAGTTGTGTTTAGGGGTCATTAGACAGCCCAAAGCAGGCTACCCATGTGATCTGATTTGTGAAAACTGTAAATCTGGATATTTCTAATGTCAAACTCTCCACTTGAAATTATTGACAATATATTAAAAATTGCTAAAGCACTTGTGCAGGTCAGGTTTGCCCAAGGCTGCCATCTCTGAAGAGGCCCTGTTCTGTAGTCCCTGGATGACCTGCAGGGAGTAATGGGAACCTCTGAGCTCCAGTTCCCTGGCCTGCACAGAAGAGAGAATGACCCACAGAGCTGCTATGAAGATTCAGAGCATATCAGTGAGAGGGTCCACATAAAATACCTAGCATGGTGCCTGTAAGCATTCCGTACACACATATCCATATGTGTAATATTCATTTGGTGGGATTAGATGAAGTTTTGAAAAACAGATGGCTTTAAAATTGTTTTTGGCTGCAAGATTCTAAGATGACAAAATGAGTCCTCCTTAATCAGGCCATATATTTAATAGTAGAGGACTTGAGCCATCTTCCCCAGCCTGGCTTAATTTTCTCATCCAGCATGCATTACACAGAATGCAGCTTTGGTAGGATGACAACAGGCTCCAAGACAATGACACATTATGGCAAAAACCACTGTGGTGAGTAACAAGCCTCCTTAATGCTAATTATCTCAGCAGCAAGGGGTTAGAGACCCTGCAACCAAGCGGTTAGAGATTCAGCATCTGCATACTTTGTCCTTTTCCTCAAGGGCTTTGGAATTGACATCTCTTGTGATTCTGAAAATCCATGTGCCTTTTCTTCCTGCTTTCTATCCAACGGAGTGAAATCTAGGAAGGAGATGAAAAAATGCAGCTTGTTGCCTAGCTGTAGGCAGGTGAACCTGAAGATTAAAGGGTTTTTCTCAGGATGAACTCCTCCAAGGGCCTTGTTAGATATCTCTTACCTACAGGACCCTATGTAGAAAAGCACAGAGCAGTCAGCAAGCCTGACTTCAGGCAGAGCTCCAGGGAGCAGTGGTTGTCAACAGGCTTTGGAAGATGTCCTGGTTTTGAATTCTGTCAACCACAAGTTATATATGCACATGACAATGCCAAATAAATTACATGTCTTCCTGGAATACTATCCAGGGACGCTTGGGCACAGAAATACATTCATACATACAGAGGACTTTGATTTTTCAAGTTTCAGAAGCCACTTGCAATTAACCCACCAGATGCACACTGTGAGGAAGGAGGTTTCCTCAAAGAAATACTGATGTACTTAGAAGAGGGGAAGAGGCAGGCACAGAGAAAAAGCAGCTGTCTGCCACACCGACCCTGCAGTTAGAGGCTCCAGCCACCCCTGCTTGCCCACTTCTCCTACTCCTTGTACACACTGTTTCCTCTTCTTTACCATATTCTCCATTCCTCCAGTCCGAGCCCTGTTTGAGCTCTGGGTTGTCCTAGTTTACAACCTCTCCATGGTCTACAAGCCCATGCTATGTTAGGTGGACCTCTTCTGAGCCTGTACCAATCATGTGTCAGGGTTGGGGTTGAATTGCTCATGGGTTAAGGAATAGGTTTTCCTGGGGAAAAGGGCAAACTTATAAAATTGGTGCTTTCCATATTCCTCAGAGAGAAGCCATTGCTGGAACTGCAGTAAAGGATCTGATTTCAGCAGGTACCCACTGGCCCCTGCTCTTCTATTGTTTATAGGGGAAAAAGTGAGGAAACAGCTTTGGCAGAGGGTGGCTTACATAGACAACCTGGTACCATTAGTCTAGACTTGTGGTGCCAATCATTTGTAGAAATAATCTGGGGACATCAGCTGTCCTGCAGTTGATAGCATGGAAAACTAGCAGAAAAAGGGAGCCATCAGTTCTGTGGAAAGTTGAGTTTGAGTACAGACCTTCTTGTTGGGAGAAGGAGGCAGTGGTGTCCTGATCCTGGCTAGGTGCCAGGAAAACTACAAGGAACCCTGGGGACACTTTTGGACTCTTCTTCTCACTGGACAAGATACACCCAAATCCAGTGCCTCTCCTTTTATAGTTTTCACCAGTCTACATTCCCAAGCTCCAATGTTCACAAATCAGTCATGTCTCATTTCTTTGAACTTAATGAGGCTCTCTAGAGAATCTGCCCTCTCTATTTAGAAAAAAAATATCTATTTTGAAAGATAGAGTGACAGGAAGAGAGAGGCAGAAAGAGAGATCTTTCATCTGCTGGCTCACTCTCCAAACGACCACAACATTGAGGTCTGGGGCAGGCTGAAGCCAGGAGGCTGGAACTCCATCTGGGTCTCCCACACGAGTGGCAGGGGCCCAGATATGTAAGCCATCATCTGCTGCCTTTCTAGGCTCAGCAGAAACAAGAAGGTTTGGGAGCAGAGCAGCTGAGAATCAAACTCGCACTCCACTATGGGATGCCAGTATTGCAAGCAGTGGCTTAACCCACTGTACCACAGTGCCACCCCGCCCTCTCTTTCTTACTTCTGTCTTTCCTCATCTTAACTTAGGATAATACCCTTGAGTTTTAGATGTCCACGTCCCTGCATTCTCTACTAAACTATGACCTCTTTAAGGGCATCTCCCATGTCTCTCGTATTTGCATTCCTGTTACTTATTGAGAGCTTGGCCCAATAGATGCAAAACCGCATACAATATAGAATTGAATGAATAATGAGTTAATGAGTTCACTTACAAGGTGGAAATCTACTCAGAGATGAAATAAAGATCTGTGGCCCAAAGTAGCTCCCTAAGAAATGTGAAAAATGGATATGGATGACAACACTACCAGGAATGGACTGATGGGGAGGAGCTTTGTGTGGTGTGGGTATGACATGGTAGAGATGGTGTTTTTCTTTTTTTTTTCTTTTTTTTTTTTTTTTTACAGGAAGAGTGGACAGTGAGAGAGAGAGACAGAGAGAAAGGTCTTCCTTTTGCCGTTGGTTCACCCTCCAATGGCCGCCGTGGCCGGCGCGCTGCGGCCGGCGCACCGCGCTCGTCCGATGGCAGGAGCCAGGAGCCAGGTGCTTTTCCTGGTCTCCCCATGGGGTGCAGGGCCCAAGCACCTGGGCCATCCTCCACTGCACTCCCGGGCCACAGCAGAGGGCTGGCCTGGAAGAGGGGCAACCGGGACAGAATCCAGCGCCCCGACTGGGACAAGAACCCTGTGTGCCGGCGCCGCAAGGTGGAGGATTAATCTGTTGAGCCACGGCGCCGGCTTCTTTTCTTTTTTTAAGATTTATTTACTCATATGAAAGGCAGAGTTACAGAGAGGCGGTGGGGGGGGGGGATTTCTTCCATCCACTGGTTCACTCCCCAAATTGGCTGCAATGGTTAGAGCTATGTGGATCCAAAGCCAGGAGTCAGGCGTTTCCTCCAGGTCTCTTAAGCGAGTGCAGGGGCCCAAAGACTTGAACCATCTTCTACTGCTTTCCCAGGCTATAGCAGACAGTCAGATCAGAAGTAGAGCAGGCGGGACTTGAACCAGCACCCATATGGGATGCCAGCACTGCAGACAGTGGCTTTACCTGCTATACCACAGCGCCAGCCCCAAGATGGTGTTTTTCAAAATATTGATTGCTTCAACGAGTATTGTTGATCATCTTCTACACGTTAGGCCCTGGGAAAATCCTTGGAATACACCAGTGAATAAGGCATTGAGGATCCTCACGCTGATAGGAGTAACTGGATACTCTCTGACTTCCTGTGAAATCTGTGAGCTTTCTTGCTTCACTAAATCCTTAATACTCCCAGATAAATGGGGCCATGTCAGACCCCGATTTTTTAAAAAATTTATTTGACAGGTAGAGTTATAGACAGTGAGAGAGAGAGAGAGAGAGAGAGAGAGAGAGAGAGAAAGGTCTTCCTTCCGTTGGTTCACTCCCCAAATGGCCACTATAGCCGGCGCTGCACCGATCCGAAGCCAGGAGCCAGGTGCTTCTTCCTGGTCTCCCACGCGGTTGCAGGGCCCAAGCACTTGGGCCATCCTCCACTGCCCTCCTGGGCCACAGCAGAGCTGGACTGGAAGAGGAGCAACCGAGACTAGAACCTGACACCCATATGGGATGCCGGTGCTGCAGGTGGAGGATTAACCAAGTGAGCCACGCCACCAGCCCCCCGATTTTTAATGTATGGCATTGAATTAGAGGAAAAACTGAACCCCAAAATCCCTGTATTTGTTAAGGATGAAAGTCTCTGTCTCTGTCTCTCTGTCTCTCTCACCTCTCCTCCACCTCTCCACTAATTCCCATATATTCACTTGGTCTTTCCGAAATTGAGTCAAGATTTGCCCTGCTCAAGCCAGTTACTATGTCAGACACACAGCTGGGGGTCATATTGTTTTGACAGCCCTTAAAGGCTTCAAGATGTAAATTGCTTATATGTCACATGGCTGTATAAACTGTCACTCAGAACACGCTCCAGCTGTTGATCTCTGCAGACTGCGGTTGGATTCCTGCTATCTAGGAGGGAGACCTGGATTCAGTTCCCGGCTCCCAGCCACAGCACCCCCAAATATTGTGGGCATTTGAGGGAGTGAATTATAGGATGGGAGCCCGCCTTCTCTTCCCCCACCCCATCTGTCTCTCTGCTCTTAAGTAAGAGTAATAAAACTGAATTACCCTGGGAGATTGTAAAGCATGGTTCCCTCATTCTGTGGAGATCATGGACAAAGCAGCTTATTAGTCCTCTCTCTAGTCAGGTCACTCTATAGCTCACTCTGTTTGTTTAGGAAGGTTGGTTTCTATTTGATAAATGCAAGCTTAGGTTACAGGTGTGTGAAACAGTCTAAGAACAACATAGTTGATTGGATAATTTGATTAGTTTCAAAACCTAGACCTACCCCTATGTCTCAGGCTCCACATCTGATCCTCTGGAAAGCTTTCTCTGCCCCACAAGTCAGAATTTGGTACTTCTTGTGTATACCTACCTGATGTGTACTCCTGGGGAAGCATTGGTTGAAGCACGTTGTGATGGTTGGAGCATCTTCCCATTTGTTAGTCCATTTCCTTGAGAATGAGAAGCCCATCTTATTTATTTTTTATGTATCTATAGCACCTATTAGACATTTATCAGATGTCTCGCAAATAAAGGAATGAACAGCCAGTTATATGAGCACTCCATCTTACAGCAGCTATGAGAAAGGGAGAGAAGAACTGGTGGTGGAGAGCAGGAGAGAGGTCTGAGAGTCAGAAGAGAACAGACATATAGCCAAAGGGAAAGGGAGGAGCAGATAACAAAAGAGAGGGAAATCTGGCGCTGCAGCTCACTAGACTAACCTCTGCCTGTGGCGCTGGTATTCTGGGTTCTAGTCCCAGTTGGGGCGCCAGATTCTGTCCCGGTTGCTCCTCTTCCAGTCCAGCTCTCTGCTGTGGCCCAGGAAGGCAGTGGAGGATAGCCCAGGTGTTTGGGCCCTGCACCCCCGTGGGAGACTAGGAGGAAGCACCTGGCTCCTGGCTTTGGATCGGCACAGTGTGCTGGCTATAGCAGCCATTTGGGGGGTAAACCAACAGAAGGAAGACCTTTCTCTCTGTCTCTCTCTCTCTTTGACCGTCTAACTCTGCCTGTCAAAAAATAAAAAAAAGAGAGGGAAAGAAGGGAACTTCAGGAAGAAGACAAACTTAGAAGAAGGAGCTCAGTGGCTTTGAGTACCATTCTAGGAAAACACTGATCAGCCCCTGCTGTTCCCTGGAGCTCAGAGCTGAGAGTGGATTCCAGTTATCACTTCTTCCTGAAGTGCTAATTAGAGCATTAGCCATTGTTCAGAGTTCTTCAGCCACTCTTTACCTTCCCCAGCTCTACTCTGAAAGGGATGACTTGGTGGTGGCGGGTGGGTGGGGTATTGATTTTCTGTATTGGAGCCCAAAAACAAGAATGCTACTAGGAGAGCTGGATGAAACCAATTTTGGCTCCTTGAGCTGGTTTACCAGTTCTTCTTTGTCTCTCTGACTGAAAAGCAAGGTATTTGCTTTTATTTTGATCATCTTTAGTAATAGGTCTCCTTCTCCTTACTAACCAGCAGACAGAAAAAAAGAGAAATACAGAGAGAAGGGGCCAGCGCTGTGGTGTAGCGGGTAAAGCCGCCACCTGCAGTGCTGGCATCCCATATGGGCGCAGGTTCAAGGCCTGGCTGCTCCACTTCCAATTCAGCTCTCTGCTATGGCCTGGGAAGGCAGTAGAAGGGGGCCCAAAGATTTGGGCCCCTGCACCTGCGTGGGAGACCTGCGTGGGAGACCTGTAAGAAGCTCCTGGCTCCTGGCCTCAGATGGGTGCAGCTCTGGCCGTTGTGGCCAATTTGGGGAGTGAACCAGCGGATGGCAGACCTCTCTTTCTGCCTCTCCTTCTCTCTCTGTGTAACTCTGACTTTCAAATAAATAAATAAATCTTAAAAAAAAAAAAAAGAAGAAGAAGAAGAAGAAGAGAGAGAAAGGGAAAGAAAGAGGAAGGGAGGTTTTGGATCCTTGTCTCCCATTGATTAGGTTATTGCCCTGTGCTGGCCACCACACTCAGTAAGTGACATGATTTGTCTCACTTAATCTTCACTTTTTTTTGTTTGTTTGTTTTTTGTTTGTTTTTTTTTGACAGGCAGAGTGGACAGTGAGAGAGAGAGACAGAGAGAAAGGTCTTCCTTTTGCCGTTGGTCATCCTCCAATGGCTGCCGCGGCCGGCGCGCTGCAGCCAGCACACCGCGCTCATCTGATGGCAGGAGCCAGGTGCCAGGTGCTTTTCCTGGTCTCCCCATGGGGTGCAGGGCCCAAGCACTTGGGCCATCCTCCACTGCACTCCTGGGCCACAGCAGAGGGCTGGCCTGGAAGAGGGGCAACCGGGACAGAATCCGGCGCCCCGACCAGGACTAGAACCCAGTGTGCCAGCGCCGCAAGGCGGAGGATTAGCCTGTTGAGCCACGGCGCCGGCCAATCTTCACTTTTAAGGTAGCCATTTACAAATGAGGGAAATGAATCTCAGAATAAATCACTTGCCAAGGTCAGATACTTGATGCCCATTAAAGCCCATATTTGAAACCAGGAGGGTCTGACCCCAGAACCCATTCCATATATCATGGTGTTGCTAAACTACCACTTACCAGAGGCACTGCAACACCAGTGGGTAGGAGATTGATGATGATGATGATGATGATGATGATATGATGATTGGTCATGGTAGCTAAATTGTTATTGTCAAGCATTTTTGAGCCCCCACTGTAGTAAAGCATTTTTTTAAAACCTCCCAACAACCCATTATTGAAGTAGAATTTAATGATGCATTTATAGATGAGAAACTTGAAGCCCAGAGCGATTTAAGGACTCATACAAGGTTGTCAGTGAGTTGAGCAGTGGTTGAGCTCAGAGATGAAACAATGTCTGTCTGGCTCTGAAGATGATGCTAAGGCTGGATCGGGTTAAACCAGTGATTTCTTTATTGACTGTTAATCCATTTGATTTACAGATTATTCCTGGAGGAAGGGTTCTCTTGATAAATCTTGATGAATCTTTTGATTTATCCTTTTAGCTTTAGATGAATAAGTGGAATGAGTAATATGTTTGAAAAATGTATTTTATTGGAGTTGGTACTGTGGCATGGTTAAAGCCATGGCCTGCAACATTACCATCCCTTATGGGCTCCACTTCTGATCCAGCTCCCTGCTGATGCTCCTGGGAAAACATCGGAGGATGTTCCAGGTCCTTGGTCCCTGGCAACCATGTGGGAAACCCAAAAGAAGCTCCTTGCTTCTGGCTTCAGCCTGGCCCAGTCCTGGCCATTGCATCCATTTGGGGGGTGAACCAGAGATAAAAAACCTCTGTGTGTGTGTGTGTGTGTGTGTGTGTGTGTGTGTGTCTCCCTCTTTGTAACTGTACCTTTCAAATAAATATTTATTGATATAGAGAGAGATGAGAGGGAGAGACAGGGGTAGAGAGAGAAAAAGAGAAATCTTTCATCTGCTGGTTCACTCTCCAATGGCGGCAACATCCAAGGCTGGGCCATACTGAAGCCCGGTGCCCAGAACTTCCTTCTGGTATCCCAGATGGGTGCAGGGCCATTTTCCACTGCTTTCCCAAGCCATTAACAAGGAGCTGGATCAGAAGTAGGGCAGCCAGGACAGGACACGAACTGTTGCCCATATTGGATGCTGGCATCCAGGCAGTGGCTTGGCTTTACCTGCTATGCCACAACACTGGCTCTGGGGTCAGGAATTTTTAGAGGAGCCATTCCAGTCACTAAGCTTGGCTGTTCAGAAATGAGTTTGACAACACCTGGCATCTTCCTAAGACTGTTCGGTGGTTAAAAGTTGTACCATCTCTCTGTCCCCTGTTGGTCTTTCTCCATTTCATTTCTTTGCCTGGTGCCCAATATCCATTTGCTCTTCCTGGAGTCCTAAGGCTCTTATTACTCCTGCTTCTCCTGCCTTTTTGAATCCCTTTCCCTCACTGCAGTGTATCTCTCTGTGTCCCTCCTGATGCTGTCAGGTGACTGAAATCAATTGGATCAAATCCATTTACAGTAAAGCATTAATGACTGATGAGAACAATCCTTCTGGGTAGGGGCTGCATTTTAAAATCCCAAATCCTGGACCAGTGCCGTGCACTGCAGTGTAGTGGCAGGCATCCTGAGAGACGTTCTGGTGAGGTTGTCTTTCTGGACAGGCTGCGCAGAAGGTCAGAGTCCCCAGCACTTACCAGTGGAGAGCTCAGCCTTTCCTGGCAGAGCTTCACCTGCCTCAATCTGCAAAGTGGGGGTGGGGGTTTCTTCCTAGAAGGAGGGGTTGAGTCTGCTGCTCTCTTGCAGCATCAAGATCATTCTCATTCCAGAAATCTAATCTGGGGAGGCAGAGGCTGTCAGGCAGCCAGAAAAATTAATGATAAAATTGGAGTAAACACAATGTGTGTCTTCGTCAGTGCAGGTTGGGAGAGGGTGACTTGGTGCTAGTCTGCAGAGCTGGGCTCTCCAGGGTGTGTACACTCAGTGTACGTGCCTCTTTGGCGGTGCTGTGTGCTCCGGGCTAATGAATTCAAAGGCACGGATGAGGGTTTAGAAGGGAATGTGTCTACCTGGATAGCTTCTGGAGAACCTTTCATTTACTTGAATCACATCTTATATCTGCCCTCTGTGATCAGATTAATGAGGAGTAGCACACACACACAAAGCTCCTTGGTGTGGGATGAAAAAGACATCATGCTCAATAGGAACACTAAGAGGCAAAGAACAGTGAGTCATTGCAGAGCTCCTGGGAATCGCTGCCTGGGTATAGGCTTCACCAGGCGGGGTGTCTGTTTTTCTCTGCACAGGGGAAGGTGAACATCAGGCAGGAGGGAAAGAGGCCATTGGATTGAGTTCTTTGTAATGGAGGAGCTGCCATTTCCTAACAATTCATTTGCTTCAATTGATCAAATATTATTATCTTTATCATTTTAGAGGACATTTATGTAGCAGAGAGCAGGTACAGATGGGTGATGGGGCCTTGTCCTGGGGTCTGTGCTTGGAAAGTGGAGACAGTCAGGGCCAGGTTTGTTTCTGGGCAAGAGTTGTGCAGATTGTCTTAATGACTTGAGAGCTTGTAAGGGTCCTGGATGGCAAATTAAAAGGGCAGAGATTACTATTTCAATAACAAAGGAGAGGGGCTGGCACTGTGGCATAGCAGGTTGAAGCCCTGGCCTGGGGTGCCAGCATCCCATATGGGCACCTGTTCTAGTCCCGGCTGCTCCTCTTCTGATCTGACTCTCTGCTGTGGCCTGGGAAAGCAGTAGAAGATGGCCCAAGTCCTTGGGCCCCTGCACCCGTGTTGGGAGACCTGGAGGAAGCTCCTGGCTCCTGGCTTCAGATCGGTGTAACTCCAACCGTTGTGGCCATCTGGGGAGTGAACCAGCAGATGGAAGACCTCTCTCTCTGTCTCTACCTCTCTCTAACTCTGTCTTTCAAATAAATAAAATAAATCTTAGAGAGAGAGAGAGAGAGAGAACTCCAGCATATAGTCCGAGGTTACAACTGCAATGCTCACTGCGGGAGAAGGGGGGGGGGGGCGACCGGAGTTATGAATGAGTAAATTGGTCTGTGTACAGGAAAGTCAACAGGATACTTCTGAACATAGCCTTAGCGTCTGGGATATAATATGGAGTGGTGGGGACTGTGGCACTTAGATTGTCAGGTATGAACTTCTGGAGACAAGTTGAAAGCACAGGATATTGAATCCAAAAACCTGGGTTAAAATCCCAGTTTAACTCTTATTGGTTAATGGGCAAGTTATTTAAGCCTATAAAGTAAAAACAGGGGGTTGAAACATGGCATGAAAAGGATGACCGGCAGGCGCCGTGGCTCAATAGGCTAATCCTCCCCTGTGGCACCAGCACACCAGGTTCTAGTCCCGGTCGGGGCGCCAGATTCTGTCCTGGTTGCCCCTCTTCCAGGCCAGCTCTCTGCTATGGCCCGGGAGTGCAGTGGAAGATGGCCCAAGTGCTTGGGCCGTGCACCCGCATGGGATACCAGGATAAGCACCTGGCTTCTGCCTTGGGATCAGCGTGGTGCACCGGCCTCGGCGGCCATTGGAGGGTGAGCCAACAGAAAAGGCAGACCTTTCTCTCTGTCTCTCTCTCTCACTGTCCATTCTGCCTGTCCAAAAAAAAAAAAAAAAAAAAAAAAAGGATGACCTCTGTATTGGACAGTGTAGTGTTCATTACAATATACTGTTGTAATGAACAGCCACTATTATGGCTTGAATTGTGCCCCACCCCGCTACCATTTTTTTTTTTTTTTTTTTGACAGGCAGAGTGGATAGTGAGAGAATGAGAGACAGAGAAAAGGTCTTCCTTTTGCGGTTGGTTCACCCTCCAATGGCTGCCACGGCCGGCACACTGTGGCCGGCGCACCGCACTGATCCAATGGCAGGAGCCAGGTGCTTCTCCTGGTCTCCCATGTGGGTGCATGGCCCAAGCACTTGGGCCATCCTCCACTGCACTCCGGGGCCACAGCAGAGAGCTGGCCTGGAAGAGGGGCAACCAGGACAGAATCCAGTGCCCCGACCGGGACTAGAACCCAGTGTGCCGGCGCCACAAGGCAGAGGATTAGCCTAGTGAGCCGTGGCGCCGGCCTCCTGCTACCATTTTTATGTTGAAATCCTAATGCTCAGCACCTTCGAATGTGATTTTACTTGGAAATAGGATCACTGCAGATGTAAACATCAGGTGAAGATGAAGGCAGAGATTGGACTGAAGCTCCTGCAGGCCAACAAGTGCCACAAATGGCCAGTAAACCACCAGAAGCTGGGTGACAGTCACAGAGCAGATTCTGTAGCAGAGTCTAAGAAGGAACCAACTTGGCCAACACTTTGATCCTGGATTTATAAGCTCCAGAACTGTGTGACAGTCAATTTCTGGTTTTAAACTACCCAGTTTGCAGTACATTATTGCAGTATTCCTCACAAACTAGTAAGTCTTCTGAGTCTCAATGGCTTGAAACAGCAGCTTTCTCCTTGCTATGTTACTTGGCTATTGGGGGTTGGCTCGAGAATTTGCTCTCATAGTCACTCAGGTACCCAGGCTGATGGAGTTGCCACCACCTCCACTTAAAGCTTCGTGGTCTACAATAGCACGGGGAAAGGGAATGGAAAATGGAGACTGGCACGCTGGCTCTTAATACAGTAGTAACATTTCACTGAGCAAAGCAAGTCATAGGACCATGCCTAATACCCGGGGAAGTGTAATTGTTCCACTACCTGGAAGGAGACAGAAGCTCAGTGATGAATGCATTTGATTTCTATCATAATTATTTGATACTATTTGCAAAGAAACAAAGACATTGGATAGAAATTTACAAAAGCACCGCCTGATATTACTTTTCTAACTTTTCAAAATTTTTCCACAAATGATACATATTATTTTAATAAGTAGAGTGAAAACCTATTGTTTGTCCTTTTTAAAAAATAAAGTTTACTTTACTTACTTAAGTCACATAGTTATTAAGTGGATAGACCAAAATAAACTCATCTATATGTTTCTTACATTTTTTTTGTATTAAAGAATGGGATAAGGTTAGCCTTGTGTGTAATGAAATCCTCTTATGTGAAAGGCTTTACATGTAAGATGGACCTGGATACTACTAGATTGAGTTTTTTGTTGCTTAGGAACCTGCTGATTGAGCTTCTAACCTGAACAATGCCATTTTCATTTCCTGTGTTTATGTCCACAAGACAAACTTCCACAGGGAGATTGAGTCAGGAAATGATGGGGAGGAGGTGTCCATTCAGGGGGAGACAATTTGTGGACATAGAGGAAAAGAAAGTCACTGGTGGATGAGAAATGATGTCCTAGGTTCCCTGTAAGGAGACCCTGTATTTGCGTGTGACTTATCAAGGGAGTTTCTGAAGAGAAACTGGGGAGCAATGGATATAGCAGAAGAGGATGAGAACAAGGCCAAGCAATGGTGTGCTTGTAGGCTGGATGCCAACCTGATCAGATACATGGGGAGCTCTGGTGTGTAAAGTACACCTTAGAGCTGGCCCTGACTTGATGCAGAGTGCTGTCCTGTTGGGATTGGCTCCCAGTACTCCCAGCTGTCTAAGAGAGAGGACAGCCCAAGCATAGGCCTCTGCAGAGAGCCACAGGTGTGTGCCATGAGGAGCAGTGCACAGTGATGCTGGCTGCGGGACCACAGCAATGGCAGTGAGGATGTGAGGGTGCTGGCACTGTGGATGCCCACCACAGATGGGGACTCCCTGAAGACAGAAGTCCTGGCTCTGCAGTAACTTGTGCTGCACAGCCTGTGTGCAGGGCATATGGAAGAGCCTGTGGGGAAGAGTTTAATGGAGACAGCAGACAGACTCCTCACGTGCTCCTTGCTGGCAGTGGTGGCCTTGGCCACAGATGTCTCCATCAGCTGTCACTGGGAAGAGCTGATAGATGGTTTCCAATCTACAGGGATGGCTGAGGAGAAAAAGGTACATCCTATTAACCACATAAGAATTCTTGACATGGTGAGGAATGAAAAACGACAAGGTTGGTGAGTGAGGTCGGTGCCCTTATGAAGACTTGACATGTGGGAGAAAGTTCCTGGCTCTTCTCTCTGCCTTCTCTTCCTGTCATTCCCACTGGCACAGAACCTGCTTGCTTATTGCTCTCCCTCCCTGTCTTTCTGCCTCTGAGATTTAGAAGGCAATGAGGCAAAGTTGCCCTCAGGCCCTGTGAGAATAAGCACACAGAAAAGACCTTCGGAGAGTAAGATCTGGGTTCAGCCACTCAAGCTGCCACCCACTAGCTGTGTGAATTAACCCACCTGGCTCTCAAGTTCCTTACATATAAAATAGGGAACAATAATACCTGTTTATATTAGGCCTGTGATGCGGTTAGAAAGGACTGCAAGTTTTCTAAGTCTCAGTTTCTTAAGTTGTACCATAAAGTGCAATACAATTGATAAAATCAATGATGATGACAAGGTCTATCTCTCAAGATTGATGTGAGGGTTAAAGGACTAAATCTACCAGATTGACAGCATAGATTATTGTACCCGGCCTACTCTAGGGACTCCTCTACCCCACAAGTCACCTTAAAGGCAAGAAGAATGGCTCTGTCCTTGTGCCACTTCTGGTCAAGTTATTTTTCATATAGTCTTTTGGAACGCACTTCCTAATAAAAAACCTTTTTTTCTAGTCATGGCGAGACCTGATCACAGGTGTTTCTGGGTGAGCAGACACAGCGCCCTCTGGTGGGAGAGCAACCCCATTGGTCCGCCTGCTGGGTCCAGGCTTAATGACTTCAAAGGAGAAAATTTCTAGGAATTTACTTTTCTCCTGGTAAATGTCCGGGCCCAACCTGGACCTGTTTAATTTCTAGGTAAGAAACACAAATTGAATCTTGCACTGCATGCATTTACCTCCTCTCCTTTTCTTCAGGGATCTAGATGGGGATTAATAAGCTCACAGAGGGCTGCAGGCAAGTACTTTGTCTCACAGGATTTGAAAAAAGTGAATCTCTAGCAAGTCTCATTTAATCTTGGCTCAAGTTAAAGTATGATGAATTCCAGGCCAGGAAAAATAAACCTGGATGCCACAGGATGTTAGAGATAATTTAATTCAGACTCCCTCAGTCAAGAGATAGAAAACCTGAGCTTAGGCGGAACCAGTGTGCCCACAGTCACCTACCACACTGCTGCTGACTGGGGTCAGGGCCAGGTCCTCTGACTCCTGGGCCAGCTCTACACGCAGGGCTTCACACAGCTGTCATTTATTTCTGCCCTGTTGTCATGATTGTGTCATATTGCCACACAATTTGCACCATTATTAACATAGTTTCCTTAACACTTGAATAACCTCTATTTTTTTATGTCTAAAATAAATTTATTTTGGAAGAAAACTGCTGTAAAGGAAAAGCAAAGATTGTTTGCCACAAATAGAAGGTAGACATAAAAATACATGCTATGAAATGAAGCAGAACAGTTAAATTTGAGCAAGGTATTGCTGTGGGGGAAGGGACAGCTCACTCTGTGACAAGGGAGATTTGTCATGTTCAAGACAATTTAGAAGGGAATAGCTTTCTTACCGGAGGAGAGAATGTTTTTTAACAATGTGATTATAAACCACCTAAGACTGTCTGTCATATCATGAGTGGCCAAGTTGATCAGAAAAGAAAATGTGTGTGGAAGTTTCTAAGAAAATCTAATCCTCAGCCCTACTTGGTTTAGAATCCTACTGTGCCATGTTCGCACTCCTGGATGCTGGCATGTTAGTAAACCACTGTCTGTTTCCTTACTCATGAAATATGTGTGTATCACGGAGTTACTGCAACTACTAAATAAAACAGTGCATATAAACCCTTAGGACAGCGTTTGGCACAGAGCAGGCACACAACAGTGTCCAGGATGGTTGTGATCATTATGATGGAAAATTGAAGCACTGCTATACTCCAGAGTTGCAAACATAATTTGTGAAGGTTCAGAAAGCAAATATTTTTTGCACTCCACACTGCCTCTTTTGCAACTACTCAGTTCTGCCATGGTAGCAAGAAAGCAGCTATATGCAATACATGAATGAATGGGCATGGCTAGGCTCCAATCAAACTCTATTTACAAAAAGAGTCAGCAGGATGGCTTTGGCCAACAGGTTGTAGTTTATGTTGTAGGGTAGTAAGTATGGAAAACAAACCAGGCCACATGCTTTGTAGACCATTTTTAATAAAATACTTGTTCACAAGAGATACCATCAGACCTCATATGTTAGTCTAAATCCCCAGCTTTTGCATACAATCCCACATACCTGAAGTGTGGATTCTCTAGTCTTACTACCTGCCATCATCTTAACTGGGCCTCCCCACGGTCATAGGGCTGAACGTCTCCTATACTTGAGGCCAGATGGAAGTTAAAAGCATGGTCTTCAGAGTCAGAAGGACTGGGTTTGCAGCTCTCCCTACAAGAATTAATGATTTCTTTTTACACATGAGGAAATTGCAGCTCACTGAGATGGGGTGATTTGTCCAATGTCACAGGTTGATATCAGTTCCATAAACATGAAATTTACTTGGAATCCAGAAACCCCAGGACCAGCTGCATATCATCATGATACCCTTTTCCTTTCTCTAATTTCCATGATAAAGAGGGGGAGAGCTTGAGAAGAACTTGCAGCTTGAAATAATGCTGATGGCTTAGGACAAGATTTTGACTCAAGGAGGAAGGAGAGCATAGGCCTCAGAGACCGCAAGATAACAATGGAAAACACACAAGGCTGCTTCTGTCCTTACTGGTGAAACTCCCTGTAGACCTGGGAAGGCCTCCCACCTCTCTGTGCCTCACTTTCCCAAATGTAACAATAACAGACAGCAGTTTTGGAACTCATTCACAGAGCACAGTACTTTTCAATATCTGTGTTATTTTCTCCCCACAACAGCTGAGTTTTATCCCTGTTGTCCAGACAAGCAAGGTGAGGCTCAGAAAGACCATTAAATCTCCAGTGTAACAGAGCCAGAAGTGGTACACCTGGAATGTGAATGCTAGTCTTGTTACAATCTAGGTTTTTCCAAAGCAAAACTTTCCACAAAAGACTCTGCATCACTGCCCAGGCAAATATACAAATAAGGAGGGTACAGGCAGATGTTCTGTAATTCTGGAATCACAGCTGAATCATATTCTAATTTTATCATGTGCCCTGGGCAAGGCCAGTTCTTCAAAAGGCCCTGTGAAGCAGGTACTAATAGGAACCTCTGCATATTTGAAAAGTGTGGCTCATAGATCTTAAGCAACTTGTCCAAGGTCACTGAGTCAGTAAGAAGCAAGACTGGGGTGTGAATTCAGGTCCAACTCACTTGGAAGCTCATCTTGCTAGCAGACCATATAGTTTATTATGCAGGCCAGGACAGTTTTGAGAATGAAAGGCACTGTTAGTAATTATGCCAGGACAGCAGGCACAAACAGGGAAAGTAGTCACATCAGGTCTCTTCCTCTATTCTCCTTCAAAGTGGGCTCCCCTTTTCTCTCAGCATGACTGTGAACTGTGATGACATGAGAAGAAATCTGTTAGAGCTGGCACCACATCATTTTTATTATTACAATTAACTTAGGAAGAATTTTTTGAAAAGAGATAAGTCCTGTGGAAATGGGGCCTTAGGGATTTGGAAGGAGTGAATGTAATTGCCTCTGGGATTGCCATAGGAGGCAGTAAAGGGTAGCAGGCACCCTCCCTACCTGCCATTCACCCTCTGACTCCTGACACTGGGTGAAAAGGAGAGATGGATTAAAAGGCTTTCTAAGGAAATGGAGATAAATGAGTTCAGATTTGCTATGATAAAAAGAAAGGAATTTCTTATATCTAGAAAAGAAACCAGGGTGTTATCAGGATTTTGCTCGAGACCACACATAGCTCTAACTTGGGGATATTATTACATGGGGGGGTCATGTCAGTAGCTGTCTCAATGGTTTGCTTGGAGGCACGCTGGGGAGGATTTTCTGCTTCATAATTCCCAGAATTCTACCATAAGGGCTTTATCCCTTTGGGTGAAGGTTTCATTCCCTTGTTTATTTTTAAAAATAAACAATCATAGAACCATTTGAGTTCCTTATCAGTCAAAAACACGAAGCAGCTTATTATGTAGCAAATTTTCTTTTGAATTTTGCGGTTGTTTAGGATGCTGGAAAGGTAAGTGTTGATAGAGAAATAGGCAGAGGGGAAAATTCAGGACATGAGTTTTGATCAAGGAACTTTCTGGGCAGCCAGGAGCTTAGTGGAGGCTGCCTGGGTGGTGCCCAGCAGAGCAAGAGCCCTGAGGGAGAAGACATTACTGGGAGGGCAGTGTTCACCATGGCAACCTTGACTGTGTCAAGCTGCCTGGCAAAAATGGCAAGGTCAGGGGAGTCAGAGGACAAGGCAGAGGATGGGGAGCCAGGACCCTGGGGTGCTGAGGCCAGCTCTGCTAACGTGAGCTCCCAGGCTGGTTGGTCACTCTACAGTATACTGTCTACCAAGCATGAAGCTGGGGCTGAAAGTGAAAATCTCTAGTCTTTTTTGGCTCTAATACCAAATGTGATTCTAGACTGTGTCACTAAGTGAATTTTGCTGTGTCTAAGTGGATGGCTTAGAGTTAAGAGGCTCTTGACTGGAGAGCAAATGTGACCCAAGCCACTGATCTGTCCCTTTCTCTTTATCTTAATTCTCTTGGTTCCAATGCAGAAACAGATACATTCAAGGTGATTCTTCCCTGGTCCCCTCTGTAATTTGGTTTCTGGACTCTGACTTGGAGGGATTCTCCCATTTGATCTAATTCAGCCCCTGGGCTTGGTCTACTTGGGCTAGGCCAAGTTCATTTCTTCTCCTCGGGCTGTCTCCACAGGGGCCCTGTTCCTGTTGAAGTGCTCTAACTCTGAGGCTTCCTCTTCCAGCCTACTGGACATGGGCTGCAGCTGACCTCTGTGAGGCACAGGGTTTGGCGATGAGCACAGGCCATGATAAACATGTTTCCACGTCTGGCCAGGTGCCAGCATGCTGGTTCCCAGCAAGTCTCAGTCAGGCCAACAGGCTGTGGAACCAAGAGCAGCTGGCTGCCCTCCTTCCACTTGTTACGCAACAGTGGCCTCTGGTGGCCATCACCAGAGCTATAGGCACTGCTGTTGGGTTTCAGCAAAGTGGCCAGAGAAGGCTCACAGAAGAGCTCCCAGCTAGGTGGTACCTGCGTGAAGTGAGGGAGGGATATCCACGTAGAAGAAAGGGCAAGGATAACAGCTTCAAAGTGAGACAGTTCCTGGTTTGTTGCAGGAGAGAGGCCAGTGCAGTTGGAACAGACTGAGTGATCAGTCTCAGGAGACATGTCTAAGGAGGGGTTGGCCAGGTTATGTACTACAGAAGGCCCCAAGGTATGGTCCCCAGCAGCATCTGCCTCACCTGGGAACTTGCTAGAAATACAGATTCTTTTTTGCTTGTTTTTAAAGATTGATTTATTTGAAAGGCAGAATTATAGATAGGGAGAGAAGGCAGCAGGGGCAGTGGTGGGGTTGGGGATGGGGTGGATCGCTCTTCCTTCTGTTTGCTGGTTCACTCCTTGGATGGCCACAACAGCTGAGTCTGGGCCATGTGGAAGCCAGGAGCCTGGAGCTTCATCTGGGTCTCCCATAGGTGGAGGAGGTTAAGTACTTGGTCCTGCTCCGCTGCTTTCTCAATCACATTAGCAGGGAGTCTAACGGGTATCCATATGAAATACTGGTGGCATTGCAGGCAGTGGTTTAACCTGCTACACTATAATGTCAACCCAGAAATGCAGATTTTTAGCCCTGACTCAGATTTGGTGAATCAGAGACCCTGGGGGCAGGACCCAGCAGTTTTGGTGTTTTTTTTTTTTTTTTTTTTTTTTTTAATTTAACAGGTAGAGTTACAGACAGAGAGAGAGAGAGACAGAAAGGTCTTCCTTCCATTGGCCCTCCTGGGCGGCCACAGCAGGGGGCTGAACTGGAAGAGGAGCAACTGGGACTTGAACCCAGCGCCCATATGGAATGCCGGTGCCACAGGCGGAGGATTAATCAAGTGAGCCAGGCCGTTGGCCCCGCAATTAGCAATTTTAACAAGCCCTCTAGTTGGGACTGAGAACAAGTAATGTGAGGCCTCATTGTCCACTAGGGAGACTCTGGCTTTAACTCTGAGATGAGAAGGAGCTGGAAGTTTTTGGGTAGAAGAGTGACATGATCTGACCTTAACTACAACCACATCTGTGCCTGGGTCCTACCCACCAGAGACTCAGATGGAATCATTCTGAGATGTGGGCTGAGTATTGGAATTCCTGAAAACTCTACAAGTGTTTATACTGAGCAGCCAAGGCTGGGTCACTCTGGCTTCTCTGGGGAGAAGACACTGAAGGGGCCAAGGGAAGAAGGAGGGAGCTAAGTCTGGAGGCTATTCCAGAAACCTGGGTGAGGAATGAGGGTGGCTTAGGCCAGGTGGCAACAGTGAGAGTGGTGAGAAGCTCAGGTTCTGGATCTACTGTAAGGCAGAACTGTTAAGATTTGCAGATGGATCGTATGCAGAGTATAATAGAAAGTAAAAAGTCAAGGCGACTCCTAAAGTTTTTATCCCAAGCACCTGGAAGGGCTCAGTTTCCATTTTTTATTTTTATTTTTATGTATTTGACGGTAGAGTAAGACAGTGAGAAAGAGAGACAGAGAGAAAGATCTTCCTTCCATTGGTTCACCCTCACAAATGGTCGCTACAGCCAGCACTGCACTGATCTGAAGCCAGGAGCCAGGTGGTTCCTCCTGGTCTCCCACTGGACTGGAAGAGGAGCAACCGGGACTAGAACCCAGTGCCCATATGGGATTCGGCGCCGCAGGTGGAGGATTAGCCAAGTGAGCCATGGCGCCAGCCCCAAGTTTCCATTTATTATGGTGGTGAAGACTGGGGTGGCCGAGACTGCAACAGGGAAGAGCAATCGAGAATTCCATTTTGAATGTTATATCTGCGAAGCACACATGTGTATTTGAGATTGGAATGGAGATGGTGAATGGACTTGTTCAGGAGTCAGCTCAGGAGCTGCCACTGATACATGGTGTTAAAACCTTAAGGCAGGATGCAATCAGTTAGGGAGGAAGTGAAGACAGAGAAGTCTGAGAGAGCCCCTGCGGCACTCCAGTGTAGGAAGGAAGTAGGTGGAGGACTCCTGGTGAGTGGTACCTCCAGGACCCAGGTGAAATCCTGTGTCAAGGAGTGGAGAGTGGGCACCCATCAGAAGCAGCTCGCTAGTCAAGTAAGATCAAAATTGACCACTGGATCTAACAGTATGACAGGCACAAAGGAACACAACGACTTAGAACAAGGTGAGGAGGGACTGGAAGAGGTTAGTGTTTGTAGAACAGGAGGAGAGGAACTTGGGACAGAGGACATATAATTCTTCTGTACTATAAAGGGTTGGTGTTGGAGGAACATAGGATCCAGACAGTTGTTTTTTCTTCTTTTAAATGTGAAAGAATTAGTATGATTCATCTTTTTTGGGAAAGATCCTCTGGTACAGGGGAAAATAAGTAGATTTGTTAATAAAAAACAAACATTTATTAAGCACATTTTTATGTTTCTGGCACTATGTTTCATATTATACACGAATTCTTTTGCTCAGAGCATTTCTTCTTCACTACAGTCCTATAAAGATAGTCTATCACTTTAAAAAGATTTTTATTTGTTCTTAAAATGTATCTGGAAGGCAGAGAGACCAAGAGGTATCCTATCTGCTAGTTAACTCCCCAACTGACTGCCAACACCTGGAGCTGGGCCAGGCTGAAACCAGGAGCCAGGAACGCAATCTAGGTCTCCTACATGGTGGCAGGGACCTGTTTGCTGCTTCCCCAAGTACACATTAGCCAGAAGCTAGGCTCAGCAGTGCAGCTGGTACTCAAACCCAGGCACGCCAACGTGGGATGTGAGCATCCCTGGTGGCATCTCAACCACTGTGCCAGAAACCCAGCTCGGGAGAGATTCTATTCATATCTTTAGTATTTAGATGAAGGGGTCGGAACTTGAAAGTATGAATTGATGTTCCCAAAGACACTTAGCTGATAGGAGAGCAATTGTTCCACCCTGGAATTGCCTGCAGAGCTACAGCCCTTAACCCACGGACTGCCCAACCACCAGCCTCTCCTATATGGAAAGTCCTATTAAATAAATTTTTTGATATTCAACTAAAAGGGAAGAAGTGACTCAAAACAGCACCAAAAATCACCAGCCACTGAAAAGTAATCATGACTATAGCACTGTGTTATAAAGTGTGCCACAATTATCTCAGGTTTATTACTCCCAACAGTATTGCTGATGTGCAGAACTGTTTACTCCTGGAACATCCTGGGCACTCAGCTGACCATGCTTATCTGCAGGGTGTAGCCTCACAGATTCCATTAGACAGGCTCCTCCCTTTGTTGCCGGCCTTGATGATCAGATATACTCCCTACACTCCCTCCGTCTTCATGGTCACACCCCTCTCCTCACCGGGCTTTGGGGCTTTGGGGCTTTTCCAGCACAGTATCTGTGACGCTGCTCTAACAATCTGTGTTGTTGGAAAAAGGAAATAGCATCTGTACTGGATTGAATAGTTTCTTCCTAAGTTTCATGTCCACCTAGAACTTCAGAAAGTGATCTTGTTTACAAACAAGGTCTTTTCAGGCTCATTTAGTTAAGATGAGGTCCTACTGGATTAGAGTGAACCACACCCCAAGAGTGGTGTCCTTAGAAGAGAGAAAACAGAGACACTCATGGGAAGAATGCTATGTGATGATAGAGGCAGAGATTGGAGTGTTGCAGCTACAAGACAAGGAACACTAAGGATTTCTGCAACAACACAACTAGGATGAGGTGAGGAATGATCTTCCCCTAGATCTTCAGAGAGGATATGGCCCTGCCAGCACTGAGATTTCAGATTATCCAGCCACCAGACCTGGGAGAGAGTAGATTTTTGTTGTCTTAAGCCTCTAAGTTTGTGGTAATGTTTTAATGGTCTTTTTAAGGAAACTAACACAGTACTTGTTGATCAAAACTTGAAAGCACGCCTGTGAAGGATCTGTGGTATCCTTGACTGCCGTGTGCACCAATTAGTACTGCACTGGATTGAAACCACTATTAGCAACACACTGAGGAGAGATGCATGAATGACACATCTGGGAGGATCTTTGGGGATAAAGTAGTTCAGCTGGCTTATTTGAAAGATGTAGAGGGTAAAGTCCAGGAAGGGCAAGGGGCTTGTCCAAGGTCACATGGCTGTTTAATTGCAAGTCTCATATCTACTTAGTTCACATTGCCTATTCTGTAACTTGGAATCCTGCCTGGTACCTAGCAAGTGCTCAGTAAGCATTTGTTGAATGAATAAATGAATAGAATGCAAGTGCCTGATCTCAGGTTCCTTCAAAAAAAATGTTATAACTAGGTGCCTAGGTTCCTTCAAAAAATGTTATAACTTGTTATAATTAAAGCCAATAGTACTTTGTTTAAGTTGGCAATTATTATTTTTCCAAATACTCAGGTTAATGCCTACCTGGTACAGATTGATTTCATGTTGGAAATGTCAAGCCTTATTGGGGATTTAGTCAGAGAAAAATAAATATTGAAGCATGATGCTTTATAGGTTTTCCTTCACCACCCAAAAAAGACTTCCCTGTCCCATAGGACATTCCTTTTCAATGGCTGAGCTTCCAATAAACAGTGCCATCTAAAATTTACTAATATTTTATGAACATATTGACTTTAGTTATATTTAGCCGCGGGCCCTAGAGATAAATGCTTGATTGGTAGTTCACAAGAATAAAGGCAATATAACTAATAAAATTTAACACGCCAGGTATTTGTTAAGCACTTTATTACATTATCACCAAATCTTCACAATAAAGATTAATGATACCTTTCAGGATATTGATTGTTCCTAGCAGAGGCTTTCCAACAGAGCAGCCACTTCTGGAGGTCTGACATCAGCAACGACATGATGATGGTTTGGTAGATGTACAAAAGGGTGCTATTCTGGCTTTTAAAACTTTTAAGAACTTAGCTTACAGATAAAGTCCTTCAAGCATGAAAAGACATATGTCCAGAGACATTTGTTGCAGAAATGTTTGTAAAAGAAAAAGATTGGAAACATCTAAAATGTCTATCAACCAGAGCTGGTGGAAGGATACATTCCTTTAATAGAATGCTAGAAAGGCACACAAAAGAATGAGGCAGATAGGTAGTGGTGAGGGAAAATGTCCCAGATCCATGATCTCAACAGCATGGTTCCATTTGTATAAAATATACAAATATGAGGAATATATATGCACAGGAAGGGATGTAGGAAGGGAAGATGGGGTAATACTGTATGTGTAAAACTGAGACAATTTTGGTGAATATATAGAAGGAAGAACAGGGAGGAGGGGAAAAGTCTCGGAAGGATGTAACAAATGCTGCTAATCCATGAGGAGTAGGAAGAAGAAGCCACCGGTGGGAGGCAAAGAAAAGATTGCTTCTTTTGTAACCTATAAACCTATACCTTTCATGTTTTTAAACAGTGTGTGTGTATAAGACTTATAATTTAAAACATAGTTATTTAAAAAACAAGAAGAAAACAGAAGTATGTGACTAGTTATTAACATCCTTGGGGTCTGCAAAGAGGTCACAAAGAAACCAGGTGGACTTATTTCTGCACGGATGCTCAGAAACTAAAGAGAAGTTGGCTCTTTGCAGAATTTATTTGGATACATACAAACTCAGGTTAATGACATGCTCAGAATAGACCAGGGATAGCAACACTGAACAGATTCAAAATGGAGTTGGCCAAGCTGTTAGAGGAAAGATATTCCAAGCACAAATGTTGGGCAGATGGATGGCGCAAGATGCTTCCCAAAATGTTACTTGGTCTCAAAAGGATACAGGAAAATGTAATATGTAACATGAATTCTTAATTTTAAGGAACTTCTTTTACATTCCTTAAAGAAATATTCATTTTCAAATTCTTTCTCCTGGTTTAGTGAGTCAATACATGAACCATTAGATAGTAGGCTATAAAATCAGGAAGTGATTGTTATAATTATGGATGGTTTTATTTGTGCCGTGTGTTTTAGACCTCATGACAACCTGATAAGGTAGGGTTTTCAGCAAAAGGTAAATTGATATTCAAAAAAGTTCAGTTCCTTATACAAGGTCATTTGGTGAGTATGTGGTGGAGTGCCCCCACCCCCCTCCAACCTCCTAACTGCTAATGTCTCTAGGCATTGTCGAGAGGGGAGGGACTTTCAGGCACCATATTAGTCTATGGGGAGTGGCCAAGGTGACCCTGGAACTGGGGCATCCACTCCCCGTGCAAACTTCCCATTAGACCTTGCATATATATCAGGTGTCTCAGACAATGCTGAGCTAAATTAAGGTTCTTACACATACAATAACCTAAATAGGACTCCAACAATGAGGTTCCTTTCTGAAGCTTGTATTCACAAGCCTGAATATCCACTTGCTGATTTTTGCACTTTCTCCCTTCCTTTGAGTGCCACCTGTTAATTCCATAGTGTGTGGAAGGTGGGCCACTGTGACACCAGGTGTAACAGGTTAAACCATAAATATACATGCATGGAAGCGCAGGTTTACTGGTTACTTGGTTTTCTTCTATTATATACTTGGAAGTGTAGCACTGATCATGTCATTCCTTAGTTTAAAATCATTTAATTTGCTCTTAGAATAAAGACAGATCCCAAGCCTCAGCTTATGGTGGGAGTGGGATTGAGGAGGGCTCTGCAGTCTGGCCCTGGCTGGCTATGTGGCATCATGAGGAGCTATGCTGATCTTCCTTTGTCTCTCTAAAGTACCTCGGCTCTCACCTTTCATCTGCCTGGACCCATTCTTCCCCTAAGCAAGTCCTGTGTGGGAATTAGCTTAAAGGTCACATCTTTGGGGTGGGCTTTCCCGAGCCTGGGATAAGGCCTTAGAAACTCTTGTCACTTTTGCACTCACTGGTCACAGCATGTCTTCTCCAGAGGGTGCTGGGCTCCAGGACAGCAGTGATCACATTGATCTTATTTTTATGTTGTAGACCTTAGCAGCCAGCTTGGCAGGGGCTACAATGCCCTATATGTTTGTTGATTGAATAAATGAGAGAAGAAAGAACTTTTACAGTACATGTCAGAGATCTCAGAAAGTCTAACAGTTCCATATTTCTGTGATTTCAGAGTTCATCACCCTTTCATACCCAAATACAATAATGTCTGCTTATAATGTCCCTTTTGTGTCCTCACAAAAGGCCCTGTTCATTGTGCTACCAGGGATGGTGACACTGCAATTCATTTTCCATTAGAATGTTCAGATTGAAGAGTCTTCTTACAATGGATATATTAAATATCTGAAAAAACAAAATACCTATCAAAAAAATCCCACTGATGCCAGGTTAACAAAGTGTTATTCTTCTGTAACTTAATGTAAACTGTATTTATGAATTTTTGTGTTGCAAATGGGTACATTTTATTTTCCCCCATCTTCCTCAGGCCCCAGGTTTGTGGATATGAAAATGTAGTTTTTTCTCCATCTGCTTGTCACTGCCACTTTCAAATGACTCCCTGCCCATACGTTACAATATTTTCCTCAGAATAGCAGGTAAAGCCTTCAGAATCCCATTTATCTTACCCACTTTATTTGTGCTCCAGAAAAGCCAAGTAGTACATAACCTTCTTCCTCAGCAAACAAAGTGTACTGAGGCAAAGTGTTCAATGAATTCTTTAAAGCTCACACAACCAGTACTCACCCATCCATTTTCATTACTGATGGACCAAATATTTATTGATTGCCAACTTGGTGCCAGACTCTTTTTAATTTTTGGGAATATAATGAGAAATAAGATATAGGTAAGACCTATATGTGTTTTCATCAAACCAATGTTCTAGATGGGGGAGATAGAAAATCAATAATTAAACAAATAAATGAAAAACTGATATCAAGTATTGACAAACACTATGATGAAAAAAAGAAAGACAAGTTAAATAGGGAGCTAGTTTCTCTTGATTCTAACCCCAACCCTGGGAGCAGCTACTATAGTGTGGTCAGGGAGTCCTCTCTGAAATGATGACAACTGAACTGAGATCCTAACAGCAAGAAGCTAGTGAAGGGAATATCTGTGGAAGCAGCATTCTAGGCAGAATAAATAGCAGGACCAAAGGATTTGAGGTGGGAGAAGACTTGGCATGTTAGAGGAACAGCAAGGCTGCCAGGGTGACTAGGGCATTATGAGTGAGGTGCAGAGTAGTGGGGGATGCATTCAGACATAGGGAAAAGCCAGATTTGATAGGGTCTTGTAGGCTGCAGCAAGGAGTATGGATTTTCTTCTAGTGAAGATAGTTAGAACACAATGTGATTTATGCCTTTGAAAGTTCATTTTGGTAATAGTGTGGAGAATGAATGATATGACGACAAGAGTAGAAGCAGGGAGCTCAGTGGGGTCATGAAATAGAACAGTGAGAGATGTTGGTATCTTATAGTAGGAGAACATCAACAGAGTTAGTGGTGAATGGACTGGATGTTGGATGCATGTTTTTGAGAAGCTAGAAAGTAGGACGTGCTGATCTATTGGATGTGAGAATGAGGCCAGTAGAGTCAAAGATAATGCAGGTTTCCTCTTGAGCAAGTAAGTAGGTGGCAGTACTGTGTACTAAAGAAGATGGTGGGGTGGGGGTGGGGTCTGGTGTATTCTTTTGTTATCAGGGAAATGAGTCTAAGGTTCTGTTTTGGGTCTACTAATTTTGAGATGCCATTTTGAGATGCCAAGTAGGGAGGCGTTAAATCTAAGTCTGGAAGGAGCATTTGGAGCTGGAAATACATTTGGGAGTCACCGCTCTGAAGATGGCACTTAAAACATTGGAAGTGAATGATTTCACCAAAAAAAAAAAAAAAAAAAAAAAAAAGGAGTGCAGGGGAGAATTATTCCTAATTCCCACATTAACCAACAGACACAGTGATAAACCACAGCACAGGAATTCCACCCTTCTTGTTCCATTAAATGAAGTAAGCATTTATTGTCACTTCTGTATGAAAGGTGTTGCTTTTGGAAATGGAGGCTATACAGATAGAAGGCTAATATATAATGCCATCCCCCAAGCTGCCCACAAGCTGGTCAATTGTGACCAACAGTAATATAAAGGGTAGAACACATCATTTTCAGAAGATAAACTCAGAAGATAAAATGGGAACAGTTTTTTTTTTTTTTTTTTTTTTTTTTTTTTTTTTTTTTTAAGGATTTATTTGAGAAGCAGAGTTACACAGAGAGGGAGAAACAGAGAGGTCTTCCATCTGCTGGTTCACTCCCCAAATGGCCACAATGGCTGCAGCTGGGCCAATCTGAAGCCAGGAGCCGCCAGGAGCTTCTTCTGGATCTTGCACATGGGTACAGGGGCCAAGCACTTGGATCATCTTCCATTGCTTTCCCAGGCACATTAGCAGGGAGCTAGATCAGAAGTGGAGCAGCCAGGACATGAACCAGCAGCCATATGGGATGCTGGTGCTGCAGAGGCTTAGCTCGCTATGCCACAGCAACAGCCCTGGAAACAGTTCTTGGAGGGGTTAGGAATTGGAATTTTTTTCCTGCTTAGAAAATAGTGTGTCATTGAAGATCTCTGAGTTCCATGATCAGATTAACATGTTTCCTTCCTCATCTATGGCTTATTCTTCCACATATAGCTCAAATCTCACTCAGTCCATACAGCACTGCCAATTCCTTTTCACACACTCACTTTTCATCTTTAAGTCTTTCTGAATTGATTTAGTGTTGATCCATTTAGCACTTGATATGCTGTCTGTTTAAGATGGTTTATTGTAGGAACAATAACTGGTCTAGGAATTCCTTGTAAGCTGGATCAATGACTTAAATCTATAGTTCCTGCCTCAGGTTTAAGAATATATTTAGCCCTCAAGCTTTGCCTGCTGCTTCAGGTATCATCTTTTCAGGGAATTCTTCTCCCATCACTGATTAGAGTAGGCTCCTTTTATCTGGTTTCTCACAGAATCATTTCCTTTACCACACTTCCCAGTTTTTAATTACATACCTTTATACATGACTACTGGATCTGTCTTCTCATTGGTTTTCAGTTCCCAAAGAGCAGACATTCTTTATGGTTTCGCTTGTGGTAGTTTCCCCAGTTTGTGTGCAACAAACATTTGCTAGATAACAGTCATGGACCCAAATTAGATATTCAAGTGTTCAAGGGTCTGCAGCCTTAGAATTGTGTTTGAAATTTATGAAAAAGCAATGAAATTCATGTGGCAAAATGACCCCACAGAGAGAGTTCTTTCTGATAAACTTTCATTCTGCTTAGGGACAAACTATTGCCCAGAGGGTGGCTCTTCTCTCCAAAGGAGGTCCCTTAAAGGCTGATTTATCATCACTTGGGACACTTGAGCCTCCCTTTTGCACAGCTGAGTGAGAAGCAAAGCAATGTTCCCAACTGTCAAGAAAAATAAGTTTGCTGGCAGGAGCCATGAATCCTCTATGCAGATGGAGTGACATATGTGCATTTACATTTATATATTTCCTAATCAATAAGTTTCCAGCAAAAACATGAAAACCCAAAAGCATGATTGGAATTTAAGGGGCTCTGAAGGAGTTTAATTCCTTAGAAGAAAATTAACACAACTGGTTTTTTAGCTGCATATAATTTTAGGAAAAAAAACTAATAGTACTACTGAATGATCAACATTTCCTAATTAAATCTCCTTTTCCAAATTAGGTATTTCTAGGATTTTTCCAAGATATGCATCTCTACAAACAGTAGAAAGGATATATGAAATCTTCCAACCATACTGGTCCCTGATTGCTTCTCCAACTGTCTCCCATCACCTGTCAAACAGGTTTAAATCCTCCTTCCTTTATTTTATTTTATTTTTTTAATTCAAGGCTTTTTACTTAGTGAATGCATTTTTCATAAGTACAACTTTAGGAATATAGTGGTTCTTTCCCCTATACCCGCCCTCCCACCTTAACTCCTGTCCCACCTCCTACTCCCATCCCCTTCTTCAATATGGTTCGTTTTTAGTTTATGTACAGAGGACCAACTCTATGCTAAGTGCAGATTTCAACAGTTTGGACCCTCCACACATAACATATGAAGTACATTTTGAGAACAAATTTTGCAGTTATTTCTCATAGTACAACTCATTAAGGAAAGAGGTCCTACATGGGGACTAAGTACACAGTGACTTCTATTGTTTATTTAACAATTAACATGCTTATTTATGATATTAGTGATTACCCAAGGTTCTTGCCATGAGCTGCCAAGGCTATGGAAGCCTTTTGTGACCACAGACTCCATCAGTATTTGGGCATGGCTATAAGCAAAGTGCAAGTTCTCTCCTCCCTTCAAAGAAAAGTATATCCTTCTTTGATGGCCCCTTCATTCCTCTGGGACCTCATTCACAGAGATCCTTCATGTAGGATTTTTTTTTTGCAACAGAGTCTTAGCTTTCTATGCCTGAAATGCTCTCACAGACCTTTCAGCCAGACCGGAAGCCTTAAGGGTTGATTATGAGGTCAGAGTGTTACTTACAGTGAATGTCATTCTAGGGGTCTACTGTGTGGACTGCTTCCCATGTTGGACATTCCTTCCTTTTTAATTCTATTATTATTACCAGACATTTAATGTTATTTAAACGATCTCTTTACACTTAATCTTATCTATATATTGACTTTAACACTTAATATGATCATTCTAACTATTAAGATGGCATTTTTACCACCAATTTTAATGGGATGGAGTCCCATGACAAGGTTTTAAGCTGTACCCTTAGAATAAGTCCATAGGACTGTATGCAGGGCTATACAGCTTTACAGTTATAAACCACCTCCTCCTTCTCCTATTCCTTCTCTTATTTTAACTGGGATCTATTTTCAATTGACTTAATATACATATAATTTAAGTTACTTAATGAATTCAATATATACTAAGAAGAGAAAACATTGTTGGAAATCCACAGGATACTATCAAATGACTCAACATATGGTTTCTAGGAGTTCCTGAAGGTGTGCAAAGAGAGAAAGGATTAGAAGGCCTTTTTAGTGAAATAATAACAGAAAATTTCCCCAATTTGGAGAAAGAAAGGGACATCCAAGTCTAATAGACATGACCAGAAAAGATCTTCACTATGACACATTGTAGTTGAACTCTCCATGGTAAAACATAAAGAGAGCATTCTAAAATGTGCACAAGAGAAATGTCAGATTATTTTCAGAGGCTCTCCAATTAGACTCACAGCAGACTTCTCATCAGAAATCCTTCAGGTTAGGAGAGAACAGAGAGTATATTCCAAGTCTTAAGAGAAAAAAAAAAAAAAACTGTCAACCCAGAATACTATACCCTGCAAAGCTATCATTTATGAATGAAGATGAAATAAAGACCTTCCATGACAAACAGAAACTGAATTTGTCACCACCCATCCAGCCCTGAGGAAGATACTTAAGGATGTGCTGCACACAGAAACATAGAAACATGGTCATCACTATGGAAGAAGGTAAATGAAGGAAAACTCCCAGTAGAAGTACAAAGGAAATTCAAAGTAAAAAATAGCAATATTTATGGGAAAATGGCAGGGCAAAGTCGTTACTTATCAATAATCACCTTGAATGTAAATGGCCTTAACTAACCAGTTAAAAGACACAGACTGGTGAATGGATTAAAAAACAAAACCATCTATTTGCTGCCTATAAGAGACACATCTCACCAACAAAGATGCATGCAGACTGAAAGTGAAAAGATGGAAAAAGATATTCCATGATAACAGAAACCAAAAAAGAGCTGCAGTAGCCATCCTAATATCAGACGAAATAGACTTTAACACAAAAAATGTTAAAAGAGACAAAGAAGGACACTATATAATGATTAAGGGATCAATTCAACAGGAACCTGTGACTATTATAAATGTATATGCATCTAATTACAGGGTACTTGGCTATTTAAAAGAAATGTTAAGGGATCAAAAGGGACATAGACTCAAATACAGTATTAATGGGGAATTTCAATACCCCAGTTTCAGGAATGGACAGATCAACCACACAGAAAATCATCAAGGAAACAGCAGAGTTAATCAACACTATAAACCAAATGGACCTAACAAATATCCATAGAACTTTTCATCCTACAGTTCCAGAATACATATTCTTCTCACCTGTGCATGGAACTTTCTCTAGGATTAACCACATACTGGGCCACAAAACAAAGTCTCATCAAGTTCAAAAACATCAAAATCATACTCTGCATCTTCTTAGACCACAATGCAATTAAAGCTGGAAATCAGCAACTCAGGAATCTCTAAAATATATGCAAACACATGGAGAATGAACAACATGCTCCTGAATGAACAGTGGGTCACAGAAGAAATCAAGAGAGAAATAAAAAAAAAAAATTTCTGGAAACAAATGAAGATGACAGTATAATATATCAAAATGTTTGGGATACAGTAAAAGCAGTGTTAAGAGGAAATTTTATAGCAATTGATGCCTACATCAAGAAATTGGAAAGCCACCAAATAAATGAGCTATCAATGCATCTCAAGGATCTAGAAAAATAACAGCAAACCAAACCCAAAACTAGTAGGAGAAAAGAAATAATTAAAATCACAGGCCGGCACCGTGGCTCAACAGGCTAATCCTCCGCCTTGCGGCGCCGGCACACCGGGTTCTAGTCCCGGTCGGGGTGCCGGATTCTGTCCCGGTTGCCCCTCTTCCAGGCCAGCCCTCTGCTTTGGCCCAGAAGTGCAGTGGAGGATGGCCCAAGTGCTTGGGCCCTGCAACCCATGGGAGACCAGGAAAAAGCACCTAGTACCTGGCTCCTGCCATCGGATCAGCGTGGTGCGCCGGCCGCAGCGCGCCGGCCGCGGCAGCCATTCGAGGGTGAACCAACGGCAAAGGAAGACCTTTCTCTCTGTCTCTCTCTCACTGTCCACTCTGCCTGTCCAAAAAAAAAAAAATCAGAGAAGAAATCAACAAAATTGCAACCAAAAAATACAAAAGATCAGCAAAATGAAGAGTTAGTTTTTTGAAAAAATAAACAAACTTACTTGACACGCTACTGGCTCAACTAACCAAAAAAAGGAGAGAGAGAAGACCCAAATTGCTGAAATTAGAGATGAAAAAGGAAATGTAACAGCAGGAACCACAAAATAAAAAGAATCATCAGAAGGTACTACAAAGAGCTGGGAAACCTAGAAGAAATGGATAGATTCCCAGACACATACAACCTACCTAAACTGAGCCATGAAGGCACAGAAAATCTAAACAGATCCATTACTAAGATGGCAATTGAATCAGTAATAAAGACCCTGCCAACAAAGAAAAGCCCAGGACTTGATGGCTTCACTGCTAAATTGTACCAGACATTTAAAGAAGAACTAACTTCAGTTCTTTTCAAGTTACTCAATCCAAATTCTATGAAGCCAGCATCACCTTAATTCCTAAACCTGGAAAAGATGCAACAGAGAAAGGAAACTACAGACCAATTTCCCTGATGAACACAGATGCAAAAATCCTCAACAAAATTCTGGCCAGTTGTATGCAAGACGACATCAGAAAGCTCATCCACCCACACCAAGTGGGATTTATCCCTGTATTCAGGGATGGTTCAACATTCACAAATAAATATGATACATCACAGTAACAAACTGCAAGAGAAAAACCATATGATTATCTCAATAGATGCAGAGAAAGCATTTGATAAAATACAATACCCTTTCATGATGAAAACTCTAAGCAAATTGAGTATAGAAGGAATATTCCTCAACACAATCAAGGCAATTTATGACAAACCCAAACAAGCATCCTATTGAATGGGGAAAAGTTGGAAGCACCCACTAAGATCTGGAACCAGACAAGGATACCCACTCTCATCACTGCTATTCAATATAGTTTTGGAAGTTATAGCCAGAGCCATTAGACAAGAAAAAGAAAACAAGGCCGGCACCGCAGCTCAGTTGGCTAATCCTCCGCCTGTGGCGCCAGCATACTAGGTGCTAGTCCCAGTTGGGGTGCCAAATTCTGTCCCCGTTGCTCTTCTTCCACTCCAGTTCTCTGCTGTGGCCCAGGAAGGCAGTGCAGGATGGCCCAAGTGCTTGGGCCCTGCACCTGCATGGGAAACCAGGAGGAAGCACCTGGCTCCTGGCTTCGGATCAGCATAGTGCATCAGCCGTAGCACGCCAGCCGTAGCACGCTGGCTGTAGCAGCCATTTGAGGGGTGAACCAATGGAAGGAAGACCTTTCTCTCTGTCTCTCTCTCTCTCACTGTCTAACTCTGCCTGTCTTAAAGAGAGAGAGAGAGAGAGAGAGAGAGAGAGAGAGAGAGAGAGAGAGAGAAAAGAAAGAAAAAGAAAACAAAGGGATTCAGATTGTGAAGAAGGAAGTCAAACTAAACCTATTTGCAGATGACATGATTCTATATATAGGAGATCCAGAAGACTCCACTAAGAAACTATTGGAACTAAAAGAAGAGTTTGGTAAAATAGCAGGATATAAAGTCAATACACAAAAATCAACAGCCTTTATATACAGAGACAATGCCTCAGCTGAAAAAGAAGTTCTAAGATCAATCCCACTCACAATAGCTACAAAAAAAAAATCAAATACCTTGGAATAAATTTTTTTTTAATTTATTTTTTATTTTTATTTTTTTGACAGGCAGAGTGGACAGTGAGAGAGAGACAGACAGAAAGGTCTTCCTTTTGCCATTGGTTCACCCTCCAATGGCCGCCGCGGATGGCGCGCTGCGGCCGGCGCACCGCGCTCGTCCGATGGCAGGAGCCAGGAGCCAGGTGCTTTTCCTGGTCTCCCCATGGGGTGCAGGGCCCAAGCACCTGGGCCATCCTCCACTGCACTCCTGGGCCACAGCAGAGGGCTGGCCTGGAAGAGGGGCAACTGGGACAGAATCCGGCGCCCCAACCGGGACTAGAACCCGGTGTGCCGGCGCCGCAAGGCGGAGGATTAGCCTGTTGAGCCACGGCGCCGGCCTCTTGGAATAAATTTTAACCGAGGATGTTAAAGATCTATATGATGAGAATTACAAAACATTGAGTAAAGAAATAAAAGGTACAAAAAAATGTAAAATTTCCCATATTCATGGATTGGAAGACTGAATATCATCAAAATGTCCATTTTTCTGAAAGCAATTTACAGATTCAATGTGATATCAATCAAAATACCAAAGACATTCTTCTCAGATATAGAGAAAATGATGCTGAAATTCATATGGAAACACAGGAGACCTCGAATAGCTAAAGCAAAATTAGACAACAAAACCAAAGCTGGAGGTAACACAATACCAGATTTCAACACATACTACAAGGCTGTTATAATCAAAACAGCCTGGTACTGGTACTGAAACAGATGGATAGGCCAGTGAAACAAAATAGAAATGTCAGAAATCAATCCAAGCATCTACAACCAACTTATATTTGACCAAGGAGCTAAAATCAATCCCTGGAGCCAGGACAGTCTCTTCAACAAATGGTGCTGGGAAAACTGGATTTCCACATGCAGGAGTATGAAGCAGGACCCCTACCTTACAACTTATATGAAAATCCATTCAAAATAGATTAAAGAACTAAATATATGACCTGATACCATCAAATTACTAGAGAACATTGGGGTAACCCTGTATGACATTAGTATAGGCAAAGAGTTCTTGGAAAAGACCCCAGAGGCACAGGCAATCAAAGCCAAAATCAACAAATGGGATTACATTAAATTGAGAAACTTCTGTACTGCAAAAGAAACACGAATGTGAAGAGGCAACTGACAGAATGGGAGAAAATATTTACAAATTATGCAACTGATAAAGATTTAATAACCAGAATATATAAAGAGACCAAGAAACTCAACAAGACCAAGAAACAACAGCAAAACAAACAACCCAGTCAATAAATTGGCCAAGGACTTAAAAAGACATTTTTCAAAAGAGGAAATCCAAATGGCCATAAGACATATGAAAGAAATGCTCAGGATCACCAGCCATCAAGGAAATGCAAATCAAACCACAGTGAAGTTTCACCTCACCCCAATTAGAATGGCTTTCATACAGAAATCAACTAACAACAAATGCTGGTGAGGATGTGGGGAAAAAGATACCCTAATCCACTGTTGGTAGGAATGTAAACTGGTAAAACCACTATGGAAATCAGTTTGGAAAAACCTCAGAAATCTGAATATACCTACCATATGACCCAGCCATCCCGCTCCTGGGAATTTACCCAGGGGAAATGAAATCAGTAAATACAAGAGTTATTTGCACGCCCATATTTATTGCAGCTCAATTCACATTAGCTAAGACATGGAATCAACCTAAATGCCTGTCAACTGAAGACTGGATAAAGAAATTGTGAGATATATACTGTATGGAATACTACACAGTGGTAAAAAAAAATGAAATCAGGTCATTTGCAACAAATGGATGAATATGGAAAACATCATACTTAGTGAAATAAACCAGTCCCAAAGGGACAAATACCATATGTTCTCCCTGATTTGAAATAACTAATAGAGGAAATCTGTAGAAGTGAAATTGACACTTTGAGAGGCAATGACTTGAGTAGCCCTTGTCTTGACTGTCAAGAAATAGGTTTTTTTTAAATTAATGGAGAATGGTACTGGGAATGGGAGAGGGAGGAGGTGGTGGGGTAGGCATGGGGGTATGATGGGAAAAATCACTATATTCTATATTCCTAAAGTTGTACTTAGGACATTTGTACTCATTTAAATAAAAGGTTTCTTTGGGGAAAAAAAAAAAGTCTTCTTAAAAGTCATCTCCTCCAGCTTTCTTATAACTTCAGGAGTTAGACATGCAACTCAGTTCTGTCAGCTGAGTAGTGGAAATTGGGTGAGGCTTCAGGAAAGCTATTGCTTTTTTGATAAAAAGGTACAAAGTCAGCTGCTGTGTTTTTGTCCTTTGACTCTTTCCTTCTCCCTGTCTGGAACAGAAATATGACTCTAGAGGTGAAGTTGTCGTAGCAGGTGCTGTTGGTGCTTTGCCCTTAACCCCCTGACTCTGCCCATTCTCTACACTGACCGCAGGCTAACCAATGAAAGCTCCTATGACTCTCTCTTCCTGAGGACTTTTCCTGGCTACACAGTTATGCTTCACCTGTCTACAGCAGGCTTCAAGTATCAAGGATAGTGACCCTGAGAGTAGCTCTTAATTAATGACAGATGGCATTTGGATGGGTAACTATTCCAGCATTTTGGTTTTTAGGTAGGACAACTGAGGCATGGGCTACACACACTGATGGCAGAGATTACTTCCTGAGATCCCTAGCTGGAGTGAACACCAGCAATAACCCACTGATGGACAGATCTGGTATTAGCTTTTCTCTTTTCTCAACTTCATACCTTTCTGGGAACTTGCACTTGAATCCTTGTTTCAGAAACATCTAGAAAACCCAACTTAAGACATCTGTGACCATGATGATGAAAGCTGCATGCTAAGGATGGAGAGGGTCTAGGAGCCAGTTTTTTTGCACCCTTGAACCATCCTTAGACTGCCTATTGCTGGACTTGAGAACAAATGTCTTTTTTAGGGGGTGGGGAGAGGCTAAACCAGCACAGCTGGGTTTCTATGTCATACAGCCAAATACAACCTGAGAATTGTGGAGTAACTTTGAGTTGACTACAAACGCAACCAGTCATTAGTTGAAAATAACTGTTAATAAAAATGATGTTGGACTCCGTCACTAGCCCTTATATGGTATGGCATGTTACAGTTAATGCAGAATTAGTTTTATGTTGCTGCATTTAATCATGTTAATCCTTAGAGGCAGTTGTGTATTATTAACTCCTTTTTACTGAACCCCAAGAGGCTGAGTCACTTGAACATAGGTTTCAAGGCTAATGACAGACTCAAGTAAAGGAATCTTTCACCATATGGATAGGAGCTGGGTTTTGATTCTGAGACTGTGGTGTAAGTAATGCATCACACTACCTACCTGCTCCCATTGCCTCCCTCTTGAGATCATTGCTTTTCTGTGCCCACTTCCCATCACCATACATTAGCCCTACCACAGCTGCTTTGTCACCCTGCCAAATCTAATTATATGCTTTACATTCTTATCACATACTCTGTAAAACATGGAGTATATCCTTTTATCTCTAGGCCTTTGTTCAAGCCTTTGCCTTTACTAGCAATGTTTTTACTTCAGCACTGGGAAATTATCAAAGTTAGGGCCATGGAGCATAGTTTAGTATCTGCAGGTTTGTTGGGGTAGAATATCCATCTGAGTGTGGCTTGCAGCATGAAGAAAATATAGATGCTTAGTAAAAATATATAAGGTTGAAGTGGGTAGAGATGGTGGAATCCACATCACATGCAAAGCTCTTGTTTAATCACTGGGCAGGTGTTTGGCTAAGGGGTTTGGGTACTAGTCCTGGTTACTCCTCTTCCAGTCTAGCTCTTTGCTGTTGCCCGGGAGGGCAGTGCAAGATGGCCCAAGTTCTTGGGTCCCTGCACCCACATGGGATACCGGGAGGAAGTACCCGGCTTCTGGCTTTGGTTTGGCGCAGCACTGGCCGTAGTGGCCATTTGGGAGGTGAACCAATGGAAGGAAGATCTTTCTCTCTGTCTCTCTCTCTCACTAACTCTGCCTGGCAAAAATAATAAAAAAAAATGTTGACCATATAAACATTATCTGAAATTTATAAATACTAATTTTTTTTAATGAGAAACTAGGAGTTATGATATAAGGTTGAGCACTTTCAACATTCCCAGCCTAGATAAGAGACCACTGTGACTCAGAAAATACAATATACTTGAGTTACAATTGCTGGTATGTGGAGACAAGGTTAGCACCCAGCAGGACAGGGTGGGTTCTAGAAAACAAGCATGCAGTGCTTTTGTGCCATTCTGAGTCCCAACAAATTCTGATACAGGGTGAAATTACAAGCAAGGTATGGCACAGGCTGGACCGAGGAACTCACAGTGGCTGTTGGACCGAAGGGAAAGCAGGCTGCAAAACATGTGGTAATCAAATCACCTATAAACACATGTGGGGTATCAATTAAAAAGATCCTGGTCCTGCACTGATAAGGAATACATTAAGGTGATTAAATGTTGAGTTTTGGTAAATTTATTTTACAAAGTGATCATTTCATTTTATAAGGACAGTAAGGTTCATTAAATCACAATACAAAATTTACAAATGAGATGACAACTATTTTAAATACATATTTCTGCATAAAGGCATTTTTCAATAACTATAAAATCCAGCAAGACAAAAAGATAAATACACCAGTTAACATTAGACGACTGTTTTAGTTTGCAGTTTAGGTTCAAAACATTAAGGATGATACAAAAAGATAACATTAGGCTGTTAATTAAATATGAAAGTATTTGATACAGAAAATAATAGGAAGTGTTGCTTTTCTCCTCCTGCAAATGAGCTTTTCAAAAGGATACCATCTCTGATTAAGTTTTGACTTAGTTTAATTCCTCATAAATGGCACCATAATGTGGAAGATTCAAAGTAAACTAGTTACTTTGGTCACCATATTAGGTCACTGTTATGTTTCTAAAATAATTTGTCCAGGATACACTGATGTACTTAAGTATAACTGTGCAAACTTAGTTTTTTAAATACTTCTTCATGTGGAGTAAAACTATTCTATATAATGTGACAAACTACATTCTAAGAGATGATCAGAAACTTCTACAGTACAACAGGGTTTAAGGTATTACCTGAAAATGTGAGGGATATTGAGGGGACTGTCCCAGACAAGGGATTTACATTTTTTTAACTTTTCAAAAGAAATATTGTAGGAAGGGAAAATGTGTTCCATAATCCATGATATGTTCAAGAGCCCTTGCTCTCACAGCCAAATGTATGAAAACTGTTTTCCTTGAAGAAGTGTAGGTCTATGAGCCAGGCTGGGCAAGCTTTGGCTAAATGGTAGCTTTTGTTTGGCTCTAGAGGTCTCCATGGAAACAGCCTGAGAGACAGAAAGGCAGCGCTATCATCTTTATCCATAATGCCATCTGATAAAACTGCACATTGATTCACTCATGCATTCCAGAGCAGGTGTGTTATTTCTCATAAGCCTGGACAAACGGAGGCATGAGTTCTACTGGTCACACTTTGAATTTCTTCCTCTAGTTGAAACCTTAAATTAAAATTCTGATAAAAACTCTGCACATTTCCCTCAGGAGCCTCTCAAGTATCGCTTCAATAATTAGATGTCAAACGAGGAAATGTGAAGCACCAAATGGAGCTCCACTGCCAGATTCACCAAACTTCCCACAGCTGAGGAAATTCTTCTGAAGACTATTTACAGTTTCACTCTATCTGATCTCAGCCAGGCAGGAAATGCCATCCTAAATGCTGAACCAGGTGGCACCATGCATTGTTTTTCTTCCTCTTTATATCTATATCTTTTGTGTGTCTGTGTGTTTAATATGGTAACACACTAAATACAGTTATCCATTTCTGGCAAGAGCTTCTCAGGCCACAAAAGCAGCCCCAGCTCAGTTACCTATCTGAAATACACAAAAACAAAACCTCCACAATAAAATATAAACAAAACAAGGAGGCATGCAACCTTTAGCACCATATTTCAAACCAAAGAGGGCAAGAGTGTTGACAGAGGTGTAGAGAAACCCGGTTCTTGGGTATCTCCTAGAATGGGATCCCAACACAGAACCCACAAGTAGAGTCTAATACTTTAAAAAAGGGAAAGCCTGAGAATTCTGTTAACAGAAATATCAAAATCCATGATTTATCAGACAAAATGATTTGACCTGTTCTTATTCTAAAAGCATCAAAGACACTATTCCTTAGGAACAAATAGCTCATGCTGGGAGATCAAATGGGAAATCACTGCCAGCCTCAATGACCTAAATGACATCTCTGTTAAGTTAAAAAGACAAGATGTTCCCCAAGAAAGACCGAGTTACTCACGGAAAGTAGTTTGCTAATGAGCAATTACTCTGATATCGGTAAAACAATAGTCATTGCTACATTGAAGATTCAACTTAGCACATAAAATCGTATACTACACATGGTAGATCATCTAAATAATATGCCCACACCTATGTGCATTATGGCACTGATGTGGAATCTAGATCCCAGAACAACATCTCAGCTTGATCCTTCCCCCAGAAAGGGAATAGAACTCTAGGGGAAGGATTTACTTAGAGATATACTGAATATTTTGGTAGTTTGTTTAGGGAATGGGTAAGAAGTTATACAGCTAGAAACTTCACATTTCAAGTAATGCAAATCCCTCACATTACTGATGGGAAAACTTGAGGCTTCAAAGTAAGGGTCTGATCTACCAACAGAAGAAATGTGATCAGAAGAGAAGCCGTGAGACTCCTAGTTAAGCACTTTTCCCATCACATTTATCTCTCAGGCTCCCTGAACTTTTAACATGCATCATTTAATCAGGTTCGAGGAAAAAAACTGAGAAATATCAGATAGGAAAAACCCTGAAATTTATCCAAGATTTTGGAAATTCACCTTCTAATCTGCTTACTAATGAGGGGAAAACCCTAGCCAATTTTTGGTAAAAATGTTATTTCCTGTAAGAAACAGGCCCCTTTCTGAAAGCTGTTTTTGTAGGTAGTAGGCTAGCTCACAGCTGTGAGTTTTCGTATGCCCCATCTTTGTAGCTGGAGTTAGGTTCTGCAGATCCTATATCATCTGGAGGGTTGAAATGAGTGCTGTCTTGAGAATCTGTACCAATACTTTTCGTCTCTGACTGAAGGTGGACAGAAACCTGAACTGCTATCTCTTGGCCTTGTTCATTCAGAGAGCCATCATCTGAATCTCCTCCTGGTGAATTACTCCGCCCCATCTCTGGGTTAATGACATAGATGCCACCCTGAGCATCCAAGGCCGGTCTCTCTGTAATTCTTTCCCCTATGTCGTCAGGGTCATCCACTCGCACAGCCTCAAACATCTCCTCAACAAAAGCTCGGCAGTTTAGAATAAGGGGTGGAAGAGGAATGCTTCTTGCCAGTTCTTCTATGTAACGTGCAAACTCCATGGTCTTAAATTGTGTGACTTTGGCAAGCTCTAGGGTCTTGGCTGATGTGATGATGGGGATGCGTTTTGCAATCTCAAAGGCCTTCTGAAGTTTCTCAGCCCCTTCAGTTCTGAAAAAGTCATTGATGGCCTTCTCTGTCTTGCGAAGATGGCTGCTCATCATGCACAACCGTGTGACATTCAAGATGAGAGTGATTGTAAAGGCAATCAGGCAAACAATCATGTAGTAGACACTCATGTCTCCCGAGGTGAAGATAATTCGCAGGGTGACAGAGTAGGAGGCACGAAGTGGAGAAGTGACAATACATGTATAGAGCCCACGATCTTCAAAGGCTACGTTGGTAATATTTAGGAAGTTATCAGAAACCAACCATTTTCCACCTGGTAATCCAACAAAAATAAAAAAAAAATTACAGCATAAAGAATATTATCACTGAATATGCTAACTGTCTCATTGGTATGCTCTCTCTTTATAAAAGTATTTTGACTTAACTCAGATTCTTCTGTTTGTTTCAGTTATGTAAAAAAAAAAAAAAAAAAAAGGCAGACTGGTATGTCCGCAGTCAGAATTTAATTAGCCTAGAATTTAAAAAGGAAATAAGATTTTTGTTCCTGCCACTAATAGCTACCACAGCTTGCTTTTCATGGGAAGACATAAAAAGCCTTTCAGGGAGAGAAGTAGGTACATAATACTAAATCACTAATCTTAGCAAAAAAATTTTTATTTGCATGTGTATCTATATCACACTCTCCATCTATACATTTTCATATACTAGAAGCATATGCCTCAGAAGTAACAAACAATGGTTATTTCTGGGCTAATGGGTTATGAATAATTTCCATGTTTTTATCTAACTATTTACTTTCTACAATGACATTATATAGCAAGAAACAAAAGTTATTTAAAAAAAAACCCCTAGCATTTAATATACTTGCTCAACTGCTTGCTGGCTAATCTGGCATGCCTTGTAAGTGTCAATTTGTTTTGTTAGGAATGGTTTGTTGATGATGATATCTTGATTTTCTGGCAAGAATAACTGAAGCATAAGCCAAGGACATACATCACAAGTCAGGATAAATGAATATGTTGGCAAAGAGAATAAAATTATCCTTGAGATGTGTAAGGTTGTTTTAAACCTAAAGCACATGGTCTCTCTTTGGTTTATGAAGATATCCTCATTCAGGGAACACATGTATAAAAGTACATAAGTGTATAAAAAATAAAGCATACTGGCCACCCGCCATTATTCAACATTCTTTGGTGATTTGGCTTTGCCTCCACAATTTTCATCTTGTGGCAAATTCTTAAGAGTTCTCTCTGCTTTAACTATGCAAGCCATTCAAAGAGGCTAACTTGTAGTATGAGTGTGTGTCCTAGAAAATGGAGGTGGTATGACAGGAGAGGCTGGTGCATTACTTCAAATCTTTGTCATCCCCAAGAATCTAGGGTAATAGATTATTTTAGTGGCACATAAACAGTAAGCACTCTGGGTTGTGCCCCTTTTGGTACCATCCAAACTTATCTAATTATATAACTATTTTTAAGAACTGTCACTTCACTAATGCAAAAGAGGAGGAGAATATGTAGCTATATTCATATTCATAGCTACATATTCCATAAGCTTCTATTTATGAACTTGGAGCTATAAAAAGGACACCCTTTGAAACCAAGTTATGATGAACTACATAGACTCCATTCATCAACCACTGCATTATGACCAAAATCTAGACTCTAGCTTACTTGCTGGTAATAGCTCAAGATTTATGAACCTTATATGAGACAGACATGCTCTTTAAAATCCTCTCACTTGAGATTCATAAAATTTAATACAATACTCCAGGGCTGCTGCTGAAGGCATCATGATAGGTATTAGTGGTTTTCAAAGTAAAGGCAAAATAGGAAACCAAACTGCCATTCCACTTGGCTGGTCTCGTTCTAATCTAAGCTTTTGTTTACATAGCCAGGCCGTAATGATCACATTGACTGAATAATTCAAAACCTTAGATACATTTGGCTAGGATACCCTAGAGCCCAGAGGAGACAGGAGTCTAGTTCAGTGAGTTCAAATGCACATGATGTTCAAAATATACATTGTGGCCACCATTCCAGAGATTCTGATTTAACAAGTACATATGTTAAAAAGGCTGATTAACGATTTAAATACTCTTCTTGTCTTTGGTGACCAGTGACTTGTCTGCAGAGGTTACAATATTTGGCATATACTTCTGAAGGAGATACTACTGTCTCCTTTTCTATTTTCCACCCCAATATGGATAACCAATATCCTCTATATTTAAGGACGTTAAACTATCTACCTAACAAAACAGAAAATGTGGACTTTTCTTAAAGAATAGTCTGTGGGGAACCTAGAATTGATCTCTATCTCTTTGGCTTTTCATGATGAGTTCTTTTTGAGATACTTTATAACTCAGGTACTCATTAAAAATATTTTTCTAATAGAAAATGATTAAGGAAACAGTCTGGATTAGGATGTGTTCACAGGTCCAGAAATAGTAAAATTAAATAAAAACCTGTCAAGTGGGAGACACTGGTGGTTGCAATATCATCATGGTTCTGAGTTTTAGGACTGAGTATCAAAAAATGCAAGAGAAACTTTCCTGTTTCCCTTGAAGAAACAGAATAGAAAAAAATGGAAATATGTAGAGTTCCTCAGTACCCTTCTAATTCTCAGAGGAACTCAAGGTTTTATACAGAGATTTACTGTCATTTTAAGAAATACACTAGGCACTGGTATTGGGGCACAATGGGTTGAGCTACCATTTGGGATGTTGGGATCCCATACTGAAGTACTGGTTCTAGTCCCAGCTGCTCTGCTTCCGATCCAACCCCTGCTAATGTGCATGGGAAAGCAGTGGATAACAGCACAATTTTCTGGGTCCCTGTCACCCACATGGGAGACTTTGATGGAGTTCTTGGCTCCTGGCTTCAGACTGGCCCAGTGCTGTGGCCATTTGGGGAGTGAACCAGTGCATAGAAGATCTCTGTCTCTCCCTCTCTGTGTAATTCTGCCTTTCAAATACATTTAACAAAGAAATCAATAAATCTTTAAGAAAAACAGTAAAAAGAAACATGGATTTTCTCTAATATTTATAGGAACTCATTTGAGAGCAAATAATTTTATATTAATGACAAATTTCTGAAGTCTAGCCAAAACCCTTCTTGATATATTCACAATGGGCCTCTTCACTGAACTTCACACTGGAGTGAAGGTGAATGGTTGCCTGCACAGCTGTATGCAGCAGTGCTGATTCAGTCTACCTTCAATGAAGGAATCCATCAAAAGAGAAAATAACTCATTGTTATCATGTAAATACTTTTTAAATTTATAACTATTCTTTATTCTTTTCTTCATTGAAATAATTACAATTACTTTGTTTTTTTCTTAGAGGTACAACACTCCAGGCCTTTCAAAAATTTTAAGCTATTCATCCTGGCACCTCAATCTTTTGAGATTTCTCATTGAATATATCCTGAAATGAAGAAGATAGAACAGGAAATGAGTCATCTTGATTAATTACACCTTGACACAGTTACCTCTGCCTCTGCCATCCAGCTGCTGTCCTTTTGAGTTGTACCAGTGGACATCTTCATAGTGACTGATTGTGAGAAGACACTCGATGGAAACGCTAGTTCCTTCTTTGGCTATGATGACATCATCACCCAAGTGCGAGCCTGTTGAGAGTTCAAAGCTTCGGGGAAATGATGCATTGTAAGAAGTATCATTTGTTCCCAGTGGGACCATTTGGCCGAAGTCCACATCTTCTAAAACAAAAGCAGCTGGAATAGTAACACTCACCACTAAAATGATTAAGCAGCAATGCAGCTTCATGGGAAAATGGAAGAAAAATCTTGTTTAGATTTGGAGAATCCAAAAGCTTTTATACAAAGGTACTGTGTAATTTATTGCTTGATAGGGAAGTTTTCCAAAAGAGTGGTAGATCCAGGTATAGCTTAAAGTCTTCAGGATTAAAAGATGAGAGTAGAGACCAACCTGAAAGAAAGCCAATTGAGTTTAGCCAATTGAGATTCATAATGGGGTAAAATTCTGTATGTTCCAGAAAAAAACAGATGTGACACTGTTAGAGTAAATGGTGCTCATACAGAGATGGGAGAAAAAGCACTGAATTAGCAAACAGCAGACCTAGATTCTGGTTCTCGCTTTGCAACTAACTAGCTGTTCAATCCTGACAAGTAACATTCTCTCTGGGCTTCTGTTTTCTCATCTGTCAAATGAGAGATTGGATGAGATAATCTCTAAGGACTCTTCTAGTGCTAAAAGGCTATGATTTTATTTCATTCTGACAAACTGTATGCAACAGGGAGCCAATGAAGCTAAAATATTTAGTTTAATGATCTTTTATTTCAACCTGTACCGCTACCATCTGTTGCCATATCAATAATGTAAATCAAATAGCATATCATAATCATACTCATGGAGCTCAAAATTTGAGTAGCACAAGTACAAAGACATATTAAATATAAATAATGTAGGGCACTTATGGTAGTTTTTTGTCTTAATGTTAGGAAGAAAATTGTATTTTCTGCATATACATAAATTGTTATTGACTCACGAGGCCAAAGAAGCTCCCTTTTGGGCATGAATGTTAGATAAATGAATTTTCCTTTGATCAATATTGAGACATAATAATACAGTGCATTTACCAGTTTATAAGAATACCAAATTCCCAGCTGTTAAAGTCTGTAAAATTAGCTAAAGTAGCTAAGAGAAGAACTGACACCTTAAGTGTCTAATTGGTAGAAATGCAAATATAAAACTACAGGGAAAGGTAGTTAGACAAAATTAAAAGAGCCTAATATCATTAATAAAAAGCAAAAAATCATCCCAGTCTAAGAATCCATGTGTTTATGGTCACCTTCCTGGTAATTTGATTTCCTTTTTAAATCACCAACTCTCAAAGGAAAATTTCAACTTCTACTTGAGATAATTAGTTTTGGAAATGACATTTACCCACCTTTATACTTACACAGAGGCTGTTTGATCATAGAACATAAAAAGCAATGGTTCATTCTATTTTGTCATTAAACTCAAAGTCTGAATTTCAGTAAGTTGTAAACGTCATTTAATTTTTATTAGCCCCTGAAACGATGATTGATTAATGACAATAATTTTCTAATTTTTTAAGACTGAAAGATGGGCATTTAGAACAAAACAAAAAATTTTAGATCTAGTCTATACATGATAGACTGAACACGTTTATTTCCATTTATTTCTAAAACTCCACATAAATGACACTGAAGAAAAAATGACCTGAGAATAAGAGGGAATCTTAGAAATGATCCAATCCAATCTATTCCACTCACAGTGACTTACTCCTTAAGATTATGCTAGAAGTTAGTAGGAGAATTCAGATTAGAACCTGGTCTTTTTAAGGAATGGGTGATGGCAAAAACAATAGAAACAAAGCTTACTGAATGATAGCCATATGCTAGGCACTGGGCTAAGGGCTTGACATGTAAACTCTCCAGATCATTTTCATTAAAAGATATACAACAGTTGGAAGATATGATTTTATCCTTTATTCTAAACCTATGGTTCTCAATGGTGATGGGCTACAAGTGTTGATACAGTGCTTCAGGCTTTCCCTAGGACTTTGATAAGTTCCCTGTAGGTTGAACAGAGTTAGTATTTTCTAAACCTTCATTCATTGCTTGTACTGTCAGTCTTTTGATTTTTTTTTTCATATCTGAGTATCTAATAATTATTTATGCTTTTTCTTTAACTCATTATTTTATCTGTATACATATTAAAAGGAAACTATGTATGGTTAAAAAAACTGAACACATAAGCACAATGAAAACAAAGTGTTATTACTTTCAGAGACATTGCCACCTGCTTCAAACTCTAAGTTGGAGGCCTACTATTTTTGTAGGGAATCAAAAACACAAAGAAACAAAAACCTCCACAACCGCTAGCTTACTTTTTTTTTTTTTTTTAAAGATTTTATTTATTTATTTGAGAGGTAGAGTCACAGACAGTGAGAGGGGGAGACAGAAAGATCTTTCATCCACTGGTTCATTCCCCAAATGGCTGCAAAGGCTGGAGCTGAGCCTATCTGAAGCCAGGGCTTCTTCCAGGTCTTCCACGTGGGTATAGGGGCCCAAGCACTTGAGCCACCTTCTACTGCTTTTCCAGGCCATAGCAGAGAGCTGGATTGGAAGAGGAGCAGCCCATATGGGATGCTGACGCCGCAGGTGGAGGATTAACCTACTGCGACAGAGCCGGCCCCTCTAGCTTATTCTTATACTGCCTCATTTCTCATCCTTCCATCTCTTTCCTCCTCACTCTTTCTCACCACTGAGTCTAGATTGGAGGTACCCATTTTTATCTATTCAACACTACCTACTGAGCACCTTCTATGTGTCAATTTACTGTCCTATAGGCAGTGTCTCTGCCTTCTTGGAGCCCAGTATGGTAGAGACTACAGATACTAACTATATACAAAAATTGTCTAAGGGAAAATACAGGCTGCCATAAAAGGGCCATACATGGGGAGCTAATTATCACAGAGGACCACCCTGAAAAAGTGAGGTACGCAGCAGGACCTGAGGGATAAACGGGCATCAGGAATGGAGTGCTGGAGCCGGTGCTGTGACGTACTAGGCTAAGCCCTCACGTCTGTCGCAGGCATTCCATATGGGCAGTGCTTTGTGTCCCAGCTGTTCCTCTTCCAATAAAGCTCTCTGCTATGGCCTGGGAAAGCAGTAGAAGATGGCCCAGCTGCTTTAGCCCCTGCACCCATGTGGAAGTCCTGGAAGAAGCCCTGGCTTCAGATAGGCTCATCTCTGGCCATTGTAGCCATTTGGGGAGTGAACCAGTGGATGCAAGATGTTTCTGTCTCCCCCTCTATGTCTGCAACTCTACCTCTCAAATAAATAAATAAAATCTTTAAAAAATTAAAAAGAATGGAAGAGCTCCAGGTAGGATAGGGCACTAGAAAAGAACAGAGAGGTCACTGGTTAGAAGGCGTTCAGGAAAAAGCTTAAGTACTGACAGTGAGAGGTGGCAGGCCAGAGAATGCTGGGTCTGATTCTTTATTCTGCTGGGAAGATGGGCCCATGGTGAAATCAGAGATGGACTTCAGTTATTACAGTGGCCAAAGAGAGTGAAGGAGACACTTGTGCAACATGAGGATGTCAAAGACCAGAGAGGCTAACAATTGGAGCAGAGCCAACTAGAGGAATGGTCACATTTCCCGAGGATCAAGGAAGATGGGGTAGAAGAACTCAAAATAGAGGAAAAGGATTCACTCTTCTCACTCTGAGATCCAGGAGCTTTGGGAGAATGAACAGGCCCCCTGTGAGAGGCTACCGGGCCAGTAGTGTCCTCAGAAACAAGGGGTTGGCACACAGTCCTGCTGCATGCAGTCCTGTTTTCATGTAGTATCCCTGAGCCTCTCTTCAAGGCCTGGCTATTCCTCTCCCAGGATCCAGAGTATACACCTGGATAGAAGATGGCTTCTCCCTGACTCCCCAGAGCCCTCACCATTTGTACTACTTACTCACCTGGCTCTGGTATGTGCTGCTCTGTATTGCTAGCCAGTCTACTCCATCTCACCAATGAGCCCTGATTCAGGCACAGGAACCTCCTTTTTTTTTTTTGACAGGCAGAGTTAGACAGTGAGAGAGAGAGAGAGAGAGAGAGAGAGACAGAGATAAAGGTCTTCCTTTTCCATTGGTTCACCCTCCAAGTGGCTGCTACAGCCAGCGCGCTGCACCGATCCGAACCCAGGAGCCAGGTGCTTCCTCCTGGTCTCCCATGCGGGTGCAGGCCCCAAGGACCTGGGCCATCCTCCACTGCCCTCCCGGGCCACAGCAGAGAGCTGGACTGGAAGAGGAGCAACCGGGACTGAATCCGGCGCCCCGACCGGGACTAGAATCCAGGGTGCCGGTGCCGACAGGGACTGCATTTTTTACTGCTCCACAACGTAGCTAGCACATGCTCAATAAATATTTATTGATGGAGATTAGTCTACATATGATAAACTATGTGATAGGTCTTCATAAATTGAACATTGTTATGCAACAAGGATCCCAATTATTCAAACTGACACACTTTTACTAACATTTACTATAGCCTTTGCGATAAAAACAGCCAACAAATAGCCTCAGAAGACCTTTAGTACCTAACTAAAGGCATTCTTCAAACTGACTACCACCCCTCAATGTCTTCATTTGCCATCTTGTTCTAGAATATAATGGTGAGAGTAAAAGAGCACCAAGTTCAGTTTCCAAATCGGGAAGAATATCACAGTCACCCACACATCTTGTTTAATTTTACACTTCTGGGTCACATACAAGACCTAGTGAATAAGAATCTATGGTATTTAATTAGCTCTCTTGGTGATTCTAAGACAGTTGAGCCCACAGACTAGCAAAAGTAGTGTTTTCCTCAGCAGCAATCCTGCCTAATGGTTTTCCAGACCAAACATTTCCAACAACAGAGAACTACTCACACACATTCCATTTTGGATTTAGATTACTCTTAAACAGTGTAACTGAAGATCTCTGATAAAGGCAAGGTAGCACAGGAGACTCTAGAGCCAAAGTCCCTGGATTTGAATCCTGGCTTTGACTAAGCAGCGTTGCAACTTTTATAAAAGACTCACTCTCTATGCCTCAATCCCTTCATCTTTAAAATGGGAAAAATAATAGTACTTATCTTTACTGCATTACTATGAACTCTGATTGAAATAGTATACATAAAACACCAAGTCTGAGAATCTTAAATAAGCTCTACAAAATCATATTTTGCTTACTATGGATCAAACAGGCCTTGTAAGTGGAGCTGGGACCCCAATTGTTTTTACATGTCCTGAGTTTGCCAAGGAGAACCTCTGCTATCTACTTAGCCTGTGACTGCTGTTTGAGCCCTGGTTCTATCTTCTTGGGTCCAGAAGGAAATCAATCCATAGGCTGACTAATAAGAGTCTTTGTTCTTGGAATTAAGACACATGTGGGTCAGACCATGTGAAGAAGAGGCATACAGTGGGGCTAAGGAAGTTGGGTTTTGGCCACTTACACAGAGAAGTTGAGAGAAGGCACAATGGGGATTGAGAGAGTGCTAAGACAGGACTGAGAGGGCACTTGAAGAGGGGCAGGTATGGAGAGAGAAAAACAGATTCACGCATGTTACTCTGGCTTCTGACTCCAACACATTTTTTTCTTTCTTTTTTTTTTTTTTTTTACAGGCAGAGTGGACAGTGAGAGAGAGAGACAGAGAGAAAGGTCTTCCTTTTGCCGTTGGTTCACCCTCCAATGGCCGCCGCGGCTGGCGCGCTGCGGCCGGCGCACCGCGCTCGTCCGATGGCAGGAGCCAGGAGCCAGGTGCTTTTCCTGGTCTCCCCATGGGGTGCAGGGCCCAAGCACCTGGGCCATCCTCCACTGCACTCCCGGGCCACAGCAGAGGGCTGGCCTGGAAGAGGGGCAACCGGGACAGAATCCGGCGCCCCGACCGGGACTAGAACCCGGTGTGCCGGCGCCGCAAGGCGGAGGATTAGCCTGTTGAGCCACGGCGCCGGCCACATTTTTTTCTTTTTAAAGAAATAAGCATCTCTATTCAATTTTCTTCAGAGACTGAATGTGTAAATAAGAAAGCAAATGGAGAAATGATTAGGTAAAAGAAAAAACATAAAGTTCAGCAAAAGTGATTGAACTGTGGCTGTGGCTACAGATAATCCTCACTATGGATCTCTATTCTCCTTACACACTGGAATGTGGCCAGCAAACTGGCCTGTGCGGGCAGGATTGCAGTTCCTGTTTTGTACAGTCACATGACGACCAGAAGTTTAGAGAAACTCACAAAACAGGGTACAGAAAAACATTATGAACACCTTAAACTGCTTTTAGGCCAAGGGAAGCACAAGAAGCCGGGCACAGTGATCTCCTGATAGGGCAAACAGGTCTTGTAACTGCCTTACATGCCGTCAATACCAGGCACTTCATACTCACACAAGTGGCATCCTGGATTCCAAGGACTTCTGACAGGAACTATTAAGAGACACACCCATGTGCAGCTAAGAGCCTGTTGGCTAGTTGTTTGACAAAACACAAAGTGGGGGGACCAGGATATCCTTGATGTATTTCCCAATACCCAGTCTTCTCTTAGGTAAGCTGGGTTGGATAGGTTTCTGCTACTTGAAATGAGAACTATCTCAACTGCGATGGTTTCAGCAGCACTGATAGACCTGAATGATCAGGATCTTTGTGCTCATTCTAGCCTGACTTTAAATCAGCACAGAAGAATCGGGGGCCCATCACATGCAAAATGAAGTACCAGGTGCTGTGAGCGCTGCTCAGGTGACTTAGGACACTGTCCTATATCTTCAGGAATTTACAAATTAGCTTTGACAGAGGTAGAGGCAGAAACAGCTAACTACATACAAGGCACTGTGAAAAGTAACAGAGACGTGTAATTGTCCTGTAAAAGCAAAAGAGACAGGAGGAATTGATGAATTTTAGAAATGCAATTCACTTGTAAGTTTGGACTTCCCACAATAATATGCCTGTTATTGTGCATATTATGCAGCTAACATTTGAAGTGGGAAAACTGAGGGATCAAAAAGGAAAATCAAAGTGTCATCTTCCTGTAAACAGAGAGGGCTCTACTCTGCTTGTGGATAAAGTTGCTTGGTATAAATTTTACATTAGCTTTCTTCATCATTTTTTTTTTTTTTGACAGGCAGAGTGGACAGTGAGAGAGAGAGACAGAGAGAAAGGTCTTCCTTTGCCGTTGGTTCACTCTCCAATGGCTGCCGCGGATGGCGCGCTGCGGCCGGTGCATCGCGCTCATCCGATGGCAGGAGCCAGGTGCTAGGTGCTTTTTCCTGGTCTCCCATGGGGTGCAGGGCCCAAGCACTTGGGCCATCCTCCACTGCACTCCTGGGCCACAGCAGAGGGCTGGCCTGGAAGAGGGGCAACCGGAGCTTTCTTCATCATTAATAGTAATATAACAGACAACTCCTTTTTCATCTTTTAGGTATTTGAGAATAAAAGCTTTGCTAGGATCATGAATAATCAGAAATGTAGATGATTTTACCCTAGAAAACCATTCTGAATACTGACGATTTTAAAACAGGAGAAAGAAGAGAGCCTGTAGCTGTTATCCGTAACAGATTGCCTTGTTGCTGTTCTTGCCAACTTCTGAGAGAAGAAACATTTCCATTCTGTTCCAATTTTCTCAACATAAGTAAATAAGGAAGTGATGTGGCTGATTTCCGTTCTGATGGCTCAATATTAAGTTGGCTGAGGAAGCTGCTGTTTGCAGAAAGAGTTCTGGGATAACTCAAATGGGGAAAACACCGATGCCCAGATGGCACTGCTTTTTTGCTCCAATTATACTAGGATATTAATGCTTCCTTCTCCATAATTAAACGTGTTCTAACTGTATTTACAGCTCATCCGCTCTTCTCTGCCTGCACTGTCATACTTGGAAAATGGAGGAGTTCCTACACACCGAGCACACAAATTGACAAAGTGGATTCTGAATTGGCAAGAGGGAGAAAGGCAAATGAAGAACAGATTGTTAGCACTACTCTATCCTTTGCAATGAACAAACACAAAATTGTTCTGCTTATACTCAAGTACTGTTTTAGGGAATCTGTATCACGAAAAAGGTTAGTAATACTCAAGCAGAAATCACCATTTTGAGGCTCATTTATTTAAAGGTTTCTAACTAAAATAGCCCTTATCCTCTCAGTAGTATTTTGGAACCATCATGCACCTCAAACTTCAATACATATTCTGGCACACTAAGAAACATCTTTTTTGGTATTTATTTTTACTAGAGCTTTGCTTCTAACCCATGATTACTTCAGTTAAACCTGTGACTTTTGTCCTTTTTGGCATAAGCATGAGTAGAACAGTTACTGGGTACAAGTAACAACAACAAAAAAATCAATGAAACAGGCTTAGATTTATGATTCCTTTGACCACAATTCTTTCTTCTGTAGTGTGAAAATCCCCCAGTATGGTGTTTTAAACCTAGTGTGTCTAAAAGAGAACTCCTCACTTACTCTTGGATCTATTTGTCTGGCATGTAGATTGGTGATAGCCACACATTTTTTCTAGTTTTAAAATACCAACATTTTAAGATTATCACAGCTTAGTGACTGGGAGAATGGGCTATGCAGTCAAAGTACCTGATTCTACCCCTGAATGAAGCCATGGGTTCCTGAGGTCTTAAGTTTTCACATTGAATATGATTATAAACAGTAACTAACTCGTTAGTGTGGGTAAATTATAAACACATGCTATTGCTATCATTATTGCATCTTCCAGATGTCCTCAACACAGACCCAAGCAAGGGAAAGCAATTTTAAAAGCTAATGGTGACTTTTCGCTGACCATTGAGATAAACGTAAAATTCTGGTCTGGCATTCATAATTTTCCAGGAATAAGTCAGGCTGCAGAACAGAAATCAGGAGATAGAGCCCATCAGTGTCTGTGTACACAATAATAGCTGAAGCTGAGTCTGGTTTCCACCTGCACCTCTATCGCCTGTTAGCTATAAAGTACTCTAGTAGTCTGTCTCCTCATCTGCAGGCCAATTACCATCACTGCTGCTTTCTCTGCTTAAATTTTTTTTTTTAAGATTTTTATTTATTTGAGAGGTAGAGTTACAGGCAGTGAGAGGGAGACACAGAGAGAAAGGTCTTCCTTCCATTGGTTCACTCCCCAAATGGCAGCTAGGGCCAGAGCTACGCCGATCAGAAGCCAGGAGCCAGGTGCCTCCTCCTGGTCTCCCATGTGGGTGTAGGGGCCCAAGTACTTGGGCCATCCTCCACTGCCTTTCCAGGCCACAGCAGATAGCTGGAATGGAAGAAGAGCAACCGGGACTAGAACCCGGTGCCCATATGGGATGCCAGTGCCGCAGGCAGAGGATTAAGCTAGTGCGCCACAGTGCCGGCGCCTGCCCCTCTGCTTCAATCTTATAATCTTCCTCACTTTCTCTCCTGGGCAGAAAGCTTCAGTGAGGCTTGTTTTACTATTCTCTCTAAATGACTTTAAAGTACTGGGTTCTAGCTGTTCCTTTTGCTTTTAACTTTCTTCCCCATTCATGATCTTCTCTTTAACATACAACTTTAATTTCATCTTATTTAGAAAGCCTTCTCATAAAGTTTTAGTTTTAGATGAGTTTCTTTCTATCAGTCTTTCACCATACTCAAAAGTATTCTATGGTAAGACTTATCACAGTTTTCTTCTTTTTTTTACCAATTAGCTACTCATTCAAAAGACTGTAATGTAGGCTGGCATTGTGGTGCAATGACTTAAGACCCAGTTGCCCTGCTTCTGATTTAGCTGCTTACTAATGAGCCTGGGAAAGCAATGGAAGATGGCCCAAGTCCCTGGGTCCCTGCCATGCACGTGGGAGACCTAGATGCAGTTCATGGTTTCTAGCTTCAGCCTGGTTCAGCCCTCTTCTGGCCATTTAGGGTGTAAACCAGCAGACAGATCTCTTTCTGTCTATTCCTCTCTGTCATCCTGCCTTTCAAATAAATTACTAAATCTTAAAGAAAAAAATCTGGAATGAATAACAGTCTAAAAATCTTGGTCTGTACATGGGGCCACTGAATGTTGTAAGTGGTCAGCATTTTGAGTTCAGACTCTCAACAATTTGGTAGTCAGAAAGGTGATGCTACAACCTTTTAACTTCCCAGAGTTTTAGGCTCTGGAAACTTAATACAGAGATTTGAAGATAAGCAAATACAGCTTTCTTGATTTTAGCAGACAGAACGCTTTAAGGTAGAGAATTTGATCTACTTCAGAAGTTCTCAACTGTAATTTTTACATCGAATTAATTTTTGGTGCTTTTAAATATGCGTATTTCTGGGCCCTATTCAGATTCACGTGGCATCTGCATTTTTACTGTGCATATGGGTTGCAATCATTTATAGATCAAGCCCACTTTTCTTTTGTCATGACAATACCATAATGCAGCAATTCCCAAAGGGTGGTGCAGGGATTCTGCGGTGTCCCTGAGACTTTTTTCAGAACTACTTTAACAGTAATACTAAGACATTTGCTTTTTTTGCCATCTCATTCTCACACAACAAGGTGTAACTTTCCAGAGGCTATTATGATGAGTAATATCACAAGAGAATGGATGTAGGGGATATAAGATTTTAGCTGTTTTTTATCAAACCAGATATTTAAAGGCAAAACAATGCCATTTTCAGTAACTTTAATTTTGGAAAACATCTTTTTTAATTGCTACTTATGCTAACATGTAATGAGTTTACTATTTTAAAATGAATTAATAACTTTTTTGAAAGTTCTGTTTTGGGGGTCGGCGCTGTGGCTCACTTGATTAATCCTCCACCTTTAGCGTCGGCATCCCATATGCGCACCAGGTTGCTCCTCTACGGTCCAGCTCTCTGCTGTGGCCCGGAGGACAGGAGAGGATGGCCTGGGTGCTTGGGCCCTGCACCTGCATGGGAGACGAGGAAGAGGCACCTGGCTCCTGGCTTTGGATTGGCGCAGCGCCAGCCACAGCGGCCATTTGGGGAGTGATCCAGGGGAGGGAAGACCTTTCTCTCTGTCTCTCTCTCTGTCTATAACTGCCTGTCAAATAAATTAAAAAGAAAAAAAAAAGTTCTGTTTTGAGGTCCAAAATGGTAAAAACTCACAGCTATGTTAAAAATGTAAAGGGATTCTAAGCCCAAAAGGTTTGAGTGCTGCTGCTGTGCTCATTATTGGCAGCATTTTAAAGATTACGACAGTCAAGTGTTTTACCAAGATTCCATACTTGCGGCTCAAATTTTATGCAGTTTTCACTACAACAGAAAATAAGACGAGGTTGTCTACTTTATACTTACACATATTTTGTTTTTTTTTTTGAACAGGCATTTAAACAAGTTCCCAAGGATACTGATAAATCTAAATTTAGAAAACCACCATGTAAATCAAAGGAAAACATCCAAGGGTTTAGGAAGTGATAACAGTTTTATCTGCACATTGAGACAATTCTCAATGCTGACACTACATGGGGTTGGAAGCCCTGACTTCTTTAAAGGCCAAATCTTGTCACCTCTCAGGAATTGTTTTTCATATCCGCTGTCTTTCCTGGCTCTGTCATTCTGCATTTCATGCAATCTCTCTGCTCAAGGGCAACTGAATCTTTATGATGAGGGGTCAGAGGTAATTTTAAGTCCCTAATGAGAGCATGTCACTCTTCTGTTTTTCACTGAGATGCAAGTTAAGTGTCAAACTCCTTCCGCTGACTTAAGAGGCCTTACAAGACAGGGTGCCCAAGTCTCTGCCCTCACCTCCCTCCATCCTCATTTGGCTGCTTTTGTCCAGCCACTGGGGCCTTTTTCTTTACCTGGAGCCTGGAATCTGTCACTCCTAAGGCCTCTGCACTTGCTACTCCTTCTGCCTGGAATGCACTACCCAAATCTCCGTAAGGCTTACTGCTCCCTCAAATCGTTCTTTCACATAACCCTGTTTAAATTTCTTTCAAGTACTATCAGCTTGGACAGTCTCGTATACTGACTTGCCTACGATCGCTTCGCCCGTGAGAACGTCAGCTTACTTGGAAGGTGGGCCCGCGTTCCCTCTGAACCGCTGTGTCCCCAGCCCCGAGGGTAGCCCCTTTCAGGTATTCGGAGCTCAGTAAAACCTTCGCGGAGAGAACTGCATCCAAGCCAGGCCTTCAAAAGCATGGCAGACACTCCATCCTACTTCACATCGGAGCCGGACCACCAGCTCCGAATCGAGCCTTCGTGCCCCTAGTACCTCCCTTGCAGAGATCCCCAGCGAACCCTCACTCACCGGAGCGGCGCCGACCTCCTTCCGGCCCGAGTGGCTACTTGACCCGGAAGTGTTCTCGAGCAGTCGGCCCCGCCTCCACGTTGCCGGAGTACTTCCGGCACAGTAGCAGCAGCGAGTCGGCGTCGGTGATTGCGGTGAGGGTGGCGGCGGGTTGAGTGCGGGGCTTCCTGGGATGCGGCGGCCGGGATGTGAGGTCCCCAGAGGCCGACCCGCAGTCGAGGTTGTGGGGCGGCTCGGATCCGGGGGAAGAGGCGGGTGCGGGCGCTGTGGGACAGCGCTTTGCTTATCGAGGCGCTGTTTGTGTGAATTCCCGTCGTCAGCGTGAGATAACTTTGTTGACCCCGCGTGTCCTGTTTGGGGAACGCTCCTGGACGCGGGAAGACGTGAAAGCGCCTGTTCTGCTGGTGTAGAAACAGCCGCCTTGGTAACGATAGTAAGGATACAGATAGCCGCGACGGGCACTAACAGCAGCTGTTACCCGGGAGAGGTTGTGTGCCGGTCACTGTCCCGGGGCCTCGCTCACGTCGCGCCCGGAGTCTTGAGAGGGACGTACAGCCGAGACGCGGTTGAGTTAACTTCACAGTTGCTGCAGCACAGGCTTGGAAGAGAGTCTAGCTCCACAGCTGGTGCTCTTAGCTACTGAACCATCCCGCTGCACTCTCGGTAAATGGGAGGAAGTATCTACGTGTATAAGTATGCTTTTTTTATTTCTTAAAAATAACAGCTCAGCCATCCTGTGAATGTCCTAGCAGTTGGGGTTTTCTCCTCCAATTTTAATAATAACACATCACTGAGTACCTGGAAAACCTACAAAAACATTAAATAGTGTAATTTTACCTTCCCGATATTTATTACCACTTTTTCTTTTTTCCCTTTCCTGCTGGATTATGTATGAACCCATTGAGAATGGGATAGTACCGTTATCCTAGTAATCATAGTAACGATAATCGTAACCATAATATAAACAGCCATCTCCACAAAAATTCCCTTCCAGCTTAGCTCAGAAGTCTGGAACAACCTAAGTGCTCATTAAAAATTTGTTGCACAAATGAGAGAATAGAGGTAACCAGTGCTTAGTACTTTTGAGAAGGTCTTTCCAGCTTTTTATAAAATCACATGAATTAAACAATATGTTTTTTATGTATATCCTCCCAATAATATGCTGTAAAAAAGAGCATAAGATAGTAAAAAAAAAAAAATCCAGAAAGTATTCATCCCCACAAATCAGTGATTGAACTTTGTGAAATAATTGTGTAGTCTTACCTGTTAGGCTCTTGGAGTGAGTTGAACTGAAATTGTGTTTATATTAGTTTTTCTTCTCAAAGCTTGATGCATAGTAGGTACATAGAGAATGTTTACTAGTGAGTGAATTTACTTTGTACTTCTAAATTGGTAAATCAGTTGGTAGTTGTAGCCATATTAGATTTCTGTATGTTTTTGGGAATGTATGAGGGTTCTTGAGGAAATTCATGAAAAATGGCATGAAAATGTAAAGTTGTTTTGAAATCCATGCAGTTTTTTTTATAGTATGCATTTCCACGAATTTTAAAAAGGCTGGGGCCTTTGCATCAGTTTCAAACTTTTTTTTTTGCACCGAAATAAACTTTTAATTGGTTTTCACAAAATTTCTCAAGTACCCTCATAAGGCACATATGTATCTGTGCCCATATAGTCTGGGCTCCATGGTGATTTTTCAATTTATTCTCAAGTCTTATGCTTCCCCATCGTTCTTCCTGCTATATTAACTATTTCAGGTAAATCTGTATTCCACACTGACATAATTAAGCTTTGAGCTTTCCCCTGTATTATTTCTTTGAGCTTTCCCCTAATGCTGTATTATTTCTATACCCTTTAATTCTCTTACTGGCATCTTCATCTGTCAAAATCCTGAGGACCCTTTGAAACAGGTAAAGGCATTTTTCTTGTAGAGCTTAATCAGGTAATATAAATGAGTGAATATAAATGAGATTTGGGTAGAGATTATGGGTAACTAGATAGCAGTGACCTGTTTAAAAGAGCCCATCAAATCAAAGGTCTGAATTAAAGATCTTAGACTATGAAGTTGTTGGAAGAAAATGTAGAGCAAAATCTCCAAGACATTGGTCAAAGGGGTGTCTTCTTGGACAAGACCCCCAAAGCACAGGAAACAAAAGCAAAACTAAACAAATGGGACTTTAGCAAACTCAGAAGCTTTTGTACCGCAAAGGAAATGCTAGAGTGAGGAGATATTTAACAGAAGGGGAAAAATATTTGCAGAACACCTGTCTGACAAAGGATTAATATCCCGAATATATCAGCAATATGAGAAACTCAACAACAACAACAAAAACCAAACCAGTTGAGAAATGGGCAGAGGGCTTCAATAGACTATTCTCAAGAAGTACAAATGGCCAATAAATATATGAAAAAAATTCTCAAAGTCACTAGCCATCTGGGAAATGCAAAGTAAAATCACAATGAAGTATCACCTCACCTCTGTCAGAATGGCTAAAATCTAAAACAGTTAAAATTCTGGTGAAGATGTGGTAAAAAGGGAACACTTAAACACTATTGGTGGGGATGTAAGTTAGTGCAACCGCTGTGGAAAACGATGTGGTGATTTCTTTAAAAACTAGAAATAGACTTGCTGTATAATCCAGCAATCCCATTACTGGGTACCCAAAAGACTTGAACACTATATACCAAAGAAATATATGTACCACCTTGTTTATAGCAGTACTGTTCACAATAGCCAAAATGTGGAACCAACCAAGGTGTCCCATCATCAGATGACTGAATAAAGAAAATGTGGTATAAATACACAATGTAATATTCAGCTGAAAAAAAAAAAGAATGAAATTCTGTCGTTTGCAGCACAGTGGATACAAGTGAAGGACATCAAGTTGAGTAAAATAAGCCGGACCCAGAAAGACGAATACCACATGTTCTCCCTTATATGTGGGAGCTAAAACTTAAGAAACAAAAAAGAGAAGAAAAGAAAAAGAGATGTCTTTGTGTATCAGTATTGCTGCAAATATAGTTTTATAAAACTTATAACTTTGTCAAAGCAGTGGTTAAGAGTGTTATACTACTGTAGGTTTAATGATCTGTGATTACTTTAAAGTTTATATGGATGAAATGGTCATTTTTGCATTCAATTATTGTTTATAGCTGTTGTCTATATTACCACTAAACTAGGGTCTATCTGCTTTTTACTTGTTAAACCTATTTGTTGAAGTAGTAATCCTTTTTACTGTAATGTAATTTTAAAATGTTTCCCCTAAAACTTAAAAAAATAAGAAGGAAAGAGTAGGAGGAAGAAAGGGGAGGGAGGGAGGAAGGGAGTATCATTGTGTTCTTGGAGTTGTATCTAGAAATCACATTGAATCTGTTAAAAAAAAAATAATGAAAAATTAAAAGAACCCATGAGGTATTTGGCACAGGGTAGTTATTACCAAATCAAAATTGAGCCCAGTGTTGCCATCTTTCGGTTTTACAAGGGCACATGGAAAGCTATACTTTTATATGATATCTGATTTTGAAACGCGAAGTTTTTAAAAAGTTTAAATACTGTGCAGGCCAAGTAAGAACATCTATAGATTGGCACTCTAGTTCTCTGTCACTACTTCCCCAGGCTTTCAGGTGCCTTACTCATTAATCATATTTCTTGATGACTTCTCTCTGTTCTTGTAGCATTTTGCGTGTATCTCAGTTATAGTGCTGGATCTAGTCTGCTTTAGTTGTAAATATGTCTTTTCTAACATGCTAAAAATATTTTGATGGTATGAATTGGGGCTAATTCTGCTCTTAGTATATAGCAGTATATACACATACACATGCATGCTTTATGTGTGTGTATGTATGTGTGATATTCATTTATTTCTACTTTTGCAAAATTGTTTGTCTTGGATCTAGTATTCTGGTATCTGCTGTTTGTATAAACACCAGTACATCTTGTCTGTTACTGCTGAAGAGCTCTGTTTCTGGAATGAGTTGATTTGGTAACATTGCTACTTAAAAGTATCTGATGGTTTAAATTTCATGCTCTAGAAAAATAATGCAATGACTAACAAGACTTTTTAAGGATAGCCAATAAAAGATTGATAAATCGGATTTCATGGAAATAAAAAACTTTGCTTTCTGAAGACCCTGTGTAGACACTAAAAATGTTTGCAAATTGCATAAGCAACAGAGTTGAAGTCTGAAGTCTAAGATAAATAAAGAACTCTCAAAACTCAGCAGTAAAAAAAAAAAAAATTGATTAAATGATATATTTACTTAAGAGGATATACAGATGACAAATGAATACATGAAAAGATGTTTAACATCCTTAGCCATTAGAGAAATGTACCTTAAAGCTACAATGAGATGCTACCGTATACTTAACTGGCTCAAGTAAACAATAGTAGCATCAAAGCTATAGAGAATGCAACGAAACGTGATCAGTCATAGTCATACATTGCTAGTGGGAATGTAAAATTGCGTAGCTACCCTGGAAAAGAGTATAGCAGTTTCTTATAAAATTAAACATGTCCTTACCATGTGACTCAGAGATTACCCCCTTGGTAATTTACCCAAGATATGGAAGCTTATGTTTTTGCAAAAATTTGTATATGAACTGAAATAGCAGTTTTATTTATAATAGCCCAAAATGGAAACAGTTCAGGTACTCTTCATTGTGTAAGTAGATTGTGATGTGTTCATGCCATGGACTACTACTTAGAAATAAAAAGGAACTATTGATATACTACTGAAATGGATCTTGAGGTACCTACTACTAGTGAAAAAAGTCAACCTTAAAAGGTAACTTAGTGTATGACTCTATTTATATAACATCTTGAAATGACAAAATTAGATGGACAATAGATGAGTAGTTGCTGTGAGTTGGAAGGAGTGTGGCTAAAAGAATAGCACAAGGGATCTTTGCAATTGAACCTGTTCTGTGTGTTGACTGTGGTGATGGTTACATGGATTTATATAAGTTATAAAATTTACACAACTAAATACAAATGAGTGCAGGTAAAACTGATGAAAATGAATAAAATCAATGATTTGTATCAATGTCAGTTTCCTGGTTGTGATATTAGTCTTTAGTTTTGTAAGTTGTAACCCTTGTGGGAAACTGAGTGAAGGTGTATGGAATCTGTATTATTTCTTTTGCTTGTATGCAAATCTAAAACCAGAAAGTTTAAACAATTTTTACCAAAAGAGCCTTTATAAAGAATTTTCTTTTGTCTTTATTTTGCCAGGTGATGTTCTAATCATGTCGGATAAAGATGATAGTGAGATTCCAGTGATAACGGAAGCAACCTCCGTCCTTGAAGGTGCAAACTGTGAGCCACCTGAGAATTCTGAGTCTGTTGACCAAAGTACTGAGACAGAGAATAAATCAGAACCTGTAGTTTCCACTCGAAAAAGGCCAGAGTCTAAACCTGCCAGTGACATTGAGACTGCAGAAGTTTTTCCTGTTCAGGTATCACAGACTGTAGGCAAAGTAGAGTATCTGAAAATATTGGGACTAAAAAATGTTGGGGTTAAAAGGAATTTGTAATCCATGCAAATTTAGGGTTACACTTATTTCTCTGTTTTTACAACTGTAACATACAATTTTCTCAGTTCTATAAAAGTGTTTGCCATATGGTGCTTACATGCTGATAACAAACCTCTACCAGTCAAGCAGTACATTGCTTTAGCCAATAATGTAATTGTTCACCCAGACGTTAGCAAAAAATTAGGTACTTTGTCAGTATACTTTGATTCTCCTCTAATTTTTTTCATTTTTCTTTTCTTCTTTTTCTCTTATTTGTAAAAATAGGAGTCTGAATCCAAAGATGTCCCCCAGACTGGATGGGGCTACTGGGGCAGCTGGGGCAAGTCCTTACTCTCCTCAGCCTCAGCTACAGTAGCCACAGTAGGTAAGGTCATCAGTCATTTCCTTCTTTTGTGTGTGTGTTGCTACAGACCTAAGTTACAGATGCCTTTGTTAATTATTCTTCCTTCTGTGTTTACTGAAAGTCTTAGAGTTGGAAGATGTGTTAGTAATGATGGGTTGATGTGTCCCACCACTGGAGTTTGCAGCATTTCCTCACTAGAAGGTTGAAGTCTAGGAATTGTTAATATAAACCTGTTTTTTGGTGATAATGAATCCATTTTATTTTATTTATTTTTTTTGTTTAAAGATTTATTTATTTGAAAGTCAGAATTACAGATAGAGAGGGAGAGACAGAGAAAAAGAGTCATCTTCTATCTGCTGGTTCACTTCCCACGTGGCCACAATGGTCAGCATTGGCCCAGGCTAAAGCCAGGAGCTGGGAGCTTCTCTCAGGTCTCCCATGTTGGTGGAAGAGGCCAAGTGTTTGGACCATCTTCTGCTACTTTTCCCAGGCTATTAGCAGGGAGCTGGATCAGAAGTGGAGCAGTGGGGATATGAACCAGCACCCATATGGGATGCCAGCAGTGCAGGTTGCAGCCAAACTTGCTGTGCCACAACACTGGCCTAGCCCACCCCCCAATTTTGTGTTTTTCTTTCTTTTTTCTTTTTTGTAAAGCAAAGGTCCCAGGAATTGCTTATATTTTGTCAAAATAACATGTCTTATGACAAACTGTAAAATATTTTATAATTTTCTGCAGGTTTGATTTTGGTTCTGTAGTTTTGGTGACTGATAGTGAGACATGGTATCTTTTTTCTCATTAGGACAAGGTATTTCAAATGTTATTGAAAAGGCAGAGACATCCCTTGGAATTCCTAGTCCCAGTGAAATGTCACCAGAGGCCAAATATGCAGCAGGTCAGTATATACAAACATTGAAACCTAGAATTATGGATTGAAATGGAATAGTTGAGCTTATTTTTCAGTGTTTATCAAGTATCTGACACTCAGGGCATCTTAGGATGGTGGTGAGAAAGAGGATTTAGAATCTCTAACTGTCCATTACAGATATGTGTTCTTATTTATTTTTTGATTTCTTATATTTTACATTTTAAAAAATATTATTTGTTGTCATATGGTCTTTAACCACTCGTGTGTGTTCACTTTCCATATTTGTGAAATAAAAATGTATTTTATATGTCAAAAACTATTGTAAATGTTAAAAAAAATAAGGCCATAAATGTTGAATGTAGCAGCTGGCCTAGCATTTTGGTTGGCATGAGAGTAAGAGATCAGTAAGAGTTAAATAAATTTCAGTCTGCCATGGCAGAAAAAAAAATATTTTCCTCATGTCTTAATTTGAGAGTTGTGTTTTTGTGATTTTGTTTTTATGAAGGTAAAGTTTAGTTCTGGATGTTTTCCTTGGTCAAATGGAAATGTGCTCTCACTTAAACAAAGACAGACTTATACCTGGCATCAAGATGGACTGCGAACAGAAAATGGAAAGCTTTGTAGGGCCTAGTTTGCTTTTTCCATCTTTCTAGGGCTTTCTTTTCCCTTATTGGTGCTTCTCTCTGCTCATCCATGTCATTTTTCTTTTGAAGCAGACTGACTGTTTTCTTCAGCTTCGGCTTTATATTGGATCCTGATATACATGCTCATCAAAGATTGATTGACTTCATTATTTGAACTTCTGAATACCTAGGAGAGAGAGTTAGATTGGTCTAAACTTGGGTCACATGTCTATGGGTCCGTTATGGCCAGGGACAGGATGACATTAAACAAACATGGCTACAAAGGACTATGCATGTGAATCAGGTACACTGTTCTTAGTGATACTTGTATTAGACTACTTTGATTGCAGAAGTTGTAAGACTGTTTGACTGAAAGTTTATTTTCCTCACTTAGGAACTCTAGAAGTAGGCTGTTACAGAATTTGTTAAGTGGCTCAGTGATTTCAAGGTTCTGGGTTGGCTCTCCTTTTTTTTCCCCCTTTGTTGGCTTCTCTATGGTTGTCAGGTATAACTGTAGCTTTGTGTTCAAAGTCAGGAATTAAGTGGATGGAAAGTTGTCATTTTTTTCTTAAGTGTTTCTATTTTTAATGAGGAAGTTGGAGTGGATGTTTGGTCTCACAGTTAAGCTGCTGGTTGGGATGCCTGCATCTGTATCAGAGTGCCTGCATTCAAATCCCTTGAGAGGCAGCACATGATGGTTCAATTGGTTGGATCCCTGACATCCTAATGGGGGACCTAGATTGAGATCCTGGATCTTGGCTTTAGATCTATGATTCTGTATATTTCACAATCTAGAATTCAGTGTTCACCCTAGCTTTTCAATGCCTTTCTTAATATATAACACCCTGTGTGGTACGTATCTTTCAGGAGTTATAAAGACACTGATATTTACTTATCCATATACTTTTAATTTCCTTTTTCCTTGCCAGCTATACTCACTTGCTAATAAGAAGACTGCTGCTAATGCCCCAAACTCTATTAGCATCTCCTGCTCATGAACATGACACCTTGTTATAACCAAAAGCAACAGAGAAGAAACGAGGACTGCTAGGAAAAACACCTTCCTCTGTATGTTTTTATTTGAGAAGTACAGAGAGAGACATAGAGAACTCCCATCCTCTGATTCATTCCCCAGTTGCCTTCAATGACTGGGGCTGAGCCAGGCTGAAGCACCAGCCCCTAGACTGTTCTTAGTAAGGGTTATTTTAAAGCTTATTTAGGGTAAGTTAAGTGTAGTCTTGAGTAGTTTTCTCTATTATTAAAGCCTTCCTCTTCTGAGGTCTCTGCATAATTCTCAGGAATATAATGAGGTCTCTGTACTTGGGTTGTTTGGAATTCAGTTGACTTTCAGCCCAGCAAGAGGTATGTGTAATGTCTAGCTTATAGCTCTATTGTGGTTCTTGCCCAGTTTTGTGGAGCCTTCTGGTGCCTGAGCAGTATAGAATCCATCAAAGACACAAGGAAACACTGTAGATTCTTGGAAATCTTTACCTATGTAGTCTTCTCCAGTTTTCTGACCTACAAATTCCAGCTGTTTAGCCTTCCTGATTCCAGGCCCTCTTTCACTTAACTATGATTGCTGTGCTTTGCTGGGTTTCTCCTCCCTGAGTTGTTTGCAAAGTTCCTGTGGACAGAAAGCCATGCTAATGGTAGGGTTCACGTTGTTTCTTTTCTCTTGTGCATCAGAGTTTTGTACTGAACATTGTCCAGTGTCTAAACACAGTTGTTATAGTTTGTCTAATTTTCCAGTTGCTCTGGTAAGAGGGCAAGTCTAATACCAGTTAATTCATCCTAGCTGGAAGTGGAAGTCCTTCCTATAATCTAGTACTTGATATAATGTGAGGATACTTCAAAAAGTTAGTGGAGAATGAAAATAAAAGATAAATGTATTTTGCTTCAAGAAAATTTTGAAATTCATGTATATTTTTTCATAATACACATCTTTCTGTGAACTTTTGGAAGGCCCTCTTTATAGTTAGAAATTTGATGCAATAGTTGATTGCTTATAAAAGGTTTTTTTTTTTTTAAAGAGAAATTTGTTTCTTCATGCTTATGGGAGGCATACAGAACAACTGACAGAGAAAGAGAGATGGAGAGAGAGAGAGTATATGCGCTTCCATTTCCTTGGTCTCTGAATGCCTGCGATGGCTGACAGAGAGCTGGGGATGGAATTGGGAGCTGGAAATTCAATCCAAGTGTCCCATATGGGAGGCAGGGATCTGAACCAGCACCTGCTGCCTCCCAGCATCTGCATCAGTGGGAAGCTGGAATCAGGAGCCAGAGTTGGCAGTTGAACCTAGGCATTCCAGTGTGGAGCTCAGGTACTTTACCCAGTGTCTTAAGCTCTTGGCCAAATGCCTGTTCCATATGAGAGATTTTTTAAAGTTAATTATTTTTTGAAACACACTCATCTCTGTAATTTATATCTATTTGATTCTTATTAATAAGCATAATTTTCTAGGATAAAATTTAGGCATAATTTACATACAGTAAAATTTATTCTTTTTAGGTGTATGGTCTCTTTCATTAAAATATTTTATTAGCAATAATTATACATATGTATGGGTACAGTGTGACTTTTTTTCCTTTTTGTTCCTAGAAGCATACAGTTTTACATGTGTTTTGCCAATTGTATACATTTTGTTTATACTGTATAATCATAGTACTTTGTACTTATACAGATATGGAATATTTCCCATATCTGTACAGACAATTGAAATGTATTTTTTAAAATATTTATTTTATTTATTTGAAAGAGTTACAGAGAGAGGTAGAGCCAGAGAGAGAGAGAGAGAGAGAGAGAGGTCTGCCATTCCGCTGGTTCACTCCCCAAATGACTGCAACAGCCAGAGCTGATTCGATCTGAAACCAGGAGCCCAGGAGTTTCTTCTGGGTCCACCACATGGGTGCAGGGGCCCAAGGATTTGGGCCATCTTCTGCTGCTTCCTCAGGCCATAGCAGAGAGCTGGATCAGAAGAGGAGCAGCTGGGACTCAAACTGGTACCCATGTGGGATGCCAGGCCAGGACTTTAAAATGTTGCGCCACAGCACCAGCCCCGAAATGCATTTTAAGTACTCAAAAAAGTTCCTTCATGCTTTCTTCTACCTACTCCCAGCTCTTGGCAACCACTAATTGTCTCCTGACCCTATAGTTTTACCTGTCTAGCAGAAGACCATTTAATTGGAATCATTCAGTAGTTAGTATACTCATATATATATCAGTAGTTTGTTCAAAAAGCTGAATTTTATTTTTGAGATGAAAATTAAAAAACAGCTCTCTATATTAGCTCTCATCTTGAAATATACTAGTGGTTTAAAATAATAAAACAAAAGCCTAAGGTCTGTGTGTGGGAAGCAGGGTCTAAGTTTTGAAAATTCATATAGATGCTAATAAAGCAAAAATATTGATGGACCTTCCCTTCATATTTATATGTTCCTTCCCTCTCACAGGAGAAACCAGTGCCAAAGAGAATGAAAATTCTTTCCCAATGGCTGGGCCCTTTGGCGTATTCTCAACCATCTCTACTGCTGTTCAGAGCACAGTGAGTAAAAAGTGCAAGTTGGCCCCCTCTTTCATTATTATAATGGATTTGCATGTATTTCTCCCTATTCATCTTGAAAAACTGTAGAGAATGAATACTCTTAAGGGAATCCAATCACTAGAGATCAATCATTTTGATCTTGGGGGCAGAGTGAATGAACTTGAAAACTTTTTTAAGGAAATAAATAAGGGGCAGGCTTTGTGGTACACTGGGTTAAGCTGCCACTTGGAATGCCCATGTCCCATTTTGGAGTGCCTGGGATTGAGTCCTGGCTACCCTATATTTCTGATTTAACTCCCTGCTAATGTGCCTAGGCAGCAAAAAATGGGCCAAGAGATTCTTGTCACCCACGTGAGAGACCTGGTTAGAATTCCTGGCCCCTGGCTTAAGTCTGGCCTAGCCCCTGGTTATTGTATGGGAAGTGAAACATCAGATAAAAGATCTCTCTCTCTCTCTTTCTCTCTCTTTGTGCCTATTAAATAAATAAATAAATTTCTTTTTAAGAAGAGAAAGAAATAAAGAAGAAAATAGGGGATGAGGAGTTAAAGAGAGGTGATTTATACAGTATCTTATGGACCAGGAATGCTTAATTGAGTGGTCATAGAAAATGTTTCTACAGAGGCTGGTGTTATGGAACAGCAGGTTATTTTGCCTCCTGCAATGCTGACATTGCATATGAGCACCAGTTTGATTCCTGGCTGTTGTGTTTCTGATCCAACTAACTGTCAGTGTGTGTGTGCAATCAACAGAAGATGGCCCAAGTGCTTGGACCCTTGCCACCCACATGAGAGAACCAGATAGAATTCTGGGCTCCTAGCTTCAGCCTGGTGCAGCTCTTGGTGTTGTGGTGATTTGGGGAAAGAACCAATGGGTGGAAAATCTGTTTCTGTCTCTCCCTATCTCTCTGTAACTCTGCCTTTCAAAAAAATAAATACATCTTTAAAGAAGTATGTTTACAAAATAATTTTTTTATAATTCCACCTGTCAGAGGAAATGTGATTTTATAGATGCTTGTTAAACTATAGATGGTTAGAAACATTTTCACAAGGATAATATAGGAAGTGTAATATCTTTCATACATGAGGATAGATAGCTAGTACTTTCTTATATTGACTAAAAAATGTTTATTTTCATCTACTTAAAAAAGAGAAGGAGAGAAGAAAGATCTTCCATCTGCTGGTTCTTTCCCCAAATGCTTGCAACAGCCAGGACTGGGACAGGCTGATGTAGGAGCCAGCAACTTCATCCAGATCTCTTACATGGGTGGGAGGGACACAAGCCCTTGAGCCGTCACCTGCTGCCTTCCAGGATGAATTAGCAGGAAGCTAGATTGGAAACACCAAGCAGTTGGGAATTGAACTAGACACTCTGATATGGGATGTGAGCTTTCCAAGTGGCAGTGGCTTTCTGCCTGCAACGTACGTTGACATTTTTTTTTTTTTAAAGATTTATTTATTTTATTTGAAAGGCAGAGTTGCACAGACAGAGAAAGAGAGGTCTTCCATCTTCCGGTTCACTACCCAGATGGCCGCAATGGCCCGAGTTGTGCTGATGTGAAGTCAGGAGCCAAGAGCTGCTTCTGGTCTCCCATGTGGGTGCAGGGGCCCAAGGACCTGGGCCATAGCAGAGAGGTTGATCAGAAGTGGAGCAGCCGGGACTCCAACTGGTGCCCATGTGGGATGCCAGCACTGCAGGTGGCAGTTTCACTCACTATGCCATAGTGCCAGCCCCCATATATTAACTTTTTACAGAGAAGGAAATCATAATTGTTCAGTTTGAATTTCTATAGTGTGAGCACACCAAGGCTAAGAAACAACATTATGGTACAAAAGATATTCTCGATTCCTCTCTGCTTGTGTACACTGCCCCACAAAGATAATTGCAATCCTGACTTATGCCATCTTAGTTAATTTTTCCTGGTCTTAATTTATATAAGTGGAATCATATAATATGTACTCTTTTGTATCTGGCTTCTTTTTTTTTTTTAAAGGTTTATTTATTTATTTGAAAGAGTTACACAGAGAGAGGAGGAGAGGCACACACACACACACACACACACACACACAGAGAGAGAGAGAGAGAGATATCTTCCATCCTTCCCTCCTCTGGTTTACTCCTCAATTGGCCGCAACAGCCAGAGCTGCACCGATCCGAAACCAGGAGCCAGGGTTCCTTCGGGTCTCCCACACAGATGTAGGGGCCTGAGTACTTGGACCATATTCTGCTGCTTTCCCAGGCCATAGCAGAGAGATGGATAGGAAGTGGAGCAGCATCCAAATGGGATGCCAGCACTGCTGGTGGTGGCTTTACTTGCTATGCCACACTGCTGACCCCATATCTGGCTTCTTTCTCCCAACATTACGTGTGTATAATTTATCCATGATGTAGTCTGTGTGGTATATTATATTTTCTTTGCTGTATTTAATTTTGTGCCTGTCATACTTTATTTATTCTTTCACCTCTGAGCTGCAGTGAGGTAGTTTCCAGTTTGTAAGGCTGTTCCAAACAGTACTGCTTTGAACATTGCTGTATGTATCTTGTGATGAATCTCTGTTATACATTTCTGTTGCGTATGTAGCCATGCACACAATTGCTGGGTCGTGCAGCTATAATTGATACTGACCAACAGTTTCCCAAAGTGGATATAGCTATTTACATTCCCTCTAGCAGTGTATGAGTGTTTTCAGTTCTTCTACATTCTTGCCAGTGTTTGATGTTATTAGCTGCTACTGTTGTATAATCAAAATATGCAGATGTATTTTCTCAGTATTATTGTGAAAAGGTTACATGCCTTTTCTAGGGAAAGACTGTTATCACTGGTGGTTTAGATGCCTTAGAATTCATTGGGAAAAAGACAATGGATGTAATAGCAGAAGGGGATCCTGGATTTAAACGAACCAAGCGTCTGATGAACCGGAATTCTACACTGTCTCAGGTACTGTTTATCTTTACCTATTTACTTTCTGTTTTTATTTTGGTTTGTATTTTTACCTGTGGTAGCTTGGGACCTTGATAGTGTTTCCTTATGAAAAACTTTTAATTTTTTTTTTTCCTTAAACTTTTTTTGGGGGATGAGAGGAAGGCAGAGAGATATCTGAAGCTTAAAAAATGCCCAATTCTTTCTTTTGCCTTTTTTTCTCTGTAGGAGCTTTGTGTAAGTACAGTGCAAAATGCTAAACCTTATCAAAGTTATTTATTAAATTAATGTTTACACTACTTTGAGAGAAGCACCCTGTTCCATGACTATTTACATTCACTGTCTGGGGTTAAATTATGTGTGATCATTTTTTTCCTGCAACTCCTGAGCCTATCAGATTTGAGTTGCAGTGCTGAGAATGAAGAGGCAGTGCTCTGTACTGCAGCCTGTCTTGGCTTTGCCTACCTCAGCTCTCAAAACTCACCCTTGAGCTCTCATTATTTGCTGCAGTGTAATGCCTTCATCCCTTTTAAGGTTTTACGAGAGGCGAAGGAGAAAGAAGAGTTATGGACCTACAATGAGGTTACCATGGAGACAGATAAGAAAACTCATTATGGGCTACTCTTTGATGAGTTTCAAGGCCTTTCACATCTAGAAGCTCTGGAGATGCTATCCCGAGAAAGTGAAATAAAGGTAATTGCATCTCAATTGGAAAAAGTATTCAGCAGAAGGAATGCTGCATAGTTTCTTTGTACATTTGGGAGGTGAAATGTATTTCCTTTGGAGGCTTGAGGCTTGGGAAATACCACACTGGAACAAACTAAAAGAAGCTAATGTTCAAAGTAATTGCTGGAAAGTAATAGAGTGAGTCAGGTGTTTCTCTAAAACAAAAAAGCACAGATTAAGAAACACATTTTAATAGCACGTCTGTTATTTTCACTTCCCCTTGATCTTTTTTTTAGTTTGTCTTAAGCTGTCAAAAAAATCCATTAACTTAAGCTGCAGATTTATATATAGTTACTTATTAGCTTCTAATTGCTTCAAGAATATTTCCCCTTGATTTCTAAGTACTAATAATTTTCATACACTTCTGGCTTCTTTTACTTTGGAAGTACAACTTTTCCCAATCTTTTTATAATAAGTAGCTTCTTTTATTAATATTTTTAAGGAATAGCTTATGTTGGCTGATGAGCTCATATTTTGATTTCAATTTGATATGCACTTTCTTCATTTTAGACTGTTTTTCTTTTCTGCTGCCATACTTTTTTATTAAATCCATTCAGGTAAAATCTATCCTCAGTTCTCTGAGTGGAGAAGAATTAGAGACTCTTAAGCTTGAATTAGAGCAACTCAAAGAAGCATTTTCCCTCGCAGAGTTTTGTGACGAAGAGGAAGAAGAGAAAAAAGGTAACTCGAAAATTGAGTGTCTGGGCTGGGGGAGGGAGGTGGGTTGCATGAATTTGTGTGCAGTGCATTGCTCAGAAAAATAAATTATTTGTTCACTAATTTCACTATCCCAGTTTTACTTTTTTTTTTTTGGTGACAGTTTTCATGCAAAATTCCCTGCAGCATTGCCTCTAACTAGGCATTGTAGGTAGTAGGCCTTTTGCCAAGCTCTTGGTAGCTTCTCAAAGTCTACAACTCACGTTTCTTCCAGTTTTTTCAGTTAGAGAGCTGCTCTTGTTAGATTCTTGCCTCAGTCTGATCATCCTGTGAGCTTTTTAAATACTTTACTCATATTTATTCATATTCCTTACTCCCGTGATCCCTAACTACATCTTGAATTGAGACATGTGAAGTTGCAGTTACCAAAATGTGGGTTATATTTTGTCTATTTTATTATCAAAAGTTCTTTTATCCCATATATTAATATCTTCAATGCTCAGAAAATACAAATGCAGAAACTACCCATTCTTGCAGAATTTTTAAGAAATTCATTTTTTTTTTAAAGATTTCTTTATTTGAAAGTCAGAGTTACACAGAGAGAGGAAGAAACAGAGAGAGAGAGAGAATCTTCCATCTGCGGGTTTACTCCCCAAATGGCTGTGATGGCCAGGTCTAGGCCAGGCCAAAGCCAGGAGCTTCATCCAGATCTTCCATGTGTTCACAGAGGCCCAAACACTTGGACCATCCTCTGCTGCTTTCCCAGGCATGTCAGCAGGGAGCTAGAACAGCAGTGGAGCTGCCAGGACTTGAACTGGTGTCCATGTGGGATGCAGGTGTCACATTGGCAGCCTAACCTGCAGCACCACAACGGTGGCCCCTCAGAGGTTTACAGAAAGCCTAACTTCTGGACAACTGGATCTTAGGCTTTAAGGGTGGTTTTATTTTAGCATTAAAAATTTCTAAGATATATGAACTGGTTTTTTTTAAAAGTAAAATCCAGTGAATTCATTTTTGGTTTTTTCTTGATGAAATAATCTGTTATAAATATTAAGATTGGATAGAAAAATCCCCTTAGGATTTTTCAAGACTTGTAAGGCCCAGTCATCCATGTGGCAAATTAAATGAGTTGTTCACAAAGTGTGCTCCATGAGTTAAAGCTGTATACTGATACCAAGATGTTATGTACTTCAAAAAAGTTTTCTTCTTATTATTTATATATTTGTACTGATGGCAGCGATAGATAAAAACGATGGTGCCTTAACATGAAGAAGACAGCATCACACTGTACTAATGTCCTTGTATTTTCACTGCCAGCTATTCACAAACAAAAAGTGTCAGTTTCATTTAGCATTGTCCTTGGTAAAGCAGTAAAAAAAAATTTATTGAATTGTGACCATGGAGTATGCTTCTTTATAATATTCTGTGATGCATATTGAATTATGATGGTTATCTCAAGTAAAATAATGGTAACAGATATCATTTTGGGGTATTTTACAATGAATCTATCAGCATTTGGAATACTTGCATAATCCAGAGACCAATATTTTCCAATTGGTAATGCATGATGTTATAAAATCATGTGTGAGCAAAAGGTTTTAATTTAACTTAACCTCAGAATTTTATGATATGGTGAGGTTCACTGCAGTATTAACTCATTGCAGGTAATTTTTTAAGAGATGACTGCTTGTTGAATTTTGGTGTAGTATTACAATATCCACAATTACCTGAAAAGGCTGTTAAAGTTACTTCTTACCAGGGCTGGCATTGTGGTATAGCAGGTGAAGCTGTTCCTGGGGACACTGGCATCCCATATGGACACTGGTTCAAGACCCACCTGTTCCACTTCCAATCCAGTACCCTCCTAATGCATCTGGGAAAGCAGTGAAGGATGGTCCAAGTACATGGGCCCCTGAACCTGTATAGGAGACTCAGAGGAAGCTGTTGAGGCCACGTGGGGCGTGAACCAGCAGATGGAAGACCTCTGTCTCTCCAGTTCTCTCTCTGTAACTCTCTTTCAAACAAGCAAACGAACTTCTTAACTTTTCTAGCTACTTATCTTGGTAAGGATGGATTTTCTTTACGAATTTCAAAAAAACAATGTATCACAATGGATTGAATGTAAAATAGATAAGAGAATCCAGCTGTCTTCTATTAAGCTAAACATTTAAGAAAGTTAACAAAAATGTAAAGCATTGGCAGTATTTTCACTAAAATTTTCCTTTATAGGAAAATATAGTTATTTCTTGTTAAAATGGATTTATTTATGTTAATATGTAGTGAATTTGCTATTTTTAGTGAATTAATAAATTTAAAAATTTCCATTGTAGTTTTTCATATGGTGAATATGTGAAAACACTTCAAAATGTTTGTGGAAAATAGATTTAAAAGGGGTTTATTTTGGTGCAAAAAGTTTTTTAAAATCTGCACATGTTTTTATAACATGCATTTTTTTCCGAACATTTGAAGACCTTTTGTATGCATGGATGTCAGCAATTTTTTGCACTATAATAAGCTTATTTTTAATTATATTTTTCTTGAGTTTTTTAGAGTATTCTTAAATAATAACTTTTAAAAACCTCTTTGGGTGGGGCTGGCACCGTGGCTCACTTGGCTGATCCTCCGCCTGCAGCACTGGCATCCCATATGGGTGCTGGGTTCTAGTCCTGGTTGCTCCTCTTCCAGTCCAGCTCTGTTGTGGCCTAGGAAGGCAGTAGAGGATGGCCCAAGTACTTGGGTGCATGCACCTGCGTGGGAGACCAGGAGGAAGCACCTGGCTCCTGGCTTCAGATCGGTGCAGCGCTAGCTGTAGCGGCCATTTGGAGGGTGAACTAGCAGAAGGAAGACCTTTCTCTCTGTCTCTCTCTCTCACTGTCTAACTCTGCCTGTCAAACAAAACAAAACAAAACAGAAAAACTAAAAAAAACATCTTTGGGTTTCTCAGAAAGTTTCAGGAGTATGAAGAGACCCTGGACTAGAATGTTTGAGGACTGCTAGATTAAGTTATCCTAAACTGCAGTGCTTTAAATGTGGTTTCTAATTGCTTTTTAGAATTGGCATCCTTATTTCCTTCAGTGCACTTGTATGTCCTCCTTTTACTTCTCTCAGTGAGTTTGCTTCTCATTTGATTTTCAATTTCTTACCTGCTATGGGTGGAAAACCAGATAACTAATCTCATTCTTACTGTCCATTAAGAGCAGAGAGTTCTTGGTGAGTGTCTTAGGGACTTTCCTGGAAGGGAAGGACATGAAAGTTCAGTCTGAGGATTCTGCAGTTCAGGACTTTGTGTTTTTCTGTTTCAGCTTGTATGTTTCATTATGTATGTTCTAAGAAGTCAAATTGGCTGGTTGTCTAACATTTCTCTATTTAATAGTTTGTTCTTTGTAAAAGTGCTAGTCTTGATTAGAAAATAGTTCTTGAATATAAGTTTTGAAACCTTTTCTGAGGTACTAAGAAGGCAGGGTAGCATGAAGGATAAAAGAATGGATTTTGGAGTTAGACCTGGATTCAGAAATCATGATCTGCCATTTATTAAGCTGTGTGACTCTGAGAAGTTACTTAATATTGAGCTTTGTTTTCAATGCTGTTTAAAGTTTTATTTATTTATTTTGAAAGGCATAGTTAGAGAGAGGGAAAGACAAAGGGACAGAAATCTTCCATTTGCTGGTTCACTGTCCAGATGACTGCAATAGCTAGTACTGGGTCAGGCCGATGCAAGGAGCCAAGAGCTTTATCCGGTTGTTGTCAGGGGCCCAAACATTTGAGCCATCTCACGCCTTCCCAGGGGCGTTAGCAGATAGCTGGATGACAGATGGAACAGCAACTAGTGCCCATGAGGGATGCCAGCATTTGCAGGCGGTGGCTTAACCCAGTATACCGCAACAGCAGCTTCCTGAGCTTTGTTTTCTTATCTGTGAGAAAGATGCTAATTCTTCTCAAGTTGTTGTAAGCACTAAATGAGATATTATGTTTAATATGGATACATAGTAAACTCTCAACAGAGGTGGTTATTTTCATTATTAGGAAGATAAATATCTAGTTAAAAATCTGCAATTTAAGTCTCAATAGGAAACCCATAAATTTTTTTTAAAAGATTGATTGATTGATTTGAAAGGCAGAGGGACAGAGATCTTCATCTACTGGTTCATTCTCCAAATGGCGGTATCAATCAGGGCTGGGCCAGGAAGACATCTGGGTCTCTAACCAGCAGGTCCAGGTATTTGGGTCATCTGCTGCCTTCCCAGGTGCATTAATAGGAAGCTGGATCAAGGAAGCAGAACAGCCTCTTGGAATGGCACTCCCAGATGGGCTGCTGGTGTCTTAAGTGGCAGCTTAACCCTTTGATCCCTGTGTGACTTTACATAATAAGGAAAACCAGATCCCTGCCCCTGAGGTTCCTTTAGGGGAAGAAGGCCTCATATCTTGGAGTACTAAACTCTAATGTCCCTCCAGAGTTAACCTCCCATTCAAGATTTCTGGCTCCATGAACTTGCTCCTAGATTATTTTTTTATCTTGATTCACCAATGTGCTTTTAAGTTTCCGGAGTGAGGTGTTCTATGTTCCCCTCCTCTCTTTTCAAGCTAATTCCAATAGTTTCTTTATTGCAATTACTGTATTCTGTAATCCATTTCCTTCTCCTTTCTTCTTTTCCACCAGTATCTCTTACCTGGATCTTGGTTTATTGCCTCAGTCTTCCTGGCTTTTTGTTTCTTTTTTTGATTTTTTCTTCACTCAGCAGCCAAAATGATCTTTGTAAAATTTAAATTTGATCATGCCTGTCTCTGCTTAAAATCATCCAATGTCTCCTCATTCCCTCCTTATAAAGTTAGAATTCCTTATCATAGCTTATTTAGTCCTTTATTTTTGGATACTAGGCACCTTTCTGGCTTTATTCATCATTCTTTACCCCTCTGTATTAGACACTGTTACCTTATTAAACTCCTTGCCATGTTTTCTTTCATCTCTGGATATTTAAACTTCTTTTCTCTGACTGAAACTCCCCTTTGTCCTAGCTAACTTGTACTCCTCTTTCATGTCCCAACTTAAACTCCACTGCTACACGTACAATGTCTGGTTAGTATTCGGCTTTCACCACTTCTCCATTCATGTCTCTGAGATGTACTGCACAGGACTTGGACTGGGTGTGGGAGTCCCAAGATCTCATTCCTAATCTTTGCTATGAGATCTTAGAGAACTCACATAATCTCTGAAATGAGATAGTGGCTTTTATTTTTAAAAACCTATTGAGGCCGGCGCCGTGACTCAACAGGCTAATCCTCCGCCTTGCGGCGCCGGCACACCGGGTTCTAGTCCCGGTCGGGGCACCGGATTCTGTCCCGGTTGCCCCTCTTCCAGGCCAGCCCTCTGCTGTGGCCCAGGAGTGCAGTGGAGGATGGCCCAGGTGCTTGGGACCTGCACCCCATGGGGAGACCAGGAAAAGCACCTGGCTCCTGGCTCCTGCCATCGGAGGAGCGCGGTGCGCCGGCCGCAGCGCGCCGACCGCGGCGGCCATTGGAGGGTGAACCAACGGCAAAGGAAGACCTTTCTCTCTGTCTCTCTCTCTCACTGTCCACTCTGCCTGTAAAAAAAAAAAAAAAAAAAAAAAAAAACCTATTGAAAGCATTCATTAATTTAATACAGGAGTACTTCAATAAAGTTAATAGAAAAATAGAATTAAAAGATAATGTGAGATATATATACACATATATATACATATAAATAAATATAAATAAAGTACCATGATCTTGGTGCTACTACTACTTCTCCTTTTCCTCTTGCCCTCCTACTTATAATCCTTAGCAGTCTTTCTGGAGTGTTTTACAATAGGACTTGGTTTTTTAGGGGATGAAGATTTTACCAAAGAGATAACAGAGCTGTTTTCCCAGCTGCATGTCTCCTCCAAACCAGAGAAACTTACCAGGGTAAGTTACTATTTTTTGGTGGGTTTTATTATTTACTTGTAAAGATGTAGTAGATAAAGAGCATAAGTAAATTTTTAGCAGGAGTGTCACCACAATAGTGGGCATATTCTAAGAACACCCAGAAGTGGTTCCACACTTTGTGCTTGCCTCATTTCCCTCGTTAGTGTGTTGAACGCGCATCTACTCACAGTGCACGTGCTGTCTTTTCTTTTCATTTGGAGTACTTTGCTTGTCTGAACGCTGACCAATCTCTGTGATACTTGTGGGCATGCCTGTATTGACATCTCACTGTTCTTGTGGCTCTGAGTGATTCAAAAGCAGTGATATGTGTCCTCTGCCCACAGAGAGCTGTGGGTTGCTGTTTCCTGAGCCCTTTGGTTCAGGTAATTACCATTTATTGTGTGGAGTCCCTCTGCTGAGGCCTTGGTCTTCAGTAGTTATTTCTGAGCTGTCTCTACACGTTTGGAACATGGAAGGACTTCAGAGCGCAGAATGTTTCCAGAGTAGTCTTTACATAGCATATGTTCTAGTGTCTTCTCCTAGGACACGGTTCACTGGAACATGGGCTGCTTTCTGCCTCTGTACCCACATCTCTCAATCTTAAGAAACCTTTCAGGATCAGTCACCAGCAGTTGCACATTGCTTCCTGGCCAGGGAGCACTGACAGCCACTATGTAGTTAGCATGGTCACTTTCTACCCCAAACCCTGGGATAAAGAATAGATGCTTGGTTTGTTATCCTACCCTGCCATGTCCAGTGAAAATGTTGCATTCTCCAGGAAGGCTTTTCAGACCACCCACTTCAGCTCATCTTCCTTATCTCAAATGTAGCACTTTACCACAGCACTTTTGATATTGTATCAGTGTTTTCAATTTGTGCAATAATGGCCTTCATATCAATTTTTTTCCTCTAACTTGGGAATCAGAACGTGATCATGAATTGTACTCAGCTGTGCATAGTCTCGTGATCTGGAATAGTAATTCAGCCTTTTTTTTTTTTTTTTTTGGTCTTTTATGACATTTATATTTTTGAAAAACAAAAGTTACTTCCTCCCCTTTATAAAAGTCGAACATTCTTCATTTTGGGTTTGTCTTGGTGCTTTCTCATGATTAAAATCAGGGTATATATTTCTAGCTAAGATAGTCCATAAGTTATGGTATGTCTTGCTTTGGGTATCACATCTAAAGGCACATGTCTGTCTGCCTATTATTAGTGATTCGTTGTTTGATTTCTCTCTGTAGAGTAAGGATTTATTTTCCTATGCTACTAATAAGCTTAATGTGAAGAGATACTTTAAGATCGTGCAAATATCCTGCTCCTCATTGTAATTTCCCTTCTGATTTTAGCATCTGTTTGTAATTCTTGCTGTGTTAGTCTTTAATGTGAATATTGCAGAATGACTTTTTTCCAACCTCAGCACTCACTGCACATTTACCAGTTTGCACTCATCATTCTACTGTAGTCAAGAGCTGTACTTTCTTCATTTTTGGCTTTTTGTTGTCATTTATTAACCAATGTGATTTCATGGCTTTCTATTTCTACCAATTGGTTTGTAATTCATCACTGTCCTTAATTATTTTGATGTTAAAATTGTCTTTCAAGTTGACTCTTGTGGGATATTCCCCCAACATTTTGGAAGTATTTCCTTATTTTCTGACATAAAAAGATATTCTGGGCTCATCTGTATCTTCTATGTCCCAGTCCTGGAGTTAGCCATTTCTTTGGGAAGCCATGGCTCCTTTTTGGTATTGCAGACCAAGACCTGGATGCTGTGTGTACTCACTGCTACTACGGAGTCTGAGTTTCTATGCCCTGTCAGTAGAGCTAGGAAATATGCTCAGGTATACACATAAATATGTGCATATATGTATATGTATATATAAACTCACATGTATGTACATACATTTGAAGGTACTTCAGAAAGTTTGTGGAAAAACTATTAAAGGACAAAATAGTTTTGTTTCAAAGAATTTGAAATCCATGCTTAATTCTTTCATAATTTATGTTTTCCATGAACTTTTTGAAGGCCCCTCTTGTGCAGATACATAAATATGCATATGTGTGCACATATACATATTTTAGAAATCAGGAGTTCACACTAATAACTCCAATTTTAATTCATCCCTATGGGATTCTTCCTTACCTTCCCCCATCACACTTTTATCTCCCTTCTTCCACAGTTGGAACCTTGTCTCCCAACAACTTGAGCACATTTCCTTAAAATAATACAAATGAAATAGTTTCACAGCTTTGTGCCTACTGCTACAAAACCAAACTGTAGCTCTTTGTGCCATCATTCCATGCTGCCACAATGGTATGCCTGAGTGTCCTGGCCGATGCTCTCAAGAGTGTCAGCAATGCCAAAAACAGAGGCAAACGCCAGATTTTTATTAGGCTGTGCTCCAAAGTCATCGTCAGGTTTCTAACTCTGATGCATAGTTACATTGGTGGATTTGAAATCATTGATGATCACAGAGCTGAGAAAATTGTTATGAACCTCACAAGCAGGATAAACCAGCGTGGAGTGAACAGCCCCAGATTTGATATGCAATTGAAGGATCTCTAAAAATGGCAGAATAATCTGCTTCCATCCTGCCACTTTAGTTTCATTGTACTGACAGCCTCAGCTGGCATCATGGACCATGAAGAAGCAAGATGAAAACACATAGGAGGGAAAATCTTAGGATTCTTTTTCTAGGGATGTAATGCATGCATACAAATAAATGCTCAATGGATTCTGGTTTTTCTTAAAAAAAAAAAAAAAAGAAAGAAAAACTCTACAAAATATAATTTATTTGTTGTCCGCACATTACTTTTTGAATATGCAGCATGATTTCTAAAAGTTAAAACTATTCAGAAAATTATTCTCAATATGTCATTCCCTCCTAATTCCTTCTACTTGAACTTTCTTGTGTTCTTCTGTGCTTCTTTTTGTAAACATCAGCAGTTATATTTCATTAACCTGCTTATGCAAAAGTTAGATGCTCTTTAGCAGTTTATTTTTTTTAATATTTGTTTATTTATTTGAAAGGCAGAGTTACAGACAGAGAATGGGAGAGACAGAGAGAGAGGTCTTCCATCCACTGGTTCACTCCCCAAATGGCTGCAACAGCTGGAGCTGGGCCGATCCAAAGCCAAGAGCGGGAAGCTTCATTTGGGTCTCCCACGTGGTTGCAGGGACCCAAACACTTGGGCCATCGTCCACTGCTTTCCCAGGTGATTAACAGAGAGCTGATTTGGAAGTGGGACTTAAACTGGCACCCAAATGGGATGATGGCTCTGTAGGCGGAGGCTTAACCTACCATGCTGCAGTGCTGGCCCCCAGCAATTTACTTTTTTAACATAACTGTACACATATGTATTTTCATAAACTTACCATAGTTTTATTTAATGTGTGTATCTTACCTTCCATCCTAAATCTTAAATTTCTTTTTTTTTTAAAGATTTTATTTATTCATTTGAGAGGTAGAGTCACAGACAGTGAGAGGGAGAGACAGAGAGAAAGGTCTTCCTTCCACTGGTTCACTCCCCAAATGGCTGCATGGCTGGAGCTGTGCTGATCCAAAGTCAGGAGCCAAGAGCTTCCTCCTGATCTCCCATGCGGGTGTAGGGGCTCAAGCACTTGAGCCATCTTCCACTGCTATCCAGGCCATAGCAGAGAGCTGAATCGGAAGTGAAACAGCCAGGAGTAGAACTGGGATGCTGGCGTCGCAGGTGGAGGATTAACTTACTGCGTCATGGTGCCGGCCCCAAAATCTTAAATTTCTTAATGTCAGAATATATGTGTAACGTGTCCTTAAAGTCCGTGCTCTCCACCTTTTACTTTCTGTGTGGCTTTGAGTGCAATTGCTATCCTTCTCTATTAAATTTGAGTAATATAGTGTTCTTGAGAAGATTGAAGACATTAATACATACAAAGCTTTACAAACTGCATGGCTCATTGTAAATAAATACTCAATATTAATGACCTCCCAGGAGCTAATCCAATATCTTGTACATGCTGGTGTTCAGTAGACATGCCTTTATTCAATAAGTTTTTATTGTGCTGTGTAATCTGCTAGGTGCTAGGGAAATAATAATGAAGATCATGTAATTTTGCTCACAGAGATCACATTAATAAGTATTTTTAAGTGTTTAGTATTTCTAGACAGTCTCTGAAAGCTTTTGTCAGATTGCTTAAATTTTGGGCAATTGAACTTCTGATATAGAATAGTTAATGATCGGGTCTTGATTGTCTCCAGGGATTTATAGGGGAGGCTGTGTAGTATGGGGAGAGAGCACTGAAGTAAGAATCTGGGAATACAGCTCTGATTCTTACTTTCATATTTTGGGCAAATCCCAATTCTTTTGGCCTCTTTATTTTTTATCTGGAAAGAAATTAATGGTTGGAGAAGCTAAGATCAAAGGTGTCTTTTATTTCCTAAGTCTCTAGACCTCATCAATGGCAAGTTCCAGACTGAGTCGTGGGGGTGGGTAACAATAATTTGGGAAAGGATGATGAATTACTTTTGAGTTAGGCTGTAGTTCATGATGACTTCACTTAGTGTATTTATTTATAGAGGTCACTTTGAGTATTCACCATGCTTACTGAAAGGTCTCCTTTAAGTATATTAAATTTATGTTATCAGTTTTATTTTTCTTTCATGTGGCCTTATTGCTCTCCTTTTTTTTTTTTTAATCTCAGTTAATCAATCCCTAGTTTTTCCTCTCATTTTATCCCTTTAAAGAAATTGCAGTAGTCAACTGTTAGGATGCTTTCTAGCTTCATTTCTCACTATTCTCGTCTATAAATCTCACTGGTCCAACATAATCTGTTATCATCCTTACCTGTCTTCTATATTCTTTCCATACCGGTGTCTGTTATGTTCCTCAGTGACACCAAGCTATTTTCCTCTTCTCTCTTTGCCTAAGTGTTTGTACGGCTGGATCCTAATGATCGTTCAGATTTCAGCTCAAGTTTAACTCCTCAGAGACCTTTCTTGACTACCCAAACTTCAGCCATTCTCTTCCCACCCAGTCCATATTCTCTATTTCCCCATTTTATTTCCTACACACACGTGTGTGCGTTAGTTTGTTAATTATCTTTCCGTCCTAGAATAAGGAAGACTAGGTGCCGTGTTTCTATTATTCACTGAGTCCACAGCACCTATCGTGGTGTATAGTACATATTTGCAATAAAGGAATGAATTGACAAATGCCTGTACCCTGTACTTTGGTCTTGCTAAATATATCAGTTTGCTGAACACACTTTACGTTCTCTTACTGCTGAGTCTTTGATTACTTCATTCTATTTGGTGTTTTGAATCTGAGAGGTTAATGCTTAAGTAACAAAGATGAGATCAGAGCCAATTTGTTCTTGAAGCTTTTTTTAAAAATAAAGATTGATTTATTTATTTGAAACTCAAAGTTACACAGAGAGAGAAGGAGAGGCAGAGAGAGAGAGAGAGAGGTCTTCCATCTGCTAGTTCACTTCCTAGTTGGCCACAGTGGCTGGAGCTGCGCTGATCTGAAGCCAGGAGCCAGGAACTTCCTCTCAGTCTCCCACGTGGGTGCAGGGGCCCAAGGACTTGTCCATCTTCTACTGCTATCCCAGGCCATAGAAGAGAGCTGGTTTGGAAGTGGAGCCTCTGGGACTAGAACCGGTGCCCATATGGGATGCTGGTGCTTCAGGCCAGGGCTTTAACCCACTGTGCCACAGTGCTGCGCCCCCCACCCCCTCATTGATCTTTAAAAGTCCAATTCCAGTGCCAGCTCGGTAATAAAACCTGTGATTCTCTCACTTGAAAAAATTTAAAATTAGCCGTATATGAAGCAAGGAGACCAATTATAAAGAGGATTTGAACTCAAGTGGTGGTAATAAAGAGGAAGAAGAGGGGGCAAATTGCAGAAATACATGAATTAAAATCAACCAGATGGGTGATGGATTTGAGAGGGGAAAAATCTATCACTGGCTGTTATGTTTTGGCTTGGGTAACTGGTATGTAGTAGCACTTCTAAAGCTTTCGAGGAATAAAAGAGAATGAAGAATTGGGGGTAGAAAAAATAAGTTTGAAGTTTTACATATAAATGAGATGCTAACAAAATATTTTGGTACATATGTCCAGCAGGCCTTTAGAATATGTTGTTTTCAGGAGCTGTGAGCTAGAAATAAGAATGTAGAAGTCAGCAGCAGGTCAGGGATAGTTTAAGGTCGCTGGAATAGGATGGGTGTAGGTGCCCAAGGAGACGAAGTAGGGTGAGACAAGTAAAGAGTCAAGGCTAGAGCTCCGGATAATGCTGGTATTTAAGGGACTAGCCAAGAAGGATGAGTACACACAGAAACTGAGGAGGAATGATTAGAATGGTAGGTGGAGAACCAGAAGCTAATGGTATTACAGAACCAAAGGAAACTAGAAACATCCTAAAGATGTGTTATCAGGAGGATGGATAATTTGTGGTATATGTATAAAATGAAATACTGCACATTATTAGTAGGTAAGAATGAATTAACACAAAGCAACATGGGTAACTGTAAAGAGCCAGATATGAATCTGAATGAACTCGTGGTCCCATTTTTATGCATTTTAAGAACAGATACAATTAATTTATAAAGAACAATAGAATGTCTATGGACAGGAGGATGGGGACATGGTTTGAGCAATACTGAAAGGAAGGGGCATGAGGGGACCTTCTGGGGGTGATGGGAATGTCCTCTGTCTTGATCTGGATTGCAGCTTTACAGGAATATGCACATGTGCACATTTCTTCAGCTGTATGCTAAGCTCTAACTTGGCTAAAGAGAAAGCCAGAAGATTAGAGAATTTGAAAAGTAACAGAATTCTTATTGGTAAGATAAGGACTGAAAAGCTACTTGGTATGTTCAGCTGAGAAAAAGAGCACTGACTTCTAATATACTAATTGCTAGTTGGTAGGTGGATTGTAATTTTGGTGAGCTGAATTCAGTTGCTGGTGGACAATATTATTTTCTTATTTAGGCAAGAAATACTGCCCACGAATGGATCAGTACTTCTCTCACCAAGCCATTAACAGAAAAAGAAGAAGGAGGAAAACAGCTGGAAGCAGAAACTCCTGAGCAACTTAACAACAATTCAGTAGAGGTAACCAAAGCAACTAAGCCTTTTTTTTTTCTCCCTTCAAGACAGATTTGAGATGTGGGCTCCTTCTGTTTTCTGCACTGCTCTCCATAATTTCAACCTTTATCTACGGTTACAGCTTCTTAGTTCTGGACTGTATGATTAAAGGAAGAGTGAAGAAAAGGCCAGATGTATGTCTTGATTCATGAGGAAGTTTCCTAGCAGCTACCACCAGACATTTTGTATCTAGATCTTTTAGCCAAAACTTACTTAGTCATAAGATCACACCTGACTTCAGGGAACATCTCATTTTGTAGTCGTGAGTCCACCTGTAAGATTACATCTCTACTGTGGAAGAAGAGAATGTTTATTAAAGGGCAGAGATGAATTTCTGCTTTCAAAATACATGAATCCTTCAGAGAAGCAAGATGGTGCCATTTCTACTAAGATAAAAAGAAACTAATCTTTTATTGTTTTGTTTTTCTATCCAGGATATCCATGCATTTGCAATCCGGAGCCTAGCTGAACTGACTGCCTGCTCAATTGAACTATTCCACAAAACAGCAGCTTTAGTCCTACATAGCCAGAAGCAGGAAGTAACAGCTGTGGAAAGGAGCCGAACGCTTTCCCAGTAAGTGTAACACGCTTTCCCAGTAAGTGTAACGAGTATCCTTGTAAATGAGGCAAATTGATGAAAGCGGTTTCTCACCTTATCTCCAAAGTTGTAGAAAGTTCTCCCAACAAGATGCTGTTTCAGAGTACCCACTCACATATTATGGGCTTGTTCATTTGGGGGTAATTTTTCTTTTCATTAAGCCATGATAAGTCTACACATAATTCTGCCCTTTCAATTAACCAGCTTATGTTTTGAAAACTGTTTCTTTGCAGACTTGGAAAGGTCTTAATAGGACTGGAATTTGACATGAGTAAAATAGAAAATAGTGCTAAGAACCTCAGTTCTTTTATTTTTTTGAAGCTTATTTATTTGAAAGGCAGAGAGAGAGGGACAAAGAGAAAAAAAGATTTTCCATTTGCTGGTTTACTCCCCAAGTGGCCACAACAGCCGGGGCTGGGCTAGGCAGAAGCCAGGAGCCAGGTACTACATTTGAGTCTGCCATGTGGGTCACAGTGGCCCAAGTACCTCAGCAGTCTTCTGTTGCTATCCCAGGTGTTCTAGCAGGGAGCTGGATTGGAAGCAGAGCAGCCTGCACGCAAACCAGCCATCCAATATGTGGTGCCAGTGTTGCAGGCAGTGGCTTAACCCACTGCACCCCACAACACAGGCCCTAGACCTCAGTTCTTAATAGTTATTGAGTGCTAATTAGATACCAGGTACCATAGTAAAATTTACCTGTATTGTTTCTAATTTTCATAACCACCCTAAAGCTAAATACAGCTTAAAAAAGAAAACAGATTCAGAGAAATTGTTTTCCTGGGTACGCAGCCCAGGATTTAAAAACAAGTCTAAGTATCAAACTCATTTTTTTTGTCTTATCAGATTGATACTGTTCAGCAAAAAATACTCAAAAATAGTAGAATGTAGGTAATCATAGGAGAAAACAAAAAGGCCCTGCAGTTTCTAAATAAATCTGACTTAAATGAGAATTTTTAGAGTGCACATTTGGTTCAGTGGTTAAGATGCCGCTTGGGACACTCGCATCCCATGGGTTTGAGTTCCTTTTCTGTTTACAGTCAAGCTTCCTGCTAATGCACACCCTGGAAGACAGGAAGTTGCTTGGTTACTTAGTCCTTACCATCCTTACCATCCATGTGGGAGACCAAGTTTCAACTCTGGACCCCTGACTTCAGCCTGGCCCAGCCCTGGCTGCTGGGGGAATTTGGATAGTGAATCAGTGGATAGATAGTCTCTGTCTCTTTGTCAAATTAAAATAATTAAATAAATTTTTTAAAATGAGAATACTCCTTGGAAAACAGTATGTGTGTTAGGTGTATGTTGGGAAGGGCCATCCATGTTCTGCAGACGTCTTCACCTCCAGATTACATTCTTGCTCCTGTACAGCAGCCCTAAGATTGGCTGGGTTTGTTCTGAACGTCTTAAGGGTAAGAGAGAGACAACCCCAGAGGAGACTATTCTATGAAAAAGTAGCTATTTCTGCTGCTTGGAATGCTGTTCCAGGTGTAGCTCACTCGCTCACTGAGTTCGGGACTGAGGTATCACCTTTTCAGAGATGCCTTTCTTCCCTACATACCCTAAAATAACACCTCCCATGATCCTCTAACCTCTTTTATTTCTTAGCTTATATCACATGCCTGTGTGTTGTTTTGTGAATGTTTATATATACATAGGGGTATGTATGTGTGTGCATGCATGTGTGTGTGTGTGTGTGTGTGTGAGATCTCCCTCTAATTAGCAAGTTAGAATCTGTGACAGCAGGGACTTTGCTTGACATCTTCATTGTTTAGTGTAGTTTCTGGCACATAGAAGATTTTTAATAAATATTTGCAGAATATATGAATGAATACATGTTTGTTTAAACTATAATTCTAACTGGAATGCAGACATTAAGTACTTTTGTCTCCTTAAAATGCATTTTAATTATTTCCTTTAACTTGAAAAGATAGTACTTTCTAGAGGATTCTGTAGAAAAATGTTTTCCTAAAGAATGAGTTTCCCTCCTGTATTATGGATCCTCAGATATGTAGGTAGCTATAAAAAGAGAGGAAGAAAATAAAACAATCCTTCTGACTTTCTTTTCTAGGATGACAGTTGCATTGTGTAACGAGTTGTCTTCTCTGTCTAAAGAGTTCACCACCTGCCTTACAACTGCTGGGGTAAGAAGTAATGCCTCTTATTGAGCTAATGTCTAAATTTTTTTTTTTTTAACAATGTATTGAACTTTGGCTAGCATACCATAATTCTCTCATTTCAAGTGTACAGTTTAATGGTTTGTAGTGTTTTTACTGATATCTGTAACCATTACCATAATCTGTTTTAGAATATTTTCATTATCCTTCCAGAATTCTTATATCATTGTAGTTAGTTTCCATTTCCGTTTCCTCTATACTTCTCTACTCCTAAGCAAAACTAATCTACTTTTGCCTCTATAGATATGCTTATTTTGGACATATTATATAAATGTGACCATTGACTTAGCATAATATTTTAAGGTTTATCCATGTTGTAGCATGTATCAATACTACTTTTTAAATTGCTACATAATATGCCATTCTTCTGGTATTTATACCACATGTTGATTATATCTTAATCAGTTGATAGACATTTGGGTTGTACCTGCTTTTTTGCCATAATGAATAATGTTTTGTGAACATGCATGTTTGAGTTTTGTTTGAACATAGGCTTTCATGTCTCTTGGGTAGGTAGCTAGGGGTGGAATTGGCACATTATGTGGGTGATACGGTTTTTTGAGGAACTGCTTAATTGCTTTCCAAAGAGGTTGATTTTGTATTCTCACCAGCAACCCATGAGGATTCTGGTCTGTCGTATCCTTCCCAACAATTACTATTATCTGTTTTTAGGCATCCAAATTGATATGAAATAGTGTCTCATTGTGGTTTTGATAGGCGTTCCTTTAATGGCTAATGATATTGAATGTCATTTTTTTTTGGTTGTTGGCCTTTTGCATAATATCTTGGGGAAATATCTATTTGAGTCCTTTCTCATTTAAAAATGGATTGATTAGATTGTCTTTTTTTCTTATTAACATAAAGAGAACAGATTTTACATAGTTCATCGGTAAAGTTATAAGAATGCAGTGATTCTTCCCTTAATCCCTCCCTCCCCTTTCCTTTTTTAATTTTTGCGATAACATTTTAAATTTACTTTATAATCGCAGGGTTAATGCTCACTACAGGTTCAACATAATAAAAGTAGACCACTGTTCAGCAGGAATGTCATCTTATATCTGACTTAAAAGTTCCTCATCAGATATGATGTACACATATTGTCTCGCAGTACATGGACTGATAAAATAAAAACCTCAGTTTTGGCTTTTTACTCTGGTTTTAAAGAGTGGTTGTTCATTTAGACAATGGCAATGCTCATATATTCAGTGGGAGAGCTCTAGTTAAAGCTAAACTTTTTTTTTTTAATTGTAAAAGTTGACTGAAGGTGTATGAACTATGGAAGAGGATTGAGAAACTAATAATCATGAATTAGGATAAAATAAAGGACATTTTAAATAAGCAAATAAAAATGCCTTTATAGTAAATGTGTCAGTGTCACTGTGTTAGAGTTTCTAAGGAAACCCTAAGTTTGTTTTAGTTAAAACAATTACCCAAATTACTTTTTTAAAATTTGAATTTAGATTATTGTTTTTTTTTTTTTTTAAAGATTTGTTTGAAAGGCAGAGTTACAGACAGAGGGAGAGACAGAGAAAGAGATCTTCCATCTGCTGGTTCACTTCCCAAATGGCTGTAATGGCTGGAGCTGGGCTAATTCGAAGCTAGGAGCCAACAGTTTCTTCTGGGTCTCCCGCCTGGGTCAGGGGTCCAAGCACTTGGGCCATCTACCACTTCTTTCTCGGGCATATTAGCAGAGAGCTGGATGGGAAGTAGAGCAGCTGGGAATCAAACCGGCACCTATATGGGATGCCAGCACGAAGGCGGAGGCTTAACCTACTATGCCAGAGAGCCGATCCCTAGATTATTCTTGTAAAGCATAATCTTGTGATGTAGCTTCTATTTTTTCTCTTACTATTTTCTTTAAAAGAGCTTCTGGGTTTCCTGAAATTGGTCTTATGAGGCCAACTCTTTCGAAGTGTCCAGGAAGTCAGCTATAAGGTGCTAACCCAAGACTCATGAGAGTATTAAATTTGCATTATTTATTTCCATTAAGTGAAACTTTTCCAAACAACCCATCTTAAAAATTGAGTTTTTGAATATGTGTTCCACAACTACATATTTTGTTTTGAAATTATTGTAATGTTTTGTGGTTAGGTATACCTCTTCCATTCTCCTCTTATAAAATGAAGATACTTCTTAAAATCAGTAAAAACTATAAAGAGTACATTCTCAATTTGGATTGCACAGAAAGGTAAAAAAAATTTAAAGCAGTTCAGATCTCTTAGTCCAGACATCTGTGCTTGTATATATGTGTATATTTGTGTATGTGTCTCAAAGTGAGATTATACTCACTATTTTTACCTTGTCCTACTCTTTTAACACTATCTTTTATTGTAGGTCAAAGAAAAGGCTGATGTGCTTAACCCATTAATTACTGCGGTATTTCTGGAGGTTAGTGCTAATTATTTCTACTTCTCTGACTCCTGAGACATTGAATATTAATGAACTTTTTTTTTTTTTAAAGATTATTTGAGAGGTAGAATTAGAGAGGGAGAGAGGGAGAGATGGTAAAAAAGGTTTTCCATCTGGTGGTTCACTCCCCAAGTGGCTGCAACAGCCAGAGCTTAGCCAATTGAAGCCAGGAGCCAGGAGCTTCTTCTGGGTTTCCCACATGGGTACAGGAGCCCATGCTCTTGGGCTATCTTCTGCTGCTTTCCCAGGCCACAGCACAGAGTTGGATTGGAAGAAGATTAGCCAGAATATGAACTGGCACCCATATGGGATGCCTGTGCCAAAGGCAGAGGCTTTAGCACACTACACACAGCAGTGGCCACAAATGAACTCATCTTAAAGTCTTTAGTTTTTGGCTTTTTTCACCTATTGGTATATTAACACTGTTGGTGCAAATATTACCAAACTGGTATATATTTAATGTGTTTACTACTCTTTATTTACAAAGCATAAAGTTGAACCTGCTGAGTAAAGTGGAATGGAAGAAGTGGTAGGCTGTCATTATTTAATGCTACCCCTTGACAACTTCATGGACAGTTCTTGGTAAGGAAACACCTTTTGGAGATTAGCTGGTAAACATGAAGGACTGAAAATTACGAACAGGCAGGTACTGCTTCCTAAAGGACTAAGGTTTATGCAGAGATGTTTCAAAAAACAGTCTGTCATTTCTTTTCCAAGAAATCTTCCTTTCTTTTGTCAAACAGGTCACTGTATTTCCCTAACACCTTGTCAGTTTGTTAGATTTAAAGAGTAGTATGATTTGGCCAGCTCCGTGGCTCAATAGGCTAATCCTCCGCCTTGCGGCACCGGCACACCGGGTTCTAGTCCTGGTCAGGGCGCCAGATTCTGTCCCAGTTGCCCCTCTTCCAGTCCAGCCCTCTGCTGTGGCCCAGGAGTGCAGAGGAGGATGGCCCAAGTGCTTGAGCCCTGCACCCTCATGGGAGACCAGGAGAAGTACCTGGCTCCTGCCATTGGATCAGCGCTGTGCGCCGGCCGCAGCGCACCAGCCGTAGCAGCCATTGGAGGGTGAACCAACAGTAAAGGAAGACCTTTCTCCCTGTCTCTTTCTCTCACTGTCCACTCTGCCTGTCAAAAAAAAAAAAAAAAAAAAGTAGTATGATTTTAAGTCCATGGAAAAGGAGTTGGCAGATGATTGATCATACGAGGTACCTCAGAAAGTTCATGGAAAATGGAATTAAGCAATGAGTTTGTTTTAGTGCAAAAAATTTTGAAGTCCATGTCTAGCTTTTTCGTAAAATATTTCCTATGAGCTTTTTGAAAACTCTTATGTGATGTTCTCTGAATTCCATGAATCCATGTTATAAGAACTCTATTTTGTAAATTCATTGTGGAAACAACTTAGACCTTTTTTGTTTGGCTTTTTTTTTTTTAGATTTATTTATTTGAAAGGCAGAGGTAAGGAGTGAGAGAGAGAGAGAGAGAGAGAGAGAGAGAGATCTTCTGTCCTCTTGTTCACTCCCCAAATGGCTGCCAGGCCAGGAGCCAGGAGCCTCCTCTGGGTCTCCCACATGTGTGGCAGGGGCCCATGGACTTGGGCCATCTTCCTCTGCTTTTCCTAGGTCATTAGCAGGGAGCTGGATTGGAAATGGAGCATCTGGGACTCAAACTGGTACCTTTATGGGATGCTGGCGCCACAGGCGGCAGCTTAACCTTCTACGCCATAGCACTGGCCCCCAAGTTAGATTTTTTATGATTTGTTTAAAACATATTTAGTAAGTCTTAGGGAGAGAAAATATATTGATAATTGTTTAGGTTTTTTTTTAAACTACTGTATTATTACTCATTTTAAATTATTTAAAAATTGCCATTAAGGAAGTTCCTTAACTTTTAATTTTTTTATGCTGTTATACATAAGCAGAGAAACTCTTTTGATCACTCAGGCAATTTTTGACATGTAAGTTTGTGATTTAGTAGATGACAGAGTGGTAGCACTGAAAGAACTATGCAAACCAGGAGGCAGATCCTGTCCTGCATTTTGCTATGTGGCTGTGGACCAGGCATTTACTTTCTTGGCATTCATTTTCAAGTATAAAATAAAGATTTCACTGGATGATACCCGAGGTCTTTTTTAACTGGAAAGTTGTCAGACTAAATACTTGTCACTGATATAACCAAACAATAATATCATTTGATATGGATTCCTTTTTGCTATTTTCATTTGCAGATTTGAAACACTCTTGTCTTTGAAATTTTATATTTTTATCTTAATATAATGAACTATTGTCATTATTCTGGAAATTGAGAGCTTGTAAGATATAAATGAAGTTTGGCAAACTCTGAGCATAATGGTTTCATAACACTTCTCATAAATATGTCTGTTAGAACACAGTTCTGTATCTAAACTATGCTGTCCTTGGAAGCAGGGCTCCTTGTTTATGTTTTTGAGCAGCTATCTTGTGCCTATTGGTTACATTGAGTCCAAAGACTAACAGCCATCACAACAGGGTAGAAATTCTAAAGGTACAGGATCCATAGCCTTCTGAAAGCTTCCTTCAGTGACTGAGTACAATTCTGTGACAGAATCTATCTGGTTCACTCAAAGAGTATATAAGCTTTGAATGCTGAGTTTAAGCACATGCCAGAGAACAGCTACATTTCTGATTGACAAGTCATAAAAAAATAATATTTTTTGGCCGTATTGTCTTAAGAGCTAGATCCTTCTCCTATGTAATGGTTTATTAAAGTGGTTAAGTCTTGGCTTTTATTTGCCACACTATGAATTCAGTTCAATTACAAATATTAACCTGTTTTTTGGTTATTTTATGGTGTATTTTCACTTTAAATAACTGTGATCTTTTCTCTGTCTTGTTTTTTCAATCCTACCAGGCATCAAACAGTGCCTCCTACATCCAAGATGCCTTTCAGCTACTCTTACCTGTGCTGGAGATCTCTCTTATTGAGAACAAGACTGGCTCACTCAGGCAGGAGCTGCAAGTCCAGACGCCTTTGTCAGAACACTGAAGAACAGAGATATTTGACCTGGAATTTGTGATGGCCAAAGAATGCCACTGTCTTCAGGCTATTCCTGCAGAAATAAAGGAGAAGGGTTATTTTGCAGGTTTAAAGAGAGGAAGTTTGCCACTTCACTTGGCTGAGGTATTCAAGCCCTCATACTGTTGTTCATAGTTATAATAAATTATTTCAAAAGAAACTTTTTAAGAAAGTCCAAGAAAAATAGCTCTAGATAAAGATTAGACAGAAATATTGGCTTTTATTTAATGTATCTCAGAAACACTGAAAATTTTGTCATGGATGTCATTTGTAACCTGTGAGTATAACTGGTTGTGAAGCAAGAGAAAGTAACTTCATTTGGCATTCTAGAATTCACAACCTGCTTGGTTTATTAATGCCACATGTTCTTTCTAGAATAATGACTTTAAGAAAACAGTGCATATAAACGGTAATGATTATCCTTTATCATGTGAATTCTTGGAAATGGCTAAGAAGTTTTATCTGCTTTTTAATTCTCAGTAGATATTTAGCATTGAAGAGAAACGTCAGAATACTGTATTTGTAGCCACATGCCCTCTGGCTCCAAATTCTTCCCTAACCTAGGAAGATAAGCTTCAAGTTGTTGCTGACCCCTGCTCAGCTGAATTTAAGACCAGTAAGTGCAATTTGGAGAAACAGTTTTGTGTATGTAGATATCTAAGTCTCCAGGATGTTTTTCATGTATACCCTAAATGCAGGATAAATTCTTTAGCAACCATCTTCAAAGGAGTGCTGAAACTCTTTTAGTCATGGGGTTTTTGTTTGGATGTTACTGAACTGAACTGAACTGTAGCGCCCCATGGAAATGATGTTCATTTGTAATAGGATTTCACCTCTAAGAGCGGTATATTTTTCCTCATTTTTTTGTTTGTATTAATGTATTCTTCAGCATGCTTTCAAATACAACTTTCATCTTCTAGATCTTAAGCCTTCTTTTGCTCCCTTCAGCAACTTAAGAGACTGTTAATGTATCATCTTCCTATTTTGGTATCTCCTTTTTAAAAAGTTCTCCAACTCTGTGGTTTTTAATGATTTGGGTAACTTTTGTGAGCTCTGCTCCTTATCTTCTAAAACCTTTAAAATAAGTATACCCGTAGTGGGCACTCAATAAGTAGAGTATCTCACAAATGTCAAAGTTTAAAATCTTTTATTGTAACTTAATTTGTTGTCCGTTTTCATAAAAGACTTAAAACATTCAAGAAGTGAGCAAGTTGTAACAATGATGGTTGACATGTCATCAGTGCTGTGGTGAATAGATGAGAATTTTGAAAACTTCCTTATAGGTGTGACTTTCTGACTGCACCCTGCTGTTCCTTAAGCAGCAGTGCACTCATTTCTCCATTTCTCTTGGGGCCTTCTCCTTGGTATTTAACTTGGTATTTAACTCTGGTTAAATTCCAGAGTCTCTTTGTGTCTGTCACTTCCCCAATCAACTCATCAGGAAAAATTTAGAAACATACATGAAAGGGGGGTTATAGTGACTCCTTCATACTCACACATCAGTACTGAGCTTTTCAGAGTTAAGATTCTGTCTGTGCTAAGAGGTGAATGCAGAGACTCCAAGTTGAATGAAACCATCCTCTTTTTCTACTTGCCAGTTTCACACTTGTCTTTTTCTGTGCACGCTGGCCATTGCTGTATTCTCAAGCTAATGCTGAAGTAGAAAAGTCATTGTTTTCATCTTGACTGTCAGTGCACCAGGATGCTTAATTTTTAAAACACATTTGTAAATTGGAATGGAAGTATTTTTTCAGAGTTTACACCAGCCAATCTCACCTGGGTAACTGTTGCAGTGACCTGAGCAATTTCAGCCAAACCTGTTTCCATGTGAATTGTCTACATAATGATTTTAGGAGTTTATGTCAGAAATGAAGAGCTTCTCTTAGGTATTTAGTACAACTGGTTCTTCCTGTGCCTCTGCCACATATGTCACTGTGAGAGCAGTAAAACCTGCACAGTTACAGATTGTTGAAGTACAAGTTTCAAAATAAGATTGAAAATTCTTAGAGCATTCAGTAAATCAGGAAACACTTGCGTACTTTTTTCTGTATCACTCAACAGTGAGTTCTTAGCTTCTGGCATAGGGTTGGCACATGGTAGGAAATATTTATCAACCAGTTGAAAGAAAAAACAGCAGAGAGGCTAGAGAAGGAAGGAAGTAAAGAAGAAAATGAAAAATGGTGGCTTAGTGCTTTACTACCAGCAAAGTCTATAGGGTTCAAAGGGACTTCCCTAGGTCACATGTTTAAACCCTTCATTTTACAGTTAGGGCCACTGAGGTGTCTTAAGAACAAATAACTTCCTGGAAGACACAAAGATGGTAGGAAGCTTTCTTTACTGGTACCTAAACCCAGGTCTGCTGATCCCAGCCTTGATTCTGCTCTGCCATAGTTTCACTGGGTTTTTGTACGTCTACTGAGAGGCTACTCCCTCCCTGATACCGGGGTAAGTGCTGGGGAACAAAATGCAGAGGGTGTGGCCCCTGCCCATAGGGGCTGACCAGTGTACGTTGTAGCTGCAGACCCCTCAGGAGGTCAGGCAGGGGCTGTGTTGTAGTGAATTGTGGCTGAGTTGAGTGGACTTGTCCCAAAGCTCGTTGTGAAGATCAGGTCAGGTTTGCAAAAGTCTGCAGATGAATCTGTCAGTACCCTCAAATCGCTGCATTTGTTTTAGTGGTTTCCTTTTTTTTTTGTAAAGATTGATTTATTTGAAAGGCAGAGTTACAGAGAGGGAGAGATCTTTCATCTGCTCATTCACTCCCCAAATGGCCACAACGAGGGAGGTTCTGCCAGGCTGAAGCTGGGAGCTAGGAATCCCATCTGAGTCTCCCAGGTGGGTGCAGTTACCCAAGTACTTGGGACATCTGCTGATTTCCCAGGCACAGTAGAAGGGAGCTGGATTCTAAGTGGAGCAGCTGGTTCTGAGCCGATGGCCACATAGTGTGGTAGGTGGTGGCTGAAGCAGCTGTGCCACAACATCCACCCAATGGTTTGGCTTTAGGAGCCTAGACTTAATCTGTTGTTCCTCAACCACCTAGAGCTAAAAAAGGAAAGCATTGTGTGATGTTGTTTGAATGCCATGGGATACCCTTTTCTCTGTAGTCCCCATACCTGCCCCATGAGGCAGGGAAATGGCTTTGCTAGTCTAGGGGCTGCAGGATGATGCAAAGACAGGCTCAGAAGTGAATCTCAGCTCCCTTGTTTTCCATCCCTATGACCTTGAACAAGTGGCTTACTCCCTGAAGTTCAATTTTGTCTGAAATCTCATAACAACACTTGTATTACAAAGCAATTGATAAGATTAAGTCTGTGTGAAGTGCTTACAGCACTGCCTGCCACATAACAATATGAGCTAATGCTGAAAAAACACTGTGTGCCAGGAATGTTCTCAACATGTATAACATGTACTTATTACATGGTTTTAGTGCTCACAGCAACCTCACAGAATGTTAACTTGCCCATTTGCAGATGGAAGAACAGGCATGGAGAGGTTAAGTAACTTGCCCCAGGTCACAGAGCTTGTGAGTGGCCCTTGGGCAGAACTCCTGCTTTTCACCATTACATTACACTGCCTCTACAAGCTGTCCATAAAGAAACCTTAATTAGAGACAAGTTCAGAGGGTTAAGTGACCTCAAATCTCATGAATATACACAGCAGAGTCCCTGCAGTGTGAGCCCAGGTTTTCTGGTTCTCAAACTCCTGTTTTATTTCTTTAAGGGGAAAGGCTTGGAGGTGTCTTTTTTAGTGATAGGATCTACAGGGAAGCATCTGGCCGAATTACCTGGAGTCACTGGGAGTTGGCATAGAAAGGATGGTGTGGTGACAAGTCATGTTTGCCGCAGCAGGAACAAAGACCTCAGTGGTTTGGAGCATCTGTGTCAAAGATCGGAAAGGAAAGAGGAGAACACAAGTGCTCATGTCAGCCTTATTTGTGACAGCCTAAAGCTGGAGACAACGCAGATGTCCTTCAGCGAGTGGATGTTCAACAATCTCTGGTGCCTCCATGCTGTGACCTGCTCTCAGCAATTATAAGGAACGCACGATTGCTGAGTGCAGGAGATGGGTGGCTCTCAAGTGTATTATGTTTCTGAAAATGTTACATACTGTGTAATTCCATCTACATGACTCTAACATGGCAAAGTTAGAGAAACTGAAAACAGATTAATAGTTGCCAGGGGTTAGAGATGAGGTGGGGGAGGAAGTAGGTAGGTAGGTAGGTGTGGTTTTAAAAGTTCACCAAGAAGGAGCATCTTACTGTGATGGCAGACACATGAACCTGCTGCTGTGAGTATATAACTGATTGCACACACAGGTGAAGACGGGGGAAACAGAGGAATCCAAGATCAATGCCAATATCCTGGTTGTGAAATGGTACTTTAGTTTTACAAGATTTGCTGTTGGGGGGAATTGGGTAAATGGTACACAGAATCTGTTTCTAATAACTGCATGTCAGTCTGCAATTATCTCAGATAATTAAAGGGAAAAAAAGGACAGTGACTCTGCACCAAGGGAGCCAGAGTCAAGAAATGTCCCCCATTCCTCAGGAAGGTTTAAAAAAGGCCCACTGGGTCTGCCCGCTCACAGGTTCTAAGAAACAGCAATGGTGGAAAGAGTGGCACTGTCTAGCCTCAAGAAGCAGTTACTTTGGTAGTAGGTTTCAAAATGGGTTAAGAGTGTGGAAGAGGGTTGAGAAGTCAGCTAGGGGATTATGATCCCTCATTCTTCATTGTATTTGATGATGATTTAGAGTTGATAGCATCTTATAAACATCTTTGAACATACAAGTGATTATTTCCTTGACGTTATATTACTGGATCTGAGGGTTGAGCATCCTTAAGATGAACATCAAGTGTCTCCACAATTTAGGGAAAGTGCACCCTAATGCTCTTAGGGAGACCAAAGGGGTGGATTAGTGGGATGGGATTTGAGGTCAAGACCCAGACTTTGACCATAGACTTTTCTCATAATGTCATTTGTAATGCCCAAGGGCATTTAAACTACTACTTGTGAGAGTCTAAAAGCCTATCTGTGGGCTGCCTGTCCCAAATATCTCATTTGCCAGCTCTCTTCCATTAAGGATTGGTGACTTCATGGATTAAAAGTGATTTGATGCCCCCTGTACAACTCAAATACCCAGGAAAGATTCATGGTTTGTAGAATGACAGAATCAAAGCCTTTCAAGAGATGGGAGGGAACACATGTAACATTTTTCTGGAGCAGAAATTCTCATTCATTTATGAGTCAGAATCCCACATCAGAATCTTCTCGAGGCTTGAAAAGGTCCCACATTCAAAGGCTGATTCAGTGGGTCTTGGGTGGGCCCCAGGGTTGTGCCCTTTTAAGAATTCTCCCAGGACATGCTGATGCAGGTGAGCTATGCTTAGGAGCTGTTCTATATCATTTCCAGCAGATTGGTTGTCTCTAGTGTCAGGGAGTTTACCACTTAAGACAGCCTGTTCAATTTTTGAATAGGTCTGACTATAATCAAGTTACACCTCACATGGAGCTGGGATCTACCTCTGTATAAATTCTACCCAGTGATCCTAATTCTACCCACTAAGAGCATGTAGAGAAAATCGGATTCTTCCAGCCTTGAACAGACCGCTGGACTTTTGCACTATGAGTCTGTGAGGCAAAGGCACTTTGGAGAGAGCACCTGTGTCTCCACGTTGGCTGTGATTCGGGAAACTTCTTCCCTTCTTGCTGGGTTGGATGCCTCCTTCCAAACCAAGGCTGAGTCATTCTAAAACAAGGGCAGGCTCCCTGGGGAGGAGGACAGGCGTACCTGGGCAAGTCTAATGGCTGTGAAAGCTGATTCCTGTGATCCAGATGATGGCTGGGAGCTGAGCAGGGGCCTGGCTGGACACTGGGTTTTTACACAGGCAATGCCACTAACCTCCCTGTAGATTTTTGAGCAAGTTCCTGCTTCCCTTGGGCCTTTCTTTATCCTCAGAGAACTTCAAGAAATTCTTGGAAAATGGAATGAGAAGATGTTTATTTTGGTGCAAAAAATGTTGAGATCTATGCATAGATTTTTCATAATACAAACTTGCCAAGAAATTTTTGAAGACTCATACTGGCTTCCACTGCATCTCCAGACCTCAGGATTTAGCTTTGGCGCATTAGCTGCATCAACATCTGCCTACTAGGAGCTGAGTGCCGTGAAGATACAGGCACAGATAGGGCTCCAGGAGCTGTGGTGGGACCTGGTCATGGCCCAGGAGCCTCATGTAGACAATGGTGCCTCCCCAACAGGAGGGCAAAGGCAGTGAGAGTGACAGTAGTAGCTGTGACAAGCCTGTGAGAGCGCTGCTAAGAGGCACCAGACTGGTCTGGGACTCAACACAGTGAAGGCATACAGGGAAACTCAATCTTAAGTGTAAAAGATTTTGCCAAATGTCACACCAGGAGTTACCCATGGCTGCTAAATCCTACAGCAGAAGTGAACTAAGTCGGGAGGTGTAGGATAAGCTCTGGCTAAAATGCTGGTGTCCCCCCAGGGCAGCTGGATGAGTACCAGTATCACACAAGGCATCAGAGCAGGGCTGGACCTGAACACTGTGACTCCTCACAGTGTTCCTCTCTCTGCAGCCAGGAACCTGTCTCCAGAAGGAAGCTTTGAGTCTCCCCAGGGAAATGTCTGTGCCTACAAAGTGGACAGACCAGTGTGGGAAGGTGGAGACTGGTGTGGCCTGCAGGAGACATACTAAAGCTGGATTTCGAACAGCGTGCAGGAGAGTGTCAGGCGCTGGCTGGGGGAGGAGAATGGAGACCAAATTCTGGAGACAGTCTCTTGGCATGAGGAAGCAGAGTGAGAAGCCAGGGCCTGGGACTCCCAGGACCTCCCTGGGGACACTTCACCTGCCCTGGCCACACAGCTTCTGCCTGCTCTTGTCTGCTGATATTGACAAGCTCTGAGTTTTCTTCCCCTTGGCACACAGACGCAGGAAGTGATCGCCAAGAAAAAAAGAAGAAATGCCTCAGTCACCTGCAGGAACCAGCTGCCAGGGGTGTTGGAGCCCAGGGGGACTGGAGAGGGGCATTCGGTGAGAAGGAAGGAAGGAGAAAAGTCACATACCGAAACTGCCACTCTTGTGTTTGTTTTTTGAAAAAAATTTTTTTTCTTTTTCTCTTTTTTTTTTTTTTTGTGAGACAGAGTGAGGGAATGAGCAAGAGAGCGCTCTGATCCACTGGTTCACTCCCCAGGTACCTGCAACAGCCAAGGCTGGGCCAGGCTGAAGCCAGGAAACTGGAACTCAGTCTCTGGTAGCAGGAACTGAATCACTTGAGCCATCATGTGCTGCCTCCCAGGGTGTGTATTAGCAGGGAGCCGAAGCCAGGAGTCAGAGCTGGGAATTGAATCCAGGTACTCAGATAAGGGTTGCGAGGTGTTACCCAGGATCTTGACCTCTAGGCCAAACACCTGGCCTTGTGTTCATCTTTATTGCTTTCTTTCATGTAGAACATTCTGATGTGCAACAACAAACTTAGTATTCTTAGAGCATCTACCATGTGAAGATCATGATGCTCAGAGTTTTACCCTCAGTGACTTAATGCAACCCTCAAAATACCCCCCTGTATCACCACACTACAGACCAGCCCAGGGGTTTAGGCAACTTGAGACTTCGCGAAATTCAGCACAGCCGTGGGGATGAGGAGGGGCGAAGAGAGCTTCAATTGTTGAAGTCTGCCCATGTTTTCTGTTTGTGCTCCCTTCCCAAACTCACGGAAGTGCCACTTTGCTCACTGCAGCGATTTTGAGACTTTATCTCCCAGCGGCAGAGCCAGGGAGGGCTTTGGGGTTTGGGAAGGCCATTAGAGAAGCCCAGGTGTTCTCACTGGACAACCTGGCTCCTCTGCCTGAGACTCCCTCAGCTCCACCTGCAGAACACAAATGGGCTGTAACTAGATCAAGACATTTTGGAGGGAACTCAGTCTGCCCAGAATCCTGTAGGATGAGGGTAGAAGACAGTAGAAAGATACTGGCTTCCCCCAGGAGTGGGAGCTGGGGTCTTATTCCCAGCCCTGAACTGAGCAGATGGGAGGCCCTGAGCACAGTTCCTACTGCCTTTGTGGCTTTAGTGGCTGCACCTGTAGCCCTGGGAAGGGGGTGTTGAAGAGGGAGGGTAGAGAGGGGATTCAAATAAATAAATAAATAAAGCTCTTTGGGATTCCAGGCATTTGGCTCCATCTTCTGGTCAGTCTGGATCACTGCAGCTTTTTTGCAGCGTTGCATAGATCACTATCAGGGCATTTTGAGGGTTCTGGAAAATTACTGGCCCCTGTAGGGGGTTGGAGGTTGGGCGGGGCAACACCACAGTTTTCCTGAAAATCTTCAGAACTGCTGTGGTCTCTGGGTCTCCTTGGTGCTCTGCTATTCACTGCTCTGTTGCTAGTGGCTGGGTGGAGCCTCAGGGAGGTAGCTGGTGACAGCGAAGCTCCAAGTACCAGAGTAGGAAGGGATATTGGAGACCACAGGGTCTAACTTCTCCAAGGTACAGCTAGGAAACTGAGGCCTGCTGAGAGGCAGGGGCTTTCTCCAGGTCACACACGGACGCTCCAGGTTTCCTGACTCCCAAATCTGTGCTGCCCCTCTTTCTCCAAGGTTTCTATCGCAGTTGGTCACCTCGCCCCTCCCCCGAGACAGAGCCATCAGATTAATGCCCACGCTATTCTCCCCACTGCTCCATTGCTGCCTAGGCAGACAGGTCCCTCCATCTGCCCTGCCAGAGCTTTCCTGGAGGAGCGGGGATATGGAAGGAAGTGGGAGGCGTAGGTCTCCATTCTCCTCCAGCCCAGCCTCCTGAGCCTCAGTGTCCCCACTGGCTCCATGAGATGACTCAGCAGACTAAACAGGTGGTGGGTGTGAGGGTGCTTTATGAATTCTCTGAAGATGAGTCTGGGTCCTTTCCAACCATGGAACTCCCCAGGTCTAAGTGGGACTCAATCAGCCCACCTGCTATGGAGCCCAGAGGAGGGAGTGGCATGGAGGGCTGGAGTCATTTGAAAGGATTCTGAGAGGAGGCAATGAAATCATTTCCTGGCCCAGAAAAGCATCTTGGAAGCGCGCCCACAGAACCCCAAACCCAGCCTTTAAAAGCTCTGGGGCTGGCTGGCGCCGTGGCTCAATAGGTTAATCCTCTGCCTGCGGCACCGGCACCCTGGGTTCTAGTCCCGCTCTGGGCGCCGGATTCTGTCCCGGTTGCCCCTCTTCCAGGCCAGCTCTCTGCTGTGACCCGGGAGTGCAGTGGAGGATGGCCCAAGTGCTTGGGCCCTGTACCCACATGGGAGACCAGGAAAAAGCACCTGGCTCCTGGCTTTGGATCAGTGCAGTACGCCGCGGCGGCCATTGGAGGATGAACCAACGGTAAAGGAAGACCTTTCTCTCTGTCTCTCTTACTGTCCACTCTGCCTGTCAAAAAAAAAACAAAAACAAAACACCAAGCTCTGAGGCTGTGATGGGAGAGGCAGGCGAGGATCAGCTCACCTCAGCATCCGTGCTTGCCGGTCTAGTTTATCTAAGAGTGAGGCCCAGCGAAAGCGGCAGGGATCGAAACCTTTCCCTGTGAGGGCCTTGAGCTGCCAGTGCAGTCCTGCTTCTGTGTGGACTTCAGGGTCCTGGGGAAAGAGAGGGTGGAGCGTGGAGGGTGGGGAGAAGAGCGTTGTCTTTCTTGTGTGCCCCCGAAGGTGGGGAGGTCATTCCTATCCAGAGGAAGCACAGTTCTTCGGCAGGTAGTTCGAATCTTTGAGCAGCATTTCTAGAGGGGAGGCTCTCACAGCACTTGGATCAGTTACCAGGACAGGAGTGGGTCGTGCCGAATCTCACTATCTGGGAGGGGCCTGGGAGTCTGCAGCTAGCACGGCCTCCACAGATGAGGCACACTGAATTCCAGGAAGCATTGCTCTGCCTTGGTGGCCTCCTAGGGACACTGCCTCCTTGCCCTGGCCACCGTTCTACCAGCCGTTTCTCAGAGCACCACAGGATCTTCCTTTTCCCCAGCACTTCCCTCCTTTGTCACTTTGGCTGATCTCTTCCGTTCTCCCCAGTCTCCACCCCCGTTTTGTTAATGGAACGTCATAGAATTTTGGGGCCAGCGTGCTAACAGAATGCCTGGTTCAACCTCTCATTTTACAGATGGCTCTTTGGGACTCAGAATGGGGACTGCCTTGTCCCAGGTCCCACAGCAGTTCCAGGTGCTAAGAGACCCAATCCCTGACTTCTAATTAAGTATCCTTGCACAAAAGCCACTTTTGGGGTGACTTGTCCATGCCAGATCCCTTCTCAGGTGTCACATGACCCTCTCTGGCTGAAGCTGAGTGGACCAGGAGTGATCCTTTGACCTCTGAGTTGGGCCAGATTTTCTTTTGGAAGAGAATTATCATTGGACCCCTGCAGCGAAGAGGTCCCAGCCACTCCAGGGCTGAGGCGGCCATTTTTAAACCGACTGTATCTAGGAGCAGGCAATGAAGACACACTGGGCAAATGCGGCCGACTGAAAATGAGAGAGGCCAGGAGAGAGACACGAGGGACGGGGACACACATATACACAGAAAGGCCGTCAGACACACAGATACTCACACACCCTGGGCAGGATGTCAGACACACACTCACATACACACACACACACACACACATACCCCGGACAGGACGTCAGCGTCAGACACACACACACACACACACACACACACACACACGAATAGGACGGCAGTGCCAGAGGCAGAGCCCCTGTCCCGGCACTCACGTTTGTGATGGCCACATTGGGTTTGTGTCTCCTGCCGAGACTCAATTCCCAACCGCCCCGGCCCTGCAGAGGGCGCTGGAGAGCGGCTCTCGCCCCTGGGCTGGGGAAGCAGAAGCCCCGCGGACCGTCGGTAACTTCCGGTAGCTCCAGCACGAGGAGGAGACGAGTTTGCCCTGGGCCAGACATCAACTACCGCCAGCTCCTGGTGGCCGCCGCGGTGGAATCTTCCGCGGAGCAGACTCCCAGCTCCCCTGGAGTCCAGTTCTTCAGGTCGGACTACGCTCCTGGGCACCCACAGGCCCCTGCCGACCCCTACTCCTGGGCCCCGGGGACGCCGGCCTCGCCGCCGCCGCCGCTCCTGCCAAGCCCAGCTCGCTCGTCAGGCCTCCAGGAAGCTTCGCACTCGCGGACCCGGCCCTCTCTACGGTTCCTAGCACCTGCTGCCTCTCTTTTGCCCTTTGGTACTGGTTCCCCCTGTGTCCCGTAGTGCGCTAACTTACTAAACCATAAGCCCATGAAGCTTACTGTGTGGGTGGCAAGGGAAGTCAGTCAGCCGTATTTTTTTTTTTTAAGATTTATTTATTTGTTTGAAAGTCAGAGTTACACAGATAGAGGAGAGTCAGAGACAGAGAGAGAGAGAGGTTTTCCATCCTCTGGTTCACTCCCCAGATGGCCGCAATGGCTGGAGCTGCACTGATCTGAAGCCAGGAGCCAGGAACTTCTTCTGGGTCTCCCACGCGGGTACAGGGGCCCAAGGACTTGGGCCATTCTCCACTGCTTTCCCAGGCCGTAGTAGAGAGCTGGATTGGAAGTGGAGCAGCCGGGACACGAACTAGCGCCCACTGCAGGCGGCGGCTTTACCTGCTATGCCACAGCGCCAGCGCCAACCCCGTGCCGTATTGTTTTGCTCATAGGAGCTAACAGTTGAAATGGTTCTGTGCTTGCTACGAATGTTACAGGTGCTGAACTAAACGCTCATTGCGAGCCCCTCGTTTGCCCCTCCCAGCCGTGGACAGAACAGGAACCCGGTGCCCAGGAACGTGAGGGAACTTCCTGAAGGTTCCATCTTCAGTAAATGACAGCGGGCGAAGGCGCTCCCAGAGCCAGGTTCCTTCTTCCCGCCATGCCGCTGGCCAGTGCTTCAGTGCCCGCCATTGGAACTCTATGCTTTCATGTTAAGATTGGAGTTCTGTCACATGGAGGGGTTTGTGGCAGAAGGAGAGGCTGTGGAGGAATGAAGGCAGGCATCCCAGACCGTCACAGATGACCTGACTGTCCAGCCGCCTCCCATTCTCCAAGTGTGACCAGCAGACTCTAGGCAGGTTTTCCCAAGCAAAGCCCCCAGCGTGCCAGGTGAGTGTGGGAAGCACTGGGTTAAACGACAGTGTTTGCAGCGTGACTGCTGAGAGCCTTTGTGTGCTGGGAGTGGGGGTGGGGGGTGGGGCCCTGTACGAAGGAGAGAAGTGTGTGGCATTCCCTGCGGGATGTATTCTTGCAAATCACCTCTCCAAGTTAGCTCTTCTTCCATGGAACCTTCCTTGAGAAAATACCGTCTGAACCCATTGGCTACCCAGATCAGCTGTGCCTACATTAGTTTCTTGGTGCTCCTTCTAGGCACATTCCGGGGTACTCCGTGAGCATTCGGCTTGCAGTGTGACCCAGATTCCCTGTGTTCTCCTTCCTGGCTGCCCTGTCTCCAACCAGCTGCAGGTACAGGGTCAGGACCATGGAGCAGACGGCCCTGCCCTGTCTTTGCTGGACCTCCCCCTCGAGATTGAGAGGCAAACCCAGAGAGCGATCTATCTACTACTTCACTCCCCGAATAACTGGGCAGGGCCACACGGAAGCCAGGCATGAAACCAGGCACTGGAAACTTCATCTGGGCTCCCATGTAGGTGGCAGACACAACCACTGACCCATCATCTGCTGTGTTTCTATCAAGAAAGCTAGATTGGAAGTGGAGGAGCTGAGACTCGAACGAAGCACTCAGAAATGGGATGGGGGTGTCCCAAGCTGGCACTTAAGCACTGTGCCAGATGCCGGTCCCTCACTCCAGGTGCCAGGCCCTGGAGCCTGGATCCCTGAGGGGATGAGAACTGTGGACTGGGCTCTGATGGGGTAGACAAGATGGATGGAAACGCAGGGCAGGGGAGAGGGACTAGGGATGATGCAGTCAGGGAAAGGTAAGCTCACTGCTGCCCCAGGGATGGTGGGGGGAAGTGGGGTTCTGGGAGGCCACTCAGGGACGGTCCGCTCAGAGTTGGGACGCACAGCCCTTGTGGTTGAGTGTGGGTGGAACTGTGGAGATGGAGTAGCAGGTGAGCCGCTGGCAGGTGCCTTGCTTCCCTCTGCCCTTCTGCAGCAGTGAGATTGGTAGAGCCCAGGGCAGCTGCCAAGACTCTCGGGGCTAGGATGTGCACACTTCAGGGCCCAGAAAGGGGGGGTCCTCCTGAGCGTGCCCCCCTCCTCCTGGCTAACCCTCAGCAAACTTGGGAGGGAGGAAGCATTTGTGCCTGGGGCTCCAGGAGGGCAGCCATGCTGCGTTTATCTTGTTCTCATTGCGCATTCGTACCTGCAGGGGGACCCCTGGACCTGCACTGAAGGGGCTGACGTTCCATTCTGCCTCCAATTTCTCCCTCCCCCCCCCCCCCCTTGCTTTGCTCTCTATCTAGGGATCCACCAGAGGGTAAGCTGCCCTGGTATCATTTTATTTTCATGCCAACATTTTAACATCAGAAACACTTGGAGAGGCACAGGTGGTTTTTCCCAGAATCAAGAGTCCTGGAATGACGGGGTTGACAGTTCAAATGGTAGCGCCCCAGGCACTGTCACAGACCAAGGGCCTGCCTGGGAGGGGAGAGGTCTCCCATGTCAATATTTTAAGTCTACCGTTGTGTCTCAGAAGGAAAACAGATTCTGCAATCCTGCTTGCTTCATATCGTAGTCCTGCTGTGGACTGTGTAAGCCTGATTGGGATTTACTCAAGCTTTTAATTCCATTCCCACAGAATGATGATCTTATCTATCCAAAAAGATAAGTGTTTTACTGAGAAAAGGCTAGGAGAAGTCCCGTGTTAGTGCACCAGCTGCCATCACACTTGGAAACGACCTCCATCGTGGCCCTTGGCCCACAGGTTCCCATGGGTTTTTTAGTTCCCTGCCTGCTTTGTTGCTCCGAACCTTCCCTTCTTGTACCGGGTTTTCCTATTTTCCTCCCAAGTTGCTTGCTGCAGCACTGCAGCCTTTTCAGATGACTATGGTGCCTATAGGTGCGCCTCTCAGGCCTCTGAGGCTGGGTTTCCGCATCTGTAAGAGACGCTGTACTTGTTGGTTTGGCCTGCTAGGGAGGCTTTGGCCATGCAGTGAGGTAATGCGTACAAACGTATGTAATGGACATACAGGTCATGCACATGGCCGCCATGCACATGATGCAGCTGTAGGCCCGGCCCGCACAGTGCCTAGCCGACGTGTACACTGAGTGGCAGGTGCGTCTGATCCCACTGCCCTGCTCACACCAGGTCAGTGTTACTTCTCACGTGGGTGCTTGGAGAGGGCTTCCTGGGGCAGGGAGAGCTGAGCTCTGAAGGACTGAAGAACGTTCACGCACACCCAAGAGCTGTGGTGAGACTGGAGGGGTGGGCAGAGGTTTGGCACAGAGGAGATAAAGTGGAACATGACGAGGTTGGCTCAGGGAGCCTCGAGAAGGCTGTTTTGGTTTGAGTGGTTTTGCTCATTGAGGGAACCACAGACACAAACCTGAAAGAATAGCTTGGGGTCCTGGAATCATAAAAGATAGAGTTGGAAAGGACCCAAGGATCACCTGACCAAATCTTAAGAAAACCTATATGGCATGGGAATAGTAAGATAGCCTGGTCAGGGCTCAGCTCTTCTGTGTGTTCTTGGGTAAATCACACATCCCCTCTGATCTGAGTTTTTCCTCTGTGTGACAGAAATGACCAGTGCCCTGCATGCTCTGTAACTGTTGTAAGATTTAGAGGACTTTGGCAGGGGATTCACCTGGGATTCTGGGCAAGGGATTCCCTTCTCGCCAGGCCTTGATTTAATTTCTGCAAGATGGAAGCCCACATCTGTCTCGGGATGGGGTAGGGTGGGGGTGAGCCTCACCAAGATGTAGGTAGCGAGTGGGAGAGGCTGTGGGAGAGGCAGAATAGAGGGCTGTGACTCCAGGCATCACCAGGGTTCCACTCTTGTCCTGGCTTCAGCCTCTTGTGGTGGCCCCTGGAAGTGCCCTTTGGCTTCCTGACCCCTCCTGGGGAACCAGCTGTCACTCCTGCTCATATCCCTCTGCATACTCACCTCCAGTGTCCTGCCCATTCCAAGAGCGTCCTATAAGAGCCATACCTGCTCTCCTGCCACCCTCTCCCTGTCACCTCTCTCCATCACCACCCTGATTCTGGTCGCTTCCCAAGGGGCTCCTTTTCTAGGAGAGCCCGTGAGGGGCCAGCACTCCACTCTTCTGACCACTCCTGCTTCTCATGTCAGCACTGACATTGCAGTGGCCAAAGCGCTTCCCCCTACCCCTGAGAGGCGTGCCAGGCAAGTCTCTTGTCCCCATTTCATGAGTGGAAAACTCCAAGAGACTTAGAGAGGCCAAGGGTGTGCACTTGCAGGAGATCAGGGCTAGACCTCCTGGCCTCTTGCACTGTTTCAGGGACTCTGAAACCTGGAGTTTGTGCAGTGCAGACTCCTGGGCTGTCATCCCTAGAGAGATGGTCCAGAGCCATGTCTTGGACCTGAACATCTGCATCTCTGACCAGGTCAGGGATGATGATCTAAGGCCAATGGTGAGGACGCCTGTGCTGCCCCATACCTGTGGAGTCCCTAGGGCATGATGTAGTGGGAGAAGTCCAGAGGGGAAATCCTTGGCTATGTCATCTCACATGCGTTAGCATTTTGCAGTGAGAGACCATTGTTCCCATTTCATAGGTGAATTCACGGAGACTTGAGGAGGTTTAAACAGTTTATTCAAAGTCTCACAGCTGGTCATGTAGAAAAACTGGGGTTTGAACTTTAGCCTCGTTTCTGCACAGCTCAAATCCTTCCCACCCAAACCTTTCCAATGAAAACCTCCCATATCTCTTTGTCTCTATTGCTAAAGCTCTGCACCCCTGTCTCCCAGCTGGTGGGAAAGGTCTTTTCTCTTGCAAAGCTCCCCTGTGGCCAGCAGGTGGCAGCGCTGGACTGAGTATCTGAATAAGGCACAGGAGAAGCTAATGGGAGGAATGAAATCTTTTGTTTTCCTCACGGGGATTCACAGCCCCACTCCCTGCCACATGGTAGCCATCTTCATCTATTATACTGGCATTCACTGAGCTTGGTGCCGTGTGCTGCCCGGGGATCTTCCAGGTTGGGACGCCCCGGGAATGCCTAGAGCCATCGCCAAAGTTTGCGCCCTGATGCATGGCTTTGTGGATGCCTCCCTACCCCCAAAGCCGGCCTGAGTTAGGTAGAATCCATTCACCTATTTGTTCTCAAGAGGAGGCTGGAGCACCCAGAGGCTCAATGGGATGAAGTCCTGGAGCTGGTAAAGCCACGGTGCTGGCCTAATCCTACAAGTTCTTAAAGGAACGTGGGGAACCTAACGTGGGGAAAAGCAGAGAATCCTCCCGCACATGAGTGCCAGTGCTGCAACCAGAATTCAAGCCTTGTGGTGATTCTGGGCCTTTCTGCTCTTGCCCTCACCCAGCATGAATGAGGCTTGGGGTGGCAGGGCATTCCCCCGGAAGGAGCCCACCCCAATGTTAAGGCACTGACCAGGCTCTGGATAATGGCTGGGTGCTGTGCCAACAGGTGCCAGCCTGGCATTCCGAGCCAGGCTGAAGGTGGCAGGCTCAGAGCCTTCTTCCTTGTGGTGGGAGCGTGGAACCTCCTCAGTGCTGTCACCACGTATACCAGGCACTTGGATAGTCCTCCCGTGCCCCTGTCTCAGGTCCCACCCTGGGCCACCTCAGGAGCCTTCCCTAGCCCCTGTGAGCAGGTTGCTCCTCCCTTAGGTCCCCCAGACCTGCCGGTGGCAGCACATTATTTCATAGCACAGATCGATTGTTCTTCGATGTTCCAGGTTGTTCCTTGTTCTGTCCTGCCTCTACTGTAGCTGGCAGGACCCTTGGGTGCAGCTGCTCAGGCCTCTGTTAGCTTCATGGTGTTTAGCACAAGGTGGAATATACAGCACACCATTTATGAACATAGCAATCTACTCTTTTGTCCAAGTAGTACATGTTCATTGTTGCAAAATAGAAAATGAGCCAAAGGAAGAAAATTAAAATCACTCTCATGGTAATAGGCTCCTTTTCTTCAATGATATCTTAATGGAATTGAGTTTTCCTTATTCTCCTTTTGGTGTACAAGAAATACGTATTTCTTAACAGGCTCCTGAAGTATTCCCAGTGGATTACATTTTTTTGCTTATCTTTTAGTTTTTATATGTGTATAATATAAAATTTTAATTCACTGAAACTACTAGTTTTATAAGCTTGTAAATAATTCTCTTAAATAATGGTAATAGTAACAAATGTGCATTTACTCAGAGCTTACTATATACTAGCTTTTGTACATACTTTAAAAAAGTTTATAGAGGTATAACTTATACAACACAAAACATCATTAATTACTTCAAAGAATTTGGTAAGTTTATCAACCTGCACAGCCATCAGCATAATTCACTTTCAGAATCTTTCCATCACCCAGTAAATTTCCTCAGGCACATGTAGAGTTAACTCTGGTGCCCACCCTCAGCCCAAAGTAGCCACTAATCTACTTTCTATCTCTGTCGATTTTCCTTTTCTGGACACTTAGTATACGTGGCACCATCCACTAGGTGGTCTTTCTTATTTTTAAAATTTATAAAGAGTGACCAAGCAAAAGAGATGGTGAGGATTAAATGAGCTAATATGTGCAGGGTACTTGGTGACTGGCTGCTGCTCAGGCCCTGTCGGGGTAGATAGACAAGGTCCCTGGTTTCACTCATCAGTTTCAGCCGGGAAAGCCTGGAAGCCAGCATCAAGGCTGCGCAGCCCGGTTGCGGGGTGGGGTTGGGGGGTCGCTGTCTCATTGTCTCATTGTCTCAGCCGACATGACCAGCCAAGAAGGCCCTGCTCTCTGCCTCCCTCCTGCTGCCTGCAGGACTCTGGCTGTTTCCCTGTGATGGTTGCAGGAAGGCCTGGCGAGGGTAGGGGGTTGATAGTCCAGCTGGAAGCTCCTGCTGGGGAATGTAGGAGCTGAGCTCCAGGGTTGGGAAAAATGGTAGGATCAGTTCTAGACGAGGGGTGTGAGGGGCCCCCGGGGCACATGGAACTGGTGGCGGTTGGGGGTGTCAGCTCCCACTCTGGCTCACGCAGTGCCTTCCTGAGGCTCCAGTCTGGCTTCTGATCATTGCTACGCAGACGCCAGAACGCTGTTCCAGCCCCATCAGTCAGCCTGCAATTAGCGAAATGGAGGCACACAAGCTGGCTTGCAGATTGTGGGTGGGAGGACAGGATGTGGTGGGAAATAGCTCACCAACTCCAGGGGCGGGGGTGGCACTTGTCTCTGTTCCCTGGTGATTTGGCAATAGAGGCTGTGGGGTACTCACATGGGGTTGGAAGCCTTTGAAAAACCCTGCCGGGCTCCCTATCTCTTCCTTCTGCTGGTTACAGGTGGGACTACCGCATCTGCGCTTTGGGCAGTAGCATCAGCAAGGCCAGAGGGAGGACGCCGGGCCCATCTTGGGATGGAATGTGAGGCTGAGGACAGGGATGGGAGGCCTTGCTGTGGGACTCAGGAGGGAAGCCCAAGATAAAGGAGTGGCACCCACCAGGAAATCAGTCTTTGCAGGTCCCATGGCAGCACAGGGAAGAGGCAGTAGGCATTCTGCAGAGCAGATACGGAGATCCAGGTTTCCGACTTCTCTTGGAAGCTGCATGTTCAGCTGCACAGCTTCTATGCCTTCAAGGCAGCGCCTTGGCAGGGGCAGGGCCGTGGCTGCCCCTTTTCCAAGGGGCACGTCTGAGCTGGGCCGATTTAATTCTTTTGAGTGTGTGACTTTTGACCTGGAGATGTTGTACTCAGAACGTGTCTCTCTATTTGGGGCGGTTAGCAGGCCCAAGCACTGAAGCCCCAGCCTGTTGTGTTCAAAGTGATTCAGACAGAGGGCACTGCAAGTGCAAAACCCTGAGGCAGGAACGAGCTTTCTGAGTTCTTAGAACTGCAGGAATGGAGTGTTCAAGATAGATGACATATTGAGAAAAGAGAGTGCTTTTGTTGTTGTTGCTTTTTTGTTTTTTTGAGATTTGTTTATTTATATGAGAGGCAGTTACAGACAGAGAGGGAGAGACACACAGAGAGGTCCTCCACCTGCTGGTTCACTCCCCAAATGACCGCAACGGTCGGAGCTGCCCCGATCCAGAGCCAGGAGCCAGGAGCCAGGAGCCAGGAGCCAGGAGCCAGGAGCTTCTTCTGGGTCTCCCGCATGAGTGCTTGGGTCAGCTTCCACTGTTTTCCCAGGCCATCAGCAGAGAACTGGTTTGGAAGTAGAGCAGCCAGACACTGTGGCATAGTAGGTTAAGCCTCTGCCTGCAGCACTGGCATCCCACATGGGTGCTGGCCCTTGAGAGAGCTTTTCAGAACAAGGTAGGAAGATAGCCCTGCCTGAACAGAGCGTAGGCCTGTGGGGGCAGGAGAGCAGAGTGAGAGCCCTCAAAGGTGTGTGGGCTGGGGGCTGAGCTTCCCGCAGTTTCTTTGCCAGGAGCCTCCGCATGAGTGCCCACAGCTATTTCTGACCCTCAGGGAAATTTCTCCCCTGCCCTCGTTGGTATCTTAGGGCCAGTGCTGGTAACGTCTCAACTTTTAGAGGGCAGCTCCTGCACGGTTGACCCTTCTGCAGCCTGGGAGCGCCCAGGGGCTTGCCCGTGTCAGCAATGGGCAGGTTCAGGGCTCGAGTGTGTGTGAGGGAGACAGTGTGTGTGGGTACATGAGGGACTGCTTTTCAGGTTCCCCTTTAGGCTCACTGAAGAGAAGAAGGTACTTGACCAAACTTGATGGTTATATGGCTCCCTCTTGGGACTCCAAAGAGACAGCTAGCTGCAGTTCTTCCAGTCAAGGAGCTGGGCTGGCCTCGGGCAAGGTGCTAGCAGGGGAGCAGGGTCTTGGGGTACCTGGGGTCGCTTCTTCTTGTGGGCCTTTCTGAGCTTCAGGACTCCTAGTCTCAAGTCTCAGGGAACACCAAGAACTGTTCTGTTTGAAATACAATAGATTTTTCCCTAATTGTGAAAATAATGCACACTCATTGTAGAAAACAAGGAGGATCCCACCTACAGTTCCTCCACCAAGCTCATCCAGGGGAGCCTTTGGTGCACGTGTCCCTGGGTGTTTACTCTGTCCCCTGGTGTGACAGATGGGTTACAGAAGGGGTGAGGGGCGCCGTGGAGTTGGAGACCTGATGCTTGTTAGCTGGACTGCTGGATTTCCCTGTGCCTCGGTTTTATGATCTGTAAAAAGAGATATGGCCTTCCATCCCTCCTGGCAGTGTCCAGAGACTGAGGTCAGTGGGTACATTTGTAAACACTCTGTATGTCTTAACTAGTACGTGTCTGTCTTTATTTCCATACATATATATCCATGTTTGAAAATACAAAATTGGGAAGCTACAGACCATATTCACATGTGATCCTTGTTTTTCTCTTTGCTTCTACAGTTGGTATGAATTCTGTACTGCGTGTCTGGGCAAGTAAGAAAGGGCAGGTTGGTTTTTCACATCAGATCCTTACTGAGGCTGTGTGCCCTGTCCTCCCTCACTGTGGCCTCTCCGTGCCCATCCTGCAGGTCTCCCTAGAAATGTGGGAGCTTTGTCTTGGGTCCCTCATGAGTGCTAGCAAAGGTGTGAGGCCCTCTGAAGTCAGGCTTGGCTGGAGGGTTTTCCCCAGGACAGGGAGAGGGGCAAGCACGTGGCGTGGAGCATCCTGGGAGTACTGTCTTCTTCAGCCTCTGACACATGCAGGGATGGAGTGGGAAGAGAGGCGGGAGGCAAGGGTGCTGTTCCTGCAGATCTTTCTTCTGCACCCTCTCCTCTCACCTCGGTCTCTCCCTTTCCCCCACAGCTTAGCCCAGCAAATTTAGAACTTGGGCCAAAAACCAAGAAGGCAGGTTGCCCTCCCACACATGGAAGGAAAAAATAGAGAACAAAAAACAAAATACATCAGCTCGTGTTCTTTCCTATTCTTCTATGGAATGCAAACAAATACCCAGCTCACATCTCAATTCATTCTTATACAGTGAGCATTTCCCAGTGACTGCGTTTTAAAAATGCATTTAGAATGCTTTTACAGAGCAACCTCTTTTAGCTGCAAGGGACTCCAGTGTGCTATTTCCCATTTCCTCCTGTGTTTTGTTATTATATAGAACTGTAATGAACGTGCTGATACTGAATCTGTGGATGGACCTTTCATGTTTTCTTAGAATTTCTAGAATTGACCCTTCCTGGGTCAAAGGACCTGGCTTGTGTTTAAGGCATTTTGTCTGTTCTGATCTGCAGACTGCTGTGTGAATTCTGAGTCAATCTGTATCTTAGGTAAATAGGATAAGGTTGCAAGTTCTGCTTATGGATGAAAGGAGACTTCTTGTCTAGCACAATGGGCATTGTCAAGTTTGGCTTTGGGGGCATTAGTGAGCTTTTTTCCTGAAAAGATGAGGAATCCAGCAGCGAAGTCATCATGATTATTGTGCACTGGGCAGAACTTGCATCCTTCTTTGGTTGGCTACCCCAGCAGTAGCACAGTAGCTCTCTACCTATCTGAGCCTAGTGATGGAGACAGAGTCATGGTAGGGCCCTAGAAAGCAGATGCTTCTTGCATAGCCCTGGGGCAGCTCCCTGGTGAGGGGAGAGGATTTTGCAAATGTCTGCGTATGCATAGAGCCCTCTGGCAGTGACAAGTGACAGGTACTGACATGGCAAAAGCCTCTGGGATGTCATATCAGTGCAGTGGAATGGATAGCTCTTGTGAGAGGCAGAAGTGGGCAGGGGTTGAGTTGGTCCATGAGATGGAAGAAGTCTGAAAAGCAGCAGACAGGAGGAAGGGGTCCAGATTGTGATCCCAGCAAGTGTAAGACCATAGGTAGCATGGCCCAAGGTGCCTCCCGTACTCCCTCTCAGAGGCTGCCACAGCTGCATCTTGGGCAGGGAGGTGTCCGGGCTGAAGGCCTTGAGTTCTCATGGCCAGTTTGGAGCATTTTGGGGGAGGGGCAGGCTCTCTCAGCAGCAGATGCTTCTTTCCTCAGTCCTAGAGTTCAGTGGTTTTCTTCTTGCAACAGATCCGCTCTGCAGTTGCCTCCAGTGCCCATTTGCAAATGGGCGTAGGTCTGTGATGGACTTTTCATTTGCAGCAAATGGGGGAAAACAAGGACTGTGAAGTGAATTTTTAATAAGGCTAGATTTATTTAATTTTAAGGACTGTCCTTTAGTCTGAGGGAATGACCTTCCTTCTGGTGTTAAAAAGTTTTTTTTTTTTAATGAAATGATTATGAAAGTAAATGGCATTTTCTTTTAATCTCCTCTTTTGGAAATTTAAAAATGTTGGGAGTTCCATGTGGATACCTTCCTCGGCATGCCCCTACATTCTGTGTTTGTGTGGAAGTTTATCTACTCGAAAAGAAGCCACAAATTTAGGGTTCACTGGGTAAGTCTTTTCAATTCCATGAATTTAGTTCTTGTACTATTGGCCTTTATCCAAAGAAGTCTCCATTCAAAAGATATCTAGAGCCCACAGGGTCAAGGCCCTGTGTTCAGGGAGTGGGCTTGTCTGCTAATACAGTGGGTCACACTTGGCCAGGCTTCTTCTGGCCTTAATCCTCCTGAGGTAGATGGAAAATATCTCCCTAAAAGATAGCTTCTTCAGATCCTTAGAACCCATGAAAGTTAACTTCTTTTACAAAAGGTGTGATTAAGTTCTGGATCGTTGGAGGAGTGATTGATTTGTCGTGGATTGTCAGCATGGACTCTGAATGCCATTACGTGTGTCTGGGAAAGACCATGGCAGAGCATGTTTTCAGACAGACACACAAAGAAAAAGGCCATGTGAAGAAAGAGCTGTGATGAGAGTGATGCAGCCTCAAGCCAGGGGATGTTGGCACATGCCAGAAGCTGGAAGAGACAAGAGCAGATTTCCCCTCCAGCCCCTGCAAGGAGAGTAGCCCTACTGGCAGCTTGCTTCTAGACTCTTGGCTTCCAGCACTGGGAGACAATAAAGTTCTGTTTGTTGAACTGCCAAGTTTGTGATGCTTTGTTACAGTAGCCACAGGAACCATTATACCATTGGGAATGGTGAAGGCAGGGTGTACCCCAGACCCTGGTTGTCTGTTGCTAGCCAGCACACATCCTACCTCATGACTTAGCTGGTCCACTCTTGCTTGGAACCCACCAAATCTTTTTCAGTGATATCTGGACCAACTCTTAGTACCCTTGCCTTCTACTTGGTTCAGCTTGAACTGGATCACTGCCTACAACTCGTAACATCAGAGTGTCAGCTGTGACGTTTCTTCCCATACACAAAGTGTGTGTCTTGTTTCTTGAAAACTAATGTTATCTGCTGCCAGATTTTGTTGTTCTGGGAGGCGTGGAACTTGATTTGCTGTATCCCTGGGGCTTTTTTGGAGCTTGGGGAAATGTCCTGAGGTCTTGTGCCCTTGGTGGGCTGTTAGGACTTGTGTTCCACCCAGATTCCTGCTGACACTCCCCTGGTTCAGGTCTAAGTGACCTCGAAGGCAGTTAGTTGGCTCTGCACTTTCTGTGTTAAACTGACCCCTGGGGGCATGCATGATGCCAGGGAACAGCCTCTCAAGATATGCACAACCTCCTTCATGTCTAGCACTTCCTAGGGGCTCTGTACTGGTGGGAGGCATCCACAGACCATTGTATTTCATCTGCTCAGCCCTGGTGGAATCTTCTGTTGTTTCTTCCTTCTGACTCTTTCTGCTTGTTGGAGTTTCAAACTCACCTCTCTTTTTGCCTTTCTGTCACAATCTGGAGGAATCTCTCTCTCTTTAAAAACAGATTTATTAAGACCAAGTGTCTGCTAATAACAATAGATAGAATTAAAAAGGAGAGAATAATCCAACATGGGAAGCAGGCCACACAGAAGACTCATAAAATGGCAAATACCCTAAACAGCACTCTGGCCCCAGAATCAGCCCTTAAGGCATTCGGATCTGGCTAAAAAGCCCCTTAGAGCATTTCAGGCATGGAAAGTCAAGGCACTGTGGCACAAAAATAGCCTACATGAAAGATCACTGTGAGTGAGATCCCAGTGGAAAGAAGGAACCATCAAAGAAGGAGGTACCTTTCTCTGAAGGGAAGAGAGGACTTCTACTGTGATTATGCCCCTGTCTAAATAATGTCAGAGTTTGTGGACTCGAGAGGCTTTCATAGCCTTGGCAGCTCGTGACAAGAGCCTTGGGTGATCACTGATGCCATAAATTAGAATTTCACTTGTTAAATCAACAACAGGAGTCACTGTGCACTTGCTTCCCATGTAGGACTCTGTTCTTACTGTGTTGTACTATGAAAATTAGTGGATAAACTAGTCTTCAAACACTACTTTATGCTTTGTGTGTCTATGCGGGTGCAAACTGTTGAAATCCTTACTTAGTAGGGAGTTGATCTTCTGTATATAAAGATAATTAAAAATGAATTTTAATGAAGAATGGAATGGAAAAAGGAGTAGGAGATAGGATGGGAGTGGTGGTAGGGGTGGGAGGGTAGGTTTGGGGAGAAGAATCGCTATATTCCAAAAAGCTGTACCTATGAAATTTATGTTTATTAAATAAAAGATTTAAAAAACAGATTTATTTATTTATATAGAAAATCAGAGTTACAAGGAGACAGAGGTGGGGAGAAAGAAAAAGAGAGCATTGAGAGTGCTCTTCCATCTGCTGATGCACTCCCCAGTTGGCTACAATGACCAGTCTAGCAGGGGCCTGAACACTTCGGCCGTCATTCCTTACTTTTCCTGGGCAATCAGCAAGGAGTTGGATTGGAAATGGAACTGCTGGGACAGGAACTGCTGCCCATGTGGGATGCTAGCTTCACAAGTGGTGACTTCACTCACTATGCTATAATGCTGGCCTCTGAAGGAATCTATTGTATTGAATTGTGTCCTCAAAATTCATACATTGAAATCCTAACCCCTCAAGATGACTGTATTTGAAAATAGGATCTTTACAGAGATTAAATATTAAATGAGGTTATAGGATGGGACACTACATAGTGCCTTTGTAAGGAGAGGGACACAAAAGTTCTGTTCCTTTCCATGCACAGAGGAAAGGCATTGTGTGAACAGAAAGAAAACCGCAATCTACAAGCCTAGAAGAGAGGCCTTGGCAGAAACCAGCCTTAATGATACTGTGATCTTGGACATCTAACTTCTAGAAGTGACCAAGTAAGTTTGTGGTATTTAAACCACTCCGTCTTTGGAACTGGCTCTGAGGCTGGGAAGAAGACAGCTCCTCAGCGAGAGTAGGCTTTTCCAAGACAGAACCAAGGGAGGGGTTGCTCACCTGATGGCTTTGTTGTCCTTTCTATTTGTCAAGAACACACAAGCTCCTGGTCAGGGGGAGCATGCTGCAGTGTCCTCCATTGGTGATGTCCATTGATAGGGATGCACTGTTATCTGCCTATAGCACCAAGGGCAAAGCACCAATGAGTTGCTCATCCATTGTCCTGCCATGTTAGCACAGGTTGTGCTTGCAAACACACAGGCATCCTGGGTCTGACTGCTTACTGTCCAGCATGCTCTGTTAAGTGTGCTATGTTCAGACTCCAGCTCTGAGTGGAGCTTTCCAAGTCTTGACGTGACTAGAGGAGAGAGGCACAGTTGATGATAAAACCTCAGAGGTCAGAGAGGAGGTATAAGCTTACTGTTAGTGTTTCATAAAATATATTTCATGGAGTACATTAAAAATAGTTGAATAGCATAAGATAATGGGGAGTTAACATTGAGTTAAGCTTTTTATTTTTTCTGCTTTCAGTCTTTATAGATTCTTCAATTTGCTAATAATGTCCACTATGAGGTCTCAAGGGGGAATTCACACTTACAGCATTTTATAAACTCTATGAGATCTCCAAACTACCTTTCCAGTGAGCATCTTGTAGGATTGGTGTTGGGTGAACATCATGTTGGGAACTGCTGATAGTCACTGGAAAATTATGAAGTAGGAGACTGAAGAAGGACCCTTGAGGTTGTGATCTGAAGCCCTTGGACTTTGAGAAAACTGAGACCCAGATAGGGAAGAGACTTTCCAAGGTCACTTAGTTGTTAGTGGGAGAGCCAAGGCTGGACATCAGGCTTTTTGGTTTCTAGGCCGTTGCTGGCTCTTACATACCTGCTGCTTGCTATACATGCATGAGAAGACAGCTTGCCAGAGAATGCTAGCTCTGGGGGGACTAAGATAAGCACCCCGCTTCAGCCTGATTACTACTCAAGGGTGATGACTATCTTTGGTCCTGCTAAATTCTGATCATGAGAGGGCTGGGAGTATATTCAGCATCCTACCCATTTGGTTTTTAAAGAAAAAAAATTGTATTTGGTACATTGTATCCAACTCTATTTTATCAACACATTTCTTGGTAAGATTGAAGTTCTCAGGGAAATTTAATCCCATGTTTCAGGTGAATCTTCATTGGAATTAATCTGTTTTCACTCTTTAAGCTATTTTTCTGGCTGTGGCCTGAGCTTTCTTCTAATCTCTCTTCCCTCGGAAATAAGTTGTTCTATTTGGACAGATGGATAGGTTGCCTACCTCTAAATGTCATGCTTCTGGTAACCTCCTCAAAAAAACAAAAAACAAAACAAAACAAAACAAAAACACAAAGAAGCAATCCTCGGGCCAAGTGTTTGGTTCAGTAGTTAAGTGGCAGTTTTGGATGCCTGCATCCATATTGGAGAGCCTGGTTCAAGTCTTGGCTACTCTGCTTGCAATCCAGATTCCTGCTAGTGTATATCCTTGGAGGCAGCAGGTGGTAGCTCAAATGCTTGGGACTCTGCCACCTCTGTGGGAGACCCAGATTGAGTTCTTGGCTCCTGACTTTAGCCTAACCCAATCTTGGCTGTTGTGGGCAGATGGAACATCTCTATCCCTCTCTGTTTCTCTGCTTTTCAAATGAAGTGGAAATAAATAAATAAAAATTAAAAAAGAAACAACTCTGTAAATTCTTAAGTTGCTTTCAGAATGGACAGTACATGTCAGCAAGCTTCTGAGAAAGAGAAGAAGGCTTGGAGGAAGAGAATATACTTGACCAATGTCTCCACAAGTCAGGCTGGGGAAGATCTAGAATGATTCATTCTGATAGGGGTGATTTAACAAATCTGGCAGAAGAAAGATTGTCTCCAAGCCTGGGGACCAGTTCCTCCGAGAAGAGAGGAGGAGGAAAGGGTCTGAATCAGCAGCATGGTAGATTCTGACATCAAGAAGGCTTTCTTGATTGATGATCACTAACACATTAGCAAGAATGTGAAGGACTTGCAGCAGGGCCCATGGGGTGGTGGAACGAGCACAGGCCTTCAAGGCGGAGCTTATTACTGTGACATTGCTACTTTTGAGTTATGCAACCTTGGGTAACATGCTGACCTTGAGACTTTGTGTCTGTAGCTGAAAAAATGGATATGGCATAACCACCTCACATCACTGTCAGCTGGACAGGATATTGTGTGCTACATTCCTGTCCCAATGAGGGGCTTAAGACAGGGGAAACTAGTGGGATAATACGAGGATGATCTGATTTTTTAAAAAATGATTTATTTATTTAAAAGTCAGAATTATAGGTACAGGTGTGTGTGTGTGTGTGTGTGTGTGTGTGTGTGTGTAGAGAGAGAGAGAGAGAGATCGAGAGAGAGAGAGATCAATCTACCCGTCTGCTAGTTTATTCCCAAGATGGCCATAATGGCCAGCACTCAGCCAGACTGAAGCCAGGAGCTAGGAGCTTCACTGGGTCTCCCACATGGATGATATGAGTCCAAACACTTGTGACATCTTCTGCTACTTATCCCAGGCCATCAGTAGGGAGCTGGATCAGAAGTGGAGCAGCCAGGACACGAGCTAGCATCCATATGGGATGCCAGCATTGCAGACCATGGCTTTACCTGCTATGCCACAGCTCCGGCCCTTTATCCTGGTGATTATGGAAAATAGTCATTATTGGCTTTGTTCCCTCACCCTTATAATCTCATTGAGAGTGAAGGATATGGTTTGTGCCCTCTAAAATTCGTGTTGGAATTTGGTCCTCATTGTAATAGCACGGAGTGATAATAGGACCTGAAGAAGTACCTGGGTCATTCATGCTGCTCTTGCAGGACTGGATTAATTCTTGTGGGTGTGAGTGAGTGCTTTTTCTCTCAGGACTAGATTAGTTAACAAGAGAGTGGGTAACTAGATTAGTTTGCAAGAGAGTAGGTTATAAAGTAAGGCTACCCCTCCTGCTTTGACTCTTTTGTAGTCATTTGCTTGCACTTTTACTTTCTACCATGAATTGAAGCTGCCCAAGGCCTTCACCAGTGCTATTTGTTGGACTACTGAGCTTCCAGATCTGTGGATTCAAATAAACTTCTTTCCTTATAAGTTATTCAGTTTAGGATATTTTGTTATAGCAATAGAAAATGAAAACAAGTCCTATGCTGGTAAATAGCCAGGGAGGGGTTGTGGGTACCTGAGATGCTTGAGCCATACTTTTAAGGAACTTGTGGGCATAGGATCAGCTTTTACCCCTCCTGGGAGAGGATATGACCTCACCATTGCTCAAATTATTTCAAGGACCAGAAGAGCCAAATATCTAGAAATACCTTCTCACATGCACAAAGTATTTGGATAAATTGTTGTTGACTAGTGATATGGTGTACTTGTACAAAAGGCTTCTACTACAGCTAAAATTTACAGTCTCAGGGCCAGGGAGACCCCACTTTTTGTGAAGAATGTTGAGGGCATCTGAGCATCTCCCACTAGGGGGTTGGGAGAACACCTGAGAGATGCTTCCTTGGTTTTTCCTCTGTATGGCCACTTTGCGTGGAGTTACGTTTCTGAGTATTTCAGCAAGTATCCAGAAATGATTAGTGAGTATCAGTGTAGAGTCTTTTTTGCCGAAACACAACCCACCTGAAAAATGCTGTCCAATTAGGTAAGAGAGTGTAAGGTAAGGGTTAAAGTTGGCCATTAAGTATTGTAGACTTCCTTAGAGAAGGGTGATATCAGGTCAGCCAATGTAAGCATGGAAAGCTTCCTAAAGGAGTGAGGTGTATCTCAGCCTTGCACAGAGTATGTTTTGAGAGGTGACAGCAAGAGATCATTGTAGTGTGGCGACAGCCTGGATCAAGGCTTGAGGCTAGGAGTGAACCAGTGGTGAGGAATGAGCATGGAGAGCACCCAGGGAGAATTAAGAAATGAGGCCACGTTGGGAGGTTGGGGGAAGCTTCATCTTTAGAAGTCATGTTAACATGGAAACTGAACTTGATATCCTAGGTGGTAAGAAATTAGCTGAGGTTTGATAAGGAGTTGGCATGAAAAAGCTATTGGGCAAGACTCTATGTGGCAAACTGAATATTTAAGTGTGGGAGCTTCATGGAGCAGAAAGGTTGCCAAACCTAGAGAAGAACATTGGTGGTGGGACTGAGGGGAGGGAATCTTATTTATTCTATTATGAATACAAGCTATATGAATGGTTTAGCATTTACAAAATTAGACAAATATGAGAAGAAAAATATTACTCAGTCCTACTTATAGGTACTTTTAATAATTTGCAATTTTTTCTTATTTTTTCTTACTTAGCTTCATACATACATATGTATTTATGTATATAAATTGTGTGTAGGGGCTGGCATTGTGGCCTAACAGGTTCAGTTGCTGCTTGTAACACCAGCATCCCATATGGGTGCTGGTTTCAGTCCCGGCCTCTCTGCTTCCATCCACCTTTCTGCTAATGTACCTGGGAAACCATCAGAAGATGGCCCAAGTGCTTGGGCCCCTGCACCCATGTGGCAGGCCAAGATGAAGTTTCCATGGCCTTTTTAACCAGTTAGGGAATGAACCAGCAGATGGAAGAATCTTCCCGCTTCCTTTATTTCTGTGTAACTGCCCTTCAAATAAATACATTTTTAAAAAAAATGAATATATATATATAGTTACTTATATATTTAAAATGTAAATGATTTTGCATTATTATGAACTCGATAAACAAAATACCTATTGTCTCATGATACTCTGTTACAAGATACGCTATGGGCCAGCACTGTGGTATAGTAGGTAAAGCTGCCGCCTGCAGTGCTGGCATCCCATATGGGCACCTGTTCGAGTCCTGGCTGCTCTACTTCCCATCCAGCTCTCTGCTATGGCCTGTGAAGGCAGTTATTGGGACCCTGTACCTGCATGGGAGACCCAGAAGAAGCTCCTGGCTCCTGGCTTCTGATCTGCGCAGCTTTGGCCGTTGTGGCCAATTGAGGAGTGAACCAAAGGATGAAAGACCTCTCTCTCTCTCTTTCTGCCTCTCTTTCTCTCTCTCTGTAATTCCGACTTTCAAATAAATAAATAAATCTTAAAAAAAAAATAAGATACACTAAGCTATTCCCTTGTCTATAGTACAAGTATTTTGTTTTAAAATTTATATTTATATTAAAAGAGATTTACTAAACACTGCCTGTGTATGGCTATATTTGTATTTAGGTTTGTTTTAAAATAATCACCAAAGTAGAAATATTGCATTAAAAACCATGAACACATTAAATAAAGATTTTAAAAAAGTATCATAATTGCTAGCCAAAAAGGTGCTATTATTTTACATATCTACTAATGGTATTTGATCTTCATAGTTCATTTACCTGTTCCTTACCTGTATTGTATATTCTAAATTCATAAGAAATATATTTACTGAATTGAAGATATTAATATTTTACTTTTCATTTCTTAAATTACTTACAAAGATGAGTATTTTTCTGTAGGTTCCTATGTGATTTAAACTTCTTTGGAAGTTGTTCACTAATATCCTTTGACCAATTATTTATATTAGAATTATGCAATTTTCTTATTTGTGAGTTTTTTATATAATACTCTTCATAGTTATAGAGTTGTGATTATCAGATTTCTCTTTGAAAAATTAGAAAATGAAAATGCATTTTGAAAAAAAAGGAGTAAAGGGGTTTACAGCAGCAGTTGAGGCGCCACTTGAGACCCACACTTCCCATGTCAGAGTGCCTTATTTTCAGTTCTGGCTCTGCTTCTGATCCTGCTTCCTGCTGATGCTCACCCTGGGAGACAGCAGGCGAGGGCTCAAATGCTGGGGCCTCTGCTACCCATGAGATAGAACTGGATGGAGTTCTGGGCTCCTGATTTCGACCTGGCCCAATTCTGGCTATTGAGAGCATTTGAGAGGTGAACCAGCAGATGGAAGATCAAAGATCTCTTGTCTGTCTGTCTGTCTGTCTCTGCCTTTCAAATCAATGAAAATATATAAGTAAAATTTTAAAAATGAGAGATAGTAGAAATCAGCAATAATTCAATCATCCAAAGAGTACCACTGTTGATGCTGAGGTTACTGTCCAGTTCTTTCCTAATCATGTATACATGGATAAATAGCAGTATATATTAAAAATGAGAAAAAAGGGACATTATTTTCATATTATTCTGTTACTGCTTTGTTTTATGTATTAGATTATGGACATCTTTTTCTTTTCTTTTTTTTTTTTAATTTTTGACAGGCAGAGTGGACAGTGAGAGAGAGAGACAGAGAGAAAGGTCTTCCTTTGCCGTTGGTTCACCCTCCAATGGCTGCCGCGGCCGGCACGCTGCGGCCGGCGCACCGTGCTCATCCGATGGCAGCAGCCAGGTGCCAGGTGCCAGGTGCTTATTCTGGTCTCCCATGGGGTGTAGGGCCCAAGCACTTGGGCCATCCTCCACTGCACTCCGGGGCCACAGCAGAGAGCTGGCTTGGAAGAGGGGCAACCGGGACAGAATCCGGCGCCCCAACCGGGACTAGAACCCAGTGTGCCGGCGCCACAAGGCGGAGGATTAGCCTGTTGAGCCATGGCGCCAGCCTGTGGACATCTTTTTCATGCTGATGCAAAAGTCCTACGTTCTCATCTGTAGTATCTGGGTGGTATTGCTCGTTTATTTGCTGAATCCCCATATTGATAGGTATGTTGAAATGTTTCCAGTTATCAGTATATCAATACTGAGTATTTCATAGTTATATAACGTGCCAGTGTCTTCCTCTATCCCAAGGAAAATGTCTGAGAAGTGGTGTTTTCGGGTCTCAGGTCCACATAGCTACCGTTTGGACATGTACCACCAAATGCTGTGTTTAAGATGTGAAGGATCTTCCTGTCCATTCACCAGTGTGTGTTTCCCTTTTGCATCACCAGAGTTGGTGTTCTTTTTACAGTCTTGTTGATCTGATAGGTGAAAAACATAAGTTTCTTATTTTGGCTTATGTTTAGTGAATTATTGGCGAGATCAAGAGGATTTTAATACATCACTTACCTAGTTTGTGTTTCCTGGTCCACAGGTGACCTAGTTTTTCTTCCTCTGACATAGCTCTCATTTCATATGACCTCCATATGTTTTTCTTTTTTTACCAGTTAATTCCATCCATTAGATTTGAACTTCCTCCTCTGTTTTGTCTTATATCATCTATGTCTGGATTACTGCCAAGTTGTGTGTATGCGTGTGACTGCACATGTTGTGCTTGTGCTCACATGTGTGTTTAAGGAGGGCATCTCACTGACTGCTGTGTTCCAGCACCGAAAACATATCCTGAGACAGAGCAAGTGCTCAATTCAGATCTTTTAAATGAATATATGGAGTAATAGAAAAGGTTTAGCTGCTTTGTCCAACAGTGACTGCACTCTTAGGAAGAAGCCTGTCTTCTATCCGTCTGACCGTGCACTCTTTATTCATGGGCACCTCAGATTCTTTCTGAAAAGAGTCAGGTCAATAAATGAATTATTGGCATTATTAGCTGGGACTCTAAACTGAAGTCATAGGGGCCGGCGCTCTGGCGCAATGGGTTAATCCTCTGCCTGCGGTACCAGCATCTCATATGGGTGCCGGTTCTAGTCCCAGTGCTCTTCTGATCCAGCTCTCTGCTGTGGTCTGGGATAGCAGTAGAAGATGGTCCAAGTCCTTGGGCCCCTGCAGCCACGTGGGAGACCCAGAAGAAGCTCCTGGCTCCTGGCTTCGGATTGGCACAGCTCCGGCCGTTGAGACCATCTGGGGTGTGAACCAGCAGATGGAAGACCTCTCTCTCTCTGTCTCTACCTCTCTCTATAACTCTGTCTTTCAAATAAATAAAATAAATCTTTAGGAAAAAAACCTGAAGTCATAGAGTCTGTCTTGAATCAAATAAATAGAAACAGAACTTACAAGGCTTTGGCTGTTTTCTTGGAGGCCACAGGCAGATGTGCAGCAAGACTCTAGGGAGGGGCTACGATGCAGATGGTGAGGCTTTCCTCTCTCTCTGTTTTCTCTCTCTCTGAATGTCTGCTCTTGTCCATTATTTTCCATTGGTCCTTAAGGCCAATTTTGTCATCTTCTTGAAGCACAGGGTTACCAGATTATAGCCACGTCCTAAATCCTACATTTGTGTCTGTTCATTGATGAGGGTAGCCTAGACTGAATTAAAATCTCCGAGTTCCACCTCCAAATTCCCACAAGAAAGGAGCAGGGCAGTAGCACACTGGGGGCAGCATCATGTTGCAGTAGGATGGATTCTAGAGGCTGGTGGACAGAGCAGACACGGAAGCCTTGGAGAGCCTGGTGGATACTTGGCAGGGCTCTGAAGTTACTACTGTCACCCAAGTACTAAGCAGACCCGACTCTGCTTAGTTTCCAAGATCAGACAATATTGCGTGTATTCAGGGTGATCTGGCCATAGACTGCAGTTACTACTCTCTTCAATCTGGCCTTGAGTGGGGAGGAGTAGGCTGTCTTTATTAGCTGAGCTTTCTTGAGATTTCTCCCTTAGAATATCCTTTCTGAGTTCAATTCTTATTGGTCAAGAACTTTACAAGAATAGTCAGCAGAGGATACATGTATGCAAGAAATACATGAAAATTGCTCACTGTATATAAATAAAATATTTGAAAAAAATAAAAAGAAAATGGGACTATCTAGGAAACTTTGAAATCAATTTTAATACATGAGCTTCAGAATTAGTGTTGACTTTTATCTTTTTTTTATGTTTCATGTTGGCATTTTATTTAAGAGAGGAGAGAGTACCAATTATATTATCCTTTATTAAAGGGGTGGGTGTGTGTGTGTGTGTGTGTGTGTGTGTGTGTTAGGGGAAGGTTATTTTTGTGAATAGTAAATATACTGCCAGTTTGGCATCAACGATTTCCTTGCCTTTCAGTGGCAACAACTATAATAGAGTGATGAAGAAGGACTAAGAAGTTCTCATAGGATTCAGGGTTTAGTATCTGAGACTCAAAAACCAAGGAAGTTAGTGGTGAGTTTTGAGTTTTATTAAGGAAACAATGATTTTTTTTTTGACAGGCAGAGTTAGAGAGAGAGAGAGAGAGAGAGAAAGGTCTTCCTTTTCCCTTGGTTCACCCCCAGAATGACTGCTGCAGCCGGCGTGCTGTGCTGATCCGAAGCCAGGAGCCAGGTGCTTCCTCCTGGTCTCCCATGTGGGTGCAGGTCCCAAGCACTTGGGCCATCCTCCACTGCCTTCCTGGGCCACAGCAGAGGGCTGGCCTGGAAGAGGAGCAACCGAGACAGAATCCGGTGCCCCGACCGGGACTAGAACCTGGGGTGCCGGCGCTGCAGGCAGAGGATTAGCCAAGTGAGCCATGGCACCGGCCGAAACAATGATCTTTTAATTTTAATTATTCTCCCTGTGACTAGAATTGCCAGATATAACTGGTATCTGGGGTTATATTTGTCCATGCAATATTGAGGACATAGTAATACTAAAAAAACCCTCACTGTCTGTCTGAAATTATAAATTGTGTTTCTAGTATTTTATCTGGCAACTCTGCCCATATCTATTAATTATAAGTGGAGAGAAAGATTTGAGCAAATTGAAATATGTTAATCCTATTTTTCAAGTTTTTAATGTTTTGAGACCTATTGTGTTTAAAGCCTTACACTGTAAATCATCTGTTGCCTTGGTGATACTCCTGGAAGGCAGGAGTGATGGTGATGAAAAATGGGGGTCTTAATTAGAACAGGGGCTAAACAGTTCAGTGTTCCCTTCTCTGCCTAAAGACTAAACAGCCCAACCACCACAATCCTCAGCTGGTTGCATCTCAAATCTAACAACAGAGATCTATTTCTTTGACTGAAGGTTTTCTGTATCCTTGTCTAGCTAGTATGTGCCAGGCATTTCACACCTTATCCGAGCGATCCTATGAATGAGTGCTGTAACCCTAATCAATTTCTCTTCTGCCCTCCACCCACAACTCAGTCAAAACTAATTGCTTTACTTTCCACATTTCTTTATGTTCATTTATTCATTATACAGACTTTTAAAAAATACTTATTTATTTATTTGAAAGGGTTACACACAGAGAGAAGGAGAGGCAGAGGCAGGGAGAGAGAGAGAGAGAGAGAGAGAGAGGGAAAGAGAGGTCTTCCATTTGCTGGTTCACTCCCCAGATGGTTGCAATGGCTGGAGCTGTGCCGATCCAGAGCCAGGAGCTTCCTTTGGGTCTTCCCATGTGGGTGCCGGGGCCCAAGGAGTTGGGCCATCTTCTGCTGCTTTTCCAGGCCATAGCAAAGAGCTGGATTGGAAGTGGAGCAGTTGGGACTTGAACTAGCGCCCATATGGGATGCTGGCACTGCATTAGGCAACTTTATCCGCTGCACCACAGCGCCGGCCCCATGCACACTTTTATTGAGCACCTCATATGTCCCAGGCATTTTGCTGCAGAGTAGGATAATAGCCAAGGCATCCCTCATCTGTTAGAGGCTTCTTGAGACCATGCCTTACTTAACTCTATACAACCTTTTCTAGAGTAGAGTTGTCAGATTGATACCTAGTGGTTGAAGAGTTCAAGAGGAAGAGCCTTCAGCAAGAGTGGCTGGATGGACTGAAGAGACTTGGGCCTCATGCAGGATCTCCTGAAAAGCTGACCCTTTCCACGGAGTTTGCTGTCAATCAGTGCCACATTTCGCCCTTAGTCTCTGTAACTTGTCAGGATGAACCTGTATTTCTTTTCTTTTTTTTTTTTAACTTTTATTTAATAAATATGAATTTCCAAAGTACAGCTTTTGGATTACAGTGGCTTCCCCACCCCCCCATAACTTCCCTTCCCCCCACAACCCTCCCATCTCCCGCTCTCTCTCCCATTCTATTCACATCAAGATTCATTTTCAATTATCTTTATATACAGAACATCAATTTAGCATATAAGTAAAGCGTTCAACAGCTTGCACCCACACAGAAACACAAAGTGTAAAGTACTGTTTGAGTACTAGTTACAGCATTAATTCACATTGGACAACACATTAAGGACATAGATCCTACATGAGGAGTAAGTACACAGTGACTCCTGTTGTTGACTTAACAAATTGACACTCTTGTTTATGGTGTCAGTAATCACCCTAGGCTCTTGTCATGAGTTGCCAAGGCTATGGAAGCCTTTTGAGTTTGCTTACTCTGATCTTATTTAGACAAGGTCACAGTCAAAGTAGAAGTTCTCTCCTCCCTTCAGAAGTGGAATTTCTTTGCTCATAGGGAGACTACCTCTTGTAACAACAATATGTACATGGCGTGGGTGTGGAGATACACAGAAGTGAAGTGGAGAGTCTCGGGGGATGAAAACACTGTTACTTTTAGTACAAGGTTTGGACTGCTGTTTTTTCGCTGTCTCGGGAACTGTCTGGGGACTCAGATGCGTCTTGGGTGGCATTGTGCCTAGTGCTGCATTTGCTGTACTACAGGAAAGGCAATTCACCTTTCTGAAGGTGTTGATGGCTGCTCTGATTTCCGAGGAGAGTTCTCCACACTTGTGACAGTTTGAGTCTTTCCCTGTGGCTGCTCCCTTCCCCTTCAAAGCATCACAAACTTCCAGAGCTAGAGGAACTCAGGACATCAGAAAGGCTACCCGTTTTCTTTAGCTGACCATTGTAAAAGGGTTTAGAGAGGTGACATTACATGGCTGACACCACATGCAAAATTGATCTTTTGATTCCTAGTCCACTGCTTCATCATCCCCTGTAATGTTTCACACTCTTTTATTCTTGTTTTTCAAATCAGTCGTATGAGGAGTACAGATACTTACATGTGTACACAGACATTCATACATGCATACAGACAAGGCTGGAACAATTTTGACTGAAGCAGGTGTGGTGTCCAGTTTGCCCTATGGGTTCTCCTTTCACTCCACAGGAGGTGGGAACATAATATGGTAGCCAATACACTATTGTATCTTAACTCTGACCATGGAAATTCTTTGAAAAGAAATCTGATTGATTTCTGGCCATCATAATTCTAAAAAGGGAGAGTATGCTAGGCTTGCTCCATTTTGTCTCTAATGCAACTCAGAAATCTGGTGCGGGGGAGAAATTCCAGACAGCTGGGAAGATGTCTAATGCAGTTTGGAAACCAAGAGCATGGTGGGAAAAACTGCCATCCCCCAGCCTCGCTGAAGGATGAAGATAACTTGATCAGCATCTCCGCACCACCCACTGCTTTTAATAGGAGCACAATCTAGTTTCCTTCTTCCTTGTTTTGTGCTTTTACACTCAGATTTATGAAAGAATCATCAAGTGCACTTTAAACATAAAGCAATTTCCCCACAAAGGTAAATACCAAGGACAATGATTTCTACCAGTTGTTAGTGATAAAGAAGATGGAGGAAGACACAAGACACTTTCAGTGATGAAAGCGTTTGGAATGTCTTTCCCGTGAGTGCAGGACACAACGCTGTTTATTGGATGATTACATCTCTGGACAGACGCCTTTATCATTCATAGGCAGAGGCAGAAATTTCATCTCTTCTTTGCAATTCCCTAGATCCTGTCTAACCCACCAAGAAGGCAGCTTCCCTTGACTTCAGACACTCAGCATTTCAGTCTTTGAAAAAATAAATTGCTAATAGGTGAATATCCATATAATAGAATCAGAGAGAGGGAAGAAGAAGCTGTTTGGAAGACATGTTTATGCTCTCCCCAGGCTCCGAGCCTGTCCATCAAGTTAACAGATGGGCTCATTTTGCTTTTCAGCTTTCCCCTGGAGTTGGTATCGGCAGGCTTTCTACCACTGTAAAAGATACTTACGTATATAAGAGAATGCCCCTTTAGCTAAAATGCGAAGACCACGGGGCTTAGGCATAATAGAGCTCTTCTGTCCTTGCTAGAGAGCTGCCACCATCATCCAAGGCATTTTTGCGCTGAGATTTTTCCTTTAATCTTTAAGGTTTTTCTTAGATGATGCCAAGAATTGTTAGCCAATAACTTTTTAAAACAAAAACAATCACCTTTGAATATACATAGCTATAATCCTAAGGCAAGATCAACTGTCTGCCACCAAGGACTCTTTTTCCCCTAAGATCTCTGATTCACTATGCCCTTGTATCTTGTTGATTTTAGAATTTTTTTTTTCAAACATATGATACATATTTGTAGTTCTAACCTCATGACCAAACAAAGCAAAAATATTTCTGCAAATGCTACTTGAATCAGAAAATTTTATTTTCTGAATGACAAAAGAGAATATTTTATTGCTATCAAAGGCACTATAATTACAGCAAATTCCACAATATTTAGCATCATTAGAACTTGTGTGCAGTGAATTAATAACTCTTCAGAATATGAGTTGGTTCAGTTGCCAGTGTTCTGTGGTTATGATCCTTCTCCTTGCTAGGACCCTGCGTCCTCTTTCCACCTGCTTTACCTGGACCCAGAGGCTCAGTTCTGATCAGTGCTCAGCTACAGTGTGTGTGAGCACTCAAGAGTTTTGAGTTTCTGCTGGCATGGGTGGGTACAACTTCGGGATGTATTGACATGATCAGTGATGACCTTGTGGTCTCTGTCCACATGTCCCAACTGAGCATCCACATTCTTGAGAGCTGGAAAATTGTATCACCTTCCTTGTCTGACCATTGAACTCACTGCTGCCACTCTGACTCTTCACAGGCTTCTGCACTAGAGGCATCGAAACTTCCTCTTTCCTCATATTGTAGCAGAAAAGAGTCTAGTTCTGGGTGCAACCTTGTAGGACCAAGTTTCCCTTTCCCACTTCTGTCTCTGTCTTTCTTATATTCTCATTCTCATCGCAAATCCTTTGGCCACAGGGTAATCACTAATGTGTGTGCAGAAAAGTGTTAATATTGCAGGCTTGAGACTACTATCCTGAGAAAGGCTTGCTTGCAAGGGCAACCATGGCTGATGTCTGGGAACTTGTATTTTTGGGTGAATCCCAAATTGGTAACCTCCCTGTAACTAAAATGTTCATATTGACAACATGGTTTATGTTGCACAGCAGCTTTCCTTCAGGAGTCTGGAATTTTGATACATGCCAAGTAGATACATCCAAGGAGAAGATACCTACACGAGTGGTCCCTGTGAACTTTGGATGCTGAGTCACTAATGAGCTTCCTTGGAAGACAGTGCTTCACATGTGCTGTTGTAATCTGAAACTCGAGGAATTGAGCACAACCAGTGTGGTTCCACTGGGAGAAGACTGAAAGCTTGTACCTGGTTGCCTCTGGACTTTTCCTCATGCACCTTTTCCCTTTGATGCTTCTACTTGGTGTTTTTCCACTGGGTTAACTTTTGGGTGTGAGTACAACTGTGTGCTGTTTTGTGATCAAACCTGGGGTGGTCTTGGAGACCTCTCTCATTCTGGATGTGCTGCTCCCTCCTCTTGGGGCTCCTGACTTCTCAGACGTCTGTCTGTGGACTTCAGGTGGTCTAACCATCGTAGAAGTGCAAGTTCTCACTGCAGATTGTGTGGCAGCAACGTTGATCTCTTTTAAGTTTTTAAAAAAGTGAGGTATGATTTATATAAGTGAGATTTTTGATCCCTTGTTTAACGTCTGGGCTGTGTCTCTAGAAGAAAGCAGCTCCTGTTGAGGGCAGGCACTGAAGAAAGGGATGTATTAAAACTAAATCCTGAGGTCCACAGCTGGAGCTATGGTGGAGGTCAGTATGAGGTGTGTTTGCAGCAGGTTGAGCATTTCTCTGTGATGATTAATCTTATGTGTTGACTTGACTGGGCCACAGGGTGCCTAGATACTTGGCCAAACATTATTCTGGGTTTGAGGGTGTTTCTGGAGGGCATTTACATTTGAAGTGGCAGACTGAGTAAAATAGACTGCTCTCCCTAATGTGTTTGGGCCTGATTCAATCAGTTGACCACCTAAGTAGGACAAAAGCCTGACCTTCCAGTGTGTAAGACAGAACTTCTTCTGCTTCAGTACCTTATGCTGGGACAGCACTCGTTCCCTGGCTTTGAGCTTGAACTGAAAGGCCAGTTCTTCCTGAGTCTTGAGTTTGCTGGTCTTTGTACTGGAACCGTATCATTGATTTTCTTTGTTTTGAAACCTTGGACTTGAACTGAAATCATAGCACCAGCTCTCCTGGATTGCCAGCTTGTGGATTATAACCAACTGTGCCACAACAAGAGATGGACAAACATGCAGGAGATGTGCTTGCTTTCTTTGCAAGGATCAGAGTGAACCTGTTCACAGGAGCACCAGGGCCTCCAAGGTTCAACCTGCTCACGATTCCAGTTCTTAGCCCCAGAAGCTCTTCCCTTTCTAAGCCTCTACTACAAATCAGTTTTTAAAAAGTAATATGAATGTTTAAAGTATTTTTTCCTTTATTTTGAAAGCTTGTTTATTTTATTTTGTTTTTCTCTTGGGATTCATAACACATACATTTGTATATATATTCATATTTCAGCTTGATTGCTATTTGAGTATCTTTATGTCCAAGGTCATAGATTCTCCTTTACTATTTTCCTCTTTGCCTTTTTAGCAAGAACCCATAATCTCGTTTCTGTAGTCATGGCCTGCCTTTATTTATTTTTCATAAATGTCACAGTGCCTCAGCTGTCTTTAGTAGACACGTTTGGAGACAATGTGCTTATGAGTGCTGTGCAATGTGTTCTTAGGCGAAATGTTTGAGGTGGGAAGGTTTTTGCAGTGGTATGGAAGTGAGGTCTAGATCACATGTCATGGTAATACCATGCTCTGGGGAGGCTTGTGTCTGCCTTACTCTCTGTTTCTTCTTGGTCTGCTCTCCACATGTCACCCTAAAGTACATTTGCTTTCATTTCACTCGCTCTGTCCATTTCCAAGGTGTGTGTAAATGAGAAGCTTGCAGACATGCAGTTTTTCAGGCCCATCATGAGGAATTCTAATTTTTCTGTATGAGAGAAAGCCTAGTGATTTGCATTTTCCGCAAGATCCCAGGTGAGTCCAACACACCTTTTCTGAGGGCCTCTGATGTCCTCGCATCCCATCTTCTAACAAACAAGTCCAGCCTGTGGACTTGGTGTGGGAAAGCAGTGAAGGAGTCACAGTGACATCTAAATCTTGGAATGTGAGAAATGAGAGCCATTCCTCTGGATTTGTTTTCATATTGAATAATCATCTAAGTGACGTAGGTAGTATTCCTGGGATTTAGGTGGATTCATGAATTTATTGTGACTGTTGTCTGCTGAGAACCACGACTAAAGCAAATAATTAGGAAGACTTATTTGTGTGACCATTGCTGGGTTAGAGAAGAGCAAGGTGAATTCTAATTTAATCCTGTTCTGGGTGTTGACTGATGAAATAAACTGACATTAGGAGCAGTTAAGTAACAATTCAAGGCCCTCTGTTCATAAGACAAGATGAGAAAACATTTGAAATGGATAAAAAACAAAAAAGAAATCCTAAGAAGGAAGACTGTTATGAGCTGTATGTAAGAATTTAGAGAAGCCAGTTTTTGCAGTATTGCTGATTTGATTTGGGAGATTTTGAAACAGAGCTATATCAAACCATCTCTGGCATAAAAATGAATGAATCAGAAATTTCATGTACTTTATGGCTACCCTCTGTGGCATTTGCTTTGTTAGGATTTTCATTGCTGGAAATCTTTGGCATATAAAAAATGTATCACCTTGTGAAGATTTTCAGCAATTTGCTCAAGAGAAAAAGAATATAGTCCAAAGAAAGTTTTTTTTTGTAACTGGCTCCCGATGCTTCTTGCAACAATTAATCTAGAGGTCAGAAAACTATATAATTATCTATCATTCAATTTTACAGGCTAACATTTGCAACCCTAGCACTCAGCAGTGATCTGTTCAGAAGTAGGAGGTAGACCACATAGTCAAATCATAGATGTTCAGTTTTCTGGCAGCCACATTAAAGAAAGAAAAGAGCAAATATACATTAATTAAAATGTATTGTACCGAATGTCTAAAATATTGTTCTTGCAACGTGTAATCAAAATAAGTTAATAATCAGATAGTTTTCTTTTGTACTAAGACTTTGAACTGTTTAGTGATTTTATACTTCCAACACATCTCAATTCAGTCTTACCATGTTATAGTGCTCAGTGGCCACATGTGGCCAGTGGTCCATTGGTTAAACAGTGCAGCTCTGCTGATTATTTGTACCTTTAAGTCACAGAGATGTGACTTACAGTACACATGACTGTTGGGATTGGTAGAGTATTTAAATGTTGTTATAAAACATAACTTAGAATAAGAATTGTAGAACTGCCAATACCTTTCAATAGATATTCATCCACAATTTATTATAACTCACTATTTGCCAGCATCTGTTTAGAAGCTGGGAATAGGCAATGAACAAATCAGAGTCACTGCACATGTGGAGCCCACCTTCTTTTTAAAAAATTTTATTTAGGGGCCGGTACTGGGTGCAGTGGGTTGAAGCCCTGGACTGCAGCGCCGGCATCTCCGGTTTGAGTCCTGGAGGCACCACTTCCAATCCAGCTCTCTATTATGACCTGGGAAAATGATAGAAGATAGCCGAAATCCTTGGGCCCCTGCGGTCACACAGGAGACCTGGAGGAAGCTCCTGGCTCCTGGCTCCTGGCTTCAGATCAGCTCAGCTCCAGCAGGTGAGGCAATCTGGTGAGTCTACCAGTGAGTGGAAGATCTCTCTCCCTACTTCTCCCTGTAACTCTTTCAAATAAATACAATAAATCTTTTAAAAATATTATTTATTTGAGAGGTAGAGTTAACAGACAGAGAGAGGGAGAGACAGAAAAATCTAGCTGCTGGTTCACTCCCCAAATGGTCTCAAAGGCTAGAGCTGGGCTGATTGGAAGCCAGGAGCCAGGAGCTTCCTCCAGGAGCCTACCTTCTTGTTAAGGGGGAGTAGGCAAAACAAACAAATGAGCATATCGTGTGTCAGATGATAAGTGCGATGGAGAGAATAAAGGGAGGAGGGATAAAGTGCTGGGGTGAGACTTCATTTGTGGATTCTAACATTTTTCTGTATTGATCTAAAGTCTTTTTCCTCTGAGATCCTTTTTCTTCTAAGACTCCTTTATCTCTACATTTCATCTCTTTATTTCAGTGACTAACTACCCACCTTCCTCTCACCCCAAAAATCTAAAGCTTGTGGAATTAAAGATACTGTGTTTCATTCTTTCTGATGCAGACATTAACATGTCCAGGGAGAATTATCCAAATGACTTTTTGAAGTTCAAGGAAAAATACTGTTGAATTTTCTGATTTCAATTCTGTTCTCTGCTTTTTGGAAGACAATTGTTAATAAAAATGAGTGGTGAGGCCATTAGTTTACATGAAGTCAAATGGCATTCTAGATATAAATCATAAAACTTGTCTACTATGATTTTTTTTCCTTTCTAAAGTAACTTCAGTTTTCTCACTATTTGTATAATATTGATTCCCTTATTAAGCTTTTGATAATTTACTGAAATACAACTCAAGCTGTCTGCATGTTTATTTTATTATTTTTTAAAAGATTTATTTATTTACTTGAAAGTCAAAAGTTACACAGAGAGAGAGAAGAAACATCAGACTACAGTAGAAACCAGACTTCTAGTGGACTAGAGGGGCAAGGAGAGAAAGAGAGAGGACTTCCATCCACTGGTTTACTCCCCAGATGGCCACCACGGCCGGAGCTGCGTCGAGGAGCCGGGAGCCAGGAGTTTCTTCCAGGTCTCCCACGTGGGTGCAGGGGCCCAGGGACTTTATTCATCTTCTACTGCTTTCCCAGGCCATAGCAGAGAGCTGGATAGGAAGTGGAGCAGCCGGGACTCGAATGGGTACCTATATGGGATGCTGGCACTGCAGGTGGCGGCTTTACCAGTTACACCACAGTGTCGGCCTCAAGCTGTCTACATGTTTAAAATGCCATTTATTGCTTCTCACAGCTGTTCAATCTAGAATATACTGCTTCAGGCATAGCTGGATCCAAGTATTCAAATGTAATTGCTAGGCATTCATGGTTGTCCATCACTTTGCTCCGATTTTCACCGCATTACTTCATTCTCTGATAGGGATTTTCCACATGGAGGTATTGTGGTTTAAACCTGATCAGTTTAATAGTGTTGGTGAAAATAACCTTTCTCTAATGGATTCAGGAAGGATTATAGGTCACACTCAGTGGCCCTGCTTCGGTTGTATGACTATCCAGAGGATGTTTAGTGCTGTGATTGATTTATCTTGGATTACATGTTCACTTTTGAAGATGGAATTGGCCCTATAATTAATACATAATCTGAAAATAGACTTGGGATGTTATTAGTGGAGGAAAGCAGAATGGTTGTTGGTAAGGCAAATATATGTTGATTCCATGTCCCTAACTATGCAAGCAGCATGATGTGAAGAGTCTCATGCTCCAAGTCATAAGACCTGGATTTGGGTGCTCTACATTCTCTAAATTACCAAGAAGCTACTTTGTATTCTTAAAAATCAGTGTTCTTACTCAGGGAATGGGGGAAATATTTCTCATTTCACTTAATTTACATGGATACAGGGAGAATAAATTTTGATCAAGGATGTGTGAGGGACTTGTATCTTAGCATATAGCAAAAATATTTTATAATCCATAATCACTGATTCCTTTAACAACCAATTACACTTCGAGGGAATAGATGAGAAATGACTCCCTGATTAAGGACTTTGAATTGTGGAAATTACAGATACAGGGAAGCTAATTTTTAAGAACATTAAAATAAAATTGACTAGAGTTTTAAAGTAGGAATATGAAATAGCTTCTCTACAGTAGGAAGTAGGAGGAAATAGAAGAAAGCTTTTTCAGAATCTTCCTTTAACATTTACTGTTTAATTTTTCTTCCATTTAGGAAGAGTTGTTTACCTGCCTTTCTTTCTGGCTTTAGGATTGCCTAATTCCTACCTTGGAAGGAAGTATATGAGTAGATACTAACCCAGGAGCAAGATAGTTGGTTATGTCTAGCTCAGCTGGAAGTACTCTAAATATTTTGCATTAGACAGGGTGCTGCAGGAAGCCAAGATGGGATTTTTATTAGAGAAGGTAATTGAGGATGGAAGAAACATCAGACTACAGTAGTAACCAGACTTCTAGTGGACTAGAGAGGGAAGGAAGCCTAGATGGGATTATCAAGGTTAGTGCGCAGTCCAAGGAAGTCCTAGCAAAGCTACCAGGGAGAACTGTGTCTCCAAGAGTGGGCTTGGTTCAGGATCTCTGCCAAACATAGGCACTGGTGTGGCGCAGGAAACTTTGTGGATTTCATCAATTACTCTTGGTGAACCACGCTTCCTGTAGAAGGAGATGTGCAAAGTGCATTTGCATGGACAATCATCTTTTCTTTGTTTATTTAGTAGGTGTCAGGCATCATATGGACACTAGATATCTAGTTTACAATAAGGCAGATGAGGTCCCTGACTTTATGCAGCCCATATTCATTTTAGTGGCCTAATGCTTCTTCTTCTTCTTCTTCCTCCTCCTCCTCCTCCTCCTCCTCCTCCTCCTCCTCCCCCTCCCCCAAAGGCAAAGTGAGACACACACACACACACATACACACACACACACACACACAGACACACACACACCTATTGGGGAGGGAGAGAGAGAGAGAAATCCATCTTCCATCTGCTGATTCTCTACCTAAATGGCTGCAACTGCCAGGTCTGGGCCAGGCTAAAGCTAGGAGTCAGGCGATCCATCCAGGTGTGCCACATGGGTGGCAGGGACTCAACTATCTGAGTCATTATCTGCTGTTTTCCCAGGCACATTAGCAGGAAGCTTGATTAGAAGGAGAACAACTGGGACTTGAACTGTTGCTTTGATATGAAATGTCAGCTTTGCTAGCAGTAGCCTAACCCACTGTACCACAACACTGGCCCCGTCTAGTGTTCTGATTCTTAACTTTTTCTGGCTCTTCTGGGTTTTATGATTGTCTCTCAGAGAATTATAAAATACATGCACTCTCGGCCGGTGCCGTGGCTCAATAGGCTAATCCTCCGCCTTGCGGCGCCGGCACACCGGGTTCTAGACCCGGTCGGGGCGCCGGATTCTGTCCCGGTTGCCCCTCTTCCAGGCCAGCCCTCTGCTGTGGCCCAGGAGTGCAGTGGAGGATGGCCCAAGTGCTTGGGCCCTGCACCCCATGGGAGACCAGGATAAGCACCTAGCACCTGGCTCCTGCCATCGGATGAGAGCGGTGCGCCGGCTGCAGCGCACCGTCCACGGCAGCCATTGGAGGGTGAACCAACGGCAAAGGAAGACCTTCCTCTCTGTCTCTCTCTCTCACTGTCCACTCTGCCTGTCAAAAAAAAAAAAATACATGCACTCTCATCTCTGTGTATTCCTCATGTCATATTCTTTATAGCTTTATTGCTAAACTCATATTCCTTGTTAGGTAGTTTGATCTTATGGATCAGGACTATAACTTGAGAAATCTCAGAAAATTTATTCCAGAAAATTAAGAATCAGATTAATCCAGTGGAGGGACAAGGCTAGCTATCCATGTGTAGATCCTGCCTACAAGTAAATCCTTGTTAGCATATTATCTCATCACAATTGTAAAGAATTAAAATCCTTTACTTTAGCATAAATGACCTGTTGGTTTATGTTCCTGCTTTCACTCTGACCTGTTTCTTTCACTCTATAGCTATGTGCTTTAGCTATAGCTAAATAATTTGTGCTATAGTTGTAGCACAGCAATAGCCATGCTGCTTTTTTTCATGTTTTTCAATGTCCCAAGCTCTTCTCCCCTTAGGATGTTTATTGGCAGATTCTTTCCATCAGACTCTGTCTTTTGCCTGCTTGTTTTTTTTTTTTAAAGACTTATTTAGTTGTTTATTTATTTGAAAGTCCGAGTTACAAAGAGAAGAGGAGAGAGAGAAAAAGATCTGCCATCTACTGGTTTACTTCCCAAATGATCGCAGCCACTGGGGCTGGGCCAGACTGAAGCCAGTAGCCAGGAACTTCACAAAGGTCCCCCATAAGGGTGGCAGGGGCCCAAGTACTCAAGTACTTGGGCCATCTTCTACTGTTTTTCCCAGGCCATTAGCAAAGACTTGGAATGGAAGTGGAGCAGCTGGATCTCTAAGTGGTGCCCATATGGGATGCCGGCATCGTAGGTGGAGCCTTAATGTGTTAAACCACAATGGCAATACATAGACTCCATCTATAATATTACCTTTAAGAGAGAACTTTTCTGGCCACATAATCAAAAGTATCCACATTTTATCTATCGTGTCATCTTATTCTTTTAAGAATTATTTTATTAAAACTTGTACATATTTATGGGCATTTTATGTGACATTTCAATTTATATATATTTTGTGTACTGATCAAATCAAAGTAATGAATGATCCCCCTTCTTTGACATTGCTTTATGATCTGAGGCTTGGAGCTCTTCTCTTTTATTTCTTCATAAAATATGTTATAAATTATTGTGATCTATTGTCACCCATCTGTGCTTTGTAACACTAGGAGCTTATGCTTTTGATCTAACTCTGATTTTATATCCATTATCCAAACTCCCTATATTTCCCTTACCTCTTCCAGCCTTTAGCAATTGCCATTCTGTGTTCAGATTAAATTTTTTCTATCTCCCACAGATGGGAGAGAACATGTAGTATTTGTCTTTCTGTGTTTGGCTTATTTCTTTTAATATAATATCCTCCACTTCTCCCATTTGTCTGCAAATGAAAGTATTTCAATGTTTCTTATGGCTGAATAATATTCCATTGTTTATATATATATATATATTTATATATATATCATGTTTTCTTTATTCACTCATCTGCTGATGGACACCTTGGTTGATTTCATATCTTGGCTATTGTGAATGGTACTGCAATAATCATGGTAGAACTGGTATCTCTTTGAGATAATGATTTCATGTCTTGGATATATACCCAGTAACATGACTGCTTGACTGGTGGTTCTGTTTTTAGTTCTTTAAGGGATCTCCCTACTATTTTCTATAATGGCTATACTGATTTATATCCTCCCCCTCCCCCCCCGATAGTATATAAGAGTTTCCTATCCTCCACAACCTTGTTAGCAATTTTTTATTTTCAGTCTCTTCGGTAACAATCATTCTAATAGGGGTTAGATGGTATCTCATTGTGGTTTTCATTGCATTTCCCTGATGGTTAGAAATATTGAGAATTTTTCTAATTGACTGCATAGCCTTTATCAAGATCTGGTATGCGTTTTTCTTTATTTGTTTAGAGTCTTTGTCCACAATTAGAAATTAAATTCAACAGAACTGTTTTCTATCTTGTTTACTTCAGCTCTTCTAATCCATAGCCTCCAACACTCCTTTTACATAAGGGTATCAGTAATTCCTTATTGACTGAATGAAGTAAAATGGGTGAATGAGTACTTAACAGCTTCAGGACCATGGAAAGCTCTCACAGGTCTTTGTGGCTTTGCAAATTTATAAGGATCCAATTTCTGACTTATCATCAGAGGCAAGAGACAATAAGAGAAATTGAGACCTTTAGGTGACCTCAATGGGTAGGATGACTCAAACAAAGCAGCTGTCATATTCATCTCTCCTCAACCCTACCCCACCCCCACCCCTTGCGTCTGTCTTATCATTTACTGTTGAACCATATTTAGATTTCCCTTATCAAGGCTGGCCATGTCCCTTGGGAAGACTCCCTTAATACAACTCTCTTTTCTCTGTTTTGTGCACAGGTACTTTTCTTTTCCTTAAGGCAGCTACCAGTTATTGAGTACCATTTACGTGCTAGAGATTGCTCTTGGTGTTGATTCAGAATTGAATAAACAGGGCCTTACTCTTGAGGGCTTTGCTGTCCCCTCAGGGAAGCATACTATAAAAGAAAAATGAAAGAAAGGGCTGTAGGGATGGAGAGAATAGAGTGCTACAGTAATGATTTCTCAATAGAGAAACATTTGATCTCAGTTTTAAAGAACTGGCAGGAGAAGCAGAACAGACAGAAAGGACATTCTGGAGAAACAAGCATAAACAGAGGCAGTGAACTGTGTGGTGAATTGAGGTAAAGGGTGACTTGAATGTATGTGGAGGTGGGAAGGAGAAGGAAGTGATACTGAAGGACAGGACCAGCTGTGAAAACGTTTTGAATAGGTGACAGACAATTGCAGATGGTACTTTGAGAATATTACCGCATTATAAGAGTTGTAGGAGATAATGAACTAAAAAAGGGTTTTATGGGGCAGTCATTTGTCACAGTGGTTAAGTTGCTGCTGGGGATGGCTACATCTCATACTAGAATGCCTGGGTTTTAGTCCTGGGTCTTTGTCAAATTCCAGCTTCCTGGTAGTATGCACCCTGGGAGGCAGCAGGTGCAAGCTCAAGTACTTGGATCCCTGTCACTCAGTCAGGAAACTTGCATCGGATTCCAGGTCCCTGGCTTTGGCCTAGACTAGTCCCTGCTTTTGTGGAGAGTAAACCAACAAATGAAGGATCTCTTTCTTCTTCTTTCTCTCTATTTTTGTTCCTGCCTCTCTCTGTGTCTCTGCCTTTCCAATAAAAATAAGTACATTTTAAAAGTTTTTTATTTTTACATATTTATTTCATCTATTTGAGAGGCATAATGAGAGAGAGAGAGAGAGAGAGAGAGAGAGAGAGACAGACAGAGAGAGACAGAGAGAGAGATGCCCACAATAGCCAAGACTATGCCAGGCTGAAACCAGGAGCCCAGAACTCCTTTTGTATTTTTCGCATGAGACATCATCTATTGCCTCCCAGGGTAGATTAGCAAGAAGCTGAATCAGAAGTGGAGGTTTGAGGATTTGAACTGGCACTCTTAAGACGAGATGCAAGGACCCCAAGCAGCAGCTTAACCTGCTGCACCACAATGCCTACCCCTAAAAACCTTTTCAACTAAATTGCCATGCTATAGTAAGGAGTGTCTGCTATTCTTGTCATTGTACGTAAAGCCTCTTTTAGGGGCTGCTTGGTAGAAATACCTATTTAGATCAGTCCAATTAAAAAACAGCCCCTCCCAACTAATGCAAGTTTGTAACAGAAGAAAATAATAATGGGCGCTATAAAAAAAGTCACCTTTAGTCCCTTCATTCACAAAGATAACTGTAGTTAGAAGTGTGTATGTATATGTGTATGTGTACATACACATTTGTTGTGTGGAGCTACTCTGTTACATATCTTGTTAATATATTTTTTTGCTCCACAATATATCATGACAACCTTTCTAAATCGTATTAATAAATATATATATCATTTAATGGCTACCCATGCTACCATTGATTGTGTTGATGTACTCCAAAGTCTTTGATGTAACTTTTATAATATTTATTCACTTGTTTGGTGAGAGAAAGCCAGTAGAAAACAGGGACAGGTCCATGGACTGTACACTTTGGGCAAGGGGGAGATTTTGAAGGTTTTTTATGGAGAGGATTGACATGGCTCGATACCAGCTTGGCACAAAATTTCAAACTCTGTGAAGCTTTTCAAACAGCTTGTAGCCTGTTAGGCTCGAGATAGGGCTGGAGGGTGACCCTTGGGTTTTGCCTACATTCAGGATACTCAGGTGGCTTAGTTGTGCTTATCTGCCCACTGCCATGGCATGAACTTGGCATCTGAGTCTGAGCTATTCTGACTCTGGCCAAGATGACTTGGGGCCAGGAGTGCTTTTGGGTCCTGGGTGTGCAAACTCCCAGCTGAGATCTTTCAGAAGAGGCAGCCAAACTTTTTGGACCAGCTCTCAGTAAAATACTGTTGAACACACATCTCTAATATATGCATATGTATTTAAAAATTATGTTCAATTTCTGTGCTAGATATTTGGTACATTATTAAACATACAGCAAACAGAAATTTTGAAAGCATGAGAGTTGAAATAAAACATTTAAAATAAAAGCATTTTGCTCTCAGTTAACATTATTATTCACATAGCATGCAAAGTGGTAATGTATTATTAATATTTTATGGAGATCAACATGGCTGAACTATGCTTCCCTGCTTTTTTAAATCTTGGTTTAAGACTTTGATATTTATGAATTCTTGTTCAAGTTCAGTTTATTTTGATATTTCTTTTTTAATGACTATCATAATCAAAAAGATACTGCTCAGAAATATGTTGACCCAGTTAGAAGAAGGTTATAATTGGATGTACTTTGTAAATGATGTTGTTCAATTTAAAATTCCCTCTGCCACTTTATGTAAAGGTTTTGGTTGACATTTATCTAGTAAGTTGCTTTCTCATTGGATACCATTATTGGTTGTTGGTGTGTTTAAAACGGGGTTAAAATCACTGAAAATCTTTGTGAGACTGTTTTTAATACATGTTAGGAAGCAGAGATTTTATTCAGAAAACAGTTGAGGCAGTAAGCAATGGAAAAGCATTTTTGATGTCTGTTTCCAAAATGCTCTCTCCATAGAATGAAATTTTTCTTTTTGAAAGGCAGTTAATTTTAGAACAAATTTTCCAAGTTTCAGTTTTACAACGAAGGATGGAGTCTTTTGTAGTTGTTGAAATGTCTGTTTTATAGTATAAACTGATAGTATAAACTGATGTTAGATTTGGAAGATTCCAGTTTGTTTTATTAACAAATGAGTAGCTTAACTGTAATTTCAATAACTCTTTAGTATTTCCCCTTAAAATAATAAGCTAGTCTCACTGTGACATCAAAGGTTTTGATGATGACTTCCTACTTCATTACAGAGTCTTAAAAACATTCCACTATGTAGCAGTCTTACTTCTTTAACAAATTAAGGACCCTAGTGAAATCCCGGAGCTTACAAATGTTAATATGTTGTAATACTCTAAAGGCTTGCAAACAAGAGGGGCCGCTTTCACCTCCAAGCTGTGTAATTCCATTCTCCTATCCAGGTCCATCACATACTTTAGGTAATAAATGATTTCCTAACTGTTGATGGAGGGAACCAGTGCCAGCCTTTTATGTAGGAGTAAATTGAAATAGTCAGACTTTCATTGCTGTAATGGAATACTCACAGCAGCTAACTTGTAAGGGGAAAAGATTTATTTTTGCATGTAGTTCTGGAGGTTTACAGTCCAAGATCTGGTATGTCCCACTGGTTTGACCTCTGGTGATGGGGTTCTTGCTGGCATAGCCTGAAGGCAGTAATGAGCATATTGTAGCAAGAAAAGGGGAGCACTTTTGTTTGTCTATGTCTCTCCTTATAAATCCATTTTAATATTAAAATATAACTTCTGTCAGGAGTACGAAGGGTTAATAGGCAATTCTGAAAGGTCTCTGCAGGAATGAAGAACCAGGTGTTTGTATGAAATCTGCCATCAGCTGATTAAACAAAAGACATTACCCCAAGAAAATGAAAAGGTTGTTAGGGAACACAACGGGCCCCTTTTCCTTAGGTAACCATATGAGAAACTAGGCTCTGGCATCATAGAAGAGCATACCACAAAGTAACATGTTTCAGGTGCCTAACAGCTGATCAGGTAGGCTCAACCTGCCTTAACTGGTCAGGTCAACAATATCTGTCAACTGTTACATCTCTCAAGCGGCAGATAGGATAACATTTGCTAACTGATCAAGAGCCATGACTCCTACCCAAGAGACAGGATGAACAAAGCAGACCCCTGATGTATCGAAACCATGTAAAGAACTTGATAAAGCACTCCCTATATAAGCTCCCAATACCTGGACCTCGGTGGACCCCTTGGCGACCCCTCCTGGCAAGCAGGAGTCTGTGTTTCTCAGTAAAATCTAGTTTTACTTGCTTTGCTCACCCCTCTTTATTGTCCACATCATAATTCTTCATTGCCATGAGACAAAGAAATGACTCTGAACTCCTGTAACATTTCAGTTATGGGGACATCACTCTAATGGCCTAATTTAATATAATAATTTCCTAAAGGTCCTGCTTCCAAATATCATAATTGGGTTAAATTTCTACTTTCTTAGTACTGTTAATTTAAGAAATTGGTGGAATCAGACTCCTGAGTTTTGGGGACAAGCCCTTACATAAAGCTTGATTTCTTTCTCAGCTTTAATATTAAAAGAGATTCTGATTTATTTTCTTCCTTCAATCCAGTCCAGTGTACTCCTTGAGGTTGGTCATGAACCCTACAAGTTCCTTCTATTCTCTGGACCAATGTTCCTTTAAAATGAGAGAAATGGGTAGGATTATGTGTTTGAGACTTTCCTACTTTCCTATTCTCGGAGCCTTTTGGGATTTCAACATATCAGGGTCAAATGGCAGAAACCAGTGGGTATGGGGATATTGCCTGGATGAGTTTTGATGTGGGAGGTGGGAACAAGGGAAGCATTTTTGAGTACAGATGTTCTGTTCATGGCAGACCTAGGAGGGAAGGTCATGGAGCAAGCAGTAGAGATGACGAGGTGAGGAGATGATTCTGAAGACCCTTCCCTGCCTTTGTTTCTGACCTTAGGTTATTTTGATTTCTGAGGCTCAATGTCCCCATGGTGAAACAGTGTTGAGAGGAAGTTAGTGGTAAAGAACCCCAAGTCTGTGGGGAGAGTTGGAGGAATAGAGAATGCTACAGAAAAGGCATGTTTCTCACTGAAGTCTGGGTCCCTGTCTAGTGCTGATGAGGGTGACCTTGATCTAGGTTCTAGTCTCTGGGGAACCCTTCCATAGCAGCAGCACTACAAAGCACCTGGGAGGGCAGTCTCTGGGCTCAGACTGCCCTGCTGCTGCCACTTACTACTGTGGAAACCTTGAGCCTGTCTAGGCCTCATTTTTACCATTTGTAAAACAGTGGTAATAAGACTTCCTTCCTCGGCTTCTTGACAAGATTGAATCTAAACAAAATGATACAGAGTGGAGAGGCTAATACAGTGCCCAGCAAATGGTATATATTCAAAAACCAGCTATAATTGTTCTTGTAGTTCTTATTATTCTCTCCTAGCACTTGGAGGGAAAAAGCAGAACTTTTTTTTTTTTTTTTTGAGAAACTCAAACTCAGCTCGAATAAACAAAAACAAATCCTTGACCTAAATTAGTCGGAACAGAAAAGTCTTTTCCCTCAACTAGGTCTGTTCTGAAGTCCTATCAGTTCTTCCATTTTTTTTTAATGCCAACTGTTAAATATTCCTTTTTCCCTCATTCCTGTAAATGTCACCTCTTTGCACTGAACAAATCTCAATGCTGAATACAACAAAGTCTTTTATTGCTTTTTTTAAAGAACAGTTTGAAGCTGAGTTGAAGCAGAAATATTACTCTGTAAGAGCTTAGAATTTGCAAGTGTAAATCTCTTCCATAACCAGGTGTGTGAGTCCAAAAAGATAAGGGTGTTAGGAGGTGCATTTCTATGTTGGAAATATACTCAGATTAATTGGAAAATGCCTGCTAATAGCATACTATTTGTCTACTCACAGGCATGTTATTATTGCTCAACTGGCCAACATGATGTATTAAAATCAAACTCCTAATGAAAAAAATGGGAGGAGGAATTAAATTTCAACTCTTCTAAATCACTGCAAGTCAATAAGCATATGAAATATATGTGGTCATCTTTTGGGAAGATGAAAGGCTTTCTGAGAAACAGGGCAGAAGCAGGGGCTGGAAGCCAGGAGGTTGCTTCTGCAGCAAGTGCAGTCAAATTGCCACAGCCAGAAGTGGATTCCTGAGATGGAGCAGGCACCCAAGGTCACCAGCCCACAAGAGCTAGTAATTTTGGAAGATCACCTAAAACAGTCCTCAAAAGATGTCAAAATAATCACTTGGGAAAACTTTCTAACTGACCTCTTTTATTTTTAGTTTCTCAAACTGGCACAGGTCCATCTTCAGAGGTGCACAGTGCTGTGCTCAAAAGGCATGTGAGGGGCCGGCACCGCAGCTCAATAGGTTAATCCTCTGCCTTGCGGCGCCGCCACACCGGGTTCTAGTCCCTGTCAGGGCGCCGGATTCTGTCCCAGTTGCCCCTCTTCCAGGCCAGCTCTCTGCTATGGCCCGGGAGTGCAGTGGAGGATGGCCCAAGTCCCTAGGCCCCGTACCTGCATGGGAGACCAGGAGAAGTGCCTGGCTTCTGGCTTTGGATCAGCGCAATGTGCCGGCCGCAGTGGCCATTGGAGGGTGAACCAATGGCAAAAGGAAGACCTTTCTCTCTGTCTCTCTCTCACTGTCCACTCTGCCTGTAAAAAAAAAAGAAAAAAAAAAAAAAGCATGTGAGGTGGCAGCACAAGCTTGTCCCCTCTTGTAGTGCCAGTGGGTCTTGACTCTCGTTCTTCCTTAAAAAAAAAAAAAGCAACAGAGATATATAATTTGGAAGCTGTTTTGCAAATGCAGAGATTAGAAACAGAGGACTAAAATGCATCAAATCCTGGCTCTCGCACTTATGAGCTTGAGCAAGTGACTTAATCTCTTTGAATGTCAGTTCTGCCATGTGTGGAATGGGAGTAATATCTGCTTCATAGGATTGTAGTGGAGATTAAATGAAATTAAATCCAGCCCCCTTAGTACAATGCCTGCTGTATGTAAGTGCTTAGTAAGTGGGAACAATTGTAGGCTGTTGGTAAGTACAGAGTTAATTTGGTTGCAAGCCACCGAAATCAGCTCAGTCTAGCTCAGCTAAGAAAAATACAACAGAAGATCCCAAACTCAACTAAATAAAACACAGTGCAGGTTTTTTTGTTTTGTTTTGTTTTGTTTTGTTTTAGAGCTAACTTGGGAAAATCTAGAACAAGTGACCCCTTCTTCAAGCTTTTCTCTAGGTCTTTATTCCATTTTCACCTGGAAGTATGAATTAGTTAATTTGACTGCCTCTTGGGATACTTTGTTGGAAAAGTTTTATAGTTTGACCAAACATCCTGACACTGTGGATATAAAGAGAAAGAGTTAAGTATGGTTAGAGTCTCAATATCATTTAGTTCATGGGTGGCAGTGACACAGCACAGTGTTGCTTCATATCTCTCTTATGCTGAAGGCAGATATCACCAATCAATCTTGACAGTCTTTTGTGTTGCACTAAGTGTTGGTCTCATAATTATCCCCAGCATCATATTTTTAGGCATTTCTAGGTTATCAATACCAAATAAATGGAGAAGCCTCATAAGATAAAACTGATCTTCCATTCTTTAAAAAATTTTTTTAAAAAGATTTAATTTATTTATTTGAAAGGTAGAGTTACACACAGAGAGAGATACACACACAGAAATGTCTTCCATCCACTGGTTCACTCCCCAAATGGCTGCAATGGGCAGAGCTGGGCCTATCCTAAGTCAGGAGCTAGAAGTTTCGTGTCATCTCCCACACAGGTGCAGGGGCCCAAGTGCTTGGGCCATCTTCTACTGCTTTCCCAGACCATTAGCGAGGAGCTAGATCAGAAGAGGAGAATCTGAGACACAAACCAGCACCCATATGGAATGCCGGTGCTGTAGGTGGAGGCTTAGGCTACTGTGCCACAGTGCCAGCCTCTGATCTTCCATTCTTTATCCAACCACTTCTGGAAAGGCTTCACTGCAGGAATTAGACCTACCTGGATCTGAGAGAACATGGATAGGTGCATAGAAGGGAGAACTGTGTGCATAATGATAGACCTATTTTCAAAGTTGGGAGAGACTTGGAGTCTTGGTCTCAGGGGCAAGACAAACTGCCTTGGGGAAGTGCCTGCAAAGCTGCCCCCTTGTCCTGTTTCCTGCTGTAGGAATCATCACTGTCAGATTTGTCTATTGGAGGCAAGACATGTTGTTCTGCATGGGGTAAACAGTGGTCTATTGATGATCATCCTGCTAACAATTGACTTGGTGTCTCATCACTGATTATACTAATGGCATTGCCTTCACACAAGAGACTGACTGATGAATGCACAACAATGCTTTTCATTTTTTAGCATCTTCTTGATTCAGACAGAGACAGCACTGAAAGGCAGAGATCCTTCTGTGTCTGGTGGCTTCAGGAGGAGACACACACACCTCTCTTCCTTCAGTTGGGACCAAGGCTAAAGGTGTTGTTTGCTGGTGATCTTCATTTGCAAAACTCTCTGCATGTTCTAGAAATTCTTTATTATTACAAGTCTTTAGGCAAAGCCTTTTAACTAGGATTCTCAAATAATTTATGCTCTGAGATGGACATGTGAGGGAGAAGCTCTCTGGAGTATATCTCAGTTGGGATGCAGCCCAAGTAGCCATGTGACCTTGAATAGGTTGCTTAACCACATTGTATCTTAACCACATAGTATCTTCCTCTGTACAATGTAGATGATATGAGCACTGATCTTACAAGGTTGTTTGTGCATTCAGTGGAACAAATAAATGGAATACTCAGCAAAGTATCTGACATACAGTAGACCTTCAGTAAGTGCTATTAGATTTTTATCTGTTATAATGTTCTCTTGACTTTCTAGGATTCTGTGGCTTCCTACTGCAATATACTTGGTGAATCTCATTTAAGGATTTCTGGAAAGAAGCAGGACTAGGTGTTAGGGAGTTACAGATTGGTGCCTCCTCACATGGGTCATTAAAATGTTAGGAAAAGAGGCACAGAATAGAGATGAGGCAGTGTACGAATTTATAGCCAGGCAGAATTTATTCAGAGAAAATAAATGTATAGAGGTAGGTGACCAACTGCCTGCGTGCACATTGGTGGAACATGTGGCAGAAGGCCTCGACCCCCAGGGACTTGGCTTTTTTAAAGAGGGCTAGGGATGGGCGTGGGGGTAGGGAGCAACAGGCAGAGGGGAATTCCTGGAACTAGGCGGGACCCTGGGAACCTGGAAAAGAATGCAGGGTTGGGTATGAAGACAATAGGATGTGAGATCCAATTGAGATTCAAGGGCAAGGAATACATTCCAATGTTTATCTGTCTTTGGGGCAATGAGCAAGAATGGCTGAGGCTTATGTCTTTGTTCCATTACTAGGTATTTTTCATTTTTCTCATGCTATTTCCATAGGATGGTAGTGAGTGTGTCTTGGGCAGCAGAGGAATGAAGGAATATGCAAATGGGGTACTTCAAGGCTTAACTGGCTTCTAGTTCACATCCTCACTTCTGCAGATGAAGTGACCAAAGCCCACCCACGGCTGAGTGACTCCCTCAGTTTGTTACAGAAAAGAGATAGAGCAGGTGAAAAGTTAAAAGTCGCCTGCTTTTGAAGACATGATGTCATTTTTGGTTTTTGCCTTAAATGCTGAGTGGTTAGTTTGAGTTCTGGTGGTAAGAGGGAGGGTCAGAGACCTGAATTCAGTTCTAGACTTTGCAATTAGTAGCAACACAATCTTGCAGCTATCCCTGGATAGACTAATGATTATGTGGCTACTAAGAGTGTTGGTGAATTAAATGAGATAATACATGTAATATGGCTTGGGACAGCACCTGATATGAGGTAAACACTCAAAAAATGTCAGCCATGATGATGATGATGATGACAACAACAGCATTGACAGCACACAGAAAAATTAGGTCTAGTCAGGTGGAAAGGTAATCAGGCAGTAGTTTTTCTTCAGGAAGTTGTTTTACTAGTTCTCTTTTTTCCCTCTTTGGTGTGGTGTTCGTGGGTTATAGACTTGGCAGCAAATGCTGGTGTATGTCTTCTTTCAAGCATGCTGCTTCCTGTGTGTCTGGTTTGGAGGAGAGTGCAAAATGCTGGAAGAGTGGGCTGGAGTGGCAGTGTTTGTAATCTGTATAAAACTCTAAAACTCTAGCCAGAAAGGCTATCATGGAGTGAAATATGCATGAAGGCTTGTGGTGGGAAGGGTGGGAGGAAATTAGGTTAAGGATTTCTTGGAAAATCTGGACTCTAATCCATCTGACTTTCACTTGAGTAGCCGGTTTCTTCTCTTGTAGTCTCTGTTTCCTACTCTCTGAAAAGGATGTTCATACAATGCATTGTGAACTGCTGATTGTGCACCTGCTCTATGCTGGGCACTGGGCTAGATGTGGAGATAGAGTGGACATCTTGGTTCTCTCTCAATTCCAGCAGAACTGTGTCCATATTACTCACCACGTGGGGGCTCTGAGAGAACTCATGACATGATGCTCTTGGAAATCCAAAGGATTAGCAGTTTAAATGCTAATTATAGATTTAATTATAGATTCAAATTGTGTCCTAAAAGGAATAACAACAAAACAAGAAATATAGGCTATCCTGGCAGATAACAGAGAACTGTGCATTGTTTATTTGATAGATGAGAGAGTGTGTGAATGGGCCAAATGCTGAATGGGTGAAAAGTACTTAAGAACAACTCTAATTACCTTTGTTTCCTGGGTGTGTCAAGATGTACTCCCTTGGGAGAAGAGCAGTGAAAGTAGGAAAGAGATTACAGATGCTGTTAGAGAAAGTGGTGAGATACTCAAGATAAATTTCCCCTTCTTCACCAGCTTGTTCAGGGCCGTGTCAGCTCCAGTGAAGTACATATTATTTTCCAATTTTGCAGGCCATCATTCTTCCTTTTTTCCTTTCTTTTTTGGCTTTCCATTCTTCTGTATTCAGTAAAACCCTTCTGGCATTTGCTCTCGTGGGAACATTGGCTATTAGTCAAATCCTTCTTCCCTTCAGGGAAACAAAAGCAAATCAATATGTGATATTAAACAACCTGGAAGACCCTAGTGATTTAACACTTCCCATAAATGTCAGCCAGCCCTGCAGCTGTGGATGGTCTCACTCCACATCTGTCACTTCCTCTCTCTTCTCTCTGCTGCCCCTTAATGTCTCCCTTGGAATGGTTCAGAGAGGTAAGGACAAAATAATTCAGAAGAAACACTGAGAGGCCAAACAGTCCTCATCACTGAAGATATTCAGAGAGGCTTCCTGGCCTTCTTAAGTAGGATAGTGAGGCATTTGAGATGCTTTGAATTTTAAATAACAGAAAACCCATATCAAGTGAGTAAAAAATAAATTCGAATAGTTCAGGGCATCTAAAGTCCAGAGGAGGGCTGATTTCAAGGAAATTTGTTGCTGGGGTTCAAATGATGTTGTTAGGAACCCCTTTATTTCTCTCCATGTCTGCCCCCTTTCTACTGCTTAAACTTGCCAAAGATTCCAAGATGAGAGCACAAACTTAAAATCTACCATCTTCTTTGTTTTGTAACCAGCAGGTGTGAGCATCTACCTCCACTCTCGTATTTCCAGCAAAAGGCAGTTTTTTTCCCATTGGCTCTGCATGGGATATTTATCTATCCCTGAACCAATCACTTTGTTAAATGGGGGCAATAGGATGGTCTGTTGTTTTCAGTCTGATTTCTATGATCTACATCTGAAATTAGAGATGAAACTCTCTCCAAATCTGGTTGGCTGAGAGAGGTGGAGAATGTGGTTTTCAGAGAGGAAATCAGGGTGCATGTGCCAGAAGAATGGAGAGCTGATAGAAGACATCCCTGGTCACTGATGGCCATGATCTATTCCTCTGCTCAGGTAGATCATCTACTGAGGATCAGGTGTTATTGTGTGTATTTGTCACTGAGAACAATTAGAATGCTGAGACTGGTGCTGTGGCACAGTGTGTTAAGCTGCAGGCTGTGATGATGGAGTGCTGTTTTGAGTCTTAGCTGCTCTACTTCTGATCCAGTTCCTGACTAATATGCCTGGGAAAGCAGTGGAAGATGGCCCAAGTCCTTGGGCCCCTGAACCCACCCTGCGCATGGGAGACCTGGATGGAATTCTGAGCTCTGGGTTCCTGGCTTTGGCTTAGCCCTGCATTGGCTTTTGTGGCTAGTTGGGGAGTAAACCATCAAATGGAAGTGCTATCTCTCTGTCTCATATCTCCCTTGCTCTCTGTAACTCTGACTTTCAAACAAATAAACACATAGATAAATAAACAAATCTTAAAAAAATTAGAATACAGAAGTCTTAGAGTTTGGTCACTAAGTGGAGGCAGAAAGAGGAGAAAACCTTGTCCAAGCTTCCTTAGCATGTATGTGGAAGAACTGGAGGGAGAATATAGCTTCCTGGTCCTCAGCCTGGGCCCTTCTCCTTTCTTCATGACTGTCCACCTCCACAGTCTGTTTTCGGAAGAGCTGTTCACCTGGCCAAACTGTTGGATCTGCTGCAATGGGGGCTGCTATTTACTTTGTCAAGTAGGTGATTAATGGTAACACTGGATCCATGGCAAGTGGATTGGCATCAATTGTAGTCTTTTGGCACCTGCTGTTTGAAAGCTAGGGGAGGCCAGCACCATGGCTCACTTGGCTAATCCTCCACCTGTGGTGCCGGCACCCCGGGTTCTAGTCCCTGTTGGGGCGCCGGATTCTGTCCCGGTTGCTCCTCTTCCTGTCCAGCTATCTGCTGTGGCCCGGGAAGGCAGTGGAGGATGGCTCAAGTGCTTGGGCCCTGCACCCGCATGGGAGACCAGGAGGAATCACTTGGCTCTTGGCTTTGGATTGGTGCAGCGCACCGGCTGCAGTATGCCAGCCGTAGCAGCCACTTGGGGGGTAAACCAATGGAAAAGGAAGACCTTTCTCTCTGTCTCTCTCTCTCTCTCACTGTCTAACTCTGCCTGTCCAAAAAAAAAAAAAAAAAAAAAGCAAAAAAAAAAAAAAAAAAAGCTGGGGAGGTAGTGAAAGGAAAAAGTGGAGGGGTAACTGACTTAATTTTATGAATAATTTTTCTGTTGTATCGATTTACGCTATCTGTCTACTCTGCTCAGGGGCAGCTTTATGAAATGTGTAAGTGTAGGAAGGCAGTATATGGCAGAGAAGTGAGCACTGTTTGGAGAACAGAGTACTGAATCTTGATCTTTGCTCTGCTCTGTGACTTGGGGCAACTTGAGTCTCTGTTCTGGGTCTCTCTTTCCCCATTTGGTAAAATGAGGCTGTTACATAATAGAACTCATCCATTACTGAGTGCTCTTTTCTTCCAGTTGGAGAGGTCACCTACATAAACAGAGCGTGGCCCTTTTATGTCTTGTCAGTGTTATATCTCACAGAACCTGGGGCTCAGAGCCTGCAGGACACAACTGCAGGCAGTGCCATCTCCCCTTGGAACTGCACGACATGGAAACCTTCAATATTTACAGAGTGAATGAATGTTATTTGAGTAGATTCTAGCAGGACCCATTCAGAATCATTGTGCCATTATGTCATTCATTGGGCCTTGAAAGTCCATCCTACTTGAGTCTTCTTTAAAAATACAAACCTTTCCAAACTTGTTTTCGTGTTTTTAAATGATTTATTTATTTATTTGAAAGTCAGAGTTATACAGATTGAGAAGGAGAGGCAGAGAGGGACATAGAGGTTTTCTATCCACTGTTTCACTCCCCAGTTGGCCGCAACAGCTAGAGCTGTGCTGATCCAAAGCCAGGAGCCACGAGCTTCTTCCAGGTCTCCCACGTGGGTGCAGGGGCTCAAGGACTTAGACCATCTTGTGCTGCCTTCCCAGGCCACAACAGAGAGCAAGGTGATTGAAAATGGAGCAGTTGGGACTTGAACTGGCATCCATATGGGATGCTGGCACTGTAGGCGGCAGCTTTACCCACTAAGCCACAGTGCTGGCTCCAGACTTGTTTGCATTTTAAGCTCTAAGTATATGACAACTTTTGATGCAAAGAAAGCATGGAAATAGATTAGGAGTTTAGGGGGTTTGAGTCAGTGGAGAATATGTAGAAAGGGAAATGAATGGTTGAGCAGAAGTGTCTCAGAAGGCCAAAAGTTTGGGTGTGGTATGAAAGTTGAGTCCCTGAACAAATGAAAAGAAAAAAGATGAAATCTTTCAAGAATACAGACTGAATAGAGAATATCGTTAACACCCATGCATTTACCAACAAGTCTGGGGACAAAATAGCACCCTTTCCTGTGCATTTTCTCTCTCCATTTCTCTAGAACTATTCACAATCATAATTTAAATGTTTAATAGTTCCATAATGCTTTTCTAGTTCTTCCATATGTATGTAAGCATGTACAAAATTTTACATATTGTATAACTTTATAGCAATGAACCATACTGTTTGTTTCTGCAATTTGCCTGTTTTTTCCTCTTAGTATTGCTTTTGACATTTCCCTGTGCCAAAACACATTGATCTAACGGATCCATTTAAAAATGCTGGATGGTACATCTTGCATGGCAATAAAATAGTCATGTTGCCATTTTGTTGATGGGTGCTTAGGCTGCTTCTGAGTTGTTGCTGCAATCAATACATTGTTACAGACGTCCGTATGCAACTTCCTTGTTACATGTGCAGGAAGGTTTTCTGGGGCATATACCTAGAAATGAGATCCTTGGGACAATGGTATCCTTACATCTTCAGTGTTATTAAATGTTGGCTCAAGCCTCCAAGAGGCTAGAACAAATTGGTTCCCTAAAACAGTGTGTAAAAGCTCATTCCTGAGTGATGTTGAGTGATGATCCCATAAAACATCCAGTCCCACTTCTTCATGGTATGAGAAAGAGTGTACTCCTATTCAAACACCAACATTTTTCTGCCACACATTAAGGAGGAGAGGGGTGAAAGGAACAATCTTTGGGGACATTTAATTTGTGCTGGATACAAATATAGATTTTTGAAGGGGAGAGTCAGTATTATATAGACTTTGACATCTAATGGATTTGAATCCTGTCCTGCAGTTTACTAGTTTTGTGACTTTACCTAAGTTAGTTTGCCTCCTTGTGCCTCAGTTTTTGCCTCCAAAAAAGTGGATATGGAGGGGCTGGCACTGCAGTGTTATGGGTAAAGCTGCTGCCTGAGGCGCTGGCATCCCATGTGGGTACAGGTTCAAGTCCTGGCTGCTCCACTTCCTGTCCAGCCCCCTGCTAATGTGCCTGGGAAAGTGGTGGAGAATGGCCTGGGTGCTGGGGCTGCTGCACCCATGTGGGAGACCTGGAAGAAGCTCCTGGCTCCTGGCTTTGGATTGGCCCAGCTCCAGGCATTGTGGCCATCTGGAGAGTGAGCTAGCAAGTGGAAGATCTCTCTCTGACTCTCTCTCTGTCCCTCTCTCTGTAAGCTCTACCTTTCAAATAAGTAAATAGATTTTTAAGAAAAAAAGGGGATATGGAACAGTATTTACCTTGTAAGTTACTTGAAGGATTAGATATGTGTCCTCAAGACAGTGTCTCAGGACATGGCCTGGTCCATGATAAGTGGTCAGTAAGTGAAAGCTGTTAATATTGTTATGGGTCAGATTTCTCAGTCCTTATCATCTTCTTCATTCTTGAGGACTCCTTCCTCAGCTAAGAAGCTCAAATTTTAAAACATTTTTCTATGCTGAATAAACTCTGTGAATTAAGCAGCATTTAATTTCTTATTTCATTTTTAGCTATCAAAGCCATATGTGATTGTTAACCAGCTTCTGGCTAGCAGAAGGGAACTATGTTGCTACACTGAGTTGATATAATTCCAGCCAAAAACAAGGAAAGTTGGTTTTCATTTGGCCAGTGCAGCTTCCATCAGGTGTTTAAAAATATTGTTTCTTACCAGTGACTATGCGTGGTGAATTCTAGGTTGTGTCCCCTGATATAGCCCTACTTCCATGTTTCAGATGGGAAAATGTAGCCCCAGAGAAGAGCAGAAAGATTCTAATTGTTCTCTCATGGAGACAGAATCACTCACCTAATGGTTAGGTCTGGTCTCAGTTCACACATGTGATGGATTAGAAGAGGGGTATCTGGTTACCTCTTGCTGCATAAGAGACCTCTACAAAGTTTAGTGGCTTACAAAAATGACATTATTTTTCGGGTTTCTGTGGGTTGAATAGGTTCATCCAGTGGCTCTTGCTTGGGATCACCTATTTAACTGCAGTCAGATGGTATGCGGGGCTGGCTGTCCAAGGTGATGTTTCACATACTTGGCAGTTGAGACTGGAGGTTGACCAGAGTGTGTGTATATGGTCTCTCTGTGTTGCTGGAGTCTCATGTTGCATGGGTTCTCAGAAGCATCTCAAGATTGAGTGTTCCAAGAGGAAGGAAACAGAAGCTTCCAGGCTAATTGAGGGCTAAGCCCAGAACTGGTACAAATTCACTTCTGTCATATTTTATTGGTTCATGTAGTCATAGGCTCACCAAGATTCAAGATTAAGTAGACTCTACTTCTTGATGGGGGAGGTCAAAATCACATTGCAGAAGAGCATGTGGGGTGGGAAATATTGTAGCTATTTTTGCTAAGGGATAAAAACTTCTGTCATGCATCTTTTATTTTTTTTCCCATTCCTCCCAAGGATTTGAGACCATCTGTGGAAAACTGCTAAGGGAAGTAAATGAAACTGTGGCCCTCCCTCCCGAAATGTGCCAGTCCTGGGGACAGGAAGGAGAGGAGTCTCAATTGAAAAAAATCAAAGAATCAATCTCTGGAAAATCAAGAATATTAAATATTTAAAAAGTACTGGAGTAATCACATACATGCTAATATGAGTAGAAATATTTTTTAAACTTGTTTTTGGGAAATATTCATAATAAAACATCCTGTAGTTGAATTATTAAAAACAATGTTGAATAAAGAATTGCTTAATTTAGTAAATAATTTTAAAGCAAGCCATTATTTTCTCCAAACTTGAATTTGTTGAACGCACTCCAAGAATTTTATTACCAGCATGACTGCATAATGTAATTGTGTAATTAGTAATACATCTGACACTGTTGGAGAGATTTAGTTTTACTTAGGGCAAAACCAAAATGTAGTACTTACTGTTTTTTAAGACTGCATTAGAGCCATTGCTCTGTTTTACTGGTTTAAACTTATTTTAAAAATGTATGGTTGAAGTCAGAAAATAACCAGTATTTATTTATATTGGGTCTGTGAGTAGAACATGTGGTTTGAAATTGGACTGACCTAGGTTTGAATTCTGATGTTGCCTCTAGCTGTGTGTGTGTGTGTGTGTGTGTGTGTGTGTGTTTTAAGGGGGAGAGCAACTTGTATTACCAAGTTCTCAAATTTTTTATCTATAAAATGAAAAAAATAGCCGGCGCTGTGGCTCAACAGGCTAATCCTCCGCCTTGCGGCGCTGGCACACCGGGTTCTAGTCCTGGTCGGGGCGCCGGATTCTGTCCCGGTTGCCCCTCTTCCAGGCCAGCCCTCTGCTGTGGCCCAGGAGTGCAGTGGAGGATGGCCCAAGTGCTTGGGCCCTGCACCCACATGGGAGACCAGGATAAGCACCTAGCACCTGGCTCCTGCCATCGGATGAGCCCGGTGCGCCGGCCGCAGCGCGCCGACCGCGGCAGCCATTGGAGGGTGAACCAACGGCAAAGGAAGACCTTTCTCTCTGTCTCTCTCTCTCACTGTCCACTCTGCCTGTCAAAAAAAAAAAAAGAAAAAAATAATGTCTGTTTCATGAAGTTGTTTTGGCTCTTAAATGGGAAAAAATGTACATAGAAGGCCTGGAATTACACTTGGTAGATGAGAGAACTAGGCTAGGTTCCATCATTTTCCTACCTGATTCTATTTGAGCGCTTCATTTTGTGAGTGATTTGCTTGAGTTGTCAGTTTAAGATCTGTTTCTCGTATGTTTACTGGACACAGGGTAAGGTTGGAAAATGAGCTAGAATACCAATTTTTCAGATAGATGTCCCAAGGAAAGTATGTAAGAAATCTGTAAACCTTATGCTCAGAATGCCTAGAATTAACAGTTATATTTTATATTGATGAATACTTCTCATATTATTTGGTATGGAGTTGCTAATATCCATTTAGGAGTGAGGAAGTTACCTTGAAATCAGAGGTGAAAGTGAGTTCAGCATAGTTAATTAGCTTGTGTTTCTTCAGTCTTAAAGATTGTGGTTCCATTGTGGTAGGCAGAATTCTAAAATGACCCCTGCTATGGTTTGGATATGGTTTGTCTTCCTGAGGCTGATTTGCTGGAAGCTTACACCCAATGAAAATGTTGAGGTGATGGGCTCTGGGAAGAGGCAGTTAGGTCATGGGGGCACCACTATCATGAATGGGTTATTTATTGAGAGACTGGCATATTTCTCTTGAGACTGAATTAAGTCTACAGGACTGCCCAAGTTACTAGGCCAGTAGGTTGTTATAAATGGGGTCAGCCTCCCTCTGTTTCTCTTTTACACACATGCTCCTTCAGCATATGTCTGCTTCTCCTTCCAATTCTCTGCCTTCATCTGGCACAGCCTGAGGCCCTCTCTAAAAGCTGAAAACATGCCCACACCATGTTGGACCTTCAGAGCTATAAGCAGAATAAATCTATTTTCTTTATAAACTGCCCAGTCTCAGGTATTTTGTTACAGCAACAGAAAATGGACCAAGATGATCCCCAGTAGTCGTGACCCTTGTATCATCTTTTCCTCAAAAGTGGATGAAACCTGTGACTATGAATGTCATGGGCTCTCACTCTCAGGATTACGTGATGTGGCAAAGGATTTTTTAAAAAAGGATTTATATGAAAGGCAGAGTTACAGAAAGAGAAGGAGAGATAGATAGAGATATATAGAGAGAGATGGAGAGAGAGAAATGGAGGGAGAGAGAGAGAGAGAGAAAGAGAGAGAAATATCTTCCATTTGATGGTTCATACCTCAAATGGCTGCAATGGCTGGGGCTGGGCCAGGCTGAAGCCAGGAGCCAGGAGCTTCATTCGGGTCTCCCACAGGGGTACAGGGGCCAAGTACTTGGTCTGTCTTCTGCTGCTTTTCCAGGAGCATTAGCAGGGAGTTGGATTGGAAGTGGAACACCCAGGACTCAAATCTGCACCTGTAAGGGATGAGAGTGTTTCTGTTGGTGGCTTAACCTGCTATGCCACAATCCTGGCCCCGTGCAAAGGGATTTCATAGATGTAATTAAAGCCACTAATTAGTTCACTTTGAGCTAATCAAAAGGCTGAACCTCACGTAACTGTGTCAGCCCTTTAAATTTGGGTCTAACAGTTAGAGAGATGAAGGCAGTAAGAGAGTCAAAGCATGAGGAGAGTTCAGTATGAGGAAGATTCTCCATTGCTGGCTTTAGAGATGGAGGCCATCTGGCAGGGACAGAAGAGTGCCTGCAGGAGCTGAGAGTGACTCCTGGCTGTCAGGCAGCAAGAAATAGGCACCTTCCTCCCACAACTGAAGGAAACGGAATCCTGCCTACAACCACCTGATTCTGAACTCTAGAAAGGATGGCATCCTAACCAACACCTTGATTTCATCCCTAAGAGACTCTGAGCAGAGGTCTCAGCCATGCTGATTTCTGACTAAACAAACTGTGAGATAGTACATTTGTACTTTCTCAAGCTGCTAAGTCTACAATAATTTGTGATCCAGGAATAGGTAATTAATATCCCTAGTAATTTTTTTTTCTTTGAAAGACTGATTTTATTTCAAATGTACTCACTTGTGGGATGGTTTAATGACATGGTGGTACTATTTTTCATTTTTTGAGGAACTTCCATACTGTTTTCCATAGTGTCTGTACTAATTTACATTTCTGCCAACAGTAATATAGGGGACACTATTCTTCATATTCCTTGCCAATTCTTCTATCATTTAGCTTTTTGATAAGAGACATTCTACTGCAACAATATCTCATTGTGCTCTAATTTGCACTTCTCTAATGATAGTGATGTTGAATGCCTTTCATAAACCTGTTGGCCATTTGTGTGCCTTCTTTGCAGAAAATCCATTTAAGTCCTTAGTCCATTTTATTTTTATTTTGAAAATTTTATTTAAGGTATACCCATTTCATGTTACTCCATATATACAGATTTAAGAACATAGTGATACTTCCCTCCTCTGTGTCCATGCTCCCACCCTTCTTCCTCTTCTCTCTCCTGTTTCCACTCTTAATTTCTACAAAGATCTATTTTCATTTTACTTTATACTCATAAGATGAATCCTACACTAAGTAAAGAGTTCAACAAATAGTATGGAGAAAGAAAACAAAAAACAACACTGTTCCTCAACAACAGAGTCATTGAGAGATCTTAAGTTGAATTATTTCTTTTTGTAATTGTCAGTTTCCAATATTTTCTGGTCCAGAAAACTGGCACTATTATTAATTATGCATCAAAATAATTTACATTGTGGGATTCCTAACATGTAGATTCCACAGGTTTCTTCTAATGTCCTGATTCACTTGATCAGAGAGTTAGGCTGAGGGATGCATTGTTAGCAGGATTGCCAGGTGTTCAGGGTCCTGGATCACATTCAGCAGGAAATTCACCTACAGCCAGGAATACCGATCTTCTCAGTCTGTCATAGCACTACCAGGTAGAGGTGACAGGGAATTCTTTCCTTTGTTATAGTCATAGCCATAGCCATGTAGATGTAGGACTCACTCTGTGTAAGGTACTGCCCAAGGGCTCTATTTACCTTCTCTCATTTAAGCCTTGTAATGCTTTGTAATGCCTGTAAGGGAGGCACAGTTGTTAGCCAGCTTTGCTGCAGCTTCAGGAGGCAGAGCTGAGGTTGCACACAACATGAAGGATAGAAGTGGAAATCGAACCCTGGTCTGTGCTGTTTCCAGTTGGAGCTCTTAGCTTCAGTTTACCATTAGCATATCAGACAAGATCGGGCACGTTCAGGGTGGTATGGCCGTAGACTACCGTTAGCATATCATGAATAGTGTCTATTCATTTCTGTGTCTGCAGAACCAAGTAGACCATATGGCACAGCATAGGTAAATAACAGGCATTTTGGTGATAAATTTATTCTCTGTGCTCCTTAAACTCTCACCAAGTGCAGAAAAATTTTTGTGACACTGAAGAGGAAGGAGGAGGCTTGCAAGGGCCTTGACTGTGGCAAAGCGCCCTGATAGTCATTGCCTCTTTATACAATGCCTTTTCCCATTCTCCTTAATACAGTTGTCTCTTTACATTAGATGAGCTAATAGCAGCCATTTCTGTGCTGCAGCCTGACTGTAGCTTAGTAAATCAGAGCAAGACACTGGGGTTGGAAACATGGATGCAAAGAGTCTCATTTTGGTGATCCCTGCACAAGCAGGTCCACTTAAAAGCAGTACTGTGATAAGGCCCACAATCCTTTCCCTCTTACTTGCCCAGTTCTTGGAGCCAGCCTGTCTCCCATCTTCCTCAATATCCCAGTATCTTTGCATTAAGTTCTAGAACAGCCAAAGTCAGGTAATTCAAAGAGCATCTGCTAATGGGGGTGGGGTTGGGTGAGACTTACAGAGCTGGAGGGGCCTGGCATGTTCAGTCTGCTGCACTGGGGGATCTGGCTGAGCATAGCATCACTCTCTTTGCTCTGCAGGACCCTTCATTCACCTCATACTGGCACATTGCTCTAGATTTTCTCCTTCCTTTCCACACCACTTATCTTGTTCCTCCAAAATGGACCCAGCTTTGAAGATGTCATACAAGCCCTACCTCCACCACATGAATGGCTTAAAAAAGTTGTGCTGTAAATATTTAAAATTAAAATAAAGGGGCTGGCACTGTGGCATAGTAGGTTAAGTCTCTGCCTGTGGTGCCAGCATCCCATGTTGGGTGCTGGTTCATGTATTGGCTGCTTCAGTTCTGATCCATCTCTCTGCTAATGGCCTGAAAAAGCAGCACAGGATGGCCCAAGTGCTTGAGCCCCTGTACTCATGAAGGAGACCTGGAAGAAGCTCCAGGCTTCTGGCTTCAGATTGAACCCAGCTTCAGCAGTTGTGGCCATATGGTGAATGAACCAGTGGATAGAAGATCTCTCTCTGTCTTTCCCTCTCTCTCTAACTCTGCCTCTCAAATAAATAAACAAATATTAAAAAAACTAAAATATATTTCCTCTCCATATACTTCTTGATATTTTATATACCTTTAACTTTTGCTAGTTATAACACATGGGAATTTTTAGGGTAAGATGAATGTACTTTTTGTATGAATTGTTAGCATCATAATTAGCTAACGTTGTTTTGAGCTAACAAAACTCAAGTTTACTAATATATGTTAAGTTGGTCATGAAGTTTGACTTATTTAGTTTAATCCTCTCAAAGCATTCATTGGGGATGGTGTTGCTTCCTTCACAGGTGAAAAAGTCAAGGGCTTGAAGACTTCTAAATTAATGAGTTATAGTAGAGGTCTGTCCAAACAGTGAAGTGTTTCCTTCACTCTCTTCCCCCACCATCTCTGAGCGTTTATTTTGGGTATTGCTATGGTTTGAATATAGTTTTTCCCCTCCAAAACTCATGTTGAATTTTGAGTGCCCTTGTAGTGGTATTGGGAATTGAGACTATTAAGAGGTGATTAAGTCCTTAACACAGATATGCCCTTCTTGGAGGATTGGGTTCCTTCTCAAGTGTGTGTTGTTTTGTCTCCTCTGATTTCTCCCCCAGTCTGGGTAGCAAGGCAGTTGCGCTGTCACCCTTGTGTTATCTGTGAAGAAGCTATAGCTCAGAGAAGTTCGTGGTTTGCCTAGGATCATGAAGAAGAACCAAATTGAATGTGGGTCTTGTAACATAAAAGGCTGGGTCCAGTCTGCACCAGGAGTCCTGCTGCATCTCCCAGACTACATGAGCATTTCAGTAAGGTGTGTGATGAAAGACTGTAGCTGGCAGAAGGAAAGCAGTGATCCAGACACCAAAGGGGAGCCCTAAACAGTGGAGAGAGGAAAGTATACATTCAAGTCTCATGGCTTAAAAAAAAGAGGGAAAAGAAATAAAGCCATTTGGAAGTGCTCATTGAGTTGATGCTGTGGATAATTTAATAAGCCGTCTGTTCAGATCCGTCATGCTTCCCTGCACTCAGCAGGGTGCTACATGGAAGCTTCTACCAGTAATTATAAAGGATGATCCTTCCCTCTGTCTTATGGTATTATTTGGGCAGCTCAGAAGCCAAGTTGGTTTTCTTGGGAGGCGGACTTTGAAGTGGCTGTGAGAACGCATATGTGTATGTGTGTGTGAGTGTGTGTGTTGTAGGGTAAGGGACAGGGGCTGCACTTGGTCCTCAGAATATCTTCTCCCTTGTGCAAACCTTTCCCCCTGTTCCTCCCTGGTTTCTGGACACCAGGGTAACCTTCCTGCCTTCTATTTAATCATATCTTATTTATTCTGTGACTTCAGAGCCTCAGGATTCAGTTCTCTGCTAAAAGTCAATGAATTCTTCAGAGAAACAAATCCTTCCTGAGCTAATATGATTCCACTCAGTAAAGAAAATCTTTTATGCAATGAATAATTATTGAAAGCCTGTAGGTACCAGTCACTGTTCCAAGAACACTCATGAACCTGTATTTTAGTGGAGGAGATTGGTAGGGAGCAAGTCAAAAAATAAGAATTTGGGAGATTGATAGGGGTAAGATAGATGATGGTGTGTGTTTGGTTTGAGCAATCAGATTTCACTTCTGAGGAAGGAGGAGAAGGCCCCAGTCATGGGAATGTCTGGGAGAGGAACACTACAGGCAAGGAGAATGGTGAATGCAGAAATAATTGGATGATGAACTGGTTGGAACAGGAAATGATCACAGCATAGTGGTCAAGATGGGGCTGAGAATAGCAGAGCCCAGATAGTTCAGAACCTTGCAGGTCAGGGTCACCAGCTGGATGACATGATCTGATTTACTTTTAGTTACTATATTCAGTCTTTGAATATTAGAGTTGAACAGCACTGTAGAGATCAGATGTTAACTTTCCCAAGATATGGGGGCTGATGAGCAACAATCCAGAATGAGCTCGACTCTGGTATAAACCATCTTCATTGTATCTCTTAGGATTTGCATGACTTTTGCATGCACCCATGGCACTGAATGTGTTGGCAAGACTTTTGGAAGTATTGGGTTGGGTGTTCCTTTGGTACCCTAGAAATAGTTCAGCACAGGCACCCAAGCCATACAGCAGCGCCTCCTGCAATGGATGAATAGGTACTATTTAGGGCCATCTGAGTGCAGGGAATCCCCATAAGCTGGCTTCATGATGCTCAGTTGACATGATCGTTGCTGCTGGCTCCTCTGATCAGTGGCTTTGTAAGCTTCAACAGCTTCACCCTACTATATCACAAAGTTTTGTATAAAACGATAGGATCTCTGTCCTTAATGTGCTGTACATTGTGAATTAATACTATAACTAGTACTCCAACAGTATTTTCATTTTGTGTCTCTATGTGAGGGCAAACTGTTGAAATCTTTACGTAATATGTACTAAATTGATCTTCTGTGTATAAAGAGATTTGAAAATGAATCTTGATGTGAACAGAAGGGGAGAGGGAGCGGGAAAGGGGAGGGTAGCGGGAGGGAGGGAAGTTGTGGGGGGGGAGCCATTGTAATCCATAAGCTGTACTTTGGAAATTTATATTCTTTAAATAAAAGCTTTATATTAAAAAAAAAATAAAACGAATACCTCAGGGTTTGAGTGTATACTGGTATAAAGCAACTGCATAGAGCCCAGTGGAATGGGGCTCCTACCAGTCTCATAGCATCCATGGTCTGGGCCTCCAGAGGAGGATTTGGGTCCTTCAAGAGCTGTGTTGCTCTGTGTTTTTCATTGCTAAATAAAATTGCAACTGTGGATATCATTCATCAACTGATGGACATTTAACTTATTTCCATATTTTCCAGCAGGAATAATACTGTTATGAAAATATGTATATACTTTTTGTCTTAGGGAATAATTCCTCACCTTTATCAACATTTGGAAAATAGAAGTTTTTTTTTTTTTTATTTGAAAGGCAGGGAGACAGAAAGAGACAGGGAAAAGAGAGAGAGAGAGAGAGAGAGAGAGAGAGAGAGAGAGACATCTCATCTATTACTTCATTCCCCAAATGCCTGCAGCAGCTGTGGCTGTCCCAGGCCAAAGCCAGGAGCTGGGAACTCAGTCCAGGTCTCCCACATTGGTGGTAAAGACCCAAGTACTTGAGCTATCACTTGTGTCTCTCAGGGTGTACATTAGCAGAAGTTGGAATTCAGAGCGGAAGTGATACTTGAACCCACATACTCTGATATGGGATGTGAGCATCACACACAGTGTTGTAACCATGGTGCCAAATGCTCTTCCCTGTATATAGGTTTTTGTATGGATATACGTGTTTAGTTTTCTTGGGGATATAGCTAGATGTGGAATTGGTTAGTAAACTCACAGTCAGCATGCTGAGGACTTGTCAGATTATTTTTCTGAAGTGGTTGTACTGGTTTACATCCTAACTAGCAGAGTATGAAGGTTGTAGTTTCTCTACCTGTTTATGAATACTTATTATCTGTATTTTTATTTTAGCCATCCTAGTGAGTACAAAGTCATATCTCATTGTGGTGTTTATTTTTTCTTCCCTAATGACTAATGGTGTTGAACATCTTTTCACATGCTAATTGACATCAGTATATCTTGTTTGGAGAACTTTGGCCTGTTAAGTTTTTTTTTTTCCTATTGTAGTTGTATGAATCCTGTATACATTCTGGGTGTATGTCCCTTGTCAGATTTACAATTTTAAAATATTTTCTAATTTTTGTGGCTTCATTTTTCACTTTATTTTAAGAAATATTTATTTATTTATTTGAAAGAGGGAGAAGAGAAAGGGGGAGAGATAGAGAGAGAGAGAGAGGGCGTGCGAGCAAGCAAGCTTCCATATTCTTGTGGACTACCCAAATGGGTACAACACCTGAAGCTGGGCCAGGCCAAAATCAGGACCCAAGAACTCCATCCCTGTCTCCCATGTGGGTGGCAGGGACTTTAAGTAGGTGAGTCACCATGTACTACTTCTCAGGCACATTAGCATAAAGCTGTATTGGAAACAGAGAAGCTGTGACTTGAACTGAGATTCTGATATAGAATGTGGGCATCCCACACAGTGGTTTATTTTTATTTATTTAATTATGCTTATTTTTTTCATTTAAAGGTTTTATAGTTTGATTTCTTCATTTAGGTATGTAATTCATTTTGAGTTAACTTTTGTTTGTTTATGGTGTGAGGGAGGGATCCAGATTCATTTCTTTTGCATGTAAATATCCAGTGTTATAGCATCATTTGTGAAGAAGACTATTCTTCTCTACTGAATTGTTTTGACTAAATTATTTTGTTGAAAATGAATTGAGTCTATAGAAATGAGGCTTGGGGTGGCAGTTTGGTGTAGTAGTTAAGATGGCATTTGGGATGTCTGCATCCTCTATTGTGGTGCCTGGGTTTGAGTCCTGGCTCTCCTTCCAACCTCAGCTTCCTGCTTATGTGCACTCTGGGAGGCAGCAAGTGGTGGCCTCAGTAATTAGGTCTGGCTTCAGCCTGGCCCAATCCCAGCAATTGCAGGCATTTGGGGAGTAAACCAGAGAATGGAAGATCGCTGTATCTGCTATTAGAAATTGGACCATTTTCTTAATTTCATTGCTAGGATATAAAGTTACAGTAAATTTTTGTTTACTGATCTTGTGTCCTACCTACCCATTGCTTAACTTATTTACTAGTAATTATAGTTTTTTAGTGGACTCTCTAGGATTTTCTATAAACAAAATCATGTAATCTGCAAATAAAGATTATTTTTACATTCCATTACACTTTTGATGTCTTTCGTTTCAAGTTTTTTGCTTTATTGTCATGGCTACAACTTCCAGTACAATATCTAATAGTAGTGACGAGTGTAGCATCCTCAGCTTGTTCCTGTTAGCAGGGAAAAAAGAAATCAGTCTCTTCCATAAAGTGTGATACTAACTGTGGTTTTTTTCATAAGTGCCATTTTGTTTCAACAAGTTGAGGACATTTCTATCTACTTCTAGTTTGTAAAATGTTTTATCATAAAAGGTGTTGGATTTAGTTAAGTGCTTTTTAGACATCCATTGAGATGATCATGTTGTTATGTCCTTTATTCCATTTACATGTTGTTTTATACTGATTAACTTTCAGACACTAGAACAACCTTGTATTCCTGGGATAAATAGCACTTGGTTATGATGATAGCTGTTTTTATATGTTCTTTGGTTTTGGTTTGCTAGTATTTTGTTGAGGATTTTTAACATCTACATTTTTAATGGTTAATGGTTGTGGATTTCATTTCTTGTGATGCTTTTGCCTGGATTGGCTTCATGGACTTTGTAGAATGATATGGGAAATAATCCCTCCTCTTGGTTTTTGTACCACATTGCATATAACTGGTATTAATTCTTCAAATATTTTATAGAATTTATCTGTGGAGGATTATTGGTTGTCATTGTGAATTTGAAAATTTCTAGGGGCTGGCATTGTGGTGGAGCAGGAAAAGCCACCACTTATGACACCATCATCCTGTACAGGTGGCTGTTCATGTCCTAGCTGCTCTACTGCAAATCCAGCTCCCTACTAATAGCCTGCGGAGAGCACTGGAAGATGGCTCAAGTGCTTGGGCCCCTGCTACTCATGTGGGAGACCTGTAAGAAGCTCTGGGCTCCTGGCTTTGGCCTGGCCCAGCTCTGATCGTTGTGGCCATCTAGGGGGTGAAACAGCATATGGAAGTTCTGTGTCTTCCTCTCTGTAATGCTGACTTTCAAATAAATAAATAAATATTTTTAAAAATTTTCAAATCCATTTCTTTACTTGTAGGTGTATTCATAATTTCTTGAGTCAATTTAGGTAGTATAAGCCTTTCTAGGAATTTGTTCATTTCATTGATATTATATAATTTGTTGACATTCAATTTTCATGGTATTCCATTATTATCCTTTTTATTTTTATATTGTCAGTAATAATATTCCCTTTTTGATTCTGGATTTTAGTAAATTGAGTCTTCTGTCTTTTTCATCAGTCTAGCAGATGATTTATCAACTTTGTTGATCTTTTCAAAGCTAACTTTTGGTTTTATTGATCTACTCTATTTTTGCTATTCTCTAGAACATTTTGTCTGGCTCTTTCATTTGGCCCAGATATATTCCTGGGATATCTTTTTTCATCTCTTTTCAAGTTTTCTGTCAAGTGCTGCCTACTCAGTAAGAGTTTATCTGGTCAACCTTGCGCATTGCCTGCATTCTCAATTTCCCCGTAGCCTGCTCTGCTTTTTTCTATCAACATGTTTTGAAGTGTACCATACCTTTACTAGGTATTCTCCTGTCTAGAATATCAGTTTCATGAAGGCAGTGTTCCTTGTCTGCTGATTCTCCCTGTTGTGTTCCCAGAATGAGAAAACATTGTGAGCCTCTTAATAAAGGTGTGTTGAGTCTGACCCTAGAGCCCCAACTCTAAACCCTAACTTGAACTCTTATATTTGTTTTTTTGAAGCTCAGATTTTAAACACTAAGGTGTGAGGTCTTGTCCCAGCCATGGCACTGTCTGATTTGCCACAGATGTCACAAGATGCACAAAACTCTTGTATTGAAATTCCAACCCCTGAAGTGATGGTGCTAGGAGGTGGTGCATTTGGGAAGTGATTAGCTTATGAGGTTAGAGTCCTCCTGAATGGGATTCCTGCGCTTATGAAGAGAACCAGGTGAGATTTGTTTCCTTTCCACCATAGAAGGACACCTGTCTACCTGTGTAGGTCATGGGCCCTCATCAGACACTGAATCTGCTGGCACCTTGACTGTGAACTTCTCAGTTCCAGAACTGTGAGAAATATCTGTGGTTGAGAGGCATCTCATCCAGGGTATTTTGTTACAGCCACTGGAATGCACTGAAACACAGGACTTAATTTCAAGCACCCGGGATTGACTCTTCAGGAAGCTGCTGCATTTTTCTGTGACTGCCCATTTCCATCCACTTCCCTGATCCAGCAGCTCTCAGAGATATTATTTCCATGGTATGGGATGTTGGAACTAGGGCAGGGGCTGATTATATTTTGGGAGCCTCCCTTCCCTCAAGTAACTGATGGCATTTTCCTATTAAATGGGTTTGCCAGAGTCAGAGAAAGTGTGAAGTGTGTGTGTGTATGGTGTATGTCTGTGTATGTGTATGTACACACAGTGGGTGTGAAGGAGAGGGCAGTTGTGTTTCTAAAGACTCAGAGATGGGAACTGACTTGTTATATATTTATTTTTAAGAGGTTTATTTGAAGGGAAAGTAACAGAGACAAAGGGAAAACCATAGATAGATAGATAGATAGATAGATAGCTTTCATCTGATGGTTCACTCCCCAGTTGCCCATGACAGCCATGTGTGGGCTAGGTTAAAGCCAGGAACTCCATCTAAGTCTTCCACGTGGGTGGCAGGAACCCAAGTACTTGTGCCATCTTTTGTTGCCTCCCATGTACATAGAATCTGGATTGGAAGTAGAGGAGCTGGGATTTGAATTGGCACTCTGATATGGGGTACAGGCATCCCAAGATGTGGCTTAGTCTGCTGTGCAACGGTGCCCATCCCTGGCTTGGGATATTTGAGAAGTAGACAAAGTTCATTTTGAATAGAGCATCTTGGACTGAGATGAAATAGGCAGAGGAGATTTGAAGTGTGGGGTGGGAAGAGGCTGTGTCTATGAGCTTCAGGAGCAGGACCATGCTGGACAGAGCCTATCCTCCCCAGGAAGATGGGAGCAGTTGCTCCTCTACTGTGCCTTGCCCTCTTGGGTCTCTCCTTCCTATGTGGCTCTCAGACACTTCTGTTAGGGAGCTAGTCACGGATCTTATTTAGACTGGAGATATGTTCAAGCACAACCTTTCATTTTATAGAAGAAGATTGAGGTCCAGAGAGGATGAGTGCCTTGCCAAAGATCTCATAGGGAGTTGGTGACAGACCGGGGAATCAACTTATGATTCTTAGGCCAGAGTTTTTTATACCATTTACAATTTTGTTATTTTTTTTTACTTTTTTCTCTTTACTTTAAAAATATAGTTTTTTACAGAGTGGGTTCTATATTAAATACCTTTTAAAAAGATTATATATTAAGGCTGGCGCTGTGGCTCACTAAGCTAATCCTCTGCCTGCGGCGCCAGCATACCGGGTTCTAGTCCCGGTCGGGGCACCGGATTCTGTCCCGGTTGCCCCTTTTCCAGGCCAGCTCTCTGCTGTGGCCCAGGAGTGCGGTGGAGGATGGCCCAAGTGCTTGGGCCCTGCACCCCATGGGAGACCAGGAGAAGCACCTGGCTCCTGCCATCGGATCAGCGTGGTGCGCCGGCCGCGGCGGCCATTGGAGGGTGAACCAACGGAAAGAAGACCTTTCTCTCTGTCTCTCTCTCGCTGTCCATTCTGCCTGTCAAAAAATAAAATAAAAATAATAAAGATTATATATTTATTTGAGAGGCAGAGTTATGAGGATGGGGGAGAGATATCTTTCATCCTCTGGTTTACTCCCCAGATGGCCCCAATGGCCAGAGCTAGGCCAAACTGAAGCTAGGAGCCATGGGCTTCTTGGTATCCAAGCACTTGGGCCATCCCTGTTGCTTTCCCAGGTACATTAGCTGAGAGTTGGATCAGAACTGGAGCAGCTATGCCTCACGGCTGGCCTCTAAACACTTTGTATTCACTATATCTTCTAGCTCTCTCTTAATGAGGTAATTATTCATATTTTATAGACAAGAGAGCTGAGAGAGAGGGGAGATATCTTGCCGAAGGCCATACAGCTAGTGAACAGCTTTGTCAGGATTCTGACTCAATTCTGTTCTCTTCCCAGCCCTGTACCATGCTCCTAGGTTCTATTTCTTTCTGTGGCTGATGGACTGAGCCTGAATGGTAGAGGCTGCTGGAGCTCTAGGGTAAGGCAGGGAGGTGAAATTTGTTAGGTTGATTATTCCTTCCTTAACCTCAGAAGAGGTGAACTACTTGTCAGGTAGAGACTGACCCAGCCTCACCTTTAGCACCTTGGACCCCGGAACTGGGTTTATTACCCTCCTCCAGTGTGTGTACCTGCGAGTGTTCCTGGGCCACTAAGGAGTAGGCTGTCTTGCTACCTGCCAAGCCACTGAGGCTGCTGACTTGCAAATGGCCTTGTCCCATCTACTATCTTGTACCACATCTGCCTGCTGTTCTTCACATAGTTTAAACAGCTATGTCAGGAGCCATGGACTTACTTGATAGTTTTCAAAATACTTTTCTCTTGAAGCATCTCATATTTTTGGTGGGATTCATATTACTGTGATCCTCATCTTTCCAACTTAAATAACTGAACTTTTATGTTAAAGGCAATTAAAATGCCCATGACTACAGCAGTAGCGAGCAGTAGAGAAACAGCTAAAGTTGTGGTCTTTATCTACCCATCAGATTTGCCCGTTTTGTATAGTGTCTGTCATTTGTTGACTGTATGTTTCTCTATCAATCACTGGATTCTAAAAAATTATTTATTTGAAGGGAGGAGACAGAGAAACATCTCCCGTCTACTGGTCTACTCACCAAATGCCCACAATAGCCAAGGCAAATCCAGGCCAAAACCAGGAGCCTGGAACTCAGTCTGGGTTTCCTACGTGGATGGTAGGCATTCAAGTTCGTGAGCCATCATTTGCTTCCTCCCTAGGTCTGTATTAGCGGAAAACTGGAATCAGAAGCAGAGCCAGAAGCTATTTTTGCAGTTGAAAGGAGTGATGTTCAGAGGGCTGAGAACTTACTCAATTGTATTAGCTGTCATGTGCAATAGGAACTAGAATGCAGTCTCAGGTGTGTCTAATCCAGGCTATCATGGATTGATTATGTCCTTCCCACATCTGTATGTTTAAGTCCTAGCTCACAGCACCTCATGGTGTGACCTTTTTTGGGTACAGAGTTGTTGTGAATGTAATTAGTTAAATTAAAAAGAGGTCATGATAGATAAAGGAGCCTGTAATCTAACAGGAATGATATCCTTTGGGGAGATTGGATCCAGACATTCACCCAGGAAGACATTTTATATAGATGAAGATAGAGATCAGATGCCTCTCCAAACCAGGGAGTGCCAAAGACAGCAGCAAAACACCAGAGGTCAGAGGAGAGGCCTAGGACAGATCTTCCGTGCCAGCCTCAGAACGAAGCAGTCTCACACCTTGATTTCAGACTTCTGGTCTCCAAACTGTGGGACAATGAATTTCTGTTGTTTAAGCCACTCATTTTGTGACATTTTGCTACAACAGCTCTAGGAAACTAATCCACAAACCCATGCTTTAAATGATTCCATGGCACTGCCTTCTTTTTCTTTGAATTGTAGGTGTTTAGAGCAGAGAGGATTTTATTTCTGGGTTCTAAACAAAAGAAGTTACAGGGAAGCCCTGTAGATCTCACTGTAGCAGCACAAAGTGAGGGAGGCCAGGCAGGAGTTCAGCCAGATGTGTTACTGGCTGGACTGGGGGCAGGAGAAGAGCACTTTGGGTAGCAACAAACAGAAGCCATGCAGCCCAAGGTTGGGTGACGCCTGCAGTGACGGGGAGGCAGCTGTCACTTCTCTCTGGAGTGGCTGAATTTAGAAACTGCGGTTAGATTCCAGCACTGTGACACAGGATGGGCCTTGCAAGAGCAAGGAGGTGAGAGAGTACAGGACTGAGAACTTGGAAACTGCTTTTTCCAGTTTCCCCACTGTGTTGAAGGAGGTAGGGGTCGGGGTAGAAGGGAGCTGAGGTTTCCAGCTCCTGTGCTGCAGCCTCGCCTGCACTGCTGCCCCACATGCACCATGCAACCCTACCCTTTTCTGTACAGACTGCAGCTGATGGGGTTATGTACTTAGGAACTGGTGCTAGCTAAGGATATCCAATATAGCTGCTAGCCATGTCCCCTTGATGGCCTGTAGCTTATTATGTCATAATGAAATTACCATGGCAGATACTCCCTCTCCCATCATACACCTGACACCATAACGTTAATGAGATTTCCAAAAAAGGGCAAGGAAGTGAGTAGTACTCAAGTCCCCCCAAAACTCTGCCCTTTTTGAATATTCAGTTAAGCCCCACTCCAGACACCACCTCTTCTACCTCCAGAATATATAAAGGGCTAGGCCCAGCAGTTGTAGATTGCAGCTGATTCTCTCCTGAGTTTGTCCTCACACATTTCTGAGTATGGACTTTTGCTTTAAGCGAATCTTCCTTCTCTGCTCACCTTTATGCTTTTTCCTTGAATTTCTTCTCCTGTAGAGGTAATAACCTGGGCCAAGGCTAGCTGGGGGTCCCCACAACAGTGTGAGCTTGGTCAAGCCATTTGTCTTTTCTGGGATTCCGAGGTTTAGACTTGGGTGGTTTCCAAGGGTGCTATAAATGTCTCTTATCTGCTCTGAAGGAAGAAATAAAGGCAATCTTGTCAAAGCCCTTGCTTGTGAGAGCCCATTTCCAGTTGGGTTTCATGGGCACTGAAGGGGCAGATTGCATACCAACCGACAACTGATACTTTCCTTGACTTCCAGAGTCCTTGTTTCAGAATGATGACAACAATGAAGAGACTTAATTGTACCTGTGGGGAAAAAGGATCTTTTTTTAAATAATTCTTTTTTTTTTGTTTTGACAGAGTGGACAGTGAGAAAGGTCTTCCTTTGCCGTTGGTTCACCCTCCAATGGCCGCTGTGGCTGGCGCACTGCGCTGATCCAAAGCCAGCAGCCAGGTGCTTCTCCTGGTCTCCCACGTGGTTGCAGGGCCCAAGCACTTGGGCCATCCTCCACTGCCTTCCCGGGCCACAGCAGAGAGCTGGCCTGGAAAAGGGGCAACCGGGACAGAATCTGGTGCCCCAACCAGGACTAGAACCCAGTGTGCTGGCGCCGCAGGCAGAGGATTAGCTTAGTGAGCCGCGGCGCCGGCTGGGAAAAAAGGATTTTTAAACATGTCTTTGGAAACTGCTCTTAAGAGGCTTGCTTTGGTCTGTGAAATGGGGCTGTACTAACCAGATGTGAAACTGGGCAAATCTTGTCTCTTTCTGGGTCTCTGTTTTCTCATTTGTAGTATGAGGATACTGACATAGGTCAGTGGTTCTCAAACTGTGCTTCCTGGACCAGTAGCAGCAGTGTCACCTGGGTCCTTGCTGGCCAAGGCAATTCTCAGGCCTTATTCCAGACTTGCTGAATCACGCACACTGGAGATAGAGCCCAGCAGTCTGTTGCCTGCAGGGGAATCTGAAGTCTGAGAACCACAGGGTGAGAAGAACTCTCGGATCTCCCAGTCCTGGCTGCCTGTGTTTGCCTCTCGGGCTTGTTGGGTGAGCCTGGCCTGGTGTGGGGTTCTTAGGGAAAAAAGGAGGGAGGCAAAGGCCTTTCTTTGCCGGTTGCTCTCCTCCCCTCTGCCAGTTCAAATGCCTCTGCCTCTGCCTCATCTTGCTTTCTCTCAGTGTCCTCTCATGACAGGAGCTTATTAAGATGGGGGATTTTCCACAGGCCTGCTTCAGAGGTCCTGGGGAGGAGTTTTAATTGCCAGACTTCACACTGAGGGTGTTAACATTTATTAAAGTCAGCTCCTCTGATTGCCTTTTAACAAGGCAGCGACTGTGCATAGGAGATAACACTGGGCCCAGCCCAGTGGGGCCTCAGAGGCGGCTTAAAATAATCAGGCCCTGGGAAAATAGAATGGCAGTCTCTGCACCAGGAGCGGTGACCCAGCAATGCCATCTGTGCCAGGGTGGCTGGGCTAGAGGAGGGGCCTGGAGTGGTTTCACCTAACAAGGTAGGCCTGGTCGGGTGGAAGGAAATGGTCCATTATGTCCTCTTTAGGAACAGGGCTGGGACAGAGTGAACGAAAACCTTGCGTCTGGGCTCCCGCCTCTTTAGTAGCGCTGATTGAACCTAACCACTTTGACAGTTTGGGAGGGACAGAGTGGTGGCAGATGAATCCTGATCCTGCTGAGAGGCAGAGAGTGGGAGATGCAGTGGCCTTTGTCGCCAGTCCTTCCTCTCTAGCCAGAGTTGGCTCGCACTCAGCAGTGACGACTTTGACCTTGCATTCTCTGGTCTTAGGGACCCAGCCCCCCATTTCCATGGGCCACACAGCTGAGGGGTTCTTTGGTGTCTGCTCCCACTTGATTTGTCTGGAGAGACTCTGGTGTCAGCTAGTTTGTGTCATGAAGGTTTGGAAACACTGCCCCTGAACCAAGAGACATGCAGCACTGTTTCATAACTGTCTTCTCCACTCGTTCCTTCCTCTGAATTTCTCTCCATGGTGAAAGATGGCACACTTAGCCCAGCAGTGGCCCTTTCTCTCTTGCTGGCCTCAGCGTCTCATTTGGCATTACACGGAGTTTCATCAGAGTGCCCAGAACTGGTCTCCCTCTTTCCTTCCTGCTATGGTCAGGATGCACTTTGTCCCCCAAGACCTCATGCATTGGTAGCTTGGTCCTCAGTGTAGTGGTGGTGGGAGGTGGTAGAACCTTCAATAGGTGGGGCCTTGTGAGAAGGAATTAGGTCATGGAGGCTGCTGCCCTTGGAAGGAATTAATGTAGTTCTTGTGTGATCCTGGATGTTATAAAACTACAAGCCTGGCCTCTGAATCACTCTGGCTTTCTGTCTTGCCAAGTGATGGCTCCTCTGGCACATGTTCCTGCCATTGTGAGACTACTGCCACGAGGCCCTCAGAATTGAGTGGAATGTTGTGCTGTGCCTTTGTTCCTCTTTGCTTTATAGAGGACTGAGCCTCAGATATTGTTATAGCAACAGAGAATGTACAAACCCTTCCCTGGTGTTATTGTCACAGTGCAGGGCTTTGTTACTTATTGCCTGGACTTGCAATGCAGGCTCCAGACTGGTTGTTCCGTTTCTGGTTCTGCTCCTCCAAATTCTCCCCAGTGCCAGCAGTGATCTTGCCAAATGCCACTCTTTTTTAAATTTTATTTATTTTTATTATTATTTTTTTGAGAGGCAGAGTTAGACAGTGACAGAGAGAGACAGAGAGAAAGGTCTTCCTTCCGTTGGTTCACACCCCCCCCCCAGCCAGGAGCTAGGTGCTTCCTCTTGGTCTCCCATGTGCGTGCAGGGGCCCAATGACTTGGGCCATCCTCCACTGCCTTCCCAGGCCACAGCAGAGAGCTGGACTGGAAGAGGAGCAACCGGGACTAGAACCCTGAGTGCCAGCGCCATAGTGAGCTGCAGTGCCGGCTGCCAAATGCCACTCTTAACAGGTTGTTTTTTCTGCTTAACACCTCTTTTTCAGCCATGATGTCTTAGCTCCCTCCATGAACTCTGCCCACCTTTCCACTTGTGTCACTTGCCTGTTGCCTTTTCTGCTTGACCAAAACACAATGCTTCTAGTTTTCTCAATATTCTGGGAATTGGCTCAGGTTTCTCTTCATAGAGTCTTCCCTGATGCTCTGGGTGGAGTAAATGATTCCATCTGCCTATGCCTCTAATAAAGCTTGTCACTCCCAAGATTGTACTTGCATAACTGTCTCTCCACAAGCCTGTGAATTCCTCATGGGTACAGAGCGTACAGTCGATTTATCTGTAGCATAATACATAGCAGGTACTTCATAAGGACTCTTCTGAATCACATCTTGTAGAGATGTTCAAATGATGCCTTTCATCTCTTTAACCAGATATTCAAAATACATTGGTATTCACATGGAGGTTAATGGCCAAAGTCTAACAAGGACACTGTGTTGGTAAACCGTGTTAAGCAGGTGGGTGGCATTGGATGGCTAAGTTATTTTGAGACTGGTCTCAATTGCTGTGTGACCTTGGGCTGGTTCATTGGCTTCTCTGTAATTTGGCTTCTCTACCTGTACGTTTGATTTCTTGACAGCAGTGAGAACTTTCTTTGTCTTTGGCACAAAAGGATTGAGACCCATGGTCAAGTTCTACCTTCATGTATGCCACTAATAATAGTGCAAACTTGTCAACTTGTTAAGCATGTGTTAGGCATTGTGTCTTACCTAATTTCCCAACAACTCAGGGCAATGGGTATAATCACCTGATTTTCCGGTAGCTTTGGAACATGTAAACGACTAATGTTAGCTTTCACTGAAAGAACCAGATTTCAAAGTTAGATGGGGAAGAGTCCAAGTAACTATCAGCTGGTGGGGCTGGCTGACCTTCCTGTATGGGATGGAGGGTTGGCTAGGGTCCAGGTGAGTTTAATCTTCTCCTTAGGCTCTGAAAGTATTGTGTGGTCATGGACTAGGAGAGCAGTGTGAAATGTGGTTATAACTCCATAGTTAACATAGCACTGCTCTCTGCAGCATAGAAATGCTGGGAACGTGTGTTTCCTGCTGGGTTTCTGAGAATGCCGCAGGGGTGAGGAAGATGATGGTAATGATAGAATTACAGTGAGAATACTTTCAGATGATAGTCATCACCAAGCGCCTGCAGCCGCATACCACTCTAGCTCTTTTCTACCCTGCTCTGTCTGTAGGCACCTTCTTGCTCTTCCTGGCACACAGCAATGTTATTGCTGCTTCAGGGACTTTGCAGTTCCCTTTCCTTATGTGTGAGTGCTCTTCCAGGTATGCTTTATTGTTCATTTCTGAGCTAACCATTTTACGAGTATATCAGTTAATGTTCAAAGACGCCCTATGTCATGTTTACTACTATTATACCCACTTTACAAATGATGAAAATGAGGCATAAACAAGGAACTTACCAGATCATTCCAAGATGGTGGATTAGGGAGCTACATATTGCGCTAAACAATAAAAAACCAACAGTAAAAAAATAAACAGTAAAAAAACAAAAACAAAAACAAAGCCCACAGTGTAGGAAGTGCACTCTTGGGGGATAACTGGAGAGAAAACTGCACTAGAAATCCTACAAGAGGAAGAGGAGCACCATGGATCTGTGTGCAGGGTGCAGTCGTGGAGCAGGAACACAGACACGATGCACAGCTGCAGCTGTGGAGAGTTGGAGTGGGCGGCAGCTTGTAGGTGAGAGCAGACTGCAGCAACCAGTGGTGATACAGCTGCAGGGAGAGTGCGGCATGCATCTGGACCGGAGCTCTGGGGGCTAGCGTTTGCCTGAGAACCCCGTGGAAGTAGAAAGGGCACATTTATCTTGCTGCAATTCCCCACGACAGTGCCCGCTGCCCAGCTGAGAAAGGATGGGCGCTATTTTGGGTTTGGGCTGGAGCTGCGAAAGACTTTGTACATGTGCACAGCAACTGGCTGAGACAGAGCACCGCCTTCTCGGGAGTACTGGCGGCAGTGGTGGGGAGAGAGCAACATTAGGCCAGTGGCTCTTGTGTATGCGTGTGATCCAGAGATTACCTGATTGTTCATTTCTTTCTTTTTTTTTTTTTTTTAAAGATTTATTTATTTTCATTTGAAAGACAGAGTTACAGAGAGAGGTAGAGACAGAGAGAGATGTCTTCCATCCTCTGGTTCACTCCCCAGATGGCTGCAACGGCCGGAGCTACGCTGATATGAAGCCAGGGGCTAGGAGCTTCTTCTGGTTCTCCCATATGGGTGCAGGGCCCAAGGACCTGGGCCATCTTCTACTGCTTTCCCATGCCATAGCAGAGAGTGGGATCGGAAGAGGAGCAGCCAGGACTTGAACCAGCAACCATATGGGATGCCAGTGCTTCAGGCCAGGGCTTTAACCTGCTGCATCACAGCGCTGGCTCCTGGTTGTTCATTTCTAACATCACCTCTTCTGAAAGTTCTTCACTTACTTTCTGCAAAATATTTTCCTCCTTCCTCCAGGTTACATGCTGTCTCATCTTTCTGTAATTTTGTGTGATAGCACTGTGCATATTTTGCAGTTAATCTAGTTTTTAATATTCTGGGTATCCCTCTTTCAAATGTAAGAACCCTGAGTGCATAGACTTTATTTGATCCCACAGTATTCCTTTTCAGTGCCTGGTACAAGGTGATGGTTACAGAAAAGTATTTGAACAATGAAATGATTGAAGGACAACCCATTCTCATAGATTTTGCCTATTCAGCCAGACAGTGCTCAAGTTCACCCAGTAACCTTGACCATTTCCTTATCCTCTCTGAGGATACCTAGAAATAAGAGTTGTATTAGAACAGGGGTCAGCAAGTATTTTCTGAAGGACCAGAGAATAAGTAATTTTAGTCTCTGAGGTCATATGGTCTCTGCTGTAGTGACACAACTCTGCTTTTGAGGCAAGAAAGTAGCCCTAGCCAACATATCAACAAAAGGGCATGCTTGTGTTTTATTTACAAAAACAGTCTGTAGGCCATTGGTTACTTATCCCTGAACTAAAAGGATGCTAGAGACTGTCATAACTTGGGCAATACTTTTATTGGTCTTCCTCTAAGGAGAGTGTTTGGGTTTCTTAATGCTGAAAATGCCACTTCTGAAGCATACATGTGGGACTCAAAAAGGCACAAAGTGGTGTGGAAAGGAAAACTGGCCCCTAAAATTTTAGGCCACACCCCTGGCTAGATACAATGCCCTGAAGGCTTCCCTGACGTGGTTATAAACATGCAGAAGATGATAGAGTTTGTTGATCACCTTTGGAAAGCATCAGAAGCCCCTTGTCTCAAGCTTCCCCTTCTCTTCTTTCCCTGAGACCTGTTTCCTCTTCTCCACCTACACTGAGTTCCTTGGCTCTGAAGCCCTGAGCATCCGGTCTGTGTGTCACTTCCTATGTCCCACTTGGTTACTTTGTCTTTCTGATCCACAAATGTGTGCCTTCTTTCCCTGCTGAATTATAATCTCCTTGACAACAGAATTTTCTTTTTCTCAAATGGCATTTCGTATTGTTCTGGGCACATAGACGTGCTGAATAAACATTCATTTTATATTCCAAGGCTCCCTCCCTGCCTTCCCTTGCCTGTCTGCACCATTCAAGAGGCTTATGCCACTGTGAGGATGAGGCTCTGTGGCTGTCCCTTTGGTTGGATTCTATTCCCTGTGATGCGTGGAATCTGATATGTCAGTAGGTTACCAGATACAGATTAGCAGTAGTACTTAAATCAGGTCATGCAGCCTCACTGGCCAAATGGAGAAGCTCTGAGCCTGCAAAACTCAGTCAAGGCAATAGGGTGGGAGGTGGAGATCAAAGAGGAGGTGGGCTATGGAGGTAGGAGAAAAGCATAGCAGATGTAAAAATCATTTCTGCTACTCACTGGCTAAGGGAACTGACCCAAGCTACATAGTAAGCCAATTCAGCGAGCCATAAGTCTTCTTTATCTTCGTGGACCTTAAGTGCAGGTGTTTATGTGAAGGTGTTGGTGAAGAGTAGAGTCTATGAATACTGAGGTAATTGTTAATCACAAGCCACCATCCTAGCTCATCTCCCCATGACCTCGGAGTCCACTTTTTCTAGTGAATCTGTTGTCTAAATGAGAGCCAGGGTTTTCCTGTACATGTGAGTTAGACATTGGATCTTAACACTCCTAAAGATCTATTGCCTCCCATCTTGCTGAAAAGCCAAATGTTTTAATAATGGTGGATGTGGTGCCCTATTACCTGACTCCATGACTTCTAGCCTCTTCTATCACTTCAGGATCTTTGCACTTGACCTTCCCTTGTCTGGAATGCTCCTTTTCTAGAAGCTGACATGCTTAGTGTATCACCTGCTTCAGAATTTCATCCAAATATCGCCTTTCTCAGGGAGCCCTTCCCTGGCCATCCTTCTAAAAGCTACTTCCCACCTATGCCAGTTTCCTGCTTTGGCTTTTGTCTGCAGCATGCTTACTGCTAGCTAAGCTTGTATTTGGGTTACTTTGTGTCTGCACCAAATCAAAGTTTCACAATGGCAGGCAATTTCATTTACTGTCACATGTCACTTGACAACAGGGCTACATTCTGGAAAATGCATCTTTGGTGATGTCATTCTGTGTGAACATCATAGAGTGTGTTTATACAAACTAAGGCAGCTATGACACCACTAGGTGACAGAATCTTTTGGGACCATTGTTGTCAATGCAGTCTATCACTGACTGAAATGCAGCTATCTGATATCTGGCTGTACTTATTTACTGCTGTGTTTCCAGTATTAGCACAGTGCTTGACACATAGTTGGTGCATAATATTTGTCAAGTGAATAATAGACGTTATTTCATTAGCTCAATATGGCTACCTTCTGGGGCACATGAACAGTGTAGTGTTCAGTCCTTAGTGATAGAGGTTCCCTCATTTTGTCCAGCTTGGTCCTGGTGATGCTCCCTGTCTTTCCCTGGAAGTATATGAAGGCAGCATATTGAAGTTCTGAGGGTTTGTGCCTCACACCCAGACTTACTCAATGTGTGAATTTCAGCAACAGTCTACCTCTGACTTGAGTTTCTCAACTGTAAAATGATAGCTTCTACCCTGTAAGTTGGTTGTGAGGATTACATGGGGATTCATGATTCATGAAGTGGTTAGACAAGTCCTTATCCCATGGCAGAGTGTTAGCTAATGGTAGGTATTTTTATATTAATAATATCATCACATTGTCTAAGAATGCACAGAAATAAGCATAAGTTTAATAGCTACTCTTTTAGAATTTCCTGAGGATTTTTCCAAACATACCTTTTGCTTTTAAATTGGACATCGTGTTTCTGCTGTGATGCCATGTTCCCTTTCCCTAATTCCATCTGTTCTCCCCATCTTTCGTCTACTGCAGAGTGAATATTTGTCTCATCTGGGGCATTCACTGGCCATGTGTCTTGACTTCAGTCACTATGCTACTGTAAGCCTCAGTCTGCACATCTATGCAGTGGGGCTGAAAAGCCGTTCCCTACACATGGCAGAGATGTTGAGATGATGGATGTGAATAGTAAGTCTACAGATACCAGGCCTGCTTCTCATGTTTGTTATCACTTCGGTGTTTTGACCTCCCACCCAAGCCTCCCTGTTGTCATCTATTCTGGGGAATTAGCAGGTGCACAATGGGAACAACTTGCTTTTTTGTCTCTGATTCCATGAATTTGTGATAGATGCCTCCCTGAAGCCAAGATCAAGTTCATCTTTAGAGAATCATTTTAAATAATGTTAAGTTGGAGTTGACATTCTGTTCAGCACAATAGTTTAATTTTAATTATTGATGTGCTTTGAACATGGTAATTTGGACCTGTACAGGTCTCTTAAAAAGTTTGACTTTTCAGCATTGGGAGGGCACTAATTTACTGTTTTGTCTGGAGAGGTTTTCTGCATTGGGTAAACACTGTAATTCCAATATTGTGATTCTTGGGAGAATCAAATGTATTCTTGGTGACAGATGGGGAAATCCATCAGCTAGGAGAGGGTGGTGAGTGCTGGCCCTGAGATAGCATTGATGGGCAGGGAGTTAGCTTTGTCCTCTTTCTCCTCCCCTCTGCCTATAGGGTCCTGCAGAGTTGAGGCCTGCAGCCCTCTGTCTCACCATATTTAAAATATTATGACAGAGAAAGAACCCAGTAAAACCAAACTGCTCTTGGAAATCAGCTAGTTCAGGGACAGTACATTGGTTTCTTTTCATGTGCCAGTAGACAGGAGGTGCTTGCCTCAAGCAAGCTATTGAAGCTTTTTAAGTCTGTACTGTATCCCCTCTTTTTTTTTTTTTTGCTGTTTATTTTGTACTTGCCATGCACCAGGCATTGTTGTAAGCCCCTTCATTTGTGTTAACTCACTTAATCCTAGCAACAGTGTGTTGGAGCAGGCACTGCTAATGATCCCTTTTCTATAGACAAGAAAACTAACCTGTCCCAAATCGTATAGCTTGTAAGAGGTGGAGCCAGGATTCAAATCAGGTAGTGAATTCCCTGAGCCTCTAGTTGTGTTGTGAAGTGCTGGGCCTGTAGTCTGATGAGTGACAAAACTTGGTGATTGTACTCAGCGAGTTGCTGTGGTTATTACCACTTGAGGTTGTATCAGATAATGGTGCATTTCCTAGCATAGGAGATGTTTAAGTAGAACACTCCCTCTTTTCCTGGCTATCTCCTCCTCATCCAGTAGCCCCAGCTGGAAATTTCGTTGGAAAGAGGCTTTTCCTGACCTCAGTCATCCCACTGCACTAAAATAGGTTCCCACATTATGATTATGATATCCTGCAACAACATTTGTTCTTCCTTTTCCACCATAACCTTACTGTGTAATATTATATGGGGATATTATATAGGTCTTTATATAGATATTTTTGTTAGAGGTTAAGCTGGTCGCTTAACTGGGATGTCCTAGAGTAGCGGTTTTCAAGCTAGGGGTTACGGCCAGTTAACAGATCTCAAAATCAGTTTTTTGGCTCTTGACAGCTTTAAAAACATAAAAAAGAGCATGTTTGGAAATGATATGCATTTTTTATGAAGCTTTTACTTACATAAAAGGATGCCTCAAAATATTTGTGGAAAATTCATGTTAAACATATGCAGATTTCAAAAGATTTTTGCATCAAACTGAATGTTTTTCCATGAACTTTTGAACTACCTTTGTATACACATATGCAAATATATCTGATGTGTGTACACTGGCTCAGATGTAAAATGCATCTCTAACTTCATTATGGCAGAAGACTGAAACCCCTGATCTGGAGTTTATTCTGACATCAGACAGGCAGTTGAACCAGGTGACGTCTTAGGTCTTTCCCCTGAAGCTGGGGGTCCTGTAAGCCAGGTGAGGGTATTCTGGAGTCCAGGACTAAGTCCTCTCCATCTGATGGTTTATATTTCTCAATGCTATTTCATTATGCCTGGGTGCTCTGGAGGCAATCTCTCTCTTGTTCAATTAAGCTCATGCTTGCTTTTCAGCTTGCTAAATGAAGCCTTTGATCACAATTGAGAATTCACTGTTTCCATTGGTATTACAGCTCTAAATTTGCCCATTTCCAACAGCCGCTGATTCTAATTGAAATGGAAAGGATGTGGGGGTTTTTTTCTTTGGGGTTTGTGTTTTTCTTCTTATTGCCAACTGCTTATTTCTTTTTAAGATGAATAAGGGGCAGAGTTGGAGGACAATGCAGCACTTTTCTGGGCTAAAGTGAGCAGGAGGTGATAACTTTTAAATCTAAGGTTCCCAAGGCAGAGGATTTAATGAGCAAACCAACAGATCTTATTTTCTTTCTTGGTGATCTATGAGGGTACTTCAAAAAGTTCATGGAAGGTTGGCATTGTGGCATAACAGGTTAAGCTACTGCTTGTGATGTAGTATCCCATAATGGAGCACGAGTTCAAATCTTGATTGCTCTGTTTCTGATCCAGCTTAATGCTAATGCACCTGAGGAACAGTAGAAGATGGCCCAAGTTCTTGGGCCCCCATCACACATGAGAGAGACCTGAATGGCGGTCCAGGATCCTGGCTTCAGTGTTTTGGGGAGTGAACCAATGGATGGAAGATCTGTCTCTTTTTCTTTTATTTTCAAAGACATAAATAAATCTTTTCAAAAGTCATGGAAAACTAGAATTAAAGCCGGCGCCGTGGCTCAACAGGCTAATCCTCCGCCTTGCGGCGCCGGCACACCGGGTTCTAGTCCCGGTCGGGGCACCGGATTCTGTCCCGGTTGCCCCTCTTCCAGGCCAGCCCTCTGCTGTGGCCCAGGAGTGCAGAGGAGGATGGCCCAGGTGCTTGGGCCCTGCACCCCATGGGGAGACCAGGAAAAGCACCTGGCTCCTGGCTCCTGCCATCGGACGAGCGCGGTGCGCCGGCCGCAGCGCGCTGTCCGCGGCGGCCATTGGAGGGTGAACCAACGGCAAAAGGAAGACCTTTCTCTCTGTCTCTCTCTCTCACTGTCCACTCTGCCTGTCAAAAAAAAAAAAAAAAAAAAAAAAAAAAAAGAAAACTAGAATTAAAAGATTGTTTAAGTTTTTTGAAAGGTACCCAGACCTAAGTTTTTTTTTTTTTTTTTTTTTTTGACAGGCACAGTGGACAGTGAGAAAGAGAGACAGAGAGAAAGGTCTTCCTTTTGCCATTGGCTCACCCTCCAATGGCCGCCGTGGCCAGTGTGCTGCAGCCGGCACACTGCGCTGATCCGATGATGGCAGGAGCCAGGTGCTTCTCCTGGTCTGTCATGGGGTGCAGGGCCTAAGCACTTGGGCCATCCTCCACTGTACTCCCTGGCCACAGCAGAGAGCTGGCCTGGAAGAGGGGCAACTGGGACAGAATCCGGTGCCCTGACCGGGACTAATTTGCATTTTCCATGGATCTTTTGAAGATGCCTTTTGTGCATGGATTTTAAAACTTTTTCTACCAAAATCAACTTTTAATTTCATTTTCCATAAACTCTTTGAAGTACCCTTGTATGTGCCTCAGTGGTGGGGTAGGAAAATTTCTGGATATATCCAGTTGTCATCTTGGCTTTTTGTCCCTGAAGTCTTTTTTTATTTTAATTTATTTGACAGAGTTATAGACAGTGAGAGAGAGAGAGAGAGAAAGGTCTTCCTTCTGTTGGTTCACCCCCCAAATGGCCGCTACAACTGGTGCTGCGCCGATCTGAAGCCAGGAGCCAGGTGCTTCTTCCTGGTCTCTCATGTAGGTGCAGAGACCCAAGCACTTGGGCCATCCTCCACTGCCCTCCCGGGCCACAGCAGAGAGCTGGACTGGAAGAGGAGCAGCCGGGACTAGAACCCGGTGCCCGTATGGGATGCCGGTGCCGCAGGCGAAGGATTAACCAAGTGAGCCATGGCGCCGGCCCCATCCCTGCAGTCTTGTTACTTACAGTTAGTTTGTGGGTCAGCATATTAGCTTTACCTGAGAAGGTATTTGCGTTGCAGATCCTTAGACCCTGCCCTAGACATGCTGTATTGGTCTCCACTTTCACCAGTTTTTGGGTGGCTTGTGAGTACATTTCATTTTGACAATGAACTCTGGAAGCAGAAATAGGGCCTAATCCTCCTGCACCACTGAATAGTTTTGTCACCCTGGGCAAGTTTTAAACTCAAGGGCCTCAGTTTCCTAAGCTATAAAACAGGGTCACAATGGTGTCTTTTCCTAAAATTGTAGCTAGTATGAAGGAAGACAATGCTGGAAGAGGAGTCATCTAAGACTGGCGAGGGTATTTTGCTGCTATTGTTTATGCTGCTTCCATGATTCTAATGTGTGTTCTTCTTCCTTGACTCAGGTCTTAAAGTTTTCACCTGCAGTTTACATGCCAGTGGATGCTCCTTTCAGAATCAAGATTGTTAGGTCAAAATCTGGTATTCTCATAAGCAAGTTCAGAGACCTGGAGAAGTCCTACTTTTATAATTGCTCTTGTGCTCAAATTAATCATTTCAGGGTGAGAGAAAAAAATATTACTCCTAGTTGGAGTAGACTCATTTCTAATAAATGGTTCTCCAAAGTCTAGAAATACCTTTTCAGAAATATTCTGAAATAGTTCCTGAAACAAAGCACATCTTGTCACCCCCACCCTAGACGGTCTGTGCTCCTGCTCTGCTGTGACTCCCCTGGCCCAGTTACGCTTGCACTACATTTCAGTAGCCTAGTTTAGTCCAATCCTCTCAAGCAGATAGAAGTGTTTTCAATTAGCAAGAACTCATTGCTGAGGGCACTAAGAGACAGTTCTTCTGGAGAAGAGAAACTAATTGAACACAAATCGTATATTTACTGGAGGAGGGAGTTCCTCACCAGGGTTTTAGTGCTGCTGTGCTCACCGGCCTGGGACCACTCTAGCCATGAAGTCATTGTTCAAAGATATCTAGTCCTGTCTTCCACAGGCTGCATAAATCCCCTCTGCAAGAGCCCTGATGGTGGCCATGCAGTTCCTTCTACACATGCTATGGGACTGACACACAAGGCAGTCCATGTCATGGTTGGACACCCCTGGTATTAGATATGTAGAATCTCCTTATTTGACAGGGAGATTGGGAGATCTCATCCACTGGTTCGCACCCCAAATGCCTGCAGTGGACGGGACCAGGTCAGGACCAAAGCCAGAAGCTGTGAACTAAATCCAGATCTTCCACGTGGGTGATTGGGCTGGGACTCAGTTATTTGGGCTATCACTGCTGCCTCCCAGGATGTGCATTATTTGGAAGCTGAAGTCAGGAGCCAGGAATCAAACCCAGGCACTTTGATATGGGATATGATCTTTATTTCTCTCTCTCTTTTGAGTTTATGTATGTATTTGAAAGGCAGAGAGAAGGGGAGAGATTTTCCATTCGTTCGTTTACTCCCCTAGTAGCTGCAATGGCTGGGTTTGGGCTAGACTGAAGCCAGGAGCCAGGAGCTTCTTCTGGGTCTCCCATGTGGGTGCAAGGGCCCAAAAACTTGGGCCATGTTCTGCTGTTTTCCCAGGCACATTAGCAGGAAGCTGGATTGGAAGTGGAAAAGCCAGAACTTGAACTGGTGCTCATATGGGGTTCCAGCATTGCAGGGAGAGGCTTAACTTTCTACACCATAGTGCTGGCCCCAGGATATGATTTCTTAGCCACTAGGCTAAATGCCTGCTCTCTGAACGTTTTTATGTTGAGTACAGCTTTGAGGTCTGCCCCCTTCTCAGATTTTCCTTTACTCTAGCCATCACTCTTTAATGTCCTTTTGTTTCTCCATTCCACTCTTCTCTTCCCCCAGAAAAATATTCAAAGGCAAGGAAATGAAAGTGGCAGTGATAAATTCATTCTTATCCACTCAACAAATGTTAAATATCTTTACTGTTTTCAAAATAACAGGGAATAGACCAGGTTCTTGCTCTCATGGAACTTTTCTGAGTGGAGCAGACAGATGCCAGACAAATAAACTAAAAAGGTGCTTGTGGAGTGACAAATACTGTGATAGAAGTGAAGGAGAAATGAGCATGATGACTGCTTGTGCACACGTGTACATGATGTGTGTGCATGTGAATGAGGTAGGGAGATGAGAGATACGGGAACAAATTGATTGTTCTCTTTAAATGGAATGGTCAGGGAAGGTTGTTGGGGAGGTAATATTTGAGTCTAAATCTGAAAAAGAAGGTGGTGTGCTATGAAAAGGATTGGGGAAACACATTCTCAGTAAACAAGAAGTGTTAAGGCTTTCTGGTCTGGCTGAAAAGCTCATGAGAGCATTTCAGGCATGAAAAGCCAAAACACTGTGGCAAAAAAATGTTCTACATTAAGAATCTCTGTGTGTGAGACCCCAGTGGAAAGAAGTGGCCATCAAAGAAGGAGGTACTTTTTTCTGAAGGGAGCAGAGAACTTCCACTATGCTTATAGCCTTGTCCAAATAATGATGGAGTTTGTGGATTCCAAAAGGCTTCCATAGCGTAGGCAGCTCATGTTAAGAGCTTTGAGTGATCACTGACATCATACATGATAGTGTTAATTGTTAAATTAACAACAGGAGTCTCTGTATACTAACTTCCTATGCAGGACCCCTGTCCTTACTGAGCTGTACTATGAGAGTTAACTGTAAACCTTTTTCTAAGGTTTTATTTATTTTTGTGTGTGTGTGTATGTGTGCAAATTGTTGAAATCTTAGTATAGAGTTGGTCTTCTGTGTAGAAAGTTAATTGAAAATGAATCTTTATGGAGAATGGGACTTGGAGGAGGAGAAGAAGATGGAGGGGTGGGAGTGTGTGTATGGTGGGAAGAATAACTAAATCCCTAAAGTTGTACTTATGAAATTTGTGTTCATTAGATAAAAGGTTTCTTTGGGAGGAAAAAAAGATATTACAGTGGCAAGTACTGGGGTGTTGGATGGGAAGACCCTACCTCTGAGGGTGGTATGTAGAGAACAAGGGCCAGAAAAGTACAGGAGGCTCAGGAAGTGAGAGGCAGGCCCAGCTCTGAAAGCCTTGTAATCCAAGGAAAGGAGTTTGAATTTTAATCTTTTCTGCATCAGGAAGTCTGAAGAATTCTGTGGGAATTGGTGATGAGATTTAAAACTTAGTGCACCATGACAATGTGGGAAGGGTACATTCTGGGGTGAAAAGGGAATAGTAAGATGACCCTTGATGAGCTTACATGGTACATAAGTTATAGCTAAGAGAATGGACTGCAGTTACACATTGTGAGCCAGAAACGCTAGGAATAGTCTCCCCTTTGAAGCTCTGAGAAATAGTTTGAGGTGTGTCTGTGGGATTTGAGGAGACAACCACACTATCAATGAGATTGGGAGCCCCTACCTATTTCTGGAGCTTTTATTAATAACTTGAAGGTTCTTAGAGACATTGATGAACACAAGAATGTTCCAGAAGAGGTCTTAGAGCCCTGGCATCACCTTTCTTATGGTTGTATTATTCAACAGCAGACAGACAAAATTAAAGTTGGAGAGTAAATTAGTGACAGAGCCAAGATTAGAATTAAGTTCCCATCTTTAGGCTAATGTTAAATCCTCTATCCATTCTGAATGAAATTATTATTATTATTTTTTAATTTTTTTGACAGGCAGAGTGGATAGTGAGAGAGAGAGAGACAGAGAGAAAGGTCTTCCTTTTGCCATTGGTTCACCCTCCAATGGCCGCCGTGGCTGGCACGCTGCGGCCAGCGTACCGCGCTGATCCGATGGCAGGAGCCAGGTGCTTCTCCTGGTCTCTCATGGGGTGCAGGGCCCAAGCACTTGGGCCATCCTCCACTGTACTCCCTGGCCACAGCAGACAGCTGGCCTAGAATAGGGGCAACCAGGACAGAATCCGGTGCCCTGATCAGGACTAGAACCCGGTGTGCTGGCGCTGCAGGCAGAGGATTAGCCTGTTGAGCCGTGGCGCCAGCCTCTAAATGAAATTTTTAGACCATGGTATTGAAAATGATGAAAATAAGATAGGCAAACAAATATATGGTCAATTGATAGAAATGAAATGGGAAAATAATTCTTTTTTAAATATTTAGTTGAAAGGCAGAGTCACAGATAGGGAGAGTAGATGGGAGTGGGTTGGGTATGGACAGATCTTCCACCCACTGGTTCACTTCCCGGATGGCTACAACAGCTGGAGCTGGGCTGGTCTGAAGGCAGAAATTTCATCAGGCTCTCCCATGTGAGTGAGGGGGCCCAAGCACTTAGGCTATCCTCTGCCACTTTCCCAGGCACATGAGCAGGGAGCTGGATCAGAAGTGGAGCAGGGACCGGTGCTGTGGAATAGCTGATAAAGCTGTTGCCTATGGTGCTGACATCCCATAGGGGCACCGGTTCGAGTTCTGGCCACTCCACTTCCGTTCCAGATCTCTGCTATAGTGTGGGAAAGCAGTAGAAGATGACCCAAGTCCTTGGACTTCTGCACCAGTGTGGGAGACCCGGAAGATGCTCCTGGCTCCTGGGTCCTGACTTCAGATTGGCACAGCTCTGGCTGTTGTGGCCATCTGGGGAGTGAACCAGCGAATGGAAGACCCCCCCTTCCTCTTTCTGCCTCTGTCTCTCTGTAATTCTGCCTTTCAGATAAATAAATAAATGAATCTTTTTTTTTTTTTAAAGTGTCTCCTCTTCTCTCTCTGTGTAACTCTGACTTTGGTATAAATAAATAAATCTTAAAAAAAGAAAAGGAAACATGCTTATCTGCAAAATGAAATAGGTTTCCTAGATTGAGGTAGGGAAATAGTGACCTGGTGACACAGGATGCATTCTTTCCAACAATGTTAATTCAGATCCCTAATCTTATGCAGGCTGAGGTAGATGTTATCTTGGGCTGTTTTTGATCCTGAGATTCTAAAGGCATTCTAGTAAGTTAGCATTCATTACTTACTCTGTCAGGCCTAGTGGAGAGTATACATTAGTGAATTAGATCCTTAGATACTGTGCTTTTAGTTCATAATTCATAGAATAGATGTTATGTGACATTTGATATCTAATGAACCATTAGTTCCTCTGTAATTGTAGTCTCCTTGACCAAAAATCTCCTAACTGGTACAGAATATCTTGGAGTATTTTGTCGGAGCTATAGGCCCAATGCTTTGGGCTCAGGACAAGCAGACCCAGATTGTGACAGCTCAGAACAACTTGGAGCCCTTTGTGTGTTTAGAGCTCCTTTACTCACAGTGATAATAAGAAATGCACAAGGAGTAGCTACTAGCCTCCCATGGCAGTAAAGCCTCAGGAAATATCTGCTTTGTGTCTGTGGCAGCAGTTGGACATACACAGCCATCTACAAACATCCACGTACTGCAACGCCACATTCACCTTAGCTGCACACCTCCACACATTCATAAGCAGTTGTGCCTCGCCATGCCCCCCAGAACCAAACTGTTATGTAACAGACTTGTGGACAGCTAGCCAAGCTGGTGGACCTGTTGGTTATCATGACACCAGTTACCATACAGAGACAAAGAGTTGGGAGCACAGAGATAAAGGAGCAAGGGCAGAAGCTGTGAGAACTTGATAAATAATGTCTCCCCAAGTTGATCTCCTCAACAAGAGCCAAATCCAGTACCAAATGGAAAGCCAGAAAATCCCAGCTAGAATTGTCATGGTAGAAGGCATACTTATAGTAAGCTATAAGTTTTGTTTTCCCAAGTGAGCTTAATGGTTTAAGTCAGTTGACTTCCATGGTTCTGATGCCACTTTTTATTTTCCTACCATTATTTATTTTCCACCCTATTCCTTTTCTGCTTGTCTCGGCCAAGAGCAGGCTCTGTCTACAAGCAGCTTTCAGTAACAATTATGGTGGATGTGGTTTCTTTCTTTTTCTTTTTTTTTAAAAAAGATTTATTTATTTATTTGAAAGATTTACACAGAGAGAGGAGAGGCATAGAGAAAGAGAGATCCTCCTTCCATTGTTTGACTCTCCAGATGGCTGCAACGGCTGGAGCTGCGCAAATCTGAAGCCAGGAGCCAGGAGCTTCTTTCAGGTGGATGCAGGGACTCAAGGACTTGGACCATCTTCCACTGCTTTCCCAGGCCATAGCAGAAAGCTGGATTGGAAATGGAGCAGCTGAGACTCGAACCGGCGCCCATATGGGATGCCGGCACTGCCAGCAGAGGCTTAGCCCACAATGCCACAGCTCTGGCCCCTGAATGTGGTTTCAGCCACCAATTTTGCTGCAACAGGGACCTGGTAGTTCTGTGAGTTGTTGACATTTTTGAGTGTAGCAACAATGGGAACAGGAAGGCTTATCTGGCCACATTTCCTCCCTGCAATTGCCCTCCAGGATGGAAATGATTGAGGAAGACAGCAAAATCTCATAAAGAATAAAGATGTTAGGCCCAGGACGTACTTGTTCCTTCTGTGTTTGGTGTGATCAGCATAATCCTTCATTCTTTGGGTGTTTCATATTTCATGAGCATTAAAAATATGTCCCTTTGGACAGAAACTGTGATGGGGGCAATGCATGTAGGAAAAGAATGGGTTCATGATGTGCCTGTCCTTCCCATTCTCACCATTTCTGAAGTTTGTGTCCTGATCAGGCAGATCCTTTCCCATCCATTTCCCCAGCTTCTCTTGGTCTCTTTCAGTTTATTCCTTAAGCCATACCCATCCATAATCAGGGCTTGAGTTATGGGCTGATAGTCTAAATCCCTTGTAGGCAATTCTCATCATGTGTGTTACGTGATAGGTGTCCCTTATTGGAGCTTACTAACTCTGAACCCAGAAAATGTGTTGATCTGACTTGCCTGTCCATAGATTCCAGCTCCAGTTTTCCTGTCATCTGAGAGGCTCTGAATTGCCTTTCACCATGGCTGCCTCTTTAATGATTCACTTATCTTTGACCAGTCGTGCTTAGATTTCATGGATAACAAAGAGTAAGAAGGTTTTAATGTGTTCATTTTGAAAACACATAAAGTCAGGTAATGGGTATAATGACACTTATTCCATAAGCATTTGTTGGCTGCCATCCTAGTAGGAACCTCATCTGTGTAATGGGCATAATAATAGTACCTACCTGAAAGAGGTTAAAGGAAATAATATGTAGTCAGTTCTTGGCAAACAGTACGAAGGTAGCACATGTTAAGTACTAATAAGCTATATATACCAGGAATATAGTAGCATCATGTCATGAATTCTGCAATAACTGAGTTGGAGCAAAGGTTAAAGGTTACAAAATCCCTAGTAAAAGTTGAGCATAGTGCTACTAATTATATATTTCTTTTTTCTAAATATTTGCTTGTTTATCATTACTTCCATCTTTGAACTGCCCTAGGTCTTTTCATAGCTATTGAGACCCATCTGCTCTCATTTATATTCAGCTGCTATTTAGAATATAAGTGTTAATTATCTCCTTAACACCTCACTGCTACTAATTCTGAGCACTCTGTGTTCTTGGTTCCTCTGGTTTGCCATCTGCCCAGGGTCCCATACCACTTGTTTTCATTACCTCTTCTGTTGTTTTAGTGGTTCCTGACTCCCTTTTAGAGGGAACGTGTCCAAAATAACTTCTTTCAGCTATTGTTTTTTAAATATATTTTTCTGTTTATAAAAGTAGCTTGCATTATAAAAACTGGAAAAATACAGAGAAAGTAACTCTCTTCTATTAGCCTTCCACCAGGAAAAAACAAGGGTTTAGATGTTAAGTGTGTTCTTCCAGTACTTTTCCTATGACCTTATACACACATTTCAAACTTAGGATCACATCATGGATCAAAAGAGTTTTTAGCTGTAAGTGACAAAATAACCCATTCAAACTAGCATCACATTGAAGGAATAGGTAAGTTCAAAATGCTGAAACTCCAGAGTGGTCTAGAATTTTGAATTACCTCTTTCCCGGTGTGTCTCAGCTCCATCTTCTGCTTCAATAAAGCAATAAGGCTTTAGCAATCTCTGGCATCACGTCTTGACATAGGGCAGGAGAAGGGCATTTTCTTATCCTCTCTCCCAGAAGCTCCCAGCTACCCTTCCTTCACATCTTGTTGGTGCTGATTAAGTAGTCCATTCCTAAATCAAGTTGGGAAGAGATTGGTGTACCATGATTGGTCTACACCAGTGGCTATGAAATTTAAGTGTGTATCTGAATCTTCTGGATGTCTTGTTAAACATCAGATTTCTGAGCTCCACCTCCAGTGTTTTTAATTCAGTAGTTGAAGATGGTGCCCCCTAATTTTAAGTTATAATAAGCTTCCAGGTCACACTAATTTTGGACTAGAAACTATATGTTGAGAACCACTGATTAGACAAATTAGTGGCCTTTTCAGAGATGAGTTCAGTGTCCCCAAGTATTTTGTGGCCATGTAAAACAGGAAGGATGATTGGATGATAGCAGTAAAATCAAAGAAACTACAACCTTGACTATTTTCTGCATATCATAAAGAATTTTTAAATGTATGATTTTTCTTGGTTTAATAAGTTCTAGTGTTTTTTACAGTATACTAGGTGACTGTTCACAACAAATTATTACATATTATGAATTTAGAATTAGAGAAGCTCAGTGCTTCTCAAACACAATTTATAAATGTTTAAGGAAGGGAAACGCTAATTACCCTGATGTGATCATGGTATACTCATAAAATGATCATATATTATATACATGTATTGAGTGATCACATTATTTCCCATATGTGTAATTATATGCCAATTAAAAAGGACAATAATAAACCATGATACTTCTATAATGAGCTATTACTCCCCAGTATTCTCTTGCTGGGCGTTGATAGAGATTACATAGTAAAGAATGTCAGTGCATGAAGTGATTTGTTTGCGTCTCTGAATATTACCCAAGAACACATTCCTAGAAGTAGAATTAACTTTTCTAGCTATTCTTATCTCCCTGACTCAGGCCCTTTATTTCAGGGGAATAAATGTTCCATTTTTTTCCTCTCTTGGCTTTCTTAAAGGGCCAGACTTTTACATGGTGTCTAAGTTGATGAAATCATTCTACAGAACAGACCCAGTTGGGGATCAGGATGAGGAGGGCAGGAAGAAGTCAGCAAGTGGAAAGAGAGGAGTGTGGGTCCATACACTGGAGAATGTAGGGCTTGCTTGGGGAACCAGAAATTGTGCAGGAGAATATATGGAATAAAGGAAGAGGAATTGGAAAGGAGACTTGGGGCCATCTGAACCTGAATATTTTGCATTTTGACTGTGATTTTTGTCAATATTTTTTATTAAGATTTATTTATTTATTTGGAAGTCAGAATTATACAGAGAGAGAAGGAGAGGCACAGAGAGAGGTCTTCCATCCGCTGGTTCACTCCCCAACAGGACGCAATGGCCAGAGCTGTGCTGATCTGAAGCCAGGAGCCAGGAGCCAGGAGCTTCCTCTGGGCCTCCCACTTGGGTGCAGGAGCCCAAAGACTTAGTTTAAAGAAGCTCAACTAAGGTGTACAGAACCACTAAATCTTTTTCTCTCATTGTTATAAAGCATTTTATTTGGAAATAACTTTTAAATTGTAGAAAAGTTCAAAGGTAGTACAAAGACTTTCTGCTATACCCTTTGCTGGATTCATTGTTAATATTTCCTTAATCACATTGTCACTCTCTGTGCCACTTCACCTCTTTGTTTTTCCCCACATATATGTATATCTTCCCTGTAAAGCATTTGAGAATAAGTTAGATGTACTACACAGACTAATTTCTATACTGCATTATCTTCTTCCTAAGAATACAGATATTCTCCTGCATAACTATGACAGTTAGTAGCTTTAGGAAATTTACCACTAATGTACAGTTAATTTTGTCAATTGACAAAGAACTGAAGAACCATAAATCAATATAATAATAATGTCTCATGCAATGGTTTTGCTCAGCAGTACAAGATTCTGTCTCTATTACATATTGTATTTAATTGTTATGCCTCCTTAGTCTTTGATGATCTTTTTGGAAGAGTAGCTTTCCTCTTCCTGTAATCAAATGTTCATCATTTAGAGTTTTTGTAATATTTCCTTATGTAGAATCTCTTGGAACCAGGCTCTGTAATCTCCAAAGAAATACTCCATATGTGATATCATGTCTGTCCCAGGTACCACACGCAGAAGCACACAACATCCATCTGTCGTTTATCAATTACCTTCATTTTAATCACCTGGTCAATGAGTTGTTTTGATTCTCCATTATTATAGTAATTTTTTTTGCTCTGCAACATCCATCTGCTGTTTATCAGTTACCTTCATTTTAATCACCTGGTCAATGAGTTGTTTTGATTCTCCATTATTATAGTAATTTTTGTTTTTTGCTTTGCAACTAACAGGCAATCTTTAGGGGAGAAGCTTTATGAGCAAACAGATATTCTGTTCTTCATCATTAAGCATGGATGTGCTTAGTGATGGATTAGCAGATGGATCAACAATGCAGAAATGAACTGGAATGAAGGCAATAGGACAGAGAACCAGGTGAGATCCTGCTGCCGTAAACCAGAAAAGAGAGAGAGATAAAGAGACTTCCATGTGGGAGCCTCCAAGCAGAATTGCTGCTGAGAGTACATGAGTGGCTGTGGTTGCCCAATCAGGCATCATTCCCATAGTTTTGGTCTACTATGGCAAGTAAAAATAGCATGTATTTTTGTAGTTATTGGATTAGTACAAATAGCATTCTACTTATGTTAATTAAGAATCCATGCTGTTTACTTTCATAATCTATCAATTTTTTTAACTGATTTTATCAGTTACCAAGAAAGGTGTGCTAAGATTTCCAACTATGGTTGTGGGTTCTTTTAGTTCTGTGACTTTTTGCTTTATCTATTTTGGAGGTACATTTTATGTTCTTATTGCCAGAGTATGTCTTATAAGCAGTATTTACTTAAATTTTGCTTTTTTAGTCAGTTGGCAAATCTATATCTTACAATTAGAGTATTTGGTCCATTTATATCTAATTACTGAGATACTTGGGTTTAATTATATCACTTAGATTTTTTTTTTCTATTTGATTTATATTTTTCCCTTTTGGATTAATCAAGTATTTTTATCAAATTTTATTAGCTTTTTAATTAGATCACATTTTATTTAATTGTTTACCTATAAATTAGAACTCAGGGCTTACTACTTACTTACTGCGTTTATATTAGTAATTTTAAGCTTTTTTTTTCATTTACTTGAAAGATAGAAACAGAGGTCTTCATCTGCTGATTCATTCCCCAAATGGCTGCACTGGCTGATGCTGGGCCAGGCTGAATCCAGGAGTTGGGAATTCCATCAAGGTCTCCCACATGGGTGGCAGGGTCCCAAGCACTTTGACTGTCTTCTGCCCCTTTCCCGGGAACACTAGCAAGAGTTGGATGTGAAACTGAGCATCCAGGACTTGAACCATTGCCCACATGGGATGCTGGTGTTGCAGATGGCATTTTAACCTGCTGTGCCACAGTGCAGGCCCAGGTTGGTACTTGTGCCACCTAGGTAATACAGGAACTTAAACTCTTCTCACCTTCTGTACTATTCTTACTTTACATTTTAAGCCCACAGGACAATTCACTGATTGTATTATCCCTTTTATTTCATTTCTTTATTTTAGTTGAAACAGAGAAGGGTAGAAGAGAGAGAGAGAGAGATCTCGAGAGATATTCCATCTGCTGTTGAACTCTCCAGATGCTTGCCAGGTCCAAACTGGGAGGCTAGAACTCTGTTTAGTTTCTTCTATAGGTAGCAGGCAGCTAACTGCTTGAGCCATCATCTACTGCCTTCCAGCGTATGTGTTAATGGGAATTAGATGAGAAATGGAGTAGCTGGGGCTTGAACCCAGGCACTCTAATACAAGATGCCGGCATTCCAAGTGGTGGCATAACTGCTGTGCCAAATGCCTAGCCCTATTCTCCTTTGTCTAATCTATTAACTCATTTTTCAGATTCTTAATACCAACTATACTTTTTTATTATTTTTTGATAGAAAACTTTAAGTTGACCTTCTTTAGCAGATTTGGGGAATCTATGTTTCTATCTTAGAGGCAGAGAAAGAGAATGAGAGATAACAGACAAGTGGGCAGATATCCTGTCTACTAATTCACTCTCCAAATGCTCACAGTTATAAGGGATGGACCGAAACCGAAGTTGGAAAGCAGAAGTGCAATCCAGATCTTGTGTGTGGGTGGCAAGAACCTAGGTACTTGAGCCATTACTTCTGCCTCCAGGGTCTGCAGTAGTGGGAAGCTGGAGAGCAGAATGAAACCCTGATAATTCAATGTGTGATGCAAATGTCTCAACTACTAGGCCAAATGCCTATCCCTATACTTTTATTTATTATTTTGAACATATTATAAGTATTTTAAAGTTTCTGTTTGGTACCTTTACTACTTGAGTCATCTGTGAGTCTATTTCTAATGACCTTTTTCTTGAATTTTTTTGGTCATTTGTACCTGTTTTAAAATTTGTTTTAAAGTCTCCAAACGTTTAATTGTCCATAAATATTTGATCCTATTTTGTAGCATGCTTATAATTTATTTCTATTTTTTGCTTAGCAAGTGTTATATATAAAAGTTATAGAAGTTCTAGATAAGGTTATTTTTCCCAAGGAGGTTAAATTTTCTCCTAGCAAGAACATGGAGTAAAGGTGATAAATCTTGATCTTGTCACATGTTTCTTATCATTGATGTGGCTTGAGTTTTGCCTTTATTCCTAGGGTGTGGCTCTTATTCCCAATGGCCCTTATGGTACTGCAGGATTTGTACAAAGACCTGTCCATTTTTGTGGGTCTATGCTTCTGAAACTCTGAATTTCTTTCCTTTTTTTTTTTTTTAAAGATTTATTTATTTATTTGAAAGCCAGAGTTACATAGAGAGAAGGAGAGGCAGAGAGAGAGAAATCTTCCATCCACTGGTTCACTCCCCAGTTGGCCACAATGGCTGGAGCTGTGCTGATCCAAAGCTAGGACCCAGGAGCTTCTTCCCAGTCTCCCATGTGAGTGTAGGGGCCCAAGGACTTGGACCATCTCCCACTGCTTTCCCAGGCCATAGCAGAGAGCTGGATTGGAAGTGGAGCGGCCGGAACTCGAACCTGCGCCCATATTGGATGTGGGAACTGCAGGCGGTGGCTTTACCTGCCATGCCACGGCGCCAGCCCCAAAACACTCTGAATTTCATGATTAACTCAGCTGGTAGCTACTAACTAGGAAGTACTACTGACCCATACCCAAAGCACTAGCAGTGCATCAACCTCAGTATTGAGGTTACAAGTGCAGCTTCCATGACACAATCACAATGTGAAAATTTGAGAATTTTTCTTTTTTAGTATCTACAGATGCTGAGAAGTATAAGGTGTGCCTAGAGGATGCACACACACACACACACACACACACACACACGTCCAAGGCCTTCACTGGGTACAGAACATTTCAAACAGATTTCCTTTGAGAACATTCCTAAACTTTGTTTTTTGTTTGAAAGATGGACACACACACACAAAAACACACACAAATCTCCATCTGTTAGTTTACTACTCAAAATTCCTACAAAAGCCAGGGCTGGGCCAGGCCAAAATGAGCAGCCTGGAACTCAATCTGGATCTCCCACATGGGTAGCAGTGACCCAAACGCTTGAACCATCATTTGTTGCTTCCTAGGATGTGCGTTAGTATGAGGCTGGAGTCGGGAGCAGAACCAGTACTCAAACCCAAACAATCTGTTAAGAGATGTAGGAGCATCTTAAGTATCTTAACCTCTATGGCAAACACTCAATCCCTTGGAGAATTTCAGTTGGTGGGTTTAAGCAATCCAGCAGCAGTTCTAGGAGGTCATACTGTTGCTGAGAGGTGGTAGTCACTGTCTTAAACGAAGCAGTAAATCAGGGGATCCCAGCCTTAGGTGGGATCTCTGGCCAGCGGCTGGAGACATTCAAGTGGCATATAGTGTTAGAAAGTGTGCAAAGTGCAGTTGAGCCCTTCTTTTGGTAGGAGAAAGTTAAAGTTATACTTAAAACCAGATGTTGAGGCAACAGAGTGGAAAATTATAACCACTCATCATAGGCCTGAACTTAGATTCCATCTTTGTAGTACCATGTGATGGCTGAAATAATTGCTCAGGGTTTTGGCCTCCAGTTGATTTTTCCTCCTGGTTGTCTTGAAGTCTTCGTGTAGCATAGTTTAGGATGTGAGCTATTGTTTGAGAAGAATATGTACTCAGTACCCAGGTTCTGTTTCCTTTGAGATTTCAACCACAACTCACTTGTGTCAGTCCCAAATGGTGACATCTGTCATGTCAGCCTCGTGAGGCTGCCATTTTCTTCCTGGCCTCTATTCACCTGCACTACAAACTGGAAAACACTTTTAGGGAAGAAAAAAGAATGAATAGTATCTACTATTTTGAATAGTTTGGCTGTGCCCCTCCAAAATTCTTGTTGAAACCTAATTCCCATGATGATGATGGTTACAGGTGGGTCCTTTTGGAAGTGTTGAGGCTATGAGGGCTGTGCTGTCATAGAGGGGCTGGTGCCTCATTATGGGGCTGCTGGAAAGAAGCTTGGGCTCCTTTTGCTGTGTTGCTCTTCTACCATGTGGAGTTAAAGTGTTCCTTCCTTTAACACGTGGCAGCATATTGGAAGCAGAGAACAGGCTGTCACCAGACCAACACCCTGCAGGCACCTTGATCTTGGATTTCTCAGTATTGAGAATTGTGAGAAATAAATTCTGTGGCTTATAAATTACCCAGTGTGGGATATTTGGTTACAGCAGCACAAAGACAGGCCGTTTCCAGAACTTCTCTGATAAGTGCTTTTTTTTTTTTTTTTAAATCTGCCTACACTGATTGCTTCACAAGGACTTCAAACTCGTTTTTCATATTTGGTGCAGCTTTTATATTTAGCATAAGTGTTAGTTCAGTCAAGACTGTTTTATCATGGTAGGACTTGGAAGTCTTTGTTTCAGTTTTAGGTGAGGAAATGAAAGCGCAGAGAAGTTATGTAAATTGCTCAAGGCCAAATAGCTATATAAATGGCAGATCTGAGACTTAAACCTAGGTCTTTCTGACTCCCAGACATATGTTCTTAGCCACTATTACTGTGTCCTTCTTATGGTTAGTTAGCATGTTTTTAGGGCCTGTGAGGTGCCAGGCAGTCTTAGCTTCTTTATAAATAACATCTATTAACATGATAAATAAAACAGATTATCACTATTTTTACAGATGTGAATGTCTAAGTCAGAATTCAGGTCTCTTTCCCAAGGATATTGAGACTAGAAATAACCAGTTGGGTCTGTTTCCAACTCTTGGACTCTTAATCTCTGCCGTCTGCCACTTTCATGCTAAAAATCAATGATTGGATCTGTGAACTTGACTGCTCATTTCTCTGAATCATGGTGTTCTAATTTGTAAAATGAGTGCCCAGTGTTTGAATGATCTAATGTTTTGAATTGCAAAGAGAACCATGGGTGGGGAGATTTAATATGAAGCCATGTGGTATCTCATGGACATGAATGTTAACTGGTGGACATGTTTTCAACTCTTGGTACAGTCTTAGTCAACCAAAGATGGATTTATCTTCTATGTACACTACAATTTCTCTAATTTTAAATAGCTCATTTTCAATAAGTGGGCACTCAACAGCTACTATTTGTCTAGTACTTCAGGGAAACAAACAAATATCAGTAGCTCAGCCTCTGTGTTTGGCAAGTCTAATCACTAGAGAAACAAAAATCACAGCCTTGGAGATAAGGGCAGCACAGTAGAAATGAATAGATCACATGCAATATGAAGCATAAACTGTCACTAAAATACCTGGCACAAGTTCCTCTGTTGGGTGTACAGGAAAGTTACAAAGAATTGAACTTCCAGCAGACTCTCTAGTTGGTCTGCCTGAGTTAGAACCCAAGCTCTGCTGTCTGCCAGCTGTATGATCTCCAGGAAGTTACTTAGCATTCTAAACCTTGTTCCTGATTTTAAAGATGGAGGTAATATTCGATAGTACCTATCTAGTAGGTACTGTGAAGAATTTATCCATATAGGTGTTTAACACAGTGTCTTCCTCAATAAGGGCTCTTGATTAAGAGCCCTTAAGATTTTTATTACTCAGTATCTTTGAGGTATACTAGGATTTGGTTTGATGAGGAATAGAGAGGCATTCTCTGGAAGGAGGTACATTGTTTATAGGAAGAAAGGAGCCTGTTCCACAGAAGGGTCATCAGAAATGATCAGCAGAAGCAAAAGCTACGTATGTAATCCCATGATTTAAAAAATAATCTTGACTCTTTCACTGAGTTTGGCACTAGTGTCCCAGAAATCTTTGTTAAGCCCAGTGTTATCATCTATGGGTGTGAAAGTTGATGAGGAATATGCCAAAGAGTATGTAATATTATTTTCCCCATAGATTCTTACCATGCCTGCTCTGTTTTACTTACAGAAAAGTTCCTAATTTAGAACTCTTTCTTACTTTGCCTCTCATGTAGCACTTCCAAGGAAAAGAGAATCTCTTGCCCTGAGGAGTTAGGTACACTTGCCTATAGGTAAAGTCTTATATTTTACCATAAGTATAACTTCGTTTAACTCATCCTTTGAGATATACAGCCCACAGAATAACCATACAAGAATTCCTGCCTTAACACTCCCATAACACTTAAAAGTTGCTGGTTGACATTGGACTATTTCTCCCATTGGGTTTCAACTTCTCCAAATGTTCTTTTTCCAAAAGCTCTTTACTTTGAGCCACATTTCAGTGACTCAGACCTCTGGTCTAAGAGCCTTCAGGAGTGAGTCCTCTGCTTACGAGAAGCTCAGAAACATTGGTGGAAACTCATTGTTTGCTTCCCTGCCTCCTCGTCCAATCCTATAACAGGTGAATTACAACGTAAGGTTGTTTTCATTTAAATTGGAAAAATGGAATTAAAAGCGTATATATATTTTCCATCAACTTTTTGAATACCTTGTACATAAAAACTACAATAAATATGGCATCTTATAATAGAAAAGAAATTTTGCTTCTGGAAGTGGGCATTGGAAAGATTATAGTTTATGAATTATTGTGAAGAAGAGGGAAGTTTTCCTACAGTGGAGAAAACTGTAACACCAGATGTGGATGGAACTGGCTCATAACACAAGGCAAACTCCAGCAGCTGGTAGATGTTTGAGGTGAGAGTTCATGGTTGTGTTTTGTATTCTGAGCAGCTCCATTGAGCAGGGCACAATTTTCTGTATTCATTTGGTGTTTCTTGCAGGAGAAATTATGCATAAGCAAGTGTGAAATCTGTGTTATACTCAGATTGCTCCCTAATATAACAATCAGTGTAGCACACTGCCCATTCAAAATAAGCATTGTTGAAGAACTGACAGTATCTGTGGGTCACAGGAAGGAAATTAAGGCAGAGAAAATGTACAGCAACAGCCTCTAAAAAAAGTTACCTTAACCTAGCAGCATAACCTTAAGGAATTCATCTTAAGGAAATATTCAGAGATGTTGCACCTGAGTAAATAAAGTGCTTTAGAAAAGTGAAATATTTGAAACAAGGTTAAAATCAACAATATAAAACAAGGTTAAATATATAATATGATCAACAACTAGAATATTAGGTAGTTAATCATAAAATTTTAAAATGACACATGTACATTTTACATAAAACTTCTGTATTTAGTATTAAGAATGATGTATAGAGGCCAGAGTGCTGATTAGGACATCTGTCATTCTATGAGTCTGCTGTGTATCTCGCTTCCCATGTTGGATCGTTCTCTCCCTTTTTGATTCTATCAGTTAACATTAGCAGACACTAGCCTTGTTTGTGTGATCCCTTTGACTCTTGGACCTATCATGATCAATTGTGAACTGAAACTGATCACTTGGACTAGTGAGATGGCATTGGTACATGCCACCCTGATGGGATTGTATTGGAATCCCCTGGCACATTTCTAACTCCACCATTTGGGGCAAGTCCGATTGAGCGTGTCCCAAATTGTACATCCCCTCCCTCTCTTATTCCCACTCTTATATTTAACAGCACTCTGGCCTCAGAATCAACCCTTAAGGCATTCGGATCTGGCTGAAGAGCCCATGAGAGTATTTTAGGCATGGAAAGCCACGACACTCTGGCAAAAAACAAACAAAAAACAAACAAAAACCAAAACCTAAATGAAAGATCTCTGCGAGTGAGATCCCAGTAGAAAGAACAGGCCATCAAAGAAGGAGGTACCTTTCTCTGAAGGGAGGAGAGAACTTCCACTTTGACTATGACCTGGTCTAAATAATATAGAAGTCGGCGAACTCATAGCCTTGGCAACTCATGACTAGAGCCTAGGGAGATTACTGATGCCTTAAACAAGAGTGTCAATTTGTTAAGTCAACAACAGGAGTCACTGTGTACTTACTCCTCATGTAGGATCTCTGTCCTTAATGTGTTGTTCAGTGTGAATTAATGCTATATATAACTAATACTTAAACAGTATTTTATACTTTATGTTCTGTGTGGGTGCAAACTGATGAAATCTTTACTTAATATATACTAAGTTGATCTTCTGTATGTAAAGATAATTGAAAATGAATCTTGATGTTAATGGAATGGGAGAGGGAGTGGGAGATGGGAGGGAATGTGGGTGGGAGGGAAGTTATGGGGGGGAGTCATTGTGATCCATAAACTGTACTTTGGAAATTTATATTTACTAAATAAAAGTTTAAAAAAAAAGAAAAAAAGAATGATGTATAGAAATGGACTGTCTTAGCCAAAAATCCTAATTCCCCCTACCCACATTTTCCTTTAGAGATTTATTTATGTGAAAGAGTTAGAGAGAGAGAGGGAGGAGAGGGAAAAGGAGAAGGAGGAGAGGGAGAGGGAGGGAGGGGGGGAGAGGGATGAGAGGGCAAGGGAGAGGGAGGAGAGGGAGAGAGAAAGAAAAAGAGAATCTTCTATCCCACTGCTTCATTCCCAAAATGGCTGCAATGGCCAGGGTGGGACAGGCCAATGCCAAGTGCCAGGAGCTGCATTTGGGTTTCCCATGTAGGTGGCAGGGTCCCAAAGACCCTGGGCTATCTTCATCTGCTGTCTGAGCTTCATCAATGGAGAGCTGGATTGCAATAGGAGCAGCCAATACTCAAACTGGTGCTCATGCGTGTTGCAGCGTTGCTGGTTGTAACTTAACCCACTGAGCAGCAATACTGGCTCCTTCCTATTTTATTTATTTATTTTTAAACATGCTATGTATTTGAAAGGTAGAGTTACTGACACAGAGAGGGCAAGACAGAGAGAAAGGTCTTCTATCTGCTGATTCACCCCATAAATGGCTGGAGTTGGGCCAATCTGAAGCCAGGAGCCAGGAGCTGCTTCTGGGTCTCCCACATGGGTGCAGGGGCCCAAGCACTTGGGCCATCTTCTGCTGCTTCCCCAGGCCATTAGCAGAGAGCTGGGTTGGAAGAGGAGCAGCCAGGATACAAACCTTTGCCCATATAGAGTGCTGGCACTACAGGAGGGGGCTTAGCCTACTACACCACAGCACTGCCCCCCCCCCGTTTTATTTTTTATTTTATTTTATTTTTTAAAAGATTTATTTTATTTTTATTTAAAAGTCAGAGTTACACATACAGAAAGAGAAAAGAGGCAGAGAGGGAGAGAGAGAGAGATCTTCCATCTGATGGTTCACTCTCCAATTGGCCGCAACGGCCAGAGCTGTGCCAATCTGAAGCCAGGAGCCAGGAGCTTCTTACGGGTCCCCCAAGCAGGTGCAGGGGCCCAAGGACTTGGACCATCTTCTGCTTTCCCAGGCCATAACAGAGAGCTGGATTGGAAGTGGAGTAGCTGGGACTAGAACAGGTGCCCATATGGGATGCTGGCGCTTCAGGCCAGGGTGTTAACCCACTTTGCCACAGCGCTGGCACCCCCTACTTTATTTTTTAAAATTTCTGATTAACATCTAATGTTATGTACTCTTATGGGGAACAATATAATGAAAGGACAAGATATGATGGATAGTTTCCCATATATTGATGAGAAAAGGGCATATATTGATGAGAAAATATTCATCATACATTGCCAAAATTGGAAGTAATCGTGTTTCACAATGCTCTTTATGGAATATTTTTGTAAAACCCATAAATATGTACATATATAGAACAAATATGTTAGACATATTCTAACTTTATATTTAGATGACAAAGTTAGGAATTTTTTATCTTTATGTCTTTCTGTTTTTTTCCAAATATTTCAACAGCAAATTTTTACCATTTTAAGGATAAAGTTACTGGCTCATTTAAGCTAGAAAGTACAATTCATCTTGATGGTGCATTTGCTATTTCTGGGACCCGTCTTTCAGCTCAACTTCACCAGAGATCCTTTGTCATCAGGCTGCCCTTCTCTACTCTTATGGGAAATAGAAGATGGCTACTGGCTCATGTCTAGCAAAAAAGAGGCTGTATACATTTTCATTATTGCAAGAAAATCTGCTCAGTTTTTCAAGAATGAAAAAGGGCATTAGTGATGGACAAGGTTCTAGAAGTCAAAGATGTGCGTGGGTCCAGGGAAGCTGGGGAGAAGCTAGCCTGGGTTTGCAGGAAACACATGCAGTTTTCCTGGCAGCAGGAGGACTGTTGCATGTGGACATGAACAGGTGTATAGATCCCCTCTTAGCACTAATAGTCTTTGATCCCCCAGAGAGGGAATATGCCCCCACATTCCACTCCAACCTAATTAGCATTCTAAGAGGGCATGAGTTTGGTATGTTTAATCTAAATCACCTTTTCAGAAAAATGTAATACTTTTTTTGTGTGTGTTCCCCACCTTAAGGGAAATCAACTGGACATTATTGTGCAGCCACTAGAGTGCCATTATCACTAAATCTACTCTCACTCTGCTCCCGCCATGTGGTCTCTTTTTCCATTACCTGCAGGGTTGCTAGAATGATTTTCAGCAGGGAATGAATCATGCCCAGGCCATGAGGAAAGGACAGAAGCACACCATGTCCACCATGTGTAGGAAGGGGCACTTCAGAGCCTGGCGTTCTCTTTCAGATGTGTACCGTCATCAGCTTCATATTGCGTACCCACAGACAGCATCTCTAATTATTGTGGGTTTTCCATGTGCTGCTGGATTAAGAAGACTGTTCATTGGTGACTGTGTAATATGGAATGAGGTTTAATTGAGTGAATGTTTGTCAGTGTTGATTAGGTGGCAAGATCTTCCCAGTAAGGGCTGTGCAGTACTCTCAAATGCTTTGCTGACAGGCATTCTCCCTTTCAGACTCATTAGGGTTGTTAAATTGAAGATTCTTGGACTCTAAGACATCCTGAGTCAGAATCTTGGAGGAGTAGGTGATCATTTAAAATAGGCTCTCTGTCCCCTTTCCCCTTTATGTGCCCTGAAGTATGAGAACTGCTCATCTCCAGGGGAGCTTCTAGGAAGGAACAAGACTTGACCTAGGTATGGAGAGGAGCAAGAAGAGCTTTCCTGGTAGAACAGAACCAAGCTCAAAGTCAGAGGTGTGGAATGAGGTAAGGCCCATTCCATGGGGCATGAGCAATATTTTTTTAAAGATTTATTTTATTTATTTGAAAGAGTTACAGAGAGAGGTAGAGAGAGAGAAAGGTCTTTCATCCCCTAGTTCACTCCCCAAATGGTCACAATGGCTGGAGCTGAGCCAATCCAAGGCAGGAGTCAGGAACTTCTTCTGGGTGCTGAGGCCTAAGGACTAGGACCATCCTGCATTGCTCTTCCAGGTGCATTAGTTGGGAGATGGATCAGAAGTAGAGCAGCTGGACTTGAGCCGGCACTTATATGGGATGCTGGTGTTGCAGGCCAGGGCTTTAACTTGCTGTGTTACAGTGCTGGCTCAGGCATGAGCAGTTTTAATGGAGCAAATACTACTAGCTGGTTAATATGGAGATGTTAAGGCTAAAAAGAAAATTGAGATACAATAGTTAAAAACCCAACAGTTCTGTACTATTTTTTGTTGAGATATATGACTCAAATGAGGGTCCCCTTGACTGCACTGCAGGGTAACAGGTGACATCATTGTGCAGGCATGTGTGTAAGAAGAGGGATAGTAGATGAGATGGGAAGCCAGAGATTTGGGGACCAATCATGTTTGTAAAAATCTGCACTTGAGCAGCCAGCACTATGGCATAGTATGTTAAATCTCTTCGTGTGGCATCAGCATCCCAAATGGGGACTGATTTGAGACCCAGCTGCTGTACTTCTGATCCAGGTCCCTGCTGATGTGTTTGGGACAGCAGTGGAAGATTGCCCAAGTGCTTGGGCCCCTACATTCATGTGGGAGGACAAGAAGAAGCTCCTGGCTCTTAGCTTCAGCCTGGCCCAGTCCTGGCTGTTGAGGTCATTTGGGGGGTGAACCAATGATCTCTCTCTGTCTCTTCTCTCTGTAACAATTTCAATTAAATAAAAAAATAAATTTTTTTTCTTTAAAAAAGAAAAATAAAACAAAAAACCCCTACACTTGCAGTAGCTGACCGGGGTCCTATGAGAACAGTAGTGATTTCTTTGGAGAGAAATCACTATTAGTGACCTAACTCACCCTGTTCCTGTAGGCCACACTTCTCAAAGGTTATACTGTCTCTCAACATCACCACCCTGGGGATGAAGCTTCTGGCAGGTAAACCTTTGAAGGACACTCTCAAACCACATCTAAACTCTAGCAGTGCCATAATCCTTTATGCTGTTCACAATAGGATTTAATGAGTATGCAGGGAAGAAAACGAACCATTTAATGTTTAAATACTTTTTACAGTCAAACCTTTCTTAGGAAGTGAGTCTTTGATTCTTTCCCTTAGAGAGGTCTAATCTATTCCCATAAAAGAATATCCTGTGAAAGGATAGGGATAAATAAATCCTGTTATGTAATATTAAATAATGAAATGTGTAGAATTGGTTAGTTTGGGCATATCCTCTATATGTATAATTGTAAATTTTACTACATCATCACTTTGTACTTAATGTGCTAATAGCTTCGTTGATGCTGTGGATGTTCCTCATAATATTTTCATCCATGAAAAGTGAAGAGGGAGATCAACTGCTCACTCTTTTCTCATCTACTCTTGTTGTTTTCTTTATTAAGAATTAGCTTACCTCCTAAAGTGCTACTCATTAGAAAAATCCGTAATCCTTGTCTGAGCCTGCTATGTAGTTACTGACATCAGAAGAAGCTCAGTTGTGTCTGCATCTGTAGTGTGCTCTTGTGTCTCTCAGTTTAAGGCTCATGTTCAAAGCTGCATTGAGGTAGGAGGATGTGATCTTCTCACTTTACAGGCTAAAAACACACTCATTTTCCTGTACCTTGAGAAAGTATACCAGGATGAGCCAATGATGTGACTTCATAGAAATTACACTTTCAATATTGGTCTAATATATAAAATTGGTGTGGTGTTCACAGTGTAAAGCATCTTTCAAGTTATGCTACTTAATGCTAACCGTGCTGGCTTGTTGAACATTACACACAGAACTGTGGTGGTTGGCAGTGGGCAGTCCTCAGGGAGTGATATGATGAAACGGATGTGTAAACTGTGGGATATGCTTGATGGACTGAGAGTGGAGCAGGGGATGAATGAGATTATTTCAGTAGCTCAGGGACAATGTGATGTTGGTCTTGGCTGTTGACAGGATATTTGGGAGAGGAAAGCTGAGAGAAAGACAATAGCAAGAAGCCAGTAGGAGGACACACATGGCTTCTGTAAGAGGAATATTTTCCAGTGGTGTCTTGTCTCCTGAGGAATGTAAAGAGAACAAATTGAGGCAGTAATATGCTCTGTGTGGCTGCAAATATTCAGGTTACTCTGGGGAGAGACATGAAAAACTTCTGTTTGGGAGGACTGCCAGTCATTAACATCTCCCTGGGTTGACAGAAAGCCCCAGCTAGGTGATTTCTTGGGCAATTATGGAAACTTGCACACCCAGTGCAGTGCATTTAATGCAGGGCCACAAATCTGGGGCAACTTTTGGTTTTGAAGATTTTCTTATTTCATCTTCAGTTTCCTTTATATGGTCCTCCCTTACAAGGGTGTAGTGGTGGTGTCAAGGCAGTCTTTAAGGCATCTTCTTTTTGCCTCTCCCTCCATCCTGCTTCCTCAGAGGCAGCGACTGGGCAACTTGTTGAATTCCTGCCAGGACATTGAACTGGGGCTGGGCCGGAAAGTATGGATGTCCCAAATTATCCTTAATTGGCCACTTGTCCAACCTGGGAAGAAGCCTGACCTGACGTTTGGGCACCTTATATGCAAAGTACAGTTGACTATGCCAAATTGAGCATACCATACACAGCATATACAGTGAAATTATTTTTAAAAAATGGCTCCAAAGGCCTTCATCATTTTTAAAATTGTTAGTTTTACTCAAAACTCTTGGGACTCTTAGCTTGAACTGTGGTGACAGTGGCTCATGACTAAGAAGTCATGTGTTCACAAACTTGAACCAGTGAAATAACCAGCCTTTCTGATCTCCTGACATTCTTGTAGGTCTGACTTTTGATGACCTAGAACAGCCAGGCTGAAATAGTTTGTATCTCAACCAACACATAGGATAGGCCCTATTCTTCATATTCTTCTCTTACTTACTGTGATCTGATAGAAGATTAACAGTAGTACAAGGCATTGAAATAACTTTCCAAAGTTATATTCAAGGAAGAATCTGCCTTTGTTCGAAGGTAATAGTGGAGACAGAAATGTTACTGTCCAGGACAGTTGTCCTGGTGAGCACCTCTGAATGTGATATGGAATGTAGAAAATGACTCTCTCAAATATGTCACATCCTAACTCCTGAAACATATAAATGTTATGTTAGTTGGAAAAAAAAAAAAAACCTTTGTAGATATGATTAAGTTAAGCCTTGAAGTTAGATCACTTTGAAATATCTGGTTGGTTCTAAACTCAATCAAAAGTGTTCTTATATGAGTGAGTCAGATTTCAACACATAGAAGGATGCAGTGTGACCTTGGAAGCTGAGACCCAAATGATGAGACACGAAGCCAAGCAATACCAGTGGCTACCAGAAGCTGCAATAGTCAGGGAGCACATTGTTCTGTAGTCTCGGAGGGAGTGTGGTGCTGCCAACATGGATTTCATCCTGGTGCGGCTGATTTTGGACTTTTGATCTGTAGAGCTAGACAGTTTTGTTGTTTGAAGCCACAGTTCTGGTAACTTATTACAGCAGTCACAGGAAGGGAATGTAGTAATGAAGCTGTTGTATCTACATGTGGCTATAGTTGCAGCTCTCATCTCCATAAGAAGTGATGCATAGAACATTTTTGGGGGAATGGAAGGTGTCAGAAGCACGTTCCCCATACCCCAGTCTTCATTGAATTTGAAAGGTGAAAGCTGGATGTGGGAGAAACAACTTTAGATCATCAGGTCCATCCTTTTTTTTAATCCTTCCCACAAGTAATTGAATACTGAATATCAACCAGGAACTCTGATACATATCAGTTCTCAGATTTTCCTGGTTCCAAAGTACCTTCTTTCTTTTAACTCCAACCTTTCCCATCTGCTTATGATCTTGAATTTATACCTGTAGATAAGCCTCTTTGATAAGAAAATAGAAAAAAAAAATACAGGCTGATAAGGACAGCCAAGTCAGTAAGGAGAATGCCATACCTTCATGTTCTTTTCCCATCAGCCTTAAGTGGCCGACTTTCCTTGGTCCAGGAATTGAGTCACAGCCATAAAAAACATCAATCGAACAAGCCTGGAACTGGAAGAAATGTTTTGGCCATGGAAGAGCAGCAAGACACAATGTTGGGTAGCAGGAGCATTCGAAGTCAAAGGAACATCACTTTGGGGCCAGTCGTTGGTGTTGTTTCTTTTCCTTGAGTTCAGTTATTGACCCTGCACAATAAAGGGTTTGGACTTGAGAGTTTTCCTTCTTCCAGCACTAGGGAATTGAAAATGTGAGGTCTGTAAGGTCTGTGTTAGAGATCACCTTGTACATTCTGCCCATTTTATTGATCAGGATAGTGGGAATGATGTATATCCAAAGTCACACAAGGCACTGGTGAAGCCAGGATTAGAATCTAAAGTCCAGGAGTGCTCTAGGCTCTCTGTTATCCTATGATGTTTTGATTGAGAGGATTGCTTATGGATGGATTTCAGGTTTCTGAAAACTACCTGAATTTGAACATCAACATTTTTTGAATAGCCAGGCATTTTTATAAAATAAAATCTGTGACATCCAATACTGGCTTTTCAAAAGTACCCACAAGGGCCAGCGCTGTGGTGTAGTAGATAAAACATCAGCCTGAAGGGCTGGCGTCCTTTAACAGTGCTGGTTTGAGTCTTGGCTGTTCCACTTTTGATCTAGCTCTTTGCTGTGGGCTGGGAAAGCAGTGAAAGTTGGCTCAAGTCCTTGGGCCCCTGCATTTGTGTGGGAATCCCAGACAAAGCTCCACTCCAGGCTCCTTGTTAGGAAAAAACTAACTTCTTTCTAGCCCCCCCCCCCCCCCCCCGCCATTGCTGGAAGCCAGTTGGCCACAAGGCCCAACTGCTGTTGTCAAGCTCCACCCCCATCCTAATGGGATTCGATGCTCCTGCTTCCTTGCCTGCTTTCCGGCAAAGTTTTAAAAGGGCCTGTTCCTGAACATGTGGCTCTCTTGGCTCTTCTCTCCTGCTCTCTTGGCTCCTCTCGTCTGCTCTCCTCTCCTCTCGTCTCTCTTCTCTCTGCTCTATCTTTTCTCCTCACTAGCTCTCTCTCTTTCTTTCTTTTATACTCTCTCTCTCTTATCCTTCTTCGTCCCTCCCCTCCAGTCTGCTGGGTTTTCCCCAATAAACCCTTTCCCTTACATCAGTGTTGGGTGTACTTTGTGACAGCTAACACTCCTGGCTTTGGATAGGCCCAGCTCTGGTCATTGGAGACATTTGAGGAGTAAACCAGCAGATGGAAGACCTGTCTCTCTCTCTCTCCCCTTCTGCCTCTCTGTAACCCTGCCTTTGAAATAAATAAATATTAAAAAAAGAAAAAAAACTACCCACTAAATAACTCAACTGCTGCTGCATGTCAGGCCTTCTTCCAGGTATTTAGGATAGGCCAGTAGACAGAGTGGGCAGAAGTCACTGTTTTGAGGATTATGTTTAGTAGTTGGAGGTGAGAGATATAACAAATAGGCAAACTTAATGTATGTCATGACAAATGTGGGCAGAAAACTACATCAGGGACAAAGGGCGTTCGAGGCTCTGCTTCTGCTTTACTTAAGTTGAAGTAAAATATTCCCCATGAGGGTCAAGGCCTCCTTGCTCTGAAGTCCAGGAGTACAGCACAATGAAGGAAAACATCACATTGTACTGTAGCTATTTGTTCCTGCCTCCAGCCACCCTTGGCCAGTGCCTTCAGAAAGCCCCTGATGTGAACCCTTGGTCGTATTCAGCGGTGCCTGTGGCAGGAAAGCAAGTGACTTTTTGTCCTAACCTGGTTGCTGGGCCATCGTCATTCATTGTGCACCACATACTGCCCACTGCCAGGGAGAGTAATGGCTCTGGTGTCAGTATTATTTATGACTTACTGCATCACTGCATCCTGAGGAGGAGGCATGGTGAATGGGCAGCGAGGCAGCAGATCATGGAGGTTTGGTATTTGAGGATGAATGAAGGATAACTTTTTGGTTGTCTGACTTTTTCAGTGCTTTTTGATTTTGGCTTGATCTCCGCATGGTTAATAAGAGCATGGCAAGTATGATTAATCCTACCTTTAAGATTTATCATCCAACACATTCAACACAGAGGTGTGTGGGATCTCCATGGCAAGTTAGAAGCAAATCAAAAGGATTAAAATCCAGATTCTGCCTTCCTATTCAATCCCTGTCCTTGAGGCCATCCCTATCTCCTTTCTTGCATTCAATGCAGCAGCCAAGGCTTTTCTTGTGTATTTATCTAGACTCTAATCCATTTGCATAATCTTGTTGTGACTGCCCCAGACCAGCCCACCCTTCGCTGTGGCATGGTAAACTGAACTGTACTGCTTCCTGCATTGATCTCCCCCACCCTGCCCCTTAAACTCCCAGTCCATCAGCAGTTTAGGAGCTAAGAGTGACTATTTTACTACAAGGGGACTTCAGAAGGCTCATAGAAAATGGAATTAAATGGTAATGTTATTTTGGTACAAATTTTTGAAATCTATGCATAATTTTTTCATAATACACATTTTTGTGAACATTTTGAAGAGCCTTCCTAGGTCTTTCTCTGCCTAAACCCCTTTAGAAGTCTTGCATCTTTGAGAATAAAAACCAGCATTCTTCCTAAGGCTCGTATGGCTCCACGTGGTCTGAACTCTTGCTATTTCATACAATTTCCCACGTGTATTCCTTTTGTTCCCTCTGCTTCTGCTCTTTGAGTCTGTCACTCCAGAGGTTTTGCGCTTGCTGTCCCTTCCACCTGAAAGTTCCTCCCACAGATATTCCTGTGACCGTCTTCTGTGCTTCATTCATGTCTGTGCTCACGGACCGCCTCATGGTTCAGGAGAGCGACCGAACAGTTTCATAGGAAGCAGTAGCTTCCCTTACTCCCTGTTCCCTCATTCTGCTTTTTTCTCCACTGTGTTTATCAGTATCTGGTGCTATGTGCCAGTTGTTTATCTAGTTCCTACCTCTCCTAGCATGGAGCCTCCATGAGGACAGTGGCCTGTCAAAAACCCCAGTGCCCTGCAGAGTATCAGGCACATGGGAAGCATATTTGTGTTGTTGAGAAAGTGAATGAAGGAATGAAAACATCCCTCTGACCAGAACATTTATTGAGGATTGTTCAAGGATGATAGTGCCACCAAAGACTGTATCTTTATGGGCTGCCGTAATAGGATGTCACATACTGGGTGGCTGCAACAACAGGCATTTTGTTTTTTCACAGTTCTAGAGGCTGGAAGTCTGCGATGAAGGTTCTGCAGGGTTGGTTTCTACTGAGCCTCTACTGGGCTTGGCCATGGCTTTTCCTGTGTGTTTGTGGGGTGGGGGTGGTGAGAGAAAGAGAGAGAGAGAGAGAGAGGCCAGCTGGCTGTGGTGCCTCATCCTCCTCTTACAAAGGCACCAGTCTCATCAGATTAGAGGCTTGCCCTTTTGAGCTCATTTAACCTTAGTTGTCTACTTAAAAGATCCTAGCTCCAAATACCATTACAAGGGGAATTAGGGATTCATTATATGATTTTTAGAGTATGTAATTCGGTCTACAACACAGGCTAACATTTATTAATCACTCTCTGTGTGCCAAGCACTATGAAATGTGTTTTACACATTTTTTTTTAAATGAAGTCATTTCTTTAAGGATTTATTTATTTATTTGAAAGGCAGAATTAGAGAGGAGAGAGAGAGAGCTTCCATCCACTGGTTCACTCCCCAAATGGCCTTAACAGTTCAGGTTGTGTCAGGCTGAAGTCAGGACCTTCTTCCGTGTCTCCCACGTGGGTTGCAGAGGCCCAAGCACTTGCGCCGCCTTCTACTGCTTTCCCAGGTGCATAAGTAGGGAGCTGGCTCAGAAGTGGAGCAATTGGGACTTGAACTAGGATGTTGACCCTGTAGGTGGAGGCTTAACCTTCTATGTCACAGCGTTGGCCTTCTTCATGCTTTCTTTCATCTGATTATTTGCTCTACTATACAGACAAGGAAACTGAAGCATGGAAGTTGACCTGATTTGCCTAGGAAGTATAATAACTAAGTAGAGAAACTGGAAATTGAAACAGACCTGGTTGTAATGCGTAGTCTTTTATTGATTTATACCCTAGAGCAATCCATTTTATCTGGAAGACTTGATGGGAATAACTATGTTGATGTAGTTTTAAAGCTTTTACATTAGAGTCTTCCATATTCTCAGTCCTAAGCAAATCATTTTCTTTTCTTCAGAATAGTACTAAAAGTTAGATTATTTTAACGCAGCACCTATTTCTGAAGAAATGTTTGCTTCAGGAAAATATTTGGAATATTTAGGGTATTCAGAGAAAAAGGGTATGGTAAGTCAGGATAAACCAGGCTATCCTGAAGTAACGTTGTAAAAGTATCATCCACTTAAGATTGATTTCTCACTCACACTGCTTGCCCAACATAGGCCAGGGACAATTTCTCCATACAGTCATTCAAGCCCCAAAACAATGGAAAATCTGCCCTCTTAACACTTGTACCATCTGGAAAACATGGCCTTTGTGTTTACTATGGCAGAACACAGAAGAGAGCGCAGAACACATTTAGCGGCCAAATGGATGCATTATATATATACCAACAAGATATAGAACTTTCCTGTAATCTCAAACTGTTCTCTGGAATGCTGTTTCATCTTGTCTTGTGTATCCCTTCAAAAGAGAAACTATATCCTGTTTTTTTTTTTTTTTTTTTTTTTTAGTTCTTCTTCTTCTTTTGGTCCTCTTGGCTTAGTTTTCTCATTATAGAATTTCTTTAGATTGGAGCCATAAAGCATGCACTCTTGGATCTGGTTTTTCTTGATAATTTTGAGAACCATACTTGTATGTATGTTAATTTTTTTTTTAAACTTCTCATGTATAGCATGAATTAATCTCAGTTGTGTTGACTATACATGCTTATCTATAGAGTTTCCTGGAGTATGATATCAACCTTTGGCAAATCTAGGAAATGTAATACTGGTAGATAAATGATATGTGTTATAATCATATGCATATGCATTATTTGGGGATCAAGACTTATGTGCCTGTTAGCCTTGCTTACTGATAATAGTTGGGTTTGTGGCTTACACCTGGCTTTAGTGGAGTATGAGAATGTTGGCAATAGAGGGTGGACATGCAGCAAAATGTGCCTGGTGACCACTCACTCTGAGATATCCTTAAACATGCAGACTGTTAAATTCCTAGTTCTGATGTTCTTTGCATGCATCCCAGTGGTGGTTTGAGAACTGGAGACAACGTGTGTCCTGGGAAGCCGCACACATTCATAGGAGAATAAAGACGTCTGCTCCTAGTACCTGCTTTTATTGCATTATTCGTATCCTTTACCTATATTGAAGTTGCTTCTTAAATATAAACTGTTTGAGTTCTCCACATCATTTTAGCAATCAAATCACTTAAAGTAATTAGGATGTTAACATAGTTGAGTAGCATTCCATTGCATGACAAATTATATTGATTAATTTCTGAATATGGAACCAACTTTGTGTTCCTGGGAAAAATCTCATTTGGTAATGATAAATGCCCCTCCTCTTTTAAGATTTATCTTATTTATTTGAAAAACAGAGTTACAGAGAAAGACATCCTTCGTCTGTCTTTTTACTTCCCAAATGGCTGTATGGGCTGGAGCTGAGCTGTGTGAGTGCAGTGGCCCAAGCACTTGGACCATCCTCTGCTGCTTTCCCAGACACATTAGCAGGATCAAAAGTAGAGCAGCTAGGACTCAAAGTGGTGCCCATATGGATGCCAGGGATTTAACCTGCTGTTCATAGCATTGGCCCCAATAAATATCTTTTCTATGTATACAAATATATTTTTGAATTCAGTTTGGTAATAGTTTGTTGAGAACTTTTGTATCTGCATACATAAAGAATATTTGCATTTTTCTCAAAATGTCATTGTCAGATTTTGTGACCTTGTAAAATTATCTTTCCTTCTCCTTACTAAAAGTTTTTTTAAAAAAATTTGTATTATTTCTCTGTTATGTGTTTGATGGAATATACTAATTAATCTGGTGAAGACTTGTCTTTGGGGGAGTGGTGTTTAATCATTAATCCAAGTACTTTGATAGATGTAGGGCTTTTCCCCCCTTCTTTTTGTTACTGTATTAGTTTTGATAACATTTTTCAAGGAGTTTGACTTTTAAGCCATAAATTCATTGATATAAAGTTGTCCATAATTATCCTTATAGTGTCTATAGAATCTGTGGTGATAAGACCTTTACCATAACTCTAGCAATTTCTGGTGTTTCTTTCCTTTTTAAAAAAGTTATTCCAGCTAGGTGTTTATTAATTTTACTTACCTTTGCAGAAAAATAGCTTTAGGCTTTGTAAATTTTCTCTATTCTTTTGCAAATTATGTTTATTTCTGGTATATGTGTTGCTATATTCTACCTACTTACCTTAGATTTACCTTACTGCTTTTTATTTCCACAGCTTTTTAAAAATCTATTTTAGTTTATATATAAATATAATATAAAGTTATATAAATAATATATATAAATATATTACATAAAATATATAGATATACAAAATATATAAATATATATGATATATAAAGTATATTTTATTTATAAATATGTATACGCATATATATTTTAATTTGAAAGGTGGGGTAGGTGGTGCTGCAGGGAGATATTTTCCCTCTGTTTTACTCCCCAAATGCCTGTAACAGCCAAGACTGGGCCAGGCAGGAGCTGGGATATTTGAATGTAATTTGAATCTCCCACATGGGTTGCAGGGACCCAACCACTGGAACCATCAACTGCTGACTATCAGGATGTGCATTAGCAGGTAGCTGCATTGGAAGTAGAACAGCCAGGACTCAAACTAGGCACTCTTATTTGTGATGTGGGAATCCTAAACAGCAGCTTCTTTACCAAATTCCAACTGTCCACCCACCCCCATTGATTTTTTAAAGTGAGAACTTTGGTTATTGATTTCATACCTTCTTTTCTAATATGAGCATTAAGTTTATAAAATTAACCTCTAAATATATCCCACACACCTGGATATGCTGTGTTTTCATTTTATATTTAAAATTATATTTGTGATTTCTTCTTTGTGAATAATTTAGAGGTATGCTACTTAATTTTCAAATATTTGGGGATTTTACAGATATTATAGGTTAATAACTTCCAAATTAATTATATTATAGTCAGAACACATTCTTTGTATAATTTTAATCCTCTGAAATTTATTTGGGTTTACTTTATAACCCAGAATATGTTCTATCTTGGTGATTGTTTGATATTCACTTAAATTATATGAACTTTCTGTAACTGGGTACAGTTTTCTTTAAATATAACTAGTTAATATTGGTTGACTATGTTTTTCAGGTATACTGTATTCATACAGATATCTTGGTCTACTTGGTTAATCAGTTAGTGAGGTTGAATGTTAACATCTACTATGATTGTGAAAAATGTCTAATTCTTTTTATTGCTTTCAATTTTTATTTCACAGGTATTGAAAGGTTATTAGGTGGTTACATAAAATTATGAGCCGGTCCTTTTATTGTGCTGAAATGTGCCACTTTATGTCTGTTAACCTTTGTTGTCATGAAGCCTGTTTTATACTAATATAATCCACATCAGCTTTTTTATGCCTTTCATTTCATGTAATGTGTTTTTACTTTCAGCCTTCCTGGCACTTATATTTAAAAAGAATGTGATATGATTCTTTCCTTTTATCAAGTTTGACAATTCCTGCCATTTAATTGGCGCATTTAACCCAATTGCATTTTATATAACTATAGATACGGATAGAGCTTAATGTACCACATGACTATTATCCTGTTTATTGTATCTGCTTTACCATTTTCTTTTGAGTATTTTGTTATTACATTCTATTCCCTCTGTTTTTTTAAAGATCTAAATCTGTATTTTTAGCATTTGCTAACAGGGATGGCAATCTTTCCTTAATTTAGCACTGTGTAATTTGAATTGATATTATCCCACTTTACATTCAGTGTATGAACTTTGTAAGTGTAGACTTCAATTGACATTCACTTTCATTTCTGTTCTATTTTTGCCATATATTCTACTCCCACATACATTATAAACTCCATGGTACATTGTCATTATCCCTACTTTGAAAAGTCAAAGACTTAAAATATTTAAAGAAAGAAATAAAAACAATCTTTTAAAGTTACTTATGTATTTGCAGTTTCCATTCTTTTTTGCTGTTTATTCCAGATCGATATTTTCATCTGGTTTCATTTACCTTGAGCTTGAAGAGTTTATTTTTGCATTTCTTTAACTGTGACTGCTGGCTTCTGATAGAACCTTCTCATGGATCAGAGAGCATTTTTATTTTGCTTTCATTTTCAAAAGGCATTTTTTGTGGTGGTTTAAACTTCCTGCTTTTTTATCCAGCACTATCAAGATGTCTTCACAATAGATGCTTGCTGCCGTATTTCTGTGAGAAGTCAGCCATCATTTTTCTTATTTGCTTGTGCTCTGTGTATCCATTTCCCTTAGTTCTCCTAAAGATGATTTCTTTGTGTTAATCTTCACATGTTTGTATGTGATGTACCTAAAATTGGGAAAAAAAGAAAACAAAACTCCTGTTTGGAGCTGGTGCTATGGTACAGCAGTTAAGCTACCCCTCATGACACCCACGTTTCATATTAGAGTGTCAATTTGAGTCCCAGCTGCCCTGTTTCTGATTCATCTCCTTGCTAATGCTCCTGGGAAGGCAGCAGGTTATAGCCAACATATTTGGACCCCTCCCACCTATGTGACTTCCGGCTTTGTCTTGGTGGAGTCTTAGCTGTCAGGGCCTTTTGGAGATTGAACCAGCTGGTGATAGAAGAGCTGTATCTTCCTCTCTCTCTTTCTCTCCCCCTCTCTCTTTTGTCCATCTTTCAAATAAGTAAATAAAATCTTTAAGAAAATTCTTGGTTTTGCCCAGGTTCATGAGTATTTGGAATGTTTAGATTAACTTTGGGAAAATTTTAAGTATTATTTAATCACTTTTTTTTTCCTGCCTCATTCTTGTTATCCTTTTCTTAGATTCTGATTCTACCATTTGTTTTTGATTATCTATGATTCAATGTCAGTCACATTTTTAAAAGTGTAATTTCTCTCTGTGCTTGAGTTTGGTGGATTTCTATTGACTTTATTTAAAGTTTATTGATCTTTTCTATTGTGTTGTCTAATCTGCTATTAATATCATCCAAATATATCTTCTTGATATATTTTAGTATTGTGGGAATTACATTTCGTCTATATAAAAAAAAGAATTTATTTATCCTGAAATTCTCCAACTGTTCAATCACTAAATTATCATGTAAATTTGAAAAACTACCTGTTATTTTATCACAGTTATTTTAAAACAACTCCTTATCTGCTCTATATTTGTTTTCTCTTGTGAAAGTTAATGTATATAACTTGGCCATGGGGTGCCCAGACATTTGGTCAAACTTTATTTTTGGTGTTTCTGGGGGGAAGAGTATCTTGAATGAGATTAACATTCAGTCAATGTATTGAGTTTCACAAGTTGCTCTCCCTCACATGGTTGGGCCTCACTCAGTCAGCTGAAGGTCTAAATCGAATGAAAACACTGATCCTCCCTGGAGCAAGAGAGGGTTGTTCTACTTACAGCCTTTTAATTGAACGTCAGCTTTTTCCCACTTTTGTATTTGAGCTGATGTATTGGCTCTTCTGGGCCTGTTGGCCTTTGGACTAAAATTATACTATCAACTCTTCTGGTCCTCAGGCTGGAATGCAACCATTTGTTTTCCTGGCTCTGCCACTTGCTGAATCAGACTGTGGCTCTTGAGACCCAACAGTTAGCATACCCAGGGGAGTTCATTTCCTGTAATAAATCTCTTCCTATGTATCTGTTTCTCTCACTGGTTCTGTTTGTCTGACGAATGCTAAGCAATACAGGGTAACTTGTGGATCTGTTTCTATTGAAGCAATGATTGTTTCGATCACATGTCATGTTTCCCTGGTTTCTTCTTTCTAATAAACTGCTTATATCCTAGATATTTGGGACAATATGTTTTACAGTTGTTGCATTCTGTTATCTCTCTCTGAAGGGAATTCAGTTTTATTTTGGCAGGGTGTTAGGGGAGTACCTAGACCTTTTGAAGACTTCATTCGTGCACTTTTGGGTGAATCTGTTTTTGGATTATTTTTAGTTTTAAACTTGGGATGTGGTCTTTCCTCAGGAAGCATGGCTTTTCTGGAGTGTAGCAGAAATCTGAGATGTTTATCAAGGTCCCTGTATTCCAGGGTAGCTGGTGGGATTTTTGTTCAGCTCTGTCATATTTCCAGTTGATGATTTCCTCCAACCCTTAAGGCCAATAAGACTGGAACTTTATGCTTGAATTCTGTCCACTGAATACCTTACCACATGGACAGGAGAATGCCCCATAGGCACAATGTAAATAAGTGGATCTCGAGCATGGAGGGTTCCATTTTTCAGGCCTTAACTCCCCTGCAGTTTCTGCTTCCTTTAGCTTGCTCTCTAGCCTTCAAATAGTTGCTTACAGATCTTTTCCAGAGTTTATGATTATGTTTGCTTGCAGGTTAGTCTCACACAGGTTACTCTGCTGTTATTAAAATCCAAAGGTCCTAAGTCATTATTTGTATGTGTGCAAAGTGTTATGGGTACTAGCACCTTGTGGCAATGGTCAAATGTAAAAGTCAAAAGTGCTGATGAAAGCATGTTTACATTGTGTGATAGTACACAGTAGAAGAAGGATTAGTTCAGTCTAGAAATAAATTTGAAAGTTTCTGAAAGAAGATAATTGAAGTAGGTATTAAAGAATGTTAATGTGTTCATTAGAATAGAACCAAGTATATTTAGAAAAGCACATGAGCTAAACCAGTGGTATTAAACCTGTCTGTCAAGTAAGCCCTTTTGACATAGAGTGGAGGTTTGTAAAAGGGCATTTAAAAGACCCCTAATCTAATGCATCTTTTCACATGAGGAAATTGAGTTTAAATAGTGGTCACCCAACTAATTAAAGATTCGAATCCCTGAAATTAGATTTTTCAGCCAGTTCTTGTTTTGATTTCATCATGATACCGTGTGTGTTGGATTAATGTTAGTGTAATGGTGATATTGTTCCTAGGACTGGTAACCATAGATCTTTGGTACTGGATTTCTTTCTAGGTAGCCAACATCACCTCTACTCACAAAGTGTTAGCATCATCTCCATCTTCATAGTGTTCACATCTATATCCTGATCTTGGCTTCTACTGTCTCTCCTACCTGGACAGTTAACCACCTTCTTCCTCATAATTCCTCACCACAACCTAGGAGCATCTGCTCCATGCCATGTATTATTCTAGGCAATGAAATGATAAGTATGAAAACAGTATCATTTTTGTCCTGAAAAGGAATAGTGGGAGAACAGAGACTGCCTTTAATCTGGTCTGGAAACAGGTGAGAATCATCCGTCAAAACCAAGCTGAGAAAGTGCTTTGGAAGAGAAAAAAAAATTGTATTCATGGAAGCCAGAACAAGTGGGCAGAGGCTTAAGGCTTATGATACTAGTTTCTTTTAACAGGGATTTTTGATCATCAGGATGTGATCTTTTAGTATTCTGAAGATGGACTCTGGGGATCGACTGTTTAACCCTTCCTGGATACATGGATTTATTTTTTTGTAATTGTAACAAGTATGTTAATTTTTTTTAAATCATTATTCTGTGTCAGGCCCTGTGCTTCATGAACCTGAACAATCCAGGAAGCAGATTCTATCATTAGCTCCACTCCATAGCTGAGCCATTTTGAGGCTTAGAATGGAAACACAACTTGCACAAATAGAAGAAAGTAGATTGATACTTGTGTTGGTTGGCTGCAGCCTAGGTCAGAAGACACCCTTCCATTCTGTCTGGTGGATATCACACTTAGGTGTGCTTCATTGGCCTTCTTTTCTTTTTTTAAAAGTCTTATTTATTTGAAAGGTAGAGTTAGAGAGAGAAAGAGAGAGAGAATTGAGAGAGAGAGAGAGAGAGAGAGAGAGAGAGAAATCTCTTCCTTCTGCTGATTCACTATCCAGATGGCCACAATGGTTGGGGCTGGGCTGATCCTGAGTTAGGAGCTTCTTTCAGGTCTCCCATGTGGGTGCAGCAGCCCAAGCACTTGGACCATCCTCCACTACTTTCCCAGGCACATTAGCAGGGAGCTGGATTGGAAGTGGAGCCGCCAGAACTCTAGCTTTCATTCATATGGGATGCTGGTGCTGTTGAGGGTGGCTTAAGCAGCTGCACCACAGTACTGCCCAGTAGTCCTTTTCATCACCGTTTGACCTAACTTTTCAGGTGAGGGGCTTGAAGCTTTAGAAGATACCTATGTAGTTTTCTCTGTCAGGAGATTCCAGCAACCTTTGGCATTCACCTTCATAGGTAGCTGCTTGAATGGCGTTTAAAGAAAGTATTTGATACTTGAAGTTTATAAATTGTACCCTGAAATGGTTCAGACCATTTGCCTGCTGTGGTTTAGCATGGAAACATGCACTTGACCTGACTAAAGTTGTGAAATGGGCATAAGTTGCCATGGAGGGCTGGGATGAGAGGTCACTGGCTAGAAAGACAGCTGTGACTAAAACCAAGTGGCTCACCCCTTCCCATGACCAGTGCTGTTCAGCTGTAGGCTTCAAGAAAACCACGCTTCCTCTCTGTCCTTTGGGCAATGTGATGATGTTGGTAAGAGCTGCCATCTATTTTCCCTGGATGCTGGCATCCTGCTGCAGTTCCCATTCTCTCTCTCTCTTTATATATCTATATCTATATCTATATCTATATCTATATCTATATCTATATCTATTTCTTTATCTCTTTCTTTCCCTCCCTCCCAGTCTCCCTCCCTCCCTCCCTCCCTCCCTCCCTTCCTTCCTTCCTTCCTTCCTTCCTTCCTTCCTTCCTTCCTTCCTTCCTTCCTTCCTTCCTTCCTTCCTTTCAAAGGCAGAGTTAGAGAGGTCTTCCATCCACTGATTCTCTCCCCAGATGACTGCAGCCAACACATCTGGGAGTCAGCTTCATCATTTGTGAACTGTTTCTTTTAATTTTGTTAAAGATTTATTTGTTTATTTGAAAGGCAGAGAGAGAGAGAGCACATGCCCTTCAATCTGCTGGTTCATTCCCCAAATGGCTGCAACGGCTGGAGCTGGGCCAATTCAAAGACAGGATCTAGGAGTTTCTTCCAGGTCTTCCATGAGGTAATGGGTCCCAGGGACCTGAGCCATCTTCTGCTGCTTTCCTAGGCTCAGAAGTGGAGCATCTGGGACTCAACCCAGGACCCATGTGGGATGCTGGCACCACAGGTGGCGGCTTTACCCACTATGCCTCAGTGCCAGCCCCGTTTTTTCTTTTTAAAAATTTATATAAAGGGAACAAATTCCATGTATTTCTTTTTTTAAAAGATTTATTTATTTGAGAGGCAGAGTTGCAGACGGAGAGAGAAAGAGATCTTCTATCTGCTGGTTCACTCTCTAAACGGTCCGAATCTGAGCCAATCTGAAGCCAGGAGCCAGGAGCTTCCTCTGGGTCTCCCATGCAAGTGCGGGGACCCAAGTACTTGCACCATCTTCTACTGCTTTCCTAGGCCATAGCAGAGGGCTGGATTGGAAGTGGGGCAGCTGGTACACAAACTGGCACTCCTATGGGATGGGGGCACTGCAGGCATCGGCTTTACCTGCTATGCCACAGCGCTGGCCTCTCCCATTCTCTCTCTCTCTCTCTAATATTTGTATGTTTAAATTTCCACATAGCTACAAGTAACCTTTTTTTTGGGGTGTAATTTATTGTAGATCCTTTTATTGTGGCTAGTGCTGAATTTTTGTTCTCTGAATGTTTCTTTGGGTCTCAAATTTATCATCTATAAAATAGAAGGTTAACTTAGAAGTCCTCAAGAGTTTTAAAAAACAGTAATAGGGCCAAAATATCCTGAAGGTTTATCGTGTGCTGGCTATTCTGTTCTTTTATTTATGATCTCATTTAGTCCTTCCAGCCTTTGGAAGAAACTGAAACAAAAGGTACCGAACCTCGCCCAAGAATACACAGTTTGCAGGAGGCAGAGCTGGTTCTTGAATCTGGTCTGATTAGAGAGCCATCATCCTTGTGCTTGTGTGCACTTGCAGATGTGCTCCAGGACATCCGGCAGGCTTGGTTAGCCATATTTCACAGAGAGGACCTGGAGGCCCCGGGCCCACAGAGGCTAGCAGCTAAAAGACAGCTTTAGAACAGAACTTCTTACCCTCAGTTCATGAACGCATATGAAGACAATATAAGTATATTTCTGGAAGGTCTCATGATCTTGAAACTGAGTGCCAGCCCCCCCCCCCATCCCCACTCTCTCTCTCTTCTGTGTGTGTATGTGTGTGTGTGTGGACATGCATATATTTTTCCTGAGATGGGGCTTCATATTCTCTTATCAGATTCCCAAATGCATCTGTGACCCCAAAACAAAAGGCACCCAGTTGTTCCTGATGCTTCTGAGACTACATGGAGAATCTGATTAGAATTATGAGTGTCTTCCCTGCCAAAAATATTACTTTTCATATAATTATTTTGTTCTACAGAATAGGGAATAGAGACACAGACAGGAAAAATGACGAGATTGTGGTGAGGGAATGTCGTACATTCAGCATTCCTGTAGTGTTGGCGATGATGGTAGTGACAGCAGTATATCGAAGGCATTGCTCTAAGCACTCTAGATGGATGATTTCATTTAATCCTCACATCAACCCTCTGAAGCAATACCGTAATTAAAATAATTTATTTTATTGAAGAGGAAACCAGGGCATATAGATATTAGAGAACTTGCTCAGATATCACACATCTAAGGATCCGATGAGGTAGTAGCAGAGCCTGGACTCCTTTCTCTGCCTTCAGGGATGTCTCACCTGCAGACCTTGGTAGCATCTTTGCCTTCAGAATCTTGTGGCAGCAAATACCACAGAAGGCCTCATGGTGCTGAAAATGCCCTCCCCTGAAGGTGGTTTGCCAGCCACTGCTTGTGGTGACACTTACACATGAGACATATTTTCTTAACAAATAAGAATCTAATGGATTAGGTATCACCTAATTATCCATTCTGCATTAAGCTGCGCCTCTCCTTGTCTGATGCTGCTGGCATAATTAAACTTAATGTACTTTTAATGATGTCTTCTTAACTCAAGCATTCACGTATAATTAGCATCAAATCTGGATGAGCTGCTGCAGGTCTGGGGTCTGTTTTGGACCATGCCTCCAAAAACACTCAGGTTCAGATAGGAATCCACCATAGACTTCATTTGCAAATGTTGGTTTGGGGGGCAAAGATGTCTTGAAATGCTGGTCTCCCTAATTTCATGGAATAAAAGGCTTTTTGTTCTAGGTTGTCGTTATTTCCAGATCTCAGGTAACTGAAACCAGTATGCATTTCAAGTTTTCTTCTGCTTTGGGTCCAATTTCTGTGCTTATTTTTACTCTGTGTGTATAAATCTGCATTTGTGTGTATGTTTACTTCATTCTTCTGTATCTGTCAGCTAATTGCCTTCCTCACCTTCTGTGTACTTCTTTTTTTTTTTTTTAATTTTTACAGGCAGAGTGGACAGTGTGAGAAAGAGAGAGACAGAGAGAAAGGTTTTCCTTTTGCCATTGGATCACCCTCCAATGGCCGCCGCGGCTGGCGCGCTGTGGCCGGTGCACTGCGCTGATCCGAAGGCAAGAGCCAGGTGCTTATCCTGGTCTCCCATGGGGGTGCAGGGTCCAAGGACTTGGGCCATCCTCCACTGCACTCCCGGACCATAGCAGAGGGCTGGCCTGGAAGAGGGGCAACCAGGACAGAATCTGGCGCCCTGACCGAGACTAGAACCCGGTGTGCCGGTGCCACAGGCGGAGGATTAGCCTATTGAGCCGCAGCACCAGCCTGTGCACTTCTTTTTTTAAAAGAAGATTTATTTATTTATGTGAGAGGCAGAGTTACAGAAAGGGAGAGACAGAGTTCTTTGATCAACTGGTTCACTCCCCTAATAGCCACAGTGCTAGAGCTGGGCCAATCCAGAGCCAAGAGCTTCATCCATGTCTCCCACGCAGGTGCAGGGGCCCAAGCACTTGGGCCATCTTCAACTGCTTTCCCAGGCCATCAGCAGGTTGCTGGATCAGAACTGGAACATCTGGGAGTTGAACCAGCACCTGTTAAGGGATGCTGGCACCACAGTTGGAGGCTTAACCTTTTACACCATAGTGCCAGCTGCTGTATACTTCTAATTACCCCATAAATTCAATTTCTCCATGGCTTGGACTTATGATGTCCTTAATCCAATTCTGATGCCTCCTTTCCGCACCTTGCTCAACCAGCAGTTCTGTCATTTTTCCACTTCCCCTATGTTTCATTGTTGAGGGACAATCATGGGTTGTCCAGTCCATGTCTCAGTGTCAGACCAGAGGAGATAGGCAGCCAGCCTGGAGTTTGGCTGTCCTTGGGTTATGTTCAGCTTCTTGGGCTGCAGAGGTTTTAGGAAAGAAAGTTTTTCATTGTCTAGAGTAATAGAACAAACGATGATTGACACTCCCAGACTGACATTTATTGGAAAGAAAAGCACAAAAGAGTGAGATCACACAGTAAAATAGGATTCCAAAGAGTGATACAGTGGTATTGGGAGTCAGAAAAGAGAGACATTACTTATGGCTGGGGGGTCATTTATTCGACTTTCATGAAATGTAAATAAAAGCTCATCTGAGACTTCCAAGAGAAGATAGAAAAAGTTCTCAGATACATACATGGGGACTTACATATATTTCTGAAGTTGTGTTTATTTTGTGACAGAAATTATATTTTGGTAGATAAGCTGGGTCACTTAAATACATTTATACTATATTTAAAGACAATTGTAATTATTTCCTACATTATTTGCGTTCAGAACTTCCTTAAAAATGCTGTATTAATGACTAAGTTTTCATTATCCCTTCTAAAAGAATGTTGGATTTGAATTTGGGATTATCTAATCATAGTAACAAGTAGTTCAAAACATGGAATAGCTTAACAAAATAGAATTTGATTTCTGGTTCACAAAGAGAAATTCTAATGTAGGTGAGCGTATGGTGAAGTCATTGCTCAAAATGTTAGCTGCGTGAGATAGAGTGTGGGGTTTTTGTTTGCAGTGGGTCAGGCCTGGAAGTGACATCTGTGGCAACCCAAATACTTGCCTAGATTCTGCTCTTTGGGAACATTAAGAACAAGTCCACTCCTTCCTTTGTCTAGGAACCCTTAGGAGAATGCAGTGGTTTTCTGGTAGTGTACTACAGAATTTCAAGATCCCACAAAAAAGTCCCCATGATAGGAGGAGAGCTAACCTAGGGTTCTGTTATTTCTGTGGGTCCCTTTTTCCACAGAAAATCTTAAAAATTTATGATTAAATTAGTATGCAGATAAATATACTAAGATTATGGTAGAAGTTCATTTTTTACTTTTGATTTTAAAAGAAATGAAAAATACTTCATAGTTTCCTGAAAGCATTGTGAGCCCTGTGATCTCACTGTGCCTAGTGGATAAGACACCTCTAGGTGGACTTCCTCACCATTCCTAACAGAGATGCTCCGAATGAAAAATGGGTGTTACTGGAATTGATAAAAGTCAGCATTTCCAAATGAGAAATGAGAAGTCTAAGGATGTGTATGTGACTTACAAGGCCATTTGGTTGTGAAATGGAAGCGTCTTTTCACATCCTAAGCCTTTTTCATTCTTTCATTCATTTACACATTCCATGTTTAGTGAGACCTACTCTGTGTTAGTTTCCACACAACATAATATCCCAAACTCCGCTTTATCTTTAAGACACATTCCACAAATATACCAATTTGGACTTAACCTGGACATCGGTTTCTCTATACTCTCCCTGCTCTAGAGTTAGAGTGAAAATTAGAATGAAAATTCTGTTACATCACTTCCTGTTCCCAGTGCCCTCTTGAGGCTGGTATAATAAACAACTTTTATTTCTTAAAGATCTTGAATTCTCATGACCATGTTCAGTTTCTGTTTCATCTTATTTTGTATGTAAAATAGAAGCACCCAGCATGGTCATCACCACCTGTTTTAAAATAACTACTATGCCTGGGTCCCCTAAGAGGGTGCAGGGGCCCAAAGGCTTTCCCAGGCCATAACAAAGAGCTAGATCAGAAGTGGAGCAGCCAAGACTTGAACCTGTGCCTTTCTGGGATGCCAGCACTGCAAGTGATAGCTTTACCAGCCAAGCCACAGTGCTGGCCCCATAGGCCTGCCATTGTTAATTACTGAACTCTTCCAACCTCCCCTTTTCTGATTCCCTGTTACTAATTTCCTTTTGAGAACTTTCTGTTTTCTGGCTTTGAATCTCTGCAATGAAAGGTTTAGGGCATTATTTATGTGTCTAAGCATTTCTCTCAAAGCAGTCAGCACTTGTTCATCAGGAAAGTTTACAGTTCACTTCCTACAGCAGCAGGTATTAAGAGATTAAAGAGAGTAAAGTTAATTTGGGTGGTCTATTCCCTGGAGTCTTTTTGACCAACCAAGCACCCCATGGGTTTTCTTCCTTCTCACTGTGCAGCATGGAATGACATTCCTTTCCTATTTGTAAATCTAAGCTAATTTTCAAGTAGTCAGGTGTTCTGATGAATGTGCAGATGTGTAACTATTCGAATATGTGTTTATAAGCGTGTATGAAGGGCCTGAAAGGATTTTCTCCAAAGTAGAAGCCATAGTCCCTCTTGGAGAAAGGAATAGCAATGGAGGAGCTTCTGTCTTGATGAGGTGTGTTTCTAAATAGCTTTCATTTTCCAGTGGACAATGGTTTAATTAAAGAAACACTAAGAAAGAGTATATTATGAAGAAACACATGTGGTCTGTGCTGAAATCCCACAGTCTCTCTAGGTTGTGTTTTTCTCATTTATAAAATGAGAAACTAAATGATCTCTGAGGCCCTTCCCAAAGCATTAATATTCCTCAATTGTTACTATTCTGTTTTATAAAGTATAGCCTGTGTTGTTTGGTATATTATCAACAAGTGAAGGGGACTGCTATAATTTGCTTTTTAAGAGTAAATAAAATTAGGACTCAATTTGTTCTGCTCCCAGAAGCTATGCAGCATTGCCTCTGGCTCATTCACTATGAGGACATTTATGGAGCACATGCTGTGGGACATTGTGGACTCCTGGGGCAGAAGGCAGAGCAGTGGGCAAGAAAAACGAGGTCCCTGTACTTATCAGAAAATGGACACAAGGCTGGAAAGACTCAGTCATTGCAGATTATGACTGGTATGTGGGGACCAGAGGTGTATGGAAAGAAGGTGCTTAGGTAGAGTTAGGTAGTGAGAGAGAGACAGAGAGAAAGGTCTTCCTTCCTTTGGCTCACCCCCCAAATGGCCGCTATGACTGGCGCTGTACCGATCTGAAGCCAGGAGTCAGGGTGCCCCCTCCTGGTCTCCCATGTGGGTGCAGGGCCCAAGCACCCGGGCCATCCTCCTCTGCCCTCCTGGGCCACAGTAGAGAGCTGGACTGGAAGAGGAGCAATTGGGACAGAATCCGGCTCCCCAACCGGGACTAGAACCCAGGGTGCCGGCACCGCAGGCAGAGGATTAGCCCAGTGAGCCGCAGCACTGGCCAGGAGAAGCTTTTCTAAGGAGGGTGCATTTGAAGTGACAACTGAAGGATGAGAATGAGCAGATGTGTATAAAGGGCAGAAAGGGCTTCCAGGAGGAAGGGGCGTATGTGCAAAGTCCTGGAGGTGAGAAGGGCTCTGTGCATTGGAGGAAGAGAAAGCTAATTCGGCTGGACTGCAGTGAGTGAGGGGGATGACTGATTTTTTTTTTCCATGTTTGAAGTTTAGAGAACTTTACTTTAATTGCATGGGATGGCAATGAAAATATTTTAGCAGGGAGTGATGTTCTCTGATCAGGCCGTCTTCAGTGGGAATGGGGAGAAGAGGAGTAACTCAAGGTAGATTTTCAAGTATACATTTTAAAGTAGAGCTGACAGGTCTTAGCAATGGAGTAGAGAAGGAGACTGGGAATGAAAAGGGAAAGATGAATAATGTCGTAGAACTGAACAGCCACAGTCAAGGCTGGAGGCTCAGGTCAAAATGTTAATTTCATTTTAGCACACCGAGTTTGTTCATGCTTTATGCTTAGAATTGAGAAGAGGGGAAGTGTAAGATATGGCACTGACCTTGAGCTAAAGGGCATTTTTATGCTGGTGAGATACACACAAGAGACAGCCTTGCCCTTTTATAAGATTTGCCTAAAAATTGTTTTAAAAATGCTTGTTTTCATCCACTTGAAAGGCAGTGCATGGGAGGGAGGGAGTCTATATGTGTGTGTGGGGCGAGGAGACAAAGAAAGAGATTGATTTTTCTATCTGCTAGTTCATTCCTCAAATGCCTACAGTAGCCAGGGCTAAGCCAGGCCAAAGCCAGGAGTCAGAAACTCCATCAGTGTCTCCCATATGTGTGGCAGGGGCCCATGCACTTGAGCCATCATCTGGTACCTTCCAGGATGCACTAACAGGAAATTGGATTGAAAGCTGAACAGCTAGGACTCAAACTATGGATGCCCAATGGATGAGGGAATCCTGAACATTGGCTTAATCTATTGTGTCACAACACTTGCCCCTGTAAATTCTTCAACACTTCTCCTATTGCAGTGTGGCATCTGTTTTCCCTCCTCTTGAATCTAAGTGAGCTCATGACTGTTTTGACCAATAGAATATGGTAGAAGTGATGCATGTGCCAAGTGATGTCACCTATCTGTGGGTGGTTTGTAAACAGTGTATCTTTTGCATGGGGACATGTATGGTTAGATCCCGAAACTCCAGTGCTCCAGAACCACCACTGTAAGGAAGCCCAAAGCACATGGAGAGAAGACATATAACCTCCCTTAGTGGAAAACCTAGTCTTCAAGTCATCCCAATTGAGATACTTGACAGGAGGATTAAGAAACCTTCTAATGATTGTAGATTCCAGACTATGAATCCTGCATAGCCTTTTAGTCTTCCCATGTGAGTTCCCAGACATCATGGAGCAAGTAAACACTGATCTTCTTGTACCTTGTCCACTGCCGGATCCACAGAATCCAGATATGTTAATAGGTTTTGGTGCAGTTTTTTATGCAGTAATCAAACTGGAGTAGCCAATTAGGTTGGTAAATACCTTCATTATAATACTTAGGAATTCTAGATTTTAGTTTTGGATTTGCCACACAATTGTACATTTTAGGTCTTGATTCAAGGCCCAGATACTGAGACCATCTGGAGGGCTTGAGTCTAATGTTCCTTGATACCAGCTTGAGTGTTCCAAGAAGAAAGAAAATGTTCTAAACCCCAATATCATGTGATAGCCTCTGAGGACAGTTCTCTGTTGTATGCAGAAGCAGCCATGCCATCAGCTCCAGTTGTCTCAACTGTCACAACTAAGATTTATTACATTCCTTTCTTCTCCTGATTTCCCTCAGGAATTTTGAAGTTCAAAAACAAACGCAAGGGAAGACTATAGAAGTTCTAGGGTCTTTGTCACCAACTTGGTCTATGATACCAAATAAGGCCTGTTCCTTCCCAGAGTCTAGTTCCTTCCTTGTGAAATAGGGATATGGACAAACAAGAGCTAAGTCATGTTTGTACATTTGTTTTTTTTTTTTTTTTTGCATGAGAACAAGTTGAGAATAAGTGAAAACATGGATGGTTTGGAAAAGTTTTTTTGTCTAATTCAAAATGAAATGGCTTTTTTGAGAACCAAAAGCAACACTGCGCCACTTAACTCTTCCTTTTGTTATAGTAGTGAACACTTATATATGAGGTCTACAGTGTGCTGAGCACTGTATTAGGTGTTTTATATGCTTTGAGTCATTTACGTCAATTTTGGTGGTGGGTATTGTCATCTCCATTTCCTAGGTGAGATTCAACTGCTAAATCTTACCCAACTGCCAGGATTGGAACTACTTTTAGATGCTATGCTGTCCTGTTTTCAGTTCGTCCCCAAACATGAAGATCTCTTTGAGGTCTTGTATTTTATGATTCACATATCTTTTGGACCACAGACTTGATGTAAGGGCATTGGAGGAGAGCTGTGACTCAGTGGACTGTATTCGGGTCTTCAGACCTTTTACTGGTCACCAGTTGTTACTCCCTCAAGAAAACTTCTAGGCCAATGAAGATATGGCACTTCCTCAATACTCTGTGTCCTTCCTGAATTAACTCCAGCCACTGAAGACAATAGTGACAGATACACCCTACGGCCATGATCAATTTGTTTCAGAGTTAATATTGAGTTTTCTAAGGGCTATATTTTTGGGGTAAAGTGACAATCTGGGGTATCAACAGAATGAAGAAGATAAACCCACACCATGGAAATTACAGTAACTAACGCTGCCTTACAACTAGTGTGGCACTCTGCAGTTGATTACCATTGTCATGTACACATGCATGTGCCTGCACACACACACACATGCATATACATGTATATTGCTTTAGTTGATCCTTGACATAACCCTGGGGAATGAGTAAGCCATATTACATGATGCATGCGTGATGTTTCTCTTGAAGGGTGCAGAATGGAAGAAGGTGAGAATTATCCTCGGATTTCTAGGAAGAAGGGGAACATTTGGGAGGGAGGACCAAGAACCAGTGGCTGGGAAATGTCCCTGGTTTATGTACGCAATTTAAAAGTCAGAGCAGGGTAAGTGTCAACCCAGCTGTCTGGAGGAGGGGTGAGTCCCAGTGTTCTTGGAAGCATGCAAGCGAGAGGTATGTGTTAGATAGTGATCATCCTGCACGGCCCGCAAGCTGTCTTAATTGTGAGAGTCCAGGATTCTGTGAAATTGCACATGATTAACTCAACAGGTAGAAAATGATAATCCTAAGAGTCCTGAATACCTGTGATCTCTCTTCTTCTTTCCCTGCCTGGCACAGTCACAGCTGCACCTTCATAATAAGATTAGAATAGCAGGAAGTCATTTCTGTGGGACTGGGGAAGTGAGTCTGGCCTGCCTATGATCTTCTGACTTGAATCCTAAGTTTGCTTCTTGCCACTGTTGGTCCTGCTGGGCTGTTCTGGGAGAGAAATGGGCAGAGATGGATCATTATGCCTATGCCAGAGGCAGAGGCGACAGGAAGTGCGAGCTCTGGCAGAATATCAGCCAGAGACAAAGGAGCAAGTGGTAGACAGATGAGAGGAGCAAATCAAGTGACATCAACAGGAGGGCTAAGTGCTTTGTGGGGGGCAGGGAAGGACAAGTATAGAGGAAATGCAGCTACTGACACCTGTCTCAGGGGCTGTGGGAGGAAGAGCTGCCTAGATGACCATTTAATGACTCTTGGTTTTCTGTGGAAAGCAGACAGGTAGAGCTACATGTAGAGAATTTGAAAGTACATTCCTTATGAAGTACAATCCTCGAATGGACTGATTTACTATTAATTAATTTATTGATAACTCAATATGTGTTGGGCTTATTGAGACAGTGGAGTAGGAAGATTCATGGGGCTTTTGTTGAAAGTCCTGGGTAGGCCTTAGTTTAGTTTAGTTTTTCTGAGGCTCTGTTTCTTCATCTGTAAAATGGGCATACTAATGCCCACCCTGTGCCCTCATAAAATGACTATGAGGCCAGAATGAGACCACATATGTAGAAAGCATTTTGTACACTAGCCCTGTGGCAGCCCTCTCTTTAGTGGTCATAGAAGAAAAGAGAGGATGGTAAGTAAACATGATTTTCTTTGGCAACCCACATCTCTGACAAATGAACCAGAGCTGGTTTACATAATCACTATTCTTCCTAAAGAAGTTTCAACCTTTTGTTTTTTTACCTGATTGATAGAAAGGGAAGTCTAGACCTGGATAACCCTGAAATTTAAACTTGGTTCTACCGTCTTGGAGTTGTGTGTTGTTGAAGTTTATTTCTGAGCATCACAACTGAAAATGTGGATAATAATGCCCACCCCTCAGACCGTTGTTGGGGCATTAAAGAAGAGAATACAAGTAATCCATCAGGAACAGAGCCTGGCTTATAGAAATTCACCTGTATCTGAGGCCTCCTGGTGTCCTGGCAACTGAGACATTTGGCATTCTTCTGATTAATATTTTAGAAGTATTTTCCCTCTCTATACTGAGGACAGAATACATGCAGTTAGGGAAAAGGCCACCACCATCTCTGTTTGCAAGTCCTTCAGAAAAATGAAAGGGCTCTGGGATTGCTTTTTGGAAGGCTCCATTGCAACAATCTGAAGGATTGTCTTTGAGGCATTCTTGTGAACAAAAATTTCCACACTTCCCTAAATTTCTAACGATGACAACACAAACATACAATCTGTCAGATCACCAGTTAGTTTGCTCTGTCTGCTAGCAATAGTGGCTTCTTTCTTTTCACCGTTTTGTTTGGAGGGTTAACTCTTGGCCAGTTGCATCCTCAAGTTAGGTGACGTGCTTTCACTTCCCCCTCTTCACACAGTGTATCGATCACAGCCTCAGCAGCCATCTGCATTCTCATTTGGTATAGGGCCAAGGTCATGAGGCAGATTGTTCATGTTCCAGTCCCAGCTCACCACATCTGCTTGTGTGACACTGGGAAAATCCTGTGATCTTCCTAAGTTTCAGGTTTTAATTTATAAAAAGGGGACAATAATATCCACTTTATCTACCATTCTGGACGTTGCTGAGGACCAAGACAGAAAATAGTTATAGAAAAACTTAGCAAGTATGGAATTCTATGGCAATAAGAAAAATTCTTATTCTAAAGCAGCTGTGACTTTGAGTAAAAGAATCAAATATATTGATTGGCATTTTGTGTATGAACCAAAACAGGGTATAGAGTTTTCAAGGACTTCTGAAAGCATAAAACTACAACTTGTCTTTGCTGGTCTGTGCTGTAGCATAATTTGCCTCTGTGATTTTTTTCCTTTCTGTTCTCTTAGTTAGGTGTTGTAACTTCTATCAAGTTCCCATTGAATTTATGCATTTAGTGGGTTTCTTTCCATTAAAGACAACACAGTTAATGCAAAATTGATAACCAACTGCAGATGTCCAGTCTCTGCTGCAGAAAACAAATATGCATGAATGATAGAGCCTCTTCTTTCCCTGAAATGATTGAGAGGGAGGGAGGATGGGGGTGAGACAGAGAGAGAGAGAGAGAGAGAGAGAGAGAGAGAGAGAGAGAGAGAGAGAGAGAAGCTGTCTACTAATATACTCTTTTCCAGAGAATGAAGAGAATAAAATTTTATGGACAGAAAGGAACCCCTTTGAGGACTTATTTATTGCTTCCTTAACATCAGATCTTTTCAGAGAGCTTCCAGTTATTTTTGAGTCAGCACTCCCAACCCTGCCAGGAGACAGGTTAATAGAAATGCACCCTTTCCCTGATGGTAGAAGAAGAAATGCAGGCTGGCAGAAGTCATAATGGTGGCATTGGTGTCAAAATGCATACACATGAATTTGGACAGGATGTCTGAGTTTGGTCAAAGCAATTTGAAACCACTTGCCAGTTGTGGAAACAAATGATTATACCTCAAATATTGACTTCATTTTTCTTAATCTGTTATGTGGTTCATAGCAGGCCTCTCATGAATGGATCAGAGTTCCTTTGGCTGTGAGAAGTGAAAATCAAAGCAGTATAAGCAAAAGAGGGGTTTGGTTAAATTCCGTCTTGGGAAGTTTGGTTAAGCACTGGCCTCCGGAACAGTGGTATCCATAGAGTCAGATGACACCAGGATTCCTTCCATATCCCTCACATCATGCATTGTGGCTTAAGTGAAGTGGCTTTGTCTACTCTTGCTGTAGAACAGCTTTTTCTGCGTGATTCAAAAGATAGCCTTGGAAATTTTTTGTTTAGACTCAAAAGTATAACTTATTTTTCATTCAAACTCTAGATTTAAAAAATCCTAGGGAAAGATTTTAGCTGGTCCAAGTTGGGTCACACGATCACATGTAGCCCAATGGTATGGTCAGGGCAAAAAGGCACTATAATGGGCTAGGAGTGTGGGCTGGGGAGTGGGGTGACTAAGATTGACAGTACAACCAGGATCATGATTAGTAGGAACAGCTTCCCAAGAGAAGGGATGGCATGCTGTTTATTTCCTACCAGTAGGGAGTTGTTTTCTGTTTTTCCAATGTCTGAGAAGTTAGTTTCTATGTCAGTACTAAATGGCTTCTAACCAGTTCATTAAGATGATTACTGAAATTAAATTAATAGCTTCTTTTTTCTTCATTAAGTGAGTTTTTATGTGAAGACAAAATCTCTCTGTCACAACATTTTTTTTTTTTTTGAAAGAAAAATCTAAATGCTTTTATATGACCAGCTTTCTAGGAAAGATGGAAAAGAGGAGTAATGAGCTATTTTACCTGTCTAAAATTCCTACATAATTAAAATTTGATTTTATATAAAATACCCCCTTCTTCCAGCGTTGTAGCATAGTGAGTGAAACAGAATCTGCTATGCCAGCGTCCCATATGGGAGCTGGTTCATGTCCTGGCTGCTTCACTTCTAATCTAGTTCCCTGCTAGTGGCCTGGGAAAAGCAATGGAAGATGGCTCAAGTACTTGGGCCTCTGCTACCCATGTGGGATACATGGAAGATGCTGCTGACTCCTGGCCTCTGCCTGGCCCAGCCCTGGCTGTTGTGCCATTTGGGGAATGAACCAGCGGATGAAAGATCTCTGTCTCTTTCTCTCTTTGTAACTCTGACTTTCAAATAAATAAATAAATATTTAAAAAAGGCCTTGTCTTCCTGGAATTGTTTAGATAACTGCTTAATCTTCTAGTTATAACTGTGTACTGTCTAATCTTAGGTCTCACTACTGAATCATCAATTTCTGCTGTTTTCACAACTACTTTGTATGTGGGGACATTGAAACAAGGATTTCCTAACTGTAAAATAGTGGCTTTGCCTTCCACAGCTTCTTATTTTTCCTCCTGAGCTCTCTGCTTATCTCTCTGCTCCTATTCTATCCTTCAAGTGCCTCTTCACTATTATGCATTTATCAAAATCTGTTATCAAGAGAACACCTTGTAACAAGCATGTAAGCCCAGTTTGACTTTGCCAGATATTTTTTAGCTTACAGTGGCATTTACAAAGATTGTGGACTAAAAGGCATTGTCTTGGCTAAGAGATGTTGAGGAAACAGTAAACAACAAGGAAACGTTTTTGGTTGTGGGAATTCTGATCCTGGTGCTGAAGTGCTACCACCTAGGCATTTGCCTACTGTATTTAGATTTGAAACGAGTCCTAGATACAGTTTTCAGAGGACTCTCTCAAACACCTTATCCAGATCATGGCCCAGTTTATCCAAATACATTTAATTAGCTATACAGGACTTCAAAAGAAGCCAGAGTGGAGTTTTAGGATTGTTTGAATATAAGAAGACATCTCTGCAGTATACCCTGTACTTTGAACCAGGAGAGCAAATGAGCATCAAGTCTTAGTTTAACAAGGAACTTAGTAGACCCAAGCCAAATGGCCTGTTCTCTAGGGCCTCAATTTATTTATAAAATATCATTGAATAAAATGATTGGGTGATTTCTGTGGTCTCTTCAAACTTTATGTTCTTTTCTGAATCTCATTCATTTATTTAAAATCTTCATGCAGTGGAAATGCTGCTGTTTCTTCACGAAGACACTGTGAGCATGGAATCAGATAATATATGTAAAATGTCCAGCACGGTGCAGATGCTCAACAGGTGGCAGTAGTAATTCTTATACCTATTAATTGTTCTACCACATAGTTATTGCAGCTTGGTGTTTATGTACTGATTCTATTTTCCGTTGGTAATAGAAACCTAACTCTGGCAAAAATTCAAACACATATATGTAAGATGTTTACATACATTCAAGAAGCCTTTGTGATGTCGCACAAATATTACTGTTCACCAAGCCTATAGTCTTTCAGGAATACGAGAGAATGTTCTGCAGTAAGGATGCTGAATATGTTGCAGAGAAGTTGCCTTTCCTCATCCTGTGCTCATGATTTTGTTTATGAATCCCTCGTGGTCCAGAATAGCCTGGGCTCGGAATCCTTGTCACAGTATCTTTGGTAGCGCCCTGGTGGTGCCTGGAGCTCACTGGTTCTGTCTGATGACTTCCTTGCCTGTTCAGACAAGCACCATTCATAGGTGATAGATGTTCCTACCATGGTGGTGTCCTTCTGGACCTTCTTGCCAGAAACCATCACAGGGACAGTGGCATCATGATCCATTATTAGAATCGTAGTGTTGTGGGAATTACATGACATCTAGATAGTTAAATTTCTGCTTGCACCTCTGAGCCTCAGTTTGTTCATGTATGAAACTAGAATGGTAATCCCACCTCCCAGGGTTGCTACTGTGAGGATTCAATGAGAGGAGCTGAGGAAAGTGTCTTAATTTATTGCAAAACTCATTATCTAACACATGGATTTATTCCTTAGCTCAAAAACTCTCAACAGCACTTTGTTTCTTGATGGAGTCAATTTCAGTTCCCCCTGCCTACTTTGGTTTCTCTTTCATACTCCTCTTTGGCTAACGTGTTACCACTGATGTTGGGTATTTGTTCTCTCTCATAGAAATCCTGCCTATTCCTGCCCTATTTCCCTGGCTTGCCCTGTTTACCCTTCTTTGGAAGCTTTATCTTCTATTTCTGACACTGTAAGGTCTATGAAACCTGCAAGGCAAAACACAAGTACCATCACCCATTTACCTCATTTCTCCATGCAGAAATGATCTCTGCCTCTTTTAGATACCACTACCATTTGAAGTTTACCTGTCTCATTCAACCAGTGATTCAACATACATTGATTATTTATTTTGTGCCAGGTATCTTGCTGGGGCAGACAAGGTCCCTGGTCTTGTGAATGAGTATTGTAGATGGAGACAGACAGAGACAGACAATAGTAAATACGATATTATTAGCTGGTGATGAGTAATGTGAGAATAAATGACTTCAGAGCTAGTTTAGATAGGGTGGAGAGAAAATATTTGGGGAAGGATGTTTAAAACACATTTATTTCATTTCATCTCCTAAAAGGGGTGGGGAGATTTCTTCCATCTATTGGTTTACTCCCTAAATGTCCACAAAAGCTAGGCTTGGGTGAGGCCAAAGTCCTGAGCCTGGAACTTCATCTGGATCCCCAACACAGGTGTCAGGAACCCAAGTACTTGAGCTATCATTTTCTGCCTCCTAGGATGCATTAGCAGGAAGCTAGATTGGAATTAAGTAGCAAGGTCTTGAACCAGAACTCTGGTATGGGATGTGAGCATTCAAAGTTATGGCTTAATGTGTGTCTCAATACCCACCTAGGGGAAGATGTTTTTGATTAAGATATGGATGATGACGAGCCAGTCTCAAAAAGATCTGGTTGAAGTCAAGGAAACAGCAGGTGCAAGGGCCCTAAGGTATGGATAGGTTTGGCCTGTTTGAGGAACAGTATGGAAAATGGTGATCAAGGGCAGGGGGTCTGAATTGTCTTGTCATGTCATTATCACATCATGACTATTTGTCATGGGCAGAGTCCTGTTTTTAGAACATGCTAGTGGTGAGCATGTGGAAGACGATCCAGGCACTTTGTCCTTTTGCCGATCTGGAACTTATTACTTTTGAACTTGTGTTCTATTTAAAGATTTTTTTGCATCTTTTTTCCCTTCCTGACTGTCATCTTGGAGAGGCAGGGCTGTTGCTTTTCTCTTATTCTTTGTGCTCAGTACCTGTGAACGAGGGTGCTCATTATCTGTGTTATTTAGAAGGATAAGTGCATATTATTCTGGCATAAAATGAATCATATCCTGTGTCTTGGTGGAGGGTAGGACTCAGTCATAGGTTTCTGAACTGGTTCTGGCTGGAGTTACCAGGAAAAAAGTGGACACAAACCACATGTTCAAGCCAAGTCTCTGATGCCATTGCTTGATTGAATCCTCAGCCTTGGCTTCTCTGGCCTAATTTATGTTCTGGACTAAACTGTTTATATCAGCTTACTTCCCTAAACTCAAGTTTTTCTTTGCCTAAATCCATGTAACTGTTGATCTTTGATGGTTCTCGTGATTTGCCATTGTTGACTCTTTACTACTTATCCATTTCTTGTCATCATTAACATCTCAACATGCTCTTAGGATCTTTTTGTTATACCATACATGGTTTCTCAACCTTAGCTCTATTGAAATCTTGGATGAGACAATTCTTTGTTGTAAGGAAGCTTCCTTGTAATTGTAGAGTGATTAGAAGCATCATTGTGTCTGTCTAGTAAATGCCTGGAATATCCGCTTCCCCAAATTGTGAAAATCCAAAATGTTGCTGGATATTTCCAAGTGTCTCCTGGGGACAAAATTACCACTAGTGGAGAATCACTAATAAAAAAGCTGCACTTAAAAGGGATCTTAGTAATTGTTAGATTTATCCTCCTTCCTCACTTCACAGAGGACACCAAAGCACAGGGTAGTGAAGTACGTTGCCCAAGATCACAAAGGAAATTAGCAGCAATGCAAGAAATAGAATTCATGTCTTCTAGATCTCAATGTAATGCTTTCTTTGGCATGGTGAAATTGCTTCAAGAGGCGGTAAAGTGGAAATTGGTTAACTTTGGACAGAGAGACAAACTGGGGTTAGAATATAGGCCGAGACACTACTTAGTCGCGGGACCTTGGATTTTCACCTTCCATTTCCCTCTAGGAAGATGAAAAATCCCCACCCCACAGTATGATTTTGAGGACTAAATAAGAGGTATTTGAAACACTAGCATCCTTCCAGGTTTGCAATTAATACTGAGCGAATGCTGGTTCCTGTTCCTTGATATGTATCATGCAAGTAGCACATACAGTATCGACAGGGAGGAGTTAGAGTCACTGTGAGTAATAGAGTAACCACGGAAGGAAAGGCTGCTGGGACGTGCCTTCCAGTGGACTGTATTAGAAATGCAAGTGGTGAGATTTGGTGTCTATAATGGAAACAGCCAAGTAGTTTTCCACTTTGGCTGTGTTGAAGGCTGACTTATTTGGCAAAGTTGGCCTTCTCACTTTGCTGAGGAGGCACTTCTATGATAACTATCTTATCTCTAAAGTCCTGTGTCTCTCCTTTTCCCCAGAAGAATGGTACATTATTATAAACACACCTAAAAGATAAAGGAGCATTTAGAGCTCAACTTGGGTCTGGACTACTTCTTCCTTTCTTTTTTATCAGATGATTCTAATGACTTTTTTCCTTTGGAGAGTTGATATCCTAGGTTGTCTTGTGCAGCTAAATTTCCTAATCATTGAGATTTGTGGATAGGCCATCAAGAGATACTGTGCAGGGGTCCAGTACTGGCCAGCTTTCAGTCTCTGTTCCACAGACTTTCTTATGATGCAGGATGTGCCTAATGTAAAAGGAAGGAAAAAGCGTGCTGTAAATATAGACTGTCACCAGGTAACCTAGTTTCAGATGTTCTGCCATTGACAGATAATCCTAATGGAGTGTTTTACAATTCTTAAAGATGTTTCTGTGAGTAGTTCTCAAACCTGCCTGCACATTACAATTTCCTGGAAGTTTAAAACAAAACAACCAAAACAACACAACAATTTCTAACTATCCCTGTGCTTCATCTCAGACCAGCAAAACCTTAAGTTATGTCATGGACACTGATTATATATAAAAAAAAGACTTTCTCAGGTGATTTTACTATGTAGTCAGGCTTGAGAATTGATGTTGATTTTGAATCTAGATGTCACATTTCTTTGGTGAGTAAACCAAGGTTCAGGGTACTTCATTTTCTTGTCCAAGCTTGAAAGGCAGAGCTGGAAGGAGAAGCCAGCTTTTATAAAGGCTACTCCACTACTCCTTATTCTGTTGCTTCTTGCTTTTGGTGTGACTTTAGGAAAATAGTTTCTTCAAGAATCCTATTTGTTAAAATCCTGTATTTTGCAACAGAATATATGCAGCTGGGAACCATTATAGTTAGTGAATTAATCCAGTCCCCAAAGATAGATATCATGTATGTTTTCCCTGATCAGGGGTAACTAATAGAGTACCTAAAATGTAATGTTTTACAGTAAAACGGGCATCTTGAGATTTGATGATTGTTTACAATTGTTTATGTCTTCTATTGAAGAACAATGTTTTTTTTTTTCTTCATACTGTTTGTTGAACTCTTACTTAGTGTACAGTTAACCTTATGATTATTAAGCAAACTGAAAGTAGATCTTTGTAAAAATTAAGAAGGGGAATGGGAGAGGGAGGAGGAGGAAGGTATAGAGTGTAGATGGGAGGGAGGGAAGTATCACTATGTTCCTAAAGCTGTATATAAGAAATACATGAAACTTATATAACTTAAATAAAATTTGAAAAGAAACAATGGAAATATTTTTTAAAAAGCTTTCTGATTAAAAAAAAAAAACGCTATTTGTTTTATCTGCAGAGTGGGATAGAAATTCTTTCCTAGAGAACATATGAGCCTTTTGTATGGAAAAAACTTGGCATATTGTCTTTTATTAAATAAGTTGATTTTTTACATTATTTCCCTGCAATATATCCATGTCCATTTGCACAGGGCCTTGATACCAAATTTTAGTGCTTGTCAGAGAACATGAAAAATAGGGATATGAAAGATTCAAGAGAAGACATCAGCTGACCTTAACTTCTTTACTCCCTACTGCTTGGTTCAGAGGACATCAGATTAAAAGTCTTGGAAATTCTAGTAATCTGGGCAGGAAGGAAAATCAAAAGATATGTATTTGCTTTTCACACTGGCAATATCTCCTTGACAGGTTCTTAGCCTAACTCCAGGGACAATCTAATTATATTATGAGATGACTTTGACCACTAGTTCAACTTAAATCTGTTTCCTAGTAACTCCCAGAACTGATCCTAGATTTGCTCACACAGAAGAAGATAGCTTTGTTTCTTCTATGATGGCCTTAACGATCCTTCTGCAGTCTGAATCAACTCTTCTTCATGGGACCTGGTTTTCAGTCCTGTCCCCAAATTGCTAGTGGCTTCATTGCCTACATGTATTTTAAAGGTGCTAAAACTGGGACCCCTCCCCTCCTTCCTTTGCAGTTCTGCCTGGATCAGTGATATCTCCCTGTGCTAAGAGGATGGACAAGATTTCCTCAGTGAGTGGTAGCTGTAGCCATAACCATTCCATTTTCCATTATTTTGGTGTGAAAGGTAGGTAGAATACTATTCACCTGGTATTTTCCTGGCCATTATTCATCATGACCCAGTTAACAATGAGATGGGCAGTTAGAGATACAAAGGTTTTTGATTCAGATATGTGTCATTGAAATTCCAGCTCTGACACAGCTGTCAGCAAGTTATGTCATATTTTTAAGTCTCAGATCCCTCATCTGTAAGGTCCTACTTTGAGAATCATTATTGTGATACAGAAGATATATTATTAACATAGTATGTACTCAGTGCATGGTAGCCTATGCTATTTTAGCCATTGTTTATTATGCAAACTATTAGGCAGTAAGGTGGCAGAGATAAGTTTTCCTTGTCCTTTAGCTGATGTTTGGTGGTTGTTCATCCAGAACCACCCTCAGTGTGGCCAGATGCCTGCAGGTGGGTGTGAACAATGACTAGAGCTCCCTACTAGCATGCAAGTTCCTCTTCTCTCTCTCTCTCTCTCTCTCTCCCATTTCTATCACAGTAATCACTACAGTTAGGTAAAAAAATGAATAAAGGATATTCTCTGGTATTTGGTAATGTGCAAAGTTCCTTGGAAAATAAAATACTTGAAGTTCTTATTCTTCAGTATTTAAGTTTCAACAAGTGTCTGATCCTTTCCAGAAAGCCAATCTTGCTTGAGACAAAGATAAGCTTTTAGGTAAGACTGAGGGCTGTGAGTCCGAGGACCAAGGTTATCTGCTCAAAAGGCTGGTCTAGATTTACTTCTGGCCATGATTCTGTGCATATCACAGTTATACATGGACTTCTGTTTGGGGATGTCTGGGAGATATTACCTTTGAGTCATACAGATCCCTAGAGACACTGTCATAGCTGGATGTCAAATCTTGCTTTTCATGCAGTTGGAATTGTGGTCCTTAAAAGCCAAATATACTACTCTCTGTCTTTTGTTGTTGCTGTTATCTTATTTGGATGAATGATTCACAGATGTTCTGGTTCAGTGGAAATAACTTGAGAGTTATTCATGCATTAGGCACAGTGGTCACTATTAAAAACCTACTAGTCCTAGGCTCAGCATAAGGAAATAAAAGATCTATAGTCCCAACTTCATAAATGGCAAAAGAATGGAATGGACAAATATGAAAAGTAGATAATGGATCCACAGTGATTTAATTCTCGGTGATATTTTCATTTTATGCAAATACCAAAAAAAAAAAAAAAACCTGGCTATTTGAATGAAAGACAGTAACCAAAAAATATTTAGTGTTTGATCAAGCAAGAATCCTTTCACACATCTGCCAAGAAAGTTAAAACAAATATAGATGTTAAATAAAAGGCCCAGGTACCAAAGAGCAAAATTTAATGAAAGCCAGAACTGTTAAGTATGGATTCCTGTTGAGAAAAATGTCAATCTCTTTCAGAGTTTTCCCAATGCTCTATTTTTTAAGAAAAGTGTAGTAAAAATACATAATACAAGTTAACTTTTTTCTTGCTTTTGTTTTTTCCATTCATCCCTCTGTTGATGAAAAATATCTTCTTTTGGAGTTTTGGACCCCCACATGGCATAGACCCTCATTTCCAGGACAGTCTCTCCCTATCAGAGCGTGTTACTGGTGGGCTCAGCAGCTGGAGAGGCATCTTAACCAGGCCAAAGGCAAAAGGTCTTTGAAGCATGTTGATGGTAGAGGGTTATTTCCAACTCTTCTGGAGTGCAGACAGCTTAATGGAGAGTCCTGTCAGATTCTCTGGTGGTAGGCTAAGGGCTGAGAATAACCTGGTGTGAGGGTAGGGGGTCTGGTAGGGCATCAGTTGGCAGTAGTAAAAAGTGATGATCCACTTGGAGGGTTCTGCTTTCACGTACCATGCCCATATTGAAACTTGAGAAACTGAACACTTGAGTTGGAAGGGTTGTAGTTTGGAAAGGTTCTTTCTATGGCGATGAAAAGAAAATGGGAGAGATAAAGAGATGGTGGGTGTCCACTGATAATTCACAGATGAAGCCAATCATTCTGCACCTACCACCAAGTAGGCTCCAAAACCTTGAATTTGTCAATTGCTAATGATGACTATTAGCAGAGAAGACTGGAAAGAAGTAGGGGGTAAAGGGACAAGCCAGATATGGTTATCAATAAGAGCTAGTGACACATGGCACACACTGAATCATGCACCTAAGAGAATGGCTGCTGGACAGCTGGACGCCAATTGCACCAAGAATGAGAGTTGGGATCTTCAAGAAAGCTATGGGCCAGGAACTCCCACTTCTAACCAAAGTTGCCATCTGCCTGGGCTTCTCTCCATGACCCTTTCGCTTCTCCAATCTTGCTTTAGTTCAGTTTTGCAATCACAAATATGGGCTTATTGATTCTGGTCATTGGAATACAATGTCTTCATTCTACCTTAGCCATGGGGAAAGTTAGCTTCTTAGGTTCAGAAGTTGGGATTAGTGATCTTAAGGTCCTCCAGTGTCATTATCACCAGAGTCTGTCTCCTTATCATTCTTCAAATATTTCAGCCTTGGTTATGTTTCTTTCTAAAGATGATAGAATGTTGTCTGGCCACATGCTGAAATCACACTCAATATTAATGTGAAAACTCAAGTTCTCAGTATAACCTAAACTTCATATTTAGTCTCTCAAACCTAGGGCAGGGCACCATGGAAAGCTCTATTGCATGTGGGCTTTGATAAGGCTTCCTCTTCCAAAATTCTTCCATCACTTTTGTTTGTTGCACTGAGCTTGCATAGCATTTCCCCCCATGTCAGAGGCTCCACAAAGAAAGAGTCTATTCCACATGGGGGTTCTTGCTCAGATGTCAAGCAAAGGAAAAGTAAGAATCATGGGGGCTTTCTCCCTGGCTGTCCACTCTTCCCAAGGCTGTTCTTAGTTCAGCAGGTTAATTGCCCTTTAGCCACCAGAGTGCCTTTGAGCCTGAGAATAGCAGAAGGACATAATTCTCCGGGCTGAGGTTGACTCTGTGAAGAAATACACCATACCACCTGTGGCCTATGAAATGACTCTTAAACATTAAGATTTTCTGAGCAGCAGTACCTTCATCAGTCCTCCTCTGCTCATCTGCCATTTTCCTCTCCACCACACTGACTCTGAATTGCTTCTAGCAGGTGTTCTTTGCCTCGTTAGTGTTTAGGCAGTTCCTTATAAGAGGAAGGTAGCCTTTTCCTTCAACAGTGTCTCCATCCAAGGCTTGGGGCCAAAGAGTGGAGGTAACATGGAGAGCTCCCATGGCAAATTAGTTTCAAGGTTACTTTTTTTTCTTTTGCTTGCTTGTAAGGTGGAATGAATCTTGAATTTCAAATATGACAACTGAAGAGGTATAGGGGAGGGAATTGGAAATTAGAAATCAGGAGAAGGAAGGGGCTAACAGAACTGCAACCCATGGATATTAGTAACAAAAAAAACTCACACACTAAGACACATTAACACCTGAATTGAAAGAAAACAGTCCAGTTTCCTCATTAGTGTTCCAGTGACTCCATTTGCAGAGACACGCGCTTCATTAGACAGGGTTGTTCTCCCCTTATTGCAGTACAGGGTACTTAGCATCCTCACCTAGCAAATGGAAAAGAGTGAGAGAACATCAAAAAAGAAAAGGGACAGCAAAACCATTTTTCATTTTTTCAGGAAAATCTGTTGAATCATCCTCCTTGTGGTTGCGGCGGTTGGTGGCGGTTGTGTTTCATTTTGTTGTTGTTTTTGGCACTGAAGGGTTTAGGATGGGGCTGGGGGAGCCCGAGCCTGCTCCCCAAGGGGTCTCCATCTGCTCCAGTTACAGTCCCGTAGCTCCTAAGGGCATCCCTGAACTGTGGCTCATGCAGGGAATTGATTGCATGGACTTAGGGAAGTCATGGCTGACCACCCGGCCGTTCTCTCCACTGCCGCTGCCGCTGGCTCCTGCCCCGCTGTTTCGTGGTAGAGTGGATGTCCGTATGGCTTCGTTGATGGATTGCTGTGGGATCAAACAGAAACCCTTTTCAGGAGGACGAGGGGTTCTTCCCCGGGTCCTTGGCAATGATTGATGAAAATGCATCGTAAGATTGGCCTTAGAAATATATCCCCAACTCACCATTTCTGTTATAGAAGGAACTTCTTTCCTATTCCTAATGCCCAGCTTGTCTTCCTATGAACTCACAACAGTGTTTCATGATTCTGGACACATCTGATACCCTCTGGGCCTCTGGTTTAATGTTTAATGAGGTTTATTAGGTTGAACTCTGTGATCCTTTCTAGTTCTTAAATATTGTGATTCCAAAAGGTAGACTTTTTCTTGATATTAATGATAATGATAAATATAGCAACACAACCAAGTTGAAAAGTTCTTGGGAATGGGTTTTAGGAAACTTGGATTCCAGTTCTCGTCCTGACATTAGTTACTTCTGTGACCTTCTGCATATCCCCTTATTTTCCTAGATCTTTTCAATCTCCACATCTATAAAAAGTGATTGCTTATGCATCTATGAGCTTTTCATAGCAATAATGGTGCTTCTACGTGAAAAGTGCTTTGACATGTTAAATGAAATAAGGGGTATATTATTGTAGGGTTAAAGTAAAATTACCTCTGATTCAATTCAGGGAAAGGGCTCTCCTACCTCTAGCAGTAGAAGTTAAAGGGATGCAAGAGACATTTAGATCCAACATTGTGCAAAGGGAAATATAAAATGAAAACATGAGGAATTAATAGTTACTTATTTCTAAAAGAATAATGAAAAGAACATCTTATTTGTATGTATGGGAAATAGATTTGAAAGCCTATCCTTCATCTGTTGAAGAAATGAGAATACATTTCAAGGATCATTATTTGTATGTCAACTGCTTCCCATTAGTATGTATAACCTCTATGGCAGATTGGTACATCAGATCAGTGCCATTAAATCCATGATTTCTACAGTGTTGGAATTCTGGATCTGAAAAGTTTGCAGGATCATCTCAATCAGATGAGTTGAGTGGAGTATTCAAGACCACAGACTAGGTCTAGAACCATATCCTGTAAAATAAGAATTCTGTTCGGAGTTCCTTTGGAGAAAGAAACTGTGATATGAAATCTAAACCCTTACCTGTTCCTGTTCATCTTTAATTTCCACTGAGAACTAATCATAATTTTTTTTTAACGTAAGATTCAGTTTCTTGGTTGTAAGCAAGATAAAGGAGGATTGTTTGAATTGGTAGCTTTCTTTCATTCCTCCTCATTCTTCAAGGTTGAGTCTGTTTGACCTCCTCCCTGAAGTCTTCCTAGACTGCTCTAACCTACTATGAGTGCTGGCCCTTCTCAGCTGGTACTTATCAATTATTCATTCTCTTAGAAAGTCCTCAGTTACATACATTTTTCTTCTTTAAGAGAGCTATTTGTATAGTGGAAGGGAATGGCCATGTCCTCTGGATCCTCAAGTCTCCCTAAGGCATATAATATGTAGTGCGATGCTCAATAGATGTCCTTAAATTTGCCTAAGAAAAATGAACCACTTAAGATGCTTCTCAAAAAGTCTGTGGTTTTGTCCCTCACACATTGCCATCATTTTAGTGATCTGAGAAGTTAACCTACTCTGGCCAGCAAGAGATCAACGAAGGCAGTTTTGATCTAATTTTTAATTTTTGTGCTATCCTTTTATGACTGGCAATCCTGACAGTGTTTTACGTGTTCTCTCATTTTCAAATCCATGATTCAGACCGATTTCCCTATATGATGCTCCACCTACACTGGCTCTGTCTCTGCCTCACACCCCAGGACTTGGTTTAACCATTTATGCTCTCCCATGGCTGTGTCCCACTGAAGAGGAAGTAAGACCTGAATTGCAGTATTTCAAATCAAAGATCAAATAAGTGCCACCATGATGGTTCATAGGGGAAGTATAAAATGAAAAAATAAGAGATTAATGGTTACTTATTACTTAAGAAATAATGAAAGTAAAATAACATCTTTGTTTCTATGGGAAATAGATTGGAATGCCAATCCTTCATGATTCTTCTCTGTGACATCTCTTAAATAAAAATGTCCAAATCTCACAGTATCATCTTGGACTCTTTTTTTCTCCAAAGGCTCACATATTCTCATAACATTCTGTTGAAATTGGTAGTACTTTATGAATTTATCTCAAAGGACAAGATTGATGGCACAGTCAACATTGGTGCATACTGAAGTCTGAGATAACTTAGTTCATGTATTTAGTATCGGTTTTCAAGGAAGCTGAGGGCTTCTCAGGGGTCAGTGATTCCATATTCTATATTCTTTATGGAATCTCAAGAAGAAACAACAGAGTCAAACCTATGGAGTGGAAAGTGATGCTAAAAATCAATTATGTCAGTAGTTGTCAAGCTTGGTTGCACATTGGGATCACCCAGGGAGTTTTGGGGAGCAAAACCTTGATGCCTGGCCATATGCTCAGAGATGCTGAATTAAGAGGTATGATATGTGGCATGGACTTCTTTTTTAAATGCTCCCTAAGTGATTCTAAAATGCTGACAAGTTTTAATGACAGTGATCTTGTTTATCCTGTTCACTTTACAGAGAAACAGATGAATTCTGACTGGCTTGTTTAGGACAACAGTTATTTGTGACCTAGTGACAGAGCAAATGACTGTCTAAATATGGATCTTCCTGCCTGCTCTGGCTAAGCTGTCATAAACTGATATTGCTCTGCTGCTGCCTTTTGGAAATATGGTTCTCTCTTGTCCCTCCTAGACATACCACACGTTATTAAAGTTAATCCAACAACTGCAAGTTGTTGGTTTTTTGTTGTTTTGAAACTGATACTCAAGGAGAAAAGGGTGAATAAAAAGTTCAACCTCAAAGCTCCCAAATTGGCTCTTCAGAGACTCATTTCTCTACGAGTGATTATATCCTAACCTCGCAGCCACTTGCTTGTCTAAGAGGTGTGCTCCCAGATTCTGCACGTCGAAAAACATCCTAAAATAAGGTCAGATCTCGGTAGTGACCTCTTCTAGGCACATGTGAAGAACCTAAGTGACCACCTGCTGTGAAGGACCTTCCCCTTTTTTAAAGGATTGTTTCAACTGCTCGTTAATCCCAGAGAGATGTATAAGCCTTCAGTTGCTATTGCTTTAACACATCCTGTGTTAGCATAACCACATATAATTTTGAAAGGTCAGTAGCTCTCCTGGAGGTGGGAAGGACAGGGGATTATTTCCTTTGGAATCAAGGTGGTGAATAATAAAGAATAATAATAAGGCTGTCCTTAATATCAGCTAAGGACACAGGTTCCAATCTGTTTTCCCTGGCAGAGAGGAGGGGCAGGGGATTTGAGACTATATTCAGTTTGGAATGTGTTTTAGGTGATGTGTTTTTCTACAGTATGACAAATTATCACATATTTTGGGTTGCCTGAAATCCCTCTTTGAGTTCCCCACTCTCACATGCTATTCTTTCCCTTCAGTCTTTCTGTGTTCCAGACTCCCTGGCCTTCTTCCCACTTTGAAAGCAAATGCTAGTCTTTGGGTTTCTGACACTTGTGCATCTTTTGCTGGCAACTCTATTCCCTTGGTTAATTATTTATTGCTGCAAGTCTGTTAAACATCACTTTCTCAGGGAAGCTATCCCGAACACTCAAGTCCTCATTTTCCCATCAGAACAGGCTTGTGTTCGATACTTGGCAGTATGGGGCGTTTTTCTTCACAACACTCATCAGACAGTTAAGCGTTTGATTATTTTCTGTCTTCCCTATCAACCTCCCAGCCTCCTGAGAAGAGAAGCTGTGTTTATTTTGTTTGACTTCATCCTAGGTATCAAGAATGGCCTAGCATATAGTGATGGTCAGAGTGTCTTTGTGGAAGGGATACTAGTAGGGCACCTTTCCACCATGACTGCAATACTTGTTCATGTGTCCTGCTCACTGACACATCAAAGGAGAGAGGGACCCAACAATGTACAGCAAAGAATTAAGCCATAGTCAGTTACAACAACTAGATCTAGAAAACCTAGGAGGAGAGATCCTTTCTTTTTGGTTTTGTGACTATTACTGTGGCTAGAATTCAAAGGGGCACAAGTAGATATTGAAAAATAGTCTGTTAGCATGCAGTTGGCACAAGACAGAGAACTGAAGAAAAAGCTTGGCTAGGACCAAGATCTTGGACTTTGTAGAGGCTGTGTTGGAGGCTAGAGGTCTAATTCCTGTTCCTCTGGCCCCCAGCTTGTATGATTGTTCTAGAACAAGTGACTTGGTTTCTCTGGACCTCTATTATTTCATCTGTTGGACTGCAAGGATAAAATACTACAGAGTTAATGAAAATGTATAGAGAGCGTGTTGAACACGAATGTTACTCAAAAAAAGTCCATCTTCCCTTCCTTTTTTTTTTCTCTTTACCTCCTCTTTCTCCCTTCATTCTATCCTCTCCAAGAAGTGAGAAGGGACTCTTTGAACAATGTTGAGATAAGGAAAGTTGACCTGAAATAGTTTAGGAGCTCAAGGCCTTAAAAGTAGCAATATACAGTGGCCAAGGTTAGAAAGAGGGAAGGTTCTTGCCAAAGGCCCTTGTCACCACTGATTTCAGTGTCTGTGAGGTTGGAGGTTATATGGCTGAAAAGAACCAACAGCTTTTGGAGAAGAAAAAGAATAGGATCATAAAAACATAGAATTATTGAAAAGCTGAAAAGTATGAGGGGCAAGTGGAATACTATTTACTTTGCTCTTTTGGATAATAGAAGAGTTGGTGGAATTTCAAAAATTAAGGCCGAGTTGATTAATAAGGAAATTATCTTTTTTGTAGTTAGAAGATTAAAAATTATATTTGGAATCTCAGTGAATGGGGCCGAAGTCATGCCAATCATGGAAGATTGCTATGGAGGACCTTGAATGAATGATTCCAAGAAACTGCTGCTGGTTACTGAGAAATCTAATATATTCATTGAGAAGGAAGGTAAAAGAGTCTCCCTCAACAAGCTAAGCCATGAATCAGTAGCATCTTTTAAGACTTCTTCTCTTAATCTCAATATTGTGACTTCAGTGGTAGAAGTCAACACAATCCCAGTTTTAAGATGATCTCAGTCTTTCGCAACCCTTATACTTCTACCTGATTCTGGTCATAATTAGTAGTAGTCACTGTCATTTCAGAGGAAGGGTTGGATTTCCAGAAGATTTCTGATTCTATCATATTTTATGAACATTAACAGATTGGGCCATAATTACCTTGGCTGGTATTGTTCGTTTTTCCCAGAGGAGGTGGTTTTTGATGATGGTATTTGCTTAACCTAAGAACAGTTTCCTCCAATGTTCTGCCTCATCCTCTGGATAAAATTCCATGTTAATTTTACTAATACTTTCCCCAGGTGTGGGGGGTATCTTGAAAAAAAATTAGATCCAACCTCTTACCTTGGAGAACTAACAATCTATATAGTTCTGAAAACCCAACACATGCAAGTAAGGGCAGTAAAGGCAAAGTTTTAAGGAGGATGTAGCTGGCCACTACTTATAATAATAACAAGTATTATTATAAATTATAATTATTATTTATTGAAGGATTACTGTGGCACATTTTGCCAAGCCCCTTTATCCATTATTTCATAAAACCCTCATAATAACTTTATGAAATATATACTGCCACTGTCTGTATCTTATAGAAAATGAAGCTCAGGGACTCATTAAAACTTGTTAGTGATAACACAGTTAACAAATGGAGTGATGGAATTAGGCCCATTTGTTTCTAGAGCTAGTTCTCTAGACCACTACACTGTTCTGTTTCCTGGACAGTGGTGAGAAGAGCTCCTGTGATCTGTACTGGGACAAATCTGGGTTTCTTTTTTGAGTCATGGTCTGTGAAGACGTTCTGGGGGATTTTAAGGTTGTAGCTCACCCAACCCTTGTCTTGTCACATTCTTTGTCACTGGGTAGCCTTTCCTTACTTTGGAGGCTAAGATAGAGTCTTTAATTGTATGTTTTTGAATTTAACAGGCAAAGAAAGCTTTGTGCAAGTTCTTAGCATCCTTGCTATGTCCAGCCATACTCTTTGGACATCTACCCTGGACTTAGGGTGTAGAGCTTGTGCATTTTCTGTGGTTTCCTTTTTCAGGAAGATCTGAGGGGTTGGTGAGACGATCATGGTTGGGACTGAGGTGTTCTTAGGTTCCCTGGGAAAATGCAATCAAGTTGTCTTCCCTTAGTTGTTCCTTATTATATCTTGGATAATTTGCTTTTTAAATGGACTCTATGGGACTGAAGACAGAGGAAGAGACTGGCCTGCATAAAGGTACCTGGGTGAGAAGCGAGGGGTGAGAGTATGCAGCATGGAGTATGTGAGCAGAGCCTGGGGTAGAGGGATAGAGAAGTTAGGTTGGAATTTAGGTAGAAATACTGAATACCAGGACAGAAGGCTCCCCCCTCCACAGAGTTTCCCAACAGGGAGTGAATGCCTAGAGATGTCTTCTTTGAGGGTGACCTTGAAGGTGTGCATAGGACTGGTAGTCCAAGACAGGGAGAGACTTGGCAGCAGGCTATATGATGATCAAGTTTGGGAGCAATTGTCTGTTGAAAAGTGGGCTTATTAGGGAATACTCTTTTTTTTTTTTTTTGACAGGCAGAGTTAGACAGTGAGAGACAGAGACAGGAAGAAAGGTCTGAGAACATTCTAGTAGGTAAGCTGTACCATTGGATTTTGTTATTCTGATTAAGCTAAGATAGCAGAGGAGGCTCACATCCCAATGCTGGTACATTGCCTGGTGAATTGTACATCTACCCCTTTCTTGGTCTGAATCCCATTTTCCCTTAATTTTTGCCTCTTCTCAGAAGACTTTTAAAAATTCCCCTTCAACTAAATTCCTATCTGTTCCACAGGTTTACTCACTGAGTAATTTTTTCTGTTTCCATTCTTTGTTGAAATCAAAGATTTTCTCAAGGTCACAGGCTATACCTCAGTTTCTTTGCTTTCTCACTATGCTTTGCTCATGGGATTGTCCACATGGTTAACATCTGTAAATGTTTTCTTTCTGATGAAATATATGAGGCCTTGAAGGCAGTTTAATCTAAACTCCTTTTAGAGACATGAATCAGTATCCTTATCAAGACTTATTCATTCTTTACTTGTAAATCTTCAAACAAAGGGAGTTTAGTATATATTGGAAAAGTCCATCCAATCTTTAGAAAGCTTGTAAAAAGAGTGGACTTCTCAAATTATGTCAATATCTATTCTGTATCACTTAATAATCATTAGTTCTTGTTGTGTATACTTTGAAGCCCATAGAGTTGGTCTGTTTTCTTTCCCACCTGGAAAGCGTTTATATTTTCACAGATATCTACTAAATTATCCATAATCCTTCTCTTTTCTCAGTGCCTTCAGCTTTATTTGATGTGGTTTGTGGCCATCCAACTAGTATGTCTACCTTTTTCTGTGCATGATCCTCTTTGCCAATGTATATCTTTCTATTTAGATGTTGAAAAAAACTCAATTAACAGAGCATAATAAAATCAGAATAGGGCAGAGAGAAGACATTTCTTCCCTATTTTGAAGTTGATTCAACTTCAGGGTGATTAAAGCTTTATAGCAATCATGCCTGCCTCAGTCCTGATTGTCCATCCAGACCCCTAACCTTTAATCTTGTTGATCCATCTTTGGCTGACACAATTGTTTTATAGGATTTTATATTTGCCCTAATACACACTCAGTCTTCCTTGCATGTCTGTCTTTTTCCTTGTCTTCTTCCTCATAATAGCTTTTTGCTTCATGTCTTGAGTTTCTCTCAACTGCCTGTCACTCCCCACCCTTTGTAACAAAGTGACTCCCAGGAAACCCAGTTATATCACCAAACAGGTTAGGAAAAAGGCCAGGGGAGACGATGCCACCTTCATCCGCTTGGACTCGCTACGGGATTTGTAGCAGAACTCGATTAAGGCAACCAGCATGGCTAGTCCAAGTCCTCCAATCAGGATGTAGAACACGCCTGCCACATTGCTGAGGCTGAGGGCACTTGTCTTGTCCTAGGAATAGGAGAAGGGAAAGGAGGGGGAGGTGGAGAGAGCAAAGTGAGTCAATGAGGCCAAAGACTCCAAGCAACAATGTATTTACACACATACACTCAACCCCTCACCCTCTTTATCATTCTTGACAATTTAGAAGGATTTTTATTTACTGCCTGCATGTTAAACACTCCCAAGGGGGGGGGGGTATGTGTGTTTTCTAAACATCCCTGCTTATGTTGAATTTATAATGATATTTTTCCCCTCATCAATACTATTTCTAGAGTAGGAGAATTTCAAAATCAGAGAAGCTTCTACTAAAACCTGCACCTTTGAGCATTTCCTTTTCTTTCAGAAAACTGTGTGCCTTTTTCAGCTCTGTGTCTGCCCCCATCCCTTCCATTGCTTAGCCACACATGATCTCACTCATTATTTTTGTCTCTCAGTATTTTCTGAGAAGTGCTTAAAATGAACTTGCCCCTAGATATGCATTTGATTTTAATTTAATAAGACAGTTATTGTACACACAATAAAGAGCAACTGATATATGACTGCAACATAATACTCTGAGTCCCAGTTTTGGGGCTGGGGAACTGGGGGGGCTTACAGAAGTAAGAAGTCATTGAGATAGAAAAATGACTCTGTTAAATCTTACTAATTATGTTTAATTGGTATTATTTTTCTTTTGGAGATGCTTTCTAAACACCATGGGTAGATGCAAATAGCTAAATTTAGAAATCTCTGTTGCTGCAGTAAAGGATCTTGTACTGGCATTAAATGAGCTGGGTGAAGGAAGAGGGTGCTTAATTCCTAGACTTCTGGGGAAAACTATACATGTGCAGTAGTAGGTGGAAAGGGCTCACTTTATGGAGTCTGAGGAAGGCCATTGGTCTGCTGAGACTTTGGGTTCAAATGAGTGAGTGAGGGACAACACTTTCTCACATGGTGAGACCTACCAAGCAAACTGATCATCATGGTATGTGGTAATGGCTCAGAAAGAGGTGGCACTGTTCAATCAAAGTCTTAACAGAGGCACACTAGCATCTTTAAATCTTGGGAGAATATGCAACCCCAGATGTCATGGTTGTCTTAATACCTTTGTTTATATTGTCTGTTCAAGTACAACAAGTGTCTCATTGCATTAAAATGAAATGCATGCCTCAGCTGACATAGGTACATGCCATCATTGGCTTATTGGTGGCACTGAATAGAAGTAGCTTTTACATTTTCCATGTGTCCCGTTCAGGTGGGATGTAGGTGAGCCACTCAAAGGGTAGACTCTGTGCCCCTAGAGACTCTTCTGATATCTGCCTATTAGAATTTGGACGTGTAGAAAGGAATCTCTTATTGACCAAGTCAGTGACATTTGCCCTAGTTCTACTTGGTGCATTGTACAGGATTCAGCAAGGCTGAGCTTAGGGACTGCAGCTGGCAAATCGCACCATGCTTTCCCTCCCCAGAAGCAGCCTTGGCCAGCATAGCCGTAGGATTATCTAAAGCACACTCCCTTGGTGGCTTTCTGAATTGCTAAAGCAGATGGCTCTTGAATATAGGTTATACTTGGCAAGACAGAGTCTGGGTTTGGAAGCAGTGGAAATGATTTATTCAAAGAGGCAAATCTTTCCTGCTCTGGTACAACGGCCTGATAAGGGAAATGTGCAAAAAATGAATTCAGTTTGATTCAAGAGTTGGCTGAACAAATAAATTCCCACTTTATAGGATTTCCAGATCACACTAAATGTCTCCCTTTTTGTTGTTTAGAAGGTATACTATTCTTTCTCTGGGGAATAATTCTTTAGAGTCCTTGGGCTATTTATGGTTAACAAAATTTCCTATAAAACTCCTCTGTTTGGACAGAGTAGAGTGGAATGGAGGAAATATCTTAATGTGTTATCAGCTCACACCTTAACAAAGAGTGGTTAACAGTGATGCTTAGAGGATGTTGATATGAACCAGGCTCAAGGTAAGGTGGACAAGAAGGCTGGAGGCTGCTAACTTCACCTGCTGATAGCAAGGTGCACCATGACACCTTGGTCATGAGGGCTCTTTTCTTTATGGTCTTTCTCATGTTCACCTTGGTTGTGTAAGACCTTCAAGGACAAGGGTGTGGTGGGCATCTTTTGTTCTGTTGCCATATTCAAAAGACACTAAGAAGGCATTTGCTTCCCTGGCTGTAGAAGGTGAAGTGTCCGTTCCTGGTATATCTGGAGACACAGTAGGATCCGCTCTTTGTATGGGAATAGAGAGAAGGAGTATATTCTATATAACTGTGGAAAGAGGAGGATTCTGTGATGGATTATCTGATTATGTCTGAGGTAGAGAGCATCCTGTGCTTCTGAAGGGAGTCTCTAGTACAGGGATATCGTGTGTGTGAGTGTGAATACTCCCTACACAAACAATAAAGACAGCTAGATGGTATGGAAACTTCCATCTCTTGCTGGACATATGGTGTGACTGATCTTTAATTTTGCTGACACAATTCTGTAGTAGCAGAGATCAGGGAAGACCTCTGGAAATGAGAGGGAACCTGGGTCCTCTGCCACCAATGTCTGCTATAACACAGCTATCTAAATTTGGCATTGATAACAGTGTGGAATAAAAGGGCTAATGTTGTAGCCTTAGTCCAGATAAAAGAGAAGATTACAATTAGATAAGGTTGTAGGATTGCTATTAGTGTGCCCTTTAGATTTTTGATAGCATCAAGTTTATATCTTCCTAAGGAGGTCTGAGGCCATGGCTTTTTGTATAGTTGTTTCTGGCTTTCTTTGACTCAATTTTCTGGATTATAATGTGGCATCGTGGGGCAGGGGCAAAATTCACTTTTATTTAGAGACCAGTGTTCTGATTCCTCCTCTGGCCTGAGGTGACTTTTGCACAAACAGCTGGGCTTATTCTTCCTAGCCCAGCTCCAAGCTTCTCAGTTTTCAGGAGAAGGGAAGAGATGGAGTTTGAGTCTTCTGAGCACCCTTCTGGGTACCCCATTCTCCTCCCATCTCATAGCAGCTGTGCTCCCCAAAAGCCAGGCAGCTTGTTAGTGGGAGTGAAAAAGTCACAACTCATCTCCCACCAGGAGAGGAGAAAGAGTGATAGTACTGAGAAGAGTGACAGGTGAAAAGAAGAAATAAAATTCCCAGCTTTCAGAATCGTTGGGTTTGTTGCTATGGTGAAAAGGCCCCCTTCATCTGTTCTACTCAACCTGTTATCTTGATTTGCTGTTTCGCTCTCATGTGGAAGGAGGTTTTACCCCCGTATTTCTTCTTGCTCTTCCCACGTATTTGGGGGTCTGTCCCAGATTATCTTTGTGTTTCTGAGCCAACATTATTTTCAAGAATGTTCACCTTCCATGATTTGGCTGGTTCCAGTCTTCTGAGGAGAGTTGAGCCAGATCCGAAGCAGAGAATCTTGAAGGTTTCTTTATACCAGAAATAGAAAGCTCTAGGGCCTTTGGCCATAAGAAATGGCCCTCCCACTGAGAGTGGTGCTGCCCATCACCTGAGGCCTGCTAAATCTGGACCAAGCTTCCATGTTTCCAAAAGCTTCCATTATTTATAACCTTTTTGGTGATAGTGTGAGCTCCATAAAACAAGGGATGCAGTGTTTGTTCCTTTTTACATGCCAGTGGAATTCCACAAATTTTCTGATACATTTTCAGCTGGATTTTCTGGGACTGTCTGCAAATCTTCCACCTGTGGAATCTGTCACTGGGCTTTGCCCTTCAGGGCTACACAG